>CP106719.1:25629785-26879785 GCA_025503065.1 Gossypium bickii
TACCTTACTATTTGATATGTTAGTTGGATATGTATAAGCTTGCTATGTGATATTTGGTTGATATATTATTGGAATATATACTACGAATATTAATAATGGAGTATGCCCTATTAACGTTGTTGGATAGAGTCATGAGTATAATTGACATGCCATAGGGTCTGTTTCAATAGGTGGGAGATTCAACGTTATGCACGTATATATATTGCAATAGTTTTCTAATTCCCAAAGTGTCTGAGAACGTATCGTGTAATAACCCGATAGTCAGGGTATCGAAAAGTGTATTTTTGGGTCTCCGTTTTCGAAAAACGAATTCGTAAATATTTATTAAAAATATTTACGACAATCAGTAGTGTAGTTAATTAGGTTTTGGTTAGGTGAATTTGTTTAAATTAAGGCTAATTAAGTATAATGATTAAATTTAATAAAGTGTGAAAGCTCAATAAAAGAATAAAGAAAAGTAAAGGAGCTAATTAAAAAATAAACCATAAAATCTACAATTGTATGGTAATAGTAAATTACATGTGTAACAATATTATACATATACTTGTAATAATTATATATACTTACTTATTATTTAAGAAAATATTATTATATTATATTATGTTATATTATATTATAAAATAAATAAATAAGTAATTAAACCAAATTATGACAAATGTATGGTAATGGTGAAATACATGTGTAAAAATAATAATCATATGTATATAATAATACATGTATTTCTTCTTGTATAAGTAATATATATTATAATATAATAATAATAATAATAAAAACAAAACATAAAAGAAAAAGAAAAAGAAAGATCAGAATTGGGGAACGAAACAGGGGAAAGAAAGAAAAAGAAAGAAGAAAATTTGGGGTTTTAAGGTTCAAACTCAAAGTGGTAAGTCAATTTAGCCAATTTTCTTAAAATTTTTATGTATTTAGAATTCTAGAACAAAATACTACTTGATTTATATTGAAATTTTAGAAGTTAGTTAGTTTTTAGAAGTTGTTCATGTTGAATAAATTGAAGAGTTAGGGGTTAAATTGATAGAATTTCAAGTTAGAAGTAAAAAAAAGGATTGAATTGTAAAATAAATCATAAGTTTTGAGTAATAGGGACTAAATTGAGAGAATTTCAAAATTAGGGTTTATGGTGAAATTTGAAGGTTGAAATTAGTTTAAAGTGGGAGTTGAATGAAAATATGAAATTATTTTTAAATAAAATAAAGTTAGTTTTGATTAAGGATTAAATTGAAATGTGAGCAAAAGTTGAATAAAAATTTAAATATTCAATGTGAAATTGTGTGTATTAATGATTTTAAATTATTTTAATTTTCGTAGCTAATATTGTGCCGGAGACCTCGGCTAAGAAAGGAAAAGACAAGATTAATGAGGAGTATCTCGAAAATTACGGTTTGTATCTCTATAATCCGAATTTAAAAATTTTTATTTGTTGTATTTTAAATTAATGTGTATGGTGAGTAATTGAGGTGAGTGTTGTTTATTATTATCTTGATATTGAATTGAGATTATATGAATTTGTGATTGATGAAATTATTGATTGGTATTGAAATGTGAATTTTGTGACAATGAAATACTAAATATTGGTTGTGTCTGAAATGTGAATCGGAAACCCTATTAATTGTATCGAGCTGAGTCGGATATAGTTGGCATGCCATAGGATTGGAAGAGTTCAGAGATATTTCGACCATGAGTCGATGAGACACTGGGTGTCAAACTATTTCTTCGGATAAATTCGATGAGGTACTGGGTACCAACTTAATTCGGCATGGCCGATGAGACATTGGGTGTCAATCTATTACTTCGAATTATTCGAAGAGGCACTGGGTGTCAAACTGGTGTGTTTTGGTTGGATCCGTGAATCCGTCCAAGTCCGAGTCTTATTAATAGGGGTAAATGAATAATAAAGTCTTGCAATTGATATTGAAATGAAATGATATGAGAAATGGAAGTGATATAGTGAATTGAAAATAGAATGTAAAATATGTTGACAATACATGGAATATATGAGTTATATACTCATGAATTGAGTATGGTATGAAATGATGTATTCATGAATTGAGTACTGCATGACTGATGCCATTGTACGAATAAATATGGTTGATATGTGAATAATCATTTATATAGCAATTGTGTGAATTAGGATATTGTTTAATAAATGAAAAATGATAGTTATGAGATGATACTAGACATTAATATGTCATTATAAATTTAATTGTGCCTATTATTAAATTATATTGTTTTTAAATATTCGGATTATAGAAATACCACTGAGTTTTTACTCAACGTACGGTTTGTTTTTCGTGTGCAGATTAGGTATAGTTATTTTGAAGAGTTGTAATCGAGGTTGTGAGTATTCATCTCATCACATCTCCAAATGCTAATAGGGTATGTTTCAAAATTTTGAATAGAATGGCATGTACTTAGAAAGATCAAGTATGTTCCAAGTAGTAGGGACTAAAATATAAATTATACAAATTTATTATTATTATTTTATGTTCAAATATATTAGTGGTTTGCCAAAAATTACTTTGGCATCAAATGTAATATTCTTATATTAGGTTCCTTGGGTCGAACCGGGTACAGGTGTGTTACATATCGCCAACTCAAATTCCCTGAGGATACGAGTGTATTCTAGTGTGGTTGGTGGGATCGATGCATTTATGCCTGATTAGCACTTCGGTGCGTATATTTGACCATGCCTTGGCGTACGTACACTGAGCAGAGAAAATTGAAAAAAAAAAAGAGAGAGAGATAAAATGTAGTGTTTTTCAAGTGTCATAGGTCTAGTTGTAATAATTTGTTTTTTAATGGAACCCTAAGTATTCCAATGATCGAACCCAAAAGAGATTGGGTGATATGACGAATTAAAAAGGTAACACATGAAAATTAATGAGTTTAGCTAGCTATTCTCCAAAAAAGCATAGTATGACAAACCATAAAATTGTGGAATTAAACTAAAGTAATGACTAAAAGGATTGGATTGTAAAAATTCCAAAATTATAATGGTAATAATCAGAGACAAATGTAGTAGTTGATTAATATCCGTGTTAATAATTAATTCTTGAATTAGGGAACTAAATTGATTACTTTTCTAATTGGTTCAATTTTTACCTCCTAGTCAATAATTTACCTAATTAACGATTTAGTTCAATTAATCTCTCGATATCACTTAGACTAAATGGGGAAAATTGAATACACACTCAATAAGGTCTCCTCTCGGTCTCACTTATCTATTTATTCACCTAGAGTCGTTAATCCCAATTTTCTACATTTATTCAATTTAGTCTAATTTATTCCCTAACCTTTAAATTAATTAATTAACATTTCAATTAATCAACTATCATAGAAAATTAGTTCATACCCATATTCAACAAACAAAACCCAATCATTTTTATATTCATTTAAATAATTAAATCAGATAGAGTTTTAAAATGTTTAGAATTCATGATGGAGTCCTCGATTTGATTGTCGAAATGATGTGTAACACGAAAACCCATAGCTTTGATTACTAAATTGCAAGTTCAGATTGAAAAAAATTAACTAAAAATATACTTAATTTTGATGCAAAACTCAAAGATACAAAAAGGTTCCTATACCTTTGAGTGTCAAATGAAAAGTGCAAAGAAATTCTATAAGAATAGCAACCATTAAAACCTATAAATCAATCTAATGAAAAAGCTTCTTAAAAATTATTTTTTAAAGGGACTTATATAGTTCTGACAAAGTTGACCTAAGATGGACAAAAATGCCCCTACTTAACATTTGACTTGGGCTTGAATTAATTGAGAAACGCCCTTGCAGAATTTTGCATATTTTTAATTTTAGATCTGCATATTTTTAATTTTAGATTTGCACTTTGTGTTCTGCATTTAATAAAGTCTTGCATTAAGTAACTCATTGTTCATTTAGTTTGCATTTCAAACCATGCATTTAAGCATCTTAGTTTAATAAATGAGTTGTTGGACATTTATTCAACTCATCTTAGATTAATTAATAAGTGTTTTTGTTGAACTTTATTTAATAAGTGTTGCTATTAATTAATCTAATTCCTAGGATTATTTATTGATGCATGAGTTAAGTTCATTTAATTATGCTTCTTTAATTAACTAGTTGCTGGAATAATTGATGCATATGTTTTAGTTCTTTTACTAAAATGTGTGTTATGTTTAATTAGTGTTTAATTGTGTTTAATAAGCTCATTTTAATGTGTTTATTGCAGGAGTTTTTTCAAGTCATAACCGTTACAATTCAAGGCTGTTACAAATTAAATAAAGTGGTTGTTCAAGTCATTTTCAGCTACAAAGTAAAGGGGTTGTTACAAAGGAGGTTTATACATCATTTAAGGAGGTTTTAAGGAGCATTTTATCATCCATTTAATTTCGGCAGCAACCTTTTCAACTACCAGCCAGTTTTTGCCATTTCAAAGGTTAATTCAAGCATTCAAATACCATTAAGGAGCTGGTTAATAAGTTGGTGTCTATTCGACTGGCTAAGGACTAACTCAAGAGTCATTTTTCAAGCAATTAAGGTCATTCATTCAGCTGAATTGAAGTGAATTCAAGAATGGAGTTATTTGGCTCAAGAATGTGAAAAGATTTATTTCAGCTTTTAAATGGCACATTAAGTTGAATGTTTGTGACCATTTGGCTAGCCTTTTCTAACACTATAAATAGGTGAAATCAGCATTTGTAAAAGGACTTTTGAATTATTGAACTTCGATAAAAATTTTATGAACTTTTGTTCTTATGAGGTTTTCACTCTCATATTTCGTGTGAGTCTCGAATTGACTTATCTAGCGTGCTAGTGGCGTCAACCGAACTCCTTCCGAACTTATCACCAACCTGGTGTGGCGTTCATCCATTCAATTATACCTTCGGTTCTTACTTCGTTAAGTAACGGGTCGAGGTCCATCAATTATTTCCATCCTTCCCCTTAAGCCATATAAGTCCCGGGGTGACACTACGATATAGTGTTGAATCGATCTTGCCGCTCAAGTCCGTTTTCCATATCCACCATTTATCCCAAACTATCTATCTTTATTTTATTTCTTAAATTGAGCCTACTACATTTCATACTAAAACCATCTTTCATCTCCAAACCACTTCTTTAGCTTCCGCATATTTTCCACCAAACTTACAATTTCAATGTACCGAACAATCTCCTCATCGACGATTGGACAAACAAGTGAAACAACTCGATTAACCTGGGCCGGATCACATCATCTTATCTCCCTGAAGTTGCAGAGGAGCAAATTAAAGCTACTAATCCTATCTCCCTGAAGTTGTAGTGGAACGGATTAAAACAAGTCATAAATCCTATACCTCTGAAGTTGCAGTAGGTCGGATCAAGTCTACCAAAACCAAACCTTATCTCCCTGAAGATGCAGTGGAGCAGACTGTGGATAGCGAATCTTATTTCTCTAAAGTTGTAGTAGAACAAATTAAAGCTATGAGTTGCAAGTCCTATACCTCTAAAGTTGCAGTCGGTCGGATCAAATCTATCATGGCAAATTTATCTCTCTGAAGTGGCAGTGGAGCAGATTAAAGCCACAAATCTCATGCCCCTAAAGTTGCAGTGGAGCAGACTGTGGATAGCAAGTCTTATTTCCCTGAAGTTACAGTGGAACAGATTAAAGCTACGAGTTGCAGGTCCTATACCTCTAAAGTTGCAGTAGGTTGGATCAAATCTATCATGGTGAACCTGAAGTGACAATGGAGCAGATTGAAGCCACAAATCTTATTTCCCTGAAGCTGTAGTGGAGCAGATTGAAGCTACAAGACTAATATATCCTTAAAGTGGATCGAAGCACCAATACCTACACCGCTGAAGATGCGGTGGAATGGAAGGAGGCTACTTGAAGAAAAGAAGCACCAAAAGAAGTCAAAACTCGGCAAGACCAGACAAAATTGACCCTTTTAAGGTCTTTGCTCCGTTCCCGTTACACAACAACCTGGCCCGATTAACCCAAAAATTAAAACCAAATAAAAAAAATCCAATTAATAATAGTCCAAATTTAACAGTCCAAAATAAACACAAACAGACCCAATACAAGCCCAATTCAAACCCTAGCCCAAATCAGCCCAAAAATTAAAACATAGCAGAAAAAAAGAAAACCCTAAAAAGCCCTAGCCGCCGCCATCGTGCCTCCGTACACTGCCATGTCAGCAGTCCCTCCTCCGTACACCGTCTCGCGCCTCCACGTCACTCTTCCATACCTGCAAAAAAGGGACAAAAAGCACAACATAGGAAAAAAAAAAAAACAAGAAACAAAAAGATTGTATTTTTATTTATTTTTTTGGATATAAAGCCACAAAAAGGATTGTAACGTTTTTTGATGACCGATTAATCAAAAAACAAAAAAAAGATTCTCTAAAGGTGATTTTCTTTTTTATTTGCTTGCGTTTTCGGTTTCCTTTTTTATTTTCATTTTATTTGCTTTTTTTTTCGACATAAGAACAAAGAAAAGAAAATGAAAAGGGCTCACCGATTTATTTTTTGAACGTTTTAAGGCTGGATTTGGGCTCCGAGGGGCCGAGATATTGAAAAGCCACGTTTTCTTCTTCGTCAGCCACTGTGCGCGACGGCGTCGGCGACCGGAGGTCGGTGCTGCAGTGGTCCATCGAAAATTTGGCCGGACTAGGGGCTAAGAGAGAGAGAGAAAAGAGAGAAGTTTTTTCTTTTTTTTTTTGAGAAAAAAGGAAGAATGGTTTTTTTTTTTTAATTTTTTTGACTTATATAGCACTTGTAAAACGAAGTTGTTTTAGCCTGGGAGTTTTTGCGTCAAAACGGCGCCGTTTTAGAGCCGACCCGCTCGACTCGACCCGCGAGCTGAGGATCCGAGTGTTTTGAAAAATGGGGTTATTTATCCTTTTAGCCCTTCCGCCTTTTTGGATTGTTTTAATTTAGTCCTTTTGCTACTTTTTCTTATTTTTAAATTTGACCACATAATTTGTTTCATGTTTCAATTTAGTCCCTGGCCCATTGTTGCGCTAAAGGTGGACACGTGTCCAGGGATTCGGCTTTTTGCCCACTTGGTCCTCGTGTGGTTTCGCGCTTGTCATTTTAGTCCCTGTTCGCCTTTTTTTATATTAATTTATGGCGATTTTAGCCCCCTTAATTTTATTTCGATTTCAATTCAATCGTTAGTTACTTAACTTCAATTTCTTTTCATATTTCATATTTTATTTATTTATTTACTTATGTATTTATTTATAACTTCTTGTTTTCTTAAATTTTAAAATTACTTTTTTATCGAATTTTTTTTTCTTTTTGCCGTTATTGTTATTAGTATTATCTTATTTATTACTTTTTTATTATTATTAACATATTAACATTATTATTATTATTATTATTATTATTATATTTATTATCATTATTATTATTTTATTCCTTTACTAGTATTATTACTATTATTATTATTACTACTATCACTAATACTATTATTATTACTAGTATTACTATTTTTATTTTTATTACTATCATCACTTTTATTGTTATTATTACTATTATTTATTTATCTTTTACTATTATTATTGTTGTTGTTGTTGTTTTTGTTACTACTATTATTACTTTTTGCTATTATTGTTGTTATTATTACTATTATAATCATATTTTCTCCTCATATTCTTTTTACTTATTATTTTTTTCTTTTCGTTTTTGATTAGTTTATTTTATTTTATTTTCGTCCTTATTATTGTTATTCACATTAATACATTTATTATTCTTTCATCATGCATATTTGTATCATTATTTTACTACCAATTTACGTTACATTAATCTTTATCCGATATAATTTCTTTTTTTTATTAAGCAATTTTTTTTGTAACTCGAGATTCGAGAAATCGTACCCTAACTTACTAGGTTTCGATTTTTCTCGTCGAGTCTAAAGAACCAATTATTGTTTTAAAACAGAATCAAAGCATATAAGTTGAATAAAAGCTTATTCTCGGGAATTCAAAAGTGTTGTATCCTAACTCACTGGATGTGATGTTTTGTTATCTCGAAGTAAGGATTTCTAAAAATAAAGGTCATATTCTATATTTGGAATTTTGAGAAATTGTGCCCTAACTTACTGGGTTTCGATTTGTTCATTTAACCCAAATAACTGAATATCCTTCTTAAACTTAAATGCATAAGTTTTAAAAGTCAAAAGACAAGCTTAGTGTCGAGGATTTGAAATGTCGTATCCTAACTCACTGGGCGTGACATTTTACTTCTTTGAAATAAGAGGGTCTTAGCATCCAATTTAATTTATTCAAGTTTTCTTTTAAATGAAGAGGATCGTATTTTAAAATCTTTTCAAATTTTCGACATTAAGACCTAAATTAATCAATTAGGTACCAATTTAGGGCGTTACGTGGGTGTTAATCCTTCCTCGTGCGTAATCGACTCCCGAACCCTTTTTCTCGAATTTTGTAGGCCAAAATCATGGTTTTAATAAATCAAAATGTTTTAATTATCAATCTCAAGATGATCCGATCACACCTCGAAAAAGGACTGGTTGTGACTCCATTTTCGTTTTTAAAGTCGACCCCCACTTTTTTCAAAAAAAAAATGGTTTCGACAGAGGTGTTTGCATCACCCACGGTGAAGGTTTTTGAATCCCATAAGGCAATGGGGAATGGTAATGAGATGAGCTCACCGACAGTGCCTCGTGCGATCCCTCCTGCGATGATGGCCTATATATCATCAGTTGAGTCGTTGGAGTTATCGGGAAAGGAGATGCACCGGGCCATGCATTCCAACCTATCATAGGACAGGAAAAAGGAAACATATAAGAGCTAGGGTACGCACCTGGCATAATCTGAAAGAGCTATGATGTGGGTGTCGTCGATTGAGGCATTGGGCCCAGTGATTGTGTGGGTACTGTTGATGGGCTCGGTGATTGTGTGGGTGCTATTGATGGGCTTGGTGATTGCGTAGGCACTGTTGATGGGCCCATCCCATCATCCATTTTCCTTGGATTTAAAGAGTCCCATCGTTCCTTTTCCACGCATATTTGCCGACGTCTCTGCTCTTCCGACAGCAAATATGGCTTGCCTATGACACACCAATTTGGACCCTAATCGAAATGGTGGTTTCGAGACCACGAATCCGAGCCCAATAAATATTTTAACATTATATCTTGTGTCTATCATGGGTGAATTGATGTATGTGAATGTTTTGTAGAAAAATTTAACCGTTTGAGTGTTAGATTGGCAAAAAGGATTAAATTGCTAAGGTGACCAATGTTGTGAGCATGAAACAAAAAGGGCAAAGTGACTTGTTTGTTAAACTTAAGGACTTGCATGTCAAATTCCCCATATTTAATATGGTGGACGGTAAGCATGCATTATAAATTCCATTTTATTTTGTATGATTTCTTTTTAGGCGTTATTATATTAAAAGTATGCCAAGGATATTATATTTTCTAAGTATATATAAATTAAAGTAATATTATAAGGTAAGCATGCTATATTTTGTATTAAAAGATAAAACAAAAAGAAAATATTTCTCTCTTCCCTCATCCATCTTCTTGCCCGATTTTTACCTTCAAGAAAAGAGGAGAACATTCATCTTCTCCATTCGGCCATTGCATGTAGGATAGGTATGAATTTGAACTTTAATTTAATAACCTATCTTTGATTTGGCTTGATTTCTTGATCATTTTTCTTTTGAAACAAGTAAAGTTTGTTAATATTGGTATGATGAGATTCGGCTATGGGTGCTAAATTTGTAGCTTGTTGTGTTAATAAGTTAGATGAAATGAGAAGGGGTACCTTGAACTTGTAAGAAGAATTGTATTAGTTTTTGCATGAAGATACCCTTATATTTGGCCGAATGTTAGGATGGCCATTCATGAAATTTTCCTATTAATTTGATATGCTAGGATATATATATATTGTGAAATTGGTCAAGGATGAATGACTATATTTAGATAGGATTGTTGGGTGAAATGGTATGAGAAGTCAATTGCCTAAATTAAATAGAAGAAAGACTAAAATGATAAAAGGAGAAGAAGTAGTATGAGTTGTAAGAAAATTGTTTTAATTCATACAAGAAAATGCCCTACTATTCTTTGAATGTGAGGTAGTCATTCATAAATTCTTTTCTTTTGTTTTGATATTCGGTTGTGCATATATAGTGAAATTAAGCATGGATGAATGGTCATACCTAGATATAGTTATTGGGTGAGCTAAGTAAGAGTAAATTTCTTGAAGTAAATTAGTAGAAGGGATAAGTTGATAGAAGGAAGAATTATAGAAAATCCTAAGGACCTAGTGACCATTCGGCCATTGAGGAGAAATCCCAATTGGTTGAAATTTATATTGTGGTGTATTATGAGTTAAATTGAATAAGTTAAATGCTTAAATTTTGTGTGAATATTACCTTAAATTAAACGAAGGAAGTAAGAAATTCGGTTCTTAGTTTTCTCAAATTAAGTTATGTGCGTTTTGTTTTGAGTTGAGCAAATGGATAGGATGTATATGAATAAAATTTACTTGACATTTTTAGATCGGGAACAAAAGAGAAAGAACAAGATCGAGGAAAAACAAAGGTTCTCGAATAGCCGATTTACACGGCCTATCGACAACCAAGGTAAGTCCTATAGCTAAGTTATATTAAAGAACTAATTATGAATGTATCAAATACTAAAAAATGGATAAATTTTAGTACTTGTTATGGTTATGGCCGAATGTATAAAGGAACACTAGGTTGATGATTAAAATTGCTATGTGAGGTGAACAAATGTTCCTATGCTAATTTCTAGAGTGTATAAGGATATGATGATCTTATTGATTTAATGTGAGTTGTTCAATGGAATTAGATTTATTCATATTTATATAAAATAGTATATGAGGTATCTTGAATGTTTGATCACATTGATACGTTTCGGGCTTTTACGCCTAGCAGGCCTTGTGCCGGTGTTAATTATCGGGCTTTTACGCCTAGCAGGCCTTGTGCCGGTGTTAATTATCGGGCTTTTACGCCTAGCAGGCCTTGTGCCGGTGTTACTTATCGGGCTTTCACGCCTAGCAGGCTTTGTGCCGGTGTTACTTTTCAGGCTTTTACGCCTAGCAGGCTTAATGCCGGTGATGTATTTTACAAAAGAGAAATCGAATCTTGTTTAAGGCAACTTAAAGCTAATTTATTGAGTAAATGGTTCAGGTAAGTATGTAAGGTATGTTATGTTTAATATTACTTGAATCGAATTAATATTATGAGAATTGTGTTATATGTGTTTGAAGTTAATATTGAGGGGTGTGATATGATGGAATTCGAATTAGAATGCGCTATTATGGAAATGATTTCTACTGTACTTGGGTTAATGAATTACTAGTATACGGCCTTGTATAAGTAATTTACTTAAGTGCTTATGTGAAATGCTATAAGTTGAATGTTTTAATTGCTCAATTATTTGAACATTTTATTATCATGAGTTTAGGACTTACTAAGCTAGTAAGCTTATTTGTGTGAAATGCTCTCTTTTGTTTTATAGATTTTGGTCACGTTACGGGCTCGTGAAGGATCTTCAAGAAAGTCAACCACACTATCGCCATCTTTTGGTATTTTAAATTTGGCTACGATTTAGAAGGCATGTATAAGCTAGATGAAGTTTTAGAAAAATACGATGTTTGATCTTGTACATGAATATAGCCATGCGAAAATGGCTATTTCCTTTGGTTATGTATCGTTTATATGTTTGAATTTTATAACTTGCTCGTATGTATATGTATGTTTTAAAATTAGATCATAGCCTAAATTACTTATGGGATTTATTTTTGGTATATATATATGTATGTTTGGTTAAGGTATAGAGTTTAAATAAATTTGAGTAAGGAGGTTATAATCTAATTAGTCATGTTTTGTAAAGAAACAGTTTTAGTTAGCAGCAGTGAAGTAATTTTGAAAAATCACCAAAAATAGGATAATTTGAATTAGAAGGTGAATGAGGTATAGAATCAAAGTTTATTGTGTCTATTTTGATATGAAAGAAACAGATAAGCAAAGGAGTTTTATGTTATGAGATATTTAAGATTTAGTGAGACTTGTCCTGAATGAGTTCGTGAGTCCCTGTCCTGTTTTGGAAAAATTGTTAAAAATTGTACAAAAATAATTATGTTATGGAGCATGGTTTATATGCTTAAAATCCTTGATGAGTCTATTTTTGATTGGAATAAACAAGAACATTATTGGAAATTCGTGCTATGAGATAAATGAGTTTTTGTAATGACAGGTTAGAATTGTCAACAGTGAAATAGGGGAAACTTTGATGAATAAACTGTACTAATTGGCCACATGAAAAATTCTGGAAAAATTGTGGTAAATTTATATATGAGTCTAGTTTCAAGGAAAATTTACGGATCTGAATTTTGAGTTTTGTAACTCGAGTTATGGTCAATTTAGTCAGCATGACGCACTTTGACAGCTTTAAATTTTTATGTCCCGAACTTGTAGACAAGTCTAGTAATGCCACATACTCGACTCCGGCGAAGGTCTCGGGTAAGGGGTGTTACATTGCCATGGATCCTAAACCATGACATGTAATCCGGGGTGCACGCTAACTCTAGGACGATGATCGATTCGTGATCAGGTATATGATCATACCGGTTTTCCCAAATTTTGATATATTCAGACCAGAATACCGGCCAATTCGTATTCGTTTACCGTAAGTCGATTCTGTGCTGGTCATCGAGTATCTTAGGTTCCTCAGGAATCGGTTGTCGGAATCCAAATTGCCGCAGCACTCTATCCGTCTGGTGCATCTCAACAATAGCATAATTGATCAATGGGACCTTAACATGCCAAATATTCGAATTTTGAAAGAATTCTTCCAGAATTAATGTCCGTATTGCCGGATCCTCGTATGGTGTCCATTGAAACTATATGAACAGGATAAAAATATTAGTTATATACATAATATTAAGTACTAAATACTAAATACTAAATACTAAGTACTAAATATGAAACGACTATTTTATATATATAATTTAATACTTACTTGCACTTTCGACCGTTGGTCTAATAGAAGCCATATATCTTCAAGAGTAGTAGGTATTCCAATATAACTCACCAGATGGTTCCACCTAATTAAATAAATTTTCAGCATACAATTTTATTTTAAATCTATGGAATAATTATAAAATCAAATAAAAATTTTACCTCGTTATGAGTGAGAATGTATATGGGTGGTTCACTCGAGGACATAAAAATAGAAAGTGAAACCGAGCCCATGATTGTAGTAGTGATAGGCAACCTCCGATTTTGGTTTTATTTGGTCACGTCACCCCGCATATCTCCCGGTACAATGTTGCCAACACAGCAAACCCCCAACTAAGTTCGCCAGCTGCTCTAAAATCAACGAGTTTCAGCAGCCACATCAGATGTACGAGGTTTCGTGACAAGTCTGGCATCAGATAACCTCCAATCATCTCAAGGATGTATGCCCGAGCATATCGTATTCTTTCAACTTCAGTTGAATCATTTCCCGGCTTCGGGAAAATGTCTCGTAACCAGCCCATCTCAATTTGAGCTCCGTAAATATTATCCGGAATCGCAGCAAAAGATCATAACATATGGCTCCCCAATCAGCAGATTGAACGGACCTGGTGAGTGCGGACCTATCCACCGGCAATCCTAATTGTAACTGGACGCCCTCCAAAGTGATAGCACACTCTCCGTATGGAAGATGGAATGTGTGCGTCTCGGGTCTCCACCTCTCTATTAACGCGTTGATGAGTTTCGGGTCTAACTTGCACCTCAAGCCTATAGTGGCCGCGTGCCAAAAACCCGCTTCACTCAAGTAATTTTCTATCAACGGTGATGGCGGACCAGATATATTACGAATATAATATTATAGCACCCGATCTACATACTGTTATAAAAAATTATAAAATACAAATTAATTAAAATTACATAAATAAAAATATATTAAATAATATTCAAAAATTAAAATTAATTAAAATTACATAAATGAAAAAAATATTAAATAATATTCAACATTTAAAATAATCTGTTACCATTTTCATTTGTTCGATGGAGATATGTTTATGATCGAGACAAATTAATTTCCCGACCATTGCTAACACAATCAAATATTTTTGAAATTATAAAAAATAATAATAATTTTAAAAAATAAAGTAAATAACTAATTATAAAGAGCTTTGAGAAATTTAATGAGAAATTTGAGAGTTTTAGGGAGAATTTTTAGAGATTTTTTTGCTAAATTTTGAAGAAATTAAGTGTGAAATATAAGAAGGGAGTTTTATAGTTTTTTTTTTACCGTTGGACCCCTTAACGGTAAAAAAAATTCAAAAAAATAGCAAGCGATTCTTTGCCAAAGAAAGCGCTCCCACAGAGCGCTTTATGCCACGTCAGTAAAAGGCATCCACGTAGGCGCAATTTGCTGGATTTTCCCCCCAAAACGCGGTAACGTAGGCGCGTTTTGCCAGAACTGACCCTTTTCCATAAATTATGTGTTAATTGGCCCATTTCCATAATTTTGTTTGGAAATGAGCTTTTTTAGATAAATGGGTCTATTTAAAACTAATTTACTATTTTTTTTCAAATTTGTATTAATAATAAATTTAGTATAAGAAAAAGTCAAAATTAAAAATTCTAACTACTAAAACCCAAAATTTTAACCGATCATTGTGTTTCTATTTTGACCACCGAACTTCAATATTTTTTTTAATTTTCTCACCAACATTATTGATATTGAATATTTTAGTCACTCCTCCCTTAAATTATTAACATGAGGATAACATAGCTTTTTTAATTGGTATAATATCAAATTTAATATACATATTTTATCAATTCGTTCTTGATTATAGAAAAACTTAGTCCTCAATATTTATGAATTTTGTCAATTAGGTTTTAGTTTTTTTAATTAACAAATTTATAAAATATTAAAAATATAATTTTTTTAATAAAATACATAAAAGAGTTTCAAAAAAATATTTAAAAAAAATCAATTATATAAATCAATTTTAAAATATTAAAAAAATTGTTGTAAAATCGACACATTTTGTCAATGGCTTCTCGCTGACATTTTAAATTCGCCATAGTTTAATTTCTATACAATTTGAACTCCCATTATGGGTTTGATTGTCAAAGGCTGTTCATTTTAGAATCTACCCGGGTTCAAATTTCTAAGGGAGCAGTGGTAGGTAGAGATGCTCATGGGCTAGACCGAGCTTATGCAAGGTATTTAGATCAAATTTCTAAACCTAGGCTTGGCTCAAAAAGTGAGCTTACTTTTTTGCCCAAAACCCAATCTAAGAAAAGCAAATTTGAGCCCGACTAAACTTGCCCATATTT
Source organism: Gossypium bickii (assembly GCA_025503065.1). NCBI lineage: Eukaryota > Viridiplantae > Streptophyta > Magnoliopsida > Malvales > Malvaceae > Gossypium > Gossypium bickii. Next base: position 25,645,095 of record CP106719.1, read on the forward strand.
GATTTATTTAGATTAGTTTTTATTTAAAAATATATATTTTTTAAAAAGATAATACACTAAATACACTAAAAATGCTAAAACTAAAAAGTTTTATAACACATTAAAAATACATTAAAATATATTTATATTAAAAAATTACCATAAATATAATAAATATTTTATTATGCTAAAAAATACAAATAAGTATAATAAATATTTTATTGTATTAAATATATTTTTTAAAATTTTATATTTTGGGTTGGGTTATTTAGTTGGGTAAGTTTTTTTAAATTTTAGGTAATGGATTTAATTGTTATTGAGCTAGTGATTTAATATAAATATAAATATATAATTATTATTTAACATATATAATTAATTTAATATTTTTTATAACATAATATATTTAGGTCGAGCTCGGATAAAAAAAATCTTTCCCAAGGCTCGGCCCATATAGCAAACGAGTCTTAAATTTTATTCAAGTTGATTTTTTACGCCTCATGTTTTTGTCCAAACCTTCCTATTTTTTGGGCGGACCTTCGAGCTTGAATGAGTGGCCCAACTCATGAGCAAGTCTAGTAGTAGACTTTTATTTTAATAACTTCCTTTAGATGTAAGGTATGCGTGTGTGGTGGTGTAGGTAAGTAATATTGTAAGTTAAACCATTTTGTGGGAGGAGAAATCTCTATTTGTTTTCCATGGGTTAGTTTTGTGTGTAGGAGAGATTTATTAAAAGTAATTATATCGAATTTTATTCATGGTTGGTTATTGGAGTTGTTGAGTTTGATGGTTAAGTTCATGGAGCAGCATGGATTGATTTGGTGAATTTATGAGAATCCTCCAAAATGATTCCAATGCCAAATCCTATTGCTTAATCCATCCAAACAAGATCTCAAATTCTTTTGTCGATTTTAATGAGTGATTTGTTATTGCCTATAAGATTAGAACATATTTTATGATTAACCATTTATTTTTTTAGAAATATTTTATACAATACTAACTCCTTCCAAAATAATTAACAACTCAAATTTTTTTATTTTTTTTTCAATTTAATAAATTAAGAAAAAATTAATATTTTTGAAATCTTTAGAACTTTCATGTTTTTTATTACTTTATAATTTTTATATATTTTATTTTTTTATAAACTTTATGTATTTTTAATTTTTTAAACTTTTTTTAAGTTTTATTATTTCAAATGCAAATACAAATATATGTTTGAGTAATCATAATGTAAAATCAAACTAGCTCAAAGAAGAAATGTGTACTAGTTGAATTTTTTCGAATATATATATAGAACATTTTTTATAAGCACTAACATTGAGGGTTAATATTTTTTAAAATTAAAATTAAATTGACATAATATGTATGTTGAAACCATTTTTGAACCAAAATTAGTTTGACTTTATTCGATAAAAATATGAAAAAAAATTTATCCGTAAAACATTGGTTTTGTTGTAAGAAAAAAAGAGTCACCATCGATCTTTTTTTTAGGTGGTGATCCAACTCCTAAAATCACATTTTAAAAGAAAATTTTGTAAAAAAAAAGAAGATAATTATTTGTTTTGCGCTTTGAAAATTAGAGAAAGTTTGAGTTTGAGAGTCGGTTACATGTGAGGAGGGTAGTAGTATCCTCACAACGGGTACCTAATTTAATACATGTTGTTTTTAAATTTTGAATATTACAAGTTCGAATTGGATATTTAAATATGATCTCATTAAATTTTGAGTTGGCATGCATGAGTGAATTTAATTTTAAAACTCAAAAAATAAAATAAAATATATTTACTTTTATAATTCAGTTAAGTTTAAAAAGTACCGAGGATGTCAGCAATTTTCCTAATGTTAAAATATTGCCTTATTTTGAAGAAAAAGGATTCGCAATTTCATATAAGTAATTGAAGATATTGGCATATAATCATAATTAAATTAGAGTTGACGTAAAGATCATATTGAAGCATCTATGCATATTAACCAATTCAAGAGAATTATAAAAGCAACGATGATGGCTTTAGGAGGTTCATATATCATTAACAAATATATATGCACAATACTAACGATGGTACAGAAGTAATAATTTGTAATATAATGCTCAATCCATCACGAATATTACATGCATTTAGAGAGGAATATTTACCCAACAAGGGACCTCAAGTGTTACAGATCAGAATCTGTTCCTTCCCTGGAAATGAAACATGGCTTTGCTCCTCATTTCGACGGCCTCAATCCAATAACCACCCCAAAATACTGCATCAGCCGTCGTTATTGATGTTCAATGAGCTGGGTTCGTTTGAAAGTGTGGGCTGATGAAGATAGTGATATGTGAGAGAGATTAATGGTGGTGGTCATCAAGCAATGGCGATGGTACAAGGAAAACTGTTGAAGAACCCTCCCAAGTGTTCAAGATGGAACCGCCTATATAACATTTAACCCCCGGAAAGGAGAGTTACGTTTCTCTCCTTTCTTATTAACTCCCACATGTTTTTTCTTAACATATTATTTATATAAGATAAATATAATAAATAAACAAATAAATAAGATAGCTATTAATTTTTATAAAACAAAAAAATTATAAAGTAGTAATATTAAAATTCATGAGATTAATACTTAACCCCCAAATTTAACCCGAACTAAATTAAAATATGATATTTTAAATATTTTTTAATTAAATTAAGATCACACAACTCGATAATTTAAAGAAGTAAAGATATTATATTTTTTTATGCGAAAAACATGTTTAGTTTATGTATCATATTTTGTTTGTTTTTTAATGTCTACCACCGTCGGTCATGCTCTTAACCTTAAACAGAAAAGGAATGCCCCTGCATGGATGCCATATATTATCAATTTTGGATTTGCTGATGATTATGTTCCCAAAATTAAAAGTAGTTAGGCAAAGACATGACCTATGCTCCAACCCTATTGGCTAATATTTTTCAAAAAGCAAAGCTAAACCCATCATATTACAAAGACAGACAGACAAGAGACAGCAACAGACAAGACAGTCCACCAAGTCAAAAGATGATGTGCTCAATTTTAAAGAAAATTATTATTTTCTTAAAAAATATGTACCTAAAAGAGTCTGCATGACTTAAATGAGATAATCATTTATTTTACAACTTTATTAAAACTTCCAAAAGAATTCTCTCCTTTTTCTTGATATTTTTTATAATTATTAGAATATTGAATACACAAGTCACCAAAGAGTGGAAGTGGAAAACCTAGCTAGGAGAGAACAAAAAAATATATATAAAAAAAGGAGATAGGGTTTAAACAAGTAAAACAATTATTATAGGCACAAATTTGACATAGATTTTTATGTGTTTTGGGGTTATTTTGGTCATCAAGAAGTGGCAATGCAATAAGGCTCCCAAAAGAGAAGAGATCTCCTATGTTCTTTGCATCCTTTTAGCAAAGGTACAAAGTAATCACCTTTGTTCCTTATCAACACTAGCAATTCTTGTTGATCATTATTATGAGCCATTAGATTCTTGGAAAGGATTGCTGCCTTCGACATTGGTTGATTGGACCTCCTCCAGTAGTACTCATAAGCATTGAATGATGCAGCAGCCGCCGCCGGTGATGCTATCAGTCTACTGACCGTCCGTGGTGGCCGCGGTGGTAGTGACTGTCCTAGTGGTGGTGTTTGTGGTGATGGTGAGATGGTGGTTGGGTCAACTTTATCGGCCTCCTTTTCCTCTCCAAATTTAACTATGTCATCAAAATTTTTAGGCCATGTTGGATTCCTATTTGCTAACCAAATGGGCTTGTTCATCATAACAGCTAACCTATGCACATTCATTGCTCCAATCGACAGTTTAGGAACCTGCTCCATCTCACAACAACCTCCTTCTTCAACTCCTTCATCAGTGTTAGTTTTCTCTTCATCTCCGATGCCTTCAAACTCTCCTTGTTCATTTTCTTCTTCAACATCAGGAGCGGTATTGGAAAAAGTGAGGACAAGGCGACCATCTTGGCGTTGAGCAACGAAGTTGTTGTGTGAAGGCACGGAAACAGCTTCAAGAACAAATCTACCGTTATCTCGACGAGTCTTCATGCGAAGAGATGCTCCATCTTTGCGAGAAAGTGAAGGAATTGGGGGAGGAAATGATCGGTGGTGGTGTGCCGATTTCTTGCCAGCATCATAGTTATAATGTTTCACAATTCTGAGCTCCTCTACCCTTTCTTGCTCTTGGTGTTGGAGTTGTTGATCGTCCTCTTTACGGTCCTCTTCTTGCATGTCACTCGTTTCTGATGGAGGGTATGAAGAGAAGCCGTCGGAGCCAGTTTCGGAACCAAGGCTCTCAGTGCAGATTTCAAGGCTTTTCTCGCTTAAAGAGCTGGCAGATCTTTTGACAAGAGGGTGAACATACGGAACTGGAACTGACTTAGAAGACTCCTCCTCAGCCTTTTGTGATATGATTGAGCTCCATATATCGAATTGGGCAGGCTTCTCGAGTTGCTTCTTCTTGTTCTTTTCTTGTTGAATTAAGGTCCAGATATCGGTTTGACCTGATGCTTCGCAATCCTCTTCTGCTTCTTCCGATGATGAGTCGATGATGGAAAGAGGTGGGAATTCCTGGGATGATGCTATCTTTTTGAGGGGAGACAATCCATGTTGATTCAGCCATTTCTTGGAGGACATGTCGGCTGACAAAGTTCTTCTAAGTGAAGCTGCTGCTGGTGTTTCAGCGTCGGATCCAAGGATCGACCCTATGCCTTGCTTGTTGGTAACCATGCCCTCTTCACTGATGTTCAAAGCTGAACATACTATGAGGCTCTTTTTAAGGGGACCAGACATCTCCAACTACTAGTAGTAAATTTAACCTGCAAAAAACTGAAAAAAAGAAAAGAAAAGGGAAACAATAATGAGCCTAGCCCTAGACACAAGTGCTTCCAAATGCACATAGATTAAGGAAGAGAAGAAATGATTAATTACCTTGAAGAGAAAAGCAACAACAGCCAACAGAGGTCTGCAAAGAGACCACTGGGGGGGAGGGGTTGCTTTGCTGTGAGTGAAGAAGATGAAGTGTCTGAAGTGAAGATGCCTTATGGGAAGGTAAAATGGGTTGATGATGGAATATGGGAAGAAGGGGGTGTTAAGGGGGGGTATTTGTAGTTGGAGGGCCAAAAGTCCCTTTGGAATCAAGTCCCAATGGGGGGACCCTCCTACGCCACCATCAAAACACTCCTCCATTGGTTTTCCTTATCACAAAACTTGCTCATTAAAATAAAAACAGCACATACTAGGATTTTTTATTTTTTATTTACTTTTTACATCTTAGTTGGACGGGAAATGAAAAAGGTTAAAAAAACTGATGAATTTATTTTAGAGCAACTGTTCATCTTCCTGGCTAGGGGTACACGATATTCTAGTAAAAAAAAATAGATATACGAGAGATCGTGTATTGGTATCGATGCTTTTCTGGTAAACGTGGCAGATATTGGAAGGCAAATAATGACAAATGGAGAAGAATACAATCGAAAAAGAGCTGGACACCATTAATCCTGAAACTCATCACCAGCTTCAATTTGTGCCTTGGAGATCATCCAACCTCTGTATGTCCTCTTCCACTCTTTCTTTACTTTGTTCAATATCAATTGGCTCAATACATACAGTAATTTCAATCTTCAACAAAAGAATCTACCCACTCTTTCTTAACTTAAACCGGGCGAAAATGGGAAATTGCATTCTTTAGGCCCTAAAAATTTATAAAATCTCAAATTAATATGTGATAAAATTATAATTTGACTCTCAAAAATTGGAGAATTTCAATTTAATCCTATTAAAAACTATAAAAATATAAACTATGAAACCATATAAAAATATGGTATCTAATAGGTTTTAGGTTTGATTTTAATATTTATAATTTATTAAACTATGAAACCAAATAAAAAAAATAAAATATCTTTTACACAATATTTTTTGTCTTTAATAATTAGGGGCGAGAATAAAATTATTTATATTTGAACTCAAACTTTTGTACTTACAACATAATACTTAAAAATAACATTTTTGAAATTAAAAAAAATGGCAAGAATAAGATAATTAAGTAGAATGAAGCATGTGGTTAGTTGAATGTCGAAGGACAGCCAGCCCTACACTATTGTTGTTGAAAATAAATAAAGTTAATTACTAAGAGGAGTAAAGACAAGGATATCAAAATTAAGAAATGTATTAGTGTTACCAATTAGGTAAGGGCTAAAAGTGGATAGTGATTGGGAGTGAAAATTAATGGCTTAAAAAGAAAGCAAATTTTAATTTTTTTAGGAAAAAAATCAATTTCAGAGTGGATTTAATTTAAATTTGTGTAGGAATTGTTTTATATATAAAAGGAAAAGGAAAGGAATCACTTTCATAGCCCAACATGATTGGGCGGCTAAAAACCTATCAATCACACAGACCCTGAGAGAGATTCCATCCATCCTGTTCTTATTCTTATTATTATTAATTATTTTCCCAAGAATACTTTTTTAAAGCTGATTCAATTTTTTTTTAAATAAACAGAATAATGTATGTGGAAACAACTTAAGGCGTCACATCCCACCTTTTTATATATAATTACTATTTTGTTTTTTTTTCTCTTTTTTTATTTTTGTGAAAAATTTATGTGGTTTTATACGTATATGTAAGATGTGAGGAATACGTAGCATCATCCATATTTATACCAAAAGCTGCCGATGTTGATTATCACTATCAATTCTAGCACATATACACTTTTTAAACTACTTCATCCATCATTGAATTATCCGTTGACGTTATTATTAAACTTGAATGGTATTCATAAAATTTGATATCAAACCCACTGAGAAACATCAAACAACTTATTGGTTAGCTTAATATGGAATGCAGTCCTTATGAAAGAAACATGAAAAGTCAAATGGCAGTCAAGAAAAAAATAATACATCTAAAAATGTATTGTATTGAGATGCCCAATTAGTGGCAACTGAATGAATAAATTCGGAGTTGACTCCACAAATTATTTAATTTTCTAAATGATGACGTTGTGGAATTAGAATACTACTTTTGTCACAACAATTTTGGTACTACGTATTAATTAACGCTAATATTTCTATTATTAATTAATATGCAGAAACAAAATAAGAATATTATTCTAAACACAAAGGTTTGCTTAAAAAGCAGCAATAATAATAATAATAAATTGAATAAATTCCATCCTCATGAAACAACCAATAAGGTCGGAAAAAACCTTGTAAAAGCTGGAATCAACATTCATTTGTCCTAATTATATTAAATAATCATGGCTTATGACTTATGATTCCACCCCCTACCAGTAAAATAACACACGTACAATATGGATTAGCACGCATAAGTAATAAAATAAGAATATCAAAACCAAATTCAACAATATTGACCAAATACAAATATATAATCTTTTTCCCATTCATTTTTCTTAAAGCTTATGAAAAGTATTGATTGATACTGTTTTACCTACATTTTAATATCCAAAGGATGGTAGTACACTTAAATTTCTCCATATTATTATTCATCCTTATTTATTTCAAATTTCATTTAAAACTTTTTATATGTATATTTTTCATGTCCGTGAATAGTTGTCATTTTCAAGCTACGTTCTCTCCTTAAGAGTGTAATGTATCTTGCCACTCCAGTCACATTTGTTGGTCCAATTAAAATTTTTAATTTTAAATATATGTGACTAGTTTTTGTATTAATATAATTAAATAGAAATTAAAACATTTTTATATAAAAAAGGGATTAGATTCACCAAGAATGATGAAAACCTATAAAATTAACTCAACTGAAATTAAATTGAGTGTATTCAGATAAATGCATAACAAAGTGTGAATGGACTATGTAAATAGAATCATGTTAAATTATCTTTGGAAATTGCTGCATGCTTCCTTTAAATTTAATTAATATCACTTTTGGATTGATGTCATAAAACTAGTTGTGATTGGACATAAGGCAAAACAAGTCCCTAATATTCATTGATGCAGTTAGGATTTACTAATTTCATTTTGCTGACTGTGATTTACACAAGGATTTTACTCAACAATTTATTTGGCTTAAGTCTAATTTATCTTTTCATAATAAATAATTATAACTTCAAATTTGAATTTGGATACAAATCACTTTCTCCAAACTCCCTAAAATAGCAAAATAAAGCCCGAGAACCTGAAAAAAGAAACTCCAAGACCAATGCCCAAAGACGTCTACTATTGCCTATTTATAAGCTTGTTGAAGTCCTCATTCAACTAGGCTTTAAATAAGATTAATTATCAGTTTAAATGTTGAACTTTATCTGATATTCAAATAATAAAACTATTTATAAAACAGTACTAGTCAAACTCTCTTGAATCAAAAGTCATGTAAGTAAACACTAAAAACTTTAATTGCACCTTCAAACATAACGTTAAACAAACCAATCATTGTTTTCAACACTTGCAATTGCTCTTGATTTTACTTTTAAACTATTTTTTAAGTAAAAACACCTGTAAATAATTATAATTAAAATCAAATCAATTAAAAAATAAAATAAAATAGAGATGATATTTATGGATGGTGAGGGTGTAAGCAAAAATATATTATTCCGGGTTAACTTTAGCAATAATGTTTCACCATCGAACTAAAGTACGTAGACACATAAGATGGAATTATATTGGAGATTGGTGGGTTATGATTTGGAATTAGGAAAATGGGGTACCCTTAATTACACTTCTTTAATTGGTTCATGCATTGTGATGCAAACTTTGTTTTGAGAAAGTAACTACGTCATATTGTTAAAGAATAACACCAAGTCGTAATAATGAATTCATTACGATGTAGAGGTAGAGTGTTACGAGGAGACGTGTGTGATTTTACAAGTATAATTTTAATTTTTAGTAATTAGAGCGAAATCTTATATATGAAAAACTCAAAGCTAAAATAGGATTCGCAAATTATAATGTGAATATTACCAACAAGACGTCACCCTAAATAAAGAATAAAATGAGAAAAAGGAAAAAAATCCAAGCAGATGGTGGAAGAAGATATGACAATGACACATATCTCCTACCAATTTAGCATTTGCTAGAGGCTACCGTACATATAGAACAAAAATTCCTAAGAAATTTAGATATTGGTATTGTGTTACTATGTTTTTTTTCTTCTAGTAAACTTTTTCAATCCAGAAACCTATAATCTTAGGTTTTTTTTAGTTTTAGTTTTGCACAATGATTGTTATAATAATTATAGATATAATTAATAAGGTATAAGTTAAAAAAAAAATCAAGCACATCTTTGATTTTTATTTAATAAAATTATATTAATTTAAAAGTTATGCCATTTTACTAATTTCTCATATATATATTTAAATCATGTAATGTAATTCTCTTTTTTCAGCTTGGTGGGAGCAGGGTTTCTTTTGTTTTCCTCTGTACTTTTGCTGCTGTTTCTCTGTCAAAACAGAGGTACTGATTTTGTGTGTGTTTCAGTTGAATCCCAAAAATATATATAAATAGTTAACCTATGGGATTCAAGTTGATTCATATAAGTGACTGTTTCTTTCATAAAAATGGATTAGGTCAGATGATTAAAATGCAAAATATACTACAAGTTTCAAGTCGGTTAAAATAACATCAAATGATGCAGATATTTCAAGTAAATGTGGAGAAAAGAGATAAACGAGAGAAGGTGACCTAATCCTGTTATTCGCTGTTTCGCTCTTTTTGAAAGTTGAATCAATGAATAGCTCTTGCGCACTTTGATAAAGTTGCATGATATGTAAGCACAATGTTGTTCCCCTTTTTACCCGAAATCGACCAGGCAATCATTTTTCTACCCTTCTGTTTAACCATGAAATCCAATTTTACATCTTCGGTCAGACCTCATTCATCCTTTTCTTGTTCTCCTTCCTATATTAAGTAGGAAAAGAACACCGCTTTTATGTACCTCCATAATATAATAAAATTCTCAACACACCATGCAGCAATAGTGAATTCGGTAACAAATAGATGTATTTTTTCATATACTTGTTCTGCAACCTAATTCACAAATCATCGTTTAGCGTGGAAATTAGAGAGTGCTAGACAAATTTTGACTTGAAATAAGAATTAAAATAATCGGACACCAATCAAATAATTTTATTTATAAAATTTGAGTTATAATTTTTGGAAGTTTCTTGAATACAAAGAAAAACCTTTATTCTTTTCTTCAATGGAGTTTTGATTGAGGGATCATCTACACTTGATGTCTAATAGATACAATCCGCTTCAAAGGTTGTTAAGACTTGATTTTGAAAACAAATTTGGATAGGACTTGCTTGAGAATCTGATTTAATTTGGATTCAATGGTCTTTGAAACTTTATATCGAATCAATGAAAATCGTTTCAAAGGTTATTAAGAGTTGATTTTGAAAACAAGTTTAGAGAGAGTTTAGATCTAAGCATCTTTGAGCTTTATCTTTGACGGTTGAGTCCATTTCAAGACTTTATCTCGAAGAGTAGTCTTATCTCTATTGTGTTAGTGCAATCAAACTATGGACAGATTTTATCCAAGGGCAGGGGCATAACTAGGGGGTAACAGGGGCCCAAGTCCCCCCTAAAATGGAAAAATTTTTATTTAGACCCTTTAAAATTTTAAATTAATAAAGGTAAAATTACACTTTGGCCCCCTAAAAATGATAAAAATTTGATTTAATCCTTTAAAAATTATAAAGATATAGGCTATTAAAATGGTGAAATTATATTTTTACTATCGTAAAAATTACAATTTAATTTGGGCCCGCTAAAAATATTTTCTGGCTTCGCCCTTGTCCAAGGGTCTTCAACACTTGATCTTGGATGGATGATTACACTTCAAGGACCTTCTAAACTTGATATTGAAGAACAAACTTAACCTCATTTCTATTGGTTGAATAATATTTGTAAAAATTACAATTTAATTTGGGCCTCCTAAAATTTTTTTCTAGCTTTACCCCTGTCCAAAGGTCTTTGGGCCTTGATCTTGGATAAATGATTACACTTCAAGGACCTTCTAAACTTGATCTTGAAGAACAAACTTAACCTCATTTCTATTAGTTGAACAAGATTGGAAAACAACTTCCTTCAGAATTTATGCTACATTCTTCAAAATGCCTGGGATTTTAGAGAAAGCTTCTAGTCTTCAAAATCTTCTCATTAGGCTTTAATTTCTAAACTTGTAGACTTTTGAAGCTATCTTGCATAGCTTGGAGGTGATACCCTTTTATAGTGCTAGACAATCAAGTAAAAAACAATTCTTGTAGAATATAACTTCTTCATTCGAAAAAAATTCTTGTAGAATATAACTTCTTCATTCGAGTGACCTACAATGGTTAAACTTATTTATCTTTTATATTATATTAATTTAAATTAATTAAAAATAAAATAATCCTTAAAGAATATGATTTTTTATATAAAATTTCTAAAAGGATTTAATTTCTTATTTCATCTCTCATTAACTAATTAATTTAATTAAAGATAAATAATAATGGCACATGATAGATTTCGATTGGTCTTAAATTTTTTTCATTCTACAAATGCTCCCTTAAGACTTAGTTACATAGTGGGCAAGTCTTGAATTTTGATTTATTTTTGATGCCAAAGATGTTCTTCATGTCTGAATTGTTTTGACAAGATTTGCAAGTTTTAAAGGGCATTATCAAGATTTTTTTTCACTTGATTAAATTTGGCAATGAAATCATATTGTATATGCACCCTTATTTTTTTTAAGGATTAAGTCATGATATAGTGCATTTGTTTTGGGATCTACAATAAGTCAACCTCGTGCTTAAGAGCATCATATTTTGGATAAATAATTTAAGCTTGTGCATAGGAGCATCATTTTTTGGATGAATGATTTAAACTTGTGCTTAAGAGCACTTGTTTTTGGTTAAACAATATAAGCTCATACTTCGGAGCATATTTTTTTGTTTTGGATGAACAGTTTAAGCTCATGCTTAAGAGCATCATAATTTCTTTAGAGGAATTTTTAAACTCATCTTTAGGAGTAATGTAATACTTTAAGCTTATGCCTAAGAGCGTTACTTTTTTTTTATCGGCTTATTTGACATGTGGTTGGAGTCCAACCATGATCATTTTAATATTTTAGAAATAGATAATTACCCCTCACTCCCTTGAACATCCACCATCTTGCTTATGCTTGAAGCCAATGAAAAAGGATTGAAATATGGTTCCATCCAACATATTAGATTAAGAAACCAAGTGATTGATGTCAATTTTAATTATGTTTCTTCTTCAAAATTGATTTTCCCTTCATTATAGAGTTGTATGATTTTCTCTTTTGAAATGGAACACTTCTTAAGGGGATGGTTGATTAAGTTGTGATATATACAATAGTTGGGATTGTCAACTCGATCAACTTCTTCAGATTGCTTTATTTTTAGCAGCAGAATTAACCTAGCTTTTAAAAACTCTTCAAGCATTTTTGGATTAGCATCAAGGAAATAATACTTCTTTTTCTTGCATTTCCTTTAGTGTGAATTTTATTTCACTACAATGTGGCATGTCATTAGATTGTCACATCTAACCAATATCGTTGTTTGTTGTCATGGCTCGTTGTATGCCCATCTAGAAGTAGTAAAAGGTTGTAACAGATGGCTTTTCATGTCATTACATGGTCAATCTAGCTATGTAAGAATGACTACACTTTTAAAAATGTGGAGGTTGATTTTGGTAATTTTTTTAATATGGTAATGATAATACTTGCCTGGTAGTTGCACTCGAAATGGCCAAATGAAAATTTCATCGTTGAAAACTAGTACAAAGATCTAACCATCTTCAGTCTAAGACAACAAATGAGTGTGATACAGGTTGGCCCTTTCAAGTCTGCTCCTCCTAATAGTATAATTAAATTAAATGTAGAAGGTTCAACATTTTGTAATCAAGCCTAGCTAACATTAATGACATCCTTCACGGTAATGTTTTGCCTTCATTTTTCCAAATCGATTTGGCTATAGTGATACAAATTTAGCATAAATATTTTCAATTAGAAAAGTTATGAAGGTGTATACTAACTTAATTGGAGAAGTTCTAACACTTTCTTAATTGAGAGTAATTGTTTCGGTGTAATTGAGTGGATTTCTAATCCCTACAAGGTCCTCTGAAGGTTGTAGTTTGTAGTGAGTATGATTAAATTTTTAGGTTTAGAAGATGCATAATTGTCATTGACATATATCCTTAGACTTATCAATACTAGGTTAATGCACTTGCAAAATTAAGAGCTAATTATACACATGGTTTCTTGTTGTCTTTATTTTCCTTTCTTAATTGATGTGGCGCAATCCTATTATGTATGATCACCTTTGATCCCTTTTAAGGATAACAACTTTTCGTTATGATATAGACCCATGAGGGCAAAATTCATTTGAGTTCAAGAGTGATACATGCACAAATGGGGTAAATTTTTTTTTTAAATCAATTCACCAAAGTTATTTTTCAAGTCTAGAACATCAACAAACTTGCAAGGCATTTTTGGATGGGAATCTGAATATTTTTGGGTTTAGTTGTATTCTTTTGGATCAAAGAGTTATCTCTTAACTTCTCAACTCACTTTGAAACAAATCAATTTAAGTTCAAGATCTCAAGTTATGGTCGTTTTAGCAAAAACTACACAAGAAAAAAATTATGTACTAGTTAATACAAGTTTTTTGGAACGCTAAAAATAAGTTTGAACAAGCTTATAACCAAATTACTCACACTTGAAGAAGCTCTTCTTCTCTTGAAAAGAAAGAGAGAATATGCTTAAAAAAGGGGGAGGGTGAATAAAGAAAAGTTGAATGAATGAGAGAATGAGTAAGGGATGTTTTGAATGGGAAATGACGACAACTATTTATACACATTTTAGTAGCTAAAAATAGCATGAGAAGCCCCTTAATTTTCTCATTCTCATGGTCGGCCTTAAATGGGGGAAAAGGGTTGATTGAATTTGTTATTTTTAGCTTTGTGCTAAAATATGAAGCTCGGAAAGTGGAGGGGTTGGAACAATATTAAAGTGAATTTTTGTTCCTGTATATGGACTATTAATTGGGCTGCTGATTTTTCTTAATGGATCAGCCTCTCCAATTAATTATTCGAGGCCTCTTCCTTTCTTCACCTTTGGACGATTAAACTCTCAATTCGGGATGAATTTATTTGAACTTGTAGAGTAACTTTTCCTTGTTGATTTTTAGGTTTAATATGTTCATCTTGTATGCATGGATCGTCAAACAATTTAGCTCCCTTTGATTAGCCATGCATGTCACCTTTTAGGGGCCAATCACGTCGAAATTCATCCTAACCTACATAGTTTCGATCACCGAGTTCACCAATTATTTAATTAAGTGACAATTCTTGAATTTTGGAAATAAAATAATAAAATAATATTTTTAATAAAAATCTGGAAATTAATTACCAATCACCCAAAATTTACAAGAATTATGATTGAAAAAGCTTAAGACAACTCTATAGAGTTGTCACATCCCCAAACTTAATCCATTGCTTGTCCCGAGTGATTATATATGCTAAACACACAACAAATTTAGTCTATATGAGTATGAATAAGTGAAATCATGCTCTCTAACAAATATCTGCAAATAAGTAGCTCATGCTCAAGTATTATTCAAACTCTTCTTAAGTTCTAAATATTAATAAAATTATGAATTGAATGTTTCTTTTAGGAGATATGTATGCAATTATTCCAATTTATTTCTTCCAGATTGAGCTAAGCATCATTCATCAAGTTTATCAAACAGGTCTTCATATATTGAATTTAATAAACCCTCTCCACTAATGTAGTCAGCAAAGTAATACAAATCAATAGGTCTTAACATAGTTGTAGCGTGACTAGGTTCAAGGTATGGAAAAGATGGATATTTTTAGGCTAAACATACTTAACTTGAATGCTAAAAACTTGACACAAGCACTCTTCTTTTCTTTTTTTCTTACTCCCCCAAACTTAAACATAAAGCATATCACGAATAGTTGATTGAAAAATTTGGTGGAAGAATAGAGATAAATTTTTTTTAAAGAACATGGCTTGAATTTCAAGGTAATTTTAGGGTAATTAAGAAAATAGGCTATATAGCTCAAAATTAGGTACTAATGGATAATTTCAACAAGGTGGGCTTGAAAGGCTCAATCGAACCAAACAAAATGCTTATATCATTTGTAATATTATTATGCCAACTAGTATTTTGCTTCAAGGATTTACTAGAATCAATTCCAAAGACATAAACTTTCATGCTTACTTAGTCATTCTAAAAGAATTTGAATGCGTTGAATTTTATTCATATTCACTAAATTGACATTCTTCTCATAATAAAATTAACATGGGAAATAGAAAATTAATAAATTATACTTGAACTCGACTAACATAATATGCGAAATTTATTGAATTTGAGCACTTTTCCGTTTACACATACCTCATGCAGGACTCGATCAAAAAAAATTCAGAATTGGCGGATGGAAGGCTTAGGTGGCTCCTCAATTGATGCCATAGGTTGTTCGTATTCTCAAGATTTTAACTCTAAATATTCAAATCGAGATGGTCGAACATAACCTTCCAAATTGGCCTTCAACAAAGTTGTATGCTCATCACCTTCCTCTTCAACGGATGGATTAGATCCTAAGATATTTTCTAATGGGTCTCTTGCAGAATAAAGCTCTGATTCTGTAGAGACTAAGGATTCTAATTCTTCAACTGCAGAACACTCCTCTAATTGATCAGGAACTTTCATAGCTTTAAGAACGTTAAAATTTACCTAATCATCCTGAACTCGCATAATGAGTTCATTTTTTTGCACATCGATTAAAGTTCTACCAGTTTCCAAGAAGGGTCTCCCTGAGATGATTGACACTTCCTTATCTACTTCAAAATCAAGTACTGTGAAATCAGCAAGAAAGATGAACTTGTCAACACATACTAGAACATCTTCAATATTTCCTTCCGAGTGTGCTAAAGAAATTTGCAAGTTGAAGTGCTACAGTTGTTGGTCTCACTTCACCTATACCCAATTTATTGAACACAAACATCGACATTAAATTGATACTTGCTCTTTAATGACATAGAGCTTTCCCACAATAAGACTCGTCGATATTGCATGGTATAATAAAGATCCCTGGATCCTTTATCTTTGGGGGTAACTTATTTTGCACGAATATACTACATTCCTTTGTCAACGTTGCACTTTCAAGTTCCACAAGTCTCATCTCTTTGGACAAAATGTCCTTCATGAACTCAACGTAATTAGGCATCTGTTCTAAGGCTTCTACCTGTCGAAACCATTTTAAAATTAATTTTAGAAAAATGGGATCGACTTTAAAACGAAATGAGAGTCGCCACCAATCCTTTTTTACTTAGGTGTGATTGGATCACCTTGTAAAACCTTTCATTTTAAAATATTTGATTTTGGTCCACGAAAAACAAGAAAACAAGTTCAGGAGTCAGTTACGTATGAGGAAGGATTAGCACCCTCATAACGCCCAAAAATTGGTACCTAATCGATAAAATCATGTCCAAATGTTTGAAATTTAAAAAGTTTTAAAATAAGATCCTTTTATTTGAAGGTAAACCAAGACTACCTATCTTAAAGAAATAAGAATACTACACCCAATAAGTTAGGATACGATATCTCATAACTTCGAAGCTAGATACATCTTTATAGAAAATTCTTACTTCGAGATATATAACATCACACCCAATAAGTTAGGATACAATGTTTTGAATTCTCAAGAATAAGTTTTTATGATTTAAAACTTGAGATTTCTTTGTTCCGAAGGAATATAAACATCACATCCAGCACGATAGGACACGATATTTTTTAAACCCTCGTAACTAAGATCATCTCATAATTTATAAACTTCGAGCAATTTTGATTTAAAATTTGAGATTTCTTCGATACGAAAGAATATAAACATTACATCAGCATGATTGGGCACGATATTTTAAAACTCTCGTAACTAAGATTATCTCATAATTTATAAAACTCGTTAAAAGGATATTTAGTTATTTAGCTAAACGGAAAATCGCAACCCAACACGATTGGGCACTATTCCCGAATTTCTAAATACCAAAACATTGCCTTATTTTAAAAAAAAAAACCTTTAAATAAAATATTAATTTTGCAAAAAATGTAATTTTTTATTTTGAACAATAACCATGTGACAATATTGCATTCATACATTATCGAACATAAATATTAAAAACAATTATAATACATTAACATCTAACATAAACAATATATACAACTAAAATAACTACACTAAAGTAAAAATAATAGTACAATAAGAATATATTAGTAGAAATAATAATATAGATTAATATAAAAATAATAGTAAAATGAAAAACAATGGTAATGAAAATAATATAAATAATATTAATAATGAAATAATAAATTATAATAGTACTAATAATACTAGGGTTAGTTATAAATAACATAATAGTAGTAGCAATATCAAAAATAATATTTATATTGTAAAAAAAAATATTGTTAAAAGAATAAATAATATATAACTTTAAATAAAATTACATTTATACTAATCTAATACATATATTTTATAAAAATAATAAAAATAAATATGTATTGTAAATAAGTTTTATACCAAGTAAAATTTTAGAAAATAATATAATATAACACTATATAAAATTAAATATATATATAATAATAACAAACATAAAAGTTATAAAATAATATGCAAAAATAATTAAATAACATAATAAATAATAATAATGTAATATTTAAAAATATTGAGTATTTAAAAAAATAATTCGTAAACCTTTTATTAATAAATTAGAAAATAATAGGATTTTAATATAATACAATATTAAAATAATAAAATAAAAATAAAACAAAGAAAGCAAGGGTTAAAACAGCAATTAAAACAAATTAAAAAGGATTAAATCAAAAACGCGCGTAAAATATCAGGGATTAAAATGGTAATTAAGCCTTTTTTCGAAACAGCGTCGTTCTGCTCATTAGCCTTTAAGGAGACCGAGGATTAAATTGAAACAAAGTGTAAGTTTTTGGGATAATTTAAAATAAATAAAAATTAAATTGGACAAAATTAAAAAATATGAAATTGTAGAGGGACCAAAGGGAAAATCCCCATTTTTTGAAAACACGTGGATCCTAATCGGGTCCTCGGGGTCGGCGCGCGGATCCTATTACCCAAAACGGCATCATTTTTTAGCACTTATATAAGTCAGAGTTTAGGCCAAAAAAATCATTTTTATAACTTGTTTTAAAAAAAAACTCTAAAAATGCTCTGAAAGGCCCTCAGCTCTTTTGAAGGAGTCCAGGATGGCTTAGGGCTTCTGCCTCTACGCGCTATACGCGCCGCCGTGGGTGGCCGCCGTGGGTGGTGGCCGGAGGCCAAACCTTTCTACTTTAAAGGTATTTTTCTCGCCTTTTATATTTTAAAACTTATTTTTGTATATAAATAATACACAACTCGAGAGAAACCACAAAAATAACACGAAAAAATGGAAGAATCACCTCTGAAATAGCTTTTTTATTTCTCTGTATTCGAATATTTTTCTCTTGTGTATTCCTTTTTTTTTATTTCTGCCTCCCCCCGATTTTTACAGGTTTGTGGGGGTTTTTATAACCCCTAAAAACGAGAGAAAGAAAAGGAAATACATTTTGTCCAGATTTATTTCCTTTCTTTTGCTGTATTTTCCTTGTTTGCAGATTGGAGACGATGATTCAGGCGATGATTGGGTTCATAAGCGTTGATGGTGGCGCTGGGTGGGTGAGTTGTGGCGCGACTGTTGGCCTACCATTACGGCGCGAGGGAGAACCCTAGGGTTCTGCTAGTTTCGTTTAGGTCTGGGCCATTGGGCTTTGCAGATTGGGTCTAGGCTAATGGTCTGTTGGGTTAATGGGTAGTTTATTTTAGGTTCGGGTTTGGGCTAATGATGTAATGGGCCACTGGGTTCTGTAATGGGTTTGTAACAGGTTCTCTGTATTGGGTAGCTGGTGGCATTTTGAGTTTGGGCTTTAAGTGGGTTTCGGGTATTATTTTGGTCTGGGTTTTAAGGTTGTAAAGGGACTGTTTAAAGGATTTGGACTTTTTTTTATTTTTTTTGTTTTATTTTGGTTTATTTGTCTCATATGGGCTTGGGCAAAATTGTGTATTTACACTACCAATAGAATATTTATATGAAGTTGCTTAAGAACATCCAAGAACTTCTTGAATTGCACCTCCTACTTTTGCTGTTTTAGCCTTTGCAGATATGGAGGTGGTGGAACCTTGGCTTGGACTAGACGACTCTTCCGAGGTCTTGTTTCTACATCTAACATAGGTATTGGATTATCAGAATTGACTAAGTTAGGATTTACCTCGTTAGAATTTTCAAAATTCAACTTCTGTGGAGTAGAAATTTCAACTTCCCGTTGAACTCTATCATATTCTACAGGCTTACACTCAATCTCAACTGCCTTGGGTTCCAAAGTCTTCTCACTTCGTAAAATGACCACTTTGTAGTGCTATTTACCAGCATTCCTTGGAATCTCCATATCACTCGGCTATGCTCCTTGTAGTCTATTCTGGAGTTCGATAGCCAATTAACCCATTTGATTCTCCAAATTCTTTAGTGTGGTTGCTTGGCTTTGAATCAATGCATTATTATTATCCATGTATGCCTTCAATAAATTCTCCAAACTATCAAATGTTTCAGCTTACGGAGGTTTGTGAACTTATTGGTTAAATCCCAATAGTTGGTTTGACCTTGGTTGTGTGTAGATGTTACTAGGTTCAACTCCTTGGTTACAACAAGAAAGGTTCGGGTGGTTCCGCCATGAAGGGTTGCAAAAGTTGGACTGTGGTATTTGGCCACTTTTGTTTTGGTTCTAATTTCCAATGTAATATATAGACTTTGGGTTTGATGGACAATTTTCAAACACATGTTCATACCCACAATATACACAAGAAATATTTTCAAATTGACTTGGTGGCTGGGTTGCAACATTATTTAAACCATTAGCAGTAAATGTTTTAAGCATCGAAGATATAGAAGATACTTGAGCTGCCAATGAAGTGAAAGCATCAACTTCATGAACTCCTGTTACTCGTCTTTCTGAAGTTGCTCGATTGGTTGGCCATTGGTAATTGTTGTTGGCAATTCTCTCAATAATTTCATAAGCCTCATTATAAAACTTAGAAAGGAAAGCACCATTTGCATAAGCATCTACTACTATTCTTATATTTGCATTGAGACCATTAAAGAACGTTTCCATTCAGAATCTCGTGCTGAGGGCATTTTCGTAATAATTTTTAAATATTTCTCATGCCTCATATAAGGATTCATTATTCAATTGCTAAAAAGTTGTGATCTCATTCCTTAATTTTGCATTTCTACTCATTGAGAAATACTTAACTATGGAACGTTTCGCCAATTCTTGCCATGTAGAAATTGAACCAGGTGGTAATGAATTGAGTCAAGCTCGGGCACTATCTTTTAAAGAGTACGGGAATAAATTTAACCTTAGGACATCTTTGGTCACCTAGTCAATTTAAAAGAATCACTTACCTCCATGAACAAACGAAGGTGAAGGTGTGAATCCTTAGTGGGCACTCCACTAAATTGACCTACTGTTTGATGCATCTAAAACATAACAGGCTTCAACTCAAATTTCGGTGCCTCAATTTCGGGTCTAACAATACCTAGGTTGAGCTCATTGAAAAGAGGCACGACATGTTGCCTAATGGCTCGGTCCCTATCATCAACAACAATGACTGGATTGCAAGCATAAGTAGCTCTATTTCCTTGATCTTGATTAGGATTCGACTCTTCGACTTGTCTTTGGGCTACTTATCTTTTTCTTTGTCTGAAGGTTCATTCAATTTTAAGGTCTACTAGGAGTAAATCGATGATTTGGTCAATTCTCATAAACACTTAAAAAGAAAATTAAAATAAAATACTAAATTGTAAATTTAAAATAATTTTCACAAATAATAACAGAAATAACAGTCCCCGGCAATGGTGCAAAAACTTATTGCGGGGGTGTAAAAATAATCGTGAATTATTTGGAAGTGTACACAATTGTAACAAGTAATAAAATAGTAAGTATATGGGTATCATTTCTTCAGAGACTAAACAAGTAGTCAAGATTTGTGAAAATAATTTAAATAACAATTTAGAAAGAAAACAATTATAAAGGGGGTTTATGCAATTAATTAAACTAAATGATTCTATCTTATATGTATGCAAAATTTCAACTGAATAATGAGTTCTTCAACAAATGGGTTACTAATATCAAATAATGCTAGAATAATTAGTGCACTTCTACCTCTGTTCAATTTAGTGCAGATGAAACTATTATGAAAATCGTGGCATAATTGGTGAGTCACTAACTTAATTCTAACTACTTTCACATGCATTGCTACTACAGAATTGAATGAGGTAACAATATAAGTCTAACTTGGAACAATTTAATCACTAGTAGGCTCCTCCCGAAGTCACTATGTCTAGTCATATAAGTTCATCGCATATCCTTATGTCAAATGCAACTCTAAAGACTATGTGAAGTAAGAATAATTAAGTCTATACTGAAATAAGTTTAATCAAACATTCTTGAGGTTATGTAAGGTAATAAGTACCTCTCAACACACTTAATTTAAGTAATTAATCTTTTAATCAATTAAACTTACACAAGTCAAGTATTGCATCAATTAGCAATCATCATCCCGGATTAAACTAACTAACTCAATTATTTATCAACATCATGTGGCGTCAATAAATAAACAAGATTTTACTCAATGAAGTGAACACCACCAAATGCACAGAAAATTCAATCAAGATTTCATTGAATCATGAACATAAAGCCTCATAATAATTCCAACATAACAAGATTAGAACATAGCGATTGGTAGGAAAACATAAGAACACAAAGTAAATATGTTTTTAGTAGCAAGAACACATCAAGAAATTAAAAAGGGAAAGAAGAACTATAACTGGTTCACGATGGTTGTTGTGGTGGTGCGAAAGGTTCTTCAACTTCCTTCTCCTTGGAACACCACAAATAAGCTTGAATAAGCTTATAACCGAATTACTCACATTTGAAGAAGTTCTTCTTCTCTTGAAAGGAAAGAGAGAAAATGCTTTAAAAAAAAAGAGTGAATGAGAGAATGAGTGAAGGATGCCTTGAATGGGAAATGAGGGCTACTATTTATACACATTTCGGTGGCTAAAAGTAGCATGAGCAGCCTCTTAATTTTCTCATTCTCATAGTCAGCCTTGAATGGGGGAAAGAGGGTTGATTGAACTTGTTATTTTTAGCTTTGTGCTAAAATAGAAAGCATGGAAAGTGTAGGGGTTGGAACAGCATTAAAGTAAATTTTTGGGCCTTTTTACGAAGTTCAAAATCAGCTAAAAATAGCTTAATTGGGCAGTTATATGGACGGTTTAGGTTGCTAATTTTTCTTAATGTATCGGTCCCTCCAATTAATTATTTTGGGCTTCTTCTTTTTTTCACCTTTGGACGGTTAAACTCTCAATTCCAGATGAATTTATTTGAACTTGTAGAGTAACTTTTCCTTGTTGATTTGGATGTGTAATATGTTCATCTTGCATGCATGGATCAACTAACAATTCAACTCCCCTTGGTTGGCCATGCATGTTACCTTTTAGGGGCCAATCGCCTCAGAATTCATTCTAACTTACATAGTTTTGATCATTGAGTTCACCAATTATTTAATTAAGTAATAATTCGATAAATTTGACAATAAAGCAATATAATTTAATTCCCGTGAGTCTTAATTGAATAAAATAATATTTTCAATAAAATTCTGGAAATTAATTACAAATCACCCGAAATTCACAAGAATTATGATTGAAATAGCTTATGACAACTCTATATTTTTTAGAGTTGTTAGTATCCAAACACCTTGAGGCTTTTTAAAGGAGGTTTATAACCATACCAAACTTCAAATGATATATTTCCGTCCACTGCTTTTGTTGGAAGCCTATTAAATGGAAAGACTACAATGAGTGTAGCTTCTGTTTAGTACTCTTTTGGCAAGCACTTTTGAAACAACAAACATCTAGTTATCCCCCTTATGGTACAAATCTTCCCCTTACTAACTCCATTATGTTGTGTAGTATGTAGAGTAGTGAGTTGGTGTCCAATCCCAAGTGCTTCATAAAATAGATTGAATTTATCAAATCTGTTCTCTTTACTATTGTTAAACCTTAAAGCTTGAACCTTACAGCCACTTTGAGTTTCATCTCATTGCTTTAATTTCCACAACACACTAGCAACCTCTGACTAGAATCTAAGGAAGTAAATCTAGCACATTCTAGTATAATCATCAGTGAAATTTATGTAATACTTACTCTCTTTAAGTAACGGAGTTTTGTGAGGTCCAGTTAAGTTTGTGTAGATTAATTCCAATTGTTAGTAGTTTTTTAGGTTGCTTTTTTTAAAGGAAGCCTTGCTAGCTTGTCAAATTGACAAGTTTTGTAATATGATATGTTAGCTTTAAGGTGTGGTAGCCCCTGAACTAATCCTTCTTTTGTAGATTTATAGCAACATGATAGAAATGTCAAAGCCTTTTGTGTCATACTTCTACATTGATATTAGTTGCAATATAGCCTTTTTGCTCTTGCTCTAAAGAATCTAGAGTAAAGCTTTTTACCTTCATCATTACTTTGAATATATATTTTCCTTTTGCATTATTGATTTGACATTTATTGGTTTCATTGACAACTTCAAAGTCATTTTCAAGTAATTGGCTAACACTTAAACACATTTTGATTTATATTAGGTAAAAATAACATAACATTAATTAGCTTTGCACCTGATGGGCATCTAATTGCCACAGTTCCTTTGCCTTTAACATTAGGGCTGAGAAAAAAATCGACCAAATCGAAAATTGACTTGAGCCGAGGTATTTAAACAGTTTATGGAATGCAATTTCAAAAATTATGGTCACCCGAAATTGAACCTAATTTTGTTTTTTATTTAATATATAATTATTTTTAACTTTCATGATATAAAAATAACTATTTTATATTTAAAATAGTAAAGATGATTTAAAATTTCTTGAAAATTATTGTTTTTTAGAAATATTTATGAAAAAGACCTTGAAATTTTGTAAAATAATATTAAAAAGTTAGAAAAAAAAAACTAATTTTATCAAAATATGTGTAAAAAATCAAAACAAAAATTAATATGGAAAAACCAAGAACTAACCCGAGCCAAACTGAATTATGATGGATGATTCAAAAAATCTAAAAAAAAAAAAAACCCAACCAAACTGAACTTTGTATCACCTCTATTCAATATGAATACAGTGTCCATTGCCAATTTGTACTTTTGAAATTAGAGAAGTATCTAGCTCTCTAAAGATATCATAACCAAATGTCATGTAGTTTATGCATCCATTATCAAGAAGCAACTTGTCACTAGAGTTGCTAGTTGCAAAATAGATTGCTACAAATAGTTGCTCCTCCTCTTCCTGATTAGCTACCTGTGCAACACCTTTTTGTTGAAAGTTGTTTATGCAAATCTTTTGATGATGTTCCATTTTCTGACATTTCTCACACTACTGATTTGGCCTTCTCCAGTATTTGAATGATGGATGACACTTCTTTCCTTAATACTTGCAAAGAGAGAAAAAAAAAACAAAAACATATTTTGTTTCCTTGTTGATTTTAGGAGAATCAAAACCTAAGTTTTCCTTCTTGTACTTCTTTATATTCTTTCCTTTGTCTTCCTGATTTGATTGAACTCTTGGAGGAAGTGCACCCTTGACAGACCTTTTAGACCTATCAAACTAATTTTTTTATAGATCTTTAGTGTTTTCCAACGAGTTCCAACGAGGAAATGGTTGCTTCAAATCTTCTAGGGGTTGTTATAAGAATTTTTTGAACTAATCTAGAATAAGGAAATCCAGAGCTAAGTAATCTTACTTTGTTGGCAATGTTGAGTAATTTGCTAGAATACTTGTTAACTGTCTCGAAGTCTTTCATCTTCTGAAGTTCAAAATCTCTAATCAAGTTGAGAATGCTCTTTCCCTTTATCCTTTCATCTCTTTCATATTCATCCTTCAGTCCAGACCTCAAATGTTGACTTCTTTGTCATAATTCTGACAAAGATTTTTTTATGAGACTATAGTAAATAACATAGCTTTAGCATTGGACTTTCTTGTTTTTCTTCTACTTATGATTCTTTAACTATGTCATGGTTGGATTTTTAGGAAAGGAAGGAACTTCGTAGTTCTCCTCAACTGCTTTTCAGAGATCATTTACCTCCAAATGAGCCTCCATCCATTCGTAGTTCTTCCTCATTGACAACGAGTGGTGCAAGTGCAATGAAAGGGGTTTTAGAATCCATAGAAGAAGAAGAATAAATTTTTTCCCCTCAATTACAGGTCCCTTAAAAAGATGGCTCTAATACCAAATTGTTGAAACTTGTGGAGAAATCTGCTGTAATTTTAAAGAAATAAAGGCAAGAGAAAATGGAAATATTTTTTTGATGGAAAGTGTGTCCAACGTTGAACTGCAAATGATACTTATGCAAAGAGAAAAAAATCAACAACTAATACCTAAAAATAAGTAACCAAAAGATTTCATTATCAACAAGTCTCATAAAAATCAGTAACAAGTTCAAAATGGCTAAAAAACAATTATTTTTACTAATTCACTACAATAGCTACGACAAACTTTCAACAAAAACAAATGAATTTAAATTAGATACAACAATTTTAAATAAAGAATGGTATACCTTCCTTTTCTATTTTTAATACTTCTTGCCATCCTTACATATCTAGCTTCCTATAAAAATTTCAATTTATTATTTTGCATCTAAGGTTAGTTAAAATTTGGCTTCCATTTTAATGTAATTCTAAAAATTTTCAATTAATAAAATTTTATTTCTAATAATATGAAATAAGATTCATGCAACAAAACGAAACAATTAGTTGACTTACTTATTACAATAACCGATTGCTAAATAACACTTGTAATATTTGTAATTCATGTAATAATTCTTGCTTCAACCTCAATCATAAGCCTACATTTTGGTGATAAAACAATCATTTGTCCACCATGGCAACTTTAAATTAAAATCTCATATTAAAACCTTCGGATTATTAGAAAAACAATTTAGGAAACGAAATAAAATACAAGTCCCTCGCAGTTGAAGTAGGATAGAGAAAATACTTAATAAAATAATTCTTTATATACATAACAGATAGCTATATATCTATCCACAAATGTTAGGTGTAATGATAAGGTACATTGAACTTTCTGGAAAACTATTCAAATTTACCTTAAAGATAACATTGTTAGGAGGAGAAACCACGTCCAAAAAAATAACTTTATATAAAAGTTATATCTTTACAACACAATTAATCATTTTAATTTTTTTTTAAACTTTGTTTGATAATATAATATTATTACTTATCAATATTATAAACTACTAACACTATATAATTTTAATATGTTTATGACTTTTATTTACTTGACCTACTTTTAATTTGCTTTCGTAAATATCAACCTTGAGAAAATAATTCCCTTGTGAATTAAGGTAAATTTGGAGAATATCTCCTTTGTCTATGATGATAACGCTTACAAATAAAAAAAAAAAAATTTTTAAAGGCATAACTTAAGGGTTTAAAAACCTAAACTTTTTCAAAACAAATCAATTAAGTCTTTTTACAAAAAAAAAAAAGAAATACATCTAATTAAGCCTTTAGATGTTAAAAATGCATCAATTAAGTACTTTGACTAATGATTTCTTTGTTAATCATTATTGTTCTGACATGGTCATTAACAACCACTAATGACGGTCCATGTCAATAAAAAATTAAAATTCATTAAAAATTAAAACATTAAAAATTCAAGTCTAGAACGAATTGCACAACTAGAAGTCTAAGGTTATTTGAACCTGGACATCTATTTGTCCAAGTTCATTCAAAACATAATTTTTTAAATATATAAAATATTATTAAAAATATAAAATGTTATAAAAAATGAAAGCAATAAATTATGATTCTTGCTTTCCATGCTAGTGTTTTTTTCTTCTATTTTTCTAATTGTGGTATTAGTGTTTGATATCAAACATCAATACTGCAATTAGCAAATTAGAAAAAAGAAAATAAGAACTTCAAAAACTTAAAAAAGAAAAATGAAGATTTACCTTTTGTGAGATAGTAAGAAAAGCAATAATCACTATTATTTTTTCTTCATAATTTTTATAATATTTTTACAACATTTTATTAATTATAATATTTTAAAATTTTAAACTTCTTTTAGTAATTTAAAAAATTACATCCAAAATAAATTGATTTGGATAAATGAATGTATAGATTCAAATGATAGTCAATGTATATTTGTTCAAGTTGATTCTAGACTTAAATTTTTTAATAATTTTTTTATAACGTGGACTCATTGCAATGGTTGATTTTATTTTATTGAACACAATAATTGATTTAGTGGTTGTTCATGACCGTAACAGTCAAAGACTGAAACAATTAGTGAAATGATTTAACTAATGCTTTTTTACCATTTGAAAACTTAATTAGATGCCTTTTTCGAAAAAAAAATAGAGGCTTCTTTAATTAAAAAGATTGCAGGAGCATGCATGAAATTGCATGTCCAATTTCCGAAAAGATATGAATGTCCGTACAGTCAACAAATAGAGAGGATTGTGATATTCTGGTGCTTAATGGTTAAGTATTTGGTTTTAGATGGACCCCCAAAATACAATAAAATAAATTCCATATCAATTAGGATTATGAAAGCCGTATTTTGACCAACGGGTCATGCATCAAAATCTCCATACCCTACTCACCTTTGGTCTTAAAGTTGTAACAAAAAGTCGAGAGAAATAAAGCAAAGCTTTAATGCAAAGTGTGTGTGCGTGTATCAGAAACAAACTTAGTTAGTGTACCCAAGACTTTAGAAAGTGGTGTTGGAAAGAGGTAGCTACGACTCACTTTGACGTAGAGAGGTAGACCATCCTCTTTGCATGCCCAAATACCTACCTCCCTCTAACATTATTTTTTGCTTTTACCATTACTTATTACTCCTATTAACTTTATTTGAACAAGTTTTTAGTTCTTTTGCCAAATATTGTTATGGTATAAATATTATCAATTCTATAACACCAAAACATATGTGTGTATATAAGAAGAGAGTTAAATATAAAATAAATTGTTAAGGGGCAAATTGGCCTAAGCAAGATTTTTTTTATTGTTATTATTATCTAACTTTATTTAGTCTGATAATGTTAATCTCATAAATTAACCGAAATTTTTGAAAAAAAAAATTATTACGAGGATATTTATGTCTTTTAAATTTTTTTTATAACTTCATTTTAGATTAAATAGTTGAAACTATAATTTTATAATTTTTCTTCTTTCATCCACGGTGTCATATAATCCAATATTAACTAGAAGTATAAAAAATATGTTAATAATAAGTGATGTATAATTAAAAGTGTTATCAAATTTATGAAGGCATTCAAAATAATTGATCTACATTATTTCCAAATAATGAGACAATGATAACATCTTTGTTTTTTTCTTTAAAAAGAAAAAAAGGAGCAAACATAATTTAGCCATTTTTAATAGGAATATAGAATATATTGTACAATGGATGGCAGCCGGCTTTGAAGGTATTGGATAGGAAAAGAAATAGTGCATATTGGAGCAGAGGTGAGGTAAATTAAGTAGAAAATTGATTGATGTATTTTGATAATGTTAATTGGAAAATTATCTATATTACATTGAAACTCTTATATCATCTTTATCAATAAAGTCACTCTCAATAGGATGACACGTTAAGATGCGATTTTGATTACTATATATAATTAGGTTTAAAATATATTATGTTCTAGAAAACATAAAAAAGTAAGCAAAAATTTGCATGGCTAAGTGCTTTATACCTTCATGTTGAGTCTAATCAATAAGCAAGGGAGATTGAGAGATCCCTTAAGATATTGTATAAAACATATTTGTGATTGGTTTATATTTTATTATATTATTTTATATATTTTAGCAACTTTTTAAATTTTTTTATATATTAATATATTAATGCCATATTTTAGTTATATTTTTTTTTTCTATGTTACTATTTTGTGTTTAATATTTAGGCATAAAAATAAATTTAGATTCTAATGTTTATTTATTTTATCATTTTAGTCTTTACTTCTTTTTTGGGTCATTTTGGTCTTTAATCTTTAAAATTTAGTAAAATTGTTTGCTTTTAGATGAAAAAACGGACTAAATTGTTAAAATTTTGAAAGGCATTGATGTGGCCATTAGCGTGGCAGTCCATGTATAACTCATAAAAAATCATAAAAACAACTTTTACGAAATTTATCCATATTTGTATTAAAGTATATGTAAAATGTCACGTCAGTGTCATTAAAATTTTAACAGTTTAGTAAGTTTTTCCATAAAAAAATAAACAATTTGATAAAATTTTAATAGTTGAGGGTGAAAATGACTAAAAAAACAAATAAAAATTACAAGTTAAATTTATATTTATGCCAAATATTTATTATTCCAAACTAGGAGGATAATTTGGAAATTTGAAAACTAGCTATGTATCGGAATAAGGTGAGCATAAGGAAGCAACACCTCTCGTTTTTTATTAAAAAAAAAAACACACACTTTTAATTTAAAAATTAATGATATTTTGGTCATGAAAAAATCAAGGGGGCCGGGGAAAGATAAAAAGGGAGGAGATATTCGTCTCCGACAAATGCTATTGCTTTTGAAATTTCAAGAAAGCAGCTCCATTCTAATTATTATATATACACATAAATCTCATCAGAAAGAGAAGAATCATCCAATCTGGTGGCACAGAAATAAATAAAAAGCATAAATTAATCATCATTTTATGTGTTCTAATTATATTTCACCCTGAGTATATACATTTTAATTAATTTATATATTTATATTATCTTTATTTAATTTATAATAATCTTATTTGTTTGTCAAAATTTTAAATGTTAAAAAATAAGTAACATTTGAGATTCTAATCATATCTAATTTCTTTTTAATTTGATATTATACTAAAAGATATCAACAAATTCATTACGGGTTTTCTTTTACCCTTTCCTTTGCATGCATGGCTTTCCACATCTTGCAATGATATTGGGAAACCTGAAAGTTAGGGCAAAGTTTATAAATGTATATGGGGAGGCGTCAAATGTGGTAAGTTGTGGTTGGCTTGAAGCAGGGGTTTTCGAATTTTATGGTGGTCCAAGCCCTTTTAAGGCCACTTTTCCTTTTTTGGCACTCAGCCATCCTTCTTTAGTATTGAGCCCACCGCCACCGCTGGTTGGATTGATGAGACCAGCGGTGTCTATGAGTTCGCGTTTTTCTTAATCATGGGAATTGGTGGACAGCCTAGCAGAATCTTAGTATATTCCTTCATAGTGTTTCCATTTTAATCATGTTTTTGTGTGGTTTTCTCAGTACATGTGTCAATTTTTTTAGGTTCTATTTACACTTTTTTCATCTTTTTAATTTCGTCATCCATTTAATCATCTGGAATCTTTGCTTATTTACCAAGTCCTTTTCACATAAATTCAGAACTAATATTAAAGTTTTCATTTACATATTTTAATTTTTAAATCAGGTTCACATTATTGGAAAGATTTTACTTAAATATCATTTTGGCCCGGATAAGATTAGATTTAAAGTGTAAAACGGATGAAAACACCTATAATTATAAAATATATATAACATCTTTTGTTATAAGAATTATTTAATTTTAATCAAAAGTGTTGGATGCAATAATAAATCGCATAACATTCTCCCTAGAGAACAAGTAAAATTTTAATTGGATTATCAAACAATTTTAAAAAATAAATTTTAATTTCTTTTAAAGCATTAAATAGTTTAATGTAAGTAACTCAATCAGTTTATAATATTGCTTTTAAGACATGATGTAAACAAATTTACCTCTTGTTTATATAACTCAATCAGTTTATAATATTGCTTTTAAGACATGATGTAAACAAATTTACCTCTTGTTTATATGATTAGTGTAATAGCATGAGAAAATTATTTATACAATGTTGAAATAGTTATAATTAGTTTTCTTATTTTGTAAGATATATGTGTTAATTGCATGTATTAATAAAATATATTATAATTTTTTTATAAATTGTATTAATAATATGAGAAATATTATTTAAAAAATGAGAAATAAATCTAAGCATAATATTTCAAAAATAATTCTTTAAAATTTTGTTAAAAGTTGTTTCTAATAATTTTGTTAATTTAATCTTTTAATTAACTTAAATGTTATGGATAGATTCACACTTATGTAGTTCAACATTTTTTTTAATATTATAATATAAAAAGTAACTTTAAAATTCCAAATATTTTTTGTACAATAATTTCAAATGTGTAAATTTAAAAAAAAAACTAATTTTAAATATTTATTTTAAGAGTGAAATATTTTTAGAAAAAAAAACAATATTTTTAAATGGCATTAAATATTTTTTAAAAAGTATTTCTATTATTACAATATTTATTTAATTTAATATATGGTTTTAATGAAAATAGATTTTAAAAATATTTTTAACTAATATAATTGAAATTATGTTTAAAAAGTTATTTTATTTGAATGTAATAGTCTTGACTTATACGGAGTGATAGTTAAAGTTCTTATCAGACACCTATTTAACACGAGATCAAATCGTATGATCTCTTTTTCCTAACCCCAATATTGTATAAGAAAATAAAATGTATACAATATAATTAAAATTAAAGTGTGAACATTTAGGTTTGCTTCTTACCATTTATATTATTGAAAAATATGAAATTCACCTTTAAGCCTACTTCCCTAACATTGGAGTTATTAGTTTCTACATTTAAGCACTGGCAAACTATTGAATGGGTTGTGGTGATTATTTAGAGGATTACTTAGGAAATGCACATGAAAGATTAGATCAAATTAAATCACTTGAGACAATCCCTTGCAACATGGACATTTGGATTGGATTGAAACTCCTTGAGATTAGCTGCCAAGAGTTTATGTTTGGTTTATTCGCTATTATTATATTGTAAACATGTTATTGTATTACTAGTGATGGATCTTTTTATGTTACCAAATCTTAAACATAAATCTATTTAAGTGAGAAACTTATATAGGTTTTTGTACTGAGAGTTTTTAGCACTTATCTTGTTCAAGTTAAGGAACTATTCTTAGAGTCTTCAAGACGAACACGTGACTTCTTGTTTCTTTTAGATTTATGTCGTTGCTTACTCTTTTTTTTTTATTCAGTTTTAGAAAAATAGTTAAATTTTAGATTTGATCCCTTTATTATGCTTAAATTTGATATTTAACCATTACACTTTAATTTCTAATGCAATTTGGTCCCTATAATTTTATAATGTAGTTATTAATTAGTCCAAATAGTTAATATATTAATTATTTAATTAAAATATTATGTGGTTATAATAATTTGAATACCCTAAGGGTCTTAGAGACATATACATGGTTTTTATTTATTTTTTTAGATTTGCCTTGCTTCTTTTTTTATATATGTTATAAAACAATGATCAAACCTCAAATTTAGCCCTTTATACTATGTTGAAACTTGAGATTTAATCTATATACTTTATTTTTTACATAATTTGATCCTTCTACTTTTATAATGTCATTAGTTAGTCTAAATATTCAATATTGTTAACTATTTCAATCAAAATACTGGCATCAATTTTTCTTAGGAACACTATTCCAATAAAAAAAATTATTTTATCAAGATAAGTTCAATGAATGTTTTTAAGAAAAAAATCTCTATAAACATTTCCAATATTAATTTTAATTGTACATGACTATCAAATGATTGTTTTTAATTTCAAATGTTACACAAATGAATTTAATAGACGGATTTTAATAGTGATAACAGTTGGACCTAAATTTTTAAATTCAAAAAATAAATAATTTAAATTTCTAAAAATAAAAATAAGATTAGAGTATATTTTAACTTTCAAATTTGTGCTTGTTAATTTAACACAAATGTATAATCAAACTTAAAAGTGAAGTGTGGGAATCATAGTAGTTAAAATAAAAGTAAAGTGAATAAGTGGGTTTAAAAGATATTTGTAATTCTGAAAAAAAAAAAGAACAAGAAGAAAAAGAAAACTAAGAAATTGTAAAAAAAAAAAAAAAAGTATTAAAATAGAGTTTATTAATTGGATATTTCACGTTACATATTGGAACATTATGTTACCTTAAGAAATTATATAGATAGAGGAAATTATAAATTGCAGATAGTTCAACCAAAATAAACATAATTAGGGCGGGGTTTTTATTTCTTTGTTATATTTTAAATGTTGATTTTTAGGTTTAATGATAAATTTAGTTCTCAATGTTTATATCTTTTGTCAATTTGACCCTTATTTTTTTTGAGCTAAATCTGACTCTTAAAATTCCAAAAAGAGTCGAATCACTTTTTTTTTAACGGAAATATCGTGTAAAACATTATTTTTTTATGATGTTGGTGTGACAACCCTCGCGACAGTCTATGTGAAATTCATGTTGATATGTCACTCTTTTTCTTATATGTCACTTCAACAAATAAATTAAAAATTATAAAATCTTCAAATATATATATAAATATTTCATAAAACCTCAAAAAATAGTATAAACTACACGTGGATTGCCATGCACGTTACCATGTTTAAAAATTTAATGTTATAGCCAGTATTTTCATTCAAAAAACAACAATACGACTCTTTTTTTAAATGTTGATGATCAAATTGGACTCTTTTTAATAAGTTGACAGTTAAATTTAACTTAAAAAAAAAAGAGTTGAATTGACAAAAAAAAATGTAAAGCTTAGTTTTAAGAATCATTAATTTTATAAAAAATTATTAGGTACGTAGATGTTTCCCTTCCAATAATTTTATGAGGCCATTCAATCTCACCCAAACCTTTTATTGTTTCCCCTTCCTCCACTAACTGGACTCATGTTACTATTATTTTCATAAAAAATTCATTGTGATTGCAGATGGAGGTTGATCTCATATTACACCTTTGCCAAATTAACATGGATTAAGTTGTGGTAAATTTGAATTCCATCCCATCATCAACTATATATAAATCCAACTTTAAAGCCCCCTTAAGTTGTTTTTAGGGTTGGGTTAAGGGATTCAACTCCATTTGGAATAAATAACTTGTAGAATTTGGTTTCAAAGTTATAGATACATACATAATTCTTGTAATACAAATGAAATAAACAGTAATATTTTAAATAGATATTAGAATTGTTAGTATTTATAAAAAATACACATGCACAAATTGTCTTTGTTATGATAATATCATTTTATTCCTAAAATTTATTCTTAAAACATTTTAATATCTAAATTCGTCCACTTTGCTCTTATTGCATCAATAACTTCGTCCAATAATTAGTTCAATATTTTGGATTGGTCGCTTTAGTACTCCATTTCTTCAAGGCTATTTTCATGTGTGCCATCAAACATTTGCTATGCTACTACAACTCCTTGCTCTCTAGGGTTGAATAAATAAATAGAATTCAGTCCAGATTTTGTATTGTTCAGTTCGGTTTTGGATTAGTGTTATCATTCGAACCGCACAATTCGATTCGGATTTGGTTTTTTCATATGTAACTTGTTTTATTCAACTCAAATCAAATAAAAAGAAAATATGTTTAAAAAAACAATCCTAATAGAATAATAAATTAACCATTTCAATATCTATATGGACTCATTCATTTAATCCTATTATTATTATTATTATTATTATTATTATTATTATTATTATTATTATTATTATTATAATATAGGATCATACAAAAAGAATAAAAACTGAATCAAATGGAAAGGTTTTTTATAATTTAATATTAATATAAAATTTAAATTTATTATTATATTTTTTGAAAATATTTATGTATTTTATATCTTTCTTTGAATTTTTTAGAATTAGGAGCAAATTGAGAACATTTGTAAATTTTGACGGTTAATTTTTTAAATTTATGACTAAATTGATATAATATGTAAGAATTGAGGGATAAATTTGTTATTATACTATTTTTTAACTGTCATGTTAGCTTGCCGCTTGTGATTTTAATGAGAGTAACCAAAATGGCCGAACTATGTAAGTTAGGTGCTTAAATTGTAATTTTTTTTATTTTTGGTGCCTGAAATGAAAACTTCTTATTGTTGGGTGGCTATATGTATAGTTTACCCTATTTTCTTTATGTACCTTACACAGTTTATTTTTATCAATCTGCCAATCCTTACGCGGCACGAGTAATACAAATAAGAAAAAAAAATAATTTTAATAGTTATTAATTAAAATATATTAAAAACTTTTAACTTCAAATTATGTTTAAATATCCCCGCCCTCTCTGCCTCCACTTTCTCAATTTTTTTTCATTTCGTCCTTGAACTTCATGAGTTCATGGACTTATTTCTTTGCCTTAAAAAGTAATAGAAAAGCCATTTTGTAATTTTTCGAGAAAGATTAAGAAAATAAATGATTTATTTTTAGCCTTTTAGGTTAGAGCTCTTTGGTTTATCTCCAAAAAAGGCTTCCTTTTGCTTACTATGATTGATTTTGATTTCGTTTTCCTTTTTCTCTGGTTCCATGGTTAAAGAAGGTCATCAAAAGGTCTTAGGCTTGTTCTGTAGTGCTTAAAAAAAAAAAAACACTTCTGGCTCTAAAAGTATTTTTTTTTTAAAAAAGCTATGCTTGACAAGCTGCTTTTGGCTGAAATTTTTAGCTTTCTGAAAAGAAGTTAAAATTTTTAACTTTTCTTCACTCAAAAGTATTTTTAGTGCTTAATTACTTTTTCACCTCTCCAATAACATAGTACTTTCTCTCTTTTTTTTGTGCTTAATTTTAAATGTGTTAAAATCATTAATTAAAATAAAAAATATTTTTAAAATACTAAATACAAATATTTAATGGTTATATTTAAATATTTAAAATATAGTTTATATATTCTAATTAAATTTTATAAATAATTAATATTTATTACTTAAAAATACTTAAAATTTATATTTCATATATTAAAATATTAACAACAAGTTATAATAATTTTTTATATTTTTACTAAAATATAATAATATTAAATATTATTTAAATATTATTTAAATGCATATTTGTTACTTGATAATAACATGTCTAAAATGGACATTTTATTTCTCAAAAGCACTTTTTGACAGCAATGTTAAACACTCAAATTTTAAACCAAACTTTTAAGAAGCACTCTTTTACAGTACTTTTCAAAAGCATTGCCAAATTAGCCCTTATCTATTATCCTTTTTGTTTTCTCATTCAAACTAATTTTGGAAAGCGACGATGGTAGAGGAGTGTAACGATGCTGCGTCGGGGCTTAAGCGGTAACGAATTAAACAGGTTTTGGGATGAAGAAACAAAAAGAGAAGAGGAAACGGAGATGGGATGAAAAATTAATTAAAAAATTATTTTTAATAATTTATTTCGTATAAAATATTATCATGAAAAATATAATATTTCAAAAGTTGCCAATTTTTCCAATACAAAATCTTAATGAAAATTTTAATATTCAAAAATAATATTTTTACTCCAAAATTATATTTCTCATTTCAAATATTCATCTTGAAACCATGCAAAAAATTTTAATACCATACCAAAAATTATAAAGAAGTATTGAAACTTTTGAGAGAAAATCAAAACTTCTGAAAAAATACCAAAAATTTATGAGGGTTTGCCAAAAAAAAAAATGAGAAAGTGTAACAGCCCGGTTTAGACCCTAGTCGGAACAGTGGTTTCAAGACCACAAATCCGAGGTCATAATAATATTTTAATATTATTGTTGGTGTTTATTATATGTGATATAGCCTATGTGAAAGTTCTGTGTGGAAATTTTATCGACTGTGTGTTGAATTGTGAGAAAGGATCTAATTGCATAAGATGTAAAAGTTGTGTGCTAGTTGTTAAAGTACCTTTTTGTCATGGCTTTTTAAAGGAGGCGTCCTTATGTTGTTATTAAGCCATTATCTAGATAGTGGATGGTAGATGGACATTTATAACCAACCATTATAAGCTTAAATGTTTATTTCATTAAGGGTATAATTGGAAATCAATTATAAATGTTATAATAAACAAAATGAAGCCAAAATGCTCATCTTTTTCATGTATCTTCCCATCGAAATTTGCAAAAGAAAATAGGGTTTGGAACTTTCATGGTTTCAGCATACTCATAGCTAAATTGAGGTAAGAGTTTTGTTCAATTTTTGATAAACTCTACGTTTTCGTGATCGTTGCTTTGTGCTCTAGTTAACCCATGCTTTAATTTTAGAATTTGATAGTGATTTTGAGATATGCCATTGATGAATGTTTGAGCTTTGTGATAATTGTTGATGAAATATGAAAGCTTGGTGTTAGATTAACATATTTTGTCTTTGAATTTTTGGTGAATTTGAGTAATTTAGGCCAAATTCAGAAAAGTGTAAATTGAAGGATTAAAATGTAAAATAAATGAAATGTGTGGATTTGTATAAATTGAAGGATTAAAATGTGAAATAAATGAAATGTGTGGATTTGTATGAATATAGAGAGAATTCGGCTAGGTATGGGTGAAATGAAATTTTGTGTATTTGGTGATTTTGCGAATTAAGGATTAAAGTGTCGAAATGTGAAAATGTGAGGGCTATTATGTAAAATGCCCTAAATATGTGTGTTTGGACTAAAATGAATGATTTGATGATTGAATGAACTGAATTTGAATGTGTATAGACCAAGAGAGGAGAGGTTCGGATCGAGATCGAGGCAAAGATAAAGTGCTCGATTAATCGACCGTTTTGGTATTTCGACGTCCGAGGTAAATTCGGACATAATACGTGTATTTAACTATGTTTAATGTTATGAAATGAATGGAGTGATATTATCAAATTGTGAATGTTATGTGAGGGCTCGAGTTCTATGGCACTAAGTGTGAGTATTTGGAAATGTGATCGAAATGATCGGTACTGTATGTGCGAAATAATATAAGCTTCGGCTTTGTGGTTGGCACTGTGTGTGCGATACTGATTTAAGATCGGTTTGATATAGATGCACTAAGTGTGCGATGTTAATTAAGCTTCGGCTATTGATTCGGGCACTAAGTGTGTGATTGAACCAAAGAAGTGACGAGAATCGATCAAAATGAAAAATTGAGTATTGAGTAGCATAGGTGTTCGATAACTAAGTGTTGGCTAAGGTACGTTCAAAACCTATATGGTTGATGAAATTATGAATGAGTTTATGGACTGATAATTTAACACATTAATTATAGATGGTATGGTATATGTGATTGAGAAATAATCTATGTGATGGTTTGTTTTGGTATAATGTATTATGTTACGAACTTACTAAGCTTTTGAAAGCTTACTATGTGATTTGTTTCTCTGTTTTACAGTGTCAGTAAAGCTAGCTCAGATCCGTGGATCGTTAGCATCTCAATCATACTATCGGCAATCTATTTTGGTATTTTGGAAGATGTGTGTAATTGCATATGGCATGTATAGGCTAGTTGTTTTGGAACATATTTGAGATGAGTAAATAGCCATGTGATGTGGCTAGATATATGTTGACTATATGCATGAGTGGATTTGGTATATGATGCATATTATAGTATAGCTCAATGGTAATGAAAATGTCTTATGAATGGTAAGCTTAGTGATGGATTGATGCTATTATGATCTAGTGCTAATGAGGATGTATCATGCTTGGTAATGTATGTGTTCTAGTTGTGCAAATTGGTATATAAGTTGAAATGAATAGATATGAGATTGGATGGGATAATATGTTGATCATTTGACATGTACTTGGTTGCCAAATTGTGTGGAAAAATGCTTGATTGTGCTTGTAGGGATGACCTTTGTATGGATGGCAAATTGGCCTTGCAAATGGCCTATTTTGCATATATGGTTGAGGGACACGGGCGTGTATCTCCACCGTGTGGCTCAAGGACCACTTCGAAGTGTGCCTGGGCAGGTTACATAGTCGAGGCACACAGGCGTGCCTGGTGGCCGTGTGACGAAGTCAGTAGGTAGCATATTTTCACACGGCCATGACACACGGGCGTGTCTGGTAGCCCTGTGGATAAGTCAGTATAAATGCTTTGTTTTAGCACGACTAGGACACATGGGTGTGTCTGGTAGCCGTGGGAGGTACACAGCCTGGTCACATGGGCGTGTGTCCTCGACAGTTTTGAAAAAGTTTTAAATTTTTGAAAATTTTTGTAAATGT
Organism: Gossypium bickii; assembly: GCA_025503065.1. Lineage (NCBI taxonomy): Eukaryota > Viridiplantae > Streptophyta > Magnoliopsida > Malvales > Malvaceae > Gossypium > Gossypium bickii. Next base: position 25,684,261 of record CP106719.1, read on the forward strand.
TCATGTAACACCTCCTTACTTGTATCTTACGCTGGAACAGGGCATGAGGCATTACTGGACTCAACTCACTTGGCTATACATCCTTGGGCTATCAAACTCATTTCAAATTATAACTTCTCCATTTATATGTCTATCATCCTTATAATGGACCTACGAGGCCCTAAACGTGCTCCCAAAAGATTTTGGGGATAATTTGGAAACTTCTACGCACTTAAGGAAATTTTACCTAAACAGGGGCCACACGCCCGTGGGAAATGAGACACACCCATGTGGGCAGATCGTATGGTCACGCACGCTCATGTCCCTATTCTGTGTGCAAAACCTTGGCCATTCTATTTGTGACACACGGCCTAGTCACACGTCCGTGTGGCTAGCCTATGGTCGACACTGATTTATCCACACGGCCTAGGCAAGCCCGTGTGCTTCAACTGTGTGACGATTCAAATTCCAAATTTAAGGTGCAGACTTCACACGGCCTGGGTACACGCCTATGGACTGACCGTGTGTCACACACAGTCTAGACACACACCCGTGTGCCTACCCATGTGGACAAGAACAAGGCTATTTGCCAAGCTCTTTGCACCCCTCTAGCTTACACCACATGAACCCATTCAACATACTAATAAACAACTCATAATTTCAATATGAACTTCCATGGATAACTTTATATTTTCATAAATGATAGGGTTAGCCATCAACCATGGAAAAATACAAAATAGTTATCTTAACAAGAGGCCAATACACTTCTGGCCAAATCCACAAAATAATCTAACTAGTCTAGCCCCTACACATGCCATACATAAAATCACTAAGTCTAATATATCGAGGTGAGTAGATAGTGTTGGCGATCTTCTGGTTATCCTCGTATCCCGATTCGACTCTTAAACTCCATAAAACAACGGAAAAATAGAAGGGGAGTAAGCTTTAAGCTTAGTAAGTTTACATGTAAACAATATAACATTATAGCATGCACTAATCATTTATATAGCATTACATAATAAGCAAGAAACAATCTACATTCATAATCATGCTTACTCATTTCCTCATTTTCTATATTCCAACCATATCACAAGCTTAATGTATACATTCATTAGCATGTTCCCCTGCACTTAACATCACAATGTCACATAAAACAACACATCACAACCTCTTAATCAATTACTCGTAGTCAAATTCCTCGGTGGTTCCGCACTTAGCCCACCATCAGTCTTTAATAGGGTGGTATCGCACATAGCCCACCAAAAAGGTTAGTTACAGTGGTATCACACATATCCCACCAAATGATAATTAAACGATGGTATCACACATAGCCCATCTTAATTAAGCAACAAGGTGGTATCGCACTTAGCCCACCATCAAATGCCGTCTTGACATATTCATATGACTATTTCATCATTCATACAATAATTATTCAATGACTACCACATTCGATCCACTTGAACCATACATGTTCTCAATCATACCATACACTAATTAGCAACATAATGTGTATAAAGAAAATGCATTATTTACACATAAACGTGGTAACTAACAGTTTAATCCGTCACCTTGCCTTTTCTACGGTTAAGGTTGATTTCGCGCTCTTCTTGATCTATAACAATCCATTCATTTAGATCATCCTATGATCACAATACATCAAAATCTACACTTGGGCAAAAATGATCATTTTGCCCTTGTATTATGGCAAAATTACGATTTTGCCCCTAGGCTCGTAAATTATTTTTCAACACATTTTCTCAATAAATAAGCCTAGCTGAACATTAATTTCTCTTACAACTACTCACCATTTTCACCATTTCATGCATTTATGACACAAATTTATTCTTTGCATTTAAGTCCTATTTAGGTGTTTTCATGTTAACACCTTTCACAAAAGTTGTTTCTTATCTCCTTAACATTCATTTTATTCCATAAAAACTCAGCTAACAACATGAACACTCTCATGGCAAATCCCTAGACTTTCAACCATATCACAAACTAGTCCCCTTATTAGCTAGCTTAAGCTTTGGGGACTCCAAAAGTACAAAAATTATCAAATAAAAACCATCTAAATCACTTACTAGCAAGGGAGATAGCTTGGCTGAAATTTTAAACCCCCAAAGCTCTATTTCTTCTTCAATTTTTTGGTGGAGAGAAGATAGGTGAACAGTGAAAGATGATAACATCTTTTTCTCCTATTATTTTATTCATTTTTACCACCTAATATCCACTAAATTTGACCAACATTAAAATCTTGTCTCCCTAGCTCCTATATGGCCGGCCACCACTAGATAAATGGCCTAATTGCATTTTAAAATCCTCCAAATTACATTTTATAGCTATTAGGTACATTTACCTTATAAAATAGAACTTTCGCATCTTATGCGATTTAGTCCTTTTTCACAATTAAGCATGCTATTGCTAAAATTAAAGCACCAAAATTTCTACATAGCCATATTTTAATTCTATAACACATAAAATAATATCGAATAATTTTCTTTATCCTCGGTTTAGTGGTCTCAAAACCACTGTTCTGACTAGCCCCAAAATCGGGTTGTTACAACTCTCCCTCCCTTTAGAGATTTTCGCCCTCAAAAATCTTACCGGTAAAAAGGTTTGGATATTGCTCTCTCATTGTTTCTTCTGGTTCTCACGTAGCTTCTTCCACACCGTGTTTTTGCCATAACACTTTTACTAAGGCTATGTCCTTGTTTCTCAACTGTTTCACCTCTCGAGCCAAGATTTTAATCGGCTCCTCCTAATATGTTATATCCGGTCGTATCTCAATTTCTGTTAGAGGAATTACATGCGAAGGATCGGAGCGATAACGCCTTAACATCGATACATGGAACACATTAACTCCACAGGCAAAGCCAACCAGTATGCTACTGGCCCAATCCTTTCGGTAATCTCATACGGCCCTATGAATCTCGGACTCAATTTACCCTTTCGACCAAATCTTACTATTTTTTTCCACGGGGACACTTTCAAAAATATCTTGTCGCCCACTTGAAACTCAATTTCCTTTCTTTTCAAATCTGCGTACGACTTTTGTCAGTCTGAAGCAGCTTTCAGACTATCCCTAATCACTTTCACTTTTTCCTCGGTCTCTTTAACCAGGTCAACTCCATGAATTTGCTTCTCACTCAGCTCGGTCCAATAAAAAGGAGTCCGACACATACGACCATACAAGGCTTCATACGGTGCAATCTGTATACTCGACTAATAACTATTATTGTAAGCAAATTCAACCAAGGGTAGGTATCTTTCCCAACTACCTTCGAACTTTAACACGCAGCATCAAAGCATATCCTCAAGAACTTGGATTACTCTCTCAGATTGACCATCAGTTTGAGGATGGAATGCAGTGCTAAAATTAATCTTGACCATCAAACTGAAGTAAATCTCAGGTCTCTATCCGAGATAATAGATACAGGCACTCCATGTAATCTTGCTACCTCCGCAACATACAACTTGGCTAACTTTTCTAGTGAATAAACAACACTCACCGGTATAAAGTTAGCCGACTTCGTTAATCTATCAACGTTAACCCACACAACATCTTTCTTTTTCAAAGTCATAGGCAAGCCCGTAACAAAATCCATGGTAATCCGATCCCAATTCCCCTCGGGAACCATAACTGGCTGAAGTAGTCCCGAAGGCACTTGGTGTTCAGCCTTCACTTGTTCACAAATTAAACATCTTGTTACATACTCAGAGATGTCCCTTTTCATTCTCGGCCACCAATAAAATTTCTTCAGGCCATTGTACATTTTCGTACTGCCCGAATGTATTGACAAATAACTGGTATGTGCTTCATTCAATATCTTTCGAATTAACTCACCATCTTTAGAGACACAAATCATGTCATGAAACATTAAACAACCATCTGAACTCACCCGAAATTTGTATCATTCTCTGATTCGCACTTAGCTTTCTTAGCTTGAAGCTCATTATCATTCCTTTGAGCCTCACATACTTGGTGAACAAATAGTGGCCTAATTCTTAGTTCGGCCAATATAGCACCATCATCAGAAAATGACAAAATCGTGCTCATAGCTCTCGAAGCATACAAGGATTTTCGACTCAGAGCATCCGCAACTACATTCGCTTTTCCCGGATGGTAATCAATCGCTAACTCATAGTCGTTCAATAACTCAAGCCACCACCATTGTCTCAAATTCAAATCTTTTGATCCATCAAATACTTCAAACTCTTATGGTCTGTGAAGATTCAGCAGTTCTCTCCATACAAATAATGTCGCCAAATTTTTAACGTGAAAACAATCGCGGCCAACTCCAAATCATGAGTCGGATAATTCTTCTCATGCGGTTTTAACTGTCTCAAGGCGTAAGCGATTACCTTACCCTCTTGCATCAACACACACTCTAGACCATCTAACGGCGCGTCACTGTAGACCACAAACTCTTTGCCCGACTCGGGTTGCACTAAAATCGATGCCTCCGTCAACAATGTTTTCAATCTCTCGAAACTCAGTTGGCACTTTTCAGCCCATTCAAACTTAACATCCTTGTGCAACAATTTCATCATCGGGATAGCAATCATGGAGAATCCCTTCACAAACCGCCTATAGTATCCCGCTAAACCCAAAAAGCTTCTGACTTCTGACACGTTCCTCGGCGGTTTCCACTCCACAATAGTTGAGATCTTTCCCTAATCAACTCTAATACCCTCGTTCGACACAATGTGCCCTAGGAATCCTACCTCTTGGAGCCAAAAGTCGCTCTTACTAAATTTAGCATATAACTGCTTGTCTCTTAAATTCTGTAAGACAATTCTCAGATGTTTCGCATGATCACTCTTATCTCGAGAATAAATCAATATTTCATCAATAAAGACAACCACAAACTTGTCTAAATATGGTCAGAAGACACGGTTCATTAGGTCCATAAAAATCTTAGGAGCATTCGTTAAATCGAACGGCATGACCAGAAACTCATAATGGCCATACCTCGTCCGGAATGCCGTTTTCAGCATGTCTTGCTCCTTAACCCTCAATTGGTAATAACCGAACCTCAAGTCAATCTTGGAGAATACCATAGCTCCCTTTAGTTGATCAAATAGATCATCTATCCTTGGTAAATGATACTTATTTTTCATAGTTACTTTGTTGAGCTGTCTATAGTCTATACACAATCTCATCGACCCATCTTTCTTCTTTACAAAAAGTACAGGAGCACCCCACGGTGAATAGCTCGGTCTTGCAAAACCCTTATCCGATAACTCTTGCAACTGAACCTTCAGTTCTTTCAACTCTAGTGGGGCCATCCTATACGGAGTAACCGAAATAGGTGTCATTCTCGGAACTAACTCAATTCCAAACTCGACCTCTCTAACTGGGGGTAATCCGGGTAATACTTCCGGGAATACATCTGGATACTCACATACAACCAACACTATTTCAACCCTTGCTTCAGACTCTTGAATGTTCAGTACAAAAGCGAGATATGACTCACATCCTTTTCTCAAATATTTCTCAGCCACCAAGGAAAAGATCATCATCGGTAAATTATCTGACCCACCTGATTCAACCTGAATAACATCTTCATTTTCACATTTTAATTCGATAAATTTACTACCACAGTTCACTAAAACACTAAGGGTAGTCAATCAATCCATACTAAGAATCAAATCAAAATCATCAAACGGCAACAACATAAGGTTTGCCGAAAAACAATGACCCCTAATTGTCAAAGGACAGTTCCTACACACCTTGTCAACTAACACATGTTTTCCTAACGGGTTTGACACCTTTACCACAAATTTAGTAGACTCAACATTCATACTCAAACTAGATGCCAATCTCATACAAATATAAGAATGAGTTGACCCAGGGTCAATCAAAGCAATAACAAATGTGTCATGAAAAGAAAAGTACCCATTATTACATCTAGCGATGATGCCTCTTCTCGAGCGTGAATAGCATAGGTCCTTGCTGGTGCCTGGCCCTCTGGCCTCACAGTAGGGTCTCATGATACACTCTACCACTAGTCTCACCTCTCGGGTTCTTTTGTGGCATACCTCTAGAGGATACACTGCTTGATCTTACCTCTAGCTTCTTCTCCTTGTCATCTTTTTTAGGGCAGTTTCGGATGAAATGGTCGGTGGAACCACATTTGTAACAATTCTGGTTGTTTCCCCAACACTCCCGAGTGTGATGTCTCTCACAACTTGGGCACTCCGTTTGGACTTTGGATTGCCCACACTTGCCATTGAGGTGGCCTGAACTCTTATACCCGAGTAAGTGTTACCTCGCTCTCTTCGCGAAAATCCAACTAATGTAGTCATCCGAGGGTTCAGTTCCTTGGACCTCTTCGATTGAGCTTGGTAGGATTTACTCATTGACCTTTTTCATGCATCCCGAGCCTCACTCACAGCCTTCCTCCTTTCCTTACTTAATTCTTCGGCCTTATTAACCCTATCTACCAGTATTACAAATTCTTTTAGTTCTAAAATCTCGACTAAAAGTCTAACATCCTCATTCAGCCCATCTTCAAACCTCTTGCACAAAATGGCTTCCGTGGACACGCACTCTTGCACTTACTTACTGAGCCTAACAAGTTCGTGCTCATATTCCCCCACAGTCATTCTTCCTTGCTTTAACTCAAGGAATTCATTCCGTTTCTGGTCCACAAACCGTTGACTTATATACTTCTTTCGGAACTCTTCCAAAAAGAAGTCCCACGTCACTCTCTCATTCGAGACCACTGATGTCAACGTTTTCCACCAATGGTATGCCGAGTCCCTTAGCAAGAAGACGGCACATTTTAAGCTCTCCTTAAGTGTACACGAGAGTTCATCAAATACTCTCATCGAGTCCTCAAGCCAGAACTATACCCTCTCAGGGTCATCATCTATATTAGCTCGAAAGTTCTCAGCCCCTTGCTTCCGAATTTTGTCTACCGGGGGCTTAGTTGTCCTCACCAATTCTATACCTTGGGGAGCCACAGGAACTGGCTAAGGTATAGGAGGAGGTGGAGGAGGTGGAGGAGGTTGATCATTAGGGTTTTGCCCGTACATACTCAGTGTACCAGTTACTCATCATTTGGAGAAAAGCTCCCCGAGCCTCTTCTCCTTTACCCCTAGTCTAGGGTCCACTCTGCACAGGCGCAGTCCCTTGTGGGGGAGCCGTCGCATTGCTAGCTGCGTAATCAGCAGCTAATTGGTCAAGATCCATATACTAAATAATAACAAAATTTAGAATCATCAGAAGCCACCACACTATCATTATACAATTATGGCATGTATAGCTAGACTCTCACACATGCTACGGTAGTCCGAGAACCGACTAAACCATAGGAAAAGACATGCATACATATTTGTACTATAAAGCCATGGGTTTAAAAAGGAAATAGGTTTCTTTTATAATTAAGTTACAAATAGAATTTAAGGAATTATTTACTATTAACTGAAAGTTATAAACTTTGTTAAACAATTTTATTTGATAATGGTTTCTAATATTCTAAATTTATGAGTACATGAATCTATGGAAATCACAAAATTGTGAATGCATGAATTGAATTGAGTTCATGGAAATTATGTACGTATGATTTGAAAAGTTGGCTTAATTTTAATAAATTATATTGATTGGATACAAAATATACCATTTACAAAAACAAAAAAAATTATTTCTTTAATTACATATAAAAATTAAACTCTATATATTTAACTTTAAAATAATGTTTAAAATAACATAAAAAATATTTATAATATTTAATTTTACAATATTTTTATCAAACATATCTATAATTTTTTTATAAAAAAATATTATAGTATAATTTTTTTTGTTAACCAAATTAAATATATTGTATACACTTTAAAGATGGTTAAAACAATAAATAAAAAAAAGGTTTAAAAATTTCTTACAAAACAATTTTTAATTTTAAAAATTTTTAAAGTTTTAAAAACATTTTAAATAAGAAAGTTTAAATAATGCTTAATGTTTTATAAAAATAAATTTAAACAATTTAAAATTATAAACTTATTATTATCTATTTATAATTTATTTTTAATATTACCTTAAACAGATTTGATAGATATAATCTTTTTAACAAATAATATTATTTATGAAAATTAAAATATCTTCATTCATGTTTAAACTATATAATTTTTTTTAAGAATGCTACATGACATAAAACTTTCGATATAAAACTTAAAATTTCATCCTAAAATGTGTTAAAAACAAAAAATATATGTTAAAACAACCAGCTTGATTCTTCTTCAAGTCTTGGATAATATGACTCGTAAGCCTTCAATTTATGAGAAGAGAGATTTGAAGAAAATAACAAAATATTAGTATAGAATCTTTGAGAAGAAAAAGAAAGTGCTTTTGAGTTTTGTTTACTGATTATAATAGTTAGTAGGAAAAGGAAACAAGAGAAGAATAAGATGAAAAAAAAATCCAATAACCAAGGAAGTAGAGAAGAAAAGGAAAATCAATGGTGAAATAGATGAGAACATGAAGAGAAATAGACAATAAGAAAATGGAGAGTTGTACTACATTTATTATTGGATTAACAATTCCAATGAAAATATATATTTTTTTATAAATAAAGAAGGCAAACAATAGGCTTAAGGTCTAACTATCCTTACATGACAACTCCTCATTTTGTCCTCTAAAAGGAGCTATCCAATACAAAACATAGGAAACTCAATAATTTTCAGTTCATAATCATTACTGGAACACGATTTAACAATGCAATCAGCTACATTGTTTGCTTCTCTAAAACCATGTTGGACTTTGATAATCCAGTTTCACCTGCATTCTTCTTTTATTCTTCCAACCAATGACATCGATGATATTACCTCTAAGCTATCTTTGAGAAAATCAGCTGCAATTTTGTTATCACACTCAATTATTGGCATAATACTAAAAATATCCCTTAACGTTTGCCTGTTTGGTCACTTTGGCCCACTTTAACACCTAATGCTTTTTTGGTCAAATTGGTATGTTCTTAACGGATATGCTGTCGTGGTCGTTAGTTGACTAACGATCAACATTAACTGCTGACACGGCAGTCCAAATATAATTAAATGTTGATGAAATAATGCCACGTTAGCAAATGGTTTTAAAATTATTTTTTTTGAAATATAAAATTATTAAAATTATTAAATGCATATAATTTCCAATTTCCACACTTTCGTTTTCCCCATTGTTTCTTTCCATCGTTCACCGTCGTCCTCGTCATCTCCAATCTTCTTCCCCATTGTTTCTTCCTTCCATAGTTTCTTTAACATTTAATTTCAGATTTCACGTAAAAATATTTGAAGATTTCATGAGATGGGGAAATATAAAAAATCGAAAAGATCAAACATTCAATTTGAGATTATGCAAATCAACGAATCAAAATTATATAAACATAAACACACCAAAATAAAAAGAAGAAAAATGAACATCACCGTTGAAATTAAGAATTCTTGGTCATCATTTTCTTGGACAATTTTGTTTCCAAAAGAAGAAGAGAAATCCAGTTTTTAGAGAGAAACCATGGGCATCATAAAGTGAAAAGACTTCACCTCGCTTGTAAACTGAAAATTGGAAGTACAAGCAGAAATTGTAGTAGCGAGAGAAATAGAGAAGAGGGTTGATTTCTTCATGGTTGGGAATAAGCAATCTGGTTCAAAAGACCTTGATAGAAGCGGAAACCAAAATGTTATTATCTTGGATGGGAAGTTAAATAAGTGAAGAGAAATGGTGAGAAAATATTGGGTTATTGTATTGCGGGAGTTTTGGGCGTGGTGGTTCAACGATGGGAAAGTGGGTTGTATTAGGGACAGGGGCTGATGGTAGATGGGTATGGTGGTTCTGTTAAGAGGAAATGGGTTTGGTGGGTGGCCATCTAATGAAAATGAACTAGAGATAACAGTGATGAAAATGAACTGTTAGGGGGTAATGGGTTTGCTAGAGGGCGATAGTAGTGATGAAAATGAACAGAAGATTTAGGCTTAATTTAAATGGACGGTGTGTTTACCTCCGGTGAGGTTAAAAACAACAGTGGTAGTGAGATTGAATATTGTAGCGGTGAGATTAAAAACAGCGGTGGAGTGTGTGTTTGGATTCAAACGCAGGTGTAGCGATAAGGTAAGAATAGAAAATGACTTTTAAAGACATTAGAGTACAAATTATATATACTAGAAATTTTTAAAATTATTTAATAAAATATAAATTTAAAAAAATTAAAATCATATTTTTGTTAAGGTTAAATATTTATATATCTTTTGAATAATTAAAAATATATTTATCATAATAAAAAGTTTATATATTATTATATAATAACATAATTAGTGATATTAAATTAAATTGATATAAAATGGACTTTGTAACATTTTCTAAAAAAGCTAATAGTAATTAAAAATTACTAAAATTAAACTAAATATTTTAAAAATAAAATTAACGATAGTTATGAAAACAAATAAAGAATATATTTAAATTAATAATTCCTTTAATAAATATTATTCAAATAATCTATTAAATTATAAAATTAATATCAAGTTTTAAATAATAAATTATAAATGAAATTTTAATTTTAAAATACCATAAAAATAAAATAATAAAAATGAAATTACAAAATTATAAATACAAAAGACAAAAGAAAGAGGGATAAAAACAGAAATAGCTCTCAAGTGGGTTTCACTGGACACTTTCAAACCAGCGAAAATTTGGTTTTTCACTAGTGTCCACGTAAGTTAATTGCACCGAAGGTGTGCTATCCAAAGGAGTTACTGGTGAGGTCGCACAAAAGCCAAGAAAAAAAGCTCACCTCCTTGGAGCCAAACGAACATCCAAAAGGAGCCTTAGTTGAAAAATGGAGGCCATCTGACTAACAGAAAAGAAAATCAGAGACAAGGAAGGTCGAAGCTAAGGATGGATTTTGAGGTTTTCAAAAAAACAATGGGGAAGAAGAAACTGTGGAAGGAAGAAACAATGGGGAAGATAATTGGAGACGACAATGATAGTGAACGATGGAAAGAAACTATAGGGAGAAGAAACTGTGGAAATTGGAAATTATATGCACTTAATAATTTTATATTTTTTAAAAAATAATTTTAATAATTTTAAAATCATTTACTGATGTGACATATAAGACAAAATAATGCCAAGTTTGAATCGCCACGTTAATGGTTAATGTTGACAGTTAGTCAACTAACGACCACGTCATCATGTCTGTTAAAAATAAACCAATTTGACAAAAAAAAAAAAGCTAGGTGTTAAAGTGCTCTAAAAAAAACATAAAGATAAAGAAAAAAGTGACCAAACAGCCAAACGTTTGGGCTATTTCTGGCATTATGCCTAACCTTTTTGCCAAGCTATTCTAGTCCATAAAGAATCGCCCATAACTCGGTCGTAGAGCTGAACCTCTTCCTTTTCGAAAACCTGCTATCCAATTGCCATAAAATCTCGTAACACCCCCTATTGCCGACCAGTTTCCCTTCACGTTAAATGCGTCATCAATACTTATCTTCACCCAGCCATGATTGAAATATTTCGAACAAGCTCACTTGAACCTTCTACTCCTGCTGCATTATAGATATTAATAGCAAAGTTTTCAGTTTGTCTTAAAAGCTCCTTAGAATTACTACTTTTTTGCTTAAATATTGCTTTGTTTCTACTTTTCCATAAGTACCAACAGATTACCGCAAATAACACCCCCATTCTGCAGTGTCGGTATTTAATTCTATTTGATTCATCAAATTAGCAATCATCCATTCTTCCAAAACCATCCCAAAAAATTGATTGTAGGAACTAGAAGGAATCACCTTGGACCAAATACTATAGCAATTGGACAATCTCTCAAAATATAGGTAATAGTTTCCTTGCAGCCACCACATAAGAAACAACTAATATCATCAGTCAGCTTTCTTCGAGCCCTTTCTTGGTTTGTTAATAACATTTTCCTCATCACCAACCATAAAAAGTGCTTTATTCTAGGAGACAGATCATTCATAAAAAGTGCTTTATTCTAGGAGACAGATCATTCTCCCAGACAACTTTCCATAGAGAATTATGTGAAGTAATCAGATTGGACAAGACTTTTATAAGCTTCCTTCACGAATAACCTACCCGAAGTGCTAGTCTTCTATTAGCACATATCCTTGCCCAAATCATCCTTTGGTGGAGGGTAGACTACTATACACTCCAATATTTCCTTATCAAAACATTGAGTCAACGTACTCCACTTCCATTTACCAGTTGAATCTGTCAAATTAGCAACTTTAAACTCCATAGGAACAATCGAAGGATCTCATATGTGGTTACAGAGAGGGCCCAAACTTGGTATCCAGTTATTACAGAGGAAGCTAACAAACCTCCCATCTCCTATACTCTAACAAATATTCTCACAAAAGGAGTCTTATACCTTATTAAGCGATTGCCAAATGTATGAGCAATTAGTTTTATGAATAGAAGAAGGGCATATGTCACACATCTGATATTTATTACACAAAATTCTTACCCATCCGACCTGGTAACAATTTGGAAAGCTAATTTCATCAAGAAGGAAAAATTTTGGGGAACCATTCTTTTTAAGCCTAACCCACATTTCTTCATCGGTTGACAGCAGGTTTCCCAACTCACCAACGCCATTTTCCTCACTCCATTAGAAGGCCCCTACACAAAATTTCTCACCATTTTTTCGATTGTTTGACACTTATCCACAGGGATCATTGTTGTCTGCATAAAATAACTGGAAATAGTCAACAAAACAAACTTTGCCAAAGTTACTCTTCCAACCAACAAGTTAGCATTGATAACAAAGTAATTAGGTATTCAATACAAACTATTGTAAAAAAAAGATGCTAGCTTACCTTTCGATCTAGTAGAAGCCTCATGTTGTTGCTTGGTATTAAGTGCCTGCTTCAGCTTGTAACCAAGGTGGATTGATAAGGTACTCAACAAGGCACCACCTATCTTCACAAGAAACAAAAGATTATAATGAATTGAAAGTTAACCAACTACACTAATGAAAAATTATGAGAGCAATTTGAATAACAAGAAATGCAATTAATTTGTTCAACTAACAAAGAACATGTTTAGCCTCTCTAAGAAGAAATCATCATCCATGGTTAGAATGTTTAAAACAACGATATAAACACGATCAACATCCCAAGCATTAAAGAGAATTTACAAACACTAGATAACATCTTAAAAACAGATGAGCCACAAGTCAAGTTGGTTTACAGTTGAAATAGATGATAAAGAGTAGGTATAGCCTCTCTATTATGAATGCAAGAAATGTGCTTACAGTTGCAATGGTCTGCAAATTTCATCGATATGTTTAGAAAAGAGAAAACCAAGCCGCTAGATTTGAACAATTTAATATACACTTTCTGTTTAAACAAAAACTATTAAATATCCAAAAATAAGCGATAGCATGTGATTATATTATGTGTATAATCGTTCATTTCTTGTATGAATTCCGTGATTTCTGCTTCCAAAGAATGTAGATAACTGGTCTCGTGAAAAGTACATAATCATTTCATCTTTTCCCATTAGCACTCATGTCCATTAATACATGGTTCCTTATTTAGAACGAGAAAGATGCAAGTGCGCATTAAAATAAAGGAAAACAATTAAAGCATCCACCTGCCAATCCTTCTTTGCATGGATTGGCGCATGTGAAACTGGTGACAAAACATCATTGCACATGCTATTGCTACTTGAGGCCTGCAAGTAAAATTTTCAATCACCACTTAAAAAATGTTACACATACTAAAACACAAAACAAAACTTAATGCTTCAAAAGCAATATTATGCGAAACAACTTGAGAACTGCAAAACTAAGGACCTAATTGGTGATATATTGGAAAGCAATTAGCATCTCATCAAGTTAGTAAAGAACTTCAAAATAGGCATAGCCCTTGCGCTTACACTTTAAGCTTCATTCCAAGTTCTTGAAGAAAAGAACAATATGACTTCGCAAATACTCCTCTCTTCCAAGGTCAATTCTGTCCTTCCCAGATGGAGAATGGTTCTCAATTACTTCTCGGCTGAAGTACTAGTTGCGCGTAGATAAATGCAATTACTCTTGGTTCTCAAAATTTAACAAGTTTCAAAAACCCAAAAAAGGATTAAGGAGGTTTTATTTAAAATAGACAATCCCTTTAAATTCAAGATAACCTTAAAAAATCAAGCTTTTGAAGTATCAAAAAACACCCATTAAGCTGATTTTATCTACAAAAATAGAAAAAAAAAAAAAAAAAAAACCTTGAATCTCGATTCTGAAAACACCTGGCTTTTGAAGAAAATCTTTTAATCTAAGATTGCTTTTAAACCACTGTCAAATACTGAAAACAAAAAACAAACCCAAAAATCAATTTTTTTTAAAAAAAAAATAGATGATTGACAAAAATGGATTCAGAGAACCGGAGATTAACAGAGAAAAACATAAAAAACCCAAGCATCAAAGACTCATATTTTTCAGTTTTCAAGTTCTTGAACAATTTAAGATAAAAAAACAACTCAAAAACTCAAATCAAACTTAAGCATCAAAGATCCATATTGTTCAGTTTTCAAGAAGCTTGAATCTTCCCCATGAAAGTTGATGCTTACCTAGAGACGACTTCGGGCGTTTTGAGCTTTCTTTCCCCTCAACTCAATAGAAAGATGAAAACTGAAAGTTTGGAAGAAAATGGTGAATGAATAACGTCCCCAAGTTTTTGCCAAATACAAGCTTGTAAATTTGTGATTTTTTTATGGGTACGCAAGGAAGAAAAAAAATTTAAGATATTCCTTGTATTTGATGAATAACCATTCCATGGGCTAAGTGCTGAATGACCAGTCAGCGTTTTCAAGGAATACTACCGGAATGAAGATTAGTATTCTGTGAACCAAACAATGAAATAGCTACCTTACTCAGAATAGGCTGTGAATGGAATCACAATTTCATCCAAGCAAAAATAGCGTTAAAGTTTGCTTCCATTACAAAGTTTACCTGAAAACGTTAACACATTAAAAAAAAAATATCAGCTGCCTCCTTCGACCAATTAGAAGTTCCCATGTGGCACATTTTTGGTAAAAACACTTAAAATTACAAAAAAATCATAAAATTTGTAAAAAGTTATAAAATATTTAAAATTTGAAAAAAAAATAAAAAGATTACATAAAATCATTAAAATTTTATAAATAAAATAGATTATTTTAAAAAATGAAAAATTAAATTCAAAAAATAAACATGATATATTAAAATTCTCTGAATTATAAAAAAAATTATAAATCCAAAAAATAAAATTATAAAAAAATTATATATCAAAAAGCTTTCTCGACATTTCTCTTCTACTTTATCTTTTCTTTATTTTTCTTGGTTTGTCGTTTTTTTTTTCTTGATTTGGTGTTCTTTTAAGGTTGAGGCTTTGTGTCTGTTCTTTCTTTTTTTTTTTCTGGGTTTTCAATTTTCAACACTGATGAAAGTTGGTAGAAATTTTTATATTTTTATTGAAAATATAAAACGCATTTAATACAATATTGATCTGGTGAGTGTTGTTGCTTGCTTCAATTCTTTTTTAACTTTCCTGGGTTTCGTAAAACACGAGAAAGTTTTGGGAAAATGACCAAAATTTATGGTTTTGAGCCATAAGTTTTGCTATTTTTTTTATATTTTGAAAATTTTAAATGAATTTTTAGATTTTTATATTCTTTTTGGAATTTGCATAATTTTTATATACTGTAGAGGTGCAAATTTAAAAATAAAAAATAAAATAAAAATATTAAATAGTTCAGTCCAAAATTACAGACCTAAAAATTATTAATCCAATTACAAAAGAGGTCCATTGGCCCAAAAACTTAAATCAAATAGAAACCCTAACCCTAATGCCCCCATATGCATTGCATGCCTCCCTCGGTCGCCCTGCCTGGGCCTCGTCCCGAGGCCTGGCACTTTTGACCGCCATTTCACCAAAGACACCTTCTAACCGCCTTTGACTCTCCAAGAACCTGCAAAAGAAGACCAAAAAAAGTGTAGAAACAAGACAGAAGAACTGTAGCAGAAATGAAAGTGAACAGTAGCGAAACAGTAAAATAAACAATGGAATAGGCAGTTTAAAATCGGTTATAAAAAGCCACGAATATTATCAATGTATTTTTACACCGACGAGATTAATCAAAAAAGAAATCAAATTTCAAAAGGTGATTTTTCATATATTCTTATGCATTTATTTTATATATAAAAAATAAAATAAAAGGGGAAAGTTAGAAAAACATACCGGTGGCTCACGTTCCATCGCTGTGAACGATCGAGGTCGTCACCTCCGATGAAATGTGGCCCCTTTAAAAAAGAAAAACCCTAGAACCAAAGGGTTTTTCGTTCTCTTTGCGATTTTAACCCCTTTTTTTTAAAAAAATAACCCCAAATCCGTATTCGGGGAGTTGAAAAACCCAAAAAATGACTTTTTTACTCTTCAGCGCCATCGTAGGCGCGACATCGTGCATTGGTGATCATTGCACACAAGAGATAATGGCCTGGGTCTTGAAGAGGGGGAGAGAATTTGAGAGAGTCTCTCAGATTTTTTTTTTTTTTGAAAAAATGAGGGGAAGTGTTTTTTTTTTTCCCTAATATTTGCTATTTATATAGAGGCCTAAACGGCACCGTTTTGGACTTGAGCATCAATTGCCAAAACGACGTCGTTTTGCTTAAGACCCGAAATCCGACCCGCCCTGTTAATAGGATCTGCGTATTTTTGGACGAATGAGTTATTTACCCTTTCAGTCCTTCCGCTTTTCGATTGGTTTACAATGGGCCCAAATCCCTCTTTTTTAACTTTTATAGATTTGGCCACTTAACTTTTCGCGTGTTTCAATTTAGTCCTTGGCTCGCTGATCTCCCGGAGAACAGACGCGTGTCTAGAAGATTGGGTTAATTTATTAATTAGTCCTCGCTTGTTTTCGTGCATTACATTTTAGCCCCTTTGTTATTTACTTTTTTCAACTTATCACTTTAATTTCATTTAAGTTACAATTAAGCCCTTTTTATTTTAATTCATTTATTTATCCATTTATTTATTTACTTATTTAGTTATTCATTATTCATTTTATTTTATTCATTTACTTATTCATTTACTTTTCTATTTATATATTGTTCACTCATTCATTCATTTATTTTTATCCTTGTATTCACTTATTATTCTTTCATTTTTTTATTTTCTTTCATTAGTTATTCATTTTATTTATGCCTTCATTATTATTGGTATCTTATTATCTATTATTATTTTATTATTATCTATTTATCTATTTGTTTATTACCCCTATTTTTATACCCTTAAAAATTAGATTATTATTATTATTATTTACTTGTACATATATTATTATTATTTCATTTATTTATATATTTTATTACAAATTGTACCTTTATTTTCATTTATATTTTAATTTGGTTCTTTATTTTCAATATTTTTATAAACTATTTTCTCTTACATTATTTATGTATTTATTTTATTTATTTCTTTGTCTTTATTTTTTAAGTTGGTATTGTCCTTTTATGTGCATGCTTTGGTATTATTATTATTCATTTATCTTTGACTATTCATATTATTGTTAAAATAGTGTATATTATGCAATTCTCGTAAATTGTTTTATTAGTATATGCCATTTACATGACATTTCATCTATATATCATTGTTACGTTTTCTACATTACCATTTTATCTCATTTCGTTAAAATCACGTAAAAAAATCGCGTTTAAATGTATTATTCCATAATAGGTCGTTTTATGCTATATTCCGAATAAGAAAAAAAAAATACATTGTTTTAAATATTACGTTTGATATTATTCAAAAAAGAAAGTTTTCAAAATAAGGCAATGTTCTATATTTAGAAACTCGAGAAATTCGTGCCCTAACTTACGAGATTTCGATTTTTCTCGTTGGATCTAAATAACCGAATATCCTTCTAATTTAAAACACATAAGATTTCAAATAAAAAATAAAAGACAAGCTCATTCTCGAGGATTCAAGGTGTCGTGTCCTAACTTACGGGATGTGACATTTTGTTATCTCGAAACAAGGGGGACTTTAATATTCATTTCGATTTATTTAAGAAAAAATTTAGTAAAATAACATAATACAAAGAGGGATCATGTTTTTTTTAATTCTTTTCAAATTTCCAGTTCTCAACATCAAATACGTCAAGTAATCAATTAGGTACCAATTTTGGGCGTAACGAGGGTACTAATCCTTCCTCGTGCGTAATCGACCCCCGAACTCATTTCCTGAATTTCGTAGACCAAAAATCTTTGTTTTAGTAAATCAAACCATTTATTAAAGCGATCAAATTACGAGGTGACCTGATCACACCTCATAAAAAAAAGGATTGGTGGAGACTCCTATTTTCATTTTTTCAAAATAGAAGTCGATTTCAAAAAAAATGATTTCAACAGCTTGGCGACTCCACTAGGGACAAAAAAAATAGAGTCAAGCCAAGAGTTAATTATTTCTTGTCTTTCGTCGAAAATTGATAATTTAGTTTAAATTTACGACCCTTTCGTTGCATTTCATTTTTATGGTCTGCATCATTTTCATATATTTGCTTTATTGGTTTGAGTCTTTGGATAATTTCACATATTGCATTTCATAACCGGTCGGCTATACCCTTTTAAGTGGGAGTGAAACTATTCCTTCGTGAGGTCTTCACTTCCGGATTGGATAGTGGATCGCTTTCGGGATACATCTGTACCTATGTCTTAGTGAGATTTTCATCTCCGTATAGCCATAGGGAAATGTAATCCCCTGAACTGAACTCGATCCGTATGAGCCTATAATGGGTGAGGATCGATGAATCTGTCGGTTCAGGCTACCTTTTTTAAAACTGGACCGCATATAATGAGCCTTAAAAGCCTACCCTAGGTAGAACTTTAGCTTACTTTAGCTTTGTATAAAATGTACTGACTTGTTTTGTTTTGCTTTGACTGTGATTGCATGACATTTTCATAATAAAAAAGGTGTTGATTCACGTTCAGTTACTAAATAGAGAGCACGTTCAGTTACTAAATAGAGAGCTTGCCATGAATAATGAATTTCTTGATAAAGTAGAAGATAATTCGGCTGTCTGAATATGGTCCGAAAAAACGCGACTAGAGAAAGATGATAGTCTAACGGAGAGCTACGTATCAGAATTGTGGGACTTCACTCGTATTAGAGTGACCTAGAACAATCTCCTAGAATTGAAAGAGAAATGGGTCCAATGGGATGATGAAATCAAACAGTTATTATACTGTAATTATAGTGATTTGCCTTATCTACTCGATATCAAAGTGGACAAGAATTTGTTTCGAGCTCTGGCTCAATTTTGGAATCTCGCCTACAGTTGTTTTACTTTTGCAAAATTGGATTTAGTACCTACTATAGAAGAATATACGACCTTACTTTGCTCCCCGAAAATTTGACCTGACAAGGTTTATTCCAGAGCCGCCAATGTCCCGACTTTCCTAAAGAAACTAATGAACATCACAGGGATGAGTGAGCTGTAACACCCCAAACCCAGCCTAGACGTTACGACTGAATTTGACGTGTCACATCGAAGTGTTGATTTGAAAACTAGTCTTGTCGATGAAATTTGTGACAACCTTTTAAAATCTTTTTTTACTAATTGGTGTTGAAAAAGTTTGTGTTGTAAAATCAAAACATGTTGGCCAATTGTTGGTCATATCATTTATTACAAGTTTATTAATCTGAATTAAAAATCGCAGAAGCTTTTCTAGTTGTAAACTTTAAAATTTGAAATGCGTGATTTCCTTTAGAAACAGTTATTATTTTGAAAACCCGTGTTTCTTAATCTAGCAGGTTGAACTAAGAAGTTAAAACCAAATAAAAGTTAAAACCTCAAATGGCCTTATTACATAAGTATTAACCCCAAAATAAAATATTTAAAAAGCTAGGTATAAATTAAAACACTCACGAACATGTGGCCACCTCCGAGTCCCTCGCAGCTCCAAACCATCTAAGGCTGAGGATTACCTGTACAGTTAAAAGAAAAGGGTGAGTTGTGAGAACTCAGTGTGTAATCCCCTATCATGCAAGATGCTGATGCAGGGCGAGCCCTATTCGGTAATAGTACAAGATGGGCCTCGGCCCCTAATACAAAGATAACGATGTGTGGTATAAGCCCAAAATAATAACAGTACAAAACAGTGATGCAACCCAACCCAATCCAGTCAACACACCACCCGTACCAACCAACACACCATGTGGGGACTAAGTCGACCCACCCAGCTAACACACCAATATCGCAGCATAGTTGCTAATAGTAACGCAGTAAAGCTACTAATAACAGTAAACGTGGCCAAGCCACTAAAATCAGAACACGTGGCGAATGCCACTAAAACAGTAAAAATGTGGAGAGCCACTAGTACAATACTTCCTCCATATCAGAATCCCCAACCCCAATGCAGAATGTCGTGTCATAAATATTACGTGTACGCAGTATGTCAAAATCATAACCAATCATATAAATATCATACACACATCAATAAAACTACCACTAGGGGTATAATGGTCATCTCGTCTGTTAGCGGTAAAACGATAATTTCACCCATCAGAGGTATTTCGGTAATTCTATCTTACAAGGGTATTTCAGTCATTTTACTCACTAGGAGTATTTCAGTCGTTTAACTCTAAGGGTATTTTAGTTATTTAACTACTTTTGGGGTCTCGATACAGATGACGACCCTTCAGAAGGTCTACAGTCGTCCCGAATAACTCGGATAACCTCTATGGTCAAAACAGTGTAAACGAGCCCAAAGCCCACTATTCGGCCCAAGTGGGCCACACGCTCGTGTGGCCCATTTAGCCCAATTTCAGTTACGGCTATGTGAACTTCGCAGCCCAATCTATTATTATTCACTTACCATGGATTCTATCCATGTGGGGCCCATGAGCCCATTGGGCCCACATAGCCCGTCTCGGCCTATTACGACGTAGCCTACGAGAACGCTCGTGGTGGCTTCTACAGTCTAGCGCCCATGTCCATGGGCTTGGTTTACCACACGCACCATCGCACGCTTGTGTAACATCATACGCTATATTTCTAGATTTTCGGCATTTTACCGATCTACAGTCATAGCAGTGTAAACATTACATACTTTTTTCTTTTCAATCGATCACCGAATACTGCATACGATTACACACCTGTTCGCGAAACTAGTTAAGATCCACACTCTCTAAATCCTATAATCAACCAACATATCGTATTAGATTTACAACTAATAAAGTTAATAACTGTCCAAGCCCAAAATGACAATCCATACTTACCTTGACTAATCGCTAATCGGTTTATTTCCCTTAGAACACAGACTAGAGTTGATCACACTCCTCTTTGACGATTAACTGCATTACAAATACAACCTATCAACCACGATGGTCTAAAACCATGATTTAGCATACACCAGTCTAAAGGAAGTACACGCAACCCTTCCCCTAAAAAGGGAAAGTAACATTCGGCCAAAACACTTACCCCCACGTAATCGCTTCAGATGCCCTGCGATACCAGAGAAGCCTCCCCCTTCGAAAGCCAAAACTGAATAGTGGAAAAGAAAAGAGTCAAGTCGAAAGCTTGAGTATTCGGCCAGTTGACAGAGGTTGGCGTCACAAGGAAATGGGACGGAGACAATCACCAATAGCAGAATTCAACCAAACCACCCTTCACTACAAGGTTAAGATATTTGGTGAATAAAAAATAATCATCTTAAGGATTCAAGAGAGACAAGGGAATTATGCTTGACCAAAGGAGAAAACCAAATGGAGAAGGAGATGAATGAGGGAAAATTCGGCTATTGAAAATGAATTAACAGAATAATACCAGGAAAGAGGAGAAAGGATTCAGTGTAAGCCAAGAAGTTGAAATAGATTCGGCCAAAGAAGAAATTAAGGGAAGAAGAAAAGAAGAATGCCGAATCGGTAGAGAGATGAAGAAGGAGAAGAAACTTTAAGGGAGAACTCAGCACTTGATGTTTATGTTTCGACAAAAAGTGCATAGTAGAAGAGAAATAGAGTTGAAAAGATAAAGTCCCGAATGGTCAAGAATGTTGCACGAGACGCCACAAAAAGAAGTACATCCCGAAACGTACAAAAAGAAAACCCAAAATAACAGAGAGGATTTTCTGTTTCTACACTCTCACAAAGATGCTGAAAATGCACCAAAATGAATGCCCATAGCCGAATCCCTTACTCAAGCTTTCCCATTCGACTATGACTCCCTTCACATCCAAACTCCTTCAAAATCTCCACCGATTTCTCTTCGATTTGCTCCCCACCTCCCATTCAAATTCATTCAAATTTGATGATCAAGTCTCCAACCACCTATGCAGAGTTTGAATCAAACTCTACCTCTCACGCCATAGAGATATAAAATAAAACCCCATCTTTGCATGCCATGGGATTTGAATCCACTCCCTCTTGAAAGCCCAACACGCCACTTGCCACTACAACACAAGATCTTTTGTGTCATAAAACAAACCTAACTTAATACAAGCCCTTCAAGCTAACATCCAGGTTTCCAAAATAGCAAAGAATTAAAATTTTTCTAGAGGCCATACTTGAACCCAGGCTTCCTAAATACCCCCAAACACACTCAAATCACTTAGCCATTGAAGCAGACAAGCAATTTTATCAAAACATGAAAAATTAGAGAGCCTATATTTTTGGGGCGTTACATGAGCAATGGGTTGCAGCCCGTATCAAGCAAAAGGGAGATGGTAAATATATCCCTTGGAATAGTTTGCGAGATTTGATCTTCGCACACCCAGATATGAAGAAAAGGGTCGATATCTTCGCTTTGATCATTTATGGGCTGGTTGTTTTCCTTAAAGCACTACGGCACGTGGATGAGGTGTAATAGTTTGGTTTATACCCTAGTCGGAACAGTGGTTTCGGGACCACAAATCTGAGTCAGTAAAATATTCAAATATTATTTTTTGTACCCTTGATATGTGATTAAGCATGTGTGTAAGTTTCGTGATTTAATTTGGTCGTATGTGTGTTTAATTTGAAAAAGGACTAAATCGCATAAAAGTGTAAAAGTGGCCTAATTGGTGTGTCTTCTTTTATATGGGGATTCATGTTGCAAATGGGCCATAAATGAGAATAGTGGATGGCATTAAATGTTATATATGCTTTTATATGTTAATTTTTATAAGTTAATATTAACATTAATATATTATAAGTTATTATATAAAAACAAAACATTAGAATAAAACCATATTGCTTATCTTTGGCCGTATCAAAAAGAAAAAGAAAAGAAGAAGAAAACAAGGTTTCGGCTAGGTTTGAGCTTAATTAAGGTAAGTTTTGACTTTGATTTTTGATAATTTCTACGTTTTTGCAATCGTTGCTTAGTGTTCTTCAAAACCCATGTATCAATTTTGTAAATTATGATGTTTTTGAAATGAGCCATTGATGAATTCATAAGTTTTATGATGTTTAAGGATGAAATATGAAATATATGTGTTTGATTGACATAGTTTGTCTTTGAGTTTTTGATGAATTTGAGTATTTTGGACTTAATTGAGAAAATAATATTTTGAGGGACTAAATTGTGAAATAAATGAAATGTATGGACTTGTATAAGATACATAAATATCCGGCTAAGCATGGGTATATGGTAATTTGGTGTATTTTGTGATTTTGTGAAATAGAGACTAAATTGTCTAAATGTGAAAATGTGAGGGCTAATTTGTAAATTGCCCAAAATATGTGTTTTTGGATTGAATTGAACGTGTTGGTAAATAAAAGGATTAAATTTGAATGTGTATAGATTAAGAATCGAAGAAAACGGGCTTAGATTGCGGAAAAACGAAAGTAGTCGAATAACTGAGACCGAACGAATATCTGAATTCGAGGTAAGTTGATATATAAATAAATGTATTTGTATTGAATTACATATGTTTATATGACTATGGATAATGATGAATGCATATGAGATGTTGAGTATATATGAATTCTAAGATAAGATAGTCATTGTGTTAACATCCGAGAAGTTCCGTTTGAACATAAAAATATATAGGATTAACTATGTTATGACATAGGTTATCGATATCTGATTATGTGTAAGACCCTGTCTGGGATAGTGGCATCGATATCTGATTATGTGTAAGACCCTGTCTGGGACAGTGGGATCGATATCTGATTACGTGTAAGACCTTGTCTGGGACAGTGGCTTCGATATCTGATTACGTGTAAGACTCTGTCTGGGACAGTGGCATCGATAATCTGATTACGTCTAAGACCCTTTCTAGGAAAATGGCATTGATAATCTAATTACGTGTAAGACCTTGTCTGGGACAGTGGCATCGATATCTGATTACGTGTAAGACCCTGTCTGAGACAGTGGCATCGATATCTGATTACGTATAAGACCCTGTCTGGGACAATGGCATCGATAATCTTATTACGTGTAAGACCCTGTCTAGGACAAAGGCATCGATACCTGATTACATACAAGACCACGTCTAGGACGTTGGCATCGATATGAGTTTTACGTGTAAGACCATGTCTGGGACGTTGGCGTCGTATTAATTCGAGTAAGACCCTGTCGGGGACAGTGGCATCGGCATCTGATTACATATAAGACCACGTCTGGGACGCTGACATTGTACGACTATTCTGAGTATTTTGTATATCTTATTAGATTCCGAACAATTCAACGGGCAATTCCGAGCTACGAATGATTAAGTAGATGTTTATCCGATTCAGATATGATTGATAAGTACATAAGGTGTATATGAAAGGTAAGTATCTATATGAACTTACTAATTTGAATATGAACAATGAAATGATGAGATGATATGTGAAATTAGGCTTTAATGAACTATGTGCATATAAGGTATTTGAGTTGAGAATGTGGTAAGTTTTGGGCTAAGCAAATGAGCTAAAGAAAGGATGAGATGAATTTGTTATAAGAACCATTATGGTTATTACATCATCCTAGTTATGTGTAATTCATGTTAAGTTTATTTGTACTTTGGCTTACTAAGCTTTTAAAAGCTTA
The DNA here is from genome assembly GCA_025503065.1 of Gossypium bickii. Lineage (NCBI taxonomy): Eukaryota > Viridiplantae > Streptophyta > Magnoliopsida > Malvales > Malvaceae > Gossypium > Gossypium bickii. The sequence continues at coordinate 25,709,228 of CP106719.1, forward strand.
CTCTGCATACAAGTTTGTTCTGTTTTATAGATCGTCAAAGCTACTGAAGGCTCGGGGATCGTCGAGGATCGTCATCACACTACTCATCTTGTTTTGGTACATTTTGAAAATGTATATAGCTAGATATGGCATGTATAGTCTAGTATTTGATATAAGTTTGTTATATGAACGTATCCATGGGATTTGGCTAGTTATAAGTTGAGAATTTGTTTGAATGAATGTGATATGTGAAGTATGTTTTTGGCATGGTTAGTTGACACATGTAATGGTCAAGTTTTGATTAAGCAAATGAATGAATTATGCTTGTGATGAGATGAGCTTTAGTCTTATAATTTGGATGGTTATTTTGGTATGTTCTTGGTTGCCAAATAGGCATAAGATGTCTCGAAGATTTTACTTGTAGGTAAGGCCCATGTGTGAGACATTTTGGCCTTGCAAATGGCCTATTTTTCCATACAGTTATGGCACACGGGCATGCCTAGTGACCGTGGGGTTAAGTTAGTAGCTAGCATAATAGTACACGGCCTTGGCATACGGACGTGCCTAGTAGCCGTGTGATTTTTGACAGGATCGACCACGGCTAGAGTACACGAGCGTGCTTAGTGGCCGTGAAAGTAAAGTCAGTTTCGACCACGGGGAGGACACACGGGTGTGTCTAGCAGCCGTGGGATGCACACGGCCTACCTACACGGGCGTGTAACCCTGAAACTTAAAAAACTTTTAAATTTCTGAGAATTTCTGTATGTGTTCCGATTGAGTCCCGACCCTATTTCTGAGCATGTTTAAGATCTCGTTGACGGTAATACTGTATTCGATATGATACTTGATGAATTGTCTGATTAAGTTTTCGATCTGTCAGGTATCGCTCTTAACTCTAATCCGGTGACGGACATAGGATAAGGGTGTTACATGAGGCAGTTTCAGATTTGTTTGACAAACTTGATAAGAGGGTCATGCCTGTCCCTACAATTTTGTCCGAAACATTCAGATCTTTGAATGCATGTCGAAGAGTGGGTGAAGAAAGATTAATTGGATGCGTGCAACTCTTATTGGCATGGTTTCATAGCCACTTTTGGAGGGTAGAAAAAGTTTCTTATCGATATTCTCCAAGAACTACTCTCTATTAAAAAAATTAGCGGCTACACCGAGGCGAGGTGACATTTCGAAAGAAAAATGGATGGCGATACTCCAAAATCTCTAAGATGAGGACGTCGAATGGAAAGCCCCTTGGATGATCTCCGACGAGATTTTGTACCAGTGTGGAGATTTCGACTGGATTCCTCTACTTGGGATTTGGGGAGCAGTTGGATATGCTCCTCTACTTATGCTGAGGCAGTTTAGATCGAGGCAGTTCATACCAGTAACGCAAGGGCTGGCCCAGTGTGAGTTTTCATATAAGGGTGATAATTATAAGAAAAAGGTTCAAGAAGTTTATAACGCTTGGAACCAAACCCACTAAATGAAAAGATTTGTTGCAGGTCTAATGATGACCCCTGGATATAGTTGGTGGTGGGGTCAAAGATTCAATGACAACATTCCTGTGCCAAATCAAGGAGCCATTCGACCATTGGAAGTACACTTGCAAGTGATTCCATCTGAGCTAGAGATCATCAAGTAAGATTTTGAAAAAATGAATTTGGAGCTCGGAAAGAAGATAGAGCAATTGGAAGAGGAAAAGATGTAATTAGGACTAGATGTTGACGTCCAGAAGCTAGAGGCCGATAAACTAAGAAAAGGAAAGAATAAGGCTGGGGAAGATCTGGACAGTTTAAAAACAAATTACAAGAAGCTGCGCTTATCAATGAGTACTGTCGGGCTAGGAAGGTGATAAACCGTAATATATACATATTTTAATTCCACATTTAGCATACTTTTGGATGATTTAAGCCTTGAATTGTGGAATTTGGTGCTCTTAATCCTTTAATTTCATGTTTTATACTTAGGAGAGCACCGGAGGGTGAAAAGAACGAGAAACGGGCCAAAAATGGAGTAAATGGGCCATATTACTAAATCGGCACGGCCTGGGCCCAAGACCACAAGGCTGTGCCTCCTTAACAGACCCGACCACGGCCTGGATACGATTCACACTAGCGTGTGCCATGGGCGTGTCTCTGCCGTGACAAAGAGGATTTTCATTCGAAATAGGGTACTTAGAGGCAAAGAAAATCATTCCAAAAGCCTATATAAACACCCTAGAGGCCAACTTTCAGGGGGCGTCCAGTTAGGCTGAAGAGCCAAGCCAGAGAGGCCAGAATTGTGGGATTTACTCGAAGAAAGCCAGTTGATTCATCTTAAGAAGCCGGAATCATACTCAAGATGGAGGATCTTCACTTCAAATTCCTTCAGGGGGTTTTAGGGTTTTTCTTATGTTTTGTTTTATATTTTCTTCTGAGAAGTATTCTTTTATTATTATGAACTAAACCCCTCAAATACCTGAGGGGATGAAACCTAAGACGGATCTTGTTATTATTTTTCTGAACTATATGATAAATACTTAATTTGTTCTTAATTATGTGTTCTTAATTCTTGTTTTAATATTTCAGGATATTGATTCAAGTATTGATATGCTTAGGCAGAGGAGGAATAAACCCTGTCTAAGAGTAGATCTAGCATAATTAAGCGGAGTTGATCGCAACCCTAGAGATAGGATGACGAAAATCTGCCGGATTAGGGTCAAACCAAATATTGGAGTCCATAGATCGTGTTAATGCAATTATAGGGGTTTTAATTAGAAAGAGATTTCAATTAATCAACCTAGGGTTAGACGTTAGTAGCCTCGAAAGAGGTATTAATATAACTTAGGGAATCCTACGGATCAAGTCAAGTGAATAAATCGTTTGGTTCAGAGTTAAACAACAAGTGAAGTCTAGGTGGATTCTTCCTCAGGTATTGTCTTAATCAATTGGGTTTTTCCCACAAGTATTTCCCCAATTCATTCTCTTTGTCTTAGCAACTTTAGCTTTGTAGTTAATTTTAGAATAAATAACAATTCTCTTAATTCTTAGGCTAAATAATAAAAAGAAAGTTAGTATTATTACTTTTGGTTCCTTTGGGTTCGACAATCCAGTCTTGCTGCTAAACTATACTACTGTTCGATAGGTGCACTTGCCTCAATCGTTGTCATAGTTAGTTTTTAGGCTCGATCATTCTTTATATAAATTTTTAAGACTCTGACACACGATCAGAAGGACATCAGAACAATGGCGGCAAGAGATCAAAGAAGAAAAGAATAGAGTCGATCAATGGGAAAGGTGTAACACCCCTAACCCGTATCCGTCGCCGGATTAAGGTTATAAGGTATTACCGAACAAAACACAATTCGGAACAGACATTCATTTGAATTCAAGCACAAAGCAATACGATCTTTTCTACTAATTTTTTTTTATTCATATAACATTACAACATATTCAATTCAACAATGTGCAACAAGTTATATTACAAGTACTTAATACATAAAAATGCCCGAACCACATAACTTAAACATTAATGGCATTTATACATTTAAAACATATCCCAACATATATCCTTATATAACATTTATCAAACATAAATCAAAACAAATATAACATAAGCTGATTTTCAATCATATTACTTCAATACATGTGCATATTAAACCAACCGAATCATTTTATACCATTTAATAATCAAATGTATAGACAAACATAGTAACATTACATCATGACCGAACATACTATTGATGTTTATAAATAAATATAATTCTCACTTTACCCTATAAACAAAAGTCACATTTAACATTTGCACATAAATAACATTTCAATGTGCACCAAATTCGCATGTGTATATTAGTATACCTAAACTCACATTTTATCCTATTAACTAATCATTGACTCGGTCATATCATTATCAAGATTATATGCATATCATAATGAACCAAATATCATAACCAAACCATGCTATTTCACTTGCCATTTGGATTCATACCTGAACAATCATGAAACATATTCATTACTTACCAATAGCAACCGAACCTATATAGCCAACCATTCAAGCATAATAAAGGTGCATACATCGTCATTACAAACCAAATCAAAATATCCTATACACATTCGAACATATAACTATCCTTTATTCATATTACTAAACCGAATTATAGATAGCTTTAGATTCCAACCTTCATATTCATACTTCATTATATATATAAATATCACATAGCCAAAATCACTTAAACTTAACATTATTTCTTCTTACTGAATACATTAAGCTCATATCATTTACCTTATTTCCAAAACACATGACTTAATTCAACTATCATTAGCAGAGCATATTAAACAAGTAACACATAAACTTACCTTAACCGAGATCATAAACACAAACATAAACATAGCAACCATGTTTCGCATATAATAAGCCAAGGCCAAATTGCTAAAACCAAACACATCAAGCACTTAACCAAGAACACATAAAAATGCACTTAAACATAATGATCAAGCCATTTTCGCATGGCTATATATATATATACATCCCAAAATCAAACTGTAACACCCCTTACCCGTGTTAAAGCCGGAATCGGGTTTAAGGCATTACCTAACTTATCTTGCTTAAACATCTCAAATAGGACTATAAAGTTTCATTTAAACTCATCACTTGCTGATTCTCGGCCCACGAGGCCCTATGCATACCTCTGAGAGGTTTCAAAATCTAATCGGGAACTTTTACGAGCTTGGAAAAGTTTTCTTCAAATTAAGGGCCACACACCCGTGTCGGTCTAGGGACACGCCCGTGTGCCCCTAAGACATGCCCGTATCTTCCATCCGTGGTCGATCCTGACCAATTTCACGCAGCTAGACACACGCCCGTGTCCCTCACACGACCTTGACACGCCCGTGTCTTAACCCGTGTGCCAAAACCTTGGCATTCTGACTATGACATCATCATCTCACTATGGTCACACGGCCAAGCCATACGCCCGTGTCCTTAGCCCATGTGTCGAATTAAATTCCACAATTAAAGTGCAGACTTCACACGGCCTGGGCACACGCCCATGTCCTAGGTCGTGTCCCCCACACGGTTGAGACACTCGGCTGTGTCTCTGCCCGTGTGTTTTCTACAAGGCATACTGACTTGCAATTCTAGCATGAAAGGGGACACACGGTCGATCCACACGCCTATAGGGCTGACCGTGTGTCACACACGGCCTAGACACACGCCCGTGTGTCTACCAGTGTGGAAAATTAGATGGCTATCTAGCAAGCCCTTTGCCACCCTAAGTTGCAGACATACATACTCCAATTCAATTCAAAACAACTTATAACCTAAAAGCACATCCAAGAACTCAATTCAAAACATTCCAAGATAAAAGATGACCAAAAGGTATCTCTAGGAACTTAAACAAATCAAGACATACACAAAGGCATACACTTCATGAAAATTATTTTCATTAAGCAATAGAATTTGCCAAGTATTTTCCTAACTCATAAGCCCATTTAGAAAATGACTTTAATAACATACATAGCCAACACTTTGGCTAATAATTACAACTTAACAAAATACTCGAGTCCTATACATGCCATGCTCAAAATAAGTCAAAATTGTTATACCAAAGTGATGTCGATAGTATGATTTCTGAACTCCTACTTTCTGCGTTCCTTGAGTTATGTTGACATTACTACAAGGAAAAAGGGCAATGAAAAGGGTAAGCATAAAGCTTAGTAAGTTTGCATGGAAATAAATAGCAACAATAGGCTCATAATATAATCCATCCATGTCATTAACTAAACATACACAAGACATAGGCTTCTTGCCATACTTACTCATCTTGCCCTTATTTAGCACATTCCATGCCACATAACGTAATCGTTTTTTCGTGACTCATTCACGAATACCTGTATTCACTCATTCACAGGATTTTAGTACTAATCTCATTTAGACTTCTAAACTCATCTACTCGTCCCATTAATCATTAAGGATACTCAAAGACGTATAATATCGTCACTAATAAGAATACGAGGCCAATGCCACATCTCGGAGGTGGTCTTACATGGAGTTACCTCTGAATGCCGATGCCATATCCCGGATATGGTCTTATACGGAATCTCATATCAAGTGTCGATGTCATATCCCGAATATGGTCTTATACGATTTTTATTTTCAATATCGAAGCCATATCCCAGATATGGTCTTATAAGAGATTTCAGTTTGGTGCCGAGGCCATGCCCCGGACATGGTCTTATACGGGACCTTATCCATTTCTCATCTCGATGATAACATTTTCAAATTCACTATAGTCCACTAGGACTTCAACATCTTATTCAACATCAATTTAGTAGAGTATTATGCATCAATACGATACCAAGCATTCTCAATTATGCTAACATAAATGTTGAATCTATAACATACAAACTTACCTTATTTGAAAATGAGCAAGCTCGACGGTCTAGTCCGAGACTTCGTTCTTTCCCCGATCGAGGTGGATTCTCAGTTCTTCTTGCTCTATAATAGAAATTTAGCTCATTTTAATTACCATATTAATAAAAGCATTTCAATAAACATACTTTAACAAAATTACTATTTTGCCCCTAGACTTTGCTAAAATGACCATTTTGTCCCTAGGCTCGAAAATAAATTCTAATCATATTTCTACCTTCAACAAGCCTAGGTGAACATTTAATACTCTTATAGCTATCATCAAAACTCAACATTTCACATATGTACAACAATTTTGTAACCTTTTCATCAAGATCCAATTTGGTGTTTTCAAGACAACATCTTTCACAAAAGTTATTCATCTAACAACTAAGACTCAATTTCTTCCATAAAAATACAACAAACAACAATTGGAAAAACTCTAAACCTTTCACCATATTGCACAATAGTCCCCTCATTTGAAAGCTTAAGCTTTAGGGGTCTCAAAAGTACAACTTTTATCAAGAAATGATCCCTAGAACACTTACTTGTGAAGAGATGAGTGTGCTAAAATTTTTGAAGCTTTCTACCCTCTATTTGCTACAAATTTTTGGTGGAAGAGTGAAGGAGAAAAGATGATATCTTTTCTTTCCTTATTCTAATATTAAACTAGTCAAATTAATCACCAACTATTACTAACTTTGACCAAATTTTTGTCCATCTTTGTCTCCCATGATAGCCTATGGCCGGCCACTCATAACTTGGGGTCTAATTGCCTTTTAAAGACCTCCAATTTACAATCTGTGGCTATTTGGTACCTTCGGCTTATAAAATGGAACTTTCGCACTTGATGCGATTTAGTCCTTTTTCGCGATTAAACATGAAATCGCTAAAATTAAAGTACCAAAATTTTCATGTACTAATGTAATCATGCTCTGACTCATAAAATAACATGAGAATAATTTCTCTAATCTCGGATTAGTGATCCCGAGATCACTATTCCGACTAGCCCCTAAATCGGGCTGTTACACAAACATTTCATCTATACTATATATGCCATAAGATCGAATTCAGACTTAACAAAATACCAAAAAGAGTCGATAGTGAGAAAGATTTCTCTGACGATCCCTGAGCTCATAACTTGACTCAAAAATATATAAAATAGAGGTAAACAAGAACACACACAGTAAGTTATTTAAGCTTAGTAAGTCATAAGCAAATATTTATATATCAACGATAGTATATTAACACTAAGTTAACAAGGCTGAATATACATGTTCTCAAATACAAAGTTATCATTTAATCTTACATACATATATCATATAGCTAAAGGCACTAATACACATGAACATATATAAATCTCACTATTAATATCACATATACCTCATTTGGCCGAATATACACAATTACATATGCCTACACATAGTTCACCTTTATAACTTTAACATTTATACAATCAATTCAACATCCAACTTACCTTCTTTTCACAACTTGGTATAAGTACATACTTGAGCCTTTCTAACTTGATTTACTCTCGATCTTAACTTATCATTGCCCGTTGAACCATTCAAAATAAAAAAAAAAGGATACTTGGATAATCGAACATATCGTACAATGCAAACATCTCAGACGTGGTCTTACATGTAATTACATAACGATGCCACTGTCCCAGATAGGGTCTTACACGTAAATCACAAGTCGGTGCCAACGTCCCAGATGTGGTCTTACACGATAACACATAACAGAATCCTATGTCATGACATATGTATCCTAACTATTCCTAAGGTTCGTACGGGACTTTTGAACATTGAATCTCGATCGAATCGAACTCGAAACATAATTCCCTTGGACGTCGACGAATGGTATAATCGACTATTTGACTACTTTCGATTTCCCCCGATCTAATCCCGTTTTCTTCTATTTTTTATCTTTAATCAAGCTTGAAGTGGCCGAATATTCAAAAGCTTCAACCTATTTTTTTCTTCCTTCACTTTCGGCACAAATGGATGAACAAAGTGACTATTTTCATGCTTTTGTTTTATTAATATTAGTTTTAATTCAAAATTTACTAAACTAACCTTTATAATTTAATATAAACATATTATACATCATGTGCTTAACCGTCCATACTAAAAATAAATGGCCTAATTGCAACATAAAGCCTCCATATTTAAAAGACAACAACAATTAGGCACTTTCATATTTAACCATCAAGTTTTCATTTTACGCGATTAAGCCCTTTTATTTAATCGGACACTCAAATGACGAAATTAAAACACGAAAATTTCACACAAGCAAATTCACACATAATAAACACAGAAAATAATTTTAAAATATTTTTTGGACTCAGATTTGTCGTCCCAAAACCACTGTTTCAATTAGGGTCAAAATCAGACTGTTACAAAAGGAAATTCCAAGATGCCCAGGTTCGAAAAAATGCTCTAGAACGAGATCTATTGGAAAACCAAAATGAAAAGGTCAGATTAAAATCTAGGGTAGTAGAACTAGTAAAGTCAATTTATCAGTATCGTAGTCGCAACTCCACCATTGAGTGAAAAGCGAGCTTAAACAAGATTGAAGAACTGAAAAGGAAAATAGAAGAGCTCAAGATCGCATTAAAAAATTGTGATCTCCAAGGTGAACTCCTTGAAGTAAACAACGAGCAGTAGAAAGAGCAACTTCGCCATTCTGGAGGCCAGGTCAGGGATAGAAACCATATCATGGGTAAAGCTGTGGCTCAAATACGAGAGGTGGCTAATCATTTGCAAACCCTAGTAGTTCAGGTTGATGTGCTAAGCTTGAAGTATGAACCAGAATCAGATCAAGGACAAGAGTTAACTTGGCTTCTTAGGATGGTTAAGGCTTTGAGCATTAATGTAAAGCCGTTTATGTAATCCGTTTTATGTAAAGAAATTTGTTTTCTAGTAAAGTTGTTCTAACAGAATTAAATCAGAGTTAATGCCTCTTTTTTGCATTCATTACATGCATTTTCATTACATTGCATCATACGCATTAAATTTCACAAAAAGACCTTAATTAAACGAAATTATTTTTGTTAATCTAGAAACCAACAAGAGCCAACCAACCGAACATCATTACAGTACTCGCGCAAAAACCAAAGTAATGGACCGAAGATTGGAAAGGTTAGAATAGATTCAAAAAAAGATACAAGACCAGTTGCAAGCCAATTGAGGCAGTTTCTGGCTGGAGAACGTGAAAAAGGGAAGAGCAATGCGGTCAACTCAGGGGATGATAATGAGGATCCTATTTACCCCCTGGATTTTACCCTGATAAATGCCTAGGCATAACCAGAGGCGTACCCTTGAAGGGTACCCATTATAATCAGACCCCAATAGTATCAAACCGGTACCTCAGCGCCGATAAACTACCAAACAGGCTTAGGTTCTAATTCAGGGGATAACCCAACCAATCCCGTTGTTCCTGATCTAGATGATATGGCAGAAACAGAAAAAACAAGAGTAGAACTACCAAAGCAACTTAGGGATCGATGCAGATGGCTAGAAAAAAAATTCAGAGCAATGGAAAATGCTGATTATCATTGCAGAATTGATGCCAAGGACCTAAGTTTGGTCCCAGGTTTAGTGCTCCCTCCAAAGTTCAAAACTCTAGAGTTTGAAAAGTATAATGAGACTAGTTGTCCAGAAGCTCACATCACTATGTTCTATCAAAAAATGATAGGATACGTCAATAATGATCAACTGTTAATCCACTGCTTTTAGGACAGTCTGATCAGGTCAGCAGCTAAATGGTATAATCAATTGAGTCATGCCAAAATCAATTCATAAAAAGACCTGGCACAAGCTTTTTTGAAGCAATATAGTCATGTGATGGACATGACACCCGACGGAATCACGCTACAGAACATGGAGAAGAAGCAAAATAAGAGCTTCAGGCAATATGCCCAAAGATGGAGAGAGGTGGCAATACAAGTCTAGCCACCTCTTCTGGAGAAAGAAATCACAATGCTTTTTATCAAAACTTTAAAAGCCTTGTTTATCAACCATATGTTGGGAAGTGCTACTAAGAGCTTCTTAGATATAGTAATGCCCGGTAAAATGATTGAAAACATAGTGAGAAGTGGTAAGATAGACGCGGGGGAAAGCACCCAAAGATCAGCCCTGAGGAAGAAGGAAAATGAGGTGAATAATGCAAGAATATATAACAAGGGTTATTCAAAACCAATCACTGTAAGCCCGTCAAGGACAGTAATCATTAGCCATCAGTGCCCCCCAAGGCAAGAATCCAACCCAAAGCCAAATACAGAAAGGCTCCAATTCATACCCATTTCGATGACATATAAAGAGCTGTATCAGATTCTGTTTGATGCACATATGATATCCTCTTTCTACTTAAAACCTATGCAACCTCAATTTCCTAAATGGTACAATGCAAATGCTTAATGCGAATACCACGCGAGAATCATGGGACACTTAATAGAGAACTGCACTGCTTTCAAAAAGTTGATTGAAAGGTTTATCAAGATAGGCATTGTGAAGTTCGATGATCTATCGGGACCTAATGCGGTAGCAAATCTGTTACCCAGTCATTCTGATAAAGAGGTAAACGTGATAATTGAGAATAGAGGGAAGAAAACCAAGATGGATGGAGCAAAAGTAAGAACCCCACTGAAATGGGTTTGGAAGAAAATGGTAGAGGGAAGATTAGTCAAACATGATGAAGGGATGATGAACTACTGTGAGTTCCATGCTAAGGAGGGTCATGAGATCTAGGATTACGTTGAATTCAAGGCTTTAGTACAAAATCTGATTGACAATAAGGAGCTAGAATTCTTTGAATATGCTATGGGCTCCGAAAGAGAAGATGTGTGTGCCTCAGAAGAGGGATCAATAGAGAAGGCCTATAAAGTCAACCACCCAATGGTTATCATTTCATGACCAAGGAGCAATGAAACCTGAGTACAAATTGCACCAAAGGTCATAATCTAGAAACATGTAGCCTTTCCCTACAAGGACAATAAGAGGGTTCCCTAGAATTATGACTGCAACGTGACGATCTCGGGAGAAGAGAACCCGACTAGTACTTTTGAGAAGGGCCAAGATATAGGTTTCTACACACGCGGTGGGAGGCGTTATGACCCTACAAGTACAAAAACTAAAACCGTTAAAGGAAAGACCTTAGTAGTTGTGTATAAGAAGGAAAAGACGGTTAGGCTCGAATCGCCAGTTAACGAGCCAGTAATTGAGAATGAGGCTAGGGAATTCCTGAAATTCTTAAAGCATAGTGAGTACAACATTGTAGAACAGCTACAGAAACAACCGGCTCGCATCTCAGTACTAGCCTTGCTCTTAAGTTCAAAGACAAATCGTAGCGCGTTGATGAAAGTGCTAAATGAAACTTATGTCGCTAATAATATCTTTGTAAACAAACTAGACCGCCTAGTTAACAATATAAGTGTCGACAATTTCATCTTCTTTAATGATGACGAAATACTGTTATGGGGCATGGGATCTACAAAGGCTCTGCACATCACCACCCGCTGCAAAGGATATACACTGCTAGGGGTGTTAATTGATAATGGATCTGCATTGAATGTCTTACCCTTATCCACACTAAATGGATTACCTGTGGATAGCTCTCATATGAAAACATGCCAAAACATAGTAAGAGCATTCGATGGTACCGAAAGGAGGGTGATGGGAAGGATCGAGATACCCCTTTTGATTGGTCTAAACACGTATAAAGTATATTTCTTGGTGATAGACATCAAGCCTTCTTACAATTGCTTGTTGGGGAGGCATTGGATTCACTCAGCTGGGGTAGTGTCGTCATCATTGTACCAAAAGCTAAAATTGGTAACTGAGGGTCAACTAGAAACGATAAACGTAGAAGAAAACATTATTGCATTTGTAACCAGTGACGCGCCATATATTGGGGCAGATGATGAAGCAATAAAATGTTTCTTTCAGTCGCTGGAATTTGTGAATGCAACATTCATTGTCGATGTGAAGAAGATCCTGATGCCTAAAATCTCCAAAACTACAAGGATGGGCCTACAACTGACGATTGGGAAAGAAGCCTTGCTCGGGAGAGGACTTGGAAAATACCTACAAAGAAGGGTTGAAACACTCATACTCATGGACAAACGAGACCGCTTTGGCTTAGGGTACAAGCTAGATGTGAGGCAAAAGAAGAGAGAGCTGAAGAAAAAGTAAGAAAGGAAAAGAGTGAGATTGAGTGGGGAAGATGTCAAGTGGAAATTGAGGACTTTTCCCCATATATCCAAGACTTTCGTGTCAGAAGGAACTATTTACCCTGAACGAAAGATGTCAAGAAAAGAGACCGCTAAAGAAATGTTGGGAAATCTGAACATTAATGCCATATCAGAAGAAAGAATTGGGGGAGAAAATTTATCAGGCATCTGCCCTTATGTACCTAGAAGTGTTCTGAACAACTGGACTGTGGAAGAGATTCATGTAGTTTTTAGAGCTAATTCAGAGTAATGTTCAAAACACACTTAATAAGAATCCTTTTGTAAAATAGGCTTATGTTTAACATCATTATTTCAATAAAAATGCATCTTTACGTATCATCTTGAGCAAATATTCTTTTATTCTTTTCATTTCATTCATAATCATACCATACATATAATTATTCTTAGATTCTTTTGTTCTTTGGATTTTTCTTCATGCCTATAACAAATCTCCACATATCAATGATATGAGTGACACTACTACTGATTCAAAATCTCCTTTAGAGCAAGATATGTGTATGGAAGATTCTTAAGATTTTGAAGATGATCGAGACTGTAACCTATCTCTTGATTTGTTAAGGATGGTAGAACAAGATGAGAAACAAATCCTACCTTACAAAGAGTTAGTGGAAATTGTGAGTTTAGGAGAGAAAAAAGAGGTAAAGATTGGAGCTTGCATTACAACAGAGACAAAGCGAGTCCTCATTGAGTTACTCCAAGAATTCAATGATGTCTTTGCATGGTCATATCAAGACATACCCGGGTTAAATACTGATATCGTGGTACACCGACTCCCCATAAAGGAAGAGTGCAAGCCAGTTCAACAGAAGCTCCGAAAGATGAGGCTCAATGTTTTACTGAAAATAAAAGAGGAAGTCAAGAAACAATTCGATGCTGGTTTCTTACAAGTGGTTAAATACTCAGAATGGGTAGCCAATATCGTTCCCGTCCCTAAAAAAGCTGGGAAGGTACGAATGTGCGTAGACTACAGAGATTTGAACAAAGCCAGTCTGAAAGGCAATTTCCCATTGCCTCATATTAACACTTTAATGGACAAAACGGCAGGTTACTTACTATTCTCCTTCATGGATGGTTTCTCGGGATACAACTAGATAAAGATGCATCTTGAAAACATGGAGAAGACCATATTTGTAACCATGTGGGGAACATTTTGTTATAAAGTGATGCCATTTTGAACATATCAAAGAGCCATGGTAACTTTGTTTCATGATATGATGCACAAATAACTCGAGGTTTATGTCAACGATATGACTACAAAGTCCCGAATAGAAAATGAGCTTATACAGGTCCTAAGGAAATTGTTCTTGAGGTTCCGAAAATGTTAGTTAAAGCTCAATCTAGCAAAATGTACCTTCGGGGCTAGATCGGGAAAATTAGTAGGATTCGTGGTAAATGAAAAAGGGATTGAGATTGACCCAGATAAAGTTAAGGCTATACAGGAGTTGCCTCTACCACGCACTCAAAAAGAAGTTCGAGGTTTCCCAGAAAGACTAAATTACATCACCCGATTCATTTCACAACTAACTGAGAAATGTGACCCCATATTCCGTCTCCTTAAGAAACACAATCCCGGCTTTTGAGATAAGGAGTGTCAGAAAACCTTCGACAAGGTCAAACATTACCTATCCAATGCCCCAATACCGATGCCTCCTAGCCTAGATAAGCCGCTGATATTGTACTTGACAGCATTTCGAAATTTAATGGGATGCGTGCTTAGCCAACATGATGAGTCAGGGAGAAAAGAAAAAGCAATATACTATCTCAGCAAGAAATTTACTGAATGTGAGACAAGATATTCGCCAATCGAGAACTTGTGTTGCGCCTTAATCTAGACAATCCGAAAAATGAGACAGTATATGTTATACCATACAACTTGGCTCATTTCAAAACTCGATCCTCTAAAGTACATAATAGAGTCGTCTGCTTTGAATAGAAGAATGACCCAGTGGCAAATTCTACTTTCCAAATTTGATATAGTCTATGTGAATCAAAAGACTATAAAAGGAAGCACAATAGCAGATTTTCTGGCCAGTAGAGCTCTAGAAGGCTACGAGCCTCTAAACTTTGATTTCCTGAATGAAAATCTAATGTGCATTGCAATCATTAAAGAAGACTTTCAAGAAGTTCATCCTTGGAAGCTAAACTTCGACGGAGCCTCAAACGCTGTGGGTAAAAGAATCGGGGCAGTCTTGGTATCCCCAAACGGATATCATTATCCCTTTACTAGCAAATTGAATTTTGATTGCATAAACAACATGGCAGAATATGAAGCATGCATTATGGGTATCCGTGCAGCCATAAAACATAAGTTTAAAGTGCTAGAGGTATATGGGGATTCTGTACTAGTGATCTATCAACTCAAGGGAGAATGGGAGACAAGAGATCCTAAGTTGATCAATTATTTATGGCTGGTTCTTGAGTTAATTGAGAAGTTTGATGACATCACCTTCTATTATCTCCTATGAGATGAAAATCAGATGGCTGATGCCTTGACTACTTTACCTTCCATAATCAAAGTGAATAAATAAGAGGATGTAAAACCTATCCAGATGAGTATTTATGACGCTCCGACTTATTATTATAACATCGAAGAAGAAGAAGAAAAGAATGATCACCCTTGATACCATGATATACTGCGATATGTGAAGAATCGTGAATACCTTGACCAAGCAACCGAGAATGATAAAAGGACGTTAAGAAGACTAGCCGGTGACTATGTCTTAGATAGGGAGATCCTATACAAAAAAAGAAAAGATCATGTGCTATTAAGATGTGTAGACACTATAGAGGTTAAGAAAATCTTGGAAGAAGTACACGAGAGTGTCTGCGGAACACATGCCAATAGTTTTACAATGGCCAGGCAAATTATGAGATTCGGGTATTATTGTTCCACAATGGAAGGAGATTGTATCAATTATGCCAAGAAATGCCATAAGTATCAAATTTATAGAGATAAAATTCATGTATCTCCCTCACCTCTTCATGTTATGATTTTTCCGTGGCCTTTCTCTATGTGGGGCATGGATGTCATTGGGCCAATCTCACCTAAAGCTTCTAACGAGCACCGATTTATCTTCGTGGTCATCGATTACTTTACAAAGTGGGTAGAAGCCGCTTCATATGCCAATGTCACGAAGTTGGCAGTCAGCAAGTTCTTAAATAAATAGATATATATCGATATGGAATGCCAGAAAGGATCATATCTGACAATGCACTAAATTTGAACAACAACATGATATCAAAAGTCTGCAGCCAGTTCAAGATTATACTTTACAACTCATCACCATATCACCCAAAAATGAATGGTGCAGTGGAGGCAGCCAATAAGAACATTAAGAAAATCGACGGGAAAATGACTGAGACTTATAAAGATTGGCATGAGAAGTTACCATTTGCCCTCTATGCTTATCGAACATCTGTTAGGACCTCAACTAGGGCAACACCTTTCTCTCTAGTTTATGGAATAGAGGCGGTTTACCTATTGAAGTCGAGATTCCTTCTCTCCGAGTTTTGGTAGAATTGGAATTGGATGAAGCAGAATGGATCCAATCTCGATATGATCAGCTAAACTTGATTGAAGAGAAAAGGTTGAAAGCCATCCATCATGGTCAGATGTACCAAAAGCGAATGATACGAGCTTACAACAAAAATGTTCGTCCTAGAAAATTCCATGAGGGGGACCTAGTATTGAAAAAGATCCTGCCCATACAAAAGGGTTTTAGAGGAAAATAGATGTCAAACTGGGAAGGACCTTATGTGGTAAAGAAGGTCTTTTCTGGAGGAGCGCTGATTTTGACCGAGATAGATGGCAAAAGCTTGCTCAATCCTGTGAATTCAAATTCAGTCAAGAAGTACTTCACCTAAAAAAAAAAAGGAGAGGCCAAGGTGAAAACTCGCAAAGGGTGTCTTGAAACCAAAGGGGTTTTGAGTTGAAAACACGGAAAAATGGCAGCTCAAATTTTGATTGAAGATTGAACATGTAATGGTCGAGTCTTCTCAGAAGGAAAAGCGTTACATCTTGGAGCATCAACAAAGTATTTTGGATATTTGGAACACATATCAAGTTCAAAAGGGCCCTCGAGAAGTTAGTGCGAAGAAGCTCATGCTATGATATCCGGGGTAACTATTTTCATCTTATTCACTTTGTATTTTAGAAATGTTTGCTATCTTTGATCAATTTATCCATTTCAAGCTTTGTTCTCAATAAAATTCCTTTTGTCCATTGCGATAATATTTTTCAAGCATTTTTCATTGAAATAACGATTAATAGACTAATAATATTCAAGTAAAAGTATTTCTTACATATTACTCTGAAAGCTTCTAAATAGTACAAGGACCTAAAATGGGACCACTAGTAAGAACTAACCAAATTTAAGAGTTGGAAATATTTGGGAAAGAATAATCTAAATTGTGATTATTTCTTCGGGTTTCCTATCAAAGATACCGACTGTATAAGAAGGCAGGGTAATGCGTCAGTGATAGAACCTTGATGAACGACGAGTAATGTCAACCTTAAGCATTAAAAGAGGATCATTCTCGAAAAAATGACATTCTGCATTCATGCAAATATTATTCATACACATCTAGTTAGGAGTATTTGATTCATCCTGATCATGACATCCTAATCACTAGGCATAAATAGGTCCATGAAATGGATTCTACAGGTCATGTTCCCCAGAGAACGGTGTAACAGATAAGTGAAACCACAAATCCTATACGCCTGAAGTTGCAGTGGGGCGGATTATAGTTATAATGGCAAATCTCATCTCCCTGAAGTTGTAGTGGAGCAGATTGAAAATAGCAAATCTTATCTCTCTGAAGTTGCAGTAGAGCAGATTAAAGCTATAAACCTTATCTCCCTGAGGTTGCAGTGGAGTACACTGAAGATAGCAAATCTTATCTCTCTGAAGTTGCAGTGGAACATTTTGAAGTTACAAGTCTTGTCTCCCTGAAGTTACAGTGGAGCATACTAAAGATAATGAATTTTATTTCTCTGAAGTTGCAGTGGAACAGATTAAAGCTACATGTTACAAGTCTTATCTTATTGAAGTTGCAGTGGAGCAGACTAAAGATAGCAAATCGTATCTCTCTGAAGTTGCAGTAAAGTAGATTAAAGCTATAAACCTTATCTTCCTGAAGTTACAGTGGGGCAGGTTGAAGTTACAGGTCTCATCTCCCTGAAGATGCAGTGGAGCAGATTGAAGCAACAATTCCCATATCCCTGAAGTTGTAGTAGGTTAGAATGGAGTTACTTGAAATAAAGAAGCACTAAAGAGGTCGAGATTCTGCAAGACCAGGCAAACTTAGCCCTCTTAAAGTCTTTGCTTCACTCCCGTTACACGACAATGAGCAAAGAGGGGTACGTGTAGAGGCCCAACTTTGCCCAACCCATATAAACAGAAAAAAACCAAAAATAAAATAAAAATATTAAACAGTCCAGTCCAAAATTACAAACCCAAAAATTATTAACCTAAATACAAAAGAGGCCCATTGGCCCAAAAACTTAAACCAAACAGAAACCCTAACCCTAATGCCCCCATATGCGCTGCACGCCTCCCTCGGTTGCCCCGCTTGTGCCTCGTCCCGAGGCCTGGCACTTTTGATCGCCATTTCACCAAAGACACCTTCCAACCGCCGTTGACTCGAACCTGCAAAAGAAGACCAAAAAAAGCGCAGAAACATGATAGAAGAACTGTAGCAGAAATGAAAGTGAACAGTAGCGAAACAATAAAATAAACAGTGGAATAGCTGTGTAAAATCGGCTATAAAAAGTCATGAACATTATCAATGTATTTTTACACAGACGAGATTAATCAAAAAAGAACTCAAATTTCAAAAAGTGATTTTTCATATATTCTTACGCATTTATTTTATATATAAAAAATAAAATAAAAGGGGAAAGTTAGAAAAACATACTATTGGCTCGCGTTCCGTCGTTGTGAGCGACTGAAGTCGTCACCTCTGATGAAAGATGACTCATTTAAAAAAAACCCTAGAACCAAAGGGTTTTTCATTCTTTTTGCAATTTTAACCCCTTTTTTTAAAAAATAACCCCAAATCCGTATTCGGGGAGTCGAAAAGCCCAAAAAATGACTTTTTTTGCTCCTTCGGCCACCGTAGGCGATGGCGCTGTCGCTGGCGACCGGCGGTCGCCACGGTGGCCGATGGTCGGTCTTGAAGAGAGGGAGAGAATTTGAGAGAGTCTCTCAGATTTTTTTTTTTAAAATGAGGGGGAAGTGTTTTTTTTTCTTCTGATTTTTACTATTTATATAGGGGCCTAAACGACGTCGTTTTGGACTTGAGCATCAGTTGCCAAAACGACGCCGTTTTGCTTAAGACTCGAAATCTGACCCGCCTCGTTAATAGGATCCGTGTGTTTTTGGACGAATGAGTTATTTACTCTTTCAGTCCTTCTGCTTTTTGATTGGTTTACAATGGGGCCCAAATCCCTCTTTTTTAATTTTTATAGATTTGGCCACTTAACTTTTCACGCATTTCAATGAGTCCTCGCTTGTTTTCGCGCATTACATTTTAGCCCCTTTGTTATTTATTTTCTTCGATTTATCACTTTAATTTCATTTAAGTTACAATTAAGCCATTTTTATTTTAATTCATTTATTTATCCATTTATTTATTTACTTGTTTAGTTATTCATTATTCTTTTTATTTTATTCATTTGCTTATTCATTTACTTTCCTATTTATATATTGTTCATTCATTCATTTATTTATTTTTATCCTTGTATTCACTTATTTTTCTTTCATTTTTTTTATTTTCTTTCATTAGTTATTCATTTTATTTATGCCTTCATTATTATTGGTATTTTATTATCTATTATTATTTTATTATTATCTATTCATTTATTTGTTTATTACCCTTTTTTTATACCTTTAAAAATTAGATTATTATTATTTTTTACTTGTACATATATTATTGTTATTATTATTATTATTTCATTTATTTATATATTTTATTACAAATTGTACCTTTAATTTCATTTATATTTTAATTTGGTTCTTTATTTTCAATATTTTTATAAACTATTTTCTCTTACATTATTTATGTATTTATTTTATTTATTTTTTGTCTTTATTTTTTAAGTTGGTATTGTCCTTTTATGTGCATGCTTTGGTATTATTATCATTGTTATTATTTATTTCATTTATTTTTGACTGTTCATATTATTGTTAAAATAGTGTATATTATGCGATTTTCGTAAATTGTTTTTATTAGTATATGTCATTTACATGACATTTCATCTATATATCATCGTTCCGTTTTCTACATCACAATCATTTCGTTAAAATCACGTAAAAAAAAATCGCGTTTAAATGTATTTTTCCATAATAGGTCGTTTTATGTTATATCCCGAATAAGAAAAATACATTGTTTTAAATATTACGTTTGATATTATTCAAATTTTTTTTTTCAAAATAAGGCAATATTCTGTATTTAGAAACTCGAGAAAGTCGTGCTCTAACTTACGGGGTTTCGATTTTTCTTGTGTGATCTAAATAACCTAATATCCTTCTAAATTAAAACACATAAGATTTCAAATAAAAAATAAAAGAGAAGCTCGTTCTCGAGGATTCAAGGTGTCGTGTCCTAACTTACGGGATGTGACATTTTGTTATCTTGACGAGAGTCTTTAATATTCGTTTCGATTTATTTAAGAAAAATTTTAGTAAAATAACACAATATAAAGAGGGATCGTGTTTTTTTTAATTCTTTTCAAATTTCCAATTCTCGACATCAAAGACGTCAAGTAATCAATTAGGCACCAATTTTGGGCGTAACGAGGGTGCTAATCCTTTCTCGTGCTTAACCGACTCTCGAACCCATTTCTTGAATTTCGTGGACCAAAAATCTTTGTTTTAGTAAATCAAACCGTTTATTAAAACGATCAAATTACAAGGTGACCCGATCACACCTCATAAAAAAAAAGTTAGTGGCGACTTTCATTTTCGTTTTTTCAAAATAAAAGTCGATTTCAAAAAAAAATGATTTCGACATATATTTTTTTTTATATTTTTAATTTTAAAATTTAAAATTTTTACATTATATATATTTTTATGAATTTTGCATTTCTAACAATATTTTTTTACAAATTTTATGATTATTTTTTTGTTAATTTTTAAGTTTTACGGAAATGCGCCTCGTGGCGTCTTTTGACTGGCTAGAAGAGGCGGCCGGTTTACAGTGTCAACATTTGGGGGTAAACCGTGTAACGGAAACAAACCTTCAGTCCTGAAATACTTTAGGGGCAATTTGCTCATTAAGCCTATTTTGTATTAAATTGTTTGCCAATTGCTTTATTTGACTTTGTTTTATTTATATTTTAATTATTTAAAAATACTAAAAATAATTTTAACATTTTAAAATATATTAATGCTTAATTTTCAATATTAACAAAAAAAATGAAATTATTTACAGAAAAAAATTAAATAATAAAATGTGTTATATTCTACTTGAGAACCATTCTTAATGTTTAATTTTTTAGTTTAAATTATGCATATTTACTTATACCATTTTTATGTTTGTTTGAAATTTTTCAAATTTTAAACACAGTAGCAATTCGAATCATGTATTCAAAATTTTAAACATAGTAACAAAAAGATATAATATATTTAATTTTGAATTTTGTATGAAATTCTGAGAAAATAAATATAATTTATTTAAATTAATGTGTATTGCATATGTAAAACGAAACTAATATATTGATGAATGTATTAAATTAATTTCTATATTATTAAATGAAGTAATTTAGTGGGGAGAATTTTTAAAAAGCCTTTTTATTTTAATGACGTGAATATTTTAAGATAAAAAAAAATTATATGGATTTGAAAGCATTGAGTTGGAAATTTTACCATCAGACTAATCCCAAAACCCGTAGAATTTGAGAAGATACCCAAATTCAATCTATTTTCCTATTCATTAAAATAATTCAATGTCTGTTAAAAGATTTAAATAAAATAGGGACTAATTTAATGTAATTATAAAACAAGGAAATGATAAACACCCAATTTTGCCCTGCACCACTCCACCTTGAAAAACACCACGTTTTATTTCTTTTCCTTTCCAATGTCATTTTCCAGCAATTAACCTTTGATTGCGGAAATTCCCTACCAATTTTCATCTCATCAATCTCACTTTTTACCTTCTTCCACTCCCCCGTGTGCTTCACGTGGTCTTTTTTTTTTAATTAATTTTAATGAAACTTCTTTCTAAATAAAAAAAAAAACATTATAAAATCACCGACAAAAGCAGACTAGTAATAACAATAAATTTATAATTTTATTGAAAAATGCTCCTTTGGCATTCTCTTCTGTTCATCTTTTAAATTATTACAATAATAAAGGTCCATGAGTAAACAAATATAGAATTGATACCAAGCAACTATTCTCACCAAAACACAACCAAATATCATCAATTTCTTACACACATTTAAAAGGCAATGGTATTTGATTATTGATCACTCTTATCATAATCTTTCAACTTAAAACTGAACTACTTCATAAATTTGTGACCGGGGTTACCTTTGGTACCTGGTTAACAGATAAACAGCAATACAGGGAGAACCATTCCATAAGTTGGAGTGTAATCTAAGGATTCCCCTGGCTCTCTCTTTGACATATGCGGCACAATCTGCTTGCATTACCATGCAAAGCTTTGTTACTGCCCCAACCTTCAACATCTCTACAAGTACATGTTTTGTTGCAGCATATTTGGAGATTGATTTAAGTATTTGAACAGCTCGATCATCTGTCGCCGGAGAGACTCTTAGGATCCTTTTAGCCACCATGGCTATGCTCCCGGCGTGGCCTAGAAATTGAGCTCTTCCATCGGCACATGAACAGAGATGTGCCAAGAGATTGATGATCATTTCCGTGACATGCTTTTCGGGTTTCTCCAGCTCAAATTCAATGAGCTCGAAAATCACATTGGCTTCCATCATTTTGGATTTGTTTCTTCCCCAAAGACATGTTTGGATCAAGATGTGCAAGGCGGATTTGGTAGCTTGTTGAGAGGTTTTGGATTTCAGTACCCTTAACATTTGTTTGAAGAATTCGGGTTTCAACTTCTCCAACAACCTTGAATTAGTGACTTCAATCACCCTTTTCAAGATTACCATTACATGATTCCTGACAATAACAGGATTCTCAGTCTCACACAAAAGAATCCATGTCAAACAGTCTATGAAATCGCAATTTTGATTTACAAGAGCCTTGATTTCACTACATGGTGTCCAAATAAGATGCAGAATCCTCAAAGCTTGTTCAAGACAGCTAATTTTACCTTGTCTGTGACATGTGATTAATAACAAAATCACAGCCTTCGGGACACCTGCTTCCTCCAGACATTTCCGGTTCCTCTCGTTGTCCTTGGCAAGGACTTCCATTTTCTTCAAAGCGTTCATATACAAACTAGGGACCCCAAAGTCACGAATGAGTTTAACAACACGGCTCTTGCTGACAGGAGTTTTGGGTGTGGGAATTAAATCCATGCCATTACTTGCATTTGCTGCAGACCATGCCTGAATCAGCCGCCACAGCGTGTGGTTGGGTGTTAAATCAGAATCCGATGGCAAAGCCTGCTTGGTAACGGGGCAGGTCGTGTCCTTTGAAGTCTTCAACCATTGCACTATGCTTTCCCTGTCGTAAGTGATGCCTGTAACCGCTGTAACAGGGTCCTTCATGATTTGCAGTGATATTGGACAGATGAAATATTGAGGTATTTCTATTTCATCCATTGATTAGCTCAAATTTTAAGATGCTGAAAATTGCCGAGTTTGCTTAAGAAACACAGAGATGTATACAAAACTGATTAGTCAGGCCAAAATGATATGAAAAAGAGACTTACATATGTACATATTTAATTGCGATGGATTGGAAGGCTAAAACATTTAGACAAATAATTTGTTAGCAAAGGAGAATTCCAAGTATTCTTAAATGTGTTCTAATTTATGTACTTGGGTTTAATTAATGTAGCATGCAATAAAGTTTAGAATTTCAACTCTAATATTTTACTAAAAAGAACAAATGTTTTGTTACACATATAGTATTTACAACCCTAAAAAACCAAAACTAATGTTTTATCTATATTCAGCTGTATCTACCATTTTCTTGTTTTACCAGTCATAGATTCGCGTGTGAGGGCTTCAATGGTCAAAACAAGAGGAACAATATAAATCACATTGCTTAGAAGTTTCTTGGGGCTGGTAATTGACCACCACCAGTTGGCAATGGTTTATTGGTTAGGCTGTATGGTTCACGCCAAGAAAAACAATGGTGGTCCTGGCCTGCCCCATAAAGACTCCTAGATGCCAGGTGTATGAGTAGTAAACTATGGATTATTATGCTTTACAAAATTCAATTCAAAGTAGGTAAGATCAGGGCAAAATTTGTAGGCGGCACAACTTGGGGCAATGGGACTTTTGAGGAAAAGAGAAAATGCCAAACCAAAACCATATATAATAACGTCTTGATAATGTAAAAAGGTAATTAGGTCATACATCATTTTATTAAAAAATTAAAAGAATATAAATATAAATAAATTTTTAAATGGAACAATGTTATTTGATTCATTTATATAAACATATATTATTAATACATTAAGGAAGGATACTCTTAAGTATTAGACTCCCATAACATCATTAGTGACCTTATTCCTCACACCAAGGAGGGCCTATCAAAGATTTGCAGTGTGATACTCTTGGTTTATGAATATTATAAGAACCTCGGTCTGCTCTCTGTCTCATTCGATGTTCAGACAAATGGTTAGACATGTGTTCAAACAATAGCTACTCAAACAGATGTTTGAATACAAGTTCGAACAAAACACAAGTATTAATTAAATAAGAGGAGAGGAGAAATAAATACAAGAGATTTGTTAATGCAATCCAGATTCACAAACCTACTCTACATAGCCTCGCTTACTGAATGGTTCTTATTCAACAATCTCCCGGATCACGTATTGGTTAAAGCCCAATCTACCATTATATAAAGAAGTAGTTGCATCCCCAATAATCAACCCAAATGACCTTATAATACAACTACTAAAACTATCCAATAAAAAGTCTAACACAAGAGTGCAAAAATACCAAGTAAATGATACACAAATAGCTCACCAAAAGCACTAAAAAAAGGCACTCCCATATGTGCAGCACAATAACCCCAAATTGCTCACCAAAATCT
The DNA here is from genome assembly GCA_025503065.1 of Gossypium bickii. Lineage (NCBI taxonomy): Eukaryota > Viridiplantae > Streptophyta > Magnoliopsida > Malvales > Malvaceae > Gossypium > Gossypium bickii. The sequence continues at coordinate 25,734,038 of CP106719.1, forward strand.
ATAGCTTCGCCAAGTAGTTTTGATAACACAAAACCCTTAATTATAATCTAAATTTATTTTTCGAATAATTATTGCAAAATAAATCCTTATCAACCAAGTAAAAAAAATAAATAAATCACCAAATAAATAACTTAAAGAATAAGTGTAAGTCTTATGGGATAAGATCTCATAATCCCTTCAATCATTCAAATTTGACCACTATTGTTTGAGATGAAATAAAACACATTCAGGGACTCATTTGCTTATGGAAAAAACACTTGTGAAGGCCCAAGTAAAAAAGCCAACATTTCACATAAGTTTTCCCAAGGTCTTGCCTAAACAGTTGCTTAAATAATTGTTTAAACATGCAGTGTTCAAACAAGTGCTTGAAACAGAGTCAATTTAGCCATGGACAACCTTGGTCCTAACAATCTCCCTTTTTGGCTTTTTGAAAAAACATAAGCAAATGATTAGAACTCACCCTATATTATCATGCCATATAAACATATGAGATACCAAAAACAAATCAACATAACTCATAACAAATGACGTCCAATACACCAACATTGCTCATACAAGAGCACAAATTAACTTTCCCCCCAAAACATGACACTATAGTAGCAAAATCATAAAAGCCAACAACAAGGATAAGCCAACAAGCTCTCTTTAAAAAATGCAACAACATCAGCAAAAATCAACAATAATCAAACCATTAACTTATCTCCCCCTTTTTGTCAAAAGGCTAAAAGAATCGCCCTATTAGTTATGTTTTATTCCATTCTTTGTTCAAACATGAGTTTAAACATCTTACTCCCTCTTACTCTATGCTCCCCTTGTTTGTTTTGCCTCAAGTTTATTTAAGGGGATAAGATGATACCTTTTCAATAACAAGGGTTGTAGCTCGTGGAACAATAAGTATCTTTTTCCACGAAATAGAGTATGTTTGACCTTTGAAATATCCTCAATATGATTAACGTGAATCACAACCTCATGCTTCACTTGAGCATCAATAACTTGATGATATTTAAAGCTCAAATGTGGACTTCACACTAAACTGTCTTGTTCTTCTACCTATCTTAACAATTGTTTGAACAATTATTGTACTGGATTTAACTTTCCAGAAGCCATTTTGGAACTTGAAATAATAAGGCCTAATATGGCCAACCTTTTCGCAGTAATGACAAATCATTCTCTTTGTTTTATTCTTCCCTTTCGTTTTGTTGCAAGCAAGTCGCTGTTTAAATGATGTTCTATTCAGTGTTGCAACATTAGATTGAAAAATCATTGTTTTTCTCCATTTTTAATCTTTCATTAGCTTGTAACAATGAAATTTAATATGTCTGGCCTTTCTACAATAGAAACAAATATATCTCTATTATTCTTTCACATGTCTCAAAAGAAGAAGTAGTGACCATACTTTAGATTTAACAAAATTCATAAGAGATATAGGTTTTTATACTATGTTCATCATGACCAAGTTTAGATCACATAACAACAAATGACTAATCACTTTCTTTAATAGTTTTGTCAAGCATCTCATTAGCCTTTTTGAGATCAACATTTATATAATCCTTTTTTTGTACTTTCATTTTGAACTTTTCATTCTCATCCTTCAAGATGCACACTTCCTCTCAAATCATCAAACACACAATTTCCAAATTTTTAATCATTTGGAAATATGCATTTTCAAGAGTACCAATGTCATAGTCAGATTATATAGAAGTTTCACACGCTGTCTAAAAAGGTATTTGAACAAGTTAAAAAAGCTACATAGTTTCCTAAATCTTCATCCATGTTAGAATTGTTTTCTCCATCACTCCGAGTGACAACAGTAGACTTCTTCTTCTTTTTGGTATTGACATATTCATACTGGATATGACCGTAACCTTTGCAATTAAAACATTGAACAACCCTTTTCTTTGGTTTTAAATTCTCCCTCTTCATATGAGTCTTCATTGTTCCATCAGAAACTAATTTTGTTCCCTTCTTAGAGGGTCTCTTCATGCTCTTTTGAGAAAGGCTAATTTCTCATTGATCTCATCAATAGCATCATTAGTCAATTTTCCTATCTGATTAGGCATTAATTTTCACGTTTTGCTTCTCTAGATTTAGCTCAAAGGTTTTAAGTGAACCAATCAACTCATCAAATTTGAGAGTGGTGATATCTTTAGCTTTTTCTATTGCTGTGACCTTGATAGCAAAACGTGTTAGTAGTGACATCGGAACTTTTCTCACCAATTTCAAATCAGAAAAACATTTACCAAGACAAAACGCCACATTAAATATGTCACATAATCTAGTATAGAAATTTTAAATAGTTTCATCTTCATTTATTTTAAGATTTTCAAACCTAGAAATCAAGATTTGTAATATAGACATTTTGACAATAACATTCATGTAACAACCTGTTTTTCAATGGTGTTGAAAATGATAGTTTCAGAACCCTATTTCCAACAAGTAAGTCCGTAAATATCATTATTAAATATTTACGAGGTTAGTATAAGGTTTAATTAAATTTTTGGTTCTTTAATTTTTTTCAATCAGGTAGTTAATTAAGGGTACAATAACTAAATTATAAAAGTAGTAATAGTTAATCGCTATATATTTCAAATGCTTAAGAACTTATATAGTAATTTAAAATAGGGCCTAAAATGGTAATTAATCCATTTTAAAATGTTAGTGCAAGATTGGTTTAATAAATTTTATAAACAAAAATTATATGTAACATCCTAAATTAATGGGCCTTTGCGGTTAATGTGCTGTGATGTTTATGTTATGCTTGATGTGCTAGTTAGGGTGTTTAAGGGGTCAAGAATGGGCTCAGGGTTGGGCCAAATGCCTTAATTGAATTTTCTGTTTGGGCACTCTAGTGGAAAGCCTGATAAGATAGGGCTTAAAAGATGTTATCTGTGATTATAAGACACAGATGGGCTTGTGGCCCAGTGGCAAAGTGGCGCCACTTAGAGAGCAGGGAGGTGGCGTCAGCTGAGAAGGCTCAAGTTCGAGTCGCATGAAGCCCAATTATTTTAATTCAGACTTGGTAATTTTTGGCATCTAAATGGATAGAGAGGGACGACAATAAGGCTTAAAAATAGGAAGGTTTACTCAAGTGGATAATGCTGATTACATGGCAGATAAAGGAAGGAAGAGGTGGTGTTATTTAAGCCTCTTTCGGAGGTGTGAGTAGATAGAGATAAGGGAGGAAGAGTAGGAGTTATCTACTGATCAACAGTGGTGGCCGAATTTCCATCTCTTGGAAGAGGGAGAAATTAGTTTTGTTATGCAATAGGGGTGCCGAAATTTCCCTTATTAGTTGATCAATTTTAAGTTATCAAAAGGGGCACTTTCGATTTTTGAGAGGTAATTGCCGAAATTTAGGTTAAATAAGGGGGAATATCTTTTATTTTCGGCACTAGGGTTTTATTCTTTCATTCTCTTCTTCAATTTCGACATTTAGGTCTTTATTCTCCCAATCTCTTTTCTCATTATTCTGCTAAAGCCAAACTACCTCTAGTCTGCCGAAAACCCTTTTCTCTTTACCGTTTTGATTGTTTCTTTTCCTTCTATTCTACTCCTCTCTTCTCAACTATTTCTTTATCAAAGATCCGAAACCTTAATTTCAATTCCCTTCTCCATTCTGTGCCTATAAGCCGAATGTTCATTGTTCTTCCGAGATTTCTTTGCAGATCTCTTCACTAAAAGTCGAAATCTTCTAGAAGTTGCCGAATTCTCTGTAAAGGTAGGTACCGATTTCTTCTGATCTATTCTTTTTCTCTTTCGTTTTTTAGAAGACAAAGTCGAAAGGCTAATGGATTGTTGGTTTCTTGTGTTTATGTGTTGGGTGACATCGGGAATCGAAGTAGATCGTCTAGATCTAAAAGCCGGAAATCGCTAGTCTCTAAACTCCATCTTTTTCGGGATTTCAAGGTAAGGGGTTCTCTTTAGATTTTCGTTAGGTTCGTTTATCATAACCGTAATCTTAACCCTATGATATGGATTAACAACCACATGTTGTGATGGTAGCAACTGATAAGGTCTTGTGATGGAATCACATGTCGTTCAGGCAAAGGAGGGGATTGGATCTATAAACTCAATCCCTAAGTTTAAGAAACGAATGGTGTCAGCAGTTCGGGATTGGCCACCGGGTTGTGGACCGGCTTCAGAACAAAACCTTAGACAGTTAGCAGTCGTATCAGCTTTTGATAGTGTCAACATAGAAAGTCTTGTCTTGTCTGTAATCAGGTGTGTAGATCTCTATCACACTAACTAATCTATATATATGTGTTGGGCTAAAAGCCGAAAAAAGGCTATATGGATAGTCGTATTACCCGAAAAGGGTAGGCATGGGATGCCAGGTACGTAATCATAAAAACTTCTCTATGTGTATCGATGTATGTAAAAACCTATGATCTTTTAGGTAGTATTTTGTTTTGATTCTACATGGATGTATGCTGGGATGGGATTGATATGATGAAGGGGAAGAGCATGTTAAAAGGTCACTTAGTGATCGGTGGTTAAACCACGATATATACATTTAGGTCATAATAGTGATCGGTGGCTCTGCCACACTTGATTATAAAGGTCACACAGTGATCGGTGGCTCTGCCACAGTGGATTATAAGGTCACATAGTGATCAGCATTTTAACTGACAGCATGATTGTCGATATGGTGTGTAACGGTTGGTGGGTTGATTGTAGAAATCCCCGAGGTGTGATGGCTGGTACGGGCTAGTGTATAGAGGATGGACTTTTAGGTTGGGTTGGGCCATGTTGCATGTAAATTTTCTGTTGCCATTGTGTATGGGCCAAGGCCCATAATGTGTTTGTGGGCCTCAAGCCTTTTATGTGTTTTCAGGATTTGCACATCGAGTCTTGGTGACTCACCCCTTTATTTTTCTTGACTTTTCAGATGAGCAGTAGATTGTGGACATGGGAGCCGAGGAGGATTCGAGGGGCCATCAAGTTCTTTTATTTCCATAAACTATTTTCGGTTTTCTTTAAGTTTTAATTTTTTTGGATTATTTATGTAATAAGGCCCCATGGCTTAGGTTTCGATTTACTACTTGTTAATGTTTACAATTTATAAATTTATGTTCAAAGACTTAAGTCATAAGGAGTAATAAAATGGGATTTTCAAACATGTTCAATGAAAAAAAAAAACAAAGGTTTTCATCAAATATTGTTTTTCTGAATGAATACCTAAATAAACAAACTGAGATTTCAAAACCCTTCAAAGCAAGGTTTTTAACAATTAACCCGTAGCATACCAGATCCGATCGTGGCGTTTGGGCCGGGTTTGGGGTGTTACATTATAATTATATTAAAGTTATAAAATAAAAATAATAAAAAGAAACATAAAACATGAAAAGAAAGAAAACATTTCCCATTTTTTATTTTCATGCATCGAGACCCCATTTTTGAAGAAGAGAGAATCGACCTTTGAGTTCAAGCTTAGGTCCCTCAATTGGTGAGTTCGATTTAGTCTTTTTTTCTTGTAATTTTTATGTTTTGAGATCCCGGGAGCTTGATTTAGCTGACCCTTGTACTATTTTGCAAAGCTGTTAAAGTTTTAAAAAAAATCCATTGATGATTTCTTGAAGTTTTTGGTACTAAATAATTAGATTCTAAGCTTAGAAATGAAAAATAGACTAATTTGTAAAGTAAAATTTGTTAGTTTTAAACATAGGGACTAAAGTGTAAATATTTCAAAATTGGTATGAAACTTCTGTAATTATTGATAATATAGGGATATAGAAGGATGGAATTGATATCGATTTCGAAATTGAAGATCAAAATTTAAAGTATAGCAATTTCGATTTTAAGGACTAAAAAATAAAAAAAATTTTAGGGAACATGCAAAAACTAAAATTAAATTGTCATATGCATAAAATAGAATGTTATAAAGTATTTGAAATTGATAATTAGAATGAACTATAATTAAAGTTCGAGAATTGAACCAACCAGAAGATAATCAAGGAATTGAGAAAATTATAGATTAGTCCCTAGGACATTTCCTGTTGTTGCTTTTTTCAAGTAAGTTCGTATGGAATTTACTATGTTATTTTACTTATATTTTAATTATAATTAGTGTATATTAGCTTAGATTAATTGTAACATTGTTGGTTTGGCATATGAGGGATTAAATTGTAAAATATGAGATATATGATAAATACAAGTAAGTAAATGGAATTAAATGGATGTGAAATGAAGTATGATTGAATGATATGTATATTTTGATTTTAGAAATGTTAAAAAATTATAGAAACACAAATGGTACTCGTTGGAACTTAATAAATGTTATTAGGGTTAGAAGGAATTGGATGTTTGATCAGGGATTCCATAACCGATGGCTTGAGATCCAGCATGTGCGACAGATTTTCTGAAGCTTATGTGAGCAACATCGAATCATTGGATACCAATGGTTTCGGGCACTAATAAGATGTATAATGATTTGAAACAATTGTACTAGTGGTCGGGAATGAAAATCAAAATCTCTGAATACATGACAAAATGTCTAGTATGTCTGCAGGTCAAAGCAGAACATCTAGTCCTGTTAAGTTTATTACAACTTATAATGATTTTAGAGAGGAAATGAGAGCGAATCATTATGGATTTTGCATTGGGTTTACCTTTGTCACCAGAAAGGAAAGATGCAATCTGGGTAATAGTGGACAGATTGACCAAATTGGCTTACTTCCTATTAGAACAAATTACTCACTTGAGAAGTTGGTTGAAATTTACATTTATGTGATTTTCAGATTACACGGTGTGCCACTATCTATTATTTCAGATTGAGACCCAAGATATATTTCTAAATTTTGGGGTAAGTTACATGAAGCCTTAGGGACAAAGCTGAATTTCAATACAACATACCATCCTCAGACTAATGGGCAATCAGAGCAAGTAATTCAGATACTAAAAAATATGTTATGTTGTGTGATTGAGTTTGAAGGCAATTGAAAAAGATTTCTATCGTTAGCTGAATTTGCGTCTAATAAAAACTATCAATTGAGCATTAAAATTACACATCATGAAGCTTTATATGGTTGTAAATACAGATCTCCTCTATGCTAGCCAGAGATAAATGAAAGAAAGTTGGTAAGAACCAATTTGATACGAAAAACAAAAGAAAAGGTCTGAATTATTCAAGATTGTTTAAAAGCTGCATTTGATAGACATAAATCTTATGTAGACTTGAAAAGAAAAGCCACTGAATCTCAAATTGGTGATAAAGTATTCCTAAAAGTTTCACCCTGGAAGAAATTTCAGCGTTTCGGCACAAAAGGGAAGCTCAGTCTTAGACTTATAAGACTGTATGATATTCTCAAAAGAATTGGACCTATAGCCTATTGTTTAGCACTGCCTTCAAAACTCGAAAAGATTCACAATATCTTTCATGTGTCGATGCTACGCTGATATAGATCCGACCTTTCTCACATGATTTCTCCTGACGAAATATAGTTACAATCTATTTGAAATATTATGAAAAACTGGTAAAGATGTTGGCTCGAGAAGTTAAAGAATAGATAAATAAATGAGTGACATTACAAAAAGTAATATGGCACCCACACGGTATGAAAACAGCTACGTGGGAGCCAAAAGAGACTAAAAGAATCTTGATACCCACATCTTTTCTCAGGTAAATTTTGAGTACAAAATTTCTTAAAGGAAGAGAGAGTTGTATTAGCTTGATTTTTAATGGTGTCGAAAATGACAATTTCGGAACCCCAGTTCCGTAATTTAAGTAATATTTACGAGACTAGTATAGAAATATATATAACTTTGATCTAGAATTTTACCGAATTGATAGTTAATTAAGGTATAAGGACTAAGTTGTCCAATTACTATAGATTTTTAAATAACTAAAGGACCAAAAGAGCATTTGAACCATTTTGTTTCATCTTTTAGTGGAGAAAGATGTTAATGCCCATTAAATTTAGTTAATTATGTTTAAGGATTAATTTATTAAAGTTTAATTAATTTTGGTTAATTAAGAATTAATCAAGTATATAAAGCTAAGTTAGTGCTTTTGTCATCTTTATTTCTTTCTTCTCCACCGAATCTACCTAAAGAAAACCTAGACACCATTCTTGAATATTAAAAAAAAAAAACAACCAGCCTTCAATTGTTAAAGTAATTCAAGTCATTTTCTTGTAATTTTTATGTTTTAGAGGTCATGAGAGCTTGATTTAGCTAGCCCATGTATTAATTTGCAAAACTGTTAAAGTTTTTAAAAGTTTTCATTTTTTATTTCTTAAAGAAATTGGTGTTAAATTGTTAGATTTTAACCTTAGATGTAAAAATGACTAGATTGTAGAGTTTGATTGTTAGTTTTAAACATAAGGACTAAAGTGTATAAATTAAGCATTGATGTGAAATTTCTGTAATAATAGATAACAGGGGTTCATAGAAGGAAGTGATTGAGATAGATTTTGAAACCAAAGCTCAAATTTGAAATTTATGGCTATTTTTGTTTTAGGGACTAAATTGAATAAAATGAAAAAATGAAATTAAAGTGGTTTATGCATAGTATGGGATGATATAAAAGTGTTTGATATTGATAGATTGAATTGAATAATTGTATAGATCGCGAATTGAACTAAACTAGAAATAATAGGGGAAAGGCCAAAATTATCGATTAGTCCTTTCAAATTCAACTTGTTTGCTGATTTGACTAGGTAAGTTCATATGGTATGGTTGTGTTTATATTGTTGTGTATTTGAACTATGAATGTGTATGTTGGGTTGAAATTTGGATTGTTTGCAATTTGGTACAAAATGTGAGATTTGGACTAAATCATAACAAAAATATTTGTATATATGTGAGTGTTGAAAATGTCCGGGTGAACTTAGTAAAGGTTTTGTGCATGCTTGTACAGATTGACTACCGGTGATTACCAAGATCCAGCATTTGTTGCAGACTCAAAGATACATGTGACACAGATTTAGCTTGGATTGGTAACCTGATGCCTTTTAAAGGATTAGCCTGGACTGGTAACTTTACATGTATATTTTCATCTTGGCCAAGCAATCGAATGTGTCATTAAATGTATATCTTGGACTGGTAACCTGATGTCAATTTAATGGTTTAGCCTAGACGGATAACCTGACATGTGTATATTAATCTGCCGTAATTTGATACGCCAATTTAGGCTCTCCATTACACTTAAAAGCTTATTCTCAAGCAATTTAGGTGTCTTTTATTTACCTTTGTCGATTTTTAGTTTTTGTTGTTAATAAGTTATTTTTGTGAGTTTTATACACTTTTGAGACCCAAATTGGCCAAACGTGCCATGGGGAGCCTAACAATGTGCTTGAAAGGTGTAAGGAGTTGATAATAACTCGAACTTGAAGAAAACATCACTTAGATGGGGGGTAGCACGATATTGCTGCATGGAAGTCATGATAACCTTGACAGTACTAAAGTGAGGAAAATTGAGGCCAACTACAGTGATATCACAATACCAATACCCCCAAACATCCCAAGTTGAAGACTATTTTGGGTATCATTGTCACACCCGATTCCTTTTCAACTCGAAAATTTGGAACAGCTAGGGGTTAAATTGAAATAGATTGTAAGCTGGCGGTCTTTACTGAAAAACTAGAGAAATATAGAGGCAGGTTTGGACATAGTTGATGTAACACCCCAAACCCGGCCTAAAAGTTAGGCCCGAATCTGGCGTGTTACATTCAAGTGTTTCTCAAAATCGTGTTTTTGTTTGCGTTTATTTATTTTCAAAACGTGGTTTATATAAAAACTAATCCTTTTTCAAAATGTTATTAATCACTTAGTAAAATCTTTTTCAATTACGAAAGCTTAATTAAAATAAATAATTTATAGAAACATGATATTTAAAAATTGGGTTGCAGAAACGTAGTGTTTGAAAGCAGTTATTGTTTTGGAAAACCCGTGTTTTCTAGCCTGGCAGATAAAAAAATAATAGTAAATAAAAGTTTAAATCTCAAATGGCCTTATTACAAAAATATCAAACCCAAAGTAAATTATTTGAAAGGCTAGCCATAAGGAAAAACTTGAGAACATGTAGTTACCTCCCAGTCCCTCGCAGCACCGATTCGTCTAAGGCTGGGGATTACCTGCACAGTTAAAAACGAGGTGAGTTTATGAAAACTCAGTGTGTAATCCCCTTACCAGAGTAACGATCAATATATATGAATCGAAATATAACGATCACGCCAAAGCCCTTTAACAAGAATAAGATGCAGTCTAGTTCAGAGCATACGTGGGTCAAAGCCCACTACAATATCATTTGGGTCACAACCTATAACAGATTCAATTGGGCCTAGCCCAAACTGATAACAGAACAAGTGGGCCTAAGCCCAGTATAGTGACAGATCTCATAAACAAGTATGCAACAGTATGAGGATGCATCCCATCCCGATCCAGCCAACACACCACCCGTACCAACCCAACACACCATATGGGGACCAAGTCAACCCACCCAGCCCTACAAATCAAGAGTGCAGCCGAACTGCCAATATCAACACAGCAAAGCTGCCACTAACAGTATACGTGGCTGAGCCACTAAAATCAGTATATCGTGGCAGAACCTCTAAATCAGTATAACGTGGCATAGCCACCAGCCAAACCCACAAATATGAGATTCACATAGATCAGTTCACTATCTATTACACAATCATACAAATTATTCCTATGAGCCCACGGGCCCCACATGGCCCATTACGGCCCATTTCGGCCCAAACAGCCAAACCCATAAGAACACTCATGATGGCCTCAACTATCGCGTCGAAGGCCCTACACGTGCGCTCGCACACTCGTGTGGCTACTATCGTCGTGTGATCGACATTTCAGCATTTGCGGCTCTACAGCTAGAGTAGTGCAAAATACACACCTAATAGGAATCTGGAGTTGATTCGCGCTCCGAACACTCTTATGCCCAAATGCCAACCAGGTATGCCTACTCTCCTCATAGATTGCTCTATCTAAAGCCAGCTTCTCACCTTCCTTCTTGCTAGCTTCCCGATGTGGGATCCCTCCTTCAGGAAATTTTAATTCCAACACAAACTCTGGCCGTCCCAACTTAGCAAAATAAATATCCCTTTTTTGCTTACGATAAGATTTGAACTCAGGCTCCCTTGTAACATAATCCACGCCGCTAGCCACTTTACCAACTAGCTCCTTGTTGTCTTAAAACATGCGCAATTAAATATAAGTCTATGGCCAAAGTCTAAGTTCATTTAAAAAAGAAATCAAAATGAAATGCAAGCGCCAAGACTTGAACCTTGGACCCCTTGCTTCCTTGTGTGGCGTCATTCCCTTGTCTCCCATGTAACACCATTTACCACTAGACCACAACTCCTTTTGTGCCATTTTTCTCCACATTTTATTTTTAAAGCCTACCTACTAACTCCCAAGGTTTTATTCACCTAAAACCAAAATTTTCCTAAAGCCCTGGTTTGATCCCAGGACTTCATGGAAGCCCCTTAACCTTCCAAAATCACTCACCTAATAGGTCCAACTTGCATTAGATTCGTTCTCTTGTTCTCAAAAATTTTTAACGCTCCCATGCCCAAGGCCCAATTCTACTCGGCCCAACTTCGGGTCGTTATAAATCTACTCCCTTAAAGAAATTTCGTCCTCGAAATTTCTAACTATAGGAACAGTCGCACATCCTAGCCTACCACACTACGCTCACGCTGCGCACTCTGATATTAATAACACTAATACACTTTTAACTTAATCTTGAAACCTCTTACACATAACCAAACATCTAACCACAGAAGCAAATCGATATTTATCACACATACATACAACTTCTATATTCAAACATCACATCCAAACAAAACACACACAGAATAAATACCCAAAAATACATTTCAGTATCTAAAGAAACTATTGTATTTCTAACTCACTATATTTAAATTTCTAAACAGACAAAAGTATTAAAAAAAAACTTACAGATTCAACGCCGGAGACTCGGTGTGGTACACTTTTAGAAAAACGGTCAATACAACATTTCAGATCTTTAAATCTTTTCAAGCCTTTTTGAAACGACACTTTCAGAAATTCAATTTTGAAAACCCAATCCACAGTCGAGTTTTGCAACCCGGGCTCTGATACCATTAAATGTAACACCCCAAACCTGGCCTAGAAGTTAGGCCCGAATCTGGCATGTCATATTGAAGTTTTTCTCAAAACCGTGTTTTCGTTTGCGTTCATTTATTTTCAAAACGTGGTTTATATAAAAACTATTCCCTTTTCAAAATGTTATTAATCACTTCGTAAAATCTTTTTCAATTGCGGAAGCTTAATTAAAATAAATGATTTATAGAAACATGATATTTAAAAATTGGGTTGCGGAAACGTAGTGTTTGAAAGCAGTTATTATTTTGGAAAATCTGTGTTTTCTAGCCTGTCAGATAAAAAAAATAGAAAATAAAAGTTTAAATCCCAAATGGCCTTATTACAAAAATATCAAACCCAAAGTAAATTATTTGAAAGGCTAGCCATAAGGAAAAACTTGAGAACATGTGGCCACCTCCGAGTCCCTCGCAGCACCGATCCGTCTAAGGCTGGGGATTACCTGCACAGTTAAAAACGGGGTGAGTTTATGAAAACTCAGTGTGTAATCCCCTTACCAGAGTAACAGTCAGTATACAGAATCAGAAATCTAACAGTCTAGGCCAAAACCCTTTAATAGTAACAGTACAATCTAGTTCAGAGCATATGTGGGTCAAAGCCCACTATAATATCATTTGGGTTACAGCCCATAACAGAATCAATTGGGCGTAGCCCAAACCAATAATAGAACAAGTGGGCCTAAGCCTATTACAGTGACAGATCTCACAAACAAGTATGCAACAGTATGAGGATGCATCGCATCCCGATCCAGCCAATACACCACCCGTACAAACCCAACACACCATGTGGGGACCAAGTCAACCCACCCAAAACTACACACCACCAAGAGCAATCGGTAGCCGCCAATATCAACGCGCAAAGGCGCGATGAGCGATATATGTTCTTTGAGCCACTAAAATCAGTATATCGTGGCAGAGCCACTGAATCAATATAACGTGGCATAGGCACTAGTACAGTACTTCCTCCATAAGCATAATCCAACCCAATGCAGTATGTCTTGTATGTCATGCTCAATCATTACACGTGTATGCAAAATGGCCATGCTTAGTAACAGTCATTTCAACACATATTAACAGTAAATCAGACACACGTCTACAGTCAAGTCTGTTAAACCACAGTCATACAATCACAGTCAAATCATGGCACCAAAATCAATCTTTTACCCTCAGGGGCAAAATAGTCATTTTACCCTATAAGGGTATTTCGATAATCCTACCCTACAGGGGTAATTCAGTAATTCTACTCATAACTAATCTGTGTATGCAGTGCATCTCAAACATAATCAATCATACAATTAACACATACAACACTAGTACTACCCTGAGGGTACAACGGTCATTTAATCGGTTAGGGGTAAAACGGTCATTTCGCCCCATAAGAGCATCTCAGTAATTTACCCGTCGAGGGTATTTAGATAATTTTACAATCCGAGGGTATTTCAGTAATTTTACAAATAAGGAGTATTTTGATAATTTTACAAACCGAGGGTATTTTGGTAATTTCATAAATCAGGGGTATTTCAGTAATTTTGTAAATTGGGGGTATTTCGGTAATTTCGCAAACCAAGGGTATTTCGATAATTTCACAAACTAGGGGTATTTCAATAATTTTGCAAATCAATGGTATTTTGGTAATTTTATAGTCCAGGGGTATTTTAGTAATTTTGTAAACTAATGGTATTTTAGTTGTAAACCAAGGGTATTTCAGTAATTTTGTAAACTAAGGGTATTTCAGTAATTTTGTAAACCAAGGGTATTTCAGTAATTTTGTAAACCAAGGGTATTTTAGTAATTTTGTAAACTAAGAGTATTTCAGTAATTTTGTAAACCAAGGGTATTTCAGTAATTTTGTAAACTAAGGGTATTTCATTAATTTTGTAAACTAAGGGTATTTTAGTAATTTTGTAAACTAAGGAATTCTAAACAGAGATAACGATGCGAATGGGCCTAGGGCCCATTCTCGACCCAAATAGACCCACACGTTCGTGTGGCCCATTTAGCCCAAATCTAGCCACAGATATGAGACTCACATAGACCAGTTCACTATCTACTAAACAATCATACAAATTATTCCTGTGAGCCCACAGACCCCACATGGCCCATTACGGCCCATTTCGGCTCAAACAACCTAACCTATAAGAACACTCATGATGGCCTCAACTATCGCGTCGAAGGCCCTACACGTGCGCTCGCACGCTCGTGAGGCTACTATGCCGTGTGACCGGTATTTCAACATTTACGGCTCTACAACTAGAGCAGTGCGAAATACACACCTAATAGGAATCTGCAGTTGATCCGCGCTCCGAACACTCTTATGCCCAAACGCCAACTCAAGCATGCTTACTCTTCTCATAGATTGCTCAATTTAAAGCCAGCTTCCCCAGGTATGCTTACTCTCCTCATAGATTGCTTTATTTAAAGCCAGCTTCTCACCTTCCTTCTTGCTAGCTTCCCGATGTATGATCCCTCCTTCAGGAGAGTTTAATTCCAACATAAACTCCGGCCGTCCCAGCTTAGCAAAATAAATATCCCTTTTTGCTTGCAATGGGATTTGAACTCAGGCTCCCTTGTAACATAATCTGCGCCGCTAGCCACTTTACCAACTAACTCCTTGTTGTCTTAAAACATGCGAAACTAAATATAAGTCTATGGCCAAAGTCTAAGTTCATTTCAAAAAGAAATCAAAATGAAATGCAAGCGCCAAGACTTGGACCTTGGACCCCTTGCTTCCTTGTGTGGCGTCATTCCTTTGTCTCTCATGTGGCGCCATTTGCCACTAGACCACAACTCCTTTTCTGCCATTTTTCTCCACATTTTATTTTTAAAGCCTGCCTACTAACTCCCAAGGTTTTATTCACCTAAAACCAAAATTTTCCTAAAGCCCGGTTTGATCCCGGGACTTCATAGAAGCCCCTTAACCTTCCAAAATCACTCACCTAATAGGTCCAACTTGCATTAGAGCCGTTCTGTTGTTCTCAAAAATTTTAAATGCTCCCGTGCCCAAGGCCCAATTCTACTCGGCCCAACTTCGGGTCGTTACAAATCTACCCCCTTAAAGAAATTTCGTCCTCGAAATTTCTAACTATAGGAACAGTCGCACATCTTAACCTACCAAATTACGATCACGCTGCGCACTCTGATCTTAATAACACTAATACACTTTTAACTTAATCTTGAAACCTCTTGCATACAACCAAACATCTAACCACAGAAGCAAATCGATATTTATCACACATACATACAACTTCTATATTCAAACATCACATCCAAACAAAACACACACAGAATAAATACCTAAAAATACAGTCCAGTATCTAAAGAAACCATCTTATTTCTAGCTCACAATATTTAAATTTCTAAACTGACAAAAGTATTAAAAAAACTTACGGATTCAGCGCTGGAGACTTGGTGTACAACACTTTCAGAAAAACGGTCAATACAACATTTCAGATCTTTAAATCTTTTCAAGCCTTTTTGAAATGACACTTTCAGAAATTCAATTTTGAAAACCCAATCCACAGTTGAGTTTTGCAACCCGGGCTCTGATACCATTAAATGTAACACCCCAAACCTGGCCTAGATGTTAGGCCCTAATATGGCATGTCACATTGAAGTGTTTCTCAAAAATCGTGTTTTCGTTTGCGTTCATTTATTTTCAAAACGTGGTTTATATAAAAATTATTCCCTTTTCAAAATGTTATTAATCACTTCGTAAAATCTTTTTCAATTGCGGAAGCTTAATTAAAATAAATGATTTATAGAAACATGATATTTAAAAATTGGGTTGCGGAAACATAGTGTTTGAAAGCAGTTATTGTTTTAGAAAATCCTTGTTTTCTAGCCTGTCAGATAAAAAAATAGAAAATAAAAGTTTAAATCCCAAATGGCCTTATTACAAAAATATCAAACCCAAAGTAAATTATTTGAAAGGCTAGCCATAAGGAAAAACTTGAGAACATGTGGCCACCTCCGAGTCCTCGCCACCGATCCGTCGTCTTAAGGTGGGGATTACTGCACCATTAAAAACGGGGTGAGTTTATGAAAAATTCGGTGTGTAATCCCTTACTGAAGTAACGATCGATTATCTGAGAATCAAATCTAATGATCTTTTTACCCTCAGGGGCAAAATAGTCATTTTACCCTATAAGGGTATTTCGGTAATCCTACCCTACAGGGGTAATTCAGTAATTCTACTTATAACTAATCCATGTATGCAGTGCATCTAAAAAATAATCAATCATACAATTAACACATACAACACTAGTACTACCCTAAGGGTACAACGGTCACTTAATCGGTTAGGGGTAAAACGATCATTTCGCCCCATAAGGGCATCTCGATAATTTTACCCGTCGAGGGTATTTCGATAATTTTACAATCCGAGGGTATTTCAGTAATTTTACAAATCAGGGGCATTTCGATAATTTTACAAATCGAGGGTATTTTGGTAATTTCATAAATCAGGGGTATTTCGATAATTTTACAAACCAGGGATATTTCAGTAATTTTGCAAATTGAGGGTATTTCGATAATTTCACAAAGTAGGGGTATTTCGGTAATTTTACAAATCAATGATATTTCGGTAATTTTACAGTCCGAGGGTATTTCAGTAATTTTGTAAACCAAAGGTATTTCAGTAATTTTGTAAACTAAGGGTATTTCAGTAATTTTGTAAACCAAGGGTATTTCAGTAATTTTGTAAACTAAGGGTATTTCATTAATTTTGTAAACTAAGGAATTCTAAATAGAGATAACGATGCGAATGGGCCTAAGGCCCATTCTCGACCCATATGGACCCACACGTTCGTGTGGCCCATTTAGCCCAAATTTAGCCACAGATATGAAATTCACATAGACCAGTTTACTATCTACTAAACAATCATACAAATTATTCCTGTGAGCCCACAGGCCCTACATGGCCCATTAAGGCCCATTTCGGCTCAAACAGCCTAACCTATAAGAACACTCATGATGGGCTCAACTATCGCGTCGAAGGCCCCACACGTGCGCTCGCACGCTCGTGTGGCTACTATCGTCGTGTGACCGGTATTTCAGCATTTGCGGCTCTACAGCTAGAGTAGTGCGAAATACACACCTAATAGGAATCTGCAGTTGATCCGCGCTTCGAACACTCTTATGCCCAAACGCCAACCCAAGTATGCTTACTCTCCTCATAGATTTCTCTATTTAAAGCCATCTTACCTAGGTATGCTTACTCTCTTCATAGATTGCTCTATTTAAAGCCAACTTCTCACATTCCCTCTTGCTAGCTTCCCGATGTGGGATCCCTCATTCAGGAGAGTTTAATTCCAACACAAACTCTGGCCATCCCAACTTAGCAAAATAAATATCCCTTTTTGCTTGCGATGGGATTTGAACTCAGGCTCCCTTGTAACATAATCTACGCCGCTAGCCACTTTACCAACTAGCTCCTTGTTGTCTTAAAACATGTGCAACTAAATATAAGTCTATGGCCAAAGTCTAAGTTCATTTAAAAAAGAAATCAAAATGAAATGCAAACACCAAGACTTAAACCTTGGACCCCTTGCTTCCTTGTGTGGCGTCATTCCCTTATCTCCCATGTGACGCCATTTGCCACTAGACCACAACTCCTTTTGTGCCATTTTTCTCCACATTTTATTCTTAAAGCCTACTTACTAACTCTAGGGTTTTATTCACCTAAAACCAAAATTTTCCTAAAGCCCTGGTTTGATCCTGGGACTTCATGGAAGCCCCTTAACCTTCCAAAATCACTCACCTAATAGGTCCAACTTGCATTAGAGCCGTTCTCTTGCTCTAAAAAATTTTAAACGCTCCCGTTCCCAAGGCCCAATTCTACTAGGCCCAACTTCAAGTCGTTACAGTTGAGTTCCAAATTTAGTTCAGTTGGATTAGAACCAACTGGTCCCTTAGTGGGGGACAAAATGATTGTCAATGAATAGTTTTTAAACGGTTGAAGATCATGTGGGAAGGGCTATAAATAGTTAGGAAATGACTTCTTGGAGAGACCTATTCTCGAATCTATTTCATTTTCTTATTTTTTTAAATCCTCTTCTTGGGTAATTTCAAAAAAAAGATAGTTATGGGAAGCTTTGCATGGAGCAAAAATCATGAAACTGGAGTTGGAAAAGTAGAGAATCTATGAAGCTGTTAAGGTTCTTAGTCCTTCTGCACACATAAGGTTAAGTAAATGAAGTTAAGGGTTTCTAGAACCATTTTAGGGGATCTGCATGTTTCTAGAAAACTGAGGTTAAAGTTAAAAATGCTGAGTTTAACTAATGATTTGGTTGTCATGCTTAACTTCCAGGAGAATGGAAGCTCTGGCTTTTGAAAAAGCTACGCTGATAAGGCGAAGAAGCATCAGGTGAGTCTCTACACTCCATCCCTGGAACGATAAGTAAGTTTAAGATCGTTAGATATATGGTATCCACCACATAGTTTAGTATGCATGAGATAATTAGAAATCCATATTTAAACAAATAGCGTATTCTATGTCAATATGTAAGCGTACACATATATTGCATGATTTTAAAATGGTGGGAAAATAATTGATGAGATAGATGAAGATAGGATTTGAGAATGGGAACTTTTGTTAGATATCACTATACGATATTGTTGTGTAAAAATAGTGATGTGCGAAGCTCCAAGCCTTGCAAAAGGAACACTGTAGTGTTCGAGCATCAAGGTTAGGAAAGGTACAGTGAAGGAATAGAAGAAAATGGGATTCCATTAAAATTTCACCTTTTGGGATTGTTGGGAGCAAACTGTGATGTGTGAAGCTCTGAGCATTGTGGGGGGACACTTCGGTGTTCAAGCATCAATGTGGATATAAGATAAGATGGTATTGAAAGCTATTAGGTTCTATAGAGCAACACCGTGACATCAGTCAATAGGCTCTATGAGGCGACACCGTGACGACGGTAAGGTCTTTCGGGGCGACACCTCTAAGAGGTTTAAGGTGTAAAACCATAGCTTGGATATGACAACCAGTATAGTTCGTTAGAACACTAAGTACGGGGTAATCCGTCGGGACAGTAAACACGGGGTAGTCCGTTGGGATAATAAACATGAGCTAGTCCACGGGGACACTAAACACGGGGTGAAAGGGTATAACACCATAGCTCGACTGTGGCCACCAATATAGTTGCCATTGATTTGAGATACAATAGAAATTGTAAATTGTGAAGGAACAGGAACAGAGAACAAAGGACCGAAGGCTAGTGCATAAACATTATGGGTATACATCTGTGGAGAAAGAAGCTTGTAGTAAGGTGAAAGGGGTGTAACTAGCATCACTAGATGATTGAAAAGGTAGAATTGCAAAACCCTCAAAATTTTGATCAAATCTATAGAAACAACGTTGAGTAAGGTGACCAACGTTTCCACAAAGTTGACATTGTGGTCAATTAGAATAATTGAATCTACCACGATACCTAGTTCTTCCTCCTCAAGCCTAAAAACCATCACCTCTAGATTGAAAATCATCAACAAACTTAGGCTGAGAAGAACACAACCGAGAATTAGATTCAATTGAATGATCCTGTTGAACAAGATTAGCATTCATAACACAAAAAGACTCAATAACAAACTCATTTTGTCTAGACTCACACTCCATCAACATATCAATGATTAAATCTAATGGAAAAATCAAAATTTGAAGATGCCATAGCCAACATTGACTGAAACTCATATGATAACCCTGCAAGAACAACACAAACATGTTTTCGTTTTGACACTGTACCCCTAGATACATTCAGTGTATCACAAAGCAGCTTGATTTTAACTAGATACTCTTTTACAACCTGATTCCTTTTTCTTTTTTGAATGAAGAGTATTCCTAAGTGTAGAAATTTTAATGGAAGATTTAACATCATACAACTTAGTGATGACACTCCAAACCTCAAAAGAAGTATTTGTACAAGTGAGATGGGGAAGAACTTTACTACTGAAAGTGGACAACAACCAATAACCTAACAATTTATCTTGTTGTTTATAAAACAAGAAATCAAAATTCTCAATTAACGTTTCGTCTTTATTAAGTAAAAAGTAAGCAAGTATAGACAAATTTCCTAAAATATTTCCATTAATACTGTAACCTTCAATGACCAAATTAATTTGATGCTTTCAAAGAATGAAGTTTTGACTATCGACTTGACTACATCATGTTACGGGAATTGTTGTATTTTGGGTAGAAAAGAACTCATAGATGCATTAATGAAATAAAAGACATTACCATATGTATTCACAGTATTTGAAGTTATTAATAGGAGGCGTGTAAATAACCATCACTACCTGATCTATTGCAGGCCTCATCTTGATTACTCACCACCATTGAAACTTCTCTGATTATCTTGAAACCAGATTATCTTGAAACCACCATCCCCCCTTTTCTGTCGATCGAGAGAGGAGAAGGAGAAAGGGTCCAAGGACCCTCTTTCAGTTTCTGTTGAAAAAAAGCAGCAAAATAAAAAAAAAGGGAAAAATTTTAGGGTTTTAAAAGATGTGAAACGGTGCCATTTCAGGGAATACCGAAAACCCTTCAAAACGGCGCTGTATCGGGGTTGACCCGTCTGTGACCCGACCCGCGTAAAGGGGATCGGCGTGTTTTGCCGAGAAAAAGGGGGATTTGCAGGTGTGGTCCTTCCCTTTTTTTTTGAATTCGCAATCAAACCTCCTGTCCTTTTTTCGATTTTGTCCTCAAATTTTATTCCGCTTTCATTTTGGTCCTTACATTACTGTGCGTTTCAAAAGGAATGGGCTATTACCCGTTTAGGCCCCTCCATCTTTGAGTGCGTTTCAACTGGACCCCTTTTCCCTTTATTTTATTCCAAATTGACCCCCAAGCCTTGTTTTATTTATAATTTAACCCCCTTTTTCGTTTCTTTCATTTGCATTTTTTTGTTTATTTAATTTCCCTTATTATTAATTAATTATTGTTATATTATTATTACCCTATCATGTTATTATTAGTATTACCAATATTATATTATTATATTGTATGCATACAAATTTTATTATTATTACTATGTTATTATTATCGCTATTATATCCATACGCATATGTTAGTATTATTTAATCACCATATTATTATTATACTACTGTTATTACCTATTATATTATTATTACTATGTTATTACATTATTACTAATATTATATTATCATATTTTTATGTACATATATGTATTATTATTA
Source organism: Gossypium bickii (assembly GCA_025503065.1). Classification (NCBI taxonomy): domain Eukaryota; kingdom Viridiplantae; phylum Streptophyta; class Magnoliopsida; order Malvales; family Malvaceae; genus Gossypium; species Gossypium bickii. The sequence goes on from CP106719.1 coordinate 25,755,328, forward strand.
TCACTATGTTATTATCATATTACTATTATTAATAGGTTATTATTATATCTATGCACATATATATTATATTTATTACTATGTTATTACTATTATTATATTACTATTATTATTGCTATCATTAATATTCCATTTATTGCTCGTTGTTTTAAGTTATTATTATCTATTTCATCATTGCATTATCATTATCGCTATCAGTATTATACTATTTTCACATATATGTAAACATCTCATTTATTTTATGTATATTACCGGCATTTTTTCTTATATATATAACCCACATTACTACTATCATTATATTATTTTCTCAATATGCATATATTTTGTCTATTTTATATATATTACCACCATTATCATTATCATTATTTTCTGTCATTGTCAATACATATACACTATTGTCGCAATACTTTTCTTTCCCCACTACTTATATTCTCACCGTCATCTCACTATTTTTCGACACCTCAATTTTCATAACAATCAATATTCCGTATTAGCACTTCGAGAGAATCGAGCCCTAACTTACTGGGTTCCGATTTCTCTCGTTTAAGTTAAACAACGGAATACCCCTTTTAAAATTACAAACTCAAGTTTTAAAACACTTAATCTCAGAAATTTGAAGTGTTGCGCCCTAACATACTGGACTCGACATCTAGATACTTCGAGATAAGTCTCTTTTTCTTCTAAAATAAAGGCAATATTCCTAATTTGGCTTTTCGAGAAAACGAGCCCTAATTTACTGGGTTCTGATTTCTCGTTCGACAAATGACGGGAGATTCTCTTCGAAAATAAAATCGAGTTTTTAAAGGCAAGCTTAGTTTCGAGGGTCTAAAGTATCGCGCCCTAACTTACTGGACATGATGCTTTATCTCTTCGAGAATAAGAGAGTTTTAGCGTCCATTCCAATTCCTTCAAGTTTTGGAAATAAAAAGTATCGTATTTTCAAATCATTTCAAAGTTTTCAACATTAGTACATCGATCAATCAGTTTGGTACCGATTTCAGGTGTGTCGAGGGTGCTAATCCTTTCTCGCACGTAATTGACTTCCGAACCCGTTTTTTCTCAAAGTTCGTGGACCAAAGAGCATTGTTTTAGTAAACCGAAATGCTTTATTAAAATAAAGGTGATCCGATCACACCAAATAAAGATCGGTGGTGACTCCCTTCTTTTTTCATTTTCAAAACGCGAGTCAACCACGTCGTTTCCTATTTTATCAAAGAAATGGTTACGACAGCTTGGTGACTTCGCTGGGGATTTTTGAGAGTCAGGCCATAGATTGATTGATTCTTGTCCTTTTGATTAAAATTGGAAAATGTTTTCGAAAATTCATACTTCTTTTAATGCACTTTCAATATTGGGTCTCGTAAATACCTTGGCATTGCATTGCATGACCGTTGTGGTCACACCCTTTAAGTGGGAGCAAGAAGCTATGCCTTCGTGAGGTTTTCACCTCTGCATGGGCTAGTGGACTGCTTTCAGGATACATCTGTACCTATGTCTTTGTGAAGTTTTTACTTCCGCATGGCCATAGGGAAATGTATTCCCCTGAACCGAACTCGGTCCGTATGAGCCTATAATCGGTGAGGATCGAGGAATCTGCTGGTTTGGGTACCTCGAACTTTAGAACTCAACCACACGTAAAGAGCCTAAGAACCCACCCCGAGCTGAACTATGCCAAACCTTAGTAGTTACCCAGATAGGCGTTTGTGTATTTTACATGTTTTATATCTCATTCTGTGGTACTAATTGGTGATGTTTTATTTCCTCTGCATGTCATTTCCATTTTTAAGAGGCATCGATTCACGGTCAGTTTTTGAGTTAGATAGCTGGTTATGGAAAGCGAATTCCTTGATAAAGTGGAAGATAATGCGGCCGACTGCATATGGTCAGAGCAATGCCAATTAGAAAAAAGGGGATAGGTTAGCTGAAGGGTATGTGTCAGAACTACGGGATTACACCAATATCAGTGTCACGCAGAACGAACTCCAGGAGTTGAAAGAAATACGGACCGAGATGATTTGAAGACGGAATATAAGAAGATGCGTTTGACAATGAAAAAGGCCAGATTAGGAAAAACTCCGGAACAATGGCGACGCGAGATCCGAGAGGAAAGGGCCAAAGCTAGCAGTTAGGAGGAAAAGTTCCAGGAAATGCAAACATAAAATGAGGTTCTGAAAAAGACATGGCAGAAAGCCAAAAAGAGAAGAAAGGACTAAAAGCTAGGGTGGCTGAGCTTGGACGATCCCTACATCACTACTGAAGTCGCAACTCGGAAAGTGAACTGAAATTAAGTCTAAACAAAATCGAGGTATTGAAAGGCAAGATTGAAGAGTTAGAGTCAGCATTACACGGTTGCGAGCTCCAAATTGAGCTTTTGGAAGCAAGAGAAGGGCATTGGGAGGAGGAGCTTCACCATTCCCGTAATCAAGTTAGAGACTGAGACTACCTCATGGGTGAAGCGATATCCAGATTCGAGAAGTGGCTGATCACCTGCAGACCCTGGCGGCACAAGCTGAGATCCTAAGCATGAAATACGAGCTACAGGCAGATCGTAGTCAAGAGCTGACCTCTTTACTTAGGAAGATCAAAACTCTGGGCTTAAAGGCGAAAGCATATTTGTAATCTGTTTTATGTAAAAGGTTTTGCCTTCTAATAGAGTTTTCTAAAATGAAGTTTGTCGAAACCATCTTTTTTGAGAAAGGTGAGAATCGACTTTGGGTTTTGAAAGTGATAAAACGGGAGTCGCCACCGATCTTTATTGGGTGTGATCGGATCACCTTTATTTTAAAATGTTTTGATTTACCAAAACAGTGTTTTTGGTCTACAAAATCTGAGAAAATGGGTTCGGGAGTCGGTTACGCACGAGGAAGGGTTAGCACCCTCGTCACGCCCAAAATTGGTACTGAATTGATCAATTAATGTCCTTATATCGAAAGTTGAAAATTGTAAAAAAGATTTTAAAAATATGATCCCTCTTTAAAAGAACATGAACAAATCGAAAGTGGATGATAAGAAATTCTTATTTCCAAGAGATAAAATGTCGTACTCAGTAAGCTAGGGCACAACATTTTGGACTCTCGAAGTTAAGTTTGTCTCTTGATTTTAAAAAATCAGATTAGAGTTTGAGGAGGATATCCCATTATTTGACAAATGAGAAACTGGAACGCAGTAAGTTAGGGCTCAATCTCAAAATTCCAAATACGGGACATTGCCTTCGTTTTTTTTAAAATCTTACCTCGGGATAACAAATCATCACATCCAATGCTTTAGGACACGACATTTCGAATTTCTGAGAATAAGCTTTTGTTTAAAAATGTATTTGTTTTAAAAGGATACTCAATTATTTAGATTAAACGAGAAAATCGCAACCCAATACTTTAGGGCACGATCTCTCAAATTTCTAAATAAGAAATATTACCTCTACGAAAAGAAATAGTTTTGTATCGAGCAAAATCAATGTAACAAAAGTTTATAATAAAATGTAAAAACAAACTACAATACTGACATGCGTAGCAACATGGAAATAAATGGGTTAATATGAATAATAGTAATGAAGGCGAAAATAAAATAAAACAAGTCCAAAACGAATAAGAAAAGAATAAAACAGAAATAATAATAAAACTAAAATAATAATAATAAGTATATATACAGGTCATAGTACAATAATAGTGATATAGAAATAATAATAACATAATAATAATAGTATAATAATAATAAAATAATAGTAACAATGATACAAAATATGTACAATATAATAATAATATAAATATAGTAATAATAGTAATAATAATAGTATAGTAATAAAAATAAAATAATAGTGATAGTGATACGAAATATATACAATATACTAATATAATAATAACAATAATAATAATAATGATAGGAAATATATACAATATAATAATATAAATATAATAATAATAATAATAATAATAATGATAGGAAATATATACAATATAATAATATAAATATAATAATAATAATAATACCTTAGTAGTAATAATAATAATAGTCGTAATAATAATATATAAAAAATAAGGGTAATAAAAATGGAAATAATAATACCGTTATATAAAAAAATAATAGTGACAGTAGTTACAATAAAAATGATAAAAATAATAATAGTGAGAGTAATAAACTAATAAGAATAAAATAAAAATAAAAATAAAAATAAAAATAAAAATAAATAGTAATAGTAATAATAATAATAATAATAATAAATAAATAAATAAATGAGTTCTTTAAAAACAGGTTGAAAATTAGATTGAAACCGGAATAAGAAATGAGGGCCAAAATCACAATTAATTAAAGTATAAAAGGGGAAAGGACTAGATTAAAACGTAATAGAAGTATTGGGGTAAAGTTAAAAAATGAAGAGTGCGAAATGGGACTTGATCAAATAACGCCACAAAGAAGGGGGACTAAGCGCACAATTATCCCTTTTTTTAAGGGATATGCGCATATTCTCTAGACCAAACGACGCCTATTTCATTTGTCTTAAAAAACCCTTTTTTTTTGTCTTATTCCAACCTAAGTCAGAGAAAGAAAAACTTCAAACTCTAAAGCTTCTCCCTTCTCCCTCAAACGACGTATGGGCAGCCCTCTCTCCCTCCTTTTCCTTCGTCGTTCGGCCTCCCTTCGCACCACCGTGCCACCACCGTATCGGTGGCCGATGGTGTCCAAAATCGGGCCCTGACTTTTTTTGTCGAAACCCTTTTGAAACCTCGAAAACCCAAGAGAAGAAACCCCCCCTTTTCTTGCCTTGGACCTGGCTTCGACGATGGAGACAAGGCTCCAACAACGCACCCCGACGGCTTAGGTACTGTCTCTCCACCCTCCCTTTTTTATTATCATTTGTTTACAAAAACTTGAGATAATGAAAATAATAAAAGGAGCAGTAATAACAGTAGGAAAGTAAATGTAAGATCAACCTTCAAAGTTTCTTATTTCTGATTGTTAATAATGCATCTGCCGAGAAGAGAATACAAACGGGTTTGTTTCGATTTTTATAACCGATCTTATAGATTCCTTTTATTTTTAATCTATTTTATCATCTGTTATGTTGTCGTTTTCTTCTCGCAGGGCATGGGCAAGGCATGCGGATGATGGAGGTCGAAGCACCTGGGGGAGCTTCAATCGTCAGGAGCGTGGGCACGGGAACCGACACGCGTGGAGGCCGAGGCGCATGGTGGCAGACGAAAGGTCGGTGGCACACAGCTTTGGGGCACCTTAAGGTTTTTGGCTTCTGTTTCTGTTTTTTTCTTTGGAAAAGGGCTCATGTAGATTGGGCTAGGTTGTTGGATTAGCTGATTTTGTTTGTACATGGACTATTATTATTGGAATTTTAATTTTTTATTAGTTTTTTAATGGGCCCCGGGTTTTGTAATTGGGCTGGGCAAAAATTGGTTATTACAGCTGCCCCTCTTTGCTCATTGTCGTGAAACGAGAATAGAGCAAAGACAATAGAAGAACAAATTTTTGCTCGGTCTTGGCCAAGTCTTGATTCTTCAGTGCTCTTATTCTTCAGATGGCCTCATCTCAATCCACTATTCCTTTGTCGCTTTGACTCACTTCACTGATTCATTGCGACTTTGAGGTGATAAAAATTCAGAAAGAAGTGGTTCGTAATTTTGATCTTCTAACTAAAACTTCTCGAAAAAGGTTGATTCTCAATACGCTCAGGGAGGAGGAATTAGTAGCTTTGTCCTGCTTCCTTGAGACTTCGAGGTGATAAGAATTCAAAAAGAAGAGATCCGTAACTTTGATCTTCTCACTGAAACTTCTCAAAAAGGTTGATCCTCAATACGCTCGAGGAGGAGGGATTCGTTTGACCTGCTCCGCTGAAACGTCGAGGTGATAGGAATTCAGAAAGAAGAGATTCGCAACTTTGATCTTTTCACTGAAACTTCTCGGAAATAAGAGTTGATCCTCAATACACTCAGGGAGGAGGGATTAGTAGCTTTGACTTGCTCCGCTGGAACTTTAAGGTGATAAGAATTTAGAAAGAAGAGATCTGTAACTTTGATCTTCTCACTGAAACTTCTCAAAAATAAGAGTTTGATCCTCAATACACTCAGGGGGAGGGATTAGCAGCTTCGGCCTGCTCCACTGGGACGTCGAGGTGATAGGAATTCAGAAAAAAAAGATTCGCAACTTTGATCTTCTCGTTGAAACTTCCCGAAAATAAGAGTTGATCCTCAATACACTCAGGGAGGAGGGATTAGTAACTTTGACCTGCTCTGCTGGAACTTTGAGGTGATAAGAATTCAGAAAGAAGAGATTTTGTAACTTTGATCTTCTCACTGAAACTTCTCGAAAATAAGAGTTTGATCCTCAATACACTCAGGGGGAGGGATTAGCAGCTTCGGCCTGCTCCACTGGGACGTCGAGGTGATAGGAATTCAGAAAGAAGAGATTCGCAACTTTGATCTTCTCGCTGAAACTTCTCAGAATTTTGAGTTTGATCCTCAATACACTCAGGGAGGAGGGATTAGTAGTTTTGTCCTGCTTCCTTGAGACTTCGAGGAAATAAATCTGCACTTTTCAATTTTCTTCCTTACTATCTTCAGAAAGACTTCAATATTCAGTCTGCTCCACGGGAACAAAATCTGAACTTCGATATTGTTATACTATTTTTTGAGGAACCTGTCCTATAGAATGTGCTTATGCTTATGCAAATGATGAGGATGTTATGATCGGGATGACTCAAATGCTCCTAACTACATGTGCTATGGATGACATTTACATGAATGCTGAATGGCATGAGAATGATGATTTTTCACAATGAAAAAATCATTACGATGTAATGATCGAAATGAAACAAATGCTCTTAACTGGATGTGTATGAATGCATGAGAAAGACCCTTTTTATTGTTTGGGTTGTCATTGCTTGTAGTTCAACAAGGTTCTATCACCGATGCGTTACGATGCTCTCTCGTTCAGCCAATATTTTTTGACAAAAAACCCCAAATAAGCGACCTTATTCTGCTCAAAAAGCTTTCCCCGCTGTAATTTTGGAGTCCCTTCTGCCGTACTTTCTGGGACATAAAGTTTATACCTCCTACTGCAACTTCAAGAGAATAACATTTGGTTTCTTCCAACCATCTTGCTTTGACTCTAAGGTATGGTATCATGATTTCATTGTGTACCTGGGTCGGCATCACTCATTATTTGTCAAGGTCGTATCACCGATGAAATTTCTTGTCTTTGTTCAACCAATAAAACGTTCAAAAAGATAATCATTTTTGTCCAACATTTCCAAACCTTAGGCTGAATGAGTTCTGAACAATAGTCATGTTTCAGGTCCTTGTATTATTCAGAGGCTTTCAGAGTAATACGCGAAACTTCTTTTATGAAAGTACTATTAGTCCTCAAATCGTTATTTCGATGCAAAATGCCCGAAAAAGATTGTAACAATGGACAAGAAGGAAATTGATTGGGGGCATAGCTCGAAACAAACAAGTTGATCAAGGCTAGCAAATACAATCAAGAGAGAAATTTATTAGTAGATAATCACAAATAACAAATTAAAATGGGTAAAATGGAAGCTAGGTGCCCCAGATATCGCAGCCCGAGCTTCTCTGTTCCAACTTCTTGAGGACCATTTTAAGCTCAATATGTGTTTAGGGGATCAGGAGTACTTTGTCGATGCCCTAAGATGTAACATACATCTTCATTGTTATTTTAAGCGTAGCGAGACTACTGTATGACCCATTTTTTTTTATCAAAATTTGAGCTGCCCTTTCCGGGTTTTCAACTCAAAACCCCTTTGGTCTCAAAGCGCCCTTTGTGGGTTTTCGCCTTGACCTCTCCTTTTTCTTTTTTGCTGATTTTTTTCTCTCTCTCTTTTTTTTTTGAACTTGAATTCTCCAAGTTAGGCAAGTCCCTACCATCCATTACGGTCAATATTCATGCTTTCCCAGAACAGGCTTTCTTCGCTGTATGAGGTCCTTCCTGGTTTGACCCCCTCTTTCTTCTGAAGTCCCTTTTGCATGAAAAATCTTTTTCAAAGCCCTATCGTGAAATTCTCTAGGGTGAATCATTTTTGTTATGAGCTCGCATCATCTGACCGTGACATATAACTTTCTCTTCAAACTCAACTGATCGTACTGGATTGGATCTATTTTACCTTATCTAATTTTAACTCCAACAAAATTTTGACTCCAATTAGCAAAATCGATAAGAAATATGTTGCCCCGGTGAAGTTTCTGTTGCCCCGATGAAGGTTTCAGCCAACATTCTAAAAAAAACATAGAGGGTAAATGGTAACTTCTCTATGCCAACCTTCATAAGTCTCAGTCAATTTTCGAATGATTTTTGGTTGTCTTTGCTACACTGGTAAGGTGCCTGATTCTCGAACAGACTGTAAAATTTTTTAACATTGCGCAATGATGTTTTTTCCTGGCGTTCTTCATTGCCACTTTTTGTTTTTCATTTTTTTTTTTGTGTTTTTTTTTAGCATCTGGGCTTGGACTTGAATTTGTATTTGATGACTGCCGCCTTTGTAACTTTGGCATATGAAGCAATCTTTACCCTCTTAGTGAAGTATTTGATAACCACGAAGATGTATTAGTATTGCTGGATACCTTTGACGAGATTGGTCCCGTAACATCTATGCCCCCCTCATTTGGAGGAGGCACATAAGTCTTGTCTTCTTTGATTTGGCGTTTGATGTAACTTTCTTTTCTGGGTAGACCAGTAGTTCGAACTTCTTGATTAGCCTGGCCATTGTAGAACATGGGTTCCAAGCTTGGCAACACCCCAACGTTTCGGTAGTCTGTCGTGTCTTGATATGATCGTGCAAAAATATCTTGGAATTCTTGAAAATAGCTCAATGATGTCTCGCCTTATTTCTGTGGTGGGCTAGGCTTTTTTCTAAGCTTGCAACGTCCACTGACCCTTTTTGCAAGGTAAAGTCTATTTTCGCTTATTCTACCATCCATAACAAATCAAAAGATAGGTTACAATCTCTGTCATCTTCAAAGTCTTGAGATCCCTTAGACCCATATTTCACTAAAAAGAGAGCCAGTAACAGCGTCGCTTGTGTCATCGATATCTGGGGACCCATCGTGGGTGTAAAGGTAGAAAATCTAAAGAATAAATTATTCTAAGGATGGTTATTTATATGATATGGGCATGAATGAAAAATAAAAATGTAAAGCATGAAAATATTTACTTAGAAAGATGCATTTTATTAAAATAACAATTTTGGACACAAGCCCATTTCACAAAAGATTATTATTGCTTCTGGGCTTTAGAGCAATTTGCGCGTTTGGACATTACTCTGAGTTAGCTCTAAAAATACACGTCTTTTCCACAGCCATATTGTTCAAAACACTCTCAGGCTCATGTTTCTGCATTTGGCGTGTCATCCAATTTTACAATACCCATGCCAATGAATCTTTCCACTAATTTCTTGAAAGCTAGACAATTTTCTATCGAATGCCCTGTAACCCTAGCGTGGTACTCACACTGGGCGTTTGGGCCATACCATTTCGGATACGGGGATTGCATCGGTTTCGGGTAGCAAGGAGCCACCACATGTGTATCAAATAAATTTTGATAGAGCTCCTTGTATGTCATCGAGATGGGTGTGAATTGGAGCTTTCCCGTGTTAGGCTGGTAGTCACCGTCCTTGGCTGTCTTATTGCCATTAGCTCTGAAGAGCTCTCGTCATGCTTACTCGTACTACCCACTTCCTTTTCCTTCTTCTTCAGGGTCTTCAATATCAGCTCTCTCCTTTCTTTTGCCTCTGCCCGAACAATCGGTTTGGCTCGATCATCCTTAGGGTTAAAACATGAGCCCATTGGGAAGTTTGACAGGGTTGAGGTATTAGTCTGACGTTGGGGTCCGATAATGATGGGTGCCCCTTACGACTGCATGTCTGGTTGAGTCGGGATATTCCTCTGGGAATAAACAATTTGTTCATCATCATCTGCACTGCTGACTACTGGGGCACTTCTTTTTTCAAGTCTTTCGGCAAGTAGTTAGGTTAACCGACGCATCATATTCATTTGATCTTGCATATCCTGCTGAATTTTGGCCAACTGTTCTTGCATCAATATTTGCCTTTGCTCTAATCTCTCCAACCTTTATTCCATATCTTCTAGGTTAACTGGAATAATTTCACCTAATTAGGGTTTTTCTACAAGTTTTGATGCATGCAATATGATGTAATACAGATGCATGAAATGCAATGCAAAATGCACGAAATGAATGCAAAAAGAAAGAAAGGCGTTGATTATGAATTCAATTCCTATTAGAAGAACTTGTCTAGAAAATACATTTCTTTACATAAAATGGATAGCATATACGGCCCCTTCCTCATAGTCCAGGTGAAAACACCAATCCTCTTCTTATGGTCGTGTCCCATGAACTTCCTCAATAGACGCCTCTTCTAACTCTTCGTTGCTTGATTCAGGTTGTTCCTCATCACTCTCTTACCCTCCGCAATGCTCATAATCTTCTGATGACTCCCGAACAATCCTTGTCGGCTTAAATCTTCAGACAAATCTTCTTCTTCTTATCCGAATGTTGTGGTCATGTCCCGTGAACTTTCTTAGTAGACGTCTCTTCTAACTCTTTGTTGCTTGATCTAGGTCATACCTCATCACTCACTCATCCTTCGTAGTGCTCATAATCTTCTGATGGCTCCCAAACAATCCTTGTCGACTTGAATCTTCAAGTAATGTCTTGTCTTGTTGTTTACCTAGGCCATGTTTAGATCCACTTTATCATGTAACACATTTTCTTATGACAAATTCTTCTATTTAGCAATCAAACGCGAATCAACACCTCCTTTCTAAGATGATGTAATGCAATGCCAATGCATGGAATGAATACAAAAAGAAAGAGAGGCTCTGATTATGAATTCAATTCCATTAAAAGAACTTTTCTAGAAAATAAAGCTCTTTACATAAAACGGATTACATATACGGTTTTGTCCTCATAGTCCAAGTAAAACACCAATCCCTTCCTTCGTGACCGGATATCATGGCCATGTCTTGTGAACTTCCTTCGTAGGTGCCTCTTCTGGCTCTTTGTAGCTTGGTTCGGGCCGTACCTCTTCACTCCTTTATCCTCTGTGATTGTTTATAAGCTCCTTAACCCAAAAAGTCAAGACATGATGACTCTTGAATAATCATTGTTGGCTTGAATCATCGAGCAAAGTCTTGTATTCTTTTGTGGACTATCAACTTTCTCTCGTTATTTACTTGGACTATATTTGGGCCACCGTATTATAATCCACTTTATCAAGAAATTTAGTTCCTTATGACAAACTCCTCTATTTAGCAATCGAATATTAATCAGCACCTCCTTTCTATGATGATGCAATGCAATGCAATCAAAACAAAAGAAAGCACATTAGCACAGGAGTAATAAACAAAGTACCTATTCGGGTGATCACTAGGGTTTGGAATGACTCTACCTAAGGTGGGTTCTTAAGGCTCACAATATGAGGTTCGGTTCTAAAGAAGGGTACCTGAACCAACAGATTCCTCAATCCTCACCCATTAATAGGCTCATATGGATCGAGTTCAGTTCAGGGGAACACATTTCCCTGTGGCCATGCGGAGGTGAAAACCTCACGAAGCACATAGGTACAGATGTGTCCCGGAAGCAGTCCACTAGCCTATGCGGAGGTGAAAACCTCACGAAAGCTTAGTTTCTCACTCCCACTTAAAGGTGCGAACACGACGGTCATGCCATATGATGTGTAGAAATAAATTAAGGGTGATGAAAATGTCATTCGATCAAAATAAAACAAGTATGTATTCCAAACACAGCTTAAAGCAAGCAAGAAATAAAGCACCTACTCAGGTAACCGCAAGGATTTGGCATGCGCTACCTAGGTTAGGCTCCTAGGTTTCTCTATATGCAGTTTGGTTCTAGGGTAAAGGTACCTGAACCAACAGATTCCTCGATCTTCACCCATTATAGGCTCATATGGACCAAGTTCAGTTCAGGGGAACACATTTCCCTATGGCTGCACGGAGATGAGAATCTCACGAAGGCATAGGTACGAATGTATCCCGAAAGCGATCCACTATCTTGCACGGAGGTGAAAACCTCACGAAAGAGTAGCTTCTCACTCCCACTTAAAAGGGTGTGACCCAACGGTCATGCAATGTGATGTAAAAATATTATGCGAGACTCGATCACACAATTAAATAATATGAACGCAAGCGATTGCAAAGAATTGTAGTTTTTCAAATCAAATTTTCAAACTTTTGACAAAAGACATAAAATAATCAATTTAAGGCCTGACTCTCTTTTTGGGTCCCCAGCGGAGTCGCCAAACTGTCGAAACCATCTTATTTGAGAAAGGCAAGAATCGACTTTGGGTTTTGAAAATGATAAAACGGGAGTCGCCACCGATCTTTATTGGGTGTGATCGGATCACCTTTGTTTTAATAAAATGTTTTGATTTACCAAAACAGTGTTTTTGGTCTATGAAATGCGAGAAAACAGGTTCGGGAGTCGGTTACGCGCGAGGAAGGGTTAGCACCCTCGTCACGCCCAAAATTGGTACTGAATTGATCAATTAATGTCCTTATATCGAAAGTTGAAAATCGTAAAAATGATTTTAAAAATATGATCCCTCTTTAAAAGAACATGAACAAATCGAAAGTGGATGATAAGAAATTCTTATTTCCAAGAGATAAAATGTCGTACTCAGTAAGCTAGGGCACAACATTTTGGACTCTCGAAATTAAGTTTGTCTCTTGATTTTAAAAAATCAGATTCGAGTTCGAGGAGGATATCCCATTATTTGACAAATGAAAAACCGGAACGCAGTAAGTTAGAGCTCGATCTCAAAATTCCAAATACGGGACATTGCCTTCGTTTCTTTAAAAATCTTACCTCGGGATAACAAATCATCACATCCAATGCTTTAGGACACGACATTTCGAATTTCCGAGAATAAGCTTTTGTTTAAAAATGTATTTGTTTTAAAAGGATACTCAATTATTTAGATTAAACGAGAAAATCGCAACCCAATACTTTAGGGCACGATCTCTCAAATTTCTAAATAAGGAATATTACCTCTACGAAAAGAAACAGTTTTGTATCGAGCAAAATCAATGTAACACAAGTTTATAATAAAATGTAAAAACAAACTACAATACTGACATGCGTAGCAACATGAAAATAAATGCGTTAATATGAATAACAGTAATGAAGGCAAAAATAAAATAAAACAAGTCCAAAACGAATAAGAAAAGAATAAAATAGAAATAATAATAAAACTAAAATAATAATAATAAGTATATATACAGGTCATAGTACAATAATAGTGATATAGAAATAATAATAACATAATAATAATAGTATAATAATAATAATAAAATAATAATAACAATGATATAAAATATGTACAATATAATAATAATATAAATATAGTAATAATAGTAATAATAATAATAGTATAGTAATAAAAATAAAATAATAATGATAGTGATACGAAATATATACAATATACTAATATAATAATAACAATAATAATAATAATACCTTAGTAGTAATAATAATAATAGTCGTAATAATAATATATAAAAAAAATAAGGGTAATAAAAATGGAAATAACAATATCGTTATATAAAAAAATAATAGTGACAGTAGTTACAATAAAAATGATAAAAATAATAATAGTAAGAGTAATAAACTAATAAGAATAAAATAAAAATAAAAATAAAAATAAATAGTAATAGTAATAATAATAATAATTAAAAAATAAATAAATAAATAAATAAATAAAGGAGTTCTTTAAAAACAGGTTGAAAATTAGATTGAAACCGGAATAAGAAATGAGGACCAAAATCACAATTAATTAAAGTATAAAAGGGGAAAGGACTAGATTAAAACGTAATAGAAATATTGGGGTAAAGTTAAAAAATGAAGAGTGCGAAATGGGACTTGATCAAATAACGCCACAAAAGAAGGGGGACTAAGCGCACAATTATCCCTTTTTTTAAGGGATATGCGCATATTCTCTAAACCAAATGGCGCCTATTTCATTTATGTCTTAAAAAACCCCTTTTTTTTGTCTTATTCCAACCTAAGTCAGAGAAAGAAAAACTTCAAACTCTAAAGCTTCTCCCTTCTCCCTCAGGCGACGTATGGGCAGCCCTCTCTCCCTCCTTTTCCTTCGTCGTTCGGCCTCCCTTCGCACCACCGTGCCACCACCGTATCGGTGGCCGATGGTGTCCAAAATCGGGCCCTGACTTTTTTTTGTCGAAACCCTTTTGAAACCTCGAAAAGCCAAGAGAAGAAACCCCCCTTTTCTTGCCTTGGACCCGGCTTCGACGATGGAGACAAGGCTCCGACAACGCACCCCGACGGCTTAGGTACTATCTCTCCGCCCTCCCTTTTTTATTATCGTTTGTTTATAAAAACTTGAGATAATGAAAATAATAAAAGGAGCAGTAATAACAGTAGGAAAGTAAATGTAAGATCAACCTTCAAAGTTTCTTATTTCTGATTGTTGATAATGCATCCGCTAGAAGAGAATACAAAACGGGTTTGTTTCAGTTTTTATAACCGATCTTACAGATTCCTTTTGTTTTTAATCTATTTTATCATCTGTTATGTTGTCGTTTTCTTCTCGCAGGGCATAAGCAAGGCATGCGGATGATGGAGGTCGAGGCGCCTGGGGGAGCTTCAATCGTCAGGAGCGTGGGTACGGGAACCGACGCGCCTGGAGGCCGAGGTGCGTGGTGGCAGACGAAAGGTCGGTGGCGCACAGCTTTGGGGCACCTTAGGGTTTTTGGCTTCTGTTTCTGTTTTTTTCTTTGGAAAAGGGCTCATGTAGATTGGGCTAGGTTGTTGGATTAGCTGATTTTGTTTGTACATAGACTGTTATTATTGGACTTTTACTTTTTTATTAGTTTTTTAATGGGCCCCGGGTTTTGTAATTTGGTCGGGCAAAAATTGGTTATTACAAAGTTGATCAGAATCGATGTCTTCTTCTTGCATTCATGCATTTGCAGTGCATCACATTACATGCATTTAAGTTTATAAAAAGGGGCCTAATTAGCTAAAATTATCAGAGAGAGAAAAAAGAAAGTGAAAAGAGAAAATCTGGAAGTGGAACATCACTACGGAACACGCGCTAAAACCAGGAAAATGGATCAAAGGTTCGAACTATTCCAGAAAGAAATGCAGGAAAAAATGCAAGAGCAAATGTTAAAACTCCAGCAGGAAATGAGGGACCAAATGTTGGAGGCCCAGAGGAATGTGATGGCCCAAATAATGAATGGGGCAATGGACAAGGGTAAAGATCCCATGCCGCCGGTCGAAGAGGATAGTGATGGCATCCCCCCAGGTTTTACCCCACCGCACGCAAGAGCACAACCTGAGGAATATCTCCAAAGGCCACCAGTTACAATCAGGCCCCAGCAAGGGCAGGATGACACTAGACCTCCCATGAGCTATCACGTAGGCTCTGGATCCCAACCAGGAGATAGCCCGGCCAACCCTGTTGTACCTGATTTAGATGCAGTTAAGAAAATAGGGTCGAGAATAGAATCCTCAAGGCAACTAGAGGATCGTTGCAAATGGCTGGAGGAAAAATTCAAGACGCTGGAAAATTTCGATCATCATCATGGGATCGACGCGAAAGATTTAAGTCTAGTTTCGGATTTGGTACTGCCCCATAAGTTTAAAATGCCTGAATTTGAAAAATATAGTGGGACTAGCTGCCCGGAGGCCGACATCACCATGTTCTGCAGGCGAATGGCTAGCTACGTGAGCAATGATCAACTCTTAATCCACTGTTTCCAAGAAAGTTTGGTGGGTGTAGCTGCTAGATGGTATAACCAACTTAATTGGGCCAACATTAGTTCCTGGAGAGATTTGGCTCAAGTATTTTTGAAGCATTACAGCCACGTCACAGACATGGCACCGGATAGAATTACTTTGCAAAGCATGGAAAAGAGACAAAATGAAAGTTTTAGACAGTACGCGCAGAGGTGGAGGGAGGTCGCCATGCAGGTCCAACCACCCCACTTAAAGAAAGAAACTACCATGCTCTTCATCAACACCTTGAAGGCCCCTTTCATAACCCATATGGTAGGGAGTACCACTAAGAGCCTTTCCGACATAGTAATGGCGAGGAAAATAATAGAAAATGCAATCAGATGAGGCAAGATTAAAGCAGGGGAAACCACTAGAAGGTCTGCTCCTAGAAAAAAGGATGACGAGGTGAATAATACAAACATGGGGCACTCAAAGTCAAATACCATTAATCAGCCAAAAATGGTGACTATTGAGTATCAAGGTTCATCAAGAAAAGAATCTCGCACAAGGAAAAACGTTGAAAAACTCCAATTTACGCTGATCCCGATGACGTATAAGGAGTTGTATCAAAGTTTATTTGATGCGCACGTTGTGTCCCCCCAATATCCGAAATTGATGCAACCTCCATACCCAAAATGGTACGACCCAAACACTCAGTGTGAGTACCATGCGGGGATCACAGGCCATTCGATAGAAAATTGCCTTACTTTCAAGAAATTGGTGGAAAATCTCATGAACATGGGTATTGTGAAGTTCGATGATGGGGTAGTGGTAATTGAAATTAGGGACAGGAGAGTTGCGTGTCCTTGAAGGAGTCATCAAAAACCTAGAAATCGGGGGATCAGAACGTCAATGGTATACCCAAAAAGAGAACCGAGGAATAAAAGTTTTCCGAGCATCTGCCCTTATGTACTTGAGAGTGTTTTGAACAACGAGACTATGGAAGAAACATGTATTTTTAAAGCTAATCTAGAGTAATGTGCAAAACACACTTGTTGCTTCAAGCCTAGAAGCAATAAGATTTCTTTTGAGAAGTAGGCTTGTGTCCAGAATTTTTATTTCAATAAAATGCATCTTTCTAAGTAAATATTTTCATTCTTTACATTTCATACTGAATATTTTTAACTCATGACCATATCAAACGAATAATCATCCTTAGGATCATTTATTCTTTGGATTTTCTGCCCACAATGGATCTCCAGATATCAATGACATAAGCGACGCTGTTACTGACTCCCTTTTTAGGGAGGTATGTGTCTAGAGGGATCTAAGGGCTCTGAAGATGACAAAGATTGCAACTTACTTCCCAATGGTAGATCCTACCTTATGAAGTGTCAGCAGACACTATGAACTAACGAAGGAGATGAAGATGGAAGCGTTGCTCATCGCAGGAATAAGGCAAGGTATCGTTGAGTTATTTTCAGGAATTCAAGATGTTTTCGCACGATCATATCAATGCATGCCTAAATACTGAAACATGGGTATGATGTTAAGGTTGGGGTTTAAAGAACCCATGTTTTACAACAGCTTAGCTAATCAAGAGGTTCGGGCTATTGGTTCACCAAGAAAGGGAAATTGCATCTGTTATGCCGTAAATGCCAAGTTGAGGTATGAAGCATGGATGTTAACAAGCCGATTTTATCAAAAGCTTTTGGCCAACATCGATTCATTCTCGTGGATGTCGGTTACTTCACAAAATCTCGTGGATGTCGATTACTTCACAAGATGGCGAAGGTCGCTTCATATGCCAATCTTACAATGTTGACAGTCATCAAATCCCACTCTCAAAAAAAAAAGATTTACTACCGACAAAGAATGCCAAAAAGGACAATGTCAAAAGTTTGTAGTTTGTTCAAAAGATCAGACACCCTATCATAGAGCAACAAAGGCAACCAAAAGAAAAGAACAAAAAATAAAACAAGGATTGCAAGAAAGATGGCCGAGACTTATAAAGATTGGAATAAAGAAGTTACCTTCTATGATTACCAAACGTTGGCCAGGGCTTTTGCCGGGGCAACACCTTATCCATTGGTTTGTGGAATGGAAGTTTTTTTGCCAATTTAACCTAATTGAAGAAGAGGTTAAAAGTTATCCATCACGGTCAGATGATACAAGCTTACGATAAAGGGGAATTCCACGAAGGGGAACCTGATCCTTCTTTTACAGAAGGATTTCAGAGAAAAGCAAATGCCAATGTGGGAAGGACCTTATGCAACAAAGAAGGCATGTTCATGGGAAACATGGGTTATTGACTTTAGATTCTTGAAAAAAAGGGGTTTTCAAAAAAAAAAACACAGAAAAGGAAATAAAGAAAAAGAAAAAGGAGAGGCCAAGGCGAAAATCCGCAAAGGGCGCTTTGAGACCAAAGGGGGTTTGAGTTGAAAACCCAAAAGGGCGACTCAAATTTTGTTTGAAAGTGGGGCATTTAGTAGTCTTGCTATGCTTGAAGTAACAATGAAGAAGTATGTTATGTCTTGGGGCATCGACAAAGTACCCCGGATCCCCTAAACACATATTGAGCTTAAAATGGTCCTCAAGAAGTTTGAACAGAGAAGCTTAGGCTGCGATATCTGGGGCACCTAGTTTCCATTTTACCCATTTTGAATTTGCTATCTTTGATTACCTTATTCTTTTCAAAATACACTCTTAATAAACTTTCTTCTTCATTGCATTTGCTAGCTTTGATTAACTTTTGTTTCGAGCTATGCTCCCAATAAATTTCTGTTTCGTCCATCATTATGATATTTTTCAAGCATTTTGCATTGAAATAACGATTATTGGACTAATAATACTTTCATGAAAAAAGTTCTGCATATTACTCTAGAAGTTTCTGAATAATACAATGACCTAAAACAGGACTATTGTTTAGAACTCACTCAGCTTAAGTTTGGAAATATTGGAGAAAGATTACTATCTTTTTGGGACTTTTTGGTTGAACAAAAGACAAGACATTCTGTCGGTGATACAATCTCGACGAATAACGAGTAATGTCAACCCAGATGTATAAGGGGATTATTCTCGGGAAAAGGAAAATGATACTTTGTCATTACACCCAGCGAATGGTGTAACAGATCAAATTGATCCTATACCTCAGAGTTGTAGCAAGGTGGATGGAAGAAACCAAATGTTATCCTAAAATTGCAAAGGGAAGTGCAAACTTTATGTCCCAAAAGGTACAGTGGAAGGGACTCTGAAATTACAACGGGGCAAGCTTGCGGAGCAGAATATGATCGTCTTTTTAGGTTTTCTGTCAAAGATACCTGTTGAATGAGAAAGCATGGCAACGCATCAGTGATAAAACCTCGATGAACTATTAGCAGTGACGACCCTAAGCATTTAAAAATGGATCATTTCATTTTTTTCATTCATACTTCATCATTCAAAGCACGTTTAGTTAGGAGCATTCGACTCATTGCATCCTAATTATCATAAAAAAACCATTCTCATGACATTCTGCATTCATGCAAATATCGTCCATAAGACATTTAGTTAGGGGCATTAAGGTCCATTCTGATCATTGCATCCTAGTCGTTATACATTTAACAAAGGATCATTCTCATGACATTCTGCATTCATGCAAATGTCATCCATAGTCATTTAGTTAGGAGCGTTTGATTCATTCTGATCATTGTTCCTAATCATTGTAAAAAGACCATTCTCATGACATTCTGTATTCAGGCAAATGTCGTCCATAACACATGTAGTTAGGAGGCTTTGAGTCATTCCGATCATAGCATCCTCATCATTTGCATAAGCATAAGCACATAAAATTAATTCTACAGGACAGGTTCTTCAAAGAACGGTGCAGCAATATCAAAATTCTGATTTTATTCCCTAGTGGAGCAGACTGAAGATTGAAGTCTTCCTGAATATAGTAAGGAAGCAAATTGGAAAGTTTAGATTTTGTTCCCTAGTGGAGCAGGCTGAAGATTGAAGTCTTCCTGAAGATAGTAAGGAAGCGAGTTGGAAAGTTTAGATTTTATTTCCTCAAAGTTCTAGTGGAGTAGGTTGAGATTACAAATCCCATCTTCCTGAGTTAACAATGAGGATAAATTCTTATTTCTTTGAAGTTTCAGTAGAGAAGATAGAGATTACAAATCTCTTCTCCCTGAATTCTCATTTTCTCGATACTCCAGTGGAGTAGGTTGAGATTACAAATCCCGTCTCCCTGAGTTAACAATGAGGATAAATTCTTATTTCTTTGAAGTTTCAGTAGAGAAGATGGAGATTACAAATCTCTTCTCCCTGAATTCTCATTTTCTCGACGCTCCAGTGGAGTAGGTTGAGATTACAAATGCCGTCTCCCTGAGTTAACAATGAAGATCAATCCTTATTTCTTTGAAGTTTCAATAGAGAAGATGGAGATTACAAATCTCTTCTCCCTGAATTCTTATTTCCTCGACGTTCCAGTGGAGTAGGTTGAGATTACAAATCCTGTCTCCCGAAAGTTAACAATGAGGATCAATCATTATTTCTTTGAAGTTTCATGAGAAAGATGGAGATTACAAATCTCTTCTCCCCGAATTCTCATTTCCTCGACGTTCAAAGGAGTAGGTTGAGATTACAAATCCCATCTCCTTGAGTTAACAATGAGGATCAATCCTTATTTCTTTGAAGTTTCAGTAGAGAAGAATGGAGATTATAAATCTCTTCTCCCTGAATTCTCATTTCCTCGACGTTCTAGTGGAGTAGATTGAGATTACAAATCCCGTCCCCTTGAGTTAACAATGAGGATCAATCATTATTTCTTTGAAGTTTCAGTAGAGAAGATGGAGACTACGAATCTCTTCTCCCAGAATTCTCATTTCCTCGACGTTCTAGTGGAGTAGGTTGAGATTACAAATCCCGTCTCCCTGAGTTAATTATGAGGATCAATCATTATTTCTTTGAAGTTTCAGTAGAGAAGATGAAGATTACGGATCTCTTCTCCCTGAATTCTTATCCTGAAGTCACAATGGAGCAAGTTAGAGATAGACAAATCTCATCCCCTCGAAGTTGCAGCAGGAGCAAATTGAAGCCACAGGTCCTATCTCTCTGAAGTTGCAGTAGAGCAAATCACTACAAATCTCATTATTCAAGGCTACAGTGAAGTAGGATCAAAGCAACAAGATGTGATGGATGAAACAGGGCTACGAAAGAAGTCGGTGCTTAGCAGGCCCAGGCAAAATGGGCCTTTTGAAAGTCTTTGCTCCATTCTCGTTGCACGACAATAAACAAAGAGGGGCAGCTGTAAGAGCCCATTTGCCAAGGCCAGTAAAACCGACCCAAGCCCAATCGACCTCCTAACCCAAATCAAAAACTAAACCCTAGGTGCGACTTCTGGCATCCACCTACCCACTGACAGCCACCGGCCACCTCCCATGCGCTCAGCACCACTTGCACCTGCAGACAATAAATAGAAAAGACAAAAAGCAATGTAAATGGCTATATAAGCTGAAGAAAGAACCAGATTTCGGGACTTCCTTTTTTGGTTTTGACTTTTTCATTCAATTATTATCAAAAAAGAAAAAAACAAGATCGAAACCAAGAGTACATTTCGAATACGAACAGAGAACATCAACATCCGCAAACGAGCAATGATTAAACACTAAAACACTAACAAAATCAAAACCGAGCCCAAAAGGTGATTTTCTTTCATTTATTTTCAAAACTTTTATTTTTCCCTTTTTTCTTCTCTTATATACGCATATCATTTTTTTTTAAAAAAAGGAAAAGCGAAAGAGCGAAATCGAGACCTACCTTGAGGGGATCCGAGAACCGGACCTTCAAACGCCCCGTGAACGGGGCTATCGACCCGTTCCGCACCCCTTTGGCCACCGATCGTGGTGGCGACGTGCTGGGGCTCGAACAAACACCACCCCTATTTTCTGTCGATCGAGAAAGGAGAAGGAGAAAGGGTTTAAGGACCCTCTTTCAGTTTCTGTTGAAAAAAAGAAGCAAAATAAAAAAAAAGGGAAAAATTTAGGGTTTTAAAGGATGTGAAACGGCGCCGTTTCAGTGAATACCGAAAACCCTTCAAAATGGCGCCGTATCGGGGTTGACCCGTCTGTGACCCGACCCGCGTAAAGGGGATCCGCGCCTTTTGCCTAGAAAAAGAGGGATTTGCAGGTGTGGTCCTTCCTTTTTTTTTTTTGAATTCGCAATCAAACCTCCTGTCCTTTTTTCGATTTTGTCCTCAAATTTTATTCCGCTTTCATTTTGGTCCTTACACTACTGTGCGTTTCGAAAGGAATGGGCTATTACCCGTTTAAGCCCCTCCATTTTTGAGTGCATTTCAACTGGACCCCTTTCCCTTTATTTTATTCTAAATTGACCCCGAGCCTTGTTTTTTTATAATTTAACCCCCTTTTTCGTTTCTTTCATTTGCATTTTTTTGTTTACTTTATTTAATTTCCCTTATTATTAATTAATTATTGTTATGTTATTATTACCCTATCATGTTATTATTAGTATTACCAATATTATATTATTATATTGTATGCATACAAATTTTATTATTATTACTATGTTATTATTATCGCTATTATATCCATACGCATATGTTAGTATTATTTAATCACCATATTATTATTATACTACTATTATTACCTATTATATTATTATTACTATGTTATTACATTATTTCTAATATTATATTATGTATTATTATTATTATCACTATGTTATTATCATATTACTATTATTAATAGGTTATTATTATATCTATGCACATATATATCATATTTATTACTATGTTATTACTATTATTATATTACTATTATTGCTATCAATAATATTCCATTTATTGCTCGTTGTTTTCGTTATTATTATCTATTTCATCATTGCATTATCATTATCGCTATCAGTATTATACTATTTTCACATATATGTAAACATCTCATTTATTTTATGTATATTACCAGCATTTTTTCTTATATACATATATCCCACATTACTACTATCATTATATTATTTTCTCAATATGCATATATTTTGTCTATTTTATATATATTACCACCATTATCATTATCATTATTTTCTGTCATTGTCAATACATATACACCATTGTCGCAATACTTTTCTTTCCCCACTACTTATATTCTCACCGTCATCTCACTATTTTTTCGACACCTCAATTTTCATAACAATCATTATTCCGTATTAGCACTTCGAGAGAATCGAGCCCTAACTTACTGAGTTCCGATTTTTCTCGTTTAAGTTAAACAACGGAATACCCCTTTTAAAATTACAAACTCAAGTTTTAAAACACTTAATCTCGGAAATTTGAAGTGTCGCGCCCTAACTTACTGGACTCGACATCTAGATACTTTGAGATAAGTCTTTTTTTCTTCTAAAATAAAGGCAATATTCCTAATTTGGCTTTTCGAGAAAACGAGCCCTAACTTACTGGGTTCTGATTTCTCGTTCGACAAATGACGGGAGATCTTCTTCGAAAATAAAACCGAGTTTTTAAAGGCGAGCTTTGTTTCGGGGGTCTAAAATATCGCGCCCTAACTTACTGGACATGATGCTTTATCTCTTCGAGAATAAGAGAGTCTTAGCGTCCCTTCCAATTCCTTCAAGTTTTGGAAATAAAAAGTATCGTATTTTCAAATCATTTCAAAGTTTTCAACATTAGTACATCGATCAATCAGTTTGGTACCGATTTCAGGCGTGTCGAGGGTGCTAATCCTTCCTCGCACGTAATTGACTTCCGAACCCGTTTTTTCTCAAAGTTCATGGACCAAAGAGCATTGTTTTAGTAAACCGAAATGCTTTATTAAAACAAAGGTGATCCAATCACACCAAATAAAGATCGGTGGCAACTCCCTTCTTTTTTTCATTTTCAAAACGCGAGTCAACCACGTCGTTTCCCGTTTTATCAAAGAAATGGTTACGACAATATAGACTATCAGAATGGTGAAATTACATTTTTACTATAGTAAAAATATATAACTTAATCCCCCTAAAAAAATCTCTAGCTTCGCCTTTGAGGAAAAGACGCACCTAAGCGCACTCTAATTATGCCCTTTTTGTACTAACAACAATACAAACTTATGATGACACTTTTAAGTAAACTTTTTTTCAACACAACCATTTTAGGTTATATAATAAATCCAGCACCTTGGAAAGGTGAGAATGAGGTAAGTAGTTTTGCCCTTACTTTTATCCCTTTTTAGTAAATTTTCAATTAACATCAAACTAACCCTAGAATAATGGTAAAATACTTCTAGTGAAATAAAATCATAATTGATATTAAATTTTGAATTTAATATCTAAACACATCTTACTCCTCTAATTATCAAAGAAATAAAATCCATTAACATTTATGTGAATTAAATGCAGTAAAAATTAATCTATTGAAAAATTTCTTGTTCAATATATTCAAAAATTAAATGTTTTATCAAATATATGAAAATTGGTATATAGATTTGTATTTTTATTATTACTTGTCTTAATCTTCCATAGCATTGGTAATATATATTGGATAAGTGAAAAGTAACAATCGTTGTTTCCAGTTCTCAAATACTATTAATTTGAAATAAAATGTTAATATTATCATGTAAATTCTTATGATAGACCGATATCTATTTATTTATTATAATTTTTTTTGATTAAATTGCTGTCACAATTTAATTAAGTATTAATTTAGTTTTTAAAATAATAACCTTAAAAATAAGGCTCTGTTTGGTTTTAAAAAATAGAGGTTTTAAAAAAATATGGAAGAAAATTGATACTTATTTTAAAAATGATTTTTGAAAAATAAAAATATTTGAAAATTAGAAAACAATGAAAAAAAACTTTTTAATTTGTATGCTTTGTAAAGTGGAAAATAATAAAAGGAGTTTTAACTTTAAATGAATTGACTTTCGTTTAATCTAGATTTGGTCACGGTCTAGGCCGATACAAAATTGTAAGTCTGGTTTCTAGGCCCAACCTCAAAAATGGGTCTAAAATTTTGCTTAAACCTGACCCAGATAAAAAATGCTAAACTCGAATCTGACTTGGCCTGCCCGTATTAAATTTTTTTAGATTATTTTTATATAAAACTAAATTTTAAAAATATAACACATCAAATACACTAAAAATATTAAAATAAATGTTTTCCAAAAAATTGAAAATAATTAAAAAAACTCTTTATACTTAAATAACACTAACATAATTGCAACTTAGCAAGTAAATGCCTCTAAAATAGTATCAAAATTAATAATATTTATACAATATCCAAACAATAAAAATAAAATAATAGCAAACAGTAATGAAACAGTAGCAAAACAGTAGTGAAACAACAATAAAACAATAGTGAAATAGTAGCAAAACAACCGATTTGGGCAGGGCCAAAAAATCCTACCTGAGACACGACCTATTTAGAAAACGGACGTTTTTTTTTTGTTCAAGATAATTTTTCGAGCCTCTATTTTTGCCCATACCCTACGATAATTTTTCGAGACTCTATTTTTGCCCATACCCTACTACTTTACAGGCGGGCCTTTAAGCCTAGACGAATAACTCGACTAATGATCAGGTCTAATTCAAACCCATATAAATACAAAAATATTCTTTTATTTTTCAACAACTTTTTAGATGTTTAATGAAGTACTTTGGTTTGAATCTATATAAATATATATTTTTTAATTTTACTTCTCATGTTTCTATTATATTAAAATAGCTACAAAACATGTTCTCATATTTTCTTTTTTGAAGATAAATATTTATTTTTATTTACTAAATATATTTTTAAAATTTTTAAATATAGAAAAGAAAAGTTATATTTTGAAAATAAAAAATATTTTTAAAAACCGAAATATACCTAATTTTCTTTAAAAAATATTAATATAATAATTTTTATATAAAATCTTTAAATAAATCAATTTAAACTGGAATTTAAAATAAACCACTTTATTAAAAGGAAATTATTTTTTCCCTTCTAAAAATGTATCATTTATTTATAATCTATTAAGCAATAGTATTTTGTACATTAACAAAATACAATATTTTTATTCTACTATCAACTTTAAAAAATTACTATTTATCTTGTCTTTTTTACTATTTATTTTTAAAAATATTATATTATATCCTGTACAACCCTTCTAATCCTCTGACCAGTCATGAAACTCCAAAATATTTTCCCATCTATTAAAGCCGAGAAAATCGTTTGCTAGCCAAACTTGTTCATCAAATATATCCTTTGAATGTCGGGGGAAATATAATATCATTAATGAATGAGAACCCTATTGGGTAATTTCCCAAACTAGTAATCCCAATAACCCCAGTCGTTTTGAAAGAAATGAAGTAAATATTGTAAAAGTATAATACCCCATTCCATGAGTGCATCAATGTGCAATGTGAAATTGGATTTCAGTCAGGCAACAAAATCTGGCAACAACTGTGCAGCAAACCTTTGCCTGTTTTGCATCTCATGAATGTTGTCAAAGCCGGCTGCGTTTGAATGGGAAGCATGCGGGGTGTTGATCCCAAGTTGAATGTTGTGGTTCGATAGGAAGTTTTGTGGGTTCCCCGATAGAGATAGATTCTCGCAATGAGGAAGTCCGAGGGTGAGGGAAACACTGTTTCCATGGAATTTTGGTGGCAGTTGCTGTTCTTCATTAAACCTCCCAATCTCTCCCATACTAATGTAAGTTGTTCCACTCAAGTATGAAAAACTGTGTTTGAGTAGCCTTTCTTCATCGCCAAGCTTGATCATGTTGATGTTGGTTTCCCACGGTCCACCCGGCTTCATCTCCATGGGAGAATTCTGCAACTCATCATTAACATTCCTTGACTTTTTTGAAGCTCTTTGAGCCACGCCCTCTCCATTGTCAAGTTCAGATGATCCGATGAGATTGAAGGATGTTTGGGGCGGCATAAGGGACCTTTCCATGGGAGATGTGGAGATAGTGGAGTTGGAAAATTGATGAGTAGGGGAAGCATTCATCTCTTGCTGCTGGGCATTGGATTTGGAGCTGGTAGACCCTGACTCCTTTTGCTCACGTTTGTTTGTATTTTCTTCACCACCCTTCCTTTCATGTTCCTTCATTTCCTCCAAATACATCTCTTCAACCATTGGCTTCCACAGGCGGACTCGAGCATTTATAAACCAGTTTGACACCTGCGAACCAACGTGCCCTATGCTTTTTAATACAAATAAAGAATAAAGATCATTAAATTAAACAAGTTAGGTATGTACCTGATTTCTTGTAAGCCCAGTTTGTTTGGCGAGCATGTGTTTGTCTGAATCTTTAGGATAGCTGCACCCAAAGTTAAGGAGTTTCCGATGAGTTCAAAATGAAAAAGAGGTTTTTTTTTTTTTTTTTTTGGCTAGTTCTCAGTTATTTAGTTGAAGAAGTGCATACGGATGAAGGAAATGCTCGAAAAGCCAAGCACGTAGAACAGAAACAGCTCGTTCAGGTAATCCTCGCTGGGGTCTCCAAACATTATTATTGTGTTGGATCATTCCCAATTGCTGCAGTGCCCGCTGTTGCCGTAGCTGATAATCAACGTATCGTAGTCTTGAGCCCTCCAATTTCACACCTAAACAATCGTCTTCTCCTAAACTCTTGCTTGTAGCTTTGATTTGTTCAGATATTGAATCTTTCAGACAACGGAATTGCTTCGAAATCGTCCTCGAAGCAAGTCCGGTGTACGATTTTGCTGCACCAAACCCCGCTGCCTTCTCTAGCGATGAAACAACAATTTGCATTTGTTGACGGTATTGCCTGTATCTTTGCTCCACCTTAAAGTTCATAACCAAAAAAAGAAAAAGAAAAATAGATCAGTAGAAATAAAATAAATGAAATGAAATAAAGTGAAAGAAATCGTACGAAAGTCGGTCTTAAGTGGAATAGATATTGAAGCAAATGGACCCGATCCACATGAACCTTAGGGTCCTTACCTAAAGCCTCTAGGCCAAGCATTCACGCCTAGTGAAGCAATAGAAACCATCGGATAAAGAGAAAGAGCCATCGCCACAAGTTTTGCTGACAGCTCAACGTTATCGAATGCTTGATCATGACTATGAGGGTCCCAATTTCCCAGAACTAACCTAATTCTATAAAATATAGTTATTATATATCAAACATTATCTTGTCTATTGAATACCAAGCACAGCAAGATTTTTAACTATCAATGGCCTTGCCAGCTATTTAAATCTCTGGGTAATAGTATAATACTATACACTAGTAACATTTCCATTATGGGTAGCTTAAAACTGTTGCAGAAATATCTGAAATCTTTCTTTCCCTGCATGAAAGTGTAAGAATAATAGATCTCTATTTTGCGTGGTAAATTATGGTTTCAGTACAAAGATTTGTTGGGAAATATTAATGATGGGGGTCTTTAATGCGTGTTGGCTTCGAAAATACATGATGGTGATTGGAAAAAGATAAGCGAACCTCATCGAGCATGCTGACAAGTTTTGCCTTCTTCATTTGAAGCTCCTGTCTTTGTGCGGTGGTGAGATCAGGTCCACGTTGAGCCCCATCTCCACCAGCACTTGAACCTACCGGTTCTTTGTCCGCCTTTATCTTCTCCTTGGTCCCCTCAGACACCTCAGGCTTTATCACTTTCCCCACATTAACAACTTCATCGAGAAGCTCTTGTGCTGCTCTCAAGTACTTTGATCCCAAAACCACACTTTGAACGCCTGGAATCCCATTCGAAACAACGGAAGCCGATGACGGTGAATTCCCAGATATCTTCATTTCATCAACAGCTGCTGGTGACATAGTTGGAACTTGTCCTTGGTTATGATCTGCTTCAACGTTACTTGAACTATAAGGAACTTGTTGGGATGATAGACTCAAGGACAAGCCTTGCCTTGGTGAAACCACCACCGGCCGCAACTGCGACGCAACATCATGGGGCCTGGCGGCCGAGTTATCTACCGCAGTAGACCCAATCTGAGGATAGGTACTTGCTGATGAAGTCTGATGATCAATAGTTGAACTTGATCCCCATGAGTTATAGTGAACACCGGAGACTATACCATGAAGGGATGATGGACGGTGGGTTTCATTGGAATTGGCCGGTACGATCGAAGCGGTGGGTGTCGGAAGAGGGAGACCAAGGAGGTGGTGATAGTTAGGTGGTGGCGTGTGGGGAAAGCTTGAAGGGTTTAGCGCGTTGCCGGCGGGGTTCAAGAAGAAAAGGTTAGTGGCAGCAACTGGTTGGTTTGTGTCAGAGTAGGGTATATAGTTGGGGTTCATGAGATAGAGCGTTTGCATCCCATCAGGTGCAGCAACTGAAGCAGCTTGGAATTCAGAGCTCCCATGAAAGTACGTCGCCATATTCATTTGAAAGCCCTAAAATAAAAAAAAGACACTTGTTGCAGTATACGGGAACTGCAAAATTCTTCTTGTTAAATAAAATCTCCAAAGAACTTGGGGAAGAGAAGACTAGAGCTTGACTTGAAGTCAAGAAATCAACCCATTTTGATGTTCAATTCATGCTTTTTCTTAACATAACCTGCAAAAGAAAGGGAAATCCACAGCAAAAATTAAGGAGAGAAGCTTAGCAATCCTGATCTGAAACTGTAACTTGGAAATAATTAAAAGAAAGAAAACTGAGTGAATACTTTGATAGAAGATGACAAAAGAAGAGAGATATAAAATACTGAAGAAAGTTGTTTATGTATAGAAAGAGAAAGATAGGAAAAGATAAGAGGAAACAATTTTAAGGTATCGGGATAATAGATATGCTCATCAAAGCAAAATAAAAAATAAAAAAAAATCTTCAACTTCTGAAAAAAAACTTAGAAAAGAAACGGGGGAACAGGGAAAAGAACCCATCATATAAAAAGGAGACTAGTACAAAATTTGCAGTCCAATTATGGCAAGAAAACACAAGAGAAGGAGAGGATATGCATCTGACAACTCACACGTTTCTGTCTAAATGTCTGTCATGGAAGAAATCTTTTCAAGCTTTTGGTGGTTTTGATGACCTTGTCAGACTCAGACTCTATGTTATTTTTCTGCCTTTTTCACTGCATAAATATAACTCAAAGAAAGAGAAAGGTGAGAGAGGAGGTTTCGAGATTGCAACTATGAAAGCAAAGAAAAAGAAAAAAAAAATGATACCCTCTAATATCAGGCTTTTGCTGGTTTCTAAATGGGGTTTTGAGGTTGAACTATTTAAAAGAAAAAAAATCACTGTTTGATACATTGTTTTTGCTTTTTGTACACTTACTTTTAATCTTATCTCCAATTAGGTGCGAGCAAGCAGCTTTGCTAGGAACCAAATGAAAACTATAACCATAATCCAACTCAAATGTTTCACATCTATATATAATCATTTTATTCATATCACGATAATGCATAAATATGATATCTGGCAAACAGTCTATGCATATGAAGAGTGTGGTACTTACTGTTTGTGTCTGTGAGGTTATAGGCTCGCAAGATCCTCACAAGTGTCTTTAGTAGTCTGAGATATTATGGTTGGTAAATCGCAAAGTGTATTATTCAATATATGCAAGTCAACTAAGTTATTCGTTATTAAATCTCGGAAAAATTCCAATACATGCAACTGTATATTATGAGAAAGAAGAAAAAAGATGTTAAAAGAATGGGGCAGCTGAAAAACAAGGAAATATCAATTTCTAGAGAAGGCTTTAATAATAATGACCAACAATAGGAGAAAGAGTTGGAGAAGTGGCTCATCTCTTTGTTGGCTTTTTTAAAGCTTTGTCCAATTATATCTGTCTTTCATTTGCCTTTTCTTCTGCACTTTATAATTTATATTTGTGGTAGCAATGGTATGCACAGATCTAAAACACACAATTATATTTCCAACTTGTGTGATTTGAGATCAAAATGAAATTTTACTAGTTACTTAATAGACAGGACCCTATCTCCAACCCTATTAAAAAAAAAAAAAAATCATTACATAAAATCAACCTTTATATTTATTGGCAACATTTTGGGTTCAACTTAAATAATGTGAATAAAAACAATGAAAGCTTACTATATATATTTATCATGATTGTAAAACCAGCTATAGCTAATCAATTCGTTCGATAATTTAATTATATAAATTGATCAAATTTCGTCAGAATTGGTAAAAAGAAATAATATTTTGAGAGTAAAAAAGTAAACCAAAAATCAATAAAAATTAATTCTTTATTTTTTGTGGATTTTTTAATTAAAAAATGAATTTCGTTATTACCATGTTTTACTTGTTTTTCATCTTTGATTTTTTCTTGATAATATATTTTTCAACTTATTTATATTTTTAATTATTAGGTTAAATTATGTCATAGGTTCCTGTACTCTTCATAAATTAAGAAGTTAGTCTCTGTACTTTTATTTCCAAGAATTTAATCCATTTACTTTTTAAATTTCAAGATTCTAAGTCTAATTGTTAACACTGTTATTCTTTTTATTAAATTTGTTGTGTGGCATTTTAAAATAAAAAAATCATGTGGTAGCGTTTTAACTACAAATTTGACAGTGCAATGAGCTTGAATTTAACAAAATGATTTTAATAATATTAACAATTAGACCTGAATTTTAAAATTAGAAAAAGTAGAAGAACTAAATTCCTAGAAATTAAAGTATAAGTGCTAAATTTTAAATTTATTAAAAGCACATGAACTTTTGACATATTTCAATCTAATTAATTTTAATATTGTAAAACGATTACAGCTAACATTAAGATCGAACTTCGACCTCAATCCAATTCATTTTATTTTTTCAACCACAGTAGTGACCTTAAGGCTTCCTTTGGGTCATCGGTAAGATTGATTCCTGTGAGGTTAAAAAAAATGATGGTTGTGAGATTAGTTACTGTAGCGGTGAGATTAAAATCAATGATGAAATATGAGTGTGGATTTCATTACAGTTATAGCGCTAAGATGAGATTAGAAAAAGACTATTGAGGACATTAAATTAAATTAAATAGGATAAATAATCATATTCCATACTAAATAATAATATATATATTAAATTTTTATTTATGTTAAAATAATAATTTTATTAATAATTAATTACATTTTTATTTATTTTTATTATTCATATATTTTAAATATGATTAATACATATAATTTATTCATATTTATTAAATTATTATAAAAATCAAAATTTATATATTTTATATAGTTAAAATAGTAATTTATTATATCCTTTGATTATATATTTATTTTAAAATATTTATATTAAATAATAAAATATAATTAAATAATTTTATATTAAATAATAATTTAACATACTTTTATAATAATAAACTTTATATTTATTACTTCATATAAAAGAATAAAGTTTGATATAATTATCACAAAATAAAATTTATAATTTATTTGTTCTATTATAGTAAATTCGCACACGAACAATTTTTCAAAACTACTTGTGGAATAAAAAATATACACTATCAATGTGCCAAATACTGATCGTTATTATATAATATGTGTAGAAATGACAGTACTCGGATATAACAGGCAAAACAGAAACGAAGCAGAGAAACAAACCAATAAATAGAAAAGAAGCTGATTTTGTGTATTGAACTAGGTCATCAATTACAATGTGCATAAACCCGATTTTATAGGCTAAGCAAAGAACTTAAGTAACTGATTTAACTGCTTAACTACTTTCTCAACATTTTAATTCCTCCAAACTGTTTTGATATTGTTCAACAAATATGCAACTTATAACACCCATATAAGGGATGGTGTTTGTCCAAATCAAGAAAAAGGAATGGTGTGGTAAAAGTGGTTCCCACTGCGGTTTCTCTTTTTTCTTTTTTTACTGTACTTCTTGCTTCGGTGCAAATTTTGACTTCCCTTGGAAATCCTTCTACTGATCCAAACTCCTGAGTCGAATTAAAATGACGATAATTGAGATGCATGAAAAAAAGAAAAGAAAATGAAAGAATGTGGCATGACTGATGTACGAATGATGACAGCAATTGAAGGGCCACCTTCAATTACCCTAACTACAGCCAAACAAAGTAAAGTCAATGTCTTGACGTAGCTATTATTACATTCATGACTGCATTTTATCAATAATTTTATAATTGGGATAATCTTATATTTGATACCTTTAATTTTATAAAGATACATCAACTATCAATATATTATCCTACTTGTACTTTCATAAAATGTTAATGTGTTACATGTATTTTGAAAAATATCCAATATAATACGTGAACTATCAATACATATTTTATTATGATACTTGCACTTTCATAAAATATCCAATGTAGTACTTGAACTATTAATGTACATTTTATGATGGAACATATATTGGATATCTTGTGAAATTACAGATATCAAAATGAAACATATAATGATAATTCAAATATCACATTAAATATTTTTAAACTACATTTCATAAAATTACATCTACAAAATGTGACATTATCCTTTATAGTTCTATTCTTAAACATGTTGTCCTCAATGAAATATGTTATCTCAATACAATGTTACTTTTACCCATGTATACCAATAATCTATAAAAAATGTAATTTAATTATAATTTACAGATAGGATGTTGAATAAATAAATATTAAGCTGAAGTATGAGAAGGATTCAAATTTAAGAAAAGACTGCTACCAAAAATCAGTAGAAAATGAAAATTTAAGAAACCTTTAAATCTTTTTCTTTTTTTCTTTCTTTCATCACACTTAGCTCAGCATATTTGTCGTTAAAATTTGGTATAACGATTTATTTGGCCCTCTAACTTTATAAAAATATTATTTTATTATTTTATTTAATTTTTTTATTTTTTCAATCCTTAAATTTGTTTTTTTGTCAAATCACTTCAAAATGAATGAAAAATATATCTTTTTAAACTTTATTTACATTGCATGCATACATGTGAATTGACATGTGGCATTTAATTAAATCTTTTTAAAATTCAAAATTTCAAAAAATTATAAAAACTATTTTTAAAAATTAAAAAACCTTTAAAATTGTTTAAAAATTATATATTTTTTAATATTTTTAAAAAATTAATTAAATGCTGATGTGTCGTTTATGTGGCAATTCACGTGTATGCCACATTTGCCGTAAAATATAAGTTCAAATGCTAAAACAAATAAAAATAAATAAATAAAGGGATAAAATGATTTTTTTTTTTTGTAAAATTGGAGGGTAAAAAAATCATTATACCTTAAAATTTTAAGTTTATCGCGCACTTTCTCCTCCTAACAATATCTATTTTTCCATTTTAATACTTAATTTTTTTAATCTTAATTTGGCACTTAAATTATAATCTGTTACCTAAATTAACCCAGAGCATAAAAAATATAAAGACTGCCATGTTGCTATTTGAACGTGTCATGGTAACCTTCTTTTTATTTTTAATATTATGCATATTATATTTACTAAAATAATATAAAATATTATATATATAATAAATAATTTATAAATTATAAAAAAATTCATAACAATAGATAAAAAATTCAACTAAAAAATATAATGTCTAGAAATTGAAAATTTGAAAAATTCTAGAAATTGAAATTTTGAAAAATTCTAAGATTAAAAATTATAAAATAAAATATATAGATTATTTTTTAAAAAAGTTTATATTTTTTAAAATTTTTATATTTATATAAAGATATTTAAAATTCAAAATCAACGCCCAATTAATGTCGGTCAACACAATTCAACATTCAACCAATGCAATCAACGGTTGATGAGTAATGGTTAATATCAATCAACGTCAATTAACGATGGGTCAATAGAAGGTCAAAGCTAGAGGTTTATAAAATTTAAATTTAATATTTTTAATTTGAATAAATTTGAATGCCATGTGACACATTCTAATTGGTTGAATGTGCCATGTGACATATTATGATTGGTGCCACATGTTAATAGCTTTTAATGCCATTACAAAAAATGCACTGTATTAGGCAACATAATAATATTTTAAGTATCAAACTAAGACCAAAAGATGTAAGTATCAAAGTGGAAAAAACAGGTATAGTTTGAGAGTCCAAGTGAACATTAGGCCAAAATTTCACATCTAATTTTAAATTTTATGTTTGATATATTAAAATTTTTTGAATAAATATTTACAATATAATTGGGCATGGAGTATTCACCAGTCACTGAGCCTCTTGTGGACACCGTGCTTGGAACAACCAAGCTCGGCTTTGCCATCAGAATTAGAAAGAGCTATAAAGAAGGTACATAATAAAGAGGATATAAAATGATGTCGATGGAACTGGAGGTGAATTGGAAGATTAAGTCATAACCTTTACAATGGAACCTGTAGGCCGGGGTGATACATTTCTAGATGAACTTTACAATGATGATGTCACTGTTTCTAGAGATGGGGCTTACCCTAATATATGCTTTTTGAAAACCGTGATGGTTAAATTGACATTTTCTTTCAGAATTTTTGAATGGTTAAACTCTCTAAAGCAGTTATGAAAGCTGGAGTTGTTCAAGGTTAAAATATGGACACAACTATGAGCACAATGGAATTTCAAGGCAGGGGCTATAGAGTACTATTGTCTTGGTTGATACCAATAGTTAAATTAGTCAAAACATCGTGTTCACTAATTGGCAGAGTTTATAAAAGATAAAATTATAAGGGGAGCTATGATGCAATTCATATATCCTGTAAACAATGATGGATATCGAGTATATTTATATTTTTAATAAGGTCGATCCATAGCTTGTTTAAGTAGGATGTGGAGTCACATGTACATCTTTGATAGCCTCACCTGTAGAAGCTAGGGCACTTCCTATGAAAATTAAAGTTTATTTTCTACAACAATCATTATAATTGAGATAAAGCATATGATCATAACGTGTTAACTTAAAATTTTTAAGACATTGAAAATATACGTGTGTGTAATACAATACTTCTCCCAAAATAGCCTTAGTTTACTATTGGCTTTGAAGCAAAAATTGTTGCACACAAAGTTTAGGGATACTTGAAAATTTTAATATTTATTTTTTAATTAAAATACGTGAGAGATTATTGAAATATTTTATTAAAAAATAATTAGATAATAAAACACTTTTTAAGTTTCTAATTTTTTTTAATACGATCAAACGTACATGTAATAAACGAAACACATTTAAAAGGAACTTTTAAATACAATTTGTTATTAAGTTTATGAACTTGCAATTAGGTTGAATTGTAATAAACAATAATCAATTAAAAAATTGTTTTACGTAGTATTATAATAGTGAAGTAATTCTTCACCTGAAACCATCTCCTTTTTCTAAAAAGCTATTAAAGAAAATTTAAGAATCCGTTTGGTTTTTTAATCTTTTTTTATTTTTCATTTGCAGAATATCATTTTCATTTTTTATTTTCTAAAAATTCAAAAATATATTTGATAAATAGGAATAAGAAATATTTTTAATATTGAAAATATATTTGGTAACTATTTTTCTCTAATATATATGTTGAAAAAAAATGAAATTGACAATTTGGTGCCCGAATGAGTGTCCGCTCCCCTGCCTATCAAATATGTATGGAGATAATTTCTATATTTAAGGTGTTGGCAATTTATTGAACTGATTATTTGGATTAGGCTAATCATATAGACAATATCTAGCACATTTTTAGAAGATCATATTACTTGGGAGAATCATATATTAGTGATTGGATTTAATAATATTACCCTTATCTAATCCCTTTAATCAAGAAAGTTGAATTGGATTGAATCACCAAAAAATTAGTAGCTAAGAATTCTTATTTATCTTGTTCATTATTATTATATTATATTCAACTTATAATGTGACTGTTTTAACGGAATTGCGATAGATTTTCTTATCTAAGCAAGTCACAATAAACTTTATATAATGGAGAAACTTGTGTAGGTTTATGTATGGAGAGAATTGAACACTTAATCTGTTTTAAGTGAGGAACCTTATTTTAGAAGTGCATATTGATAGTAAAATTTTTGTGTTGTGGTTTTACTTGCTGAATTCACAAAGGGAGAATTTAGTTGTGAGAGTGTCGAGTCTTCAAAGTATAAGGGTGAGGTAAATTATCACAGGGTGTAATTGAGTAGGTTTACTTTGTGTAATTGTTGAAGAAAGTGAAAATTTCTCACTAAGCTACGCTCCACAAACATATGAAAACTGAATTGCGTAAACAACATTCTTGTGTTCTATTTATTTATTGCTTGCCTTTTGGTGCTTGAAAGAGTGTCTGCTATTATTGGAACCAATGGCTCCTCTCTGTGGAAACGCTGATCTTGGAAACTCGAGTACTGAGGAATTATCTCCAAAAAAGGTTAGATTCCGAGAAGAAGAAGGGGATCAGGATAGCGATATGATGGTTGATTTGGCAACGGAGCAAACCACTTCGTGGAAAGACAAACTTGTAGGTCAACCTCCAAAAGATGATCTCAACGGCTCGGAAAGAGATGAAGGTTTTGATATACTGGATGGAGATATTCAAAAGTCAATTGTGGATGGAGTTCCTTCTATAAACTTTTCAGATAGGATCTTCCAATTTCTTATTTAAGGTATGGAGAATACAGTAATCTTAAAATTGCTTGGTCGTAATATTGGCTTCTCGGTTTTGCAGAATAAACTATATAACCTGTGGCGACCTTTAGCAACTCTTCATATGATGGATATTGAAAATGAATATTTTCTAGTCAAATTTCAGAATAAACTGGACTGCGAAAAAGCCCTTTCTGAAGGACCCTGGATCATCTTTGGCCAATACCTGACGGTTCAACCATGGACGATTTCTTTCGA
Organism: Gossypium bickii; assembly: GCA_025503065.1. Classification (NCBI taxonomy): domain Eukaryota; kingdom Viridiplantae; phylum Streptophyta; class Magnoliopsida; order Malvales; family Malvaceae; genus Gossypium; species Gossypium bickii. The sequence goes on from CP106719.1 coordinate 25,792,763, forward strand.
CCCCGCACAGGCCTTTCCAAGTGTTGTGATGGCATGGATCAGATTCCCGGGATTGCCTGGCTACTTATACAACCACAAAATTATTACAGAAATAGGAGGAATGGTCGAGAAGGTGGTCAAACTGGATATGAACACCGACAATAAAGCTAGGGGGCGATTTGCCAGAATGGCAGTTTATGTCGATCTGGAAAAGCCTTTGGTTTCCCAAATTTTGATCAATGACCGAAAACAAAATATGGAATACGAATCACTATCAACAATATGTTTTCAGTGCGGGCACTATGGACATGTAGAAAATTCATGTCTACTTAGAAACACTGATCCCATCGGAGAAAAAGTTGTTAACCAGCGCGAAGAGGTAACGGAGAACCAAAGCGCACCCATAGACAGATCGAGGAAGAAGACCGACAACTTTGGCTCTTGGATGATCGTGGAAAAGAAATCAAGGCGGAATTTCAGGGAGGATGGACAAAATACTTTTACAAACAATAAAGGACAGGATGGGTCCCGCTTTAGAATTCTTAATACAAAGGAGTATAAAAAAGGTAATAGTGGAGACATAACTGATTCTGGAAAAGCAAAAGGGGAAGAATATTATAATGGGAGTATGGGCAAAGCACATGCAGGTACAAGTCCCAATGGACACCTTAAACAAATGGAAAAAAACTTGCTGGAACATGAGGTTCGTGGGGGGCATGATAGCATGGAAAATGGAGGGCTAAAAATGGTCTCCATGCCCAAGACGCATAAAAATAATAAAAAATTACCTAGCCCCAACAAGCAGTCCAGCAACGTTGGACTAGGAGACATGGTAATAGATCAAGCCCAAGTGGAAATACTCCAACTTGGAACGACTTTCGTGGCCCAGCAAAAATCTGCTACTGCTGGCAGTTGCAGTCGGTCTTTCGTAGAAGAAGATGAAGGCTCCATTCAGATGGATCCGGTGCAAGACGATCATGGCAGAAAAGAAATACAAGTGGAAGTGGGGTGCTTGGACTCCGGAAAACACTCGGCGGTGGTGTTCCATGAAAGTGAAAACCATAACAGTACAGACTCCCTTTTAAGCAGCAAGATGAGTCCTTTTCCGGTAACTAACTCTGACACCAGGAGAGGCTTTAACAATAAAGGCAAAGGGATAGTCAAAAAAAGCAACAAATTTCCACAAAGACAAAGTACACGCTTCAAAATTAATGGTGTACAAAAGGTGCCTTTGAAAGATTCAATGGAGCAAATAGCTAAAAGCTTATCAGAATTTTCAAAACCAAATTTGGACTTGGCTTTGTCCAATAATTTGGATGGGCAAAAAGAGGAAGTTAACCTTCCTAGGCAGTAAGTTATCTTTTAAGTGCTTCTTTTGTTTTGATAACTTACTTACTGTTGTTGGAATTTTTTAAAAAGCTTAGGCCGTTTTTTCTATTTTTATTTTTATTATGGGACTAAACCTTAAAATATTTACGTGGAATTGCCAAGGGTGTTTTAGCAGGAATTTTCTTCGTACCTTTCGGGAATATAATGAGGAACATAGACCGGATATTATTTGTTTGGTGGAACCAAGGGTAAGCGGTAACAAGGCTAATACTATTATAGGAAAACTAGGTTTCAATTACTCTCATCGGGTTGAAGCTGTGGGTTTTTCTGGAGGTATATGGGTGGGGTGGAAGGATTCTATACAGATTAATATTATTCAAAATCATCCTCAATTTATTTTTTTACGTGTTGACAATTATATTCCCAACAAAAATTTTTTTATTTCATTCGTGTATGGTAGTCCAGATAGATCCAAAAGGAAAATTCTTTGGGAAGGCTTACGATCTGTGGCTCTTAATAGCTACACTCCGTGGCTAATTATGGGAGATTTCAATACCATTCTATCCCCTGCCGATAAAAAGAGCCCTTCTATAGCCGGTAAGCGGTGTGATTTATTTGGAAATTTTGTTGACTCTTGTGATTTACAGGATTTGGGGTTTAACGGGCCTCCATTCACATGGCAAAGAGGTGAAACCTTAGTCAGGTTAGATCGAGCTTTGGTAAATGATGCTTGGATGAACATTTTCCCACAAAGTCTTGTCTATCATCTCACACGCATCAAGTCGGACCATCGTCCCCTCCTACTATTCACAAGACCGAACACTATCAACTCTAAAGGAAGACCCTTCAGATTTTTAGCAGGCTGGACGTTACATAATAACTTCTCTAACTTCGTCAAAGGTAATTGGGATTTTAATGGTAATATGACTAACTGTTTAAATAATTTCACTGCTCTTGTTAAATATTGGAACAGGAATGTATACGGTTTCTTGGGAAACCGTAAAAAGAAGCTAATGAGATCCCTCAATAGTATTCAGAAGGCCTTAAAACGCTCTACCTCTATTTACCTTCTTAAAAAAGAGAGAAAAGTTAGGGATGATTTGGAAAACGTCCTCGAACATGAAGATCTTCTTTGGAGGCAAAAAGCTCGATGTGATTGGTTACATCTGGAAGACCGGAATTCTAATTTTTTCCATAGTCGTACGATTAAAAGAAGGAAATTCAACCAGATATTCGACTCTCAGGAGTTGACAATGGAGAATGGTGTTCTGACAAAAGCACACTGCAAAATAAGGCGGTGGAATTTTTTGAACAGCTTTATGGTGAAATTTCGACCGTTCTGAGAAACACTCAAAACAATGGCTATCCTCCCCATAATCCTTCAGAGATTAGGTCTTTAGAAATCGATATTTCTAATGAAGAGATTAAAAGGGCGATGTTTGATATGGCTCCATTAAAAGCCCCTGGAAGCAATGGATTCCATGCACTCTTCTTTCAAAGTCAGTGGGATATTCTTGGAAATGACGTTTGCCAATGGGTTAAAGGTATATTTGAGGGTAAATCGATTGAGCCTGAGTTGAATAATACTTTGATTGTACTTATCCCAAAAAAAGAAAGTCCTGAGGATTTTAGTCATTTTCGACCAATTAGCCTGTGTTCAGTTCTTTACAAGCTGGTGATGAAAGTGATTGCAAACCGTTTTAAGATCATATTTCCCAAGTTGATTTCTCAGGAACAAGCTGGATTCATCGCGGGGCGTAACATCTTTGATAACATTATATTAGCACAAGAAGTTATCCACTCTATGAGGCGTGCTTGGAAAGAAGACGATGGATGGTCATTAAAGTTTGATTTGGAGAAAGCATATGATAAAATTAGTTGGGATTTTATCAACGCTTCATTAACCGCGGCCGGGATTCCGTTATTCTTGCGCAACGTGATCGTATCAGCCATCTCTTCATCTACCATGCAAATCCTATAGAATGGGGTCCCTACGCAGAAATTTAAACCAAATCGAGGAATACGACAGGGATGTCCTCTCTCTCCCTATCTTTTTGTGCTCTGCATGGAATGGCTAGGGCATTTCATTCACTCTGCAGTGGGAGTTGGTACCTGGGAGCCTATACGTCTTTCTCGATCAGGACCCCCAGTATCCCACCTATTCTTTGTTGATGATTTGGTTATCTTTTGCAAAGCCAACATCGACCAAGCTCGACTATTGGATAGCATCTTTTCTCTCTTTTGTGAAATATCGGGCCATAAAATTAGGGCTAGAAAGAGCAACATCTTCTTTTCCAAGAACACCAGTGAAGATATTCGTAATCAAATAAGTCACCTGTTTGGTTTTCAAGAAGTTCAGAATCTAGGCACTTACCTCGGTGTTCCTTTTTTACATGATAGGGTCACCAAGAGCACCCTAAACTTCGTTGTAGACAAGGTTAGAAGGAAGCTGCAAAGTTGGGATGCCAGAAAATTATCCTTTGCAGGAAGAGTTACCTTAGCCCAATCGGTCCTAATTTCCATCCCTAATTATTTTATGCAAACAATGATGATTCCGAAGGGAGTTTGTGATGATATAGAAAGATTGGTCAGAAAATTCATCTGGGGGTATACTGAAGGACACTCCAAAATGTCCTTAGTAAAATGGGATACTATTTGTCAACCGAGGGCTCGGGGAGGTCTTGGAATTAGGCACTTGAACGACCAGAATTCCTCTTTCTTCATAAAGATTGGATTCAACCTGGCTACCAAAAGAGATAGGCTTTGGGTTGGGTCCTCGAGATCCAAATATAATTTGGAAAGACCATATCCCGTAATCAATTACTAGAAGTCAAGGATCACACTTATGGAAATCGCTCACCAAGCTATGGCCTCTTATCCGTGAAAACTTAATATGGTCTATAGGGGACGGAGCCAACGTTCGTTGCTGGAAAGACCCTTGGATACCAGGTATGGGCCCTCTAATTTATAAAATCTCATCCTTGTCTAACCTTGACTTAGATTGTTGTGTTAAGGAGATGGTTAATATGGATGGAAGCTGGAATTTAGGATTGCTTCGGGTATGGGTTTCTGAAGAGGTGATTAGTAGAATTACTAATATTCCTCCTCCACATCCAAACTCCGGAGATGGTAGAGTAATATGGGCCCGTTCAGAAACAGGAATTTTTTCAATCCGTAGTGCTTATTGGTCTTTGAAAGAGGATACATGGGACCCTCAGGAGGAGTATTGGAAGATACCATGGAAATATCAGGGTCCACAACGAGTAAGATTATTTCTTTGGTTGGCTTTTAGACAAAGAATTCTCACCAATTCCGCACGTGCCAGACGGGGACTCAGTCATAATAGCTCCTGTACCGCTTGTGGACATATCTTTGAGGACTTAGAGCACATTCTTCGAAATTGTCCTACTGCGAAAGATGTGTGGATGCTTGTGCTTCCGGATCAGCTAAAACAAAGGTTTTTTTCTATTCCTTTTCGTGATTGGTTTATTACTAACCTTAACTTTCATGATAGATTGCAGGGAAGTGGAATCACTTGGTCTTGTCTGTTTGGGTTAATTACGTGGCGATTATGGAAAAATAGAAACTTACTCAACTTCCAAAGATATATCCCGGACAAAGAACCGGCAGTAGTGAAAGTCTCTAATTGTTGGGCCCGACAATATGAATCACATCGAGGTTTCTATAAGAATAATAAGCAAAACTCAAGCCTCATTATTACCTCAGATAACAATTGGATCTACCTATTTACGGATGGGGCGGTCAACAGAAAGTCTAGGGATGCTACAGCAGGAGGTGTGGCTCGGGACCATGAAGGAAATTGGATAATGGGATTTAACCGATTCCTTGGGAGTTGCTCGGCTTTTGAAGCTGAAATGTGGGGTATCATGGATGGAATCCTTATCTTATTAAACAAAGGCTACAGTCGGATTGTCATTGTGACCGATAACCTTGAAGTCGCCCAGAACTTAGCCACTCTAGGCACGGGAGATCTCGGGATTGCTATCCTTAGAAGAACTCGGTGCATTATACAAACAGAAGGGAAATGGAAGATCAAACATGTCCCAAGGAATATGAACACGGTAGCAGATTACCTTGCCAAATCGAGTCTGAATTGGAAGACAAGTCTACAAATCATTACAGAGGCTCCCAAAGAAATTTCAGATTTACTTCAAGCTGACAAAGCTAATGGCTATTTTATGTAGTTGATTGTTATCTTTTCTTTTCACCAAAAAAAAAAAAAGAGTGTCTGCTGCCTTAGGCACCATTTCACCTAAGCAATTTGATTCTCAACAACATCTTAGGTGTTCTGGTATGAATTCGAACTAGGGTATCAAATTTAATATTAGAAATATTGTTGAAAAACAAAAATTACTTTTATATTTATATGAATTTGAACTAGGGTCAATTCATCTAAAATTAAAAACACTTGTTTTCATCATTTTCGCTTTTAGAAAATTATTTTTAATGAAAATAATGAAAACAAATTTTTTATTGTATTTTTATTTTCATTTTCTAAAAGTCTTTTTTTAAAATTGCAACTAAAACGTTTTCTTCAATATTTTTCATTTTTCAAAAAAACGAAAATGACCTCTATTTTCTGAAACCAAAAGCAGCATAAGTTTTTCATTTAAGAGATTTATTTTCTTTATATATATTAACCTAGGACTTTATTATTGTGTGGAGAAAATTGAGTTAAATTTCATAAGCTCATATACCTTTAAGAGGTCTGCAATTATTTGAGGAGTTGTTGTTGAAGCCTTAAAAACGATTGCATAAAAAACATATAACCCAGTGACAAGCATTTCCGCCTTAAAAGACAGATAGTTTAATATTTAACAACAAATTTAAACTCATGATTCTTCAAATCTATTCTAAATTAGTAAGTATATTACTTTAAAATTTTATTATTATTTAATTTAAAAAAGGTCAATAAAAACTATATCTTATTAACAGATTGCTAACAAATTTAATATAACGTGCAAAAAGATTACTATCTATAATTGTCTTTGTCGTGAGGTATTTTTCTTTTTGTAGTTTATTGATTTTACTGAAGTTAAATAAAATTCGGCTTTATTTTATTTATTTAAATAGGTAAACTAGCTCAAAATAAAGCATTAAGTTTATTAGGGGTGTTCATAGTTCGATAAAAATTGAATTAATCAATCGAATCGATCTAATTCGGTTAATCGGTCGATGGCTGAATTTAGTTCGGCCGAGAGTTAATTAATGATTCTTTGAAATTTCGGTTATCGGTCAATTCGATTGAAAACTAAGTAATTAATCGAATTAACCAATTAACTGAAATAAATTTTATATATATATATATCCCACCCTCTAGTATATAAATAATTAAAATAGCCCAATATATGAAAGCAATGGACTACAAGTTTTTTACATAACAAGCCAATAATGACCCAAAAATAATAATAAAAAACATTAAATTTAAACATTTTAAAAAATAAAATTTAAAAGTGAAATTGAAATAGAAACAAACCCTAGCAGTCAAATTGGTCTTCTTATTGTCGTTCTTTTTTTCCTTTTCTTTTGGCTTAACTCTTATTTTCAACTCATTTTCAAGTTCAATTTAAACTTCACCCTGCACCTGTAGCATCCCAACTCGACAACAACATCCTTTTCCTTTTCATTTTGAGTTTTGAAAATCAAGCATATAATTTTTTTTTTTTTTGGATTTAAAGTATCTATCTTTTTATTTAAAAGTTAATTACACAATATAAAATATAATTATTAAAGGGTTGTCGTTTGTCATGCATTGGGCAGAATGTATGTAAATGTATATAAATGTGTATACATTTTAATCCATTTATATATTGTATATAACTATATTTTAATCTATTGTATATTTTTTTATTCTTGCATAATGTCCACCAAACCAATATCTATTGAGGGTAGTGTTTCACCTACTACTTCAATCGATTCTAGAAATTCAGCAGGTGAAGCTTCAAGCCAAACAAAGGGGACTGTTGGGAAAAGAAAAGTCATCCTTCCAAGGTCAGAAGTTTGGTCTCACTTCGCTAAGATTATTAATAGTGAGGGTACAAGTAAGGCTAAACGTAATTACTGTGAAAAGGAATTTTGGTGTAATGGGAAAAAAATGGTATGGGGTCATTGAAATATCATATCGGTTCATATAAGAAAATTCCTTGTAACATTGTTGACACTAGGCAAGGGCAACTAGTTTTACCTAGTAAGAGAGTTGAATGGGGGAAGGGCACCTTTCAACTTAGAGATTTAATCAAGAATCTTTCAAGTTTGTTGAAAGTGAAGGCTTTAGGAAATTTATGTCCGTGGCATGTCCTAAAGTTAATTAGATGAAAGGGATGTTTATCAATTGTATTTAGATGAAAAGGCTAAGCTAAAAAAACTTTTAAGAAGTTCTTGTTCTAGAGTTTTCTTAATTGCTTACACATAGACTTCTTTGCAAAGAGATAATTATTTGTGTATCACTGCTCACTTTATTGATAAACATTGGAAATTGAATAAAAAGATTTTAAACAGTTGTTTACTGTCATTGTTGATAATGCAAGTTCAAATGATGTTGCTATTGGTTATTTGAGAAAGAAATTTAGCCCTTGAGGGTGTTTAGTTCAAAATGGTAAATACCTTCACAAGAAATGCATGACACATATTGTAAATTTTATTGTTGTTGAAGGCTTAAAGGAAATGAATAAATCTGTTGAACATGTTAGGGGTGGCTGTTAGATATGTGAGGCAATCTCTAGCTAGATTACAAAAGTTTAAGAAGTTTGTTATGATGGAAAAGGTAGAGTGTAAGAAGATATTGTATCTTGATGTTTGTACTAGATGGAATTGGACCTACTTAATGTTAGACACTACTTAAATTTTTGAGAGATTTGAGGAGCAAGATACAAACTTAGGGCTAAACTTAAAAAGGGAGAGGGTTGGCCTAGTATGGATGATTGGGCTTGTAATAGTTCGTCTTTCAGTGGTGCCGAAAACAGTGGTTTAGGAATCCCATTTTCAATGATTAAGTCATTAAATATTATTAATTAATATTTGCGTAGAAATGAAACAAGGTTTTTAAGGGCACAATGAAAAAAATAAATTTGTTTTTTTAAAACGACATGATATTTTTAATAACTGGACCTTAAGTCATTTGGCTTAATAATCTGACATTTTGGAAATCCTCAGAAAAACTACTCAAAGTTTTTCTAAAATTCAAACAAATAAATGTTTTGAAAACTTAATGGATCTACTAGGCCATTTTGGTGGCTAATGTTATAACACCCCAAATTTTGGGCTTAGAAGTTTTAAGGTTTGTGGGTAGGGTCAGCGAGAAGGTTGCGCTATTATGTTTAGTTGCGCATTTTAGTGTAAGAATGGGCTTGCTGGTCTGGTGGTGCAATGAGTGTTAGCGAACATCTGGGTTCCGGGTTTGATTCCTAGTGTGAACTTTTTGGAGGAATATTTCTGTTTTGGGTTAATTTAATGTATGATTGTTAATTATTTGCTTTTATTATTATTATTTTGGTTTTTTTTTGGCTTTTCTTTTTTTCACGTTTTTTCTTCTTCTTCTCTTTTTCTTTGCTTTTGTTTGCTTTCTTTTTGAATCGGTGGTATGGTGGTTTCGGCAGAACCACATTGTTCTTTTTTATCAAGTCAGCATTGAAACGTTTTTGATTATCAAAACAGATGTGGGATTCAAAACTTTTATATTTTACTATGTAAATCTTCGTTTCGGTTTCTCTTGGGTGTGCTTTAATTCCATTGATTTTGGGCATTTAGCGGTTGAATAATACGAAGTATATGGCATATTTTTCTATACTCTCATTATCATAAAGGTTAGGGACTAGTTTGGGTGGCTAGAATGGCAATTTTGGCCAATTCTAATAGGGTTTTGTGACCACATGGGCGTGTTCCTGTTCACATGGCTGTGTGGAGTTAGGAATTAGGGTTTTCAGGTAAAATTGGTTGCCACACAGCCTGGCCACACGGTCGTGTGACCGACTTGGGAATTTTATCGATTCTTACACGGCCGTGTCCCTCGAGCACACGGGTGTGTGAGTTTGGGGATTAGGGTTTGAGTGATTTGGAGCCACACGACTTGGCCACACGGCCATATGGCTGATTTGGGGATTTAGAGATCCCACACGGGCATGTGGTTTGGGCACACGGTCGTGTCTGCCCTGCCCTCACATGGACATGTGGTTTGGGCACATGGCCTTTGTCACACAGCTGTGTGCCTCTCTCTACACTGGTGTATTGAACTCCACACGGCCTAGGTTTTCCCACACGGTCGGAGCATACGGCCGTGTGGCTCTAAGTCACCTATTTTGATTCTGTGTGATTTTGATCCGAGCATTTTTCTGTGTGTTTACCTTGACTGATCTTTAGTCAGGGTGGCTAAAAATTCTGATCTGGGCTTCGGCCTGATTGTATCTGTGATTGTCATGTGAGACGCTTGAATCTAAATCTGTTCTGTTGGGTGAGTGTGCATAGCTATTCTGTTCGACTGTCTGATATTGTGTTTCTGTTCTGTGAGATTGTATGCATACATACACCTGCATAAAATATTTTGGGATGGGTTTTTAAGAGAAGGGAGTCTGATTCTGATCTGATTTGGCAGCTTGAACTACAATTTATGCATCTTGTGGATTACCGCGATCGCATCTTTGTGCAAACATATACATCGACCTTGGTACGTATATTTATCTGATCTAGTAGTTTAACTACAAATAACTAGTATAGTAGTTTACTGCATCGCACTGTACCGTATGTACGTTAGCTATGCTACATACCATTATCTGATCTGGTAATTTAACTACAAACCGCATTGCACTGTACCACATGTACGTTAGCTATGCTACGTATATATATTTGATCTAGCAGTTCAACTGCATTTTGATAAGTCATTATTGTCGGGCAACCCGGGATGACTTTATATGGTGTGTAAGGTTAGATGGGCCTACTTGGTCCTATATGGTGTGTTTGGTTGGATGAGCTCAAATAGCTCTTACGAGGTGTGATCGAGGAACGGAGAGGTGTGTTTGGCTAGATGGGTGGGTTCTTTTAATATCAGACTGCATACATACGCATCTGTTTGAGTGTTCTGTATGTGGGATTCTTTGACTGTTTCTTTTTGACTGATTAGCATATGTGACAGTGTGCCTGTGAGTGTGCCTTAGGGTGCTCGAATTATTGTTTAGTTTTGTGATGTTGGTTCCAAGTGTACTTTCTGACTCCGTGTGAACTAAAAATCTGTTGTGTTATTGATTTGAATTCTATATCTCTGGTTTAGACTTGTTTCGGACTTACACTGAGCTTGTGAAGCTCACCCCCTTTTAGTGTTTCCATTTAAGGTACCTTTCCTGTTTTTGGCACTGGGCTCGGTATACGGAGGTCTCGGACAGTCTCAGTGGGAAATAAATTATTAGTTTTTGATTTCAGTTTCTACCTTGTTATTCAATTTTGAGATGTGAGGTTTTATAAAACTATGGTACAAACTCTGTTTTAAGTTTAATAGTTTTATTCTGTTTATATGTATATATTTTAACTGCAATTTTTTTGACTGGATTTTAAACGATTAAATGATACGTTTCAACATGTAAACTTGGTTTGTAAAAATTCACCTACGATCACTTCGGTGATCAATGTAACATCTGGGATTTGGTTTAAACTTCTAGGCCGGGTTTAGGGTGTTACAAATGTAGCCTTCAAAATTTGATCATAACATCTAGGTCGAGTTTAGGAGGTTACATTTGGTGGTACCAGAGCCAGATTCATTATTTTTAATGGGACTGCATGCATGTTTTTGAAAAGCGGTATTTTGGGAATAACCTGCCACAGTGTTTTTATTTGATAAATTTTCAAAATTAAAAACTCTGAAACTCCGATAATGTGTTCATTAGTACTGCTACTGCTAAATTGTAGACAAACACTAGGACTATATTACATAAAACTATAGACTTCAGAAGCTGAAAATAACTAGTGTTAGTGTTTTGTGAAAATTGTAGATAAGACTTAAAAATGTAAAATCGAGATAGCATAATGAATACCTGTGGAACAAGAGTTGGTGCCTCCCTCACTTAGGTTATTTTTCTGCAATATATACATAAGAAAGAGTGAGCGTTTCAAGCTCAGCTAAAATATTTTCACAAAGAATCCACAATATCAAGGTTAATTGAAAGCATACTAAATCATTTACTTAGGATAGTACATAAAGCATGTATCATAGCACTTAATGTTAATATAGTGGCATAATATGACTAAGAAATATGTATAAAGCATATAAGCATTGGATAAGCAGATCTCCCAACAGACCAAATGAAACATAGAGTTTATACTAGTCCCATAAACATGTAGCATGAAGCTAAACACTCTCCAAACACACCAACAAGTCTCATTGAACGAAAACATTCCCTTATCTCTCCAAACCAGTCCAAGGGCCTCAATTCCTTTTCACATGAGCACAATAATGGTGAGTACTCATAATCCTTTGACATGCCAATGATATCAAATGGGTTCAAAAGGTTACAATGCCAATATATTAACTTATACACACACTTATTTTATGGTTCATGCACACATTCACATATCATGTTCATCATAATCATATCACTTATCACATTCACATATTATGCACATTCAAGTGTTATCACTTTGCTTATTGAGCCACGTACACTTTAATATCAGATGTGTGCATTAAACCAATATATCAATAGGCATGTTCTGACATATTCACATCGATTTCTTTAACATATCATATGCACATCACATCACAATTTATCATCATTTTCAAAATATTATAGCTCAAGGAAGAAATACTTACTCTTATAACTTAGGATAGTTGATTAAGCTACCTAAGCTCCCTTTTTAACACATTGAAATGTGCAAAATTGAAACACACTAGACCACTCACCGTTGCAATCTTTGCTTCAATGACAAAAGCTTGAGTAAGCTTTTGTTTACCTTTGTCCTTTCTTTTAGAAGCTCTTAATTGATTTGACACTTTACATACACATCAAACACAATAAAAATAAATTTCAAACAACAAGAAGTAAAATCAAATCACTCTAGAATCATAGGTCTTAGCTTTTCATTCAAAATACCAAAAAACTAGCTAGTTTTGCCGAAATAGATATTTCATCACTCAAATATCATTTCTAAGCCTCAATTTCGATTTCAAACATCCTAAACATCATCTAATTATATATCTAAACCATCAATTTCATCTAATTGCACGGATCTAACTTTTCCAGAAAGATCAAGCTTGTATGAACATTATAAAGGGGAAAACGTCCAATTCATTAGAATTCATTAAGGATTTGTTAAATTAAGATCAAATATCTTTTAATTAGATCAAAATGAGTTAGAAACCACTATAAAACAGTAGTTTAGCTTAGTATTACGAGATCTACCATTTTCAAGCCAAAAAATCGGTTTAAATTCATTAGATTTATTGAGATCTTGATTAAATCAATTAAAACTCAAATTGAACTAACAACATACTTAAAAAGTCAAAATGTTACCTCAATTTGAAGTAATCGATGAGTTGAGAATCAAATTCCGCCAAAAACATGTTGAAGAACAATGTTGGAATTGAAGGAGAAAATATGAGTTTTCTTTAAAATTGAAGAATGAAATTGTGTTTGGATGGCTAGGAAATAAAAAAAAAGGATGAATCAACTTGAGAGAGAAACCTCGGATTTAGTTTTTAAAAGAAAATTGAATGGATGTTTAATTGGAAGGGAAGAGACGTAGGTGGTCTTTAAATAGCCAACCAAATTTTAAAAGTTGGGCAATTGCCCTTTTGGCCACCTCTAGTTTCTTTGCTTTTACAAAACAGTCATTGTTTTCAATTAAAGCTTGTTTTCTAATATATTTTCAAATCTAATCTCATTTTAAAAATTCATTTTAAGAAAATTAATTCTTGGATACCCAATTTTAATTTCTTCACCTAAAATTTTTATTCTAATTATTTTAAAATTTTATTTTATTTATTCCTATTTATTTTAATTATCTAACCTAATTTTACTAACCCGATTTTCGGGATGTGACACATTGAATAAGATGTAAAAAAGAGAGAGAGAGTAGAGAAAGGATGATTTAAACTCTGAAGATGTTGATGTGTTCTTGAATATTTAAACCTTTGAATGTTGTATTTTTTGTGATTTCAGTGAAGAACAATTAACAAAAACAAAATAGAAATGAAAATAAACTAAAATTGAGTTTCAACTTGAAAGAAATGATTACAACTGAAAAAGAAATCGAAATCTAACACTAACCCTAAGTAAGAACAAAAAATAAAGTTTGAATGATGAATTCAGCTCCGTAATTAAGTCCTGAGAGCTAAAATTTATAGTGTTCAAGTTAGATGACCAAATTAGGTCAATTACATGTTGCTAAACATGTTAATTATCATTGTGAGGATGAAAACACCCTTGGCTAACAAATGGGCCTCGTCCGGTGGTTGTCACGACATCGATGGTTATATGCTCCTTCTCTTGGTTTAAAGTTGGGTGCCGCAACATCCCTTCTTAATGTTGCGAAATCGGGGGCAGTTCACTGACTCATCGGCCTACAATATGGTCATGCACACTTAACCAACACGTTAATTCTTCCTTAGGTCCAAATTGGCCTAAAAGGTCATCAAGAAACACTAAAAGCTCATTTTATTGAATTCAAATGCAAAACTAACTAAGTCTAAAAGCTAAATAAAAAGATATATAATTTCTCAAGTACAAGCTCATTAAGTGTTGAAAAGAGCTTAATTTGCCACAACGAATTGTGGTAGATTAAAGTTTCGCAAGGTGACAATCTACAGGGAAGAAAAACAACCAGAGTAAACCTTATGAATGCTTAGTAATTTCAAATGGAATTCCCATACTTACCTTGGTCATTTTAGGCATAATAAACTATCAAATATTTTGGCATTCAAAAATGGCTATTCTTGGCACATATTGGCATATCTAGATATATATCAACATCATCAACCAAATAAGTTACATATCAAGTATAAAACATATACTATCTCATTTCTAATTCACATTTAAGTTTCCAATTCAGTTTAATTGAATATCACCCAATGAAACTATAGTAAAACAGACTCGAATAGACGAGTGAATAAATTACTCACACAAATTGACATTATATCAAGGTATCTCACACAAGCTGACATTATATGGAGGTTACCCATTCGAGCTAAACCTATGATACTTATGCTCTAAGAGTCTGCAACAAATGCTAGACGCCATTATAACATGTAAAATACCCCGTTTTATCACACATATAACCCTATTGGCATGCCAAACGTATCCTAACCTTTTATTACGTTCATACGGGCATCATTTTCATACATACATAATTACAAATCCCTATATCTAATCACATAATTCATTTACATGTCCTATTATCAATAAATTTCCATATTTGTACCTTGTACTATTACTTAATAACCGATAAACACATGACATTTCAATTTAGTCCACAATTAGCATAACATGCAAAATTTACTGGAATTCTAATTATATTTAAACACACACACACACACACACATATATATATATAGTTAAAATAAACCAATAAGTTCCATATGAACTTACCTGTTCAAAATGTGAAAAGAGGGGATATTTCAAGGACTAATCCACAATTTTTGTTTTCCCCTATTAGCTTTACTTTGGTCCTAATCTTAATCTATACAATTATTTTATATACAAATGAATACCAATTGCATTTATACAATGTGATGTTATGCATGACCCTATAAAAATTTACTTTTTCATTCCCTCAAAATTTTAAATTTTATTCAATTTAGTCCATGAACTCGGATATGTATAACTTTTGATTCCTAACTTTGGATTAAAATATGATTCCATACTTTCTTATTAGGGATCCTATATTTCCTATTTCTAATAGAATTTCATGACCGATTTTACATTTATTAAATTTGGTCCCCAATGTAACAAAGTTGACAAACAAGCTAAATTAACTTTACAATCTAGTCCTTTTCATAATCTAGGCATAAAATCTATCCATTTCAAGCCTAACTCTTCAAGAAATTAACAATGAAAACTTTTAAAAACTTTAACATTTTTCTGATTGATATATGGGCTAGCTAAATCAAGCTCTCATAACCCCAAATCCATAAAGATTACAAGAAAAGGTCTTGAATTTTCTTACCAATTAATAGTCGAATGTTTTAGAAATTCTTAGGTTTTCTTCTCCCTTTTTGGATAGAAATGGAGCATAGATAAAGAAGATGACTTTTTCATGCACTAACTTAACTTATATAGTAGGATTAATATTTAATTTATTTGGTTTAATTAACTTAAACATAACTTAATTACTTAAGTTAATCACTAAACTTAATTAATGGAAAATGTTCATATCCTAATTCTTATTGAAAAATGATTTATTTACCATTTTATACCTTTTGCTTTTTGCTATCTTAATCCTCACTATTAATTCGGCAAAACTATCGAGCCAATCTTTAATATATCTTTATATTATCCTTGTAGATATTCATATTTAATATTTATAGACTCGGTTTACAAAAATGAAATTTTGAAACCGCATTTTTTCATACCACTAAAAGGTTAGACCGTTACAGCTACTTTTATACAAAGTCACTGGAAGGCCCAACAACCTAATCCAAGCAACCACCTACATTGGGTATGATTTTGAGGTCTAGAAATCTTTTGACCATCGTCCAATAGTCAAATATTAACCATAAATGATTCACAATCCCTTAAGAAGCATCTGCTCATAATCTGGTTGAGATCAGAATTTCACTAGAAAGTACCCATCCACAAAACCCATAAAATTTATTGGCACTAAAACTTATATTATGCCCCAAAAGCATAACCAAAATCATGTTCAACATTCTCTATTCACACAATGTGTGGACTCGATTAGGAAAACCTATAGATAGCAGCCCATCCATATCCCTCATCACAATATCACTATCCCCCAATTGGATATCATCTCATCATCAAAGGAAAATCCCTTGTTGCCATTCGTCCCAGAGTGACCCATAAGCATATCCCAAAATGAAGCATCATTTGTAACATGTTTTTAGTTAAATCAGAATAGTGGTTTTGGGACCAAAAATTTGAGATCAAAATATTTATTTTATTATTTTTTAATGTATATATCTTGATAATGTGGTTGTGTGAAAATTTCATTAAGAAATTTTATCGTTTGACTAGTCAATTTGATAAAAAGGATTAAATCGCGTAAAGTGCAAAAGTGATGTTCTAATAACTAAAAGTATCTAATAGCTATGGAATATTAAATTAGAAGTCCTTATGTTGTAATTCGACCATTATAATGGTGAGTGGACATTTTTGGGCATATATTAAATGATTTATATGTTTAATTATAAAGGTTAAATTTGAAATTTATAAAATAAGCATGAATTAAGTAAAAATAAGCCAAATTCTTACTCCATTATCACCTTCCACCACCGAAACTAAGAAAGAAAAACATCCATGGAAGGTTTCCAGGGTTCGGCCACTTTATGATCTAATGTAAGTCTGTTTTTGTCCCGTTTTTAATGATTTCTATGCTTTTGAGATCGTTGCTTCGTATTCTAGCTAGCCCGTACCTTAGATTTTGAAATTGTTAAAGATTTATTATGTTGCCATTGTTGAATGTTTGAGTAATTTGATGAATTATGATAGATTTGGAAGGATTAATGTTAGATTAATAGTTTTTGTAAAGTGATTTTTGACAAAAATGTCAAAAAGAGGTTAAATTGAAAAATGTGAAATGTGGTGGTTAAAAGTGTGAATAAATGAAAAATATAGACTACTTTGGTAATAAGAGAAACTCGACTAGCATGGGTGGGGATTTAATTGCATGAATTTGTATTTTTATGTAATAAGGACTAAATTGTAAAAGATGTGAAAGTTTAGGGTAAAAGTGTAAATGTGTCTTAAAGTGTGATTTCAACTGAATTGAATGAATGGATGATTGAATAAGTCAATTTTGAATATATTTAGATCAAGAAAAGTGAAATACGGACTTGGATCGGGGAAGAGATAAAGTTATCGTTTAATCGACTCGATTCGTCGTTTTAACATCCGAGGTAAGTTCGTATATTATAAATTCATTTCAAATGTATTTTATATGCTTTTTTATAGCATGAATTGCGATTATGTGATTACAGACGTGTTCGAAAATGATTTGATGAACATTCGACAGTTGAAATCCCGATTAAACCTTAGGAATAGTTTAGGATGCTAGTGACATGTCATTAAGTATACTTGAGTTGGCTTCGAGCCATGATTTAGCACTACGTTTGTGAGATAAACCGATTTGGCTTCGTGCCATGCATATCGACTGATTTGGCTTCGGGCCATGATATCAGAATTTCGGATAAGTTACCCTGATTTGGCTATGGGCCATGGTATAGGTACTTATCGAGTGAGACCTTGAATATCTGACTTCTATTCTGAATGGTTAAACGAGTAATGAATGATGTGATTGAGTATGAGATTGGTATGAGATGGTACAGGTACGTACGGAAATGAATTAAGTTTTGAAAACTAAGAAATTGAAGAGTTCATTGGTAAGTTATATGAATGATCATATGATGATTTGAGATTTAATAGGTTTGTGGCATATTGTTTTCTACTATATGAATGGTTAATTAATGATGATAGTTTCTTATTGTTAACATACGAGCTTACTAAGCTATATATCTTACTTTTTTGCTTTTCTATATTTTATAATGATTTCAAAGCTAGCTCGGATACGGGCGTGTGGTCGGCCGTGTGACCCAAGTCAGTATGTACCCCCTGTTTTCACACGGCCTGTGACACAGGCGTGTGTCATCTGTTTGAAGCAAAATTTTCTAAATTTTACAAAAATTTCTCGAGTATTCGGTTTAGTCCCGAACCACTCTTAATGCATGTTTAAGGCATCGTAGGCTCGTTTAAGGGACACTATGATTATTTATGATTGAATTGTATTTGACTTGATGAATTGTATATGAAATGTAAGTTTAAAAGTGTTGTAAGTCTGGTAATGCTCTGTAACCCTATTCTGACATTGAATACGGGTGAGGGTTGTTACATTTATTAGTATCAGAGCCATGATTTAGTAGATTCTATTAGTAATGTAGCTTGTGTGAGAGTTTAGCTATACATGCCATATATAAACTATCATAGTGTGATGACTTCTGATATCTGAAAATGTGTTTTTTATATAGCAAATGGATCCCAATTGAGCGATAACTGAAAAGGTTGAAAGTAATGCGCCTGCTCCTGTACAAAGGATAGCACCGTCTGAATCTAGACTCGTGACAAGTAGCCATGGAGGAGAGGCTAAAGAAGCCTTCTTCCAAATGATAAACAAGTGGTTCACTCAATACATTCGTATTAATCCGGCTGCTCAACAACTTCCACCCCTCCTGATCCCCAAACTATACCTGTAGCTCCTCAAGGAGTCGAGCTTTTAAGATTGAATAAGCCTCTAGTTGACAAGATCCGTAAACACGGAGCAGAAGAGCTTAGAGCTAATGTTGATGATGACCTTGAGAGAACCGAGTTTTGGCTTGAAAATACTATCCGAGTGTTTGATGAACTTTCATGTACAACAATTGAATGCTTAAAGTGTGCTATTTCTCTTTTGAGAGACTCTGCGTATCAATGGTGGAATACTTGGTGTCTATAGTACCGAGAAAGCGAGTGACCTGGGAATTCTTTTAGACGGAGTTCTGAAATTGATCAAAAGCATAAAGAGTTTCTAGAGTTGAAATAGGGCCGAATGACTGTGGCAGAATATTAAAGGGAATTTGTATGGTTAAGCAAGTATGCTCGAGAGTATGTTTCTACTAAAGAGATAATGTGCAAGCGGTTTCTTGATGGGCTGAACGAAGACATTAAACTTCTGGTCGGGATTTTAGATTTAAAAGAATTTGTTGTGTTAGTTGATCGGGCTTGCAAAGCCGAAGACTTTAGCTAAGAAAAGAAGAAAGTTGATTCAGAGGCTAGAGATTCGAGGAAAAGACCGATGAATAAACCTTCTCACTTTTCATCGAAGAAATTCTAAGATTTGTACAGTAAATCTAATGCATCAGTGGGATATCATAATAGAGATCAAAGAAATCAAACTTTGAATCCTAAAGCTCAAGCTACATCCGTCTCAAGTGTTGGCAGTGTGAGAAATAACAAACCCGAGTGTCAACAGTGCGGGAGAAGACATTTTGGTGAAAGCTGGAATAAGAGTACTAAAGCTTGTTTCAAATGTGGTTCGCCAGATCACTTTATTCGAGACTGCCTAGAGTTATCCGAGAAAGAAAAAGTTTAGAATGTACGATCGAACAATACGACTGTGAGAGGGAGACCACCGAGAAATACAAGAAATGTATCCAGTGGTAGAGGTGCTACGAGAGATTCTGTTGTGAGATCTGAAGCACGAGCACTTACCTGAGCTTATGCTATTTGTGCACGAGAGGAAGCATCATCGTCAGATGTTATTACCGGTACTTTTTCTCTTTTTGATACTGATATAATTGCGTTGATAGATCCCGGATCAACCCATTCATATATATGTATGAATTTAGTGTTTAAAAAGAGTTTACATGTTGAGTTTACAGAGTTTGTAATTAAAGTATCGAACCCCTTAGGTAAGTTTGTTTTAGTTGATAAGATTTGTAAGAATTATCCTTTGATGATTCGGGGTTACAATTTTTCGGCTGACTTGATACTTCTACTGTTCGATAAGTTTGATTTGATTCTGGGTATGGACTGGATGACTATGCATGATGCAGTTGTAAATTGTAGACGAAAGATTATCGAATTGAAATGTCCGAACGAGGGTTATGATGCATATTTTGCATATGTACTGGTTACAAAGGTGTCTGAATCAAAGATTGAATCTGTACCTGTTATTTGTGAGTTTTCGGATCTATTTCCAAAAGAATTATCGGGTTTGCCACCGATCAGAGAGGTTGAATTTGGTATTGAATTAGTACCGAGAACAACACCGATATCAATAGCTCCTTACAGAATGGCTCCAAAAGAATTAAAAGAGTTGAAAGCTTAGTTGCAAGAATTGACAAATAGAAGTTTTGCACGACCGAGTTTTTCGCCCCGGGGTGCGCCTATATTGTTCGTGTAACACCCCTTACCCGTATTCGACGTCGGAATAGGGTACGAGGCATTACCGAGGAGCACGAGACACTTACAGATAATTTAAACCATTTATCGCTCAAATATCAAATTGATTATAAAAGTTCCTTTAACGGACCCTTGAAGTCCAAATCATGCATTGGGATTGGGTCGGGACTAAATCAGAATCGTTTGAAATTTTTCATAAAATCCCTAAGTTTATCTCATTTACAAGGGTCCTGCACCCGTGTGGCTCACATGGCCGTGCCTCTGGGGTGTATAACTCTCTGACTTGCATCTATGAAGGAAATTGGGTCACATGGCCTTAGTACACGCCCGTGTTGCTAGGCCGTGTGGTAAAGTTAATTTTCACAAATTAGGCTATTTTCCAAGCCATATTTCTCACTCATTTGATCCTTATTCTTCACCCATATTTAATACATACAAAAACCAATTTAAGATATTCAACTGAGCCTTATACTTAATACCATTTGTTAGTCGTACACTTCATATAAATAACAAGAAACATATATGAGCTCAATTCTTATTAAATTTCTCTTGTACTTATACTTTTTCACACTATGTATTCATATAACATATAACAATCACACCTCTGTATTTCATATACATTTTTATAACAAACTGTCTTGGTTTCAAACTATTTCATATTTGAGTTTTACTTATCAAATCATTTGAAACATCATCTTTACACATATAGTGCACTTGAGATGCACAATTCTATAATTATGAATGAACTCATTTATCAAACATATTCCATGTTTTTATATATTATAGTCTCATATTTCCATGTATCAATTACCATCATTTCCTTGTATTTTGACAAATGCATGTAACAATTCATAAACATGCAATTCACTAACTCTTCCTGTCAATCACAATTTAAATTGACAAATCACTTATTGAGCCCAATTTCAATGTTCACTAAAATCTGTTAGGATGTACGTATCCACCAATAACTTCCATGTACATGTATCATCACCTCATATTTTCACATATATTTACTTTCTATATTATGAACTCAAATAACATATACAAGACATACCAATGTATTCCAAGTACGTTTTCATAATATTTCATTTCGAATTTAGATTATGTCATATTAGAACTCTTCTCATTAACTCATTTAGAATACCAATTCATACAGATAATACACTCAAGGGTGTACAAATATATAATCACAAATGAACTCATTCATCAACCAAGTTCTATGTTCATGTCTCATCAACTCATACTTCCTTATATCACATAATTCTATGTAACACTTACCAACTTCGTCAAATTAGTGAACGTCTTACGGAATTGTTCTGCACTAGTATGCATTGAATTTCACTGATAATCACTGATGCCATAACATAGCTATGGTCTTTTCACTAGAATGCCATAGCTCAGTCATGGTCTTACATCTTCACTATCATTATGCCATGGTGAAACCATGGACTTATCCGTCAATTCATCACTTTTCACTAGAATGCCATAGCCCAGCTATGGTCTTACATCTTAAACACGTACCACACCGATGTCATATCTCAGATATGGTCTTACACGGAAATCACTTGTCACTTGTAGTCGAAGCTACCACTATTCATTGATCAGGTAGCCGGAGCTACCACTTTACACTTTTCACTGATCAGGTAGCCAGAGCTACCACTTTCCACTTTTCACTGATCAGGTAGCCGGAGCTACCACTTTTCACTTTCACTTGTCCTTGATCAGATAAGTGTAGCCGAAGCTATCACTAATCACTTTCACTTGTCCTTGATCAGATAAGTATAGCCGAAGCTATCACTTATCACTTGTTGCCATGGTTCAACCATGGTCTTTTCCGTCAATTCATCTTGTCACTGAACTGAATTGCTCAATTTGATCATTTATTCAAATTTCATGCTTTTATATTATTCACGATTTTATCATCAGTACATATGAAATAACACATCATGAAGTTCATAATATTAACAAATGATCACGAAAATTTAGCCATATAAACTCACAAGTTTAATTTTTGTATTATAACGATAACCATAATTTCATAATAACTATTCCAAATAAAACATTATATCATTTCTAATTCAACATTTATCAATTATAATCGAGCATATAATCAATTTATACACAAGTCGTTCATATATTATTTTTCCTTCTCCTCTCCATCCATATCCTTAGTATAAACAACACACTTGTAAGTAACATTACCTATAATTTTCACTATTTGCTTATGTGAATATTCAAGCTGTCCATCCGTGTCATAGTCACTAAATTATTTTTATCTTGAGCTATAGAACTCCAAATTAAGATACGTTAATTTTATTTGAAACTAGACTCACATATCTTCCTACTATAATTTTTCCAGAATTTTTGGTGTGGCTAATTAGTACAGTTTATTAGTTAAGTTCTTCCCTGTTACACAGTCCGACAGCTCTGACCACTCTTAACTAAAAATCAATTATCTCATAGTACGATTTTCATATAGTGTTTCCAATTATTTATAATGAAAATAGGCTCACTAAGGAATACAAACATATAAATTATAACTCATAATTATTTTTTTAAAATTCTTAGTGATTTTCTAAAGTAAGAATAGGGGATCATGAAGTTATTCTAAACCAGTCTTACAACAATTTAAATATCTAAAAATGTAGACTTCCTTTTCTTGCTCTGTTTCTTTTATATGAAAATAGACTCAATAAGATTTAATTATATATCTCACTCAACTTCAAATTCAATTTATACCATTTTTGGTGATTTTTCAAAGTTAGACAATTGCTACTGTCCAAAACTGCTTTAGTATAACATGTTGATTTCTATTTTGTCCCAAATTCCACATTTCATACAATTCAATCCTTTCTCAATTAACCCATCAATTGAGATAATTTTCTCATTTAATACTATTGTGATAATTTTCTCATTTAATACTATTCTCTATCATTTTAAACTACTTCATAACCTTTGAAAATCAGAATTTTAACTCTAGACCTTAATTTCAACTCTTTCACAATTAGGTCCTAAAACCAATTTCCATCAATTTTACTTGATAAAATCATCATATAACAAAAATAAAGCTCAATTCAATATTTATTCATCATATTCTTCCAGAACTAATCCGCATACATTTTAAAAATTAGCCATAGAATCAAAAACTAATGAATTAATAAGTTGGACCCAATTGTAAAAGTCCAAAAACATAGAAATTTCAAGGAGAAAGCAAGAATTAAACTTACATGAAGCTTGAGTATGAAAACCAGCTTGAACTCTCTCCCATGGCTATTTTTCAGTTGAAGAAAATGAAGAGAAATGAAGAGAATTCTAGATATTCCAATTTGGTCCCATATTTATTTAACTAATTTTGGCAATTTTCCAATTTTACCCTTATTTCACTCATTTCCTGATTTTTCTCAGCTATTGCCGCCCAAAATATCTCCTTTGGGCTTATTTATACTTTAGGTCCTTCCTCATTTGACAATTAAACTATTTAATCCTTCTAGCAACTTTTATACCTTTTTCAATTTAGTCCTTTTTATTTAATTAACCACCCAAACGTCAAAATTTTCTAACGAAATTTTTATACTACCTTATTGACATTCCTTAAATATTCATAAAAATATTTATGACTCGGTTTATAACACCGAGATCTCGATACATCTTTTTCTCGATTTCTTGACAAAATAAATCCTTATAAAGCACAATTTACTATTTCAAAAATCTTTTAAAAGCTACATTTGGCTTGTAAATATTAAATAATACAATCTACGAGTTCATTTTTCAGATTTGATGGCCTTGAAACACTATTTCTAATATAACTGAAATTTGGGTTATTACAGTTTGTAAAGAAGAAAGACGGATCAATGAGAATGTGTATTAACTATTGTCAGCTCAACAAAGTTACAATAAAGAATAAGTATCAGTTTTCGAGAATAGATGATTTTTTTGATCAGTTGAAAGGTGCAACAATGTTTTCAAAGATTGACTTAAGATCGGGATTGTAAGAGCCTAATTTTGACCGGGCTTAAGCAAACCAAAAATGTCCAGTACAGTTTTTTTTTTTTTTTTACAATAAACAGACCAGGCCCAAATACCCGTTTACACACCCAGATTAACCCCAAATACCCCAAACCCAATCAAGCCCAAACTCGTACAGCCCAAAAGGGCCCAAATCTTCATCAAATTTCAGTAAGCCTAGGGTTTTCTGAAACCCTAGGCGCCGCAAGCAGGGATACCCCAACAGTCGCGCAGTTTCAAGTGGGATCCCAACAGTCACACCATTTCAGTGGGATACTGACCGTCAAGCTAGTCACGCCGCGATCCACGCTTAGCCGCCGTCCTCCGCCTTCGAACCTGCAAAGGAAAGAACACCAAAGTAAAGAAGGAAACAAAATCGTGGCCAGAAAAGGAAATAATAGATTTTTTTTAAAAAAAAGATATGATACGCTTTTCTTTTTTTTTTTTGTTTTATTTTCGGGTTATAAAACCCATTGTAAATCTGTAAAAAGGGGGAGGAGATTATAAGAAAAAATAGAGTTTTTTCAGATACAAATTTCTCGCAAAATACAAAGAAAAATAAGCAAACGAATAAGGATACAAATACCCACAGCAAAAATCCAGACCTCACACACGGATACACAACAGACAGTGATTATATAGGTGATTTTTTTTCATTTATATTTTTCATTTATTTTATTATTTATATATTTGCGTATAACCATTGTTAAGAATAGAAAGGAAGTAGTTTTACCTTCGCAGCAGCGCCTTAGAATCGATGGCTCGACACCTGCCACCCGCCACTGAGGCGCGCGTGTATCGTGTGGGCCCAGGCGAACCCTATCACCACAGCTTTTTTTTTTCTCTCAGAGGATTTTAAGTTTTTTTTTTAAACTCTAAAACTAATGAAATTTTTTTTAGGAAACTAGTATTTATAACCTAACGTGAACGACGCCGTTTTGATAAGGCATGACCCGCGCGTTGACCCGGATCCGAACCAGGGTCCGCGTGTTTTTAATAAAAAGGGAAATTTATAATTCTAGTCCCCCTGCAAGTTTAATAGACTTCGATTCAGTCCGATTGAAAATTATTTTTTTATATAGAATTGACCCAAAAATTTATATTTCGTTTCAATTAAATCCTTTAAACTGTTTTAAAAGTAAAAATTTTAAACGATGCCGTTTTTATATTTTGAATAATTGCTAAATTAGTCACTATAACTTAACGCACTTTTAAATTTAGTCCTTCTATTATTATTTTAATTGCTATTTTAACCCTTTAATTCATTTTTATTGTTATTTGATCCTGATTGCTTTATTTATTTATTTATTTATATTTTATTATTATTATTATTATTTATTACATTAAATATCATATTAAATATCTTTTATTTGTATATTAATTTATTAATAGTATAAGTTATATATATATATTTTATATGTACTAATCTATTATATATTTAATTATCATTATTCATTTTATATGTTTTAATATTTTTTTTACATATTATTAATATATTTTATATAGTATTAGGTTGTATTATATATTCCTAAAATTCTTATTTTTAATTATCTATATTATCTAACATATTTTATTTATATGATTTATGTAGTTTTATACATTGTTAAAAATACTTTATTTTTATTACCATCATTTTTATATATATTATATTATTAAATTGTATATTCATTACAAATTCCTTTTACTTAAATTTTTTTTTACTTTATATAAAAATATTTTTTTTATTATTCTGTCATTTATTGCCATGGCATGTTTATTTGCTTTAGATTGTATATTATTGTTTAGTGTAGTTCATTATATTTGTGTTATTATTTTATTGTTCACTATTAGTACGATTCACAGATTATATTGTCACTTATACTTTTATTTATTCATAATTTGTTATTTATTTCAGTATATGTTGTAATATCCTATCCAAACCATAGTTTTCATAAAAACATTTTTTTGAATCGACACATTTTATTCAAATGGTTTTCAAAATATGGTGATATGTGATATTTAGAGAATTTTGAGAAGAATCTTGCCCTAACTTATGGGGTTCGATTTTTCTCGTGAAACTTTAGGTATTACATATTTCCCCTCTTTTAAGAAATTTGAGATTTATCAATTTCAAGATAAAAAACCTATTCTTGGGAATTCAAAGTGTTTTGCCTTAACTTATTAGGTTCGACATTTTGTGTCTCGAGGTAGGAATTTCCTCAAACAAAGACAAGCTTAATTTTAAAGTAATGACATGCTATACCTTAACTTATTGGGTAAAGTATTTTATTTCTTTGAAATAAGTAAGTCTTAGTATTCTTTCTAATAAAAGGATCATATTTTATAATTTTTTTTATTTTCCAATATTTGGACATGATTTTGTCGATTTGGTACCAATTTTTGGGCATTATGAGGGTGCTAACCCTTCCTCATGCGTAATCGACTCCCGAACTTGATTTCTTGTTTTTGTGGACCAAAAATGCTTTTAAAATAAAACGCTTTACAAGGTGATCCAATCACACCTAAGTAAAAAGATTGGTGGCGACTCCCCTTTTTGCTTTTAAAGTCGATCCCTATTTTTCTAAACTCGATTTTTTTAAAATGGTTTCGATAGCTTGGCGACTCCACTGGGGACCTATAAGAGAGTCAAGCCGTAAAATTGATAGTTTCATGTCCTAAATCTGAATTTAAAAATCTGGTTTAAAAATTATGATCCTTTTCATTTGCATACAATTTTGTTTGTATAAAATACTTTTGCATTCAATTGCATGGCCGTTGTGGTCACACCCTTAAGTGGGAGCGGGAAGCTACTCCTTCGTGAGGTTTTCACCTCCGTGCAGGATAGTGAATCGCTTTCGGGATACATCCGTACCTATGTCTTCGTGAGGTTTTCGCCTCCGTGCAGTCATAGGGAAATGTATTCCCCTGAACCGAACTTGGTCCGTATGAGCCTATAATGGGTGAGGATCGAGGAATCTGCTGATTCGGGTACCTTAAACTTTAGAACTAAAACCACATATAGAAAACCTAAGAGCTTACCCTAGGTAAATCTATACCCAAACTTTAGCAATTACCCAGATAGGAGATGAATTATTTGTTTTATACTTTATTTCATGTTACTGATCAATTGTGTTTTATCTTGTTGCATGTCATTTCATATCCATAGAGGTATCAGTTCACGATCAGCTTCCAAATTAGAAAGCTGGTTATGGAGAACGAATTTCTTGATAAAGTGGAGGACAATGCAGCTGTCCGTAAGTGGTCAGAGCAGACACAGTTAGAAAAGGGAGATAGCTTAGTCAAAGGGTATAAGTCTGAGTTATGGGATTACACTCGCATCAGTGTGACACAGAACAATCTTCAAGAATTAAAGGAGATATGGGATCAGTGGAATAACGAAGCAAAGTATTTGTTTTACAGTAACTATGGAGACTTGCCATATCTGTTGGATATTAAGGTAGATCAACATCTGTTTCGAGCTATTTCTCAATATTGGAATCCTGCATATAGTTGCTTTACTTTTGGAAGAGTTGATTTGGTACCTACGGTAGAGGAGTATACAGCTCTCTTGCGATGTCCTAAGATCCAAGTTGATAGAGTTTACTCGAGGGCCCCTAACGTTATAACCTTCGTGAGAAAACTGATGAGTATCACCGGGATGGGCGAGCAATGGGTTACAGCTAGAATCAAGCAAAAAGGTGACTATAACTGCATCTCATGGAAAGCTTTGAATGACTTTATTTTAGAACATCCTGATATGAAAAAGAAAGTCAATATATTTGCTTTAAGTATATATGGATTAGTGATTTTTTCGAGGGCACTGGGATACGTGGATGAAGCTGTTTCAGATCTCTTTTATCGACTTGACAAGCAAGTCACACCTGTTTCGGCGATTTTGGCGGAAACATTTCGTTCTTTGAGTACATGTAGGAGAGCTAAGGAGGGCAGATTCATAGGATGTGCACAGTTGTTGTTGGCTTGGTTCCATAGTCACTTTTGGAAAATAGATAGGGTTTCTTGTCGGGTCTTCTTAGAAAATTACTCCCCATTAAAAGAGATAGTGGATACTCCAAGGAGGGACGATATAACCAAGGAAAATTGGATAGCACTTCTACAAAATCTCCGAGAAGAAGACGTTGAATGGAAAACTCCCTAGATGATTCCTGATAAAATTTTGTATCAGTGTGGGAGTTTTGATTGGGTCCCTCTACTGGGAATTTGGGGAGCCATTGGATATGCGCCTTTGCTCGTACTAAGGCAGTTCAGATCGAAGCAATTTATACCGGTTACTCATGGTTTAGCTCAAAGTGAATTCTCGTATAAAGGAAATGGGTACAAGAGGATGGTTAAGGAGATTGCTAGTGCTTGGAAGCAGACTCGTCACATGAAGAGAATAGACGTAGGCCCAATAACGAATCCAGAGTATTACGGATGGTGGAGTAAGAGAGTCAATGACAATATCCCTGTGCGAAGTTTAGATGATGCTCGACCGATTGAAGAATTTCTACGAGTGGTCCCATCGGAAATGGAGATAATGAAGCAAGATTTTAAAAGGACAAATTCAGAGCTTGAAAAGAAAATAGAGAAGTTAGAAGAAGAGAAGATATACTTAAAGATTGATGTTGATATTCAGAAATCCGAAGTCGAGAAAGTGAGGAAGGAGAAACGGAAGATTGAAGAAGATCGAGATAGCTTAAAGATAGAGTACAAGAAGATGCGACTGACGATAAAGAACGCTGGATTGGGAAAGACTTTACAATAGTGGAAACAAGAGGTTGAAGAGGAAACGACCAAAGCTGACTATTGGGAAAGAAAGTTTCGAGAGATGCAAAAGAACTTGGCGGAAAGTTTAAATGAAAAGGAAGAATTGCAAGCTAGAGTGGTTGAACTTGGACTGTCCCTTCATCACTACCGGAGCCGTAATTCTGTAATTGAGCTAGAATCAAGCCTCAATAAGATTGAAGAAATGAAGGGTTGAATTGAAGAGTTAGAATCAGCACTACATAGTTGTGAACTTCGGATCGAGTGCCTGGAGACGAGGGAAGGTCATCTGCAGGAAGAACTCCATCATTCGCATGGTCAAGTCAAGAATCGAGACTATCTCATGGGGGAAGCCATAGACCAAATTCGGGAGGTAGCTGATTATCTACAGACTTTGGCAGTGCAGACCGACGTATTGAGCATGAAGTATGAGCTTCAGTCAGATCGCAACCAAGAGTTAGTGATGTTATTAGGGAAAATTAAGACTTTAGGACTTAGGGCAAAAGCTTATTTGTAGCATATTTTATGTAAAGGAATTTGTTTTCTAATAAAGTTTTCTACAATGAAGTTGATCAGAATCGATGCCTCTTTGCATTCATGCATTTGCATTACATAGCATCATATGCATTCAAATCCATAGAGAGAGTCTAATTAGTTTAAATTATAGGAGAGAGAAAAAATCTAGAATCTGAACACCCTTACGGTACACGAGCTAAATCAAGAAAAATGGACCAAAGAATGGAGCAATTCCAAAAGGATATACAAGATCAAATGCAAGAACAGCTGGCAAAGCTCCAACAAGAGATGAAGGACCAGATGTTGGAAGCGCAAAAGAACACGATAGCCCAAATAGCCCAGATGATGAATGGGA
Source organism: Gossypium bickii (assembly GCA_025503065.1). NCBI lineage: Eukaryota > Viridiplantae > Streptophyta > Magnoliopsida > Malvales > Malvaceae > Gossypium > Gossypium bickii. The sequence continues at coordinate 25,822,793 of CP106719.1, forward strand.
TAATAGATAAAGCAAAAGGTCCCATAGTCAATGCTGAAGACAATGAGGACTTTCCAAGGGGATTCACTCCACCACATGAACAAATGCAGCCTGAGGAATTTCCCCAAAGACCACCCGTCACTATTAGGCCTAAACAAGGACAAACCGATCCTAAACCACCCATGAACTTTCAAGTGGGCTCGGGATCTAACCCTGGGGATAACCCTGCCAACCCCGTTATTCCTGACCTAGACATGGTAGGGGAAGAAAGAATCAGAATTGAATCTACAAAACAGTTGGAGGATCGTTATAAGTGGTTAGAGGAAAATTTTAAAGTTTTGGAGAATGCTGACCATTATCACGGTATTGATGCCAAAGATTTGAGTCTGGTCCCAGATTTGGTACTTCCTCACAAGTTCAATATGCCAGAATTTGAGAAGTACAATGGAATTATTTGCCCCGAAGCCCATATCACGATGTTCTGTAGACGTATGACGGGTTATGTGAACAATGATCAACTTTTGATTTATTATTTTCAAGATAGCTTGACGGGAGCAGCGTCTAGGTGGTATAACCAACTCAGCCGCGCTAACATTAGCTCGTGGAGGGACTTGGCTCAAGCTTTCATGAGACAGTACAACCATGTTACAAATATGATGCTCGAATCAATCATGTTACAAAACATGGAAAAAAGTCAAATGAGAGTTTTAGACAATACGCGCAGCGATGGAGGGAAGTGGCCATGCAAGTCCAACCACCTCTCTTAAAGAAGGAGACTACTATGCTATTTATCAACACTCTAAAGGCACCATTCATTACCCATATGATAGGGAGCACCACCAAGAGCTTCGCGGACATAGTTATGGCAGGAGAAATGATCGAAAATGCCATAAGGGGTGGTAAGATTGAAGCCGGAGAGTCCGCTAGGAGGTCAGCTCCTAGGAAAAAAGAGAATGAGATAAACAATGCGAGTACATCCAACAAAGGGTACTCAAAGGCGATTACTATCAATCAGCCAAAGGTGCTTACTGCTGGACAACAGGGGTCGGCAAAACAAGAATCAGATTCCAAACAAAATGTTGAAAAAATTCAATTTACGCCCATCCCTATGACATATAAAGAGCTGTATGAGACGTTATTAGAGGAACGCATAGTATCCCCATACTATTTACAGCCAATGCAGCCTCCATACCCTAAATGGTATGACTCAAATGCCCAGTGTGATTACCATGCGGGAGCAACAGGGCATTCTATAGAAAATTGTACTGCTTTCAAAAGAGTGGTTGAGAGGCTTCTTAAATTGGGGATTGTCAAGCTTGAGGACATGCCCAATACGGTGAACCCATTATCCAATCATGGAAACAAGGGGGTAAATGCGATTGGAGAAGATCGTATCAGAAAAGCTAAAGGGGATATTTCAGATGTGAAGACTCCATTAAGAGCAATTTGGAGGGAGATGACAAGATGGGGGCTGATCAAATCAAATCTCGAAGAGAGAACCAAAGAACCCAGAAGCTACTGTGAGTTCCACAAAATGGATGGACATGAGATCTAAGATTGTGCTGAGTTTAAGATATTGGTGCAAAGCTTCATGGACAATAAGGAGTTGGAGTTTTGCGAAGAGGGTTCAGAGGAAGGAGAAATACATGCGACCGATGGAGAATTGACTAATCAGAAAGTTAATTATCCAAGGATCATTATTTCTCGACCAAAAAATGTGGAAGGCGGAGTACAAGTCGCGCCTAAAGTGATAATTCAAAGACCTGTGTCCTTTCCTTACAAGGACAACAAAGCTGTACCATGGAATTACAATTGTAGCATAACGAAGCCAAAAGTAGTGATTGCAGCCAGCACTTTCAAGGAGAAGGGATTCTATAGGCGGAATGGGAAGCGTTACGACTCTGTAAAGGCAAGAACAGAATCGGAAAAGCTAAAAGATGTGACTGTCGAACCTGAAAAAGAACTTGATACCCTTGTCAATATACCTATAAAAGAGGAAGAGGCTAAGGAGTTTCTAAAATTCCTAAAGCACAGTGAGTACAGCGTAGTAGAACAGTTGCGCAGACAACCAACTCATATTTCATTGTTAGCCTTACTTTTAAGTTCGGATGTTCACCGTGAGGCTTTAATGAAAGTGCTAAATGAGACTTATGTTGCTAAAGACATATCTATTAACAAGCTTGATCGATTAGTCAGTAATATAAGTGCTGATAACTTTATCTCCTTTAGTGATGATGAGATTCCACCTGGGGGCATGGGGACAATTAAAGCCTTACACATAACCACTCATTGCAAAGGGTATACTTTACCAAGTGTGTTGATTGATAATGGATCAGCCTTGAATGTTCTACCATTGTCGACATTGAAAAGATTGCCAATAGATAGTTCTCACATGAAGACGTGCCAGAATATAGTGAGAGCATTTGATGGTACTGAACGAAGGGTGATGGGGAGAATTAACATACCTTTGCAGATTGGCCCAAACACATATGAAGTAGACTTTTTGGTCATGGATATAAAGCCTTCAAACAATTGTTTGCTGGGAAGGCCCTGGATTCATTCAGCAGGGGCAGTGCCCTCATCTCTTCATCAAAAATTGAAGTTAGTAACGGATGGTCGATTGGTCACTATAAATGCGGAAGAAGACATTATAGCGACTGTTACTAATAATGCGCCATATGTAGAAACAAATGAAGAGGCCATTGAATGCTCTTTCCGTTCTTTTGTGAGTTTGTCAATGCAACATTCATCTCTCGGAAGGAAGTAAAGTTCCAAAGGTTTAAGATATCAAAGACCACAAGGATGGGTCTACAAATGATGACAGGGAAAGGAGCTTCGCCAAGGAAAGGATTGGACCGATACCTCCAAGGGGAGATTCAAGTACAGATGTTGAAGGAAAAGAGAGATCGTTTCGGCTTGGGATTCAAACCAGATGATAGACAAAGAAGGAAGGACATAGAGAAAAAATAAGAGAGAAGAAGGACACGTTTGAATGGAGAAGATATCCAGTGGGAACCAATTACATTTCCCCACATATCCCAAACCTTTGTATCTGGGGGAATAATTCACCCCAAAAGAGGGTTGTTGGAAAGAGCCCACATTAATGCCATACATGAGGAGGGAAGTGAACAAAGAAACTTAATGAGTATTTGCCCTTATGAACCTGGAAGCATTCTGGACAATTGAACTGCAGAGGAGCTCCCTGTAGTTTTTAAGAATTATACAGAGTAATATTCAGAATGCTTTGTTATTTTGTAGCCTGGGAATAATAAAAATCTCTTTGTGAAATAGGCTTATGTTCAGAACTTATTATTTCAATAAAATACATTTTGGATAATTACCTTGAGTAAATATTCTTTCATTTAACTCTTCTAATTGCCTCTCAAATTGTATATTTCATTCATATCATGTGGATATTTATCCTCAAATTCATTTATTCTTTGTATATTCTTTCGTACCGATTACAGGGCCCTAGATATCAATGACATGAGTGACGATAATACAGATCCAGAAGCCTATTTTGAGCAAGACATGCGCTTAGGAAAATCTCAGGATTTTGAAGATGATCGAGAGTGTGGCTTATCTTCAGATTTGTTAAGAATGGTAAAACAGAAGGAGAAGCAAATATTGCCCCATGAAGAAGAAATAGAGAATATAACCTGGGAAGAAGGAAAGGTTGTGAAAATTGGGACGCACATAGCTAAAGAGACAAGACGAGATCTTATTGAGTTATTGCGAGAGTTCAAAGATGTCTTTGCATGGTCATACCAGGATATGCCTGGGTTAAGCACTGATATTGTGGTACATCACCTTCCCATCAGAGAAGAATGCAAGCCCGTTCAGCAAAAGCTACGAAGGATGAGGCCTGATATAGTATTGAAAATAAAAGAGGAAGTCCAGAAACAGTTTGATGCTGGTTTTCTACAAGAGGTCAAATACTCAGAATGGGTTGCCAACATTGTTCCAGTTCCTAAGAAAAATGGAAAGGTCTGAATGTGCGTGGATTATAGGGATCTGAACAAAGCTAGCCCAAAAGATAATTTCCCTTTATCGCATATTGATACGTTAGTGGATAATACGGCGGGATTTTCTTTGTTTTCCTTTATGGATGGCTTTTTAGGATATAATCAGATTAAAATGCACCCTGAAGATATGGAGAAAACTACCTTCATAACATTGTGGGGCATCTTTTGCTACAAAGTGATGCCTTTCGGACTAAAGAATGCTGGGGCAACATATCAAAGGGCCATGGTAACCTTGTTCCATGACATGATGCATAAGGAGATTGAAGTTTATGTTGACGACATGATTGCCAAATCTCGAACAGAAAAAGAGCACGTTGAGGTCTTGAAGAAGTTATTTTTAAGATTGAGAAAATTCCAATTGAAACTCAATCCGGCAAAGTGTACTTTCGGAACCCGATCAGGAAAGTTATTGGGATTTGTGGTCAGTGAGAAAGGAATAGAAGTTGATTCAAGCAAGGTTAAAGCGATACAAGGATTGCCTTCACCGCGCACTCAGAAAGAAGTTCGAGGTTTTCTTGGAAGGCTGAATTACATTGCTCGGTTTATTTCACAATTAACTGAGAAATGCGATCCCATATTTCGTCTTCTTAAAAAACACAATCCAGGTGTATGGGACGATGAGTGTCAGAGAGCTTTTGATAAAGTCAAAATGTATTTGTCGAATGCGCCAGTATTATCTCCACCTAATCCAGATAAGCCTTTGATATTGTATTTGTCAGTTTTCAATAACTCCATGGGATGTGTGTTGGGACAACATGATGAGACAGGAAGAAAGGAAAAGGCGATATACTATCTTAGCAAAAAGTTTACTGAGTGTGAAATGAGGTATTCGGCAATTGAGAAATTGTGTTGCGCTTTGATTTGGACAACTCAGAGATTGAGACAATATATGCTATATCATACAACTTGGTTGATTTCCAAGCTTGATCCATTAAAATACATGATGGAGTCCACTGCTTTGAATGGAAGAATGGCTAGGTGGCAGATTCTGCTATCTGAGTTCGATATAGTCTATGTGACCCAAAAGGCTATCAAAGGAAGTGCAGTTGTAGATTTTTTGGCTAGCAGAGCTTTGGAAGATTATGAACCTTTGAATTTTGATTTCCCAAATGAAGGGCTGATGTATATGGCAAATATAGAAGATTGTTGCCGGAAGTTGAATTTTGATAGAGCATCGAATGCTATGGGTAATGGAATTGGAGCAGGTTTGGTATCCCCTGGCGGTGACTATCATCCATTCACATGCAGATTAGATTTTGACTGCACAAATAATATAGCAGAATATGAAGCATGTATTATGGGACTTCGAGCAGCCTTAGAACGTAAGATCAGAGTGCTAGATATGTATGGAGATTCTGCCTTGGTAATTTACCAGCTCAAAGGAGAGTGGGAGACAAGGGATCCCAAATTAATTGATTACCGAAAAATAGTTTTGGAATTGATTGGGGAATTTGATGACATTACCTTCAATTATCTTCCACGCGATGAAAATCAGATGGCAGATGCATTGGCAACCTTGGCTTCTATGATCAAAGTAAACAGACCAGAATATATGAAGCCTATTCAGACGAGTATCGTCGAAGCTCTAGCCCATTGTTATGACATAGAGGAAGAAGAAAGAGATGATCATCCTTGGTATCAGAACGTATTGCGATATGTGAAAAATCGCGAATATCCGGAGAATGCCACCGAAAATGAGAAAAGGACTTTAAGAAGAATGGCCTCTGATTATGTCTTAGATGGAGATATTTTATACAAAAAGAGAAAAGATCAAGTGCTATTGAGATGTGTTGATGCTTTTGAAGCTAAACAAATCCTCGAAGAAGTTCATGAGGGTGTTTGTGGAACACATGCAAATGGATTCACAATGGCCAGACAGATAATGAGATTTGGATATTATTGGTCTACCATGGAAGGAGACTGCATCAACTATGCCAAGAGATGTCATAAATGCCAAATTTATGGAGACAAAATTCATGTGCCTCCATCACCTTTGCATGTTATGACTTCCCCGTGGCATTTTTCCATGTGGGGCATGGATGTTATTGGGCCAATTTCACCAAAAGCTTCGAATGGGCATCGATTTATCTTTGTGGTAATTGACTACTTTACGAAATGGGTAGAGGCTGCTTCATATGCTAATGTCACTAATCAGCAGTTAGTAGATTCTTGAAGAAGGAGATTATTTGTCGATATGGAATGCCTGAGAGGATCAGATCTGATAATGCGTTGAACCTGAACAACAGCTCGATAGTAGAAATTTGTAACCAATTTGGAATCAAACACCATAACTCGTCTCCATATCGTCCGAAAATGAATGGGGCAGTGGAAGCGGCTAACAAAAACATCAAAAAGATAGTGGGGAAAATGACTGAGACCTACAAGGATTGGCATGAGAAACTACCATTTGCACTTTATGCTTATCGAACGTCTGTCAGAACCTCTACTGGGGCAACACCATATTCGTTGGTTTATGGGATGGAGGCCGTTTTACCCATCAAAGTAGAAATTCCTTCTCTTCGTGTGTTGTCAGAAATAAAATTGGATGAAGTTAAATGGATTCAGGCTCGGTATGATCAGTTGAACTTGATTGAAGAAAAGAGACTAAGGGCTATTCGTCATGGTTAGATGTACCAGAAACGAATGATACGAGCCTATAATAAGAAGGTTCACCCAAGAGGGTTTCATGAGGGGGATCTTGTGCTAAAAAAGATTCTTCCAATACAAAAGGGATTTCAGAGGAAAATGGATGCCAAATTGTGAAGGACCATACGTGGTGGAAAAAGCTTTCTCTGGAGGAGCACTGATTTTGACTGAAATGGATGGGAAAAGCTTACCCAATCCTGTGAACTCAGATTCAGTAAAAAAATATTTTGCCTGAAAAAAGAAGCTAAAGTGAAAACCCGCAAAGGGCGCTTTGAGTTTCTAAAAAAAAAAAAGAGGGGGGAGAGGCCAAGGCGAAAACCCGCAAAGGGCGCCTTGAGACCAAAGGGGTTTTGAGTTGAAAACCCGAAAAGGGCGACTCAAATTTTGAATGGACGGCAGCCATCTCGCTACCCTCAAAACAACAATGAAAGAAAGAATGTCGCATATCGGGGCATCAACAAAATACTTTGGGTCTTCTAAACGCATGATGAACTCAAGACAATCTTCATAAAGTTTGTATCTAGAAGCTCAATCGACGATATCTAGGGCATCTAAATTTTTTGTATTATCTTGGGATTCTTTTTCATCTTGAAGATATGTTTCAGTTAATTTTTCTTTGTACAAATTTATTCAATTTCTTCTTTTGAAATCATTTTATTTGTTATATACTATTCGTAAATATGTTGCATTGAAATAATGATTGATGAACTAATAATTTCACAAAAGGGAAGTTTTGCATATTAATTTAGAAATTTCTAAACAAGACAAGGAACTGAAACAGGACAATTGTTTAAAATTTTCATACAGAGAATATCTCTCTGAGAATATTTCTCTGAATTCTTTGTCCAATGGATAAGAGGACGTAATAGCATCAGATCATAACACTTGGAGGTGAGGCTATGAACTAAGAAAGCCTTGAATTGTGGGGAATGGGTGGAATTTGAAATAAACCCTACACCCTATATGTGCAGATGGGTCGGATTTGAAAGAGTATTTGATTTTCATTGTGGTACAAGCCTCGTATGTTCAAGGTCCAAGCGGAGTTGATTCGGAAAGTAAACGTGGACAAGATTTAATAAGCAAAACATGATTGATGAGTGATAACACCTAGAGTAGGAATCATACTCATAATATTTTGGTATTTTCATTAGGTGCATCTGACCTTAATCCTTTAAAAGGAATCATTTTCATGACATATGGCATGCATGTCATAGAACCAAGTCTACAGGACATGTCCTTCGGTGGACGGGGTAGCAATATCATATTGAAGATAGCAGATTTGACCTTCCTGAAGTTGCAGGGAGCAGATCGAAGACATCAATCTGGTGATCCCTGAGTTTGCAGGGATCAGATTGAAAATGGCAGATTTGATCTTCCTGAAGTTGCAGGGAGCAGATCGAAGACATTAATCTGGTGATCCCTGAGTTTGCAGGGATCAAATTGAAGATAGCAGATTTGATCTTTCTGAAGTTGCAGGGAGCAGATCAAAGACATCAATCTGGTGATCCCTGAGTTTGCAGGGATCAGATTGAAGATAGCAGATTTGATCTTCCTGAAGTTGCAGGGAGCAGATCGAAGACATCAATCTGGTGATCCACGAGTTTACAGGGATCAGATTGAAGATAGCAGATTTGATCTTCCTGAAGTTGCAGGGAGCAGATCGAAGACATCAATCTAGTGAACCCTGAGTTTGCAGGGATCAGATTGAAGATAGCAGATTTGATCTTTCTGAAGTTTCAGGGATCAGATTGAAGATAGCAGATTTGATCTTTCTGAAGTTGCAGGGAGCAGATCGAAGATATCAGTCTGGTGATCCCTGAGTTTGCAGGTATCAGATTGAAGATAGCAAATTTGACATTCCTGAAGTTGCAGGAAGCAAATCGAAGACATCAATCTGGTGATCCCTGAGTTTGCAGGGATCAGATTGAAGATAACAGATTTGATCTTCCTGAAGTTTGCAAGAAGCAGATCAAAAGATAGCGGATACTGCCTTCATGAAGTTGAAGCTATCAAATTTATTGAAACCAAGATAAATTTCCAGTTCCCCTGAAAATGTTTGGGGAGTTTGGAGCCTTTTGAAGAAAACGAGGATCAAGAAGGTGAGGCTCGACCAAGACCGGGCAAAATTGGTCCTTCTATAGTCTTTACTCTATTCTTGTTACACAACAATGAGCAAAGAGGGGCAACTGTAAGAGCCCAATTTTGACCGGACTTAAGCAAACCAAAAATGTCCAAAGATGCTGATTTTTTACAATAAATGCACTGCACCCAAATACCCGCTTACACACCCGATTAACCCCAAATACCCTGCACCCAATCAAGCCCAAACTCATGCGCCCAAAAGGGCCCAAATCTTCAAAGAATTTCAGAAGCCTAGGGTTTTCGAAACCTAGGCGCTGCCCATGGCGAGGATACCCCAACAATCGCGCCAAGTTTCAAGTGGGATCCCAACAATGCAACATTTCGAGGGGATACTGACCGTCAAGCCAGTCATGCCGCGATCCACGCTTAGCAGCCGTCCTCCGCCTTCGAACCTGCAAAGGAAAGAACACCAAAGCAAAGAAGGAAACAAAATCGTGGCCAGAAAAGGAAATAATAGATTTTTTAAAAAAAAAGATATGATACGCTTTCCTTTTTTTTTTTGTTTTATTTTCGGGTTATAAAACCCATTGTAAATCTGTAAAAAGGGGGAGGAGATTATAAGAAAAAATAGAGTTTTTTCAGATTCGAATATTCTCGCAAAATACAAAGAAAAATAAGCAAACGAATAAGGATACAAATACCCACAGCAAAAATCCAGACCTCACACACGGATACACAACAGACAGTGATTATATAGGTGATTTTTTTTCATTTATATTTTTCATTATTTTTTATATATTTGCGTATAACCATTGTTAAGAATAGAAAGGAAGTAGTTTTACCTTCGCGGAAGCGCAGAAATCAGTGGCTCAGACCTCCGGCCACCGGCCACAGAGGCGCGTGTATGCGTGGCCTAGGCGAACCCTATCACCGCAGCTTTTTTTTTTCTCTCAGAGGATTTTAAGTTTTTTTTTTTAAAACTCTAAAACTAATGAATTTTTTTTTAGGAAACTAGTATTTATAACCTAACGTGAACGACGCCGTTTTGATAAGGCATGACCCGCACGTTGACCCGGATCCGAACCAGGGTCCGCGTGTTTTTAATAAAAAGGGAAATTTATAATTCTAGTCCCCCTGCAAGTTTAATAGACTTCGATTCAGTCCGATTGAAAATTATTTTTTTTTATATAGAATTGACCCAAAAATTTATATTTCGTTTCAATTAAATCCTTTAGACTGTTTTAAAAGTAAAAATTTTAAACGATGCCGTTTTTATATTTTGAATAATTGCTAAATTAGTCACTATAACTTAACACACTTTTAAATTTAGTCCTTCTATTATTATTTTAATTAGTATTTTAACCCTTTAATTCATTTTTATTGTTATTTGATCCTGATTGCTTTATTTATTTATTTATTTATATTTATTTATATTATTTATTTATTTATTACATTAAATATCATATTAAATATCTTTTATTTGTATATTAATTTATTAATAGTATAAGTTTTATATATATATTTTATATGTACTAATCTATTATATATTTAATTATCATTATTCATTTTATATGTTTTAATATTTTTTTTACATATTATTAATATATTTTATATAGTATTAGGTTGTATTATATATTCCTAAAATTCTTATTTTTAATTATCTATATTATCTAACATATTTTATTTATATGATTTATGTAGTTTTATACATTGTTAAAAATACTTTATTTTTATTACCATCATTTTTATATATATTATATTATTAAATTGTATATTCATTACAAATTCCTTTTACTTAAATTTTTTTTTTACTTTATATAAAAATATTTTTTAATTATTCTGTCATTTATTGCCATGACATGTTTATTTGCTTTAGATTGTATATTATTGTTTAGTGCAGTTCATTATATTTGTGTTATTATTTTATTGTTCACTATTAGTACGATTCGTATATTATATTGTCACTTATACTTTTATTTATTCATAATTTGTTATTTATTTCAGTATATGTTGTAATATCCTATCCAAACCATAGTTTTCATAAAAACATTTTTTTGAATCGACACATTTTATTCAAATGGTTTTCAAAATATGGTGATATGTGATATTTAGAGAATTTTGAGAAGAATCTTGCCCTAACTTATGGGGTTCGATTTTTCTCGTGAAACTTTAGGTATTACATATTTCCCCTCTTTTAAGAAATTTGAGATTTATCAATTTCAAGATAAAAAACCAATTCTTGGGAATTCAAAGTGTTTTGCCTTAACTTATTAGGTTCGACATTTTGTGTCTCGAGGTAGGAATTTCCTCAAACAAAGACAAGCTTAATTTTAAAGTAATGACATGCTATACCTTAACTTATTGGGTAAAGTATTTTATTTCTTTGAAATAAGTAAGTCTTAGTATTCTTTCTAATAAAAGGATCATATTTTATAATTTTTTTTATTTTCCAATATTTGGACATGATTTTGTCGATTTGGTCCCAATTTTTGGGCGTTATGAGGGTGCTAACCCTTCCTCATGCGTAACCGACTCCCGAACTTGATTTCTTGTTTTTGTGGACCAAACATGTTTTTAAAATAAAACGCTTTACAAGGTGATCCAATCACACCTAAGTAAAAAGATTGGTGGCGACTCCCATTTTTGCTTTTAAAGTCGATCCCCATTTTTCTAAGCTCGATTTTTTTAAAATGGTTTCGACAGGGATATTATCAGTTGTGAGTTACTCAAATGTACGGATGACAGCATTCAGAACGTGGTACGGACACTATGAATTCCTTGTTATGTCTTTTGGACTAACTAATGCTCCTGTCATTTTTATAGATTTGATGAATCGGATTTTTAGACCGTATTTTAGACAGATTTGTTGTTCTATTCATTGACGACACTCTGATCTATTCATGAGATGAGTCTGAGCATGCCGAGCATTTGAGGATTGTGTTGCAAACTTTGAAAGATAAGCAACTGTATGTTAAATTCGGTAAATGTGAGTCTTGGCTCCGGGAAGTGGATTTTTGGGACATATAGTCTCGGCGGATGGCATTTGAGTTGATCTGAACAAGATTTCTGTAGTTATTACTGGAAACCTCTAAGGAATGTATCTGAAGTCCGTAGTTTTGTAGGCTTAGTAGGCTATTACTGAAGATTTGTGAAAGGATTTTTGATGATTGCGACAACGATGACACGACTGCTTCAAAAAGATATGAAATTCGAATAGTCAGAAAAGTGTCAACAGAGTTTTGAACAATTGAAAGCATTGTTAACTGAGGCACCAGTGTTGGTTCAACCTTAGTCGGGTAAAGAATTTATGATTTACAATGACGCATCATTGAAGGGTTTGGGTTGCGTATTGATGTAAAAGGGAAAAGTTGTAGCTTATGTCTTCAGACAGTTGAAATCGCATGAAAAGAACTATCCGACACATAATTTAGAGTTGGCTGCTATGGTTTTTGCATTAAAAATCTGGCGTCATTATTTGTACGGAGAAAAATGCCACATCTTTACTGATCATAAGAGTTTAAAGTATATTATGACTTAGAAAGATTTGAATTTACGACAACGGAGATGGCTTGGGTTACTTAAAGACTATGAGTTAGTAATTGATTATCACCAGGGAAAAGCGAAAGTGGTTGTTGATGCTCTGAGCAGAAAGTCATTATTTTCTTTGAGTGCGATGAATACAAAATTAACTTTATCTGATGACAGTTCGATTGTAGCTGAGTTGAAACCAAGACCATTATTTTTTCAGCAAATCTGTGAAGCTTAGAAATGTGATAGTGAATTGAAAGCCAAACGAGTTCAGTGTGAGTGGACTAGTGATTCAGAGTACCAAATTGGATCCAATGATTGTTTGATGTTCCGAGATAGAATTTGTGTACCGAAGGATCCAAAGTTGATTCAGAAAATTTTACACGAGGCACATAGTGGATGTTTATCTGTTCATCCGAGAAGTACTAAAATGTACAATGATTTGAAACAACTGTATTGGTCGTCGGGTATGAAACGAGACATTTCTGAATTTGTAGCGAGATGTTTAGTGTGTCAACAAATGAAAGCTGAACATCAAGTGCCTTCAGGTTTGCTTCAGCCTGTGATGATACCGGAGTGGAAATGGGATAGAGTGACTACGGATTTTGTATTGGGATTACCCCTATCTCCGAAAAAGAAAGATGTTATCTGGGTTGTCATAGATCGACTAACGAAATCTGCTCATTTCATACCGGTACGTACAGATTATTCACTTGACAGATTAGCTTAATTGTATATTGCTGAGATTGTTAGATTGCATGGGGTGCCAGTTTCGATTATTTTGGATAGAGATCCGAGGTTTACGTCACGGTTTTAGAAGAAATTACAAGAAGCTCTGGGTACAAAGTTGAATTTTAGTACAGCTTTTCTTCTAGAAATCGATAGACAGTCTGAACGAGTAATTTAGATTCTCGAAGATATGCTCTGATGTTGTGTTTTGGAATTCGAGGGCAATTGGGAGAAATATTTTCCGCTAGTTGAATTTGCATATAATAACAACTTTCAATCGAGTATAAAGATGGCACCTACGAAGCCTTGTATGGTCGTAAATGCCGAACTCCATTATACTAGACTGAACTTAGCGAAAGACAGGTTCACGGGGTTGATTTGATTAAAGAAAATGATGAGAAAGTGAAAATAATTCACGACTATTTAAAAACATCTTCAGATCTTCAGAAATCGTACGCGAATTTGAAACGAAAAGATATTGAATTTCAAATCGATGACAAGGTGTTTTTGAAAGTGTCTCCATGAAAGAAAATTGTTAGATTTGGTTGGAAAGACAAGTTGAGTCCGCGTTTCATCGGGCCGTATGAGACCATCGAAAGAATAGGGCCAGTGGCATATCGACTAGCGTTACCTATTGAATTAGAAAAGATCCACAACGTGTTTCACGTATCAATGTTGCGCTGATATAGATCTGACCCATCTCATGTGATTTCTACGATAGATGTTGAGATATAGACTAATCTGACGTATAGCGAAGAACCGATCAGAATTTTAGCTCGTGAAATCAAAGAATTGAGAAATAAACATATAGCTCTAGTGAAGGTTCTTTGGCATAAACACGGGATCGAGGAAGCTACGTGAGAACCCGAGGAAGTTATGAGAAAACAGTACCCTAACCTTTTCATTGGTAAGATTTTCGGGGATGAAAATCCCTAAGGGGAGAGTTGTAACAGCCCGTTTTTAGTTAAATCGGAACAGTGGTTTTGGGACCACAAATCTAAGGTATAAATATTTATTTTACTATTATTTTAATTTATATAGCATGATAATGTGATTGTGTGAAAATTTCATTAAGAAATTTTATCGTTTGACTAGTCAATTTGATAAAAAGGATTAAATCGCGTAAAGTGCAAAAGTGATGTTCTAATAACTAAAAGTATCTAATTGCTATGGAATATTAAATTAGAAGTCCTTATGTTGTAATTAGACCATTATAATGGTGAGTGGACATTTTAGGCATATATTAAATGATTTATATGTTTAATTATAAAGGTTAAATTTGTAATTTATAAAATAAACATGAATTAAGTAAAAATAAGCCAAATTCCGACTCCATTATCACCTTCCACCACCGAAAATAAGAAAGAAAAACATCCATGGAAGGTTTCTAGGGTTCGGCCACTTCATGATCTAATTGTAAGTCCGTTTTTGTCCCGTTTTTAATGATTTCTATGTTTTTGAGATCGTTGCTTCGTCTTCTAGCTAGCCTGTACCTTAGATTTTGAAATTGTTAAAGATTTATTATGTTTCCATTGTTTAATGATGGAGTAATTTGATGAATTATGATAGATTTGGAAGGTTTAATGTTAGATTAATAGTTTTTGTAAAGTGATTTTTGACAAAAATGTCAAAAAGAGGTTGAATTGATAAAATGTGAAATGTGGTGGTTAAAAGTGTGAATAAATGAAAAATATGGACTGCTTTGGTAATAAGAGAAATTCGGCTAGCATGGGTAGGGACTTAATTGCATGAATTTGTATTTTTTATGCAATAAGGACTAAAGTGTAAAAGATGTGAAAGTTTAGGGATAAAAATGTAAATGTGTCTTAAAGTGTGATTTGGACTAAATTGAATGAATGGATGATTGAATAAGTCAATTTTAAATATATTTAGATCAAGAAAAGCGAAATTCGGACTTGGATCTGGGAAAAGATAAAGTTATCGATGAATCAACTCGATTTGTCGTTTTAACATCCGAGGTAAGTTCGTATGTTATAAATTCATTTCAAATGTATTTTATATGCTTTGATATAGCGTAAATTATGATTATGTGATTATGGACGAGTTCGAAAATGATTCGATGAAGATTTGACAGTTGAAATCCTGATTGAACCTTAGGAATAGTTTACGATGCTAGTGACATGTCAATAGGTATACTTGAGTTGGCTTCGGCCATGATTTAGTACTACGTGTGCAAGATGAATAGATTTGGTCTCGGGCCTTGCATATCGACTGATTTGGCTTCAGGCCATGATATCAGAATTTTGGATAAGTTACCTTGATTTGGCTACGGGCCATGGTATATGTACTTATCGAGTGAGACCTTGAGTATTCGACTTCTATTCCGAGTGGTTCAATGGGTAAATAAGGGTTATGATTGAGTATGAGATTGGTACGAGATGGTACAAGTACGCAAGAAAATGGATTAAGTTTTGAAAACTAAGAAATTGAAGAGTTCCTTGGTAAGTTATATGAATGATCATATGATGATTTGATATTTAATAGGTTTGTTGCATATTGTTTTCTATTATATGAATGGTTAATGAATGATGATAGTTGCTTATTGTTAACATACGAGTTTACTAAGCTATATAACTTACTTTGTTGTTTTTCCATGTTTTATAATGATTTTAAAGCTAGCTTGGATCCGGGGATCGTCGGAGACTTCACCATACTATCCACTGACTTTTTGGTACTTTTGAAGCTATGTTTTAAGTATATGGCATGTATAGGTATTTGAGTTATGTTAGTTTTATTTTGGTAATGACTTTGGCCAAATGAATTGACTTGTAAATGCATATATTTTGGTTTGTATATATAGCCATGGATGTTGGCTTAATATTGGTATTTTTGGTATGTTTGAATCATGCGCAAATATATGTGCTTATGTCTTGTGCTTATTGAGTTAGTTGTGATGATTGATGTTAATAGGTACTATGAATCATAAATTGATGACTTGTGGAAATAGGCATGCTTGTGAAATTAGGCCTAATAATGCATCTTTGATAATGGTCATTTTGATGATTGAGTAATCAAGGATTGATATGAGTTTAGTTAGTATACTTCTCGAGTATTCAGTTTAGTCTCGAACCACTCTCAATGCATGTTAAAGGCCTCGTAGGCTCGTTTAAGGGACACTATGATTATTTATGATTGAATTGTAGTTGACTTGATGAATTGTAAGTTTAAAAGTGTTGTAAGTCCAGTAATGCTCCGTAACCCTATTCCGGCATGGAATACGAGTGAGGGGAGTTACACCATTCCCCATACCAAACTATCCCATAGTTGTTTGACCGAAGCCAACTTGAACCTAGCATCTTCGTGTTGTCTAAATTAGGTGGATCCTCCTTCTTCGTCATCAACTCCTCTTCGTAGTTCGCCCATTCGCCAATTTAATTATGATGTTATCTTTTCTCTTGTTTGCAGTACGTCGATTCCCTTATGTCATCTAAATCGTCAATCCTCCTCCTCCTCTCGTCAACTTTATTTTTAAGTGCACATTGTTATCTTTTCTTTGTATTTTTTCCCCTTATTACTAGCTATGATGTTAATGAGGAAAAAAAATTGGAAATAACAATTGAACTTTTTCATTCTATTTAATACCCCGAGAAAAAGGGAAAAATGTCTCTTCTTTTTGCCAATAAAGGGAAAAGATTGGTTAATTTGGCCAGCGGGTTATTTGTTTTGCCTTAAAAATTAAAGGTGAATCTGTCGGAATTCGGTAAGATATGGATTTAAATGTTATTTTTTATAAATGAATTCAAACATGTATCATGCCTCATTTTTAATTTGAGATTATTTTAAGACTCGATTGAAATTATCTAGTCGGATAAGATATTTTATATTCATATCTTAAGGAATAGTGATTTACAGTAAACCTGTTTTCATATTTGACTCGAGTTAAAACTCGAGTCTAGACAGTGGAAAGTGGGAAAAAGTATATAAATCTCAAATCCTGTAACTCAATTCTTTATATATACAGAGTTGATTTTAAATATACTAGATTATCAAACATTATAATGTGAGTGAAAAATCATATAAAAAATTTATTTATTAAAAAATTAAACCAAACTTTGATGGAAAGGATAACGTTAAAGGGTTAAAGACTTAGAATTTCTTGGGCTCAATAGATTTTATATAAAAGTAAAACAAATAAAGTTAATAAAATATTTTACTTTGTAAAAAAATAGTTTTTCGTTCATTTTTCAATTGAGTTAGTATTCAATTGATTCATAATATCAACTTAGTCAAAAATTTTAACAATAGTATTGTTTTTTTAAGAGAATTTTATTTTTATTAAATAAATAAAAAAGAGTATTGTGCAATTGACAAAAAATGAATTTTTTTTTCATTCATTTTCAATTGAATTGATACTCGGTTTATTCGTGATGCCAATTTAATAATAGTTTTAATTACAGTATATATATATATATATATATTTCTTAAATAAATAAATAAATAACCAGAGTGATGTGCAAATGACCAATAAGTGTAATATTTTTTTCATTCATTTTTCAATTGAGTTTATGCTCAATTGACTTGCGATGCCAATTGAAATAAGATTTTTATTTACAATATAATTTTTTTTAGAGAGAATTTTATGTTTCTTAAATAAAGAAAAACAAGAGTAATGTGCAAATAACCAATAAATGTAATATTTTTTTTTTCATTCATTTTTCAACTGAATTGATGCTCGGTTGACTCATGACCTCAATTTAAATAGAAGTTTTAATTATAGTATAATTTTTTTAGAGAGAATTTTATTTTTCTTCAATAAAGAAAAACAAGAGTAATATGCAAATGCGAATAAGTGTAACACATTGCACTCTTTAATAACAATGTGATAATAATATATAATTTGTTTCTTTCTGAGCCTTGTTAAAAACAAAAAAAAGAATTATAATAATGAATTAATAATGAATAAAGTTGCATGTTTTAGGCCTAGATTAAAAAATATTTGACATTTAGTGCAATTTAAAATAACATAAATTAATACTAAAAATTCTATCACGTGTGAAAATTATGAACTTAGAATATAAATGTGTGTTTAAAATTAATATATAAAAAATAACTAAATATATGGTTTGGAACTAATTATTCATAATAACACATGAAATGTCTACAGTATGAAAAAAAAAAGTAGATTAAATAGTAAGTATAATGAAATTTAAATACATAAATACATCATATTAATAATGTTATAACCGTAAAACAAGATTTGATCTAAAACTTAACAAACCATATAGCAGGATCTGTCATGTCAAATCATTAAGAACAAAACTAAATGTGGAAGCGTACTTGATTCCATTGATTTCTTCGAATCTTTGGATCTTATGGTTTTGATCTTCTAAATTAGCACACAAGTAATTTAGAGAAGATAACCCTCTCTTTTCTGAAGATGGGATGTCAGAAAAGTTACTTATGTGTAATTTGAGGACCATAACCCTAATATATAGCTTTTGCACATTAACCTAAAATCTAATCAACCCATCATTAATTAGAATGTAGTTACTACAATATCTACACATATTTGACCCATACTTTATTGAATAACTAAAGCCTAGTAAACCTTAACCAAATTAGATCACATTTAGTTTGGGTTAACCTTTTATGATAATAAATAATAACATGTAATTACTATTATTATATATGTGATGTCCATATTTTCCAACAATCTCCCACCTGAACCTCACACACACACACACACACACATATATATATTACTCTATAATTACATGTAATTATATATAACTTTATGAGCTTAAAACTTTACTATCATATTCATAGGGTATTCCAAACTATCTCGTCAATTAATTATATTAACATAGAATCAAGGTGACTTTCATTACATATATCGTAACTAAATTCATCCCTAATCATGTATATTAACATAACCAAATGACATAGATCAAGTATGGTTGTATAGCATGGAAATTACATGCAATGTGAACCAAACATGTGTATTTCCAACTAGTACTCTTCAAACCTTAGTGAGATCAACTCTTACCAAAATTAGAGTGTGAATAAACCAAATAAACTTTATTTCTGCAGAAAATAAACTTAATAACCATAAACTGAAATAACTAGAAATGTGTCTATAACATAAAAGCTTTTAAAAGTACAAACTCCCACTAAAACCAAATATCCTCAAATAAAATTACACTCATATGAGCAGTGTGCTCGTGAAAAAAACCATGGGTGGTAATCCCTTAGTAAATGGATTCGCAATTATGGAGTTTGTCCCAATATGTTTTATAGACACCTGATCACTCTCAACTCTTACTTTAACAACTAGGTATTTAAAGTCTATGTGCTTTGACTTTAATGTGCTTCTGTTTTTATAGGAATAAAGGGCTACAAATTATTGTCACATTTTGCACCCTAGTGACAAAATTTTGTATCAATATTCCATCAAAATCGGATTACCTATACCTGATAATCTTTGACTTATCAGACCTTCTATATGTGAACATGTAATCTTTTGTTCTCTGAAGATACCTCATAACCCTCTTGGCTGTTATCCAATGGTCCATACCAGAGTTGCTTAAATATCTGCCTAGCATCCCAACAATGTACACAATATCCGGATGAGTACATACTTGAGCATACATTAGACTCCGAACAACTGATACATAGGGAATCTTTTGCATTTCTTGAATTTCAAGGTTACTTTAAGGGCATTAAATAAAATTAAATTTATCTTCTTTAGCAACAGGGGAGTCACCTGGTCTACAACCTTACATGCCAAACCTTTTAAGTACTTTATTGATATAGCTCTTTTGTGACAATCCAAGAATACCCTGAGATCAGTCTCGATGCATCTAAATTCCTAAAATAAAAGAGGCATCCCCAAGATCTTTCATTTCAAAATGCTTAGATAAAAATTACTTGGTTCCATACAATAAGCCTATATCATTAGTGGGAGGAAAAATGTCACTGACATACGAACCAGAAATATATACCTACTCCCACTGAATTTTTGATACACATATTCATCTCAAAACTGAACGAGAAAATTACCTGATAAAACATGTGATACCATTGATGAGAAGCTTGTTTGAGTCCATAGATGGATTTTGTTAATTTGTAAACCGTATTCTTTAGGTCTCCTGACTCAAAGTTTTCTAGTTGTACCATATAAAATTTTTCTTCAATGTCGTCATTGAAAAACGCAGTCTTCACATCCATCCTATAACAGCTCGTTTTTCAGTGGTGACGAAATAGTGGTTTTGGGACCACAAATTTCTATTGTGTCGGCTCATAAATATTATTTATAGAATATTTATAGATTCATTAGGTTCATATTAAAATTTGGTCAAGAAATTTTAATGTTTAAATAGTTAATTAAGGAAAAAGGACTAAATTGAAAAGGGTGCAGAACTTGTTAATTAAAGCATTTGGATGATTTAATGGCCTAATTAGTATTGTGGGAGGAAAAATAAGGAAATTAGTCCTTATTTTAGATACTGGATGGTAATGAGGCTTAACTTAAAGAAATTTTTTTTTGAAAGAAAATAGTGTTAATGGCAATTTTGAAAATTTTACAAATTTAAAACAAAATTAAATAAAGAATAAAACACTTTCTTCTCCATTTCTTCATTTTCATGCCGAAAAACCATAGCTAGGAAGAGGGAGCTTCGGTTTTCTTATGTTCATTGCATGTAAGTGAAATTCATACCTATTTCTTGTAATTTTTATGTTTTTTGAGATCATTGCAACTAGGTCTAGCTAACCTGTACCTTTGTTTTTAAATCTGTTAAAACTTTTAGAAGTTTCCATTGATGAATCTTGAAATTTTTTTATGATAATTATGTATTTGAAGCTTTGATTGTATTATTTGGTGATTTTGGGAAGTGATTTTTATTAGATATTGATTTAGGGATTAAATTGTGAAAATGTCCAAAATTTTAGGATTTGATAGTGACTTTGATGTTTAGTAAGGACTGTTTCAGGGCCTAGTATATTCTCCTGAAATTTTGACTTGACAAAAGGGTTAATTTGATGATTTTCAGGTTAATGGACTAAATTGCAAAAATTGTAAAAGTTAGGGGTAATCGTGTAAATTTGAAAAATAAAAGGTTATAAAATGCAAGTTTAATTGGAAGGTGAAAAGTAAGCTAATAATTGAGAAATTTTACATTTTAGATCAAGACCTAGTTGATACTCGAGGAAAAGGAAAAATTACCGAATAGTCCCTGAACTTTTGCAACTACTACAATTCAGTTCAAGTAAGTTCGTCCAG
This sequence comes from Gossypium bickii, assembly GCA_025503065.1. Taxonomy (NCBI): domain Eukaryota; kingdom Viridiplantae; phylum Streptophyta; class Magnoliopsida; order Malvales; family Malvaceae; genus Gossypium; species Gossypium bickii. Next base: position 25,844,024 of record CP106719.1, read on the forward strand.
TTTATAATTTAACATCTATATGAAATTTTTGATGATATAATGTGACATAATAGATATATTTGATTTTAAATGGTGTAAAGTTATTTGAGAAAAGATGTTGAAATTCAATACTTGGATCGGATTGAACGCAGGATAGAGTACAATTAAGATATGGTGTGTTATGGGGGATTGGAGTGGAGATTGTATTGGAGTGGTATATATATATATATGTATATATATATTTCCCGAATAGTCCGAGGTTCAACATTTGTTGTGAACTCTCGTGTTATACTCATTATTTTGGTGTGTTTTTGGTTAGACTAGCTCTTCTGAGCCATTGGTGTGTTATCAGGTGGACTGGCTCTTATGAGCATTTGGTGTGTTATCAGGTGGATTAGCTCTTATGAGCATTTGTGTGTTTTGGTTGGAATATCGGTGTACTTATATCCATAAGTCGTTCATCAGATTGTAAATCTCTATAATGTAACTTGATTAGTGATTTTGATGGTTATGACATGTATTTGAGCTTTGAATTGAATTTTGCAATTCACCTGGTTCAGATTTTTGATGATAAGGAACACATATGGTTGTAATATTATTGAATGATTTGTTTTACTTACTTTAGTAAGATTTATTGTTTTAGCACATCAAACTTACTAAGCTTCAATGAGCTTACTTGTGTTATTTTTTATACTTGTATATAATTTGAAGGTTGGACGACCGGATCGGCACTCAATTCACACTATCCACTCATTTTCGGTAGTTTTTGGAACGTTCATTTTGGATTATATGGCATTTAATAGGCTTGTATGTTATTACTATTGTTTTGATATGTAAAATGTTAAAGTATGACCTTAAGTTCAAATAGTTAACTTATATGATATATGTGAATGAGGTAAGATGTTTAAGTGTAAGTTTATGGTAAGTGTGATTAGAATGTTGTGATTTGAGGTGCCTATGATAGGCACGTTGGTGAGATATTAAATTTTGTAAAATTGATAAGTTGTGATTGATGATTCATAATGATGTGTAATTGTGTATACTTGTGGTACCAATGAGGGTACATTGGTTAGTCACTTATAATGGTTGATTTAGCATGTTTTTAGCTTGTTTAATGTCTCTTTGAATAGGTCTTTTGGCTGGTAAATGGATTACTTAAAGTCCAAGTAAGCTTGAATTGGTAAACTTGTTGTTTAAGGTTCATTTTAGGTCCACACGGGCGTGTGACTCAGCCGTGTGAAACACATAGCCTGGTGACACGGCCGTGTGTCATCTGATGAGTTCTTTAGGGTGCAAGCCAGTGAGTTAAACAGCTTAACACACGACCTGGCACACAAGTGTGTGGGGCAACTCAAAGAGTTACATTACCGTGTGACCCCTGTTTTGCAAATTTTGCATACTTTTTTACTAAACTTTCCAAACTATTTCAAATTTTTCCTAAATTGTTTCTAGGTTTTTTTAAAGCCTCGAGGGCTTGATTTAGGGACGTTGTGTATGAGTACAAATGGTTTGTGATGTGATTATTATATTGATGAATAAAATGTTCAAATATGTTTTATTATTTTGTAATACTCCGTAACCTTAATCCAGCAACAGAGACGGGTTAGGGGTGTTACACATCCAATGTATTTTAAGATCAAGATGAGAAACAAGCACCATGATTGTCCTAAAAGAGTCTTTTAATAAAATTGGAGAGAAAGTCTCTATAAAATCAATGCCTTCTTTCTAAGTATATCCTTTAGCTATAAAATCTGTCTTATACATCTCCACACTACCATTTGTATCTCTCTTGATTTTAAATATCCATTTACAACTAATTTGTTTTACACCTTCAAGTAATAGGACAAGTTCCTAAACTTTATTGTCTGTATAGACTTATACTTTTCTTCCATGGCATCAATCCACTTTTGAGAATCATAACTTTTTATGGCCTAAAGAAATTTGATTGGATCATCTCTATCATTCCATTGACATCCTCATGTTCTTGGAGAAATACAACATAATCATCTAAAATAGTATTTCTCCTCTCTCTCGTAGACCTTGTTGAGTTTGTTCTTCTGAAACAATTACCTCATCTTGAATAGGGACTTGTTCAACATTGTCTTGTTAAGGATTTGCATTCACGTCTTGATCAATGATAGGTATGAGAACCTGAATATCATCAAAAGTGATAACAGGAACTGAGTTAGAATCCAATTCCTCTTCAAAAGCAATGTCTTTAACCTTATTTCTCCCTCCAAACTCAACATCCTCAAAAAATGTTGCAGTTCCCATAAAAATATTCCTAATTGTGGGATCATAAAACTTATAGCCCTTAGATCGCTTAGAATAATCAATAAAGTAGTTGCTCACTATTTTGGATTTCAATTTCTTTTCATGTGGCCTATAAGGTCTTGCCTCAACTGGACATCCCCAAATGTGAAAGTGATTTAGACTAGGCTTTCAACCTATCCAAAGCTCATAAGGTGTTTTTGCAATTGCTCTAATAGGTAATCTATTCAGAATGTAAGGTGTTGTCTTCAGAGGCACTGGCCAAATGAGCATTTTCACACAATGAGAAATGAGCTCATTTTGAGCTTATTTCTCCTTTTGACAGTTATAATTAATTTTAAAATTTTTAAACTGTGCAGGGCGCAATACCAAAACTATAAGAAGAAGTAGTTACTCAGAAAGCTCGATCTTAAGTGGCTTAAGTTTTGAAGCAACACGGAACATCTCTATAATGTACTCCCTCATATTTCCTTACATTTCCTTGACCTTTATACTTCACAGACATCAAATAAGTCAAAAGTGATGTCATCTCAACCTTATCATTTTTGGCAATGTGTTTCTCAATTTCGTCAAGGAAACCCTTAGCTTGAGTAATCTCTTTAGATTCGGTGCTCCTAAAGGCTTTTGGAATGGTGTGCTCATAATCATTAGACTCATGCGGTTTGAATGATCCCACCTCTCAAAATCCCTTTTAGCATCAAGGGTGCTTGTCGTAGTGAGAGGTGCAGGTTGTTATAAAATTTATATTAGTAGATATTGTGATAGAAGAAGATGAACTAGTTGAATATATAACAAAATAGATAAAAACAACCTTAAACCAATATTCATAAGTAAACAACAAATTCAAAATAGTGGCTAATCCCATCTCAAGATACCAAAAAGTCTTTGGACAATAATATTAACAGTAAGTGATGCCCTTGTTATAGCAATCAAACATTGACAATAAATTATGTCAAATAATGAATCAATCTTTGGACTAACTTATTACTCATATAAAGTACCTAATAATTGTCACACATTTATCACCACAGATGTTGCTGACATTCTGTGAAATATTAACTGACTTTCGGGTTAATTAATAAACGTACGAATCATAAAAATATATAATCATCTTGATATTTTAAATAAACTAGTCTACACAAAATAGGCCACTTTGGTGACATTTTGTTTCAACTAATTTATTTAAAATATTAGACATCCTTAATTAAATCATAAAGTAAAAATATGAATTTATTTCTTTCAAAATATTTTAAATTTGAGCCAAAATAATTTGAATAAAGGTAAATCTCATCTCAAGATATCATGCACTCCATTAATATTTCATCTTTGGACAAAAATATTAACTTGCAAGTGATATCTTATTGTAGTAATCAAAGAAGAACAATAAAAACATGTCGAATAATAAATCTTCCTTTGGGCCAATTTATTGCTCACATGTAAAACCGAATAATCGTCACATGTTTATTACCATAGTTGTACATGTAATTTTGTTAAATATTAACATTCCTTTGGGCCGATCAATATTAACTAAGTTACATGCACACAACTTTTTATATTTTAAAATAATTTTTTTTACAACAAAAATCACTTTGACAACTTATTGTTTTAGTTTTATATATATATATATATATATATATATAAACTTAACAAAATTCAAATTTAATATTTTCATAACAGACAGTTTAAAACTGAAACTTCTGATCGTGTCAAGTTTGCATAAATAACCAAAATAAAAGTCTAAATGGCATCATCATAAACCCAAAATCTTAATCTTTGACTATTAACTGAATCATTTATACTGTCATAGTCTTTAAGAATATTAATTGAATAATTTATTTAGCATCCATTAAAGTTAATTAAAGTTGTAACTTTAATCTCATAATAAACATAATCGTGACATAAAGTTCAAAACTTGACCACCTTCGAGCCATACCATTACATAAACCATACACTTAATCAAACAATAAAGTTTAATACACAAATGTAATTCACACATTCAACCAATCAAAACATGCATAACTTAAACGAGTTTGATATCATCAATTTTGTTTTTTAACTAAACGACGTATAGTAAAATTAACAACCAAATACATACTTTTAATACCATAGCTATACATTGAAAAGTCTGTACAGTTCGTTTCCTCGTCAAACTCTGACAAGCAATTTTGATTGATTTTGGAAGATATTGGATATAAATTGGTTTGATCTAAATCAAAAGAATCGTAAAGCTAGTATATGTACTTAATTATAATTATAAAAAAATCATAAAAAATAGAACTGACTTCTCCAATAATAAATACACGTGCATTCAAATTCAACCTTATAGAATTTGAACCACACAATCCAAAATCTTTTTTATATGTTAATTATTGGCATTATTAACAAGAAACCAAAGCAATTGGTAGAAAAATAATGGTTCAAATATATTAGAATTTATATTGAATTTAATCGCCAAAAGCTTCAATTCTGAATTTAAGCATGTTGAGTCTCAATTGAGCATGAAAAATCAAAATCACCAAAATTAAATAATAAAATAAAATATAAACTCTAAAATTTTGAACCCAAAAAATTTATTAAACCTATAAAATTTAAAAAACAAATCAATCTAAAAATAATAAAGAATCAATTCGTTCTCAATGATTCAACATGACGAGGCTCGGATATCATTTGTTATAATCGTAAAACAAGATCTTACATAAAACTTAACAAACCATAAACCATGATTTGTCATGTCAAATCATCACGAACAAAATTAAATGCAGAAGCGTACCTGAATCCATTGATTTTTGGAATCTTCGGTTCATACAGTTTTAATTTTTCAAATTAGCACACAAGTAATTTAGAAAAGGTAGTTTTCTCTTTTCTGAAAATGGGATGTTATAAAAATTACTTATGTGTAATTTAGAGATCATAACCTTAATATATAACTTTTGCACAATAACCTAATTAGTTCATCATTAATTAGAAATTAGTTATTATATTATCTACACATATTTGGCTCATACCTTATTTAATAACTAAAACCCAATAAACATTAACCAAATTAGATCACTTTTAATTTGGACTAACATTTTGTGATAGTAAATAATAACATGCAATTACTGTTATTATATATGTGATGCCCATATTTTCTAGCAAATAATACTAAATGAACTACAATTATTTATTATGGCGTTGTCATCAATTGTGAGTTTGTTTCGAGTTGACTTATGTCACCTATTCAATTAACAACATTATTAATATATACAACTAATGGAGAGAATAAATTATACATATTAAAAAATATATAAAACATATCAAATAGAAACTTTAATTTAATGGTAAAATTAAAATTTTACTAATCCAATTGGTGTATGTTCAAATCCTACCATATGCATATTTTTATTGATTTTTGTTAAAATAAAAAAAACTAAAATATTACCGAATAATATATTATTTTAATTACGGAAGGCATTTTCATAATTTCTCTAACTTAGTTGGTGAATCAATTGAGGGTAACACCAACTCAATAAAAAGTATTGATGTGTTTAGAAGTTGTTTCTTATGTTTAATAAAAAGATGCTTTTAGTCTTATTTTTAGGGAGAGAATCCATGTAACGACCCGAAATTCGTGGGCACCAGAAAAAAAAAAATGTGTTATCGGGCCTCCGTCTTAGTAAATCGAGTTAGTAAATAATCATTAGGAGTAATTATGAGTCTAGTAGTGTGCTTAATTAGATTTTTATTTAGTGAATTTAGCTTAATTGAGAGTAATTAGGAAAAAGGATCAAATTGAATAAGGAGTAAAAGTCTAATTGTAGATTAAAAGAAAATAAAAAGGACCAAAATGGCAATTATGCCATTTAGCATAAGTTGAGGCGGCATAAGCTTAAAAAAATCTGAGATTTTATGTGTTAAAATATATTATTAATATTATTAAATAATTATATTAATATAATATTATATTATATAATAAAGTAAATAGCAAATGAAATAATAAAAAAGAAACAAAGAAGAACAGAAAAGAACAGAGAGCATACATGAAACAAGCAGGAAAGAAAGAAGAAAAAGAAGGAAAAAGGAAAAACTAAAGATTCAAGGTTTTAAACTTTAAAAGGTAAGTCAATCAAGTCCTATTCTTTTAATTTTGATGTTTTAGAAGCTTTAAAGCAAGATTTTGATGAAACTAAGTTGATATTTTGAGAGTTTATTGGTTTTTAAGTATAGTTTATGTTAAAGAAAAAGATGAACAAGGGGTTAAATTGAATGAAATTTAAGTTAGAGTTAGTAAAAGGATTAAATTGTAAAGTAAGCTATAAGTTTTGTATTATAGGGATTGATTTGGAAGAAATTATAAATTAGGGTTTATTTTGAAAATTTTGTAATCAAGTTGAATATGGAAGGAATTTAAGTAGAATCAAGCATGAATTAAGTTAAGAAAATAAGTAAACTTAACTAGGATTTAATTGCAAAATAAGTCATAAGAAAACAGATTTAAGACAGCAGCAGTAGAGTAACTTTGAAAATTCACCAAAAATCGTAGAAATGGAATTAGAAGTTGAGTGAGATATGAAATTAAAGCTTATTGAGTATATTTTCATATGAAAGAAACAGAGATAGCAAATAAGTTCTGTATTGTGAGATATTTAAATTTTAGTGAAACTGGTTCAGGGTGATTTCGAGATCCCCTGTTCTGACTTGTAAAAATAATTAAAAATTGTATAAAAATGATTTTGGAACATAATTTATATGGTTAAATTCCTTAATGAGTCTAGTTTCAAATGAGCTAAACAAGGAGGCCATCTAAATTCTGTACAAAGAGTAATTTAATTCGTGTAGTGAAGAGAGGTCAGAGCAGTTGGACAGTGAAACAGGGGAAACTTTAAGAATAATCTGGTATTGATTGGCAATACCAAAAATTCTGAAAAATTTACAGTAAAAATATATATGAGTCTAGTTTCGGGAAAAATTTACGGATCTTAATTTGGAGTTCCGTAGCTCCAGATATAGATGATTTAGTGACAATGACTCAGGTAGACAGCCTAGAAAGAACTTATAAGTAAATAATAGAATTGTGTATAAAAGATGTGGAATGAAGAGGAAGAGTAGAAATTGAATAAAATTCAATTATTTATTGTAATTTAATGTTGTAATTAATAATGTAAATTATTATTTTCGTAGCTAAAAAGGAACTCGAGGCATCAACCCATAAAGGAAAGGAGAAGGTTACCGAGGAATAATCAAGCAAATTCGGGTTTGTATTACTATAATTCAAGCTATTTATTTATTCATTAAATATTAGATTAATTTATGGATATGGTAAGTAAATTATAAGGTAAGTGTTTTTATTGAAATTGAATTGTATCCGGATTGATATGGAAAAGTGTAATTAATATTGAAATTGAATTTATTATGAAAATGAAAATGAAATTGAGAACCAAATACCCTATTAACTAGTCGGCTGAGTCGGATATAATTGGCATGCCATAGGACATGGAAGAGTACGGATTTTGCCGGCTTATCGATCGTGCACTTACGCGTGCGACTCATCATTCTCGTTATCATTGTTACCGATTCGACACTTTGTGTGTCGATATCATCGTTATCATTATCGTTACTGTGTTCAAAGACTTTGTGTGTTGAATATCGATATTGTTATCATTATCGATTCGACACTTTGTGTGTCGTATATCGTTACCGTTAAGGCACATTGTGCCGCATCGAGTGTTGGTTGGAATCCGTGTATCCGTTAAGGTCCGAGTCCATTAATAGGGGTAAATAAAGAAAAGGTTAAATTGAATAAAATAAAATGGTTGAGCCATTGGAAGAAATGCAAAAATAGAACATGAACTGAAAAATGTGATTGAAATATGAGCATGAGAAAAGAAAGTATGAACCATTGGTTCAAGAAATGGATAATGGCTCAACATGATTGTGTATTATTTCAATTGTTAAATAGCTAAATTTGAATTGTATGAATATATTGAGAATGATAAACTTATGTTTGAATTGGGTTAGTTAAATTAAAGTTATATGATTTAATGATATGATTATTATGTTTATAATTTGAATTATGGTAATACCACTCGAGTATATGTATACTCGTGCAGACGTTGCTTCTTCCTGCGCGAGTTGTAGAAGTCAAATCATCGAACCAAGATCCGGCCGGACCGACTTCAAAGAAACCTTTGGTGATGTATATTTCCTTTTATAATGTGGCATGTACGTAGGTTGTGTTTAAATGTTATTATGTTTTGAATGTAAATGGTTAAAAATGTTAGTATTACAAGTTTAAAAATTATAATGAAAGGAGTATATTTATTTTAATCTAACTAATATTTTGATAAATTTAAGTTGATATTATATTGATTGAGTTTGATTAGAAAGTATTTAGAATAGAAAATGAATTTATCAAATGAATTGGTTAAATTGGTTGTTTATTGAAATGAATACGATTTATTTTACAGGGGGTTTTATATATTAATAAGCAGAAATGCTGCCGAAATTTATATTAAACAAAATTTATATTTGCAAATTGTCTGATATGTCCGGTAATGCTTCGTAACCCTGTTCCGGCGATGGTTCGGGGTTAGGGGTGTTACAATCCATATTCGAATTTTAGAGATAATATTATTGGAAGAAATTGTCATAAACCTGAAAATAATAACTCTATAGATCCTAAAATGGACATAAAATAAACATTTGTTAAAAATAATGCTAAAGGATACAAATATAAAATTTATGATAACACAGAAGAGAAATATATAAAAACAGCCGGGACCCACTTGAATTTTATTCCCCTAATTTGTTGAAATTTAATTATTGTATTTTATAAAAATTAAGAAGTTAATTTAATGATGAATTTTGACGTTAACAAAATATGTGCAACAAATTAATAAAAATTAATAATTAAGTTTATGTGTTTATCAACAAATAGATTTTGTAAATAAGATGACGAAATACAAATTAAAGTAAAAGAAAAAAAACTAATTTCTCAAATTTTTTAAAGTTAAGGGATGAAAATTACAATTAGACTTTTGTCTTTTTCCATTAAAAGCAGGCTTTTTCACTTTAAAATCATCATTAGTATCATCAAGATTAGTAAAGAAACATATCTTCTCAACTAAAATTAATCGAGTTAGAGTTTAGTCCCACTGATTAAAGTAAAATCCATCTATTTTATCTCGTGTGATATTGAACTATGGAACTCCCAATTTTAGACAGCCATGCAATGCATGATGGCATGCACGTTTGTTTCCTGTTTCTGTTCAACCTTTCTCTTTTAAATCATCGAAATCAATTAACCTAATATTCCCTTCTTTATCTCTCTCTCTCTATATATATATATTCCCAATTGAGATCCTAGCCACGAAATAATATTATTGCTCTTAAATTTTTTTGTATTTTAAAATTTTTAGATGTGGATGCAGTATAAAGCATACATAAAAAAATAATTTTAAATTCTATATATAATATTTTTAACAGAAATAACTATAAAAAATTAATGATTTTATAAAGAATAAAACAGATAAGAAAAATATTTTTATTTCATATTTTTATTTTAGACAAAAATATTATAGTTTTTTTATGTTTGATGAAATTTTGCGTTTATAGACATATTTTTTTAGAAAGAAAATGAAATTTGAGATTATTTTTTTATTGTAGCATCAGTACTATAATATTCTGTCTAGAATTTATTAATTTTTTTATACTTTTAATTATGACTGAAGTTAAGGAAGTACTGTAACTAGAGTGATTATAACATTTCTAAAGGATGTGACAGAAACTTTATGCTAAAAAGACAGTGATCCATCCAATGCAGTGAGCTGCTTTTGCATGGTGGCCTAAACAATCCCACTTAACAATGCTCCACTCCATATAACCTTTTGAATTAATCCTTCACTTGCCAACATATGGACCTCCAAAACTTAACTTTTGCACTTCCCTTTCAATGGATGAATGTGATTATAAAAATGTTTATTCTTTGTTCAAATTAACAAAAAGGAAAATAAGAGTAAACACAATTAAGGTGACTTAATTAAGTTACATTGCACAATTTGATTATCCAAAATCAGTAATAGTTTCATGTTTGCTTAGTTAGAAACCAAATCAGCACTCAAACTCAATTTAATTAGTCATTTCAAAACCCCAATCTTATATGTTACGGATGACGCGCACCCGAGGAATACTAATTAGTCATTTCAAAACCCCAATCTTATATGTTATGGATGACACGCACCCGAGGAATACTTAAATCGAGTTTTAATTTATTTTATGAACTTAGATTTCACAATTCTAAGAATTATTTAATATAAAATTAGAGTTGGTTATTACACTTGACAAAAAAAATGCTTAATAAATTGATTTCCTCCCTTGACCTTTTCCCTTAATATTACACAAACCCTAAGCAATGCATACAATAAACTTTCTATTAATTTTTAATGTGTGTTACCTTAATAGGTAGAGGGATGATCAATTTATAATGATCAAGATTCTTCAAATAATCAAATAAACGGATGAGATTTAACTTCTATTAAAGTAAATAACTTAATCATTTTAAATTGGGCCACTTGATTTAACTGGGTCCATAAATATGGGCTAATCTTATATAGGGCTTGCGTAGTTCATATAATTAGGAGGATTCAACTAGTTCGCGTAAACAAGAGACTGTCTTGAAGCTTCTCCAAATACTTGTCAAAATTTTTTTAAAAATATTTATAATGTTTTAATAGATACAAGTGGAGGGTTAATCCAAAAGTTATAAGTAATGTATTAAAAGTGATGAATTATGTCTTTTAGTCAAGTTTAGAGGTCAAAGATTGCATTAACCTTTATGTTATATCATTAAAAGATGTAACTATTTCAAATAGACATCTATTGCATAGTTATGTTTGTCTGAAGAAACATGAGAGCTCTTATGAATATGAATCATATTTCATTTGGAAGCTACCAAAAACACCCAAAAATGTATGAAACAAAGTTTCATGTTGTTCTCTCCATCTTCTACTATTAGATATTCCTATTACACATTGTTCAACACTCAATAGACTATTTTCGTTAGTGCAAAACACAGACAACCATTGGGTTTCATTGGGTCATTGAGGTCCATTTTCTTGGATCTCTTTTGTACACCAACAATAGTGGGAGTGAATAAAACTTTAAAGAAAGCGGCGGTTACGTACCTTGAAGCCTTCGTTAACACTACAAAAAATCTCATTTTTACCTCTATTTATAAATGCCAATAAAAGATAAAAATAACCACTAATATTGAGATATCTAGCAGTTTGTTGACCACCGGCTAGGTAGATGTCGAGAAAATTTTCTTGCAAGCTAACCACAAGTATTGGTAAAATGTGAACATTGGTTGGCAGAGGTTTTCCTAGAACTTTCAATCCCCATTATAGGTAAAGTATTTTTCAATGCAATTTAAAGTTCTAGTAGAAGTCATATTTACATTTAAATTTGAAATGTTAATTTAAATATTTTAGGTATTTAAAAGTATTGACAAAAAGTTATATTCACATTATATTTAAATATTAATATACATATTTGCAAAATGAGCTATGATAATATTTTGTAAATTTGAAACCGTTATTAATTTCATTAGCCCAAAAAAAAAACACTACTCAAACCATAAATAGTGCCATAATATCTTAAAAAGCCTTCAGTTTGCACTTGAAAAACAATTTTGTTCCTATTGTTGTTAGAAAAAAAATGGACAGAAAGTTTAAAGGCAAAGTAACACAAGGAAGAAAGTAAAGAGAGATATCACACAACGTTTATTAATGTAGTTCAGACACAACGGTCCTACATTTGCGGAGCTTCGCTTAGTGAATGATTTTATTCAACAATCGTTTGGATCACTTTTTGGCTTAAGCCCAATCTATCCTTACACAAAGAAGTGATTGTGGCCCCAATACTGACCTCAATTTTCACAAATCACTCACTCAAATACCTCAAAACACAATTAATAAACATCTCTAATTAATATCTAAAAGAGTGTCACAAAATAACTATAAGAACACAACAAAGTTGTCGACAAAGGCACTAAAAGACTACTCCCCAAGTGACAGCACAAGTAGCCTATCTATAGGTTGATACAATAGTCCATCCAATAGAGTTTAAATAAGCTTTAAACTACTATTTAAAAGCTGAAATTATCCCATTAATTATCATAAGTATTTATCAAATAAAAGTATTCATAAATCAGTCTTCGAACAGCTCCAAAACTCTCTTAAGAGATAAGGATAAGAACTCAATCCTTATCCAATGATGTCATCACAAGGATCATATGAAACATTTTAGAGTCCTAGCTAAACCAAATTGTTGTTTTGTCAAATATGTCATTACTTTGAAGGTTGAAAACAATAATCATCCATGAGGCTAAAACCTTCCACACGACCCAAGTAGAAAATCCATTCTCATTCTAACATAATATGGAACAAGCAGGTCAAAAACCCCAACAATCTCCCCCTTGATATGTAACACCCTTAACTCGTATCCGTCGCCGGAACAATGTTACGGAGCAATACCGAAACTTTTCAAAATATTTTCAGATAAATCATGTAAATCACTATTCATTAACCGAGATCACTCGTAACGTCTCTTAGATAGACCCTTGAGGCCCAATACAAGAATTATAATCAAGTCGGGACTTAATCGGAAACTCTAAAAAATTTTCGAGGCATTTCAAAAATTTTCTAATGTACAGGGCTCTCACGCCTGCGTGGTCCAAGGGACATGCCCCTGTGACCCTTAGACACGCCCGTGCCTCAGGCCGTGTCTAATTTAGGTTTCTCTTTGACTTGCGCCACACGGCCATGCCAAAAGGCCTTGTGCTAGGCTGTGTGGTTAACTAATTCAATTCAAATTAGGTGCAGGTTTTACACGGCCAAAACACACACCCGTGTTCAAGGTCGTGTCTCTCACATGGCTAAGACACACGCCCGTGTCTCTGCCCCTATGCTCAATTCTAAGTATTTTGTTTTCTCGAATTTAAGGTGCAGGAGACACACGGCCTGGCTACACGCCCATGGGGTATGTCGTGTGTCACACACGGTCTAAACACACGCCCGTATGTCTGCCCATGTGGACAAAATAAAGCCATTCCTAGCTTTATTTCTCACCCAAAATCTCACCCATGACCTGCACTTGAATCACACATCCTAATACCAACCATTTCAAGCATTCAAATCAAGTAAATTCCATCATTCATCATGGCATATCATTTCATGCATACATGTTCATAATCTTCTCTTGGTTTAGTCCATATGATAGGCATAATTTGATCAACTACTTAACAGATGTGTAGCTACCATAGTATGACATTACAAATATATCAAATCAAACCATTACTAGCCATTCCAATGGCTATATTACAAGGATCATTTATATTTACATGTCAATATGGCCAACATATCCTATACATGCCATTACAACCGTAATTGATTTACCATATTGTACCGACATGGGCCGATGGATAGTGTGAGTCATCTCCGCCGAGCTTCAAATCCAACGAGCTTCCGATTTACTCTAAAGCAAGGGAAAATAAAACAGGGTAAGCATAAAATGCTTAGTAAGTTCATATAACATGGTACTTAACTTACCATTCATCCTATTTGAGGTAACTAGTAAGGCATATTCAACCACTTTGATCTCAAGCCCTACAAACATCCTCATTTCCCTTGTTAGTCATATTGTAACACCCCAAACCTGGCCTAGACGCTATGGTCGAATCTTGCGATGTCACATTGAAGTGTTTTTCGTAAAGTGTGATATCGATGAAAAACCCCTTTTCTATTTAACCTTTTTGTGTTGTTTTATGACGATTCCAAGACGTGTCATTCATTTTCAAAACATGAGTCATTATCAAAAAGTTGTTATTAATTTTCAAAACATCATTTATTGTGGAAGCTTTTGCATAAGTTGCGTATTCGTGGTATTTTTGCTAAAACATTTGTATTTTTGAAAACTCGCGTCTTATCCTACTGCTAGTAGTTATAAATCAAAATAAAAATCCTAAATTAAAGTAAAAACCCATAAAGGCCATTTACAATAAAAATACCCCAAAAAATAATACTTAAAAACATAATCAAGTGCGAAAATGTATGCGGACGTGTGGCCACCTCTGAGTCCCTCACTACACCGATCCGCCTATGACTGGGGATTACCTGTAAAGTTAAAACAGATGGATGAGTTTACGACAACTCAGTGTGTAATCCCATACTTAGCGAACAGACAGAAAACAAACACAGTCTGGGCCTAAGCCCTTTTCCAGTATGAGTGACAATTTCAGTTTGGGCTTTGGCCCATCTCAGTACAGAATAGTCATGTGCTTGGGCCTTGGCCTATTACAGTAACATCCATCAGTGCAGTAACATATTAAGCAGTATATATGTCCTACCTAATCCAGCCTCTACACTCCATCTCCATCCAACCTTACACTCCATGTGGGGATATAATCAACCCACCCATCCCTACACTCCAGAAAGTACCGAATGCAGCACTATACAGTGATATGCAGCTGGACTGCCAATAATCTAGGCTCGAAGCCTTTCAGTAACTTGCAGCAATAATTTGCAGCAGAGCTGCCAGTGCAGTACACTTTCTCCAATCATATTTTCCCAACCCCATGCAATGTATCATACAATCGTGACAAGCCATCTCATGGAAACGTGCATATAATTAGAACAGTGTAGATATCATGCTCAGCAAACAGTCATACATATTTAAATGTCATACAGTCAGTTAGGGATCTAGGTATAGCTTACCAAACCTACAGTAGGTCCACAGTCGTCTCGGGCGACCCGTGCAACCTTAGCAGTCAAACAGTAAAAATGGGCCCATGAGCCCATGTTGCTAGCCCATGTGGGCCCACACGTCTGTGTGGTCCAGACGACCCATGATGGCTTTGGCCGTGTGAAGTCCATGACCTGGCCCAATAATTTCCACACGCTCATTTGGTTTGTTCGTTGGGGCCCACATGCCCGTGGGGCCCACACGGTCCTATTCGGCCCGGCCCATGAAATCGCACATGGTCGGCCTTGTCAATCACACACCCATGTTTAGTCACACGGCCTACCACATGGGCAGCTGCATGCCCGTGTGGAGTCGACGATTCACACTTTTCAGCTTTTTGTCAATTTTCGATTGTAGAACAGTGTTTACACACTTGTCAGCATTTCGCCGATATCATTTATAAAATACTGTTACACACATGGTTTCTATTTTCTGAGAAAACTACCCTTAGCCTTGAAACCTACATTTGCCCAAACCATTAGCAATTAATCTCCTAAACCTTTACCTCATCGAAACATACAAGTTGAACACGCGTTAAACTAATAACAAGGTTACATTTGATCGAGTAAAGAGGGAGGTTTCATCCACTTCAATGCCAATGAAATATCTTTCACTCTCCAAATAGTTCCTAGGCATCAACCGAAGTCAGATAAGCATTGATTCCAAGCAACCAGATAACTACATACCATTAGCACTTACCAACGATAAACACTGCCCTAAATGTTCCAACCTTAAAAGCAGCACAAACCGATCACCGCCTTAATCCTACCATAAATATAACAATCATTTTAGTCACCAATTAAGGATCAAAAGACAAGAGGCGAAACATTACTTACCAAACACACAACAATAAACGGAGACAACTAGTTACGGCAACAAGAAGCAGATTAGGAAACAACAATAGTCGGCAGCAAAAGAAAAAGAGGGAATTGACCGAGCCCTAACGAAAGAATAAATAAAGAGAAGAAAGGAGAGGAACAAGAAAATGGCCGAAATCACAGCATTAATCGGCACCCAGGAAGAAGAGTAGTCGATAGGACAATAAGAAAACCAATGCCAGTGCTGAAATTGGGGTAGAAACCGATTATGTTCCGGCTAGGGAAAACCAACAAGGAGACTTTCAGTAAGGGGAAGCAAACAAATTAATTGGAAATTCGGCAACAACCAAGGGAAGTTGAGAATAGCAGAAAGAAAGAAGAAAAAGAAAAATGAGAAGAGGGGAAGAGAGAAATTTGACAGAGGTTTTTTTTTTTGGAAACTAAATGAAATCGAAATTGGAAAAAAAATTAAATAAAAAACGAATATTCTCTCTATCCCACCCTTTTCTCCTAAAATCACTCCCCAATCAATATTTTCTCCTTAAAATGGGCCATACATCCCCCACACTCCTCAAACACTCAAAATTTCGATCAAACTCCAACACCTTCCCGACCAAGCAATAAAAATAAGTCCCATGTTTGCGCAGGCACTCGAACTCTAGACCTATTGCAACATAACACTCCACTTAATCACTAGACCAGTAGGCCCATTCTGACCTGTTTTACCAGCATTTAGTTATAAGTCTACTGTCTAAAGATAAGGATTTAATCAATTAAAACAACAAAAATTGCTCAAGCTAAGGCTTGAACTTGAGACCTCTCAAACACTTCCCAGAGCACTTAACCACTGAAGCAAACATACAATTGTGTAACAAACATATGAAAATAAAAATTAAGGATTTTTGGGGCGTTACACATAAATTCCATAGTAAGATCAAGACATGTATGGGCTTAACAACAATCAAGTTCCCATACAGATATGCTTTCCACAACATGTATTCATTTAACATGTATAGACATCACTTATTAATACAAGTATAGCTTCATAGTAATTCTTTTTGAATTCAGATCATTCCATGGCAGGACTTTACTCATTTTATTCAAGTATTAAGGTTGCACAAGTAGTAGTGCATGCAAGGTGTACGTGTCTATGATCAAATATGAACATTCTCATCAAGTAATTTCCATATACAAATATCATCTTCTTGTATTCCATGTAATATTATTTTCATGTCATATTTCCAAATCATATGTATCATTCCATGTCAATTTGTTTTAAATTCATCTTTGCTCTTGTCAGAACTTTGCCCGTTGAATTTATTCGAAATATCGATGGATACACAAGTAGTACACTCGAGGTGTACAAATCAGGATCCGTCAATTCATTTTCAATGGTACCCATAAGGTACTATCTCATAGATTATACTCTCGAGCCACACATGTAAATAACAGGATTACCGGTCCAAGCTAAATCCTTTTTATGACATATGCTTTAAGGAGCTTGATCTGGATTACCCGTCCGGGCTAAATCCAATTCTTAATATATGCTTGAGAGGACTCACATCAGGATTACCCGTCCGGGCTAAATCCTTTCCGTAAAGAAGTTATTAGGATTGCTCGTCTGAGCCTAATCCATTCTGCAACAAATGCAGGACCTCATTCATTTTGGCAATTACATTTATCCATCGATATTCATTTATTCAAATGAGATTTAAATATTTTTCAAACATTATCGGGCATGTAATTATTTCAAACATCTTTAACACCATATAATTCATATGATAATATTCCACATCCATTCCGAGCATAAAAGCAACATTCCCATCGTTTACCCTTTTTACATAAATCAGGCATTATCAATTAATTAGAACCATTTTTTTATCGGGCTTGATCGAATATGTAATCCTTTCACATATATATGAAATTTATACAATTTATATAATCACAATCAAAACAAGCATGTAAATAAACATAATTTAGTTACACGAACTTACCTCGACAATGTTCGTGTACATAAATCTACTAATCCGACATTTTCCTCTTTTCCTCGTTCTAACTCCGAATTTGGTCTATTCGGATCTATACCAGTAAATTTAACATTAATTTATCATATTTCACATTCGAGTGGACTCAATTTTAATCCTAGGCAAAATTACTATTTTACCCCTAACTTTTCCATAAATTCCATTTTCATCCCTAGACTCGGAAAATGAAACTTGTGCAAATTACTCCCTATTCCAAGCCTAACCAAAGCCCCATTACAAAATTTATAGCACATGTATTCATAAAATTTCAGAATTTTTCCTTTAATTTCACAAGTTTATGTTTTAGTCCCTAAATCATGTTTTCATCAAAAATCACTTTGTAAAAGTTATTTATCTATCAATAATCTTTCATTTTCTATCATAAATTTCTAATTTCCAGCATATACATCCATGACCCATTTTTCATACCTTAATAACCTTTCAAATTAATCCCCCAAATAGAGTGATTAAGCTATCCCGATTCCAAAAATATCAAAAAATTACTAAGAATGGGACAAGGAAACTTACCCAATTTGGCCATAAAAGTTTCTTCTCTCTCTCTTAGGGTTTCCATGTGTTTTTAGGTTGAAGATGACATAAAATAAGATGATATATTTTATCATCTTTTTAAATAATTAAATTTTGGCTATTTCTATTTTAGTCCTTGACCTTTTTCTATAATTCTATGGATGAGTCACCATGAAAAAATCTACATACTTTTGTTAATGGTCTAATTACCATAAAAGGACCTCTAGTTTTGAATTCCATAGCTATTTGATCCTTATAGCTACTAGAATTCAACTTTTACATTTTATATGATTTAGTCCTTCTCGTAATTAGACACTAAGTCGATAAAATATTCATGTCAAAACTTTCACATGTCACGTCTATCATAATACAGACCATAAAATAAAATAAAAATAAACTTATTTTTGGCTCAAATTTGTGGTCCAAAAATTATTTTTCCGATTTCACCGAAATTAGGTTGTTACATGATATTTTTTAAAAAACCTGCAGCAAATGTTTAACACGTAAACCAAACAAGCTAAATTTCAAGGGAATTATAATATGTCTCCCCCTAAGAGGTGTAGAACCATGCTCAATCAAACACTCCTTATATTAATGTGTTTGTTCATTTCATACACTCATTAAATCAACATAGTCTTTAAAAATTCAAAATCATTTCCCCCTTTGACAAGGCAAAATGTGACAATTGTAACCATAAACCATCACTAGATTAGTAACAAATTCAACAAGTCAGCAATAACAGTTGCATTTCATTTGTTGCAACCATTTTTTCCATTTTTTCCTCCTTTCTGGAAAAGATGCCAAAAGTGCTACCCCTCACCAAAAGATATCGAAATCTACCATAAATGAAAACAAAGTTGACAGAATCACCAAATCAGCACCATTACTCCCTCTTACTATATTCATCCTCTATTGGCTTTCATCATGTTGTTTAAACGGATGAGATTTAATGCTACCTTATCAACAAGAGGAGTTGGAGCTCTTGGAACAACAATAGTCTTTTCCATGGAACTTAGATGACATTTGTCCAATGCTAGATAAATCTTCAACATGGTTATTGTAATACCCAATTTCTGCCCGGCCCGATGCCAATATAAAAGGCCCAAAGAAAAACAGAATGCAAATAAACCAATAAAACAACCATTAAAAGTCCAAAATTACAGTCCAATTAAAAACCAAATTAAACCAAACCCGCTAACCTAGCCCGTCAGACCCACTAAGCCCAATTCAAACCCTACCCAATTAGCCCAAACTGAATTAGCCCAAATGAGCTCAAATAAACCCAAAATAAAAAACCAAACAAATAAATCAGTCCCTAACCCAATTTTACAGTGGCCCAACAGCCCAAAAACCTTAAAATTTTCAGAACCCTAGCCCCTAATTGCCTCAGCTGTCGCGCCGTCTCTGACAACCTCCACTAACCACCTCAGCCATTGGTCACCGTTCTTCACACCTCGGCAACTGCCCACTGCGTCCCCACATGCGCTCTTGCGCCACGTCGGCCCCTATGCCCACGCCCCCTGACGATCGTGGCTCCCCTAGGCACCTCGGCTGCCGCTCCCCGCATGCTCCTGATCACCACCATCGCCCATACCCTGCAAGAGAGAACAACGAGCAAGAACAGAGGCAAAAAAACATAAAATAACAAGAAACAGTAGTAATCTTTTGGCTATAAAAAGCCATCCAAGAAACAGTGTACGGGGCTTCTTTTTTTTTTGGCTTTTACGAATACAAAAAAGAAATCAAAAAACACGAACACAAAATTATCAGAGATCAAAGAGATTAAAAGGTTGCTTTTTTTCCTGTTTTGCTGTCTTCGATTTAATACCGTTTTTTTTTCTCTTCTAGGCTTTGCTTACTATTTTCAAAATCCAAAACAAAGATCAGTAACAAAGCGAAATAAATAAAATGAAAGGGAGAATGCGTACCTTCGTGAACATCTTTGTTCTCCCCGTCGCAATCGGAGACGAACGAAGAGACTGGTCGGAGAATGAGGCTTAGAATCGGTTATGAAATTGGGTCGGCTCTTCAAGCGTTGCTATTCGCCGTTCGCGGTGGCATTTTGGTAGCTTGAAAGAGAGAATCTAGGGTTGCGGCTAAGGGAGAGATTGGGGGAAACATTTAGGGTTTTTGATTATTTTTGTTTTAAATGGCAGAAAGTAGGGATTAGGTCGGTCCGGATTTTTGGAAGGGATAGGAAACGGCACCATTTAGGGCCTGATTCAGTGGCCCTAAAACGGTGCCGAATAGTTCGACCCGAAGGCCCGATTCGCATGAGACTAAGGTCCGCGTGCTTTCGTGGTAGCGGAATAATTGCACGTTCAACCCTGCTGTTTGGGATGGCTATTCAATCAGATTTTATCACATGCTTTCTTTTATTCCTCAATTAGTCCCTGTACTGTGCGCGTTAACTCGTCCTAATCCTTTATGTGCCACGTTCTGGTTAATTGAAATAATTGCCGGTTCGATCCCTATTCTTTGTGCGCATTGCAATCGGGTCCTTGTTCTCCTCTTCTGATATTCGTGACCTTGGTCCTTAGTATTTTACCTTGGTTTTAAATCATTTTCCGGCCTGAATTCAAGAGTCCGTTGTATTTTTTTATTATTCAAAACCTTGTTATTATTATCATTTATTTCATGGTTTTTATATGTTGTCCTCATAAAGCCATACGTTTTATTTCGAATTTTTGGCATCTTTTTGAAAGTATTTCATATATTTGTCTTTTCTCTTTACTATGTATTCTTAACTTAAAATCATTTTGTTAATTGTTTTAAACTGTTGCATGTAGTATCTCTTTTAAAATTGTCTAACTCATTGACCTTTGACCATTAATATTAATGCTTAAGCCATGTGACCATTATTCTTGCATATATTATTATTTGTTTATGCGTACTTCCATATCTTTGATATTATCATTTTCATCATTATTGTTATGTTATTGTGCAACCATCTTTAGTATTATCCATGCATGTTAATATTTCAGAATAACGATACTAATGTTATGTGTATTATCATTGTTATGCCAAATTTGTGTTATATAATCATGATTCGTCGAGCGCAACCCCACTCACGATTTAAATAAGGTTTCTTTAAAATCCAAATTACCAAACACGTATAATTTTCAAATATGTTTATCAATTTTACCAAAAGCAAAAGTTTTTAAATGAGGCAATATTCTATGTTTGGAAATTCGAGAGGTCGTGCCCTATGTGTTGGGTTCCGGTTCTCTTGCTTGGCCAAGCAATCGGATACCTTTTTGATATTTTAATGCATGAGTCTCAGGAATTTAGAGATGATCCTGGATTCGAGGATTAAGACCATCGTGTCCTATGTACTGGATGTGATATTTTACTCCTTCAGAACAGGAAAATCTTGATATTCAATTCGAGAAGGCTAAAATATCTCCAAAAGTGATCAATCTTTCTCTTTATTTTTTTAAGTTTTCAAGCTTTCGACATTAGGACATTAATTAATCAATTTGGTACCAATTTTGGGCGTTGCGAGGGTGCTAACCCTTCATCGCGCGTAACCGACTCCCGAACCTATCTTCTCAAATCTTCGTAGACCAAAAACATTGTTTTAGTAAATCAAAATGTTTTATTAAAACAAAGGTGACCCGATCACACCTAACAAAAGATCGGTGGCGACTCCCGTTTTTCATTTTCAAAACCAAGTCGATTCTCGTTTTTTTCAAAAATGGTTACGACAGTTATCATGAGTTACAACCTCATGTTCCAAACGAACATCAATCAAATGTTGATCTTCATTGCTCATATGCTCTCAATCCTTCCTAATCCAAAACTGCCTATGTTGCGGCTCCTTGTTCTATTTATTGGTTCAACAAGTTTAGCAACCAAGCTAAACTTCTTCTAATCTTGCATTATTTTAAAACAGTGGGGGTCTAATGTGTCTTTCTTACAATAATGGCATACGAATTATCCTTTCTCCTTGTAACATATATGTTGTTATCTAGGTGTTCTTCCATTAACTGTTGCAACATTAGATTGAGCCTTTCTTGTACTTCTCCTTCTTTGATCATTAGTTAACTTGTAACAATGAGATCTAACATGTCCGGTCTTTCCACAATAGTAACAAACATGTTTTCTATTATTCTTTTTACTTGTCCTAAAAGAAGAAGTAACAACCATCTCATTAAATTTAACAAAAAATGTAGGAGATATAGGTTTCTTACCAAGTACATTACAATCAGGTTCAGATATCTCAATAGCTAAGATATTTCGGATCTCCTAATAGCTAAGATATCTTCACTTAGCCTTTCTTATTTTTTAAAAAAGGATTTGGCATCATTTAACTCTTACTCAGTTGCTTTCAAAGTTACATCATTTTTAGTAATCATCTCATTTTTTTCTTGATAGTACCAACAAGCATCTCGTTAACCTTTCTGAGATCAATAATTACGCCACCTTTCTATTTGACCACAGTTTCGAGCCTTTCCTTTTCTCCTTTGAGAATGATAACTTCTTCCTTCAAGGACTCATTTAATTGGCACAATGTTTCCATGTTTTTAAACATTTGGTTCCATGTTTCCTCTTTATTGTTGAAAAAGACATCATTATTATTATTTCAATTTGATGTTTTAACCACTGAAGGTGGATGAGGATAGAAGGACCTATCTTTTTGGACTTCATTATGAAAAGATGAAGTTTTTGGCTAAATCTTAACATTGATTATGAAAAGATATAAATGCAATAATTGTAACATCCCATACTCGACTCGATCGTTAGGTCGGGATGCCACATTTGTTGTTAGAGTAACTACGACCGGTTATAACACCATTTAACCATTTTTACATCTTGATAAGTATATTACACATTCATAATATGGTTTACAATCATTTTTGGGTTTTATACGAGCTTACAAAATCTCTTTTGATAACTCAAGGTTGAATATAGAATAAAATGCAAAAATTTCAAACCATCGGGTTGACTTTACGACCTCAGTCGCGACGTTACTCACTATTTCCAAAAGTTCATTAAATGCCAATTCACAATAACTTGTACAACTGGCTACTATTTATTTCCAGCATTTAAATAAGATACATGCTTTCAATTGACTCAGATAAGGCCATTTCATCAACATTTTCATTCAAAATCACCTAACTAACCATTCAACTTAAAATCGATTCAATATATGCTCTATTGCAAAGTCTCGGCCATTTAAACCTTTTCAGATACTTATGCTAAACTCATATATGCATTTAACAAGTTAAAAACATTAAACTTAAACTATATTTCCAATTTGGAATTCAAAATGACCATTTTGATACAATACTGACTCCAAGCCCTAAGTGCATGCCATAAATTCAAACATGAAGAAACTATACAAACATGGTTGAGCTGAGGGTTGTTGATTGGATGCTAAATTGCTTATCGAAACTTCGATATTCACCTATACATGTGCACTGAATAAACAAATTGTACGCTGAGCAATAAAGCTCAGTGGTACTTTCATGATTCAAGTTAAATAACATTAGCCTTAATATAAATTAACACAATTCAATTTATGGTTTAGTTATAACCATTTCATTACTGACTACGCCCCAACGTGCGTGCATCGAAGCTTAGAAATATGCAATTGAATATAAAATTGAAGTGCAGTATCTGTAAGTGAACAAGTCAGGTTGTAATATAGTTAAGTGTACAATGAAACACTTTGGAAGTATTCCGAGGATTTTACCTAAGGGATTGCTAAGTTGGTGAAAACTATTATTAAATTAATTATCTGAAAACAACTACTAGTCTAGTTGAGTTTTGAATTAGTAGTGCAAATTCTAAATTAAGACTGCAATAAACTAATTAATTAAAACTAAACCTAGTTAAACTATTGGAACTTCCTACTCCTAGTTTCAACGATGCAAGCTACTTGGCCTAGAATTTATTGAATTCCTAATTATCAGCTAAGTCAATAATTCCCCTTAATTGAGTTATTTACCCCCATTAACTAAGAATGCCTGCTCGGTCTCATTCTCACTAAGAGTTACTACCTAAGATACCCTTTCGATCTCACTTAGGCATATTGATACCCAACAGAATACCATTTCGGTCTAACCTGTCTAGATTTTCTACTAAGGTTGCCAAACTTAGTATACTAAGTTATTTAGCAAACTTGAATAAATTCCCAATTTCAGATAACTACTTACTTAATCGATTAATCTGTTAAACAATTCATTCATGCGAGATATGAATAAAGCACAATTTTATTCCACTATTTATACAAACAATCAATTAATTGAATTCACGATAGAGATATAAATAAATAGAATAGGGAAGAGAATGCTCATAGTTTTGGATTTGGTGTCCTAAGTGTAGTACTTTTGTCTATGTACACTTATAATTTTTACGAATAGATTGGTAAATAAAAAAATTTCATGGATTATATTAATATACTTTGTATAATGCCCTCATGTGGTTTTTACATGCAAAGCAAAATAAAAGTAAATATTGGCTCACTAGTTGTCTAATGTTTAAACTAATACTAAGCAGTATTACGTGGTTAGATCATAATATGAAAAGGCAACTTATATTAGTAGATGATCACTGAAATCAGAGCTTTAAAATTTATAAAAAGAATGATCGAACCTGAAAACTAACTCTGACGACGATTAAAGGCAAGTGTACCTATCGAACAGTAGTATAGCTTAGGCAAGACCGGATTATTGAACCCAAAGGAACTAAAAGTATTAATACTAACTTTATTTTTATTATTTAGCCTTAAAAATAAAGTGAAGTTGCTTTAATCTAAATTAACGAAGACTAAGCTAAGGACAAAGACAAAAAGAACGAATTGGGAAATAACTTGAAGAATAACTCAATTGATCACGACGATACCCTCAGGAAGAATCCACCTAGACTTCACATGTTATCTAACCTTGAATCATATGATTTATTTACTTAGCTTGACCCGTAGGACTCCCTAACGTATGCTAAACCCTCTTTCGAGGCGAATAATATCTAACCCTAGGTTAATTAGTGGAACTCTCGTTCTCTTATAATAACCCTCTAGAATAGCAGTAAATCGATCTATGGATTCCCATATTAGGTTTCACCCTAATCTGGCAAAATCTCGTAACCCTATCTCTAGGTGTTCGATCAACTCCGCTTAATTACGCTAGATCTACTCTTAAGCAGGGTGTATTCCTCCTCCACCTAAGCACATCAGATTTGGATTAAGCATGAATAATTAAGAACAACCTAAGTATTTATCATATAATTCAAAAAATCAAATAACAAGATTCATCTAGGTTTCATCCCCTTCAGGTATCTGAGGAGTTTAGTTCATAACTAAGAAAGAAAATATCTCAAGAGAAAAGATAAAACAAAACATAAGAAATCCCTAAAACTCCCTGAAGGAATTGAAGGAGAATTCTGCCGTCTTGAGTATAATTTCGGCTTCTTGGGATGGATCAACTGTCTAACTTCAAGCGATTCCCACAATTCTGACCTTTCCGGCTTGGCTCCTTGGCCTAGCTCGCCTCCAATTTCAGCTTCTGCCGAACTCCCCTTTCAAGTTGCCCCATTGGGTGTTTATATAGAATTTGTGATGCTTTACTTGGCCCCTAAGTTTCCTAATTTAAGTAGAATTTCTGCTATGGTGTTTGAATAGGCTTTGGAATGTGTTTCTTTGCCTCCAAGTATCCTTTCTCGAATAAAATTTCTCTTTCAGGTGATGAGGACACAGTCTGGCCACGCACACACCCGTTAAAATCGTGGGTGGCGGCCGTGTTTGGACTTTTAATGAGGCACGGCCGTGTTTATCGAGGTCCAGGTCATGTTCTAGTAATTTAATGAGGCACGACCGTGTGGCTTGAAGTCCAGGCCGTGTCGATTTCGTGAATTGGCCCATTTGGCCCGTTTTAAGCCCGTTTTACGTTCTTTTCATCCATGGGTGCTTTCCTGAGTATAAGACATAAAAAAAGGATTAAGACACTTTTTTACATAAATCGAGACTTAAATTATCCAAAAGCATGCTAAATATAGGCCTAAAATATGTTACTTTTACGGTTTATCAGTAGATGAACCTAAACATGTCTTTAGTTTAATCAAAATGAGCAAATCGATTGAAAGACTAATATGTCATTTATCAAGTCCAATTAGGGAGATGTCTTGTCTTGGCCATCGGAGTAGATGACTCCCAAAAGATAGAGACATAGATGTGACTGACTGGACTAACAGTACATCGAACTAGACCGAAAAAGAATAGATCCTGAATTTTTTTATGGATTTATTCACTTATGACATTCGAAGTGCGGCATACATTAGTCCTAAGTGGATGACGGACTATGTATGTGTAACTCGTATACTTTGATGTAAGTAAAAGCCCAAGTTCGAATAGATAAGGAATTGAAAGCTGGTGCGTTCGATATATGACTTCTGTAGTATGTAGCATCATTCATAACAGTGGAATTGATAGCCCCAGATATGGGTAAATGATATCCTCTTTTTGGCATTACATGGTTGATGAAAAGTAAGTATGACCACAGGTCATTCATCTTGTAAGACCCGCTACCTGACCCGAATAACCGAGTCCAGATATTGGATGTTACGACATACAAACACTAAGCATAAAATTTAAACCATTTGTATATAACCAATTTTCAACATACTTCATATTATTCTAATAAAGGTCTTCTGAACAAAAGAGATAAAGAAAACATTCAAAAATACAACAATCTCTTAAAAACTATAATATATTACAACACAAAAGTTCATTAAAGACAGAATCTTTTTAATGTAGAGACTTTTACGCCCTACTCCTAAGATTTCCTCTGTATGCATAATAACCCAACTCGTCGCTTCCCCGACGTATTTTTGGCTTGGTCCCTCTTGGAGCACATACTCTCACAGCAAGACCTAAAACATAAACAAACACTTTGTAAGTGTAATGCCCCGAATCTTGGGGCTAGAAGTTTTGGGTTTTGTGGTTAGGGTCAGTGAGTTGGTGGTGCTATTGAGTTTAGTGGTGCATTTAAGTACCATAATGGGCCTGCTGGTTTGGTGGTTGAGTAAGTGTTAGTGAACCTTTGGGTTTTGGGTTCGAGTCGCTGTGTGCGCATTTTGGGAGCCTTTTTAGTTTTTTTTATTTTTAGTTAGTGATAATAATTATTTATAATTATTTTATTATTTATTTTTAATTTGTCTCTAGGACTTTTTTTTTCTTTTTTTGGTTATTTTATTTTCTTTTCATTTTTGGTTTGGTTTTCTCTGTTCTTTTCCTTTTTCCTTCTGTCGCTTGGGGGAAAACGGTTTTTGTTACATAGATATCAAAGAGTTTCGCTCCTCCGTCGTCAAATCAGGTGTGGGTTTCGTATCTTCTTTTGTTTATTTGCGAATTCTTTTTCGACCTTATGTGAAACTGACATCGAGTGTGTAACTGTTCATAAACCTGTTAACTCTGATGTTGTATTGTTGTGTAATGCTTAGAATTTGCATGATTTGACATATTTTCAAACTATCGACGGCTAGGGTGTTCTTCTGGCTAAAAACATGTTTTTCGGGGTTATTCTAGGGTGGTTTCTTGACCACACGGGTGGCCATACGGGCGTGTGCCGATACACACAGCCGTATGCTTTTGGGAATTAGGGTTTCTAGGCGCCACACGGTCGTGTGGCCGATTTGGGGAAATTAGTCGATTTTCATACGGCTGTGTCCCCCTAGTACACGAGTATGTGAGTTTGGGAATTAGGGATTTGGTAATTTGGTGCCACACGGCCGTGTGGCTAATTTGGGGATTTAGGGATCCCACATGGGCGTATGTTTTGGATAAACGGACGTCTGAGACCCTCACATGGTTGTGTCAGCCCTGTACTCATGTTTAGTGCAAATGGACAGAGAGTTACACGGCTTGTTCCCACCGCCATGTGCCTTTCTTCACACGGGCGTGTGCCTCAGCCACACGGCTGTGTACCTATTTTTATACGAGTTTTTAACCTCCCACATGGCCGGAGCACACGGGCGTGTGGTCTGAAGGCACTTGTTTTGGTTTTGTGTGTGTTTCTGATCTGAAAACGTGTTTGTGTGCTTCAACCCTTGTCTAAGCTTTAATAAGGGTCGATAAGACTTTGATTTAGACTTCGGTAGTTAAGTGTTATCTGTAATTGTTGCGTGAGATGTCTGACTCTAAACTCAGTTAACTAGGGGTGTGTGTGCATATCTGTTCTGTCTGACTGTCTGTTAATGTGTCACTGTGCTGTGAGATTGTGTGCATACATACACTTGCATAATGTATAGTTTTGGGTGGGATTACGAAGAGAAGGGCATACACTTGCATAATGTACAGTTTTGGGTGGGATTACGAAGAGAAGGGGGTCTGATCCTGATTTGATCTAACAGTTCTACTGTAATTTACTCGTACAGCGATTTATCGCATTGTACTGCATGTGCGTCAGCTTTGATGCGTACTATTATTTGATTTGGCAATTTAACTGCATTTTGATAAGCCATCGTTGCCGGGCAACCCAGGATGACTTATTTGGTGTGTAAGGCTGGATGGGCCTTTCGAGGTCCTATGTGGTGTGTTTTGGTTGGATGAGCTTAATCAGCTCTTATGGGGTGAGATTGGAGGACAGAGAGGTGTGTTGGTTGGATTAGTGGGTTTTACTGTTTGACTACTTTCCATACGCATCTGTTTAAGCATTCTGGGTGCTAGATTATCTGTTTGTATTTAGTTTGACTGAAAATACATATGACTGAGTGTCTGTGTGTCAAATGGTTTGTCTTTGAAATGTTACGTTCTATTGGGACGTTGACCTCGAAATTACCTTTTGTTTCTGTATATATCTGTAGTTTTTCGATTCTGTATTTCTATTTTTAGTCTTGATTTGAACTCAAACTAAGCCCGAGTAGCTCACCCCCTCTTAGTGTTTCTCTTTCAAGTACCTCCTTCGTTTTCTACGGCTGGACTCAGCAAGTCGGAGGTCTCAGAATCATCGTGTTTTTCTTTAACTGGTTGATAAAGAATTTTTTTTAATCTGAGTTTTATGTAAACGATTTTGGATTGTAAATTATGTTTTAAACACCGTGGTATGAAATGTTTTGAATTAAACCGATTGAATTAAAATACCTTGTATTGAATAACGGGATTTGATAACTGAAAAGTTTTATTTAACTTAAATAAACTGGGTGTTTTCTAACTGGATAATTAATCACTTCGGTGATCAATGTAACCTCCGAGATTTGGTCTAAACTCCTAAGCCGGGTTTAGGGTGTTACATTTAGTGGTATCAAAGCTAGGTTTGCAAAAACCCAGCCTGTGTTTTTACGTATCCATGTGTGCACGTAGTGGTTTTAAAAAGAAATATTTGAGAAACTTTACCACAGTAAATTGAATGATTGTGTTTTGTAAATGTTTTACGGGCATGAACTGTCTGAGACTCCGATGCTGGTCCAGGTAGAAATTTAAAACTGTAAGATTAGAAATATAGATTTCTGTATTTAAATTGTGTTCATTTTCTGAAAATGTAGATATTCTAAGTTAGCGACAAGACTGATATGAATTCTAAAGGTAAACATGATCGCGATGAGTTGTCTACTTCTCCGAGTCGTGAGACTATTCAAGAGTCGGGGGTCAAAGTGATTCCGCCAACTTCGAGTAGCGATAACCCGAAGCTTGGTACTTAGGCATTGACTTGGGTAGTGAAGAAAGTTTTAAAGAAGGTGTTTGAGGCTAGGATAAGGAAGAATAGTGAAATGCTTCAAGATTGGTGCGTGGATTGTGGGAAGAAAATAGATCGTAGCTGTAACGACCCGAAATTGGGCCTAGTAGGATTGGGCCCAATAGGCCTTAGGCGTAGAAATGTTTAAAATTTTTGAGAATATGAATGGCGTTATTGTAAATTGGACTTATTAGTTAATTGAATTTGGAAGGTTACGAGGTTTCTAGGAAGTTCCGGGTTCAAGATGGGCTATAGGAAAAATGTTGTGTTTAAGCATTTAAGGAGAGTAAGTAGCATCAAGACTTAAGGAAATAAGTGTGCATTTTACTAGTATAAAGGAGCTTATGGTAAAAGAGATATGGCGCCACATGAAGGACTTTGAGGGAGGAGGTTCAAATCCCATCAAGTGCAAAATTTTGACTATTTTTTTGTGTTCTTTCCCTAAGTGTCGGCCATAGTGGTATTTAAGGCAAGGTAGAATTTTTAATTTTGGCAAGGTGGCTAAGGAAATATGGAAAGGAGTAAAAGAAAAGGGAAGGAATAGGGAACATGTTGGCATTTTTCGTGGGAGATGTTCTGGAAAGGTTTTATTTGGTCTATGTTCATCTTCTGGTAGAGATGGTAATGGTTTTGGAAAGGGAGAGGGTAGCCGAATTTTGATGAGAGCATTTTGATAATTTTGGTGCTTGTTAGGCCTAATTACTTTTGGCATCCTGTGTGTTCATTATTCCAACTTCTTCTCTCATTGCCGCAACTTCAAGACAATAGTGGATGTTTTCTCTTTTCTTTCTTGTCTTGCCGAAAACACCTAACCTTTGTGACCAATTATTTTCACTCATCTTCTCTTGAAAACCGAAACTACCGATCCTTTTTTGTTGTCTTGCTACTAGTGCCAAACCGTGTTCTTCATTTCGGTTCATCCCAATTATTAAGGTAAAGGTTCTTTCTTCTTATTCATGTTGTTTGTTCTTTCTTCTCTTGACTTGGCTAAGCCGAAACTCTCAACCCTTGGCTAAGCCGAACCTAGCCACTTGTTGTTATTTTAAACTCCTCTTATTCTCTTTTGATGAAGGCCGAATCAAGCCACCTTTTGCTGCTACTTATCTTTCTCTTAGCCTTGGTTTCGAAAGTTGATTGGAACTCGTAGAAATAGCCAAGGTGCAAGGCTGGATTTTAGAATCTAGTAGGGAAGGATCGAGATTGTGGTAAGTGACTCTTGTGAATGAGTACTTTTGGGCTTTTGGAACCTTTAAGAAATTGAGGCTAACTTTTGATCAATTTTATTTTTAGGGGGCAACGAAGAGTGGTTCTTTGGGGAATCCTAATCAAGGTGTGTAATCCCGTACTTTCTGAATACATGTTTGAAATGGTGTGTAATCTCACACATCTCTAAAAATTTGCATGAAATGTTCTGTGACTTGGTCGAAATACCAAAGAAAACCGAAAACCGGCATCCGTGATCACTCGGGCGTGCGTAAGTTCGTAGTGGTAACCATATTTTGCAATGAAACAGTTTTGGTTAATAGCAGTGATGTGATTTTGAAAAATCACAAAAAATAGGAGAAAGGGAATTAGAAAGTGAATAAGATATCTAATTAAAGATTACTGTGTCTATTTTTATATGGAAGAAGCAGAGAAGGAAAAGGAATTTTAAATTCTGTGATATTTTAATTTTAGTGAGACTGGTTCTGATTGACTTTGTGGTTCCCTATTCTATCTTGGAAAAATCGTATAAAATTGTACAAAGTGAATTATGAGTTATAATTTATATGTATAGATTCCTTAGTGAGCCTATTTTCAAAAGAAATAAGTGGGAACAGTGAGATATTTGAAATTAAGTAAGAGAGGTCAGAACTATTGGACAGTGAAACAAGGGAAACTTTAAGGAATAAACTGTACTAAATGGTTAAGCCAAAAATTCTGGAAAAATTGTAGTAAGAAGATATATGAGTCTAGTTTCAAGGAAAATTTACGGATTTAGATTTTGAGATTCGTAACTGAAGTTATAGTCAATTTAGTCAGTATGACGCAGATGGACAGTTTAAATTCTTATGCCCAAATTAGTAGTTAAGTCTGGATTGTGAAATTATCGAAATACCCTTGGAGGGTAAATTATCAAATTACCCTTAGTGGGTAAATTATCAAATTACGAAAATGCCCTTATGGGCCGAATTACGAAAATGCCCCTAATGGGCAGATTTGATAGATTGCCTTAATCGGCCGATTTGCAAAGTGTTAATGGGCCAAATTTTTGTGATGAATCTCTGAATTAATTATTGTTGTTTATATTTGTAAATATCATGATTTACTATGTATGATGCATTTACATAATTTTGCATGGGATGGAAAATTGTTGAAGAGAAGTGATTCCGGTGGCACTGGCATAAAAATGTTTGTTAATATGATTCAATCTGATTCTGGTGGCTCTGGCACATATTCTGGTGGCTCTGCCACAAATTCTGATAATGGCTATGTGCCTAACATATGAATTAACGACTATGTGTCGACCATATTTACCCAAGGCTCTGTGCCGGTTATATTACCGTATATGATATTCTGGTGGCTCTGCCACAATCTGTATAGTGGCTATGCCATGCATAATTATGACTCTGGTGGCTCAGCCACAAATATTATAAATAGCTTCGTGCCTGCGAATTAAACGGCTTCCTGCCTGCGAATTAAATGGCAAAATGCCTGCGATTGGTGTGTTTGGCGGGGTGGGTTGACTTGATCCCCACAGGTGTGAGGGCTGGTACGGGTGGTGTGTAGCGGATGGATTTTTTTTTTAGGAGGAGTTGGGATACCTACATTGCACATACATTTATTGCATTTATACATTGTTATGTAATGGGCTTAGGCCCAAGATATTGCTATATGGGTTCAAGCCCAGTGGACAACGGTAAAGGGATTATACACTGAGTTCTTGTAACTCACCCCCTTTCTTTCTTAAACCTTGTAGGTAATGCTCAGTGATGAGGACTTGGGGCCATGGATGACTCGATGGAGGCCATACTTCAATAATGGTGTTATTGAACTTTAGATTTCTATTTCTGTTTACTTTACTTCTTTTACTATTTTAGGTTTTTAAGTTGTAATAAGGCCTCTGGACTATTTTTATTTTGCTTTATGTTTGGGATGTTTTTATTATTTTTCTTAAATTGTTTAAAAAGGGAATTTTCTAAAAATATAAATAATGATTTCCAAAATTGATTAATAATTGGATTTTATAGCAAACTTTTACGAATATTTTAACTCAGAAATTTTCTCTCGAATTATCAACGATATTTTCAAAAGTCACGGTTTATAAGATCTTTAGTTCAAATCTATCGATGTATCAATCAATCTTCGAGGTTAGTAGTATTTTATCAAATATTTCAAACCAAACTTGTTTTCTTGTTTTTAACAAAGCAATACATATTTTAGTACGAATAAAAAAAAAGGGTTTAACATGTTTTTCTCATGTGACATGTCAGATCAGGTCATAACGCATGGGCCGGGTTTGGGGTGTTACAGTAGTCCTTCGAGGTTGGAGCCTCGTTCTACAAAGCGTGCTAGAACGTATTTGGGTAGCAATAGTGGTCGAGCGAAAGGTGATGGTAGTGGTAATAGCGCTCCATTTTGTGAGCATTGTAATAAGTGTCATCCGGGCAAGTGTTGGAAAAAGGCGAGAGCTTGTCTTGATACAAAATACGCATTTAGGGTGTTACATTTAGTTCATGCGAACTTAGTGAGTTTTGATACAAAATACTTTGGAGTCTGTCTAGTTGAGTTCCTCCTTTTGAAGATTTTGGATTACCACTCTATCTTTAGAGAATACCTTACTAACATCAGATATATACTTATACACCAACTATTATACTTAACACACCAACTCTCACTTCACACCTTGGCTAATTTCAGATCTTATCAGTCGATATAGTTCCTATTCCTTCTTAGAAAAACATAGGTACTTTTCAAAAGAATATCTTTACAGAGCCTATTTTCAATGGATACCTCTTCAAACAGACATTTAACATTTTTTCCCAGAATGGTTATTCATAGATACTACTATTTGGCAAATAAGTACTAACTGATCTTACATTTTACGGATTCCCATACTGAATTCAACGAATAACAAACTACCATTCAGATTATATCTCGAATCAAACCCAAATCAAACTTATACCGATAATAAAATGTTCCAGATCATCTGGAAAAATTCCAAATGTCTATGTTACATAACAAAAGAATACCCAAATTGACAAACAGCTCAGATTCAAGACAACATCAGAACGAGACTTGAAACTATTCAAATATTGTGAATGCCAGATAACTTAGATTTCATCCATACATAGCTTAGACAAAATCAGACCAATGAACACTTATACCTTTCATAACTATGAATATGCCAATATCCTAAATTGACAGACTACTATGGTGGGTTCCCTCTTTGGAAATACAGATACATACTTTCTTTCAGAAAATGCCCTTAAAACTAATTCAGTTTCATCACCAGACTAACCAACCAAGCTAACTTTAGACGTATCATATCCTTATCATAAAATTATT
Source organism: Gossypium bickii (assembly GCA_025503065.1). Lineage (NCBI taxonomy): Eukaryota > Viridiplantae > Streptophyta > Magnoliopsida > Malvales > Malvaceae > Gossypium > Gossypium bickii. The sequence goes on from CP106719.1 coordinate 25,878,641, forward strand.
TATCGAAGAAATTTCAGAAGTTACCTATATCTTGCCAAAAAGGCGAATAACCAAATTTTGTCACATAGATATCACTGAAGACACGGCATAGGCATTACATAACATACAGAATATGCCATTAAGGCTTAGCAAATCACACCACTCAAGCATCACACAGAATCACGTGTTTACTGTTCCGGTGGACTTTTACAAAATGTATCATGGGTTTCTCCCTCATAGATTGATACATATCTTCATGTCATGATCTACTAGTTTGGTTTACATCTCACCGAAGGGATTACCATGAATATTCTCATAATCATATAATACCATGGGTCTCAGGCACATGGACTTAGACATCCTCATGTTGTAATCTGCCAGTCCAGTCTTCGTCTTACTGGAGGCATCACCATGAGTGTTTTCGATGTCAAATAATACCATAGGTCTCTACCACATGGACTTACGCATATTTTTATATCGTGATCTGTCATCTGGTTAGCAATATAACTACCCTACCAGAGGCATCACGAATGGATGTCTTACTTAGAAGTTACTTACCTGGATCTGTTCACATACCTGACTGATTCTTGCTCTCTCATATCAGATTTCACATGCATACTCATTTAACTTCTTATTCAACAGTACTTTACACATATCATCCTTACACATGCAGAATCTTTACAATACTTCGCATACACACTTACCAGTTATTTGAGATGTTATCATCATATATATATCCACTTGAATAGTTCACATGCAGAAGCCAGGATAGAGACTCACTTGATACTCACCTATATTTTAGCTTGAAGTTCCAAATTCGAACATCCTTTTTGAAGCAGCAACAAAAGCTATTTAAAAAACCTGGAGCCATCATTAAAAACTCATTAATAGACAATTTGCTATCATCTCAACTATAGACGACCCACATACAGGGCCTCTTATTCATAACTTACTGTTTATATTCTTCTTAACAGCCTTACTCTTTCAAAAATTTAACATGCGGAGCTATCAGACTTACTAGGAGGTGTAGTATCCATTAATTAAGTCAAAACCTTAGCTTCCATCTTAATAAAGAATAAGATAACATTATAGTTTAAGAAAAAAAATCAAACAGTAATATTGAAGGAAGAAAAACCATCCAGATGAACCCTTCTCACCATATATATATATATATATACACCCAGTACCTCTAAATGGATCTTGACAAGTGTCAAATACATACAGAAGTTGTCCCCTTAATGTCCTACAAAAATTAGAGAAAATATAAAAGAAAATTCGATGTTGATGTTATTTGACCGGTCAAACCCTTTAGTTGACCCTCAACCAATCATGTTATAAAACCCCACATCCTTATTGTTCAAACAAACCTGATGTATCATAATTATGGTGATAACTCATATATGGCATGGTCTTACAAGCATTTTAGACTTGTACCGTTAAAACATACACTTAGAAGGCACATCTTGCCCAACCAACACTCTAAAGCAAACTCTTCACTTGTCACACTCATTTCTTAAATAGAAGAATACCTTAAGATAAAATCTTTAATTAATTCTACGATGTATACTTTACGCCAAACTCTAATCCATCAGAAAACTGCTAATTGGCAAACTACACTACCCCAAACACATAACTTCACATTTGTACGCCTTCTTCTTGGATCCGCCAGATTTAGGGTGTGACACATCATTGTAATGAATGACTTGCTTATTATTTGATTGTAATTGAATTTTCATGAAGGAAGATGTAATGCTTACCATGAGATAAAAATAGGATCATATTGGGAGAACAAAGTCATTGGACGAGCACTGATCGATTTGATTTCATAATGGTATGACGTTGGGGAGAACTCAGTCACGATACTATAGTGGAATGAATTTGTGACTAAATGAGTTTATAATTAATAGGAGAAAAGTTGGAACTTAATTATAAATCCTTTTAGCCCTAATCAAACCCTGCGCTAGCTCAATGAAACCAAAAATGAATTGCATGTTGAATCAAATGAACAGAAATGGATATAAATAGTGAAAATTGATAAATGAGAAACATTTGGAAATGAATGTGATTTTCTTCAAAATTAAAATTAAAATGGAGAAATGGAAACATTTGGAAATAAATGTGGTTTTCTCCAAAATAAAAATGTCCTAGAAATGAATTTATGGTTTTTGAGTTAAATAAAGTTCAAAAATGGGTTGAATGCAGGAATATTAAATATATTTTTTCATAGATTCTTTTACGATAAAGTCATCATGATTTTAACAGGATTAGAATTGGGTTGAGAAGACTATTTAATTGGGAAATTAATTTACTAATTTGATATGTTTATTTTGGAAAATAGAAAAACAAATATCGAGTTGGATCAAATTATAAAGTATTAGGTTAAAAGTCCAGGAAGTACTTGTAATTGAACCTAATATGAGAGAGGCCTAAAGCCCCTCATGTTAAAGGGAGGGACGACAAACCCTAACTAGGGCTACTGCCCCCTATACTCCTAGTTAGATTAGGAGTTCATTTTTTCTAGTTGAAATAAACTTCTACAATTCAACAAGGGTTTACTTCTTCTCTCTATGAATAGATCGCGTCGGTAGGGATAAATATAAAACTTTAAGATCTGTTACTATGCTCGAAAATAGTGAGAGCTCATTCTCTAAGTATTAAATCTATTTTTCGAAATAACAATGCTATTGGTATCGATTGAGAAAAGATTTTAGTTTTCACACTAAAAGAAAAGAAAAATATATATTGTTCTGTGTTTTATTCGAATCAATCAAGCCCACACTCGAAGCAGTTCGTGGTATGAGAATAATGGAAAAGGTTGTTCAGTTTAAAGCCAAGAATGACAAGGATTTGTCTAACTAAAAATACAGGTGCGATTTCGGTAAAGGGTTTGTTGCTATAAATATCATAAACCGACTCTGTTTTCAAAATTTTTATTTTCCATTGTGCAATAAAATTGTTTTAGAACTAGATTTTTTGTAACAGCCTAGTTTTGACCCTAGTCGGAATAGTGGTTTTGAGACCACAAATTTGAGGTCAAAAAAATATTTTAATATTATTTTATGTGTTTACAGTATGTGATAAAGTATGTGTGAAAGTTCTGTGTGAAAATTTTATCGTTTGTGTGTCAAATTGCGAAAAAGGACTTAATCGTATAAAATGCAAAAGCTGTGCACTAATTATTAAAGTGCTTAATTGTCATGGCTTATTAAATAAGAAGTCCTTTGTTGTAATTATACCTTTGATAGTGGGGATGGACAAAAATGGGCTTATATTAGTGGAATTTTAATGTTTTAATCAAAGGTTAAAATGGTAATTGAATTATTAAGTTAATATTAGCTAAAACAAAAACATTTGGTGGTCATTTTATCATCTTTATTCCACCGAAAATAGAAAGAACACATAGGGTTCTTGAGCTTTGGATATTTGGCACATACAAGGCTTGATTGAGGTATGCTTTGAGCTCGATTTTTTGTGATTTTTACGTTTTTGTGATCGTTGCTTTGTGTTTTATCAAGCCCATGTCTTAATTTTAGAATTTGATGATGATTTTGAGAAGTGTCATTGATGAATGCTTGAACCTTGTGCTAATAGTTGGTGAAATATGAAAGTTTAATGTTGGGTTAACATATTTTGTTTTTGGATTTTTGGTGAAATTGGTTATTTTGGGCTAAATTGTGAAAATGAGAAATTGAAGTACTAAAATGTGAAATAAATGAAATATGTGGATTTGTATGAACATGAGGAAAATTCGGCCTAAGCATGGTATGATGAAATTGTGTGTATTTTTTGATTTTATGAAATAGGGACTAAAATGTCAAAATGTGAAAATGTGAGGGCTATTTTGTAAAATGCCTTAAATATGTATATTTGGATTGAATTGAATGATTTGGTGAATGATTGAGCTAAATTTGAATATGTATAGATCAAGAAAAGAGAAATTCATACTTAGATCGAGGCAAGAACAAAGTGCTCGATTGATCGACTTATTTCGTAATTTCGACGTTTGAGGTAAGTTCGTGTATAATACGAATTGTTTAAATCGTGTTCATATATTATGTAATGAATGAATATATGTAGTTGATGAATTAGTAATGCTATATGTGGATTTGAGTGTTGTGGCACTAAGTGTGCGTAAATGAAATTGATAGAGTGATGAACGGCACTATGTATGAGAAATAAAGAAAGCATCGATTATAATAATAGGCACTGTGTGTGCGATATCAAGTTAAATTCGGTTTAATGTACAGGCACTAAGTGTGCGATAATATTAAAGCTTAGGCTAAGAGAATTGGCACTAAGTGTGCGAGTAAATCGAATGATTAATGAACATTGAACAAAAAGTAGTATTGAGCATTGAGTAGAAAAAGTGATCATTAATTAAGTGTTGGCACAGGTATGTACGGAACCTATGTGGTTGATGATATCGTATATGGATAAATGGATGATTATGTGATTAGTGACTATGAATGAGATTGTACATCATTGTGAATTGAACCATGTTATAGTTTATCTTGTATATTAAATTCAAATGATTAAGTTAAGTGTATTATATGACGAACTTACTAAGCTTTTAATCTTACTGTGTGAAGTGTTTCTCTGTTTTACACTGTCATTAAAGTTAGCTCGGATTCGGAGATAGTTAGCAACTCAATCACACTATCAGCTATCTATTTTGGTACTTTTGGAAGCTGTATATATTTGGTATATGGCATGTATAGGCTAGTGATTATGGTATGTTTTGAGAAGTATAGATCTTGCCATGTGATATGGCTTGATAGTTTAATGATGTTGGTATATGCTTTGGGTATGTGTAAAGGATGGTAATATGTGTATATGTGTGTTCTATATGAATGATCATTTTAACATAAATTAGTAAAAATGGAAATAGTATGTTTCATATTTAGATTTGATAAGGATTGAATGATGAATGGATTATATGATTTGGTTGTGAAGTTGATACTTGGATTGGTAAGTTAAGTTTAAGTTGTATAGGAAAATGAATGATGATGTTAAGAGCTTAACTATGCAATGTTTTGGTATGTTTGGATGCCATTTGAGGTATGAAATTATATGGTTTGATGCTTGTAGGTTTGACCCAAAGTGTGGGTGGCAAATTGGCCTTGCAAATGGCCTATATTTGCCACACCTGCTGAGTGATACATCTGTGTGTGGCTCAACCGTGTCTCTTAAGTTTTCAAATTGAAACAAGTCAGACTAGCACATGGGCTGGACACACGAGCGTGTGACTGGCCGTGTGAAATAAGTCAGTGTCAACTACGGGTTAAGCACACGGGCGTGTCTTCGGCCGTGTGGACAAGTCAGTATGTATGCCCTGTTTTGACACGGCTTGGACACACAGGTGTGTCTGGGGCCGTGTGAGGCACACGGCCTACCCACACGGGCGTGTGACCTCTGTAACTTTGAAAAATGTTAAGTTTTTGGAAAAATTTCGTATGTGCTCAATTTATTCCCAATCCCTTTCCAATGCATGTTTAAGGTCTCGTAGACCTTATTAAGGGACTTAGTGACATTGTTTGATTATGATTTAATGATATATGAACAATGAAGGTTAAATGTTATGATTTGATCGGTAATGCCTCTTAACCCTAATTCAGCAACGGATACGGGTTAGGGGTGTTACATTTTTTTCCAGTACATAGATGAATAATGTAAAAGCACGCGTTCGAAACAATTTCTGCTCACAATCATCTAACTTCGGAATAGAAATCTTTCGATTAAGAAAACATAAAGAAAACTTAATCTAAAGAATTGAAAACTGGATGAAGAATGAAAAAGTATGAAAAAGCATCCCTAATATATGGTTTTGACCTAGTATTTATAGTTTCTATGTATTATGACCTAATTAGGTCAATTACAAGCTGATTAACAAGTTAAATGTGACTATGCGGATGAATATACCTTGTAAAATTGAGTCCGTCGAACCATTATTGTAACATCCTATAGCTAGTGGCACGACTTTATTGGTAGAATTTTTGGCCTTTGGGGACTTAGGTGGAATGTCGCAACTTTGTCTTTATGATGTCACGACATTGACTCTAGTAGCTTGTCTCGTGGATTGGAGTTGGAAAATCAACTAAATGTTGAAGCTTGCTTCAATGTCACAACTTTCTCCTCGAATGCTGTGACATCCATGGCAATCCATTAACTCATTGGCTTAAGTTGTTATTGTGCACACTCAATTAACTTGTTAGTTCTTCCTTAGGCTCAAATCAACTTAAAAGGTCATAAAACAATAGATACTATACTCATTTTCCATTCATTTCCAATCCCAATTATTCATTTCATCATCTAGATACATATACAAACATCTATATATATATATACACACCAATTTGATGCTCAATTTTATTTTACTATCTCATTCACTCTCGAGCCTATTATCTCGTTCATATTCAAATTGACCCCCAGGGCTTATTTTTAATCGGTTCACATAGTCTTTCAAATGTTGTCATTTTCCATATTTCACATATATACAAGTATACCAAATTCAACCGCATTCATTTCAATTACCATATAACCGATTCATGTTTTTATAACCTTATTAACCCAACATGGACTTAAGACAAATAAACAGATCTATTACTCTGTCATCCCAGGTTGCCCGACAATGATGACTACTAGAACATGTACATACTATCACCCCGCATTGCCTGGTGACGATGGCTTTAACAATCTATTTATTCTGTCATCTAATGTTGCCTGACAATGATGACTACTAGAATATGTACAGTCTACCACCCCGGGTTGTCCAGTATTGATGGTTTTTAATTATTATACCTGATTCTATGACATGCCAACTATATCCAACTCTACCCGAACAGTTAATAGGTAACTAATGTTTCAATTTCATATTATGAACCAATTTAATATAATAGTTTCATACCATTTTCATCAACAATTCATATCACATATTATTTTGCAATACATCTCATACTCGTTTCTACTAGGCTCAAACTAATTCACAATCTCAGCATTCAATACTGTCACACAATTCAATTTAAGACAAGTAATAGTCTTACCATAATAGTTAATATGCAACAAACATGTATATGTATGTATTTAAATGGAATGATCTCAAATCATAAAAGTACGAACTGAAGCTTTCGTCACTCGTATACGACCCTTGTCTTTCCCTTATTTCGCAACGGCCTAGCTTTGTCTTTAGCTATGTTTGATAATTCAATAATAGAAAACAACATCAAATTACATCCAGTTAATAACCAAATACATAACCACTCATATTTTACATTTTATTCAATTTAGTCCTTATAACTAGGATATGTATATTTTTTGATATCTAGCATCGGATCAAAATTCGACTTCACGTTCTTTCATTAGGGATCCTATACTTTCTATTTATAACATAATTTTATGACAAGTTTTCCATTTATTCAATTTAGTCCCTAATGTTATAAAGTTATCTAACAAACTTAATTAGCTTTACATTTTAGTCATTATCATGATCTAAGCTTAATAGCTATCAAATTCAAGCCTAATTCCTCAATTTATCTACAATTGAAACTTGCTATAAACTTAACAATTGAACAAATTGATACATGAGCTAGCTAAATCAAGCTCTCATGATCATAAATCTATAAAACAAAATTCATGAATTTAGCCTTGTTGCCTTAGCAATCTTGGAATGGTCGATTGAAGCTTTAACAACGGAGTTTTCTCCCTTTTTTTCTTCTTAAGGACAGTGGTAGTGTAACAGTCCGGTTTAGACTCTAGTCGGAATAGTGGTTTCGAGACCACAAATCTGAGGTCGTAAAAATATTTTAAATATTATTTTTGGTATTGATTTTATGTGACATGGCCTGTGTGAAAATTCTGTGTGATAATTTTATCGACTGTGTCAAATTGTGAGAAAGGATTTAATCGCATAAAATGCAAAAGTTGTGTTATATTTGTAAAAGTGCTTAATTGTGGATGTCTTTATAATTTGGAGGTTTTATGGTGTAAATAGCCCAAAAATAATGATAGCAGGCGGCATCATGATTAATATATATAATATTTATATACATATTAATTATAAATGTTAAAATAATAGTATAATATAATGTTATTATATAATGAAACAAAAAAAAAATCAAAAGCCATGTTTTTATCTTCTTTTTTTGCACCGAAACAAAAAGAAAAGAGAAAGAAATAAGAAAGCTAGGTATTCGGCCATGGTTCATGCTTAAATTGGGTATGTATTTTTGATCGATTTTTGATAATTTCTATGTTTTTGTAATCGTTGCTTTGTGCTCTACAAAACCCATGCTTAAATTTTGTGAATTGATGATGTTTATGAAATGTGTCATTGATGAAATGGTGGACTTTATGATTAGTATTGGTGCTAAATGAAAGATATGTGTTTAATGAACATGTTTTGTTCTTGAATGTTTGATGAATTTGGCTAATTAGGGCTAAATTGTGAAAATAGCAATTTGAAGGACTAAAATGTGAAATGAATGAAATGTGTGGGCTTGTATGAGCATAGTAAGAATTCGGTTAGGCATGGGTACAAGAAAATTATGTGAATTTGATGATTTTGTGAAATAGGGACTAAAGTGCCGAAATGTGAAAAGGTGAGGGCTATCTTGTAAAATGCCCTAAATATGTGTGTTTGGACTAAAATAAATGATTTGGTGATTGAATGAGCTGAATTTGAATGTGTATAGACCAGGAGAAGAGAGGTTCGGATCAAGATCGAGGCAAAAAGAAAGTGCTCGATTAATCGACTGTTACGGTATTTTGACATCCGAGGTAAGTTCGGACAATATACATGTATTATATTTTAGTTATGCTTAATGTTTGAAATGAATGGAATGGTATAAATGAATCATGAATGCTATGTGAGAGCTCTACGTTACGTGGCACTAAGTGTGCATATTCAGAGATGTAACCGAGATAATTAGTACTGTGTGTGCGAAATAATATAAGCTTCAGTTTTATGGTGGGCACTGTGTGTGCGATATCGATATAAAATCGGTTTGATATAGATGCACTAAATGTGCGGTATTTACTTAGCTTTGGTTAATGATTTGGGCACTGAGTGTGCGAACGAAGCAAAGAAGTTACGAAAGTTGATCGAAAAGAAATTAGTACGTAGTTAGTAGCACGAGATCGAAAACTAAATGTTGGCTAAGGTACGTTCGGAACCTATGTGGTTGATGAAATTATGATTGAGATCATGGAATGTAAATTGAACATATTAGCTTGTATGGTATGGTACATATGTGTTCATGAAATAATTTATGTGATGGTTGGTTTAGTATAATGTTTTATGTTACGAACTTACTAAGCTTCATAAAGCTTACTGTGTGATTTGTTTCTCTGCTTTGCAATGTCAGTAAAGCTAGCTCGGATCTGGGAATCATCAGTATCTCAATCACACTATCGGCATTCTATTTTGGTACTTTTGGAAGGATGTACATGGTTGAAATATGGCATGTATAGGCTAGTTGTTTTGACTCATATTTGAGATGTGTAAATAGCCATGTGATATGGCTAGCTAAAAGTTGGTAAGGTGCATGAGTGAATATCGTATTTGGTGCATATTTTGATATAGCATGATGGTAATGAATTAGCTTATAAATGATGAGTTCAATGATGAATTAATGACTTAGTGATTTAGTGAAGTTATGGATGATTTATATCTAGATTTATATGTAATTTGGTTGTATAAAATGGCATGCTTAGAAATGAAATTATATGGGATGATATGATGATTGTTGGACATGAAATTGGTTGCAAATTGTGTGTATAAAGATGCTTAAATGTGCTTATAGGATTGTCCCATGTGGGTGGCATTTTGGCCTTGTAAATGGCCTATTTTTGCCACACGGTTATGGCACACGGGCGTGCCTAGGGCGTAAGTCAGTATATGGCCTAAGAGCACACGGCCATGGCACAAGGACGTGCCTGGTAGCCATGTGGTTTTTGACAGGATCGACCACGGCCAAAGTACACGGGGTGCTTGGTGACCGTGGAGCAAAGGTCAGTGTCGACCAAGGGGAGGACACACGGGTGTGTCTAGCAGCCGTGGGAGGCACACGACCTACCCCCACGGGCGTGTATCCCCTGAAACCTAGAAAAGTTTTAAATTTTTGAGAATTTTCTATATGTGCTTCAGTTTAGTCTTGATCCCTCTTTAACATATGTTTAAGGTCTTATACGCCTTAATAAGGGACTAATCACTTACGTTTGATGTATTATGATGATGATTGACTTTTTGTCGTAAATGAGTTGTGAAATGATCCTATTGTCTGGTAATGCCTCTTAACCCTAATCCGGTGATGGCTTCGGGTTAGGGGTGTTACAGGAAGAAAGATGAGCATTCATCTTTAGCTTTTATACTAAGATTATGAGTTAATAAATATTAATTTAATTAGTTTCATTAAAACTTTATTATACTAATTTATATATTAATTACGATAGTGGAAACAACCGTCATCATCCACTAACTCATGATATAAAATAACCAATTTGGCCCTTTGGATAATTGCTATTTAGGCTCCCAAGTATTTTTAAAATTAAAACTCAATAGCGATTGAACTTTTACAATTTATTCCTTAAGTTTTAATTGATTATTTTCTTGATTAAATTACTTAACCGATGATAACATGTTAATTTGCATGACTTTTTGTGTTTAATTAGGTTAATTTTTGAATTGATCCCTGCTAAATTAGTGATTTTATATTTTAATCTTGTCAGGGATGTAATTGAGATGCTATGAGTAAAAAAGAGCAGAAAAGGACCAATTTGTAACACAGTCAATAAAGTGAGGCCGAATCAAAAATGTGGAAATAGCCAAGGACTCATCAGATTTTTTTTAACTTCGTAAAAGTCAAAATTAGAAAAAACATTGATTTTATTTTTTATTAAATTTTAATTATGTGTTGAGTGGTTAAAGCCAAATTTAGTAAATGTTATGTATATAAATAGGGCTTTAAGGTGGCTTGAAAAAGACACATTATGTTCTACATTTGATTTTCATTTGGAATTAAATAGAACTATTATTATGTTTTCTCCCAAAGTTGATGCGTAATTAGCATTCTGTTTCCATTTTCATTTCTTTTTTCATCCAAAATTTGTTAAATAGCCTTTCAAGTCCTTTCCTTTTCCAATTTCCACCATTTTCATTCATATCCACTCCATAGCCAACCAAAGCACGAATAATTTCATGCTTCATTGAATTTCATCCTAGCATTAGGTCGGTGTTCTTTTCGGTCTGGAATCGTGAGATACGTATCCGTACTAAAAATCCTTCTAGTCGGCATTCACATTTTTCCTAAGTATCGGGACTGACAACTAATCCCTTAAAGTTAACTCGATTTCAAGTTAAAAAGTGCATGTTGGGTTGAAGTCGTGTTTGCGAACAGATGAGGAAACGAGTTGGCGGTGCTGTATTCGGATCTTCGAGAACAAATCAAGGGAGAAGTGATCGGGTTTAAACAACCCATGGGGTTGAGGCCGTTAACCCGGGTTGAGTTCTTCAGAGCGCAAGGCTGCCGAAATCTTGAATCTGGAACACATGTATCTCGGATAGGTAATCGGTAAGGGTTGGCTTGCAAGTCGTACAAGGACCAATTACAAGAGGAATGTAACAACCTAATTTTCAGTGGTGCCGAAGACAGTGATTCGAGATCACTAAATCTGACGACTGAGTTTAAAAATTTAATAAACTAATATTTATTAGTTAAGTCTGATTTTAGAAGTATGCTAGAATTAGTAAATTTTGTGATTTAAAATAATTTATTAGGTAAATTGGGTAGAAAATGAGGTATCGAGACCTCGATTTTATAAACTGAGTCGTAAATATTTTTATAAATATTTATGGAGTGTTATTGAGTTATTATTAAAGTTTCGTTAGAAAATTTTAATGTTTTGATAGTTAATTAAATAAAAAGGACTAAATTGAAAAAGGTGAAAAACTTGTTAATTAAAGAAATAGTGACTAAATAGCTCAAATAATAAATAAGAAGGATTAAAAGGGCAATTGGGCCTAAATTACATAGGCTAGACGATAGAAGTATAGAAATTAGTAAAGAAGTAATGTGAACTAAGGGCAAAATTGGAAATTTTGCAAATTAACTAAATAAAATAATGACCAAATTGAAATTCTAGACAAATATTTACATTTATCCAGCCAAAAATAGCCATTGAAGAGTTCTTCTAAGCTGGTTATTCATATTTTTGCTACATGTAAATTCAATTCTTGTTCTTTTCTTGAAATTTCTGTGTTTTTGAGACTTTACAACTAGGTCCAACTATATGTTTTATTTGTTTTTTATTTTATGGATAATTTTAAAAGTAACCATGGTTGAGTGCTGTAAGTTTATGATGAATTAACATAGATTTGAAGTTTTGTTTATGTGATAATTTTATCAAGTAATTTCAATAGAAATTGATTTTATGACCTAATTGTGAAAAGTTAAGAATTAGGGTTTAGTGTTGAAATTATTATTTTCAAAGGTTGTTTAGTAGGTTAAAATTATGGAATAAAGTGTTAATTGAGAAAAATAAGCTCAATTGATAGATTAATTGATTAGGGACTAAAGTGTAAAAATTGTAAAATTTAGGGTAAATGTGTAATTTTGAAAAATTGAAGGATATAAATTGTGAAGTGGAATAAGACTGAAATATATGTGCTAATGGAGGAATAATTTTATATTATAGATCAAGAGTACAAAGAAAATCGAGGAAAAGAGAAATTATCCGAATAGTTCCTAAGCTACAACAATTTTTACAAACTAGTCCAAGTAAGTTTGTATGGTTAAATTTTAATTTTATTTATTTAATTTATGATCGGTGGTTATGTTTATTGTTTAAAATAAAATTATTGCTAAACTATGTATATTAAAGTGAAAGTATGAAGCGATCGGAACGCAGGATTGAGTACATTCGTTCAGTGCAAGAAAAGAATTGACAGCAAATTACCCAAGTAAATCGAGGTTCGTATTTGTTGCGAACTTCTATGTTTGCTTTCCGTTTAGCTCACATGAGCTTCAGTCAACTCATATGAGTTTCAGTTTAACCCTATTGGGTTTTCGTTTAGCTCTTTCGAGCTTCAATTTAACCCTTATGGGTTTCCGTTCAGCTCTTACGAGCTTCTGTTCAACCCTTACGGGTTTTCGTTTAGCACTTATGTGCTTCTATGTAGCCTTCAGGCTTCTATATACGATGTACTTATATCCGTAAGACGTTCTCTAATTCGACAAGGTTGGTAAGTGATATATGGAATTAATGTCTAAAGATTTAAAGTTATTTTGATATCGATCTGAAATAAATGAATTCATCGATTGAAATTGTGTTTGGCAGGAATAGTACATTGAATGATTTACTTAAATGAATTGTTTTAGTATGTTCGGTAAGATTTATGTTTAAAGCTAATGAACTTATTAAGCTTCATTAAGCTTACTTTAGTTGTTTAATGTTTTTTGTATATTTTCAAGAAGTTCGAAGGATCGGATCAACACATCGGTTCACACTATCCAGATAAATCTAGTAGATTTTGTTATGCATCTTAAGTTTTATATGGCATGTATAGGGTTAAATTAAAAAGAAGTAAAATTGTAATATGGTTGAGAGTGACACATATACGTATATGTATGTTTGTACGCGTGTACTTAGTAATAGTTTATAGTATGAATGGAGTTAAAGTGGTAAGTTTATGCAAATGGTTTATATGATGACATATTAGGTCTAAAATTTTATTTTTGGCTTGTATTGGTTGCTTGATTGGGTTATATTGGTATATGATAGTGTTGTATACAGGTGATTGTGAAAACGGTGAGAAAAGTGACCTTTAAATGGCCTATTTTCGTCCACATGGGCAGAGACACGGGGTGTATCTCAGCCGTGTGTGACACACGGCCATGCATATTGGCATGTAGTCTGGCCGTGTGTCTCGTGCATCTTAAAATTTAGAAACATAATGCTTAGAATTGAGCACATGGTCAAAGACACGGGCGTGTGTCTCAGTCGTGTGAGGCACACGGCCTAGCACACGGGTGTGTGGCTTTGCAGTGTGAAAATTGCACCTAATTTTAGGAAAATAAATTGGCCACACAGCCTAGCATACAGGCGTGTCCCTTGGCCACACGGGCGTGTGACCTCTGTACCTAGGAAAAATTTTTGAAATTTTTCGAAAAACTTTTCTGAGTTCTCGATTTAGTCCCGACTTGTTTATAATACTTAAATTGGGCCTCGAAAGTCCATTTAAGGGACAATATGATTAGTCTCGATTATAAATAATATATGACAAGAATTGTGTGCAATTATTCTGTAAACTCTATTAATACTCCGTAACCCTATTCCGGCAACGATACGGGTTAGGGATATTACAAAGAAGAATTGGTGGTTAGGACGTTCTTAACTGCTATAACCAGCTTATTGTTTGGGGGAGAAGACTAATTTTCAAGGATCGGTTCAGAGATCAGAATTCACCGAGTCTAGGGCTAAGGTTTACTTTTGCTGTTATCTAAATTTGAATTTAATTTCTAATTTTATTTTATTTCCAATTTATTTAATTTTTTTTATTTATGCTATATCAATTATTTAATTTCTAAACAAACAAAAACTCCCCTAAAAAAAAAGAACAAATTTTGGATGAACAAAGAAATGAAAATGGAAACGAAATGCTAATTACGCACCAACTTTGGGAGAAAAAAAAAGAATAATTCTATTTAATTCCAAATGAAAATCAAGTGTAAAACATAATGTGTCTTTTCCAAGCCATCTTAAAGCTCTCTCTTTATATATAACATTTACTAAATTTGGCTTTAACCACTCAACACATAATTAAAATTTAATAAAAAATTAAAATCATATTTTTTTCTAATTTTGGCTTTTACAAAGTCAAAAGAATCTGATGAGTCCTTGACTATTTCCACATTTTTTATTCAGCCTCACTTTATTGACTATGTTGCAAATCGGTCATTTTCTGCTCGTTTTTTACTCATAGCATCCCAATTGCATCCCTGACAAGATTAAAATATAAAATCGCTAGTTCAGTAGGGATCAATTCAAAAATTAACCGAATTAAACACAAAAAGTCATGCAAATTAACATGTTATCAACCGAACTTCAATATATTTTCATACTAACTTCCTCAATCTTTATTTTTCGTCTTTACAGACTTGGTTTACGAAAATGAGATTTCGAAACCATGTTTTCCAACACCGCTATAAATCATGTCGTTACAATAACATTTAGATAACTTATTAGTTTTGTATTTCAAGAAAATTTAGCATTTGTCTTTTGTTGCAACCTTTTATATAAGTCACTATATAATGAAGTTTATATTAAAATACTTGACGGATATAAAATGCTAGTAGCATATAGAAATTTCTGAGAAATTGTTCAATACATTTGGGTAAATGTTTATATTAATAATTTGAACATATATATTTTGTAAATGGATCTTGATCAAAGCTTGTGATGATTATTGTTGAAACTCTTGTAAAGTTCAAAATATATTTTGCCAAGATTCTTTCTCACTCATAACGTTCTGAATAATGATGATATAAACGCTTAGCAAATTCGTTAAGTGATTATTTGAAAAGCTAGTGTTCAATATTGAATTACATAGGCTCTGAACATTATGTGATGTTGCATCATGGGGAGTCAACATGTACTATACTCTTTTTTCCTTAATTGATTTTTTGTCCCGTTGAGTTTTTCTAGTAAGATTTTTAATTAATCAGAATGTTATACGTATTAAAGATATGTGTATTCTTTTTCATTCACTAAGAGTTCTTCTCATAGGCTTTTATGTTAATAAAATTTTAACGAGAGACATTATCTATCAATAGACATCCAAGGAAAGGGAGTATTATAAATATTTTATTATTATAAAATAGATGTCCATTCGATAAAAAGTTTGATGTATTTCAGGACTCTAATATCCAATAGGAGTAAAATTTTATATCATTTATACTTCTTATATTTATAAATACAGACTTTGATAAAATATTGTAAATAGGGATGTTCAAATTTCGGTTAAAATCGAATTAACTGATCGAACCGAACTAATTCGATTGGGGGTCGGTTAATGATTTTTTGAAAGTTTGGTTATCGGTTAATTCGGTTCGAAATCAGGTAATTAACTGAATTAACTGAACTTTCAAAAAACCAATATTATATATTACCAATTTAGTTAATTTTGGTTAATTTCAATTAATTCGATTAAATAAACATTACAGTTTTTTTTATATGTTTTATATTTGTTTTAACAAAAAAAGAAAAACATAAAAATTTCGGTTACTTTGGTTAACCGGCCGAATTAACTGAAATACTTCGGTTCGATTAATTTATTTTAAAAAAATTTCAGTTTGATTAACAGTTAAGGGTTTAAAAAATTCATTTGATTCTAATTCAGTTCGATTAACTGATTAAACACCCCTAATTATAAATATCCTATGGATGAAATAAATACATACTTCTCTTTTTATTTTATTTTTTTCTGCTTTCTTTGTTTTTTAGTTCTGAATTGCATGAGTTTGAAAAATATTTTTAGAAAACAGCTTAAATTTAACCCCAAAGCATTGGTTAAAGAGTAGAGAAAAACATCTAAAGACAAAAATAATGTAGTGAAATTGGAGTTAGGGTGGGTGTGAATGGTTGATGACTGATGGTCATGCCCATTCATTTGGCAACAAAATGTGGGGCTCTTCATTGTCGTTTTCCCACCGAAAGCTCCGTTAGACTCGCGCAAGGGTAGAAGCCCTTTGGCTTTTCTCCATATCATATAAATACTTACTTTGACCCTACGGTTTTTCCTTTTATATTTAATGTGGGTCTCCCTTCCTGCTTCTCCCTTCACAATATTTATCTACACCCATAATCCTTTGAAATATATTAATCTAATTTTTAATCAACTGATTTTGTACGCATAATCTTTTTCTATTGACAGGTTTAATTTAATTGAAATAATAATTTTTTCTACAGTAGCAACAAATATTAAATATTAGAAGAGAAAAAATTTAATATACTGAGCTTTTAAACTTTATAATTAAAGTTAAAAAGGTTAAAACATATTTTATAGAAATACACTAAAATATTAGAAAATATATATGATAATTTTTTAAAATTATTTATAGAATAAAAAAAGGTCATTTTACCCAAAAACGTTCATTTCTAACATTATTTACGAAAATGGGCCAATTTCCTGATTATTTACCGGAAAGGGCCGAATTATGCGAAATCGTGTCCACGTTAGCTCGTTCTCAGGTGATGTGTCAGCAAAACGCGTCCCTGTGGGAGTGCTTTGTCCACGTTAGCACAAAGTGCTTCCTTGAAGGAGCGCTTTGCTGATGTGGCAAAAATGCTCCCCCAGGAATGCGTTTTAGCCCATGTTTTTTTCCAAAAAAAAATCCTATTCTCGAATTAAATTTTCAAAAAAGGTCATTTTTTAAATATTATAAAATAGACAAAAAATTTTAAAAATTTACAAGAATAAACCTTTATAAAGGCTTAAAGTGACAATACAATTTTTTTAAGGTGTCACCAATTAATATGGAAATATAACTTACAAAGCAAATTTTTATATAGACTCAAAATCTCATTTTCCTTTTTTTCTTAAGCAATGTGGGATTCCTTTCTCTTTTAACTAACAACATGAGATTAAATGCTACACTATATTTTATATTTTTTTTTACAAAACAATTTCTATTTTTTTATATTTTGTTAACATTTTCTCATATTATAAAATTATCTTTTGAGATCTTTAATCTTGTTGCATTTTAGAATTGTTAACATATACAAAAGAACTATTAAAAAAAAAAAGAGAATAAATTGCACATATGAAACATGTACATGCAACAATCTTCTATTCAATTTTAAATGTTTGAAGTTAATATCAATGCAATTCTAATTTTTAAAATAATTTTCTATTATTTAAATTTAGAAGTTATAGTTTTAAATTTTTTATTTTTTATTTTATTTTATATTATGAATATTTGATTAATAAATAAATGGCGAGGATTTGGTACTCAAATAGTATTTTTTTTGTAATTTTAAAAAATTGATATATCTTTTTAAATATTTATTTATATTTAATATTTTACTATACTCATTAATTTTTTTAATTCTAATTTTAATTTAATTTTCATCACCTAATGAATGCCGATAAATTTATTTCAGATATATTTTGACTAGATAGATAATCTATTTAAACATAGCATATAATTATGTTAAATAAGTTTTTTTTATAGAAATATATAATACACATAAAATATAATAATTATTTTTCATATTTTATATCTAGATTAAATTACATTAGCAGTCACTTAACTATACTTTTTAGCTATCGAATTATAAAAACTTACAAAATGATCACTCAACTATTAGTAATTTTTTAAATATTTATTTTTTAATATTTTACCATACTCATTTTATATTTTATAATTTTTTTTTTACTTATAGAGTTTAAAAGTTTTATTTATAATGTAACAAATGTTAACTTTTTGTAAAAAAATTTAAACTCTAACTAAAAAAATATCAAGTATAGTGCAGCATTTAATCTCATATTGTTAGTTAAAAGAGAAAGGAATCCCACATTTTTTAGGAACAAGCTGCAAAACTATTCATGAGTCTATATACACACATATCTCATATTCCATATTGCTTAAGAAAACAAGGGAAATGAGACTTTGGGTCTATATAAAGATTTGCTTTGTAAGTTTTATTTCTATATTAATTAGTAATACCTTAAAAAAATGGTGTTGCCACTTTGAACCTTTATAAATGTTTGTTCTCATAATTTTTTTAAAAAAATTGGTCTACTTTTATAATATTTAAAAAAATAACCTTTTTTGAAATTCGAGAGTAGGTTTTTTGGGGAAAAAAAACACGAGTTAAAACGCGTCCACGAGGGCGCGATTTGTGTTGATGTGACAAAAACGCTCCACCAAGGACGCGTTTTGTTGAAATTTCCTCTGAAATTGTGCTGAAGTGAAAGCGTTTTTCCAAAATCAGCTCTTTCCTATAAATAATGAAAAAATTAACTTACTTCCATAAATAAAGTTAGAAATCAACATTTATTGATTAAATGGCGAATAAAAAATACATTATCAATCTCCTAAATATTAACTCATATTATAATTTAAGATGAAATTTAAAACAGGAAAATAAATAAACCTCACGTGGGACCCCAGTACGATCTTCTCCCTGTACACCCGTCCTGTGGCGATCACATTGTCTACAAGATGGGACCCACAAGCTTTTTAATTTACTGCTTAAAAATCGTCCTTTACACGCGTCTAAACAGTTAGCACGCTGGCTTAAGTGCGGCCCCATGGCTAAGATTCTAGTCTCCTTCCAATGAGAGGACTCGCACCAATCAATTCGAAGGGACCCAACGTGTCGAAAGGTCAATGGATCAGCCAATCGTGAACTTGTGGGGGCTTTGGACTACAATAATTTTTCTCTTCTGGATATATTCCGGAGGGCGCGCCGTCCACTCTACTGGGTTTTTGTGACACGTTTCGACCCATGGGGTGTTTTCTGAATAGGGGTAATTCTACATCGTAATTGTATGTGGTGACACCTCGTAAACGTCCACATTTTTCCGGAAATTATAATTTTTCCCCGAAGGTTTAAGTTGTTTTGGAATTTCTGAACCCTTATTTGCAAAACTGTGTTATGTGTGCGTAGGCAAGTGTGATTTATTCCAATTATATTAGAAAGAGAAAAGGCAAAGCCAAAAATAATTAATATTCTCTAAACACATTATTGAAGACAATATTAGCATCAAAATTTATTTTATATCCACTTTCCTTATTTTATATTCATGCTTTAAACTTTAACAGGGTCATTTGTATAAGAGAGAACTGAAGACATCAAAATAAAATTATTCGTTAAAAACAGACAAGTTATAAAATTTAAATATATATAAACATCCTACAATATTTTAGGTTTAAACACGTTGGTCCTCTCTTATGGATATATTCTCATATGAAAATTATTTTCAAAATCATTAGAATGGTTTTCATGCTTCGCATTAGATGGAAATAATGTTGAAAATATTTGTTAATATTTAAGAACACCCTTTCAAACTCATTATGATAAAATAAATTTTTTTGTTGGAGTAATATTCTAAAGAAAAATTGGCGTTTTACATTTTGATTGAAATAATTAATAATATTAACTATTTAGATTATCTAATTACATTATAAAAGTAGAAGAATCAAATTAAATAAAAATTAGTATATCGGTTAAATCTTAAGTTTCAGCATAATATAGGGCCCAACGTAAAATTTTACCATTATCTCATAATGTAAAAAAAAAATGGCAAACCAAAATAAAGAAAAAAAAACATGCTCCAAGTTTTTGTATTTTTTTTACATTTAGAATTAGTCCTTCTACTATTCAAATTTAAAAATTTAGGTTCAGTTGTTAATATTATTAAATTTCTTTTGTTAAATTCACCAGTATAACATTCTAAAATTAAAACAAAATACTCATTTGGTAATCATGTGACAAGAATGTCATTATAATGTATCTAAATTTAAAAGATACTTTTAATGGTATTAACAATTCTTAAAATTCACATTAGTATTTTAAACAAAATACAATATTTAGATTAACTAATTGCATGATAAATGTTGAGATACAAATTATGTTAAAAATTAAAGTATAAATATTAACTCTAAAATTTGATCGTAGTATAGGGATTGAAATTAAAATTTGACCACTTTTATAGAACCTAAAAATAGAGGAATCAATTGAAATTTGACATTTTTTATGTAGCCTAAAAAAATAGAGGATCAAAGTTAAAATTTAATCGTTATTAACTTGCTATAAAATAATTTCTAAGAAGGAAGAAATTTTGGATCTTCGTTTTATAGATTATATGTTAGGTTATGGCTCTTGTTGGTTTTGCTTAACCAATTTCATCTGTGGAATTTTGCCTTTACAATTCAAAAAGTAATTTTGAGGTTAAAACTATTTTTGGAATTACAAGACAAATAACTTTTTAAATCAAAAGCATTTTTGAACCCAAACGTATAAAATTTATAATTTATAGTTTTTGTATTTGAAAAAAAAAAACATTTATGAAATCAAATGAAATTTTTAACCTTCATTTATATTCTAATGTATTTTATTGGAATATTTATATATTTTTCTATTGAAATTTATTTCAACTACATACTAATATATATTTTAACTTTTAATGGTTACATTTTAATATCTAAACTATAATTTATATATTCAAATTAAAATTTTCAAACAATTTATATTAATCGCTCAAAAAATATGATACAATGAATTATTTTCTTTATATTTTTATTGAAATATTATAATATTAACAAAATTAAATATTATTTAAATATATAGTTTTTAATTTATAACATTATTTTTAAATGAACATTTTTATCTTTTCTAAAGTCCCTTTTTACCCTTTTTAAATTATATTTTTCAAATATACTTTTCAAAAACATTTTTTTAAGCAATACTAAATTAACACTAAAATTCATTTAAAAGAAAAAAAAAAGAATTAACGCTTAGTTTGATAAACAACTAAAAAAATAAATTAATTTAAAATTAATATTTTTAATTATATAATTTCGTTTTAGATAAGTTCGATAATCCAAAATAAAAGTAATTTGATAGAATTTATTCTATAAAAAGGTGTGGAAAATGATAAATAGATAAAAGTCACTATCACTTAATAAAGAATATTTTCAATGAATTCAATTTTATTTTATTTATTTTAAGATTATATTATCTTATAAATATTCTACATTCAAATTTTTATTTTGTTTAAAATAAGATGAATTGTTTAAAAAATTAAGGATAAAATGTATAATAAATTTTTATGATTTATAATTTATTTATCGAATAATCTAATTATATTTCATATTTTTAAGTAATATATCAAACATTTTTATAACTCAAATTTAATATTTTTTTTATATAATGCCTAGAATTAGGCGCATAAACCCTCCTCAATCATTAATGTGCTCGAACCTATATCTCCTAGCATTGCAACATTATCGAAAACAACCGAGCTAAAACTCAATCAACTTAAATTTTCAACAATTATTTTTTTTAATTTATGAGTTGTTGAGTAGTATATTGGTATAACTAAATTATCACATTAACTTAATGAATCTGAGTAATTAATCAAACCCAATAATGGTGGTTGTGGTTCAAAAGTCTTTTCTGGTGGTCCCATAAAAAGGGTGATCTCTTTATTATAATTTCATTTTCTTTCCAAATGTGGTCGCTTTTTCAACTAATGAAGATATAATCAAATCTTCAAATCTTATTGAGGTCAAGGAGTAAAATTTTTAGCTATTCGTCACGGATACTGAAAAGTTAATTATAATTTCAATTGCGTTAAGATTCCATGGATTTATTTTGTATTTTATTACACTGCTTCACTATTCGGTTTTGGATATATCATTTTCCAACATCTTTAACTTCCTGTAATGTAGTTTCTTAGGGAATTTCAGATCATACCACATTTGGTAGCAATAATAATTCCCATATAGAGCAATCTTGTTTTACAGCCTCACAAATGATTAAAACCATCTTGGTTTGTGTCACAAAGGATTTGAAAACCTGCGACTATTTTTAGCTTCTTTATTATTATTGTTCTTGCCCTAATTTCTACGGTGAAAAGCTTGTTTAAGATTTTGGTTTTGGTGAATAAGACATTTCATTAATGTCAAAGAAAATCAAGCCAATTCTTAATTTAAAACCTCGCATAACTCGACTTTGGTAGAGCGGATAAGGAATGCCATGGATGATGGCATCAGCCCAAGGAACGTTGCACTTTCCATTGAAGGCGTTGATCAAACCTACATATATCATGCCTCTCGATTAATTTACAACCAACCCTCAGTGCGTTGGCTTCGTTGATGACATTCCCTTAACAGTCTCTGTCAATGCCGGCAATTCCTGCCATTTTGTCTGATGGTCTAAACGCAGTATCGGAGGATACGGCATTTGATATATTTGAGAATAACTCCTCTATTAAAAAATAAATAAATTAATTCTTATATATTAGATAAAAAGTGAATTGATTATTTTTATTAAAAATTTCATCTATTTTTACTATTAAAAATGAGTATGACTAACAAAATAACTAAACTATTATCACTGGCATGCTACGTGTACTTCATTTTTTTACATATAGGAACCAGTTTTTAATAGTAAAAATGGATAAAATTTTTAATAGGAGGGCCAATCTGCCATTTGATCTAACATAGAAAGACTAATTTATTTATTTATTTTAATAAAAGAAACAAAATACAATTTAACTCCTAATATAAAAGCCTCTATAATATTTTCACCTAGATTCAACTCGTATTAATACCTTATAAAACAGACACATTTCTAGCTTTAAAAAATAAACCAGCAGCGTGTAGGCAATGAGGCCACATCAACACTTTGTCCTGCTTGGCTAAGCATATCGGAATACAATACTTCGCTACTCAATAATTTTTAATATGCAACATCAAAAGCACCCTAAAGAAAAATTAGATTCGAAATATCATCATTCTTCATAACCAATGCCCTATTTTGTGGAAATTTCTTTTTATATATTAAAAAAATCTCACTGAAAAAGAATTTGAACTATCCTCATCAAATTTTTTTTATTTGACATGCATTGAAAAGGATATAAAATATATGGTATCTATCACTATACATATACAAATGTTGTAGCTAGTGCAACTTGTATGTGAAAAAGAAAAGCAAGAAAGTTATTATCATCATATAAACTAATCAAAGGAATTTAGAAAGCTGCTTGGCCTAGTACTTCTCAAGCTCCCTCCCTTCTTTAAGAACAAAATATTTTATTTTATGGCCATTAATGATTAGAAAAGCTTATAAAAATACTTAACCAAACAAATGAACTTTAGGAATATTTACATATGTGCATTCTACATGTTTAGGAGGCTTGGTGGTGCTTCACAAAGTCTGGACAAAATATATAATATTAGTAAAAAGTGCCATTATCTCCAAGAAGCTCTCATAAATGTTGCAGACCGATGAGATACTGCACCAACAAATTATGAAAAAGTAGTCAGTTTACAAAGGCCACACATAATGTAATACAAGGTCATACTTGCACTCCATGAATTGTTTATTTTCTTTCTTTCTTTCTTTGGGTTTTGTTTTTACTTTAACTTCTATTATTACTTCATGATGATATTTCAAGATTTAATTCTGGTTCCAGTTTTTACACTTTTCGCTCATTTAATTTTTTTTTTTTCTACATTTCATTCGATTAATTTTTAATTTTTAATTTTTAATTTTTAATTGAAGTCTAATTAATAATATCATCCAAAAATTTCCGTTAAAGAAAATTACGTGACATTTTTAAAATAAAAAAAAATTGCTCATAAATAAAAAATGTTAAATCTAAGTTTGTAAGTTTGTAAGCACTATTCCAAAAAAGCAAATGAAAATTACTGTTTTTTTTCCTTACACGACTTGTGCTACATTTTGAATTTGCCACTTTTTGAATTTGCCACTTGAGCAACTTTTTAATTTTTAAAAGGTTAGATGGTCTAATTTAATAGAATTTCTTTGATAGCCTTATTCGTTGGATTTTAATTGTTAAACTAAAAGAGTAAAAAGAAAAATACTAGGACTAAATTTTGAAATGTTCAAAGCATAGGGAGTGGGAGCAGAATTAGGCCTATTTAAAACCCATGGTATTGTAGTCTTTCTTCTGTTAGTAAATTATTTCTTTAAAAACTTTTTTTTTGGCCCAAGTTTATAAGGAAAATTATTATAACTCCCAAATTAAAGTTGTAGCAGGCTAAATTTGCTTGGGCCTAAATCAGCAACCAAAAATAAAAAAACAGTCCATTAATTGTAGGCCCATTAATTTCAACCCCATATAATTTTTATTTTATTTTCATATTATTATTTATTTATATTTTAAGCCTTAAATTTCATTTTAATTCTAACTGAGTCCTTTTTTTAGTTTCCACTTTCACTTTCACTTTAAAATTTATTATTTTTATTATTGTTTTGCCCTTATTTTACATTCATGGCTTTCCAAATTTTATTATATCGTTATTATTAATATTATTACTATTATTATTCATGCTAGGTCTATAATGTCAACTTGTGTAATAGCTATTGGACTGTTGTTTTTATTTTATTTATTTATATTATCATCGTCATAATATATCATCATTATTCACTAGTATTATAATTGCGTGTTATTGATGTTATCTACTTGTTTTGTCATCTTTTCTACCCGTTATCTTATATCGTGCTAGTATACGTGTCAAATGTTATATTCAAATATATTTGACTATTTTTATTTTAAAGTGTTACATTAATTTAAAGAAAATTCTTAAAAAAAAAAATAGGCAATGTTCCGTATTTGGAGATTCGAGAAGTCGTGCCCTAACTTACTGGGTTTCTATTTTTCTCGTTGAACCTAAATAATCGAATATCCTTTTAAAATTAAAATACATGAGTTTTGAATAAAAAATAAAAGAAAAGTTTATTCTTAAGGATTCTAGGTGTTGTGTCCTAATTTATTGGATGTAACATTTTGTTACTTCGAGACGAGAAGGTCTTTAACATACGTTTTGATTTATTCAAACGATTTTTTAAATAAAATAACATCACCACAAAGAGGGATCGTATTTTAAATTCTTTTCAAGTTTTCAATTTTCGACATTAAGGCATTAATTAATCAACTAAGTACCAATTTTGGGCGTTACGAGGGTGCTAATCCTTCTTCGGACGTAACCGACTCCCGAGCCTATTTTCTGGATTTTGTAGACCAAAAATTATTGTTTTAGTAAATTTAAACTTTTATTAAAATGATTGAATTACGAGGTGATCAGATCACAACTAATAAAAAGGATTGGTGGTGACTCCCCATTTTCGTGTTTTTAAATAAAAAGTCGACTTCTTTCAAAAAATGGTTTCGACAGCTTGGCGACTCCGCTGGGGACTAAATAAGAAAGTCAAGCCACGAGTTGATTGCTTCTTGTCTTTTTGTTGAAAATTGAAAATTTGATTTAATTTACGATCCCTTCATTGCATTTTATTCTTCATTCTTGCGGTCTTCATCTTTTTGTTACATAGTGATATATTTGTTTCATTGGTTCAAGCCTCTTGGTATATTTTCGTGTATTGCATTAGCATAACTGGTCGATGATACCCTTTTAAGTGGGAGTGAGAAACTATTCCTTCGTGAGGTCTTCTCCTCCGTATAGTATAGTGGATCGCTTTCGAGATACATTCGTACCTATGTCTTCGTGAAATTTTCATCTCCATATAGCTATAGGGAAATGCATTCCCCTAAACTGAACTCGGTCCGTATGAGCCTATAATGGGTGAGGATCGAGGAATCTTCCGGTTCAGGTACCCTTACTATAGAACCGAACCGCAGATAATGAGCCCTAAGAGCTTGTCCTAGGTAGAGCCGCACTGAACCATTAGTGGTTACCCGAATAGGCGCTTTATTATTTCTTACTTACTTTGAATTCTAGCTTTGTATACTGACTTGTTTTGTTTTGTTTTGTTTTGTTTTGACTGTGATTGCATGACATTTTCATTATAAAAAGATGTTGATTCACATTCGGTTACTAAATAGAGAGCTTACCATGGAAAAGGGATTTCTTGATAAAGTGGAAGATAATGCGGCTGTCCGAATATGGTCTGGGAAAACGAAATTAAGAAAGATGATAGTCTGACGGAAGGGTTCGTATCAGAATTGTGGGATTCCACTCGTGTTAGTGTAACCCAAAATAATCTCTAAGAGTTGAAAGAGGTGTGGAACCAATGGGACGATGAAACAAAGCAGTTATTTTACGGTAATTATGGTGACTTGCTTTATCTACTCGACATCAAAGTGGATAAACACTTGTTCAGAGCTCTGGCTCAATTTTGGAATCCCGCTTACAGCTGTTTTACCTTTGGGAAGGTAGATTTGGTGCCTACTGTGGAGGAGTATACAACCTTGCTTCATTATCCGAAGATTCAAGCCGATAAGGCCTGTTCTAGAGTCGTCAATGTCTGGACTTTTGTAAAGAAGTTAATGAGCATCATAGGGGTGAGTGAGCAATGGTTCGCGGCCCAGATCAAGCAAAAATGATATAGTAAGTGTATTCCTTGGAGAAGTTTACGGGATTTGATCTTGGCACATCCGGATACAAAAAAGAGGGTTGATGTCTTCGCTCTAAGCATTTACGGGTTAGTAATCTTCCCCAAAGCACTAGGGCACGTAGACGAGGCGATTTCAGACTTATTTGATCAGCTAGATAAAAGGGTCATGCCCGTTCCGGCAATCTTGGTCAAAACCTTTAGATATTTGAGTGCATGCCGAAGAGCGGGCGAAGGAAGATTCATCGGGTGTGCACAACTCCTGCTAGTTAGGTTTCACAACCACTTTTGGAAAGTGGAAAAGGTCTCTTACCGGGTATTCTCTGAGAATTACTCTCCACTAAAAGAATTTGCAGCTACTTCAAGATGAGACGACATTTCGAAGGAGAAATGGATGGCAATTATCCAGGGTCTAGAGGATGAAGACGTCGAATGGAGAGCTCATTGGATGATCCCTTACAAGATTCTATACCGATGTGGAAACTTCGACTGGGTCCCTCTACTTGGGATATGGGGGGCTGTTGGATATGCTCCTCTACTGGTGTTGAGGCAATATAGATCAAGGTAATTTGTACCAGCGACGTAAGGGTTGGCCTAGTGCGAGTTTGCGTATAGGGATGATAATTACAAGAAAAAGGCTCGAGAGATATCTAATGCTTGGAACCAAACCCGCAGAATGAAATGTTTTGTTGCAGGTCCCTTGATAACCCCCGAATATAATTGGTGGTGGGGTAAAAGAGTCAATGACAACATTCCCATGTCAAGTCCAGAAGGCACTCGATTAATGGAAGAACACCTGTAAGTAGTCTCGTCCGAGCTAGAGATCATAAAGTAGGGTTTTTAAAAGAGGAATTCGGAGCTAGGAAAGAAGATAGAACAATTGGAGGAGGAAAAAATGCAGTTAGGATTAGATGTTGATTTTCAGAAGCTAAAGGCCGAGAAATAAGAAAGGGAAAGAATAGGGTCGAAGAGGATCTGGACAGTCTGAAAATAGATTATAAGAAGTTGCGTTTATCGATGAAAATCGCTGGATTGGGGAAAACGTCAGAGCAATGGTGACAAGAGATTCAAGAAGAAAGATCAGAGCTGATCGATGGGAGAAAAAATTCCAAGATGCTCAGGTTAGAGAAGAGGCCTTAGAAAATAGTTTGTCAGAAAGCCAAAATAAAAAGGTCAGATTAAAATCCCGGGTAGCAAAACTGGAGAAGTCACTCCATCAGTACCGTAGTCGCAACTCTGTAATTAAATTGAAAGCGAGTCTAAACAAGATTGAAGAGCTGAAAGGAAAAACAGAAGAGCTCAAGACCGCGCTACAAAATTGTGAACTGCAAGTTGAACTCCTTGAAGCAAACAACGAACATTGGAAAAAAAACAACTCCACCGTTCTCAAGACCAGGTCAGGGATAGAGATCATATTATGGGTGAAGCTGTGGCTCAAATACGAGAGGAGGCTGATCATTTACAAACCCTAGCAGTTCAGGCTGACGTGCTAAGCTTGAAATATGAATCAGAATCGGATCGGGGTCGAGAGTTAGCTTGGCTTCTTAGGAAAGTCAAGGCTTTGAGCATTAGGGCAAAGCCATATATGTAATCCGTTTGATGTAAAGAAATTCGTTTTCTAGTAAAGTTGTTCTAATGGAATTGAATTAGAGTCATTACCTTTTTGCATTCATTTCATGCATTTGCATCACATTGCATCATATGCATTAAATTTCACAAAGGACCTTAATTAGTTAAAATTATTTCAGTTAATATGGAAACCAACAAAAGTCTACCAACTGAATATCACTACAATACTCGCGCTAAAATCAAAGTAATGGATCAGAGATTAGAAAGATTAGAACAGATTCAAAAGGATTTGCAAGATTAGTTGCAAACGCAACTACAAGAATAGTTAGCAAAAGTACAACAGGATATGAGAGATCAAATACAGGAATCTCAAAGAAGTATGATAAGCCAATTGACACAGTTGATGGCCGGAGGACTTGAAAAAGGGAAGAGCACCGTGGTCAACTCAAGTGATGATAATGAGGACTCCACTTACCCCCTGGGTTTTACCCCGATAAACGTCCAGGCACAAGCAAATGTGTACCCACGAAGGGTACCCGTTACAATCAAACCCCAACAGTATCAAGTTGGTACCTCAGCGCCAATGAACTACCAAACAGGTTCAGGCTCTAATCCGAGGGATAATCTAACCAATCCCGTTGTCCCTGATTTAGATGATGTGGCAAAAATGGAAAAAGCAAGAGTGGAACTGCCAAAACAACTAGAAGATAGGTGCAAACGGTTAGAAGAAAAATTCAGAGTAATGGAAAATGCTGATTATTATTGCGAAATTGATGTCAAGACCTGAGTTTGGTTCTAGATTTAGTGCTCCCTCCAAAGTTCAAAACTCTAGAGTTTGAAAAGTATAATGGGACTAGTTGTCTAGAAGCTCACATCACTATGTTCTGTTAAAGTATGACAGGATACGTCAATAATGATCAACTATTAATCCATTACTTTCAGGACAGTCTGATCAGGTCAGCAGCTAAATGGTACAACCAATTGAGTCGTGCCAAAATCAATTCATGGAAAGACCTGACACAAGCTCTTATGAAGCAATATAGTCATGTGACGGACATGACGCCTGACAGAATCATGCTGCAGAACATGGAGAACAAGCAAAATGAGAGCTTCAGGCAATATACCCAAAGATGGAGTGAGGTGGCAACGCAAGTCCAGCCACCTGTTCTGGAGAAAGAAACCACAATATTTTTCATCAACACTTTAAAAGCCCCATTCATCAACCATATATTGGGAAGCGCTACTAAGAACTTCTCGGATATAGTAATGTCCAGTGAAATGATTGAAAATACAATAAGAAGTGGTAAGATAGATACGGGGGAAAACACCAAAAGATCGGCCCTGCGGAAGAAGAAAAACGAGGTGAATAATGCAAGCATGTATAATAAGGGTTATTCGAAACCAATCACTGTAGACCTACCAATGACAGTAACCATTAGCAAGCAGGGCCCCCCAAGGCAAGAATCCAACCCGATGCTAAATACAGAAATGCTCCAGTTCACACCCATCCCGATGACATATAGGGAGCTGTATCAGAGTCTGTTTGATGCACATGTGGTATCCTCTTTCTACTTGAAACCTTTGCAACCTCCATTCTCCAAATGGTACGACGCGAATGCTCAATGCGAGTACTACGGGAATCACGAGACACTCAATCAAGACTTGCACTGTTTTTAAAAAGTTAATTGAAAAGTTTATTAAGATGGGAATTGTAAAGTTTTATGACCCATCAAGACCTAATGTGGTAGGAAATTCATTACCCAGTCATTCTGATAAAGGGGTAAATGCGATAATTGAGAGGAGAGGTAAAAGAACCAAAATTGACGTGGCAGACGTAAAAACCCCACTAAGATGGGTTTGAAAAAAGTTGGTAGAAAGAGGATTAATCAAACAAGATTCAGAGAAGAGACTCGAAGGGATGAGAAACTACTGTGAGTTCCATGCTAAATAGAGTCATGGAATCCAAGAGTGCATTGAGTTCAGGACCCTTGTACAAAATCTGATGGATAACAAGGAAATTGAATTTTACGAGGAGGTTAAGAGCTCAGAAGAAGGAGATATATGCACCTCAGAGGAAAGATTGACAGAGAAGGTCCATAACGTCAACCACCCAGTGGTTATTATTTCACGACTAAGAAGCAATAAAGCCAGAGTACAAATTACACCAAGGGTCATAATCCAGAAACCTGTAGCCTTTTTCTACAATGATAGCAAAAAGGTTCCTTGGAATTATAACTGCAACGTGACGATCCCGGGAGAAGAAAACCCAATTAGCACTTTAGAAGAAGGCCAAGATGTGGGTTTCTACACACGCAGTGAAAGGCGCTATGATCCATCAAATGCAAGAGTTGAGCCTATAAAAGGAAAAGCCTTGGCGGTTGAACAAAAGAAAGAAAAGACAGCTAGACTTGAATCACCTGTTAATGAGCCGATAACTGAGAAAGAAGCTAAAGAATTCTTGAAATTCTTAAAGCATAGCGAGTATAGCATCATAGAACAACTACACAAACAACCAGCTCGCATATCAGTGCTAGTTTTACTCTTAAGTTCAGAGACACATCATAGTGCGTTGATGAAAGTGCTAAATGAAACTTATGCCACTAACGATATCTCTGTAAACAAGCTGGATCGCCTAATTAATAATATAAATGCCGACAACTTCATCTTCTTTAATGATGATGAAATACCGTCAGGGGGCATGGGATCTACAAAGGCTCTGCACATCACCACCCACTGTAAAGGATATACATTACCAGGGGTGTTAATTGATAATGGATCTGCACTAAATGTCTTGCCCCTATCCACACTGAATAGGTTTCCTGTAGATAGCTCTCATATGAAAATGTGTCAAAACATAGTGAGAGCATTCGATGGTACCGAAAGGAGGGTGATGGGAAGGATTGAGATACCCCCTTTGATTAGTCCAAACACGTATGAGGTAGACTTTTTAGTGATGGACATCAAGCCATCTTATAATTACTTGTTGGGGAGGCCTTGGATTCACTCAGTGGGGGCAGTGCTGTCATCACTGCACTAAAAGCTAAAGTTGTAACAGAGGGTCGACTGGTAACGATAAACGTGGAAGAAGACATTATTGTATCCATAACCAGTAATATGTCCTACATAGGGGCAGAGAATGAAGGGATAGAATGTTCTTTTCAATCAGTGGAATTTGTGAATGCAACCTTCATTGTTGAAGGGAACAAGATCCCGATGCCCCAAATCTCCAAAACTACAAAGATGGGCCTACAGCTGACGGTTGAGAAATAAGCCTTGCTTGGGATAAGACTTGGAAAATACTTACAAGGAAGGGTCGAGGCACCTATGCTAATAGACAAACGAGACTGCTTTGGCTTGGGATACAAGCCAGATGTGAGACAAAAGAAGAAAGATATAAAGAAGAAGCAAGAAATGAGGAGAGCGCGTTTGAGCGAGAGGAGGTCAAATGAGAACTAATGACTTTTCCCCATATATTCATAACTTTCGTGTTAAGAGGAATTATTCAACCTGAACGGAAGATGTCAAGAAAAGAAACCGTAGAAGAAATGTTGGGAAATCTAAAATTCAACGCCATATCCGAAGAAAGAATTGGGGAAGAAAATTTATCAAGCATCTGCCTCTATGTACCTAGAAGTGTTCTAAACAACTGGATTGTAGAAGAGATTACTGTAGTTTTTAGAGCTAATTTAGAGTAATGTTTAAAACACGCTTATTTCTTTAAGCCTAGGGACAATAAGAATCCTTTTGTGAAATAGGCCTATGTCCAACATCTTTATTTCAATAAAATACATCTTTTTGTCTTATTCCGAGCAAATATTCTTCTATTTTTTCATTTCATTCATACTCATACCCCATAAAAATTATTCCTAGATTTATTTGTTCTGTGGGTCTTCCTTCGTTTCCATAACAGATCTCCAGATATCAATGATATGAGCAATGCTGCTACTAACTCAGAATCTCCATTTGAACGAGATATGTGTTTAGAGGAACCTCAGGACTTTGAAGTTGACAGAGATTATAACCTATCTCCTAATTTGTTAAGGTTGGTAGAATAAGAGGATAAACATATTCTACCTCACAAAGAGTCAGTAGAGATCGTGATCTTGGAAGAAGGAAAAGAAGTGAAAATTGGAGCTTGCATTGCCGCAGTGACAAGCGAGACCTCATTGAGTTACTCCAAGAATTCAAAGATGTTTTCGCATGGTTGTATCAAGATATGCCTGGACTAAGTACTAATATCGTGGTACACCGGCTCCCCATAAAGGAAGAGGGCAAGCCATTCAATATAAGCTCTGAAGGATGAGACCCGATGTTTTGCTAAAAATAAAAGAAGAGGTCAAGAAGCAATTTGATGCTGGTTTTTTACAAGTGGTCAAATACTCCGAATGGGTAGCCAATATCGTCTCTGTCCCTAAAAAAGATGGAAAAGTATGGATGTGCGTAGATTACAGGGACCTGAACAAAGACAGCCCGAAGGACAATTTTCCATTGCCCCATATCGACACCTTAGTGGACAACACGACATGTTACTCATTATTCTCCTTCATGGATGGCTTCTCAAGATACAACCAGATAAAAATACATCTTGAAGACATGGATAAGACTACATTTGTAATCATGTGGGGAACATTTTGTTATAAGGTGATGCCATTTGGACTGAAAAATGCGGGAACGACATAGCAGAGAGCCATAGTAACCCTATTCCATGATATGATGCACAAAGAAATTGAAGTTTATGTTGACTATATGATCGCCAAATCCCGAACAGAAGAGGAGCATGTGCAAGTCTTAAGGAAATTATTCTTGAGGTTGAGGAAATTCTAGCTAAAGCTTAATTCAATAAAATGTACCTTCGGGGTCAGGTCAGAGAAACTGATAGGATTCCTAGTGAGCGAAAAGAGGATTGAGATTGACTCGGATAAAGTCAAGGCTATACAGGAGCTACCTCTGCCGCGTACTCAAAGAAAAGTTTGATGTTTCTTAGGGAGGTTAAATTACATTACCCGATTCATTTCACAACTAACCAAGAAATACGACCCCATATTCCGTCTTCTCAAGAAACATAATTCAGGCGCATGGGATGATGAATGCCAAGAAACTTTTAACAAGGTTAAATAATACCTGTCCAATGCTTCAATGCTGATAAGTCACTGATACTATATTTGGCAGTGTTTGAGAATTCTATGGGATGTGTGCTTGGCCAACACGATGAGTTAGGAAGGAAAGAAAGGGCGATATACTACCTTAGTTTCACTGAGTGTGAGACGAGATACTTTCCAATTGAGAAGTTGTGCTGCACCTTAATCTGAACAACCCGAAGGTTGAAATAGTACATGTTATACCAAATAACTTGGCTCATCTCAAAACTAGACCCTCTAAAGTACATGATGGAGTCGACCGCTTTGAATGGAATGATGGCCTGATGACAAATTCTACTTCCTGAAATTGATATAGTCTATGTGAATCAGAAAGCTATAAAAGGGAGTGCAATAGCAGATTTTCTAGCTAGTAGAGCTCTAGAGGATTACGAGCCTTTGAACTTTGATTTCCCAAACGAATATCTAATGTATGTTGCAACCACTGAAGAATACTCTCAAGAAGGTCATCCTTGGAAACTAAACTTTGACGGAGCATCAAAGCTGTGGGTAACAGAATCGGGGCAGTCTTGGTATCCCCAAATAGAGATCATTATCCCTTTATTAGTAAATTGGATTTTGATTGCACAAATAATATGGCGGAATACGAAGCATGCATCATGGGTATCCGTGCAGCCATAGAATGTGAGATCAAAGTACTAGAGGTATATGGGGATTCTGCGCTAGTAATCTATCAACTTAAAGGTGAATGAGAGACAAGAGATCCCAAGTTGATCGATTATCGAAGGTTGGTTCTTAAATTAATTAAAGATTTTGATGATATCACCTTTTACTACCTCCTGCGAGAAGAAAATCAGATGGCTGACGCCCTAGTAACTTTAGCTTCTATGGTCAAGGTAAACAAACAAGAGGATGTGAAACCGATCCAGATGAGTATTTATGAGGTTTCGGCTCATTGTTACAACATTGAAGAGGAAGAAAAAAAGGATGATCACCCTTGGTACCATGATATACTGCGATATGTGAAGAATCGTGAATACCCTGACCAAGCAACTGAGAACAATAAAAGGACGTTGAGAAGACTGGCCAGTGACTATGTCTTAGATGGGGAAATCCTATATAAAAGGAGAAACAATCAGGTGTTACTAAGATGTGTAGACGTTGTCGAGGCTAATAAAATCTTGGAAGAAGTCCATGAAGGTGTCTGCGAAACACATGCCAATGGTTTTACAATGGCCAGGCAAATCATAAGATTCAGGTATCATTGGTCCACCATGGAAAGAGATTGCATTAGTTATGCCAAGAAATTCCATAAGTGTCAAATTTATGGAGATAAAATTCATGTACCTCCCTCACCTCTTCATGTTTTGACTTCTCCGTGGCCTTTCTCTATGTGAGGCATGGATGTCATCGGGCCAATCTCACTTAAAGCTTTTAACGGGTGTCGATTCATCTTCGTGGTCATCGATTACTTCACAAAATGGGTAGAAGCCATTTCATATGCCAATGTCACCAAGTCGGCAAATTCTTGAAGAAAGAGATTATATGTTGGTATGGAATGCCATAAAGGATTATATCTGACAATGTATTGAACTTGAACAATAGCATGATAGCGGATGTCTATCATCAATTTAAGATTAAACACCATAACTCATCACCATATCGTCCAAAAATGAATGGTGCGGTGGAGGCAGTCAATAAGAACATTAAGAAGATCGTGGGGAAAAATGACTGAGACTTATAAATATTGGCATGAGAAATTACCATTTGCCCTCTATGCTTATCGAACATCTGTCAAAACCTCAAACGGGGTAACACCTTTCTCTCTAGTTTATAGAATGGAAGCGGTTTTACCCATTGAAGTAAAAATTCCTTCTCTTCGAGTTTTGGCAGAATTGAAATTGGATGAAGCAGAATGGATCCAATCCCGATATGATTAGCTAAACTTGATTGAAGAGAAAAGGTTCCGTCATGGTCAGATGTACCAAAAGCAAATGATGCGAGCCTATAACAAAATGGTTCATCCCAGAAAATTCTATGAGGGGGACTTAGTATTGAAAAAGATCCAGCCCATACAAAAGGATTTCAGAGAGAAATGGATGTCAAATTAGAAAGGACCTTATGTGGTAAAGAAGGCTTTTTCTGGAGGAGTGTTGATTTTAACCGAGATGAATGGTAAAAATCTGCCTAACCCTGTGAATTCAGATTCAGTCAAGAAGTACTTCACCTAAAAAAAAAAAGAAAAAAGGGAGAGGCCAAGGTGAAAACCCGTAAAAGGTGCCTTGAGACCAAAAGGGTTTTGAGTTGAAAACCCGAAAAAAGGCAA
Source organism: Gossypium bickii (assembly GCA_025503065.1). Lineage (NCBI taxonomy): Eukaryota > Viridiplantae > Streptophyta > Magnoliopsida > Malvales > Malvaceae > Gossypium > Gossypium bickii. Next base: position 25,914,710 of record CP106719.1, read on the forward strand.
TTCAAATTTTGATCAAATATGGGGCATGCAGTAGTCTTATAATCCCTGAATGAACAAGGAAGAAAGATGCTACGTCTTGGGGCATCAACAAAGTATTTTGAATCCCCAAAATACATATCAAGTTCAAAAGGGTCCATGAGAAGTTAGTGCGAAGAAGCTCATGCTATGATATCTGGGGCACCTATTTTCATCTTATTCATTTTGTATTTTAGCAAACGTTTGCTATCTTTGATTAATTCATTCATTTCAAACTTTGCTCCCAATAAAATTCCTTTTGTCCATTGTTACAATCTTTTTCAAGCATTTTTACGTTGAAATAACAATTAATTGACTAATAATATTCAAGTAAAAGGAGTTCTACATATTGCCCTGAAAAACTGCTAAATAGTACAAGGATCTAAAACAGGACCACTATTCAGAACTAACCAAACTTAAGGGTTGGAAACATTTGAGGAAGAATAGTCTAAATTGTGACTATTTCTTCGGATTTTCTGTTAAAGATACCAGCTGAACAAGAAGGCATGGTAACACATCAGTGATAGAACCTTGATAAACAGCGAGCAATGACAATCTAAGCATTAAAAAGGGATCATTCTTGAAAAATGACATTCTGCATTCATGCAAATATCATTCATTCACATCTAGTTAGGAGCATTTGATTCATCCTGATCATGACATCCTATTCACTAGGCATAAATGGGCCCAAGAAATGGATTCTACAGGTCACGTTCTCCAAAGAATGGTGTAACAAGATCAGAGAAACCATAAATCTTATACCCCTAAATTTACAGTGGGATGGATTGAAGTTATAATGGCGAATCTTATCTCCCCGAAGTTGCAGTGAAGCAGATTGAAGCCACTAATCTTATTCCCTAAAGTTGTAGTGGAGCAGATTGAAGCCACTAATCTTATCTCCCTGAAGTCGCAGTGGAACAGATTGAAACGATAAGTCCTATACCTCTGAAGTTGCAGAAGGTCGGATCAAATCTACCATAGCAAGTCTTATCTCCCTGAAGTTGCAGTGGAATAGACTAAAGCTACAGGCGAATCTTATCTCCCTGAAGTTGCAGTGGAGTATATTAAAGCCACAAACCTTATCTCCCTGAAATTGCAGTAGAATAGGTTAAAAAAAACAATTCTTATCTCCCTAGAGTTGTAGTAGAGTAAATTGAAGTTACAAATCACATATCCCTGAAGTTGTAGTGGGACGGATTGAAGTTATAATGACAAATCTTATCTTCTTGAAGTTGCAGTGGAATAGACTAAAGCTACAGGCTACAAACCTTATCTCCCCGAAGTTGCAGTGGAGCAGGTTAAAAATCACAAATCTCATCTCCCTGAAGTTGCAGCGGAGTAGATTGAAGCTATGAATCTTATCTTCCTGAAGTGGCATGTGGAGTGAATCAAAACAACAATTCCTATACCCCTGAAGATGCAGTGGATTGAAATGAGGCTACTTGAAGAAGAGAAGCACCAAAAGAAGTCGAGACTCGGCAAGACCAGGCAAAATTGGCCTTTTCTAAAGTTTTTGCTCCATTCCCGTTATACGACAATGAGTAAAGAGTGGCAGCTGTAGCAGACCAAATTTGCCTGGGCCCCAAATCAGCAACCAAAAATAAAAAAAAAAGTCCATTAATTGTAGGCTCATTAATTTCAACCCCTTATAATTTTTATTTTATTTTCATATTATTTATTTACTTATATTTTACGCCCTAAATTTCATTTTAATTCTCTTTTTTTAGTTTCCACTTTCACTTTTAGTATTTATTATTTTTATTATTCTTTTGCCTTTATTTTACATTCATGACTTACATTCCAAATTTTATTATATCGTTATTATTAATATTATTACTATTATTATTCATGCTAGTTCTATAATGTCAACTTGTACAATGGTTATTGGACTGTTGTTTTTTTTTCATTTATTTATATTATCATCTTCATAGTATATCATCATTATTCACTAGTATTATAATTGCGTGTTATTGATGTTATCTACTTGTTTTGTCATCTTTTCTACCCGTTATCTTATATCGTGCTAGTATACGTGTAGAATGTTATATTCAAATATATTTGACCGTTTTTATTTTAAAGTGTTACATTAATTTAAAGAAAATGCTTAAAAAAATTTAGGCAATGTTCCGTATTTGGAGATTCGAGAAGTCGTGCCCTAACTTACTGGGTGTCGATTTTTCTCGTTGGGCCTAAATAATCGAATGTCCTTTTAAAATTAAAATACATGAGTTTTGAATAAAACATAAAAGAAAAGTTTATTCTCAAGGATTCGAGGTGTTGTGTCTTAACTTATTGGATGTGACATTTTGTTACTTCGAGCCAAGAAGGTCTTTAACATACGTTTTGATTTATTCAAACGATTTTTTAAATAAAATAACATCACCACAAAGAGGGATCGTATTTTAAATTCTTTCCAAGTTTTCAATTTTCGACACTAAAACATTAATTAATCAACTAGGTACAATTTTGGGCGTTAGGAGGCTGCTAATCCTTCCTCATACGTAACCGACTCCCGAACCTATTTTCTGGATTTTGTAGACCAAAACCATCGTTTTAGTAAATTTAAAATTTTATTAAAATGATTAAATTACGAGGTGATCCGATCACACCTAATACAAAAGATTGGTGGTGACTCCAATTTTCGTGTTTTTAAATAAAAAGTCGACTTCTTTCAAAAAATGATTCGACAAAAGTCATTGTTAGAGTCCAACTCATAAATATAATTGCCATTTAAGCTGTTCAGAAATTTTAAACCAAAATTTTAGCTAGTATTAGATTTGTTGATGGAGTCGAGCAGTTCAACTGGCTCGACACACTTTGCTAGAACAGGGCTAAGCCTTGGTAACTATTTTTTACTATTGTTTAATCTAAATTATAATATATACAATAAAAATTTAATATTAAATAAAAATGAATTTATTAATTATAAACATAAAGTACGGTTTCACTATCTTCAATCTTTTTACATATTGTTGAAATTAGTTCAAGTCTTATTCTATTTTAGTACCCCTAAGCACCTCTAACTAGTACGACAGGAAAATAGTTGAAAGAAGTCCAACTCATACATTCTATGGCTATCAACTTCAACTTAAGGCCCAAATTAGAATGGGTCTGAGTTAACCGTTCACATGCACATTAACTTCACTCCCCAACACATCCTTAGAAAATAAGTTCCCTAACCAACCTTTGAATATTGATTTGGATCTTTTAGAGGCTCCCCTTGATTTGGAACAAACTTGACATTAAGATCCATAAGGGTTTCCATTGGTTTATAGTCTAGCATCCCTGTTCCTCTAGATATCCAAAGCATACTTTTCTCTAAGAGATAGTAATGCCTGTTGTTGATTGAGCCACCTTAATGCTTGTTGTTTCATTGTTTTCTGCTTGGAAACTCAAAGGGGCTTTTTGGCTAGCTCCATGGCTATACGAGAGAGCAGAGCTTGTTGTCTTAATTTTTGTTGATGGTTTTGTGTTTGATTTTGTGGGTGGCCATCTGTTTTGAATCTTGCTTTGGCTTTTTTTTTTTTTATTGTCTTTTACTCTTGTCTTCTCTTTGCTCTCTTTTGAACGTGAGTTGATCGGTAAAAGTATTAGAAAATCTTCTATGCATAGGGTGTATTGTATTTTGGTTCCTCTATTGAAAAAATTTAATAGAGGGACTAATTTGCACATTTCAAAATGTATACGGACTAATTTATTTAGTAGAGAGACTAAAATGTAATCCACATCTAATTACAGGATTTCTTTAATACTTTTTACACGAGTTAATGTTATTTCAAAATATCATAATCATAAATTATTAAATATTTCAAATTTATATATGATATATAATACGTGGTAAATATATTATATTAATGATTTTAATTGCTTTCTATTTTTGATGCATCATACATGTTTCATACTTACGTATTTGAACTCTTTAATTATTATACTTATGGGTGTGATACCACAACCACTTTCTTATTTACTTAAAGTAAAGAACCCCATGTTTTAAAAAAAAAAAAATCAATATTTCAATGTTGAAATAATTTAAAAATAGGTAAATAGACCATTTCACTTTATAAAATAACTTTTTCTTTTCAATTAATTTTTTAAAATTATTTTTAGTTTTTAAATTTTCATTGTTTGTTTAATCACTCTAAAAATATATGGAAAAGGTAACGTTTTTTAACTTTGTTGATGTAACATACACATGGATTATCACATGGACTACGTGGATGCCACGTCAGTAAGTAATTAATTTTTAAAAATTTAAAATTTTCAAAAATTATAAAAATTATTTTAAAAATAAAAATTATATAAAATTATTTTTAAATACTTTTAATTTTAAAAAATAATTAATTACTAACGTGGCATACATGTGGATTGCCACGCGGTTGCCACATCAAGCCAAAGTTAGCAAATGTTGACTTTTTTCATCTATTTTGAATGATTTGACAAACAATATAAGTTTAATGGTTAAAAGAGGTGAAAAATTAAATGAAGAGTTAAAATGATTTTTTTTTATTTTTGTAAAATTGAAGGGTCAAATAAATAATTATGCCTAAAAATTATAACTATATTTGTGATTAAGGAGATTATTTGGTACATTAACCGTGGAATCTTTATACTTCATAAGTTTGGGGTTGACAAGTGTCCTATAAGAATATAGTAAAATGTTAAAAAAACAACATATAAATTATTTGAAACTACTTATAAAACAAACAAAAAAATACATTATTAGTCTACCAAATACTCACACTCATAATTATGCATTATTTTGTTCAAGAACCATCTTGATTTTGTCTATTGAAAATGTCTTCTGAAAAATTGCACTAAGTTTGAAAAGGTGATCCATAATTTATGTAATCATAGTTTAATATCAAACATCATAAATTATTAATTTCAATTTTATAAATAAATATATAATACGTGTTAAATACATCATATTAATGATTTTGATTGCTTTGTATTTATTTTTACATTTACTAGATGTATGATAGTTTTGTATTATTTTATTATTATTATTATTATTATTATTATTATTATTATTATTATTATTATGTAAAATGATGTTATATATAACGTTTTCCTACCGTCAATTACGATGCAGTGGAAATTGGAAAGGACTCCAGATATTAGGTATTTCTACTAACAATTCTGAACCCCATAGGTATAACAAATAAGGCAATAAGCTTATCTAAAAAAAGACTGGTACGTTTCTGTTGGAATGATATGATATGAATATAAATCCACAAAAATATTAAAATTTATATAATATAAGTTATCAATTTATTAAAATTATATAAATATAAAACATTTTAGATCTAATTATGAAATAAAATTATTTAAAATAGGACATAAAGTCTTAAGAATTCAAAACAAATACACACATTATCTTACTGCATGTACGTATAAATACCTAACAGGTTACCTCCTACCACCAGGAAAGTTGTAAAATGGCACACGCGGACCTTTAATAGAGTCGGCGGTTAGTAGGTTAGTGATCACTGCCCATAATATGAGTATCTTTGTGTAATTTATCTATTGAACATTGGCCAGCTGTGTTACTACTATGGTGCAAGCAAATTGAAAGACCTTTAATGTACCTAATTGAGAGGAAAGGTCCCTGTCAGTGACGTCTCCAGCAGGGCAGCCAGTGATCGCACTTTCCAGATACTTGGTTGTTCAAATTGACAACCTAAGATGCCAAACTCCGCGTTCCTTCCTTTATTTTCATTTGTCTCTTTGTTACAATATCACGCTACTATGATTGATGCATCTCTCTTTCTAAACAGCTATAAATATACGACCCCACCTAGAGTTTCATTCATCAATATTGCTCCCCTTTGGTTTGACAATGGAAGCCAATGTAGTAGTAGAAGGGGGGTCGGCAAACAGTCGGTTGGCGTTGGTTAAGGACTCGATAGTGAAAATAAGAAGCAAGGTGGCTGAATTTCCAGGGAAAATGAAGAAAGTAGCAGAAGATGATCCTAGAAGAATTGTTCATTCGTTTAAAGTAGGATTAGCCATCACCCTCGTCTCACTCTTCTACTATTTTGATCCTCTATATGTTGGCTTTGGCAGCTCAGCAATGTGGGCTGTTTTAACTGTCATTGTCGTCATTGAGTTCTCTGTAGGTAAGCCTCTAAAATGATCACATCACATGAATCAACTGAGTCCGGAAATTACGTCCAAAACATGAAAGCTTGTTTGTTTTAATGTAGGAGCAACTCTTGGCAAAGGCTTAAACAGGGGATTGGCAACATTTTTAGCTGGAACACTGGGCTTTGGAGCTCACCACTTAGCTAACTTGCCTGGACAGGAACTTCAGCCTATATTACTGGGAATCTTTGTGTTCATTCTAGGTAAAACAACATGATCCAAAATAAAAAAAAGCATATTTTGAACAAACATCAATTTATTTTATTATAACAAGTGAAGTGAGGACTAATTCTGGGTTGATATATACAGCTGCAACAGTGTCGTTTATACGATTCTTTCCACGAATGAAGGTCAGATATGATTACGGGCTCCTTATATTCATGTTGACCTTTTGCTTGATATCTGTTTCTGGTTATCGAGATGAAGAGGTGCTTGAAATGGCTCATAAAAGAGTATCCACTATTCTAATTGGTGGATTTACGGCTATTTTTGTCTGCATTTTCATCTGCCCCGTTTGGGCTGGCGAAGATCTTCATAATTTGGCTGCCAACAATCTTGAAAAGCTTGCAAGCTTCTTAGAAGGTACTTCCTTGTATTAAGCATATAGGTACACAAATATTTCAACATAAAACTTGCATATTGATGCCATTTAGTTTGCAGGTTTTGGGGATGAATACTTCCAAAAATCAAGCGAACCAGAGTCAAACAAAGCATCATTACAAGTACATAAAAGCATACTCAATTCAAAGCAAAGCGAAGAATCTTTGGTGAGTAGGAGAACTAATTAAAAAAAAAAAAAAACAATTAGGAACCGACCAACATGATAAAAAAAATCAAGATGCAAGTGTCATACGATCTTACTTAAGGATTTTGTTCTCGCTCGCAGGTTAATTTTGCTAGATGGGAACCCCCACATGGGCGGTTCAGATTTCGCCATCCTTGGAAACAATACCTGAAGATTGGAAGTCTCACTCGACAATGTGCTTACAGAATTGAAGCCCTTAATGGTTGCCTCAACTCTGATGTACAGGTACAATAACGTCAAACAAAGTCAATATCCAAAATGTTAAAAATCTGGTAATTTTTAACATTGGCATTAATCTTTTACAGGCCTCACCAGAAACCTGTGGAAATTTTCGAGAAGCATTCATCAAAGCAAGTTCAGAAACAGGGAAAGCTGTCAAGGGATTAGCATCAGCTATGAGAACAATGACTCTACCATCAGCTGATTGTCCTCAAACCGCAAAATCGAAGAACGCCGCTGACAACCTTAAATCGTTGCTCAGAACAGGGTTGTGTGAAGGCATAGATATCGTAGAGATTCTAGAAGTGGCGACAGTAGCTTCATTGCTGCTTGATATTCTTTCTTGTACTGAAAAAATTTCAGAGTCGATTCATGAATTAGCCTCTCTAGCGCATTTCAAGAGATTGGAACCTGATGAAAAAGATGGGAATCCAGATTTAGATAAGCAGAAACAAGTGCGGCAAAGTTCTAATAGCATTGCTTCAAACCATCATCATCATATTATTATAATTGAGTAGCCATTAACTTGAGAGCAAACATGTTTGTGACTGAATTGAGTATACTTAATTTTTAAAAGAAAAATTTGTGGGTGATGGAGGGGAAAACTCGTTTGAGCTAAGTCTGGAGCATCATCCAACTTTTATTTTATTTTATTTTATGGAATCCGAATATTTTTGGACTGAATTTTCTACTTTTGAATAGAAAAGTTTTTATTAACTTCGCAACGCATTTTGCATCAAGTTAATTCGAGCTTGGAAGCGTTTCAGTGAAGACCATCACCATCAATACTGGATTTTTGAGTTAAAAGATTTTGGAAGTCTCTTTAACAACCAGGCAAACACTTTAGATTTTATATTATTTAAAAGTTTATTTAAGAGGTTAAATATTTATTTATTCATTAATTGAATCTTAAGACTTGTAAAATCAATTATTTAATTAATTTTAAGAGTTTTACTTACATAATTAGTACATACTAATTAGAATTATTTATTTATTTTAAATTCTTGTAATTTGGCCTAGAAATAGCCACCTTTTCAAGTATTGAATAGAATTATTATTATTATTTCCAGTATTGAATAGAATTGAATAGAATTGAAGGGTTATTATTATTATTATTATTATTATTATTATTATTTTTTTGTACGAAGTACATTTTTTAAGAGTTGAATGATTTAGTTCTTGTTTATTTTTAAGTTTATTACTTTCAAGTCTTCTAAAGAGTTGTAAGCTTTCAAGCTTTAAGTTCTATTCCTAACATTTTTAAAAGTCTTTCTAGAGGTTTTGTTGGGTGTTCATCCGATGATTGATGTTTTTAATTTTATTTTTTCAAGTTATCCAAAGATCCTATAGATTCCGTATCAACATATTAAAATAAAGTGAATAAAAAACAAAAAAATATAAATAGTAAAAAAATAAGAATATCAAAATAAGTGGTTGTTTAGTTTAAAAGAAACTCTGGAAACTTAATGAATTCATTTTGGATATGACATGAAACAATTCAATCGTGTCAACAATAGATGTGACACTTTGTATTGTTTCCCATAACAGTCTCCCCAAGATCTAGGTCATAGTATTTCCAAGTTTTGGAAGTTTTTTAACTGTATCATCTCGAACAAGTCTCTGTAAATTTTAATAATTCACATGACCAAGATTTTGATGTCACACTTCTAAATCTTGCACAATGCTTTGTTGTAGATAATATCATTTACAACTATGTAGGAGTTGCAAAAAGTTTTTTGCTTCTCTAATTATAACAGAGATTGTTTCATCAAATTACAACACAATGGCTTTTATTAAATCTCACATGAAATCTTTGGTCACACAATTGACTTATGTTAATTAAGTTATCTTTTAATCCCTATACAAGAAATACATTTTTAAGATTAAAGAAACCTTTAATATTACATGTACCTTTTCCTGTGACTGTTTTTCTTCCCATCTTCAAAAGTTACTTTGCATTCAAAACAAATTAAAACATCTTTCAAGTTGATCATACCACCAGTCAAGTGTCTAGAGTAGTCATTATCAAAATACCATTAGGTGTTAGTGGAAGCCTTTCTAACAGTATGTGAAATGATAAAACATTTATGATCCTTCTTTTTAAACAAGTCTTTGTGGTTGTTGTTGCATTGTGGTGGACGATGTGAGCACTTGAGGAAGACCATATCTGATTTTTCTCAAGCCTCCCAACATCTTGTAACATATCAGTCTAATATGACCAGTAACTCTACATTAATTGAATTTGTCAAAGGACTCATTAATCATCAGTGGTTTTTCCAGTGTGGTATCCAATATGCCTACTTTAACAAAAATAGAAAGTTTACTTTGAGTAAATGAATCACTAATAAACCTTAAACATGCATTCCTTAGTTTTCTTCTTATTGAGGCTAGAACCTCATTTAGTTTTTCAATTTTAGTGCCCATCTTCTTGAGAACTTCTTTGGTAACATCTAGTTTAGTTTTGTGTTTAGGCAATTGAACCTCTTTTCCTTGAACAAGTTTGACTAGTTTTGAATTTTCCTTCTTGTAGCTAGATACTTCAACATTAAGCTACTCATTACATTACACAACAAATCACATATGTCCAGCATTACATTATAACATTTAATTAATTATGTATCAACATTATTATCTTTGTCACTATCTGATATTAAAGTCTCACTTATAAGTATAACATATTTAAGTTTAGTTGAAAATTCAACATAGTTACTTACATGATCATCATTACAATCATCATTTTCAGATTAATCACTCAATGTGATGTTGAAGGACTTCTTATTTTTCTTTAATGTGTTTACACATTCTTCTTAGATAGGCTTGTATCCTTTAAACTTATGGCATTGGATCCCTTTTCTTTCTTTTTTTTAATCGAGTTCGGAAAATGAGATGATTGCCAAAAAGACATGATGTCATTTCTAAGCTTGGCATTCATGTGTAGCTGATTATATCGTAACAAAAACCTTTAACGAATGTCATTCCATGATGCCACTGTCTTAGAAAACAAAGCATTAAGCCACACTCTTGATTTCTCAAGGAATATGGAAACAATTTAGGCCTCAAGGTGTATTCAAGAACACCTTATTGTCTAAATAATCACAGACTTCTAGAAAAAGTCTTAAGTGCAATCTTGGATCCTCATTTGGCAACCCATCGAACTGTCTAACAGTTTGTAGCATCTGAAACATTACTAGTTTCAATTCAAAAGTTGAGCTTATATGTGTGGTCTGACTATCCCTGGATTATAGTCATCCAAAATTGGCACAACATGCTCTCGAATTGGCTTGTCTCAGTCATCTATCGCACGATGAATAGGAAGATCAACATATTGACCATTTGGATTTAATGGATCATTCAAACCAAGATCATTCCCGTCCCTAGCCATGTTACACACTTATCTTCTCTTTTTTCGCAAAGTTCTCTCGATCTCTGGGTCAAAAGAATACTTTTTGTTAGCAGGAATGACTTTATTCATGCACTGATAACAAACCTATAGAAATTAAATACGACTAAGTTAACTAAAACTAGTAAAATTAGTAAAATAACAAAACCAAATTTCACCAAATTTTTTATCCCCGTGAATGGTGCCAAAAATTTGTCGCGTGTGAATATGATATGCAAATTGTGCAAGAATACACGTCAGATCAAGTAATAAAGTGATAAGTGAGATCATCTCTACAGGGAACGAATAGGTATAAAATGGTTAGGTTATTATAGTAAAGTGAGATTAATGCTATGGCAATAATAATGCAGTGACAATTAGGAGCATAATATTGTATAAAATGTGCAAAACAAACAAGTAAACAATTAAGGATGTGAAAACAAAGATGCTACGGCAAAGGATAAATGATCTACGATATTGATTTGTAAGGTTGGGATTACTAAGAACCTACCCTCATTAACCAATAATGCCTCGACAAGTTCAATCTTATTCTACTGCTCGAAATAGTTCTACTATGATTTGCTTCATTTGAGAGCTAGACCTTAAGTTACCTTACCTAGGGCACTATATGTCTATAGGCCTTGAGTGTGGTTCCTACAACTATTTCTACTTCCTACCATATGAGACACTACTCTATGTCTAGAGTCCGCTATGAGTATTCGTTTAAAAATTCAATCATATCATTCAATTTCAATCTACCTAACCTAACATTTTCAGAATTAGATTAATTCCTTAAACATGCTGCACATTCATCTATGTCTAGAGATTACACGCATGCAATTCAATAATACCATTGAATGAAACAATAAATTAAAACTAATCTAGGCTTTAGCCATTAATGGAAATGAAGGTTTCGTCAAGTAATCCCAATGCTATGAGATTAACTCATAAGCTGGTAAATAACATTCCGATTCAAAATAGCATTCAACATCATTTTCATCAATTTAGGTTACGAAATAGCAAATAAAAAAGTAAAGAAAAAATTTTAAGAAGATAGCTTTCGTTTATCTAGCCCACAGCTCCAGCGTCACAGTGCTTACTGCTGGCTAAGAGGGACTACCTTCTTCTTTTTCCTTTCTTCTCTGCCTTATTCTCAACCGTTATCCTCTACTCCTGTCCAAGGATCTTTTTTTTTCCAATTTTCCCCCAATTGTTTCCTAATTTCCTCTCTCCCCCTTTTCAATTTTACTTTTTAGGTTTTATATCTCTTCCCGTGTTCATAAACATTTGATCCAAAAAAAGCCATTGATTTATCAAAATTTATGCACTGGCCTGAACATATTTTGTACTCAAGTAATATGGTTTTAAGGTTATTGGCTCCCCTTTCCGTAGCATCCCTGAATAAAATGCAATCATTCGCAAATAGTAGGTGCGTAATAGTTGGTCCTTGTTGGCAAACCTTTGCTCCTTTAATAGTTCTTTCCCGTAATACTAACCTTATTAAGGATGAAAGTCCTTTATTACAAATTAAGAATAGGTAGGGGCTTAAAGGATCACATTGACGTAACCCTTTCATTGCTTGAAACGCTCACCAATCTTATTATTCATGCATACTGAATAATTTAATGTCGTGACACATCGTATGATTAAAGACACTAGTGATTCTACGAAGCTCATTTTCTGCATAACTTTTTCCAAAAACTCCCACTCCACCTTATCATACGCTTTGCTCATGTTAAGTTTCAAAGCAAGACTTTCATTCTAGCCCATTCTTCTTTGTTTTATGGTGTGCATTAATTCATATGCTAGCAAAATATTGTCCGTGATGAGTTTTCCTAACACAAATACACTCTGAGCTTTATTGATACATGCATTTAAAATTTTTTTGGAGTCGATTTGCCACTACCTTTGAAATCATCTTGTAAATTACTGTACAAAGGCTAATTAGTCAAAAATTCTTAAGGTTGGTTGGATTTGCCACTTTAGGTATAAGGACAATGTTTGTCATATTAATCTCCTCAATCAGACCTTCCTTGCTCAAAATATTAAGACAAATATCTCCAACCTTCTGTCTAACAATATGCCAATACTTTTGGAAGAAAAGTGCTAGTAACCCATCACACCTAAAAGCTTTAGTGGGCCCTGTATTCTTAAGTACAAAAAAGATTTATTCCCTAGTATGATTTTTCGTTAAACCTTGATCCATATCGTCTGATATACAAGCTTCAATTCCTAATAGTATATACTCAAGATTGCTGACTCCACTTGACGAAAATATCTCTTCAAAATATCTCTTCGTTACCTCTGCCATTTCTCTTTTTCTGGTAACAGTTTGGCCACGCTCATTCTCAAGTTCCTCGATCCTATTTACTCTTCTTCTTTGAGATGCAAAATTATGAAAGAATTTAGTATTCTTATCTTCTTCTTTTAACCAATTCATCTTTGCTCGCTGTTCCTAATACCTTTCTTCTTTTTCAATTTCTAGATTTAAATGAATTTTGGCAACAATAAGTTCCTCCATATTTTTATTTGTTCTTTTCATTACGTCAAGTTCCACAATTCGAGCAAGTGGTTTAATTGTTAGTCCTTTTTGCAATTTCTAAATTCCTATTGCCCATCTTTGTAAACCTTTCCCTACTAATTCTAATTTCTCCATCACCCATTCCCTATTCATCTCCCATAACCTCTTCACTTCCTTTTCACAAGATGTCTCAATGGCCTACCAAGCTTCAAATCTAAACCCTCCTCTTCTTCTATTCAGTCCTTCTTGCTTGGTTTGGAAAAGTAAGGGGCAATCGTTTGAAAAAGAATGTGACAAATGCCAAATTGTATAATCAGGGAATAAGTTGAGCCATTCTGTGTTTGCCACTCCTCTATCAGGGCATTCCTTAATGTTTATTTCAGGGAAGTTCCCTCTCCCCCGTGAATCACTTACCAACATAACCCACATCCTCAAGTTGACGCACATTAAGAGCTAATCTAATGTAACACTCCATGCCCGATCTGATCGTCAAACCCGAGCTATAAGGTGCTACAAGCAAAAACAAAACATTTGATTTCGTTTCATAGTCCAAATATTTATTAAATATCGATTTATTCATATATAATCAAATACAACGTGCAATTAATTAATTTCCAAAATGCTAACAAAATACTCACAATTTGTAATTGATGTGTCTCTAACTAACTATGATCACAATAAAGGCAAGCGCACCTATCGTTTAATAGTATAGTTATGGTAAGACCAAAAATATCGTATCCACAAGGACCAAGAGTACTAGTAATTACTATCTTCTTATTATCTAGCCTAAGAATTAGAGTGATTTCTTTTTAAACTAAAATTAATTAAAAGCACGACTGAGAATGAATTGGGACAATACTTTTTTTAGATAACTATATGAGAGAGGCAATACCCAAGGAAGAATCCACCTAGACTTCACTTATTACTTTTGATTCATACGATTTATTCACTTGACTTAATCCGTAGAAATCCCTGATTTATGTTAATATCTCTTTCAAGACTAAGAACAACTGACTCTAGGTTGATTAATTGAAATTTTTTTCTAATTAAAACCCCTATTGTCGCATTAACTCGATCTATGAATTCCCTTATTAGATTTGACTCTAATCCGACAGATTTTTGTCGCCCTATTTCTAGGGTTGCAATCAACTCCGCTTAATTGTGTTGATCTACTCTTAAACAGGGACTTTTGCTCCTCTAATAAGCACATTCGACTTGAATCAATAACCTGAATTATCAAAATAAAAATAAGAACTCACAATTAAGAATAAGAACAAGTATTTATCTTATAAATCAAATAATATAATGATCTGTCTTAGGTTTCATCCCCTTAGGTATTTAAGGGATTTAGTTCATACTGATAGAGGGGAACATCTTAAAATAGGGAAAACTACAAAACATAAGAAAACCCAAAAACTTCAAGAGAAATTGATAGGAGATCTTCAGTCTTGATGGAGACCCTTCTTCCAAGCTGCTCCCGATGGTTGTCTTCGAGTATTTTATGCCTTCTACTCTACCTCCTCTCTTAGGTCCTCCCCTAGGGTGTTTATATAGGCTTTGGGATGCCTTTCTTGGCCCACAAATAGCCTTTTCTGAATGGAATTAGATTTGGATTCGGCAGGGACACGCCCGTGTGACACGTCCGTGTTCAATAGCCTTAGGCCATGCTTGATTCTAGACTGTCACTGTAACGCCCAGAATTTGGGCTTAGTAGAATTGAGCCTATTGGGTCTTGGGCTTGGGAGCGTTTAGAATTTTTGAGAACAAGAGAATAGCACTAACCAAGTTGTAACGCCCCAAAAATCCTGAAACTTTAAATTTCCGTGCACTGAGGTTGATATGTAGGAATAACACTTAGAATATTAATTTTAAGGTATTATCGGGATTATTTGAAGTCCTAAAGATAGGGAAGACCATAGGGAAAAATTTATTTTTCTTGCTTTAGTAGACCCTAGTCTCAGGCATTAGGCCCCTTAAGCAGATTAAGGGAAAATAGGGCACAAATGGGCTCGTGGTCCAGTGGCAAGCGACGTCACTTGGGGAGCTATAAGGTGGCGTGATGGTCAACTGAGGAGGTCCAAGGTTCGAGCATTAGGAGTGGTATTTTTGGAGTGTTTTATTTTGCATTGGTGGACAGCCAGAGTTGTGTTGAATATGAACTCTTGCGTTGGTGTGTTTGAGTGGTAAAGGGAACTGATAATGGAGGAAAAATCGGATAAGGCTAAGGTGTTATCAAGAGAAAAGTTAAGAGATGAGGAGAGGGAGGAATTGGTGCCGAATGTGACTGTCGGAAAAGGAGTATTCAGCTGGTGGCTAAAAAAGGAGGGGGTCGAATGCTTTGAAATGTTCTTTGAGCTTTCATTAGTTTTTCTTTTCTCCCCTTAATCGGTTTCCCGTAGCTAAATTCTCTCAATTGCCAAAATCTCCTATAGCTGAATTCTTTTTGCCGAATTCGCTCATAGCCAAACTCTTCTATCGCCGAATTACCACTATCTTTTTCCTTGCCTAAATTCCTAATTGTGTCAAACCCTTGTTGTTTTCCCCCATCACAGATCGATTATTATCTACTATCAGTCAAGGTTGAAAGCCGAATTTAGTTAATAGCTATCTAGGCCACAGGATCGAAAGGGGATTTGGTAAGTACCCGGTTAACCTCTTTTGTATGTTTTGTTAAAAGCCGAAAGGTTATCTAACTATCATGTTGTTAACTTTGTGATAACAAGGATAAGGTTCAAAGATCGCGCTTGGTAGGATCGTTAGCAAGGGTAAGTGTACTCAACTCGATTGTGGTTTAAGTGAATGGCGGAATGTGTGGGGTGACTTGTGTGGATTATGAGTCACTTGGATTTTGATGGTGTATGTGTGAGTGTAGATCTAGGGGATACTCCTGATTAGTAGCTAAGGAAGGGCAATTAGAACTCGGTGGCACATGGTAAGGTTACGGTAAGGCTCTGGCTTTTGGTAAATGTTTTGATTTAGTGATTGATTGAAGGTTGGTTGATTGTAGGTTCGAGGATAAGGATAGTATAGAATGTCGCAGTAACCAAGTGTGTACAAACACTACACACACACGATATCGACAATGCCGAAAAGCCGAAAAGCCGAAAGTGGCTAAATGGGCCCTGTGGGCCCTGAGGCTAAGTTTGATGAAATTGTTTGGTTGGTTATACGAATTGAGTTAGTCATGCATGTTACATGATCTGGAATTTGTTTAGGCCTAATAGGCCATATGGATGAGATTTGGGCCTAATGGGCCGTAAGGATCTGATTTGGGCTTGATGGGCTTTATGGGGACGTAGACAAGTACGCTAGGGTTTAATAGACTTTAGGCCTAGTTCTGAACAACTCTTAAACCGCATAAGACTTAATCTAATAATTAAACATGTCCGTGGACAAGTCGCTGGGTTAGAGTATGGCAACGAACATATGCATGTCTAGGATTGGATCTAGGGAGCAGTCCTAGTGGCCCACCTCTTCTTCTCTAGAATCTTACCTAGGGCATAGTGTCTGTTCACTTTAGCCGCAAGGACTTGTTAATGGGCCAAAGTTCATAACTAAAACCCGAGAGGGACCAAATGCCCCTGATTTGAAAATTACTGAAATATCCTTATATTTGTAAAATTACTAAAATGCCCCTAATTTGGAAATTACCGAAATATCTTTAGATTTGTAAAATTACTAAAATACCCTTGATTCATAAAATTACCAGAATACCTTTGATTTGTAGAATTACCAAAATATCCTTGATTTACAAAATTTCCAAAGTACCCCTGTTTTGCAAAATTACCTAAATACCCCTATAGGGTAGAATTACGAAAATACCTCTGGGTAGTGAAATGACTAAAATACCCTTAGGTGCTTAAAGTGTGAAAATGTGTGTTGCATTCACGAAATATATGATGCACTTGGGTGGGTTTTGATGATACGGAGGAAGATTTGAGGATCGCATTGTTGCTTGACGACCGTGGATCCACCGGTGGCTTTAAGCCCATTATGGCAGCTTTGCTGCAACATTTGAGTAGTGCCGCTGCTGGTGCTACCTTTGGTGTGTAGGGATGGGTGGGTTGATATTTATATCCCCACAGGTGTGTAGGGTTGGAAGGGAAATAGTGTGCAGGGTTGGATTTGGGACGGGTGCATTGCATTCATGTGATACTGATGTGATATGAGGTAGTTGTGGGCTAAGGCCCAAGGCCACAGTTTTTGATAGGGCTTAGGCCCAATGTGATTTGTATGTTGATTGGATTACCAAGGGTCGTACACACAGAGTTTCGAAACTCACCCCTTTTTATTAAATGTTTCAGGTGATCCTCAGTAAACGGCTCAACGTGGGAGAGGACTCGGAGATGGCCACACTACAAGATATTTAGAAGTTTTATTTACTTGTTTCAAAAGACATGATTTTAATCGCTTTATTTTCATTGGATGCAATAAGGCCTTATACTCCGATTTGACTTTAGATTTTTAGTTTTGTTATTATTGTTTTAACTGTTTACTTAGTTATTAAACCTGAGTAAATTTCTTATGTTTAAACTTGGTTTCTGAAATACTTAAAATAATAAAATGGGCTTTTATCATTACTTAACAAGATGGTCAAGGATTTTTGGGCTTTTCGGCCTTAAACTTTAACTTAGCAAAATTGTTTTGAATTGTGCCTTTGATGTGACATTCCCGGATTCGGCCATAACGTCTGGGCCGGGTTTGGGGTGTTACAGTCACACACGGTCGTGTTTGATAGTCCAGGCCGTGTTCTATTCTGCTCGCCACACACGATCGTGTGGTTTGCCCGTGTGTGACAGCTCAGGCCGTGTTGATTTCTGAAGTAAGCCCATTTTGTCCCTTTTTGGCCCGTTTCTCTTTCTTTTCGACTCCCTAAGCTCTCCTGAGTATAAAACATGAAATTAACGGGTTAGGAGCATCGAATTCATTGAATCTAATGAAAATTCATCCAAAAATACACCAAGCATGGGATTAAAATATGTATAAATTATGGTTTATCAAATATCCCCACACTTAAGCCTTTGCTTTTCCTCAAGAAAAATCCTCAACTCACAATTAAAATTAACTTCTTCAATTCATAATTCTTATCAATAATGTCCCATCATAATTCATAGGTAATTCATACATTGATTATTTAACTAAAAGAGTCCTAAAGATTCAAACAATCTAAGTTATAAATTTTTATAGCACGAAAATATAGGTGTTTCCCCTTACCTAAATAATTACCTTTGATCTAAAACAGACAAGAATTGACATCCTCCCTAAAGATTCAGTCAAATCACTCAAAGTGTTTTAAGGTTCAAATTAAGCACTCAAAATTCAAACATGAGAAGTTATTACCATAAGCTTGCATGATCTCCACCACTATGAAATGATATGATATACAAATCAAAAGGTCTTAAAAAGGGTTGTAATGGGGCTTGGGTTAAGGTGTGGATAAAGGCTAAACTAGAGGGTTAGAGTCGAGATCGAATTTAACAATTTACCTAACTAGAAAAATAAACTAATACTGAATAATTACAATTGAAAAATAACACGAGCTTCCTCTCATAGAACTAATAATATATTTCCAACTTTTTTTTTTAGAATAAGAACATGTTCACGATATAAGATGAATTTAACAGCTGAGATAAAGAAAATAGTTAGGCAACTGATCAAATCAAGTCTCGACAAAAGGGGGGTCAATAAAGTAGGAGAAGCAATTTTAGTTTTGGGTTAATATTAATGGGTGAGTCAAGAAACGATTTATTAGGCTAAAAATGGTTCACTAGGGGTTAATTATGAAGATAGGCTTTTAATGGAATAAGTGGGTTAAAACCTAGGTGCCTTTTTCATCTTAGTATATCAAATCAAGGGTGTGGTCTCGCATGCATAATCGAAGCAAGTTCTAGAATAACAAATCAATATTGGCACACTCATAATTAATAAAGTGAGCAAGAAAAATATATGCTCTAAAAGGCTCAAAATCTCACAAAAACTATGGTTTTTGATGTCAACCTTGCAAATTTCAAACTTCAAGATAATATTTAAATTTAGGGAAACAACCTAACAAATTTTTAATTCTGAAAATAGACTTATCATGCTTGATTCTCTAATGTCTTAAAGTTTAAACGATCAATGCATAATTACCTATGACTTACTTCCAAAACATGTCAATAAAAATCATAATTCAATAGAAATTTTATTCTAATTAGTGATATGAGAAAATTTACTTAAGAACAAGACATAATTCAGGGATTTTCTAATAATACTATAATTAACCTCCCCACACTTAAGGTGTACATTGTCCTCAATGTACAAAGATAGATAATGAAAATAGATTAATAAAATCATAAGATAGGGAGAGAAGTGGAACTTCCTGAATTACGGATGAACTCCTTAGAAATAAGCATGATGAACTAGGCAGAGGTGAACAGTGGGAGAATACTCCAGTAGTTTGGTTGTTCCTTAATAGCACCTTGAACCTTTTGAAACTGAGGAGCTGTTAGTAATTGACTCCATTCTGGATACTCGATAAGAAACAACCAGACATATAAAGAAATCAAAATATACTATAAATTAAAGACAAGAAATATAAAGGGAAAGAATTTAAATATGAAAATAAAAGAAAAAGAGAAAATGAATGGACTCAAAGGTCATTGTCTTATCGAGTCAATGAATCAGTCGGCATGAACTTATGAGGCAGTTGTGGTATATTTGCTGTAGAGTGGTCGCGCACGGGGAAACCGCGCCAAGATCCTTTTGCTTTTTTAAAATAGGGATGGCGACCTTGGTCTTGCCTCGAGTATTAGTCATTATGTACGGTGGCAAGGATGGTGGTTGGTGTGGTGGCAGTGTAAAGAAAGAATAAAGGAAAGGGGAAAAGGAAAAAAGAAGGAAGAAAGACAACAAGAAAAGAAAAGGGAAAAATGGGGGTTTTCAAGCTGGGGAAGAAGGGAGAAGGGAAGGAAGTGGAGGAGGAGGGCAGTGGTCGGAAAGGGGTGCGGTGGCTAAGGTTTGAGGGAAGAAGATTTGGGGAAGAAAGTGAACAGAAGGAGGTTTAAATAGAGATTGGGATACATGGTCGCAGCACATGCCTGCGTGCCCTAGGCGTGTTAGGTCATATGACCGAGTCGCACGGCCGTGTAATGCTTCGTTCGTTTCTACCATGCCTGTGTAGAGGTTTCAACGCCCATGTTGATTTATCAGAATCGACCACGGCTTATAGGCACGGGCGTGTCGCGCGCCCGTGTCATTTACTCAGTATTGCCTATGGTTTTAAGGCAGGCTCGTGTGGGTTTATCAGCATCCCGTGTTCTTTAGTCAGTGTCAACCACGGTCGAATAGCATGGCCGTGGCATTTTATCGCAGCCTGTGTTTTGGGGAAAATTTTTGTCCTGTTCTCGCACGGTTTCCGCCACGCCTGTGTACCTACTTGTGGTGTCCACACGGCCACGACCACGCCCGTGTATGAGATCGTGTGGGTAGGGAAACCTGCGCCTATTCGGTTAATTTTTAGATAGATGCTAAAAATCGAAAATATGGATGTTAGTGAGATTAGTGCTCGGGTTGCCTCCTGAGAAGCACTTGTTTAAAGTCTTAAGCTAGACTTACCTCTCATTCGCATACTCATGGTAGTTCGAGAAGTTGACACTTCTCTCTCTTGCTATCAGTTCTATTTTCACTATACAGTTTGAGTCTTGTAGTGTTTACCTTAAAGGTGGCGAACTTAGGATTAGTTACCTCGACTGTTCCGTATGGGAAGACATTGAGTACTGTGAAAGGGATCGCTCTGTTTGTATTAAGGTCTAAAGTGGTGATTCGAGGGTCTGTTTTATCCAACAATACGTGATCCTCGATCTTAAATTGGTTTGTCCCATCCTTAAGCTTGTCATGGAGTCGCTTTGGTTCATCATGTTTTCTCGATTTCTCCTTGAACTGTGTTCGCCGTTCATCTAGTTCTTCGATCTGGAGCCTTCGTTCCTCATGAACAGTCTTGTTCTCAATATAAGAGCTAAACCATGGCTTTGTCATCTTTTTTTGAGAAATTTCCTGCAAAGGAGTTTTAACATTAAGTTTACTTATATTAAAAGGACTTATATCATCTTGATCACTAGATATTTTGACAGAATCACGTGCTTGGATTTTAATTATGTCATCACCTACACGAAGTATTAATTCCCCTGTACCAACATCAATAATGGTCCTAACAGTTACTAAATAGGGTCGTCCTAAAATTAAAAGAACATCACTATCCTCATTCATGTCTGAAACAACAAAGTCTACTGGGAATATGGATTTATCAATTTTTACTAGCACATATTCAATTATACCCCTAGGAACTCTAATGGTTTTATCAACCAATTGAATGCTCATCCTAGTTTGTTTGGATTTCCCAAGACCTAACTGTTTAAACATTTTATAAGGCATAACATTTATGCTTGCCCCTAAATCAGCTAAAGCATTATTAACAGATAAACCACCAATTAAGCAAGGAATTGTAAAACTCCCTAGATCTTTTAATTTGTGGGGTAGTTTATTCTGTAAAATTGATGAGCATACTGCATTTAGCTCCACATGTGATGCATCGTCTAACTTTCATTTGTTTGCTAAAAGCTTTTTCAGAAATTTTACTGAATTAGGCATCTACGAAAGAGCTTCAATAAACGGTAAGTTAATATGTAATTTTTTTAGAAGTTTAAGAAATTTACCGAATTGTTCATCTGTGTGGTCTTTCTTCGTCGCATTGAGGTATGGCACACGAGGTTTGTACTCTGTACTTTTCGATTTTGGTTTATCATAGGGTACCTCAACCTTACCTTTATCTACCACGTTCTCTTACCTCGGGTTTGGTTCGTCTAACCCTTCACTATTGTGAGCAGTGATGGCATGAAATTGCTCATTTGGGTTGGTTTCAGTGTTGCTTGGTAGGCTGCCTTGTGGTTGTTCAGAGATCAGCTTAGCAAGTTATCCTATTTAGTTCTCAAGCCCTTGAATCGATGCTTGCTAATTTTTGTAGTACTATTTTAGTGTTTTGGAATCGGGTTTCTGACACCGTGATGAATTTTATTAGCGTCTCCTCAAGGTTCGGCTTCTTCTCTTGTGGGTAGGGTTGCTGTTGAAAGCTTGGAGGAGGTTGTTGTCTCTGATTTCCTTGACCACCCCATGAGAAATCTGTGTGGTTCTTCCAACTTGGATTGTAAGTGTTACTATAGGGATTATTCTGAGGTCTAGAATTATTACCCATATAGTTCATTTGTTCACTTTCTATGCCAGGGTTATAGGATGGATATTCTGTATTGCTCGTCTCTCCTCCATTTGTATTGCATTGCATCACTAGATGTACCTGCGACGAACCACATAAATCATTAATCTTTTTATTTAACAGCTCTACCTGGTTTGATAGCATGGTCACTGCGTCAAGATTGAAAACACCAGTTGCCTTTGTTGGTTTCATCCTCATAACTTGCAACTGATAGTTATTCAGTGACATCTCTTCAATGAATTCGTAGGCAGCCTCAGGTGTTTTGTTGTTTAGTGTACCGCTGGCAGTTGCATCAATCAATTGCCTAGTTGAGGGATTCACACCCACAAAGGTAACCCATGGTAAGGGCATCTTCTCAGTAGGTCCTTGTATCTCTCCCATGCATCGTAAAGTGTTTCTAAATCCATCTGCACAAAAGAAGAGATGTCATTCCTCAACTTAGCCATTTTAGCCGGCGGAAAATATTTAAGTAAAAATTTTTCGGTCATTTGTTCCCATGTAGTGATTGATCCTCATGGTAGCGAGTTCAACCACTATTTAGCTTTATTCCTCAACAAGAAGGGAAACAACCAAAGGCGAATGGAATCAGCAGAAACGCCATTAATCTTGAAAGTGTCGCAGAATTCTAGAAAACTTGTCAAGTGATTGTTTGGATCCTCATCCTGCAAACCATCAAACTGAACAAATTGCTGAATCATCTGAATAGTGTTAGGTTTCAGTTCAAAATTATTTGCAGCAACAATAGGTCTAACAATACTTGATTCAGTTCTTGTTAACGTGGGCTTAGCATAATCATACATAGTACGAGGAATAGGATTTTGATTTACTGGATTTGCGGCAACCACAAGAGGTAGCGGATTATTCTGGGGATCAGCCATCTCCTCAGTAATATTAGTGTCGTCCTCTTGCTCTTCTTCTATGTATTGTAGACTTCGCCTTATCTCCCTACGATTTCTGCAAGCGGTGCCTTCTATATCGCTATAAAAAAGTAAGGGTCCTGACGAGTTCCTTCTAGTCATAAACTAAAAGTACCTGCCAGAAGCAAATAAAAGAAAACTTAGCAAATTAAAATAAAAATTAATTGCGAATAAAGATAAGAATGGCTAAAGTAATAAAAATTAAGTGTTCCTAATATCTTAGTCCCCGGTAACGGCGCCAAAAACTTGATGTGTCTCTAACTAACTATGATCACAATAAAGGCAAGCGCACCTATCGTTTAATAGTATAGTTATGGTAAGACCGGAAATACCGTATCCACAAGGACCAAGAGTATTAGTAATTACTATCTTCTTATTATCTAACTTAAGAATTGGAGTGATTTCTTTTTAAACTAAAATTAATTAAAAGCACGACAGAGAATGAATTGAGAAAATACTTTTTTTAGACAAATATATGAGAGAGGCAATACTCAAGGAAGAATCCACCTAGACTTCACTTATTACTTTTGATTCATACGATTTATTCACTTGACTTAATCCGTAGAAATTCCTGATTTATGTTAATATCTCTTTCGAGACTAAGTAAACTGACTCTAGGTTGATTAATTGAAATCTCTTTCTAATTAAAACCCCTATTGTCGCATTAACTTGATTTATGGATTCCCTTATTAAATTTGGCTCTAATCCGGCAGATTTATGTTGCCCTATTTCTAGGGTTGCAATCAACTCCGCTTAATTGTGTTGATTTACTCTTAAACAGGGACTTTTGCTCCTCTGAATAAGCACATTCGAGTTGAATCAATAACCTGAATTATCAAAACAAGAATAAGAACTCACAATTAAGAATAAGAACAAGTACTTATCTTATAAATCAAATAATATAAAGATCTATTTTAAGTTTCATCCCCTTAGGTATTTAAGGGATTTAGTTCATACTGATAGAGGGAAACATCTTAAAATAGGGAAAACTACAAAACATAAGAAAACCCAAAGACTTCAAGAGAAATTGATAGGAGATCTTCAGTCTTGATGAAGACCCCTCTTCCAAGCTGCTCTCGATGGCTATCTTCGAGTATTTTCTGCCTTCTACTCTGCCTCCTGTCTTAGGTCCTCCCCTAGGGTGTTTATATAGGCTTTGGGACGCCTTTCTTGGCCCACAAGTAGCCTTTTCCGAATGGAATTAGACTTGGATTCAGCAGGGACACACCCGTGTGAGACGCCAGTGTTCGAAAGCCTTAAGCCGTGCTTGATTCTAGACTGTCACACATGGCCGTGTTTGTTAGTCCAGGCCGTGTTCTATTCTGCTCGTCACATATGGCCATGTGGTTTGCCCGTGTGTGACAGCCAAAGCCGTGTTAATTTTTGAAGTAAGCCTATTTTGTCCCTTTTGGCTCGTTTCTCATTCTTTTCAACTCCCTAAGCTCTTCTGAGTATAAAACATGAAATTAACGGATTAGGAGCATCGAATTCATCGAATCTAATGAAAATTCATCCAAAAATACACCAAGCATGGGATTAAAATATGTATAAATTATGGTTTATTAGTAATATAACGATTTGACATCCTAGGTACATGTTGAGACCAAAAAGAAACCACCTCTATACTTGAGTTTGAGATTTCTGCTGGATGCTAAATCAATGATCGAATTGTTAAGTACCTAACCTACGTACGGGAAACAAAACCGTACGTTGAGTATAACCCAATGGCATATCTATATCTAACATTTGAAGAAATTAAAAATTATGTATGCCTAACTTAACAACATGAACAAATGCAATTTAGTATGGAAAGTTTCATGTCATAATACGTCAAATAAGAATACGATTCAATTTACTTATAGATCAATCTACTATATTTGTGCCATATACATCTCTTTATATTATAATTGAAATAATTTAATCATTACATAATAGATTTGCATTTACGGACTTAATTTCGATATATTTAAATTGACCTTATTTCAATTTCCTTTATAAAAAATTCTCCAAATTAATACCAATAATTCACCTATTATTCATCAATACATATAAGTAAAGAAAATATTCCATATTTCAGAACAGATCATATTTCATACTTATTTCAATATACAACATTTCCACAACTATTCAATTTAGTTATCATCGTAAGCAACTATTTCAAATCAAATCAATTCAAACTCTTTTTTTGATCATTTTCAACTCTCCTTAAGATCTTACCTTGCAATATAGTTCATAAATGCGGCAAACGAAGTAGTTCGAATTCGAATTATAGAATACAAACCATAAATTCCAAGCCATTCATCAATGGTTTTGTCTTTCCTTTCTTTTTGAGAAATCCAAGTCGTTGCAATGTACTTCACCGCCACTAAATAACATGAAAAACTCCAGCTCTTGAACATCAACCAAATTTAAATCAAATCGTTTATTTAGTCCAACCAAATAACACGAAGTTGTCCAATTTTGAACCACAACTAAACTTCGATTATAACATATTAATTCCAACAATATAAAATGAAATTTACTAGCTTGAGACATAAATTTAAACTCAGTTAAGGCATAAATATTAGTCCAGCCAAATTACATGGAATTATCCAGCTTTGGACATGCAATTAAACATACGAACAATCACATTTGGACAATATTATAACATGTAAAAACAGCCATATTTGGGACATCTTTATAACATACAAAACAACCACATTTAATTATTCCAATCCCGTCATTAACATAATCATTTGCAGCATTTTTAAATGCCTAAAGTTTCAGCATTTGGACCACGTAATTTACAACCATTTTGACCGCAACAATTATATATGAGCAATATGAATAAGCATAAAAAGACATTCATTTGAACAGCAATAAACTCCATCAAGCAGACCACATTAATGAATAAAAATTTAAACAACATGCTTGCAAGTTGCATGCATCAACAGTTTCCTTGATAACTAAGAATTTCACCAACTTTTCTCTTAATTTCCATCACTCATACCAGCTTAAAGATGCAACAGAACAACCAATGAAGAAAAGTAAAGCACCCACTATCATTTATTTAATCGAATAAATAATATATGCAACTATTACATTTTCAGCAAGTTTAGAACGTCTTTAAACAGGGAAATTAAATGTTGCTTCAGTTAGCATCAAATGGCGTAAATTGAAATATTCACTTCTTAATTGTCCCGATTCAGATAGTATTTAGCAACACTAAGATCGAATAGGGTAATACCAAGAGTTTATACAAATAAGGGTTATTTCGAACAACTTACAATTGCAACGATTCTAGACATTTAATCAGAAATTTTATAGTCTTTTCTTTTTCCAATTTTAAATAATACCAAAATAGAAACATTTCGTGATGTTTAACCTATAATAAAATATTTAATTAGCCCGAAATTGGAGCAGCTTAAATACAACACCATTGTTTGGTATTTAACCTACGATAACATTGTCACACAATAGGAAATTTATCAACCTTCAAACACATTCATACATATCATTTAGATACCATAAATTTCAACCTTCAATCTCAATAATTCCAACATATAAAATATGTTAATTTACATATTACGAACATCAAGGATTTACATCGATTTTGTAACACCCCTTACCCGAGTCCGGCGTTGGGACCAAATACGAGGTATTACCATGCTTGACCTTCCTTGCACATGTAATAACGGGATATAAAATTTCGTTCCAACTTAACACCTTTCTTTCTTAGTCATAACATGCATCTCATGGGCCTACGAGGCCTTAAACATACATCCGGAAGGTTTCAAAATTCAACCGGAAACTTTTATACTCCTTGAAAATTTTTGCCTAAACAGGGGTCACACACCTGTGTGACTTGGGACACGCCCGTGTGGGCAGGCCGTGTGGTCACACACATCCATGTCCCTAGCCCTTGTTGAATTTATTTTTATTTCGAACCTACAAGGGTTTTCACACGGCCGAACACACGCCCGTGTCAATGGCCCGTGTCCTTCACACGGCCTAGGCACGCTCGTGTCCTAACCCGTGTGTGAAAACTAGGGGTATTCTATTTATAACGTCAACAACAACCCCTTAAGGAGCACACGGACTAAGCACACGCCCGTGTGTTGGCCCGTGTGACGAATCAGATCCTCAAATCTAAATGCAGGGGACACACGGCCAATCAACACACCCATAGGGTTGACCGTGTGTCACACATGGCCTAGACACACACCCGTGTGTCTACCCGTGTGGACACTTAGAGGCTATTTTCCAAGCCAATTGCCACCTTGAATCATAGATACACATAATCCAACTCAAGCAACACAATAATTCCATCCATTTCATATACCTTATTGCATAACTCATCATTATTAATATATAAAACGTAACAAGTATTGGCCTATCACTTTGGCCATATACACAAAAAGAATAATAAACTTAATAGCCAACACTTTAGCTCCCAATATGATATAACTCAAAATGTTGTAATCCCTATACTTGGCTGTACCAAAATAATGATTGATAGTGTGATCTGAGCTTCGACGTCTATGATCCTCGAGCTAGCTTGGCAAAACTACATGGAAGGAAGAAATGAGAGAAGTAAGCATGTAACACTCTTAACCCGTATCCGTCGCCGGATTAGGGTTACAGGCACTACTAAACCAACCACAAGTCAGTGCACCCTATCGGAACTATTACTTTAATAAATGTATACCATTCCATACTATTACGAATAAACATGTATATCCCATCTAATCTCAAAACATCAACTTGCATATCACAAATTTTTATCATTAACATCAAATAGTAACTAATTAAATTCAACTAACAAGTCACTATTCACATGGTCATTTAAAAGCAAGGGCCGAATAGTTATATGGCACTTAATCATTTATCACATTTCTATTATCAACAATACATTCAAGCATATACCATTATTGAACATAGGTTAAACTTTTGATCATGTATACTCCCCATTTCAATATCACATATGATTATATAATTTACCTACCTACTTATCTCATATTTGAACATAACTTAAATACAATATCAAACCAACTCATTTAACCCATAGTTACCTATCACATTCGGCAATGGTAATTTCATTTTTAAATTATAAAGCATCATAAGTACACCTTAGCCAAATAATACATCATTAGCTTAACCATTCATTTCCTATGACTGTATTTAGCATAGCACTCAATGGAAAGTTTAAACACACATACAAGTTCTAATTTTGGCCAAATATTTCATTCTCATCAACTTGACATATAGTACATACAAATAGTTGTAACTATGTTCATCCACTTACCTTAATACACTATATGCATTACTCAAAATCATATACATGCATTCTTACATGCTATATATATAGATACATGCATATAATAACAAGGCATAAAATTTCCGAAATGCCTACTACAAAACCGTGCATGCCTAAATATTATGTGTCAACTTGATAATTTTAAACCAACCCATCACATTGAATTATGCCATTCACAATCTTATAAAAATTACCTACTCAAACAAGTTATAAACAAAACCGAACCTTCACAAATAATATATACAATATCAACTCAAACAATCTCACTCATAATAAGGATAGTAGTGAAGCCATTCTCGCATGGCATTATATACATAAATTTAAAGTTAAAAACTCAAAAGAATAGTTTAGCCTATACATGCCATAGACTTTAAGTTTTCACATAAATATACCAAAAATAGTTGATAGTGTGCTTGACTTTAACGATGAATCCTCGAGCTCGAGCTTTGACTTTAAGATCTATAAAATAGTGAATTAAACACATAAAATAAGCTTACATAGCTTAGTAAGTTTTTAAGCAATAGTAAAACAAATATGTAACTAACTAATATACAATTTAACTAATCCAATAAACTCAAAAATGAATTCATAAATATAATATGCAAATCAAGTCACCATTCATCATCCACCATATCTAATATATATCTCAAATGACGAATAATCAAATACTATATACCCCTTTTCGAAACAAGCTCAAAGTTTAATAATCACATCTCAGTTCTATATTTTCTTAACAAAGACAGCTTACCTCACTAATACCTGATTATTAAGCTAGCTTGCAACGCTTACTCATGTATCGTTTCTCATTATTCTCCCTTCAACAGTTTATGTCTCCAAAGTCTTTGTAATCCCGCACACACAGTGCAAATTTCGTAACGTATTGCACACTTAGTGCTGTTACTTATTAATCCGCACACATAGTGCCATTTAGCAGTAATGTATCTCACACTTAGTGCCATTACTTATTAATCAGCACGCATAGTGCCATTTAACCGATTACGCACACACAGTGCTCGGTACTTTAGTTCGCACACTTAGTGCCTTTTAAGAGACCTTTTCTTTGCTCTTAAATACATTTATAATTCCATTACCATTCATACATACTCAATTTATCTCATTCAAATACTAACACATTCGACATACTCAATTTACATATTTCTATTCATAACATATATATATATATCTATTAACAACTCAATTGCCCTTTTTATTACCATTACATTCGTCAAGTTCAAACATATACATGCACAAATATCCATTTCTTCAATTATCATCACTTCTCACTTTCCATTTTCAAATATATATAAATATATTCCTTGACACAAACACATATATTTAACCAACTCATATATTCGATAGTTATACATATTTACTCACATTCGGATATTATATACACATCCCATTTTAATTTCATGATACATTCGGCAACAAGAAATTAAAATGATTACATTTTATATCCATATGTATATTAGTATACAATTAAATTCATTTCAATTGACGGCTTAAAAACTTACCTCAGAAATTGTCTGATTAAGGTATCCAGGCTATTCATTCAACTTTGCCTTCCCTCGATCCAATCCCGTTTCCTTTTGTTCTTGATCTAATTTGTTCTTGATCTAAATAATTCCAAATTGAACTCATTCAAATACATTTTCATTCACTTTAATCCAAAAATCATATAATTATGCAATTTACCATTTTACCCCCTAACATTTGCAACTTTTATAGATTAGTCCCTAATACACAACTCACAAATTACTCAATATTTGGCTATTCCCCTTTTGTGCCGAATCTTCATAGGGACTATATAAGTCCATATATCTCAATAATTTCTCAATTTAACCTTCTAAGATAGTATTTTCACAAATGAATTCTTAATTAATTACATTCACCAAAAACTCAAGAATAAAATATTTTCATCTAACACAATTCTTTCATTTAATACTAAAAATTATCACAAAACTCAACCTATCTTCAATGGCATTTCTCACATACATGATCAATGTACAAAATTAATACATGGGATTGATAGTAGAGTAAACAAAAATCACAAATTTATAAAATTTATCTAAATTCAAAGCTAAAACATACCTTAATTGAACCTAAGAAGTGCCGAAACCCTATTGAGCTCTTTCTCTCCTTTTTTTTTTCTTAGTTTCGGTCAAATGTAGAGAAAAGATGAACATGCAATCCTCTTTTTCATTTTTGTTTTATTAAAATATGATTAAAAGATATTTTATTACATCATTATAAATTTAATATATAAAATAAACATATAATATGCATTAAAAAGACATAGTGCCGTCCACTACACCTTAAATAGGTAAATTTGCAACTTTAATACTCATGTAAAAGAAGACAAAACAATTTAGCCACTCAATTTAATAAATGGGTTACTTTTACCACTTATGCACTTTAGTCCTTTCTCTAAAATTAAACATCCAAGCAGACAATTTAGCCTACGATACTTTAACACATATTCAAAGACATAACATAAATATCAAATAAAATATTAAATATTTTTATAACTCAAATTCGTGGTCCCGAAACCACTGCTCCGATTAGGGTCATAATCAGGCTGTTACAACTCTCCCCCTTAATGGATTTTCGTCCCCGAAAATCTTACCGTAGAATAATTGTGGGTGGCGTTCTTTCATTGAATCTTCAAGTTCCCATGTTGCTTCCTCTATCCCGCGCTTATGCCACATAACTTTAACCAACGAGATTTTCTTATTTCGCAACTCTTTCACTTCACGAGCTAAGATGCGAATCGGTTATTCCTCATAAGTCAAATCGGATTGAATTTCAATCTCTGATGGACTGATCACATGAGAAGGATCAGATCAGTATCATCGAAGCATCAATACATAGAAGACATTGTGAATCTTGTCTAGCTCAGATGGCAACATAAGTCTGTACGCAACCAGCCCAATACGCTCAATAACTTCATATGGCCCAATGAATCTCGGACTCAGCTTTCCTTTACGACCAAATCTAAGTATCTTTTTCCATGGCGAAACTTTCAAAAACACTCGATCGCCCACTTGAAACTCTATATCCTTTCGTTTCAAATCCGCGTACGACTTCTGACGATCTGATGAGGCTTTTAAACTTTCTTGGATTACTTTAACTTTCTGCTCAGTTTCTTTGATTAAATCAACCCCGTGTATCTTGCCTTCACTTAGCTCAGTCCAATATAGAGGTGTACAATATTTGCGACCGTACAAAGCTTCATATGGTGCCATTTTGATACTTGATTGAAAGCTGCTATTGTACGCAAATTCAATCAAAGGTAAGTATCGTTCCCATTACCCTCAAACTCAATAACGCAACATCTCAACATATCCTCGAGTATCTGAATAACACATTCGGATTGACCATCCAACTGAGGGTGAAAAGCAGTGCTGAAAGGCAATTTGGTACCTAGGGCATCTTGCAGTTTCTTCCAAAACCGCGATGTAAACCTCGGATCCCTATCTAAAACAATAGAATTAGGTACTCCATACAATCATACGATCTGCGATATGTACAACTCAGCTAACTTATCGAGTGAGAAATCCGTACGTACCGGAATAAAATGGGCCGATTTCGTCAATCTATCAACAATAACCCATATTGAGTCTTTCTTACTCGGCGTCAACATCAAACCCGATACGAAGTCCATCATGACTCAATCCCACTTCCAATCAGGTACCATAATCGGTTGGAGTAGTCCCGATGACACCTGAAGCTCGACTTTCACTTGTTGACATATTAAACACTTCGAACATAGTCTGAAATGTCTCGTTTCATACCATGCCACCAATAATGTTGTTTCAGGTCGTTATACATTTTCGTACAACCCGAATGAATCGACAATCTACTATTATGAGCTTCGTCACAAATCATTCGAATCAACTCAGGATTCTTAGGCACACATATCCGATTCTTAAACCGTAGACATCCCTCAGCATCTATCTCAAAATCTGAATTATTACTTGAATCACATTGACTCATTTTAGCTATTAAATCATTATCCACCTTTTGAGCTTTGCGAATTTGTTGTACAAACAGTGGTCTCGCTTTCAATTCTGCAATAATCACACCATCATCAGTCATAGCTATATCCGCATTCATCGCACGTAAAGCAAAAAGTGACTTTCGGCTAAGTGCATCAGCAACCACATTAGCCTTTCCCGGGTGATAATCAATCACAAGTTCGTAGTCTTTCAACAGTTCCAACCATCGTCGCTGTCTCAAATTCAAATCCTTCTGAGTCATTAAGTACTTTAGACTCTTGTGATCCGAATAAACGTGGCATTTTTCACCAAATAGATAGTGACGCCATATTTTCAAAGCAAAAACTATAATGGCCAACTCAAGGTCGTGCGTCGAATAATTCCTCTCATGCGATTTCAACTGTCTCGAAGCGTAGGCTACAAGTTTACCCTCCTGCATCAAAACACAACCCAACCCATTTAAGGATGCATCGTTAAAAATAACAAACTCCTTACCCGACTCTGGCTGAACCAGCACTGGAGCTTCCGTTAGCAAAGTTTTTAGCTAATCAAAACTCTTCTGGCACCTTTCTGACCACTCGAATTTAACATCTTTTTGTAATAGCTTTGTCATCGAGGCTGCTATCATAGAAAATCCTTTCACGAAGCGTCTATAATATCCGGCAAATCCTAGAAAGCTACGTACCTTAGAAACATTCCGCGGAGGTTTCCAATCCAGTATAGCTGAGATTTTATCGGGTCAACCCGAATGCCCGATGCTGAAATAACATGCCCCAAAAAGCTAACTTCATTCAACCAAAACTCACATTTGCTGAATTTCACGTACAACTGTTTGTCACCCAAAATCTGTAACACAAGTCTCAAATGCTCAGCATGCTCAGTTTCATCGCGTGAGTGTATTAGGATGTCGTCTATGAATACAACCACAAATCGATCTAGATACGGTCTGAATACCCTATTCATCAGATCCATGAAAATAGCAGGGGCATTAGTGAGTCCGAATGGCATCACTAAAAACTCATAATGACCGTATCTCATCCGAAAAGTGGTCTTTGGTACATCCGAGTCTCTAACTCGCAACTAATAGTAACCTGACCTCAGATCAATTTTTGAAAATACCGAAGCTCCCTTAAGCTGATCAAATAAATCATCGATACATAGAAACGGATATTTATTCTTTACCGTTACTTTATTAAGCTGTCGATAATCGATGCACATTCTCAAAGTTCCGTCCTTTTTCACAAATAAGACTGGCACACCCCAGGGTAAGAAACTCGGTCGCGCAAAACCTCTATCTGTCAATTCTTGCAACTGAACCTTCAACTCTTTTAATTCGGTCGATGCCATTCTATACGGAGCTATCGAAATTGGAGTTGTCCCTAGCATTAGCTCAATACTAAACTCTACTTCTCGAACAGGTGGCAATCTCGGCAATTCCTCCAGAAACACATCTGGATACTCACAAACTACCGATACAGATTCAATCTTCTTTTTGGTTACCTTACTGTCAATCACATACGCAAGATAAGCTTCACAACCCTTTCTCAGATACTGTCGTGCCAACATCGAAGATATCACAGCTGGTAGCCCATTTAAATCCGCAGATTCAATTCGAATTATCTTATTATTCTGACACCTCAAATCAATAGTCTTTCGTCTGCAATTCACTACTGCGTTGTGTACAGTTAACCAATCCATATCGAGGATAATATAGAACTCGTCAAATGGTAGCAACATCAAATCGGCCGAAAAACATGAGCTCGAATCATTAAAGGGAATTTCTTGCACACTCTATCAACTAACACACACCGACCCAGGGGGTTCGAAACCCGAATCACAAACTCAGTAGACTCAACAGGTAGAGTCTTACTGGATACTAATGTCTTACACACATACGAATGAGTTGAACCGGGATCAATCAAGGTAGTTACACTAGTATCAAATAGAGTGAAAATACCGGTAATGACATCTGGAGATGAAGCCTCCTCTCTGGCACGAATGGCATAAGCTCTAGCCGGTGCACGGGCCTCTGATCTAATAGCCGCATCTAAAATCCCTCTCTGTGCGCCACTCCTACCTCTCACATTACGAGATGGTCTACCTCTAGCTACAGTGTTGCTCGGTCTCGCACTCTGAGCAATACCCTTTTCAGCGATCTCCGGGCAATCCCAAATGAAATGATCCTGTGAACCACACTTGTAACAAGTGCGATTATTAGATTTACCCCAACAGTCGCCAAAATGTCGTCTATCGCACTGTTGACACTCAGGTCTATTCGGCCGAGTATTGCCAATACTAGCAACTGATGTAGCCCGAGAACTTACTGGTGGTCGTTCTCGTATAGAGATCCCTGTGTTAGGTTTGGACCGGCTACCATCATTCTTGAACTTCTTTGTTGACGCTTGAGGAAATTTACTCGTAGATCTCTTTCGGAAGTCGCTAGCTTCAAACTCAGCCTTTTGCTTTTCTTTCCCTAGCTCCTCGGCTTTACAAGCTCGCTCAACAAGTACTACGAACTCGTTTATTTCGAGGATGCCAACCAGAAGTTTTATGTCTTCGTTTAAACCTTCTTCAAATCTCCAGCACATAACAGCCTCAGATGAAACACATTCATGAGCATAGCGACTAAGTCTCACAAACTTGCGCTCGTATTCAGATACGATCATACGACCCTGCTTAAGCTCAAGAAATTCTTTGCGTTTGAAGCCTATGAATCGCTGACTGATGTATTTCTTACAGAATTCTGTCTGAAAGAAGTCCCAGGTAACTCGCTCCTTCAGAACAACTGATACGAGAGTATTCCACCAATAGTAGGCAGAGCGCCGTAATAAAGATATGGCGCACTTCAGGCACTTATCAGGTGTGCAAGACAGCTCATCGAAAACACGAATAATATTATCGAGCCAAAGTTCAGCTCACTCTGCATCATCGCCATCTTTGGCTCTAAACTCTTGAGCCCCGTGTTTTCTAATTCGGTCAACCAGAGGCTTGCTTGCCCTCTCAGGATTCATTATTGGGGGTACCACTGGTACTACAGGGGGAGTATTCGTATTCAGGGGTTGTTGAACAGCAGGATTGGCTCGTATATATTGACTGAACCAATCATTCATCATGCTATAGAAGGCTTGTTTAGCCCCATCTTCGGGATTACTTGCAGCTGGTCATATAAAAGGAACAAACACATTTCACTGTCAGAAGTCATCACACTATCACCTTAAAAAATATGGCATGTATAGCTAGACTCACACGCACTACGTTAGTACGAGAACTGACTAAATCATAGCTCTGATACCAATAAATTGTAACACCCTTAACCCAAATTCGTCACCGGATTAGGGTTACAGACATTACTAAACCAACCACAAGTCAATGCACCCTATCGGAACTATTACTTTAATAAATGTATACTATTCCATACTATTACGAATAAACATGTATATCCCATCTAATCTCAAAACATCAACTTGCATATCACGAATTTTTATCATTAACATCAAATAGTAACTAATTAAATTCAATTAACAAGTCACTATTCACATGGTCATTTAAAAGCAAGGGCCGAATAGTTATATGGCACTTAATTATTTATCACATTTCTATTATCAACAATACATTCAAGCATATATCATTATTGAACATAGGTTAAACTTTTGATCATGTATACTCCCCATTTCAATATCACATATGATTATATCATTTACCTACCTACTTATCTCACATTCGAACATAACTTAAATACAATATCAAACCAACCCATTTAACCCATAGTTACCTATCACAATCGGCAATGGTCATTTCATTTTTAAATTATAAAGCATCATAAGTACACCTTAGCCGAATAATACATCATTAGCTTAACCATTCATTTCCTATGACAATATTTAGCATAGCACTCAATGGAAAGTTTAAACACCATACAAGTTCTAATTTTGGCCAAATATTTCATTCTCATCAACTTGACATATAGTACATACAAATAGTTGTAACTATGTTCATCCACTTACTTTAATATACTATATGCATTACTCAAAATCATATACATGCATTCTTACATGCTATATATATAGATACATGCATATACTAACAAGGTATAAAATTTTCGAAATGCCTACTACAAAATCGTGCATGCCTAAACATTATGTGTCAACTTGATAATTTTAGACCAACCCATCACATTGAATTATGCCATTCACAATCTTATAAAAATTACCTACTCAAACAAGTTATAAAAAAATCAAACCTTCACAAATAATATATACATATATCAATTCAAACAATCTCGCTCATAATAAGGATAGTAGTGAAGCCATTCTCGCATGGCATTATATACACAAATTTAAAGTTAAAAACTAAAAAGAATAGTTTAGCCTATACATGCCATAGACTTTAAGTTTTCACATAAATATACCCAAAATAGTTGATAGTGTGCTTGACTTTAACAATGAATCCCCGAGCTCGAGCTTTGACTTTAAGATCTATAAAATAGTAAATTAAACACATAGAATAAGCTTACATAGCTTAGTAAGTTTTTAAGCAATAGTAAAACAAATATGTAACTAACTAATATACAATTTAACTAATCCAATAAACTCAAAAATGAATTCATAAATACATTATGCAAATCAAGTCACCATTCATCATCCACCATATCTAATATATATCTCAAATGACAAATAATCAAATACTATATACCCCTTTTCGAAACAAGCTCAAAGTTTAGTAATAACATCTCAGTTCTATATTTTCTTAACAAAGACAACTTACCTCACTAATACCTGATTATTAAGCTACCTTGCAGCGCTTACTCATATATCGTTTCTCATTATTCTCCCTTCAACAGTTTATGTCTCCAAAGTCTCTGTAATCCCGCACACACAGTGCAAATTTCGTAACGTATCGCACACTTAGTGTCGTTACTTATTAATCCGCACACATAGTGCCATTTAGCAGTAATGTATCGCACACTTAGTGCCACTACTTATTAATCCGCACGCATAGTGCCATTTAACTGATTACGCACACACAGTGCTCGGTACTTTAGTTCACACACTTAGTGCCTTTTAAGAGACCTTTTCTTTGCTCTTCAATACATTTATAATTCCATTACCATTCATACATACTCAATTTATCTCATTCAAATACTAACACATTCGGCATACTCAATTTACATATTTCTATTCATAACATATATATATCTATTAACAACTCAGTTGCCTTTTTCATTACCATTACATTCGTCAAGTTCAAACATATACATGCACAAATATCCATTTCTTCAATTATCATCACTTCTCACTTTCCATTTTCAAATATATATAAATATATTCCTTGACACAAACACATATATTTAACCAACTCATATATTCGATAGTTATACATATTTACTCATAGGTACCAACTCACATTCGGATATTATATACGCACCCCATTTTAATTTCATGATACATTCGGCAACAAGAAGTTAAAATGATTACATTTTATATCCATATGTATATTAGTTTACAATTAAATTCATTTCAATCGACAACTTAAAAACTTACCTCGGAAATTGTCGAATTTAGGTATCCTAACTATTCGTTCAACTTTGCCTTCCCTCGATCCAATCCCATTTCCTTTTGCTCTTGATCTAAATAATTCCAAATTGAACTCATTCAAATACATTTTCATTCAATTTGATCCAAAAATCATATAATTATGCAATTTACCATTTTACCCCCTAACATTTGCAACTTTTATAGATTAGTCCCTAATACACAACTCACAAATTACTCAATATTTGGCTATCCCCCTTTTGTGCCGAATCTTCATAGGGACTATATAAGTCCATATATCTCAATAATTTCTCAATTTAACCTTCCAAGATAGTATTTTCACAAATGAATTCTTAATTAATTACATTCACCAAAAACTCAAGAATAAAATATTTTCATCTAACACAAATCTTTCATTTAATACTAAAAATTATCACAAAACTTAACCTATCTTCAATGGCATTTCTCACATACATGATCAATGTACAAAATTAATACATGGGCTTGATAGTAAAGTAAACAACAACCACAAATTTATAAAATTTATCAAAATTCAAAGCTAAAACATGCCTTAATTGAACCTAAGAAGTGCCAAAACCCTATGGAGCTCTTTCTCTCCTTGTTTTTTTCTTAGTTTCGGTCAAATGGAGAGAAAAGATGAACATGCAATCCTCTTTTTCATTTTTGTTTTATTATAATATGATTAAAAGTTATTTTATTACATCATTATAAATTTAATATATAAAATAAACATATAATATGCATTAAAAAAGGCATAGTGTCGTCCACTACACCTTAAATAGGTAAATTTGCAACTTTAATACTCATGTAAAAGAAGTCAAAACAATTTAGCCACTAAATTTAATAAATGGGTTACTTTTACCACTTATGCACTTTAGTCCTTTCTCTAAAATTAAACATCCAAGCAGACAATTTAGCCTACGATACTTTAACACAAATTCAAAGACATAACATAAATATCAAATAAAATATTAAAATATTTTTATAACTCAGATTCGTGGTCCCGAAACCACCATTCTGATTAGGGTCATAATCGGGCTATTTCAAAGCATATAGCTTAGTAAGTTTGCATGAAATTCATATAGCAACATATTTGCTCAGAATAACTCGGCCATCATGAAACAAAAGCAACATAAGAATCAAGTG
This sequence comes from Gossypium bickii, assembly GCA_025503065.1. Lineage (NCBI taxonomy): Eukaryota > Viridiplantae > Streptophyta > Magnoliopsida > Malvales > Malvaceae > Gossypium > Gossypium bickii. The sequence goes on from CP106719.1 coordinate 25,953,946, forward strand.
CTTGAGCTTACTTACTCATACTTTTCTTACTCATCACATGTTACATAATAATTTCATACTTGTATTATAATCATGGTACCTGTATCACTTAATCACATAGATTAGTACATTTTGCTAATGCAAACATAAACTCAATCTTCATCATTCTTAACTAGAATAATGCTCTTTATCAACCTTGAATAACATAACTTGTTATTGTCTTTACTTTCTTAGCTTTCTTGTTACCTCTTTCAAACTTGCTCTTTTGCCCGATGAATTATCCGGAATAACAGAGGATACTCAATCTCATCAAACATGTGTCTCGATGCAAATGTCATATCCCAGATATGGTCTTACATAGGATCACCTCATGATGCCGATGCCATATCCCAGATATGGTCTTACATGGGATCTCTTAGCTCGATGTCGATGCCATGTCCCAGACATGGTCTTACACGATACCTTCCTTACGTGTTTCCTTTAGAAACTTACCATTGCCATGTCTGGACATGGTCTTAGGTGGTACCCTTGCCTTATGAAACTTATCAATGCCATGTCTTGACATGGACTTACATGATATCTTTGCCTTATGAACTCACCAATGCCATGCCTTGGCATGGACTTACATGGGATCTTTGCCTCATAAAAACTTATCAATGTCATGTCTTGACAGGGACTTACATGATATCATTGCCTTAATACCGATGCTAAGTACTAGATATGGTTTTACATGGGCTTTCCTTGTCTCATGTTGTGACATAGGCATCCTCATTATTCCAAACTTCAACAAGGACTTTCATTTACTTATTCTCATTAATTCCTTACTAAAACATTATTAAACATCTTCATGGAAATAATGTACATTAAATAACATAGTAAGTAATTTAATGAAAATACATCCAAATCCTTAAATTCATACAAACTTACCTCGATATTCAAAATGTATGTAGATATGCAATTTAGTCCTCGACCTTGTTCTTGCCTTGATTTCGGTCCGGGCTTCGTGTTTCTCGATCTATAATAATAATTTAACTCATTTAACATTTACATTGAATAAATTGACTCATAATTCATACTTTAAAAAAAATTACAATTTTGCCCCTAAACTTTCTCAAAATTACACTTTTGCCCCTAGGCTCGTAAAATGATTTTCATTCAACTTTCTTGTATTTCAAGCCTAGCCGAATCATATTCTCAACTATAACAACCTTAAATTTCTACTATTTCACTCATGTATGACCATTTTCATAACTTTTACAATTTGATCCTCTTATGCATTTTTCATGAAATTCACTTAGAAAAAGATGTTTATCATACATAAAAGTTTCATATTCTTCCATAAAACATCAAAATACATGCATGTCATACATGGGTAAATTTTTGGACATAAACAGTAGCAGCCCGATTTAGGGCCTAGTCGGAATAGTGGTGCGAGGCCATGAATCCGAGGTGAATTTATGAGTTTTTAAAGTTTACGCCATGTTTGCATGATTATTGTGAAATTTTCATGAAGCAATTTGGTTAAATTGAGGTTGAATGGTTAAAAAGGACTAGATTGCAAAAGTTGCAAAATATGAGTTTCTAGAAGCTTTTTGTATGAAATAGCTTTAGAATAATAATTAGAAGTCCTTAAATAGCTATTTTCCCAAATTATAATTTTTGGACAAAATTGGTCATGAGTTGGTAAAATGGAAAATTTTTAAGAGAAGGGCATTTTGGTCATTTGTCTAATAAATGATTAAAATAGGAAAAAGATGATAAAAATCTATTCATCTTCTTCCCCCCATTGCCGAAAATTTGAAGACTCCATAGCTAGGGTTTTTTATTTTTTTCAAGCTTGCTAGTAAGTTCATTTTAGCCCCGTTTTTAATATTCTTCGTATTTTTGAAGTTCTCGTATTATGAATTAGCTATTTTTAGCTATAAAATGAGCTAAGATGCATGTTCAAAAATCTACCCATTAATGACATGCATGTTAAATGATGTTTTATGGAAGTTTATGAGAGTTTGATGTTAGATAAACATCTTTTCCTTAGTGAATTTCATGAAAAATGATAGTATGGACCAATTTGTAATAGTTATGAAAATTGGTCATACATACTAGAAATAGTGAGAATTGATGATTGTTATGGTAGAGAAAATGAATCAGCTAAGCATAAAGTTTAAAAAAGTTGAATGAAAATCATTTTACGAGACTAGGGGCAAAAGTGCAAATATGAGAAAGTTTAGGGGCAAAATAGTAATTTTTCCAAAATATGAGTAAAGAGTCAATTTAGTCAATGTGAGTTTTTAATGGTCTATTTATGATTATAGATCAAGAAAAATGAAGCCCGGATCGAAACCGAGGCAAGAACAAAGTCGAGGACTAAATTGCATATCTACATACATTTTGTATATTGAGGTAAGTTTGTATGGTTTCTAAGCTTTATGATTTCTATCATTGAATTGCTTAGTATAATGTACATTATTTCCATAGAATGCTTAATTCTATGTTAAACAAGGAAATCAATAAGATTTAGTATGAGTAAGTCCCGATTGAAGATGAATTTCCCAGGATACTCGATCCACCACATGAGATAAGAAAGCCCGTATGACACCAAGCCAAGGCATGGCATCGGCAATCAAGCACAGATATCATGTAAGTTTAAGGCAAGCTTGGCATTGAAAAGATATCATGTAAGTCTAAGGCAAGCTTGGCATTGAAAAGTTATCATGTAAGTCCAAGGCAAGCTTAGCATTGAAAAGTTATCATGTAAGTCCAAGGCAAGCTTGGCATTTAACAGATATCATGTAAGCCCAAAGCAAGCTTGGCATTGAAAAGTTATCATGTAAGCCCAAGACAAGTCTTGGCATTGAAAAGCTATCAAGTGAAAGAGATCCCATGTAAGTCCAAGTCAAGGCATGGCATTGGTGAGAACAAGAAAGATTTCATGTAAGGCATGGCATTGGTGAGAACAAGAAAGATTTCATGTAAGTCTCAGCCAAGGCTCGGCATTGACCAGTTCATGAGTAAAGACTTCGTATAAGTCCATGTCAAGACATGGCCTCGAAACCAAGATGAGATATTCCATGTAAGACTATATCTAGGATATGGCTTTGGCGTCAAGTTAGGTGGGATGAGATTTAGTATCCTCGGTTATTTGCAGAAATTAATCGGGCAAATAAGTAAAGTTAAAATGAGATAACAAGAAAGCTAAGTAAGAAAAGCTATCATCAAGTTAAAATTGAGTATTATTTATGTTATGAATGACGAATTAGATATCATGATTATTATATTAAAGTATGCTGATCAATGTGATCAAGTGATACAGGTATCTTGTTTACCTTACAAGTATGAGAATAGTAAGTAGCATGAGACATGTAAGAATCAGTATGAGTAAGTAAGCTCTATAGCTGAAATTTATGATACCATTGTTATGTCAAATGGTTTATATTGAGCAAGTATATTAATACGTGCTTTACATGCAAACTTACTAAGCTAAATGCTTACGTCTTTAATCCTTTCTTTCTATGTAGTCCCGCCAAGCTAACTTGTGGATCGTTGGAGTCGGAGCTCGTAGCACACTATCAATCTCTATTTTGGTATAGCCAAGTTATTTTACTAAGTATGGCATGTATAGGAAGCATTTATTTTGAGAACATGTTTTAAGAAGGGCCAATGTATAGGCTATCAAGTTATTATTCTTTTGTATATGGCTAAGTGATCGGCCAAAATTGACTATGTATGTATGTTTATTGAGGTAAATGAAGCATGTAATATTGTTTATGAAAATGTATTGGATTGATCTTGATTTCAGGGTGGCAATTGGCTTGGTAAATAGCCTCTAAGTGCCTACATGGTTGGACGCATGGGCATGTGTCCAGGCCGTGTGTACCCTGCACCTTATTGCTGTAAGTCAGGATAGGCCATAGTCAAATCCCACGGCCGTTTGTATGAGCCGTGTATGATACAAGGTTAGAACATGGGCGTGTGCCCCAGACCATATAATCAAGTCAGTATATCAAGGAATAACACACGGTCTAAGCCCACGGGCGTGTCAAGGCCGTGTGAATATAGTCAGTAAAGCCCCACGGTTTGAAGACATGGGCGTGTCTAAGTGTACACGGACGTGTTCCAAGTCACATGGGCGTGTGAACCCTGTTTCCAAGAAGAGTTTTCGATTAAGTTTCGGAAGTTTTCGGGTAAGTGCTTAAGGCCTCGTAGGCCCATGAAGTGTATGATTAGACTAAGAAAGAGAAGTTTTTAAGTAGGAACGAAATTTTACAGGCCGTAAGTGTATGTTTAAGTGAGTTCAAGCATGGTAATGTCTTGTATCTAGTCCTAGCATCAGACTCGAGTATGGGGGGTTACATAAACCCTAGCTCAAAATATATCTAGAAATAGCTAAATCAAGTTACGAGGATTTCAAAAATAAGAACAGCATTAAAAATGGGGCTAGAAGATACTTACTATCAAGCTTGAAAGTTGAAGAAATCCTAGCTATGGAGGGCTTGTAAAATTCGGCTATGGCAAGAAGAAGATGGACACAATTTTAACTTCTTTTTCCCTTTTAATTCATTTATTAACCAAATGACTAAAATGCCCTTAAAGCCCATTCCTTAGGATTTTTTCCTTCCCATGTCCATTTTTGTCCATCTTAACACTTAATGGTATAATTGCTAAATAAGGACCCATAATAAATTTTATGATTCTATTTCATACTCAAATCTTCTAGAAACTCATATTTTCTAATCTTTACAACTTAGTCCTAATGGACAATTTATTCACTAATTAATAAAATTTCTTCACGATATTTTTACACAATCATGCAAGCACCTTTTAAGTCTTATAAAAATCATTTAAACATATATTTCTACTTCAGAACTATGGTCTCGCAACACAATTCCGACTAGGCCCTAAATTGGGCTGTTACAGATTTAGACAAAGTTAGTCAACATTTAAATGACACTTCACTGCCATTTTTTATCCAACAACAGCCAACAGATAAAAAAATAAATACACAATTAATTAAACACCATTAATTCGATATGTTAATTGAAATTCAGACATTTATCTATAGCATTTATGTAACACCCCTAACCCGTAACCGTCGTCGGACTAGGGTTAAGAGGCATTAAAGAATCACCGAAACATTTCACATTCATTTCACGACACAAAATTAATCATCAATCAAACATACTCAAATACGAACATACAGTCCCTTATCTAGGTCTACGAGACCGCAAACACGTATTAGAAAGGGGTCGGGAATAAACCAAACACTAATTGAGTTAACACGCCCGTGCAATCAGGCCGTGTGCCTCACACGATCACCAGACACACCTATGTGTCCAGGCCGTGCCAAAACAGAGCATGTATTCTGACTTTTCCACACGGCCACTAGGCACGCCCGTGTGCTAAAGCCGTGTACTCTTAGACAATATACTAACTTTATCCCAAGGTCATTAGGCACGCCCGTGTACCATAACCGGGTAGGCAAAACAGGCTATTTGCAAGGCCAATTTGCCACCCATACAAGGGTTAAAAACAAGCTTCAAAACAATGTCAATTCATGCTTTTAAATGCACTCAAATATACCATTTCATGCACTCAATAACCATCAACATTACCACCTACTTCCATGTTCATTATCATCACAACTAAGTCCATTCAAAGTGACAATTATACATCTCAAAGCATATGCAAGCATCATATAATCCATACCAAAATTCATCTTCAAATCACATTTTTCATAATCAACAAGGTCATGAAATTTACCACATTCATAGCTCATTCATCAATTCTACATCATTCAACTTCCAAGCCAACTCACATGGCAAGGATTAAACATTTCAAGACATATCTTAACTTCTAGCCTATACATGCCATATTTCAACTATATACATCTTTCCAAAGTACCAAAATAGATTGCTGATAGTGTGATAGAGATGCTGACGATTCTCGAATCCAAGCTAGTTTTACTGACACTGCAAAGCGGGAAAAAAACAATCACATAGTAAGCCTTCCAAAGCTTAGTAAGTTCGTAACATAACACATTTAAATCAAAACAAACCATCAAATAGATTATTTCACATCTATCTATGTATTGTACCATCCAAAACTAATATGCTCATTTAACGTTTCATAATCTTATTCATAGATTCATGAACCACATAGGTTCCGAACGTACCTTAACCAACACTTAGTTGTCAATTACATTTGCTACTCAATACTCACTATTCCATTTCGATCAACTTCTATATCTTCTCCGATTTAATCGTACAATTAGTGCCCAAATAGTTAGCCGAAGCTTAATTAGCATCACACATATAGGTGCATCTATATCAAACTGATCTTAAATCGGTATCGCACACACAGTGCCAACCACAAAGCCAAAGCTTATATTATTTCGCACACATAGTGCTAATCATCTCAGTCACATAAAATATATGCATTATGTCCGAACTTACCTCGGACGTCGAACTATCGAAACAGTCGATTAATCGAGCATTTTATCTTTGCCTCGATCTCGATCCAAACCTCTCCTCTCTTGGTCTATACACATTCAAATTCAATCTATTAAATCACCAAATCATTCATTTTAGTCCAAACACACATATTTAGGGCATTTTATAAAATAGCCCTCACATTTTCACATTTCGACACTTTAGTCCCCAATTCCTAAATTCATTAAATACACACAATTTGCTTGTACCCATGCCTAGCTGAATTCTCACTATACTCATACAAGTCCACACATTTCATTTATTTCACAATTTAGTCCTCCAATTTCTTATTTTTTCAATTAAGCCCAAAATACTCAATTGCATTAAAAATCCCAATACAAACTATGTTAACCCAACACTAAGCTTTCATTTTCCACCTTCAAACATTCAAGAACTCACATGTTCATCAATGGCACATTTCGAAAAACATCATCAATCCATAAAATTTAAGCATGGGTTCGAAAAAGAACTAACCAATGATCCCAAAAACGTAAAAATCATCAAAAACCGATCAAAGTACATACATAAATCAAGAGTAATAATGGCCGAATATCACAAGCTATAAACCCTTCTTTTTCTTCTTTTATTTTCGGTTGAAGAAAAGATGATAACCATGGCTACTAAATGTTTTTGTTTTGTTTTATTATCATAAATACACCAATTACTTTATTACCCCTTTTATTATTAATCTATTTCCACTATCCATTGGTATTCTTGTCCATCCACCATCCACTAACTAGATAGTGGTTTAATTGCATCATAAGGCCTTCACATTAACAAAACAACAACAATTAAACACTTAGCAATCAACATACAGCTTTTACACTTTACGCAATTAGGTCATTTCTCTTAATTCAACACACAATCGATAAAATTATCACACAGAATTTTCACACAGGCTATATCACATATAATCAACACCAAAAATATCATTAAAATATTATTCCAACCTCGAATTTGTGGTCTCAAAACCACTGTTCCGACTAGGGTCTAAACCAGGCTGTTACAACTCTCCCCCCTAAGGGAATTTTGTCCCCAAAAATCTTACCAATTAATAGGGGTGGATATTGCTTTCTTATAATATTTTCAAGCTCCCACGTAGCCTCTTCAACTCCGTGCTTGTGCCACAACACTTTCACTAAGGAAATTCTTTTGTTTCTCAACTCTTTGATCTCTTGTGCCAAAATTCGAATCAGTTCCTCACTATATGACAAGTTCGACTGAATCTCAACCTCAGTAGGAGCAATTACATGAGATGGATCAGATCTGTACCGTCGAAGCAATGACACATGAAACACGTTATGAATCTTTTCTAACTAAGGTGGCAACATCAATCTATAAGCAACTGGCCCAACTCGTTCACTGATCTCATACTGTCCGATGAACCTTGGACTCAGCTTGCCTTTTCGGCCAAATCGAAGTATCTTTTTCCACCGAGGCACTTTTGAAAACACTTTGTCACCAATCTCAAATTCAATATCCTTCCGTTTCAAGCTGCATAAGACTTCTTACGATCTGAGGCCGCTTTCAAACTGTCATGAATCACTTTCACCTTCTGCTCAGTCTCTTTTATTAAATCAACCCCGTGAATCTTATTCTCACTCAGCTCAGTCCAATACAATGGAGTTCGGCATTTACGACCGTAAAGAGCCTCGTACGGTGCCATTTTGATACTAGTTTGAAAACTATTATTGTATGCAAACTCAATCAACGACAAATGTTTTTCCCACGTAATTTCAAATTCATACAGCATCTCAACATATCTTCGATAACCTGAATGATCCACTCGGATTGACCACCCGTTTACGGAAGAAATGCGGTACTAAAATGTAACTTTGTACCTAAAGCCTCATGCAATTTCTTCCAAAACCGCGAGGTAAATCTCGGATATCTGTCAGACACTACAGATAATGGCACCTCGTGCAATCTCACAATCTCAGCAATGCACAATTCAGCCAATCTATTGAGTGAATAATCTGTTTTCACCGAAATAAAATGAGCAGATGTTGTCAATCTGTCAACTATCACCCAAATTGCATCTTTTTTTTCCAGAGATAAAGGCAACCCCGACACAAAGTCCATCGTAATTCTCTTCTATTTCCACTCAAGAATCATAATCGGCTGTAACAAACTGGACGAAACCTGATGTTCAGCTTTAACTTGCTGACAAATTAAACATTTCGACACAAAGTTAGAGATATCTCGTTTCATACCATGCCACCAATAAAACTGTTTCAAATCATTATACATTTTTGTACTCCCCGGATGAACAGTCAAACAACTATTGTGAGCTTCATTCAAAATCATCTGAATCAACTCTGTATTTCTCGGAACATAAATTTGATTTCTAAATCTCAGACAATCATCACTATCAACTCAAAATTATGAATCAACATTCGATTCACACTGAGTTCGTTTAGCCATCATTTCAACATCTCTTTTCTAGGCATCACAAATATGATGTACAAACATTGGCTTTACTTTTAACTCGGCCAAAATCGCACAATCATCACACAGATCTATCTGAGTACTCATGGCTTGCAAAGCAAATAATGATTTTCGACTCAATACATTAGCTACAACATTAGCTTTACCCGGGTGGTAACCTATCACAAGCTCGTAGTCTTTCAACAATTCTAACCATCTTCTTTGTCGTAAATTTAATTCTTTCTGAGTCATCAAGTATTTCAAACTCTTGTGATCTGTAAAGATATGGCATTTCTCTCCAAATAAGTAGTGATGCCAAATCTTCAATGCAAACACAATTGCTGCCAATTCAAGGTCGTGTGTCGGATAGTTCTTTTCATGTAGCCTTAACTGTCTCGAAGCATAAGCAATGACTTTGCCTTCTTGCATCAGCACACAGCCCAAACCATTCAATGATGCATCATTTTAGACTATAAATTCTTTACCCAATTTAGGTTGAACTAACACTGGCGCCTCTGTTAACAATGCTTTCAACTGCTCAAAACTCTGCTGGTACTTTTTTGACCACTCAAATCTAACATCTTTCTATAGCAACTTTGTCAACGAAGTCGCAATAATCGAAAAGCCTTTCACAAACTGTCTATAATATCCCGCTAGTCCCAGAAAACTACGGACTTCAGACACATTTCTCGGAGGCTTCCATTCCAAAATAGCTGAAATCTTACTCAGATCAACTCGTATTCCCGCAGTTGACACGATATGCCTCAGAAAACTAACTTTACTCAACCAAAATTCACATTTGCTAAACTTAGCATACAATTGTTTTTCACGCAGAGTCTGTAACACGATTTTCAGATGTTCAGCATGTTGTGCCTCATTACAGGAATAAATCAAAATATCATCAATGAACACCACAACAAAACGATCCAAATACGGTCTGAATATCCGATTCATTAGATCCATAAACACTGCAGGAGCATTTGTTAACCCAAAAGGCATCACTAAGAATTTGTAATGTCCATACCTCGTTCTACAAGCAGTTTTCGGTACGTCTGACTCTTTGACTCGTAACTGGTAGTAACCCGATCTCAAATCTATCTTGGAAAACACTGTAGCTCCTTTTAACTAGTCAAACAAATCATCAATACGAGGCAACAGATATTTATTCTTTATTGTCACTTTGTTCAACTGTCGGTAATCAATACATATTCTCATAGTATCATCTTTCTTTTTCACAAATAAAACAGGAGCACCCCAGGGCGAGAAACTCGATCGTGCAAATCCTCTATCAGTCAACTCTTACAACTGTAACTTTAATTCTTTCAATTCCATTGGTGCCATTCTATATGAAGCTATCGAAATAGGAGTAGTCCCCGGCACTAATTCAATACCAAATTTAGTTTCCTGATTCGGAGGTAATCCGGGTAGTTCTTCAGGAAACACATCTGGAGACTTACAAACCACATGCATAGATTCAACTTTCTTTTTCTAACACTTTTGTATCAATCACATATGCCAGATAAACTTCGCAAACCTTTCTCACATAGTTTATAGCTTTCATCGTGGATACAACATCTGGTAATCCTTTCATATCATTGGATTCCATTCGAATTATCTCACCATTCTGACTTTTCAATTCAATACTCTTCCTTTTACAATTCACAAAGGCATTATGCAGAGTGAGCCAATTCATACCCAAAATTATATCAAATTCATCGAACTGTAGCAACATCAAATTAGCTGGAAAAGATATATCACGAAACATCAATGGGCAATTCTTGCACACCTTATCCACCAAGACACACTTGCCTAAGGGGTTCGATACTCTAACCACAAATTTAGTAGACTCAATAGGTAGAGTCTTATTCAATACTAGATTCAGACACACATAGGAATGAGTTGAACCCGGATCTATTAATGCAATCACATCTGTATCAAATAGAGTAAAAGTACCAGTTATGACGTCTAGAGATGATGCTTTCTCTCGTGCACGTATAGCATAAGCTCGGGCAGGTGCTCTCACCTCTGATCTCACTACTGTATCGGTGGTCCCTCTCTGGCTTCCACTCACATTCCCAGCATTTTTGGGTGGTCTACCCCTAACCGTCACATTACTCAATCTCAAATTCTGAACATTTTCTTCTTCAGCCATCTTTGGCAAGTCTCGGATAAAGTGATCTCGTGATTCACATTTATAGCAAACTCTATTGTTGTACTTACTGCAACATTCTCTCACATATCGTCTTCCACACTATCTACACTCAGGTTTATTACTTTTGACACTATCAACACTTGATTTTATTGGAGCTTGAGTTCTCGGACCAACACTTAGTCTTGCACGGCCCCTATTCGGATGTCCAAATGAAGTATTTGATCGGTTGTTTGTATCTCTAAATCTCTTCATCGAAGGTTGAGAAAACTTACTCATCGATCTTTTTCTTTCATCACGAGCTTCAGAATCAGCTTACTTTTTTTTTCTTTATTGAGCTCCTCGGCTTTGCATGCTCTTTCGACTAACACAACAAATTCATTTATATCAAGTATCCCAACCAACAACTTAATATCTTCATTGAACCCTTCTATAAAGCTTTTACACATAGTAGCTTTGGTTGAAACATATTCTCTCACATATTGACTCAGTTTTACAAACTCTCGTTCATATTCCATAACTGACATATGGCCTTGTCTCAACTCTAGAAACTCTTTACGTTTCTGATCAATGAATCATTGACTGATATACTTCTTTCTAAACTCAACTTGAAAGAAATCTCAATTGATTCTTTCTCTCGAAACCACAGATGTCAACGTCTTCCACCAGTTATAAGCTGTATCTCTCAACAAAGAAAATGCACATTTGATACACTCATCAGAAGTCAACGACATCTTATCGAATACCTGAATTGTATTCTCGAGGCAAAACTCAGCTCGCTCAGTATCATCATCAACTGTGGCCCTAAACTCTTTAGCCCCGTACTTATGAATTTTATCCACAGGAGGATTATTCAATCGGATCAGATCTACAACTTGTGGCACAACAGGTACATGTAGGGGTGGAGGTTGTAAAGCAGCCGGATTCATTCGAACGAACTTTGAAAACCACTCACTCATCATTTGGAAGAAGGCTTGCTTAGCCTCTCCTCCCTCACTACTTTTATTTGGCCTAGATGTGGCCGACGCTGTCCCGCATTACTCTCTACATCGTCAGCAACTGCTTGATCGAGATTCATTTTTATATGAAAATACATTTATAACTGTCAGGATTCATCATACTATTGCAATTTCATATATGACATGTATAGCTAGATTCATACGGGGTACGTTAGTTTGAGAATCGACTAAACCGTAGCTCTAATACCAATAAAATGTAACACCACTAACCCGTAACCATCGCCAGACTAGGGTTAAGAGGCATTACCAAATCACTGGAACATTTCACATTCATTTCATGACACAAAATTAATCATCAATCATACATACTCAAATACGAACATACAGTCCCCTATCTAGGTCTACGAGACCTTAAACATGTATTAGAAAGGGTCGGGACTAAACCGAACACTAATGAAAGTTTTTAAAATTTCAAATATTCTTTAATACTGTTAAGGTAACACGTCCGTGCAATCAGGCCGTGTGCCTCACACGATCACCAGACACACTTATGTGTCCAGGCCGTGCCAAAACAGAGCATGTATTCTGACTTCTCCACACGGCCACCAGGCACGCCTGTGTGCTAAAGCCGTGTACTATTAGGCAATATACTAACTTTATCCCACGGTCATTAGACACGCCCGTGTGCCATAACTGTGTAGGCAAAACAGGCCATTTGCAAGGCCAATTTGCCACCCACACAAGGGTTTACCAACAAGCTTCAAAACAATGCCAATTCATGCTTTTAAATGCACTCAAATATACCATTTCATGCACTCAATAACCATCAACATTACCACCTACTTCCATGTTCATTATCATCACAACTAAGTCTATTCAAAGTGACAATTATACATCTCAAAGCATATGAATTTCAAGCATCATATAATCCATACCAAAATTCATCTGCAAATCACATTTTTTATAATCAACAAGGTCATGAAATTTAAAACATTCATAGCTCATTCATCAATTCTACATCATTCAACTTCCAAGCCAACTCACATGGCAAGGATTAAACATTTCAAGACATATCTTAACTTCTAGCCTATACATGCCATATTTCAATTATATACATCTTTCCAAAGTACCAAAATAGATTGCTGATAGTGTGATAGAGATGCTGACGATTCCCGGATCCGAGCTAGTTTTACTGACACTGCAAAGCGGGAAAAAAAATCAGATAGTAAGCTTTCCAAAGCTTAGTAAGTTCGTAACATAACACATTTAAATCAAAACAAACCATCAAATAGATTATTTCACATCTATCTATATATTGTACCATCCAAAACTAATATGCTCATTTAACGTTTCATAATCTCATTCATAGATTCATCAACCACATAGGTTCCGAACGTACCTTAACCAACACTTAGTTGTCAATTACATTTGCTACTCAATACTCACTATTCCATTTTGATCAACTTTCGTATCTTCTCCGATTCAATCATACAATTAGTGCCCAAATAGTTAGCCGAAGCTTAATTAGTATCACACACATAGTACATCTATATCAAACCGATCTTAAATCAGTATCGCACACATAGTGCCAATCACAAAGCCAAAGCTTATATTATTTCGTACACATAGTGCTAATCATCTTAGTCACATTTCCGAATACGCACACTTAGTGCCACATAACTCAAGCTCTCACATAGCATTCACATTTCAATATTATCATACCACTCATTTTATAGCATTAAACATAACTAAATATATGCATTATGTCCGAACTTACCTCAGATGTTGAACTATCGAAACGGTCGATTAATTGAGCACTTTATATTTGCCTTGATCTCGACCCGAACCTCTCCTCTCTTGGTCTATACACATTCAAATTCAATCCATTCAATCACCAAATCATTCATTTTAGTCCAAACACACATATTTAGGGCATTTTATAAAATAGCCCTCACATTTTCACATTTCGACACTTTAGTCCCCAATTCATAAATTCATCAAATACACACAATTTGCTTGTACCCATGCCTAGCCGAATTCTCACTATACTCATACAAGTCCACACATTTCATTTATTTTACAATTTAGTCCTATAACTTCTCATTTTCTCAATTAAGCCTAAAATACTCAATTTCATTAAAAATCCCAATACAAACTATGTTAACCCAACACTAAGCTTTCATTTTCCACCATCAAACATTCAAGAACTCACATGTTCATCAATGGCACATTTCAAAAACATCATCAATCCACAAAATTTAAGCATGGGTTCTAAAAAGCACTAAGCAACGATCTCAAAAACGTAAAAATCATCAAAAACTGATCAAAGAACATACCTCAATCAAGAGTAATAATGGCCGAATATCACAAGCTATAAACCCTTCTTTTTCTTCTTTTATTTTCGGTTGAAGAAAAGATGATAACCATGTCTACTAAATGTTTTTGTTTTGTTTTATTCTCATAAATACATCAATTACCTTATTACCCTTTTTATTATTAATCTATTTCCACTATCCATTGGTATTCTTGTCCATCCACCATCGACTAACTAGATAGTGGTTTAATTACCTCGTAAGGCCTTCACATTAACAAAACAACAACAATTAAACACTTAGCAATTAGCAAACAGCTTTTACACTTTACACGATTAGGTCCTTTCTCTTAATTCGACACACAATCGATAAAATTACCACACAGAATTTTCACACAGGCTATATCACATATAATCAACACCAAAAATATTATTAAAATATTATTCCAACCTCGGATTTGTGGTCTCGAAACCACTGTTCTGACTAGGGTCTAAACCAGGTTGTTACAATTTAAATCAGCCTTCATTTACTTCCACAAGCTTCATAAATGGTTGCAATAAACACTCTTCAATTAACAAATTTGAAACATCATAATTTTCGGTACTAAAACAAATTGAATTGCAACATTAATACATTTTTAATTGATGTGTTGAAAACAACATAATCACAACATTACACAACTTAAATCACGATATCGGGACATCATAATCTTACAGCATTTAAGCAGCCTAATTACTCCACCATCAGGATAACATTAACTAATGTTTTAACCTCCAACTTCATCATATTCAAACCATTTTAATACAAGAACCAAATTGATAAATTTTAATTTAATATTTGGACAACAACAATCAAACCATTCAACTCATAAAGTCAAACAAAAAACTAGTAAAAATGCATGATGTTTGCATGCTATAGCAGCTTATTCAACAGTCCACAATCACCAATTTTTTTCTTCATTTCATTTCACTTACTAGCCAAAAGAACAACAAACTAAAAAGAATGAAGATGAAATGAACTTACCAGCCAAATTCCACATCGAGCCTAACCTTGCGTGAGCTCCTTTCCTTTTTTGTTGCGACATTGTCTTTCTCCCTTAGCTAATTAACTACAAAACAACTCATTTACACAACTGGAGGAGGTGTTTTTGCCTCTATCCAGCCTTCGATCCAGGCCCATTTTCCCAAGAGAACAAAACTTAATGCAGGACTTAAGGAAATTACAAAGTTTCTTGAGGAAATTGGCCCCAAATAAAGCTTGAAAGCTTATACTCCCATGGTTATTTTGTCTTCTTCTTCTCCCTATTGTTTCTAATTCTACATGCTAATTGAAAAAGAAACTGTCATTTCCCTTCAACTAAGATTTTTTTCTTACCTTTTATTTTTATTTTATTTAATATTACGCAATTTAGTCCCTGTACTTAAATTGAACACTAAATCAATAAGATTATCTAACTGAAATTCAATTTATTTAAATATATATATCTCAAAATCACACTTTCCAACACTACTGACTCTCGGGTCGTTACATCTAAAGTCCTCCATGCGTCCTTCATCTCTAGGAAAATCCCCTTCCTTTTCAAACGAATATAAAATCTCATTGAAATCATCACAGACCAACTATGGCGTGGCTTGCTCTCTACCCAACCTTTTTAAGAGGTCCCATGTCTCACTCCTCCCTCGCACCTCCGGTGCCTCATAAAATCCAGTCATTCTCTATGTCGCTCGTACTTCATTATCTTCAATTTCAACATTAATATAAATTAGAAAAACTCTTTAAACTCACCGATATCTCCTCATTCTATCCAAGACTTAGCCTACCATGTGTTCCAAGTGTCGGCACATCAATACTAAAGTGAAAACCACATCGTCACCTAACCCTTTCCATCTGATAAGTGTTAAGTTTTGTCTCTATAAAGAAGACTACTTGGAGACTATACAACTTTAATGTGTGCTGAAACCTTCTAATGCCCTATAGACTCCCCAATCTACGGATGTTCCAATTAAAATTTTCATTGTGTCTGGTCGGATTGCTTATTGGCAGCCATTGATATCTGATTTGTGCAAATTATTCCTTGTTGTTCTTCTAAATCGCCCTCCCCATTAAGCATAATTCGAACTTGTACATGTTTGTTTGACCTAAGTCTCTTCTTTCCTTCGACATTTTCCAACTGTAGTTCATCATTATTTTTTTCCATATCCTCATTCCTTTCCTCACTTATCAATAATATCCATTTTCCTTTATCTTGCCTCTTTCCACCATCTAAATTAAACATGTAACATCCTGGCTTAGACCCTAGTAGGAACAGTGGTTCGAGGCCACAAATCTGAGGTCTTAAAAATATTTTAATGATATTTTTTGTGTGAATGACATATGATATAGTCTGTGTGAAAATTCTATAAGCTAATCTGTCCGTCTGTGTGACTAATTTCACAAAAGGATTAAAATGCATTGAATGTGAAATTTGCTTGCTAATTGCTAAAATACTAAAGTGTTGTGGCTTTTTAAAGTTATGGCCTTATGTGGTAATTGAACCACTAATTTAGTTAGTGAATGATCAAAGGACAAAAATGCCTATATTGTATAATGGTTTTTAATTATATGAATAAAGGCTATTTTGGTAAATGAAACATTAACATTAGATTAATGAAACCAACAAGATGAGTGTTCATCTTTTTTCTATGCTTTTGGCCGAATATCAAAGAGAGAAAAAGAAGGAAACTTTGGCTAGGCATTCGACAATTGCAAGCTTAAATTCAAGGTATGATTTTGGTCAGTTTTTTATAATTTCTACGTTTTTGTAATCGTTGCTTCGTCTACTATCAAACTCATGTTTTAATTTGGTGTATTGGTGATGTTTGTAAGTTATGCCATTGATGATATGTTGAGTTTCGTGATGCTTTAAGGTGTTAAATGATAGGTTGGTGGAAGATGAACATATTTTGTTTTTGAAGTTTGATGAATTTAGCTAATTAGGGCTAAATTGTGAAAATAGCATTTTAAAGGACTAGATTGTGAAATAAATGAAATGTGTGGATTTGTATAAGTATAAGAAGAATTCGGTTAAGCACATGTATATTGAAATTTTGTGTGTTTGATGATTTTGTGAAATAGGGACTAAAGTGTCAAAATGTGAAAATATGAGGCTACTATGAAAAATGCCCTAAATGTGTGTGTGTGGACTAAATTGAATAAAATGGTAATTGAATGGATTGATTTTAAATGTGTATAGACCAAGAGAGAAGAGGTTCGGATCGAGATCGAGGCAAAGATAAAGTACTCGATTAGTCGACCGTATCGATAGTCGACGTCCGAGGTAAGTTCAGACATAATACATGTATTTAGCTATGTTTAAGTTATGGAATAAATGGTATGATATTATTACTATGTGAATGCTATGTGATAGATTGAGTTAAATGGCATTAAATGTGCGTATTCGAAATCGTGATCGAGATATACAGCACTGTGTGTGCGATGCTGATTTAAGATCGGTTTGGGATGGATGTACTAAGTGTACGATGCTAATTAAGCTTCGACTAATTATTTATGCACTAAGTGCGCGAATGAATCAAGGAAGAAACGAGAGTGGATCGAAATGAACCGTGGTTATTGATTAGCAAAAGTATTTGACAACTAAGTGTTGGCTAAGGTACGCTCGGAATCTATGTGGTTGGTGAAACTATGAATGTGGGTGTGGATGAGTTAATTGAACATATTGGTTGTGGATGGTATTATATTTGTGGTAGTAAACATTAATCTATGTGATGACATGTTGATATTATGTATTATGTTATGAACTTACTAAGCTTTATAAGCTTACTGTGTGATTTGTTTCTTTGCTTTGCAGTGTCAGTAAAGCTAGCTCGGATCAGGGGATCGTTAGCTTCTCAGTCACACTATCGACAATCTATTTTGGGGTATTTTAGAAAGATGTATATAGTTAAGATATGGCATGTATAGACTGGTTATTTGAATTATGTTTGATAGTTTGTAAGTAGCCCTGAGATATGGCTAGTTATGTGTTAGTTTTAGCATGAATGAACTTGGTATATGTGATGCATCTTTTGGCATGGTTTGTGGTTTGAGAAGTTGACTTATGAATGATAACTTGGTGTTGATAAAATGCTAATATGAATTAGTGAATTGAGAAGAAATGATGTTTGGTATTGGATGTATTATGCTTGTGATGAGATAAGTTTTGGTATTGAATTTGTTATGGTTGGAATGGGAATTGAATGCATAGATTAAATGGTCTTTTGGTAAGTTTTTGGTTGCCTTATGTGCATGGTACGTTTTGAGGTGTGTTGCTTGTAGGTTTGACCCTAAGTGGGTGGCATTTTGGCCTTGTAAATGGCCTATAATGTCACACGGTTGTGGCACACGGACGTGCCTAACGACCGTGGGTGAATTGTAGGACATAGTTTATCATCACACGGCCTTGACACGGGCGTGTCATCTGGCCGTGGTGTACAAGTCAGTAGCTAACATAAAAGTACACGGCCTCGACACGGGCGTGCTTGGTGGCCGTGGTGGGGAAGTCAGTATTTGACCTAAAAGTACACGGCCATGGCACACGAGCGTGCCTAATGACTGTGTTGGTATAGTTAGTATAAACAAGGATGAATACACGGGGGTGTCTAGAAGCCGTAGAGGGAACACGGTCTCCTCCCACGGGCGTGTCTCCCCTGTATTTTAGAAAAGTTTCAAATTTTCATGAAATTTTGTATGTGTTTCGGTTTAGTCCCGACTCAGTTTATAAGCATACTTAGGGTCTCGAGGACCCGTTTAAGGGACATTATGTCTGAAAATGATGATCGAATGTATGATTTCGTCTATGAATGTTTCCGATCTGTCCGGTAATGCTCCTAGCCTTAATCCGGCGACGGACTCGGGATAGAGGTGTTACAAAACCCTAATGTTTGGGTAATAACACCTAAGTTTTGTTGTGGATCAAGACTACAAACTCCATTGCTATTATTCGTAGCTACTTTATTGCCAACAGTCTCCACAAAATTTCTCCTCAAATTTTCTTCCCTCAACCATACACTTGGTGTGATACTAGCTCGCCTTGGTTGTGCCCTTAATGATATATCCCATCCACACTCAACTGCTCTTAGCCCTGGATTAATCCTCCTTCAACAAAACCTATCGCCATGCCCCAAACGTCCAGAAAGGAAGCAAAAAAGAGACAAATTTTCATATCAAAATTTCACATAAACAAAGTTTGACTGAGAAATCACAATCTTTTTCTTCCTCTTTAAAGGTTTTTCTAATATATATTTGGACCCGAATACGCTTAAATTTTCTAAAACCTTGATTAAGCTGTTTTGTATCATGTTCCATGAATTTCCCAACAAAATCTCCCAATTGTTGCGCCACACAATCAGAGAAAAAACCTGATGGAAGATCGTGAACTTGCTGTGAGAACTACGCTTGTTATGAGGCAGCATCCAACTAAACACATCTCATAAACTGATCTCTGTGGTCTGGCCTCTGTAACAAATTGCAAATCCTCATCTTCTTCTTCCTCAAAGCTTAATTTTGCAAGCTCTTTCTCCATCAATAACTCATTTGCCATGTTTCAACAAAATCTAATTTTCCTGGTTGTTTAAGACTTACGAAACTACAAAGTTCAGTTTTTCTAAAAGGTTTCACGAATATTCTCTTTTTTAAAGAACTTTTCCTTTATCGATGCCAAAAAAACCTCTAATCGCACAAAAAAAAATCGAAAAAATCCCTAGACTTGCTAGACTAAATCGTGCTACGAGCAAACTTTACAACTATATAAGAAGTATATGCTAAATGTTAAATAGAAAATAATCCAATAAATATGAAATATTGATCGATTAGATAAAATTGCATATGATGTTTATTTATTTTTGTTATTTTTAGTAGTAATTGCTTTATCGACTATTTTTTTAGACTAACATATTATATACGAATATTTGATTTTAATTTTGCATATTTTACTTGTTTAAAATTTTTTATCATACTAATAATTTTTATAATAAATAATATTTTTAAAATTATAAATTATATAATTATATAATTTAAAATTTATAGTATCAAACATGAATATAAAGAATTACAATGTAATATACTATATCAAACAAACATGAGCATGGAAAATTACAATCTAATTATACTTTATTAGTAAAATATGTCCAAAAATTTACAATTTCTTATAATTACAAAAGAATATCCAAATAAATCCTAAAAGTCCTAATTTGGAGTAATTATTTATCGCAATATGGAAAACAGAAAACTAAAATTAAAAAGATATTATTTTAAAGGGTTAAATTATTATTTTTATTTTCAAGTTTTATATAAATTATTTTGTAAAAATATAATTATAAAAAACAATTATAATAAATAATTTATTTTATCTTTTTACAAATTTTAATCCAAACATGAACACTCGAATTCTACTTTCAAGGAATAAATTTGAGCAGCTTCTGAAATTCCAACCAAAGTTATCTCATCATCTTGTTCCTTAAGCCGCCATCAAAGGCCTTAAATCTATTTGAGACCCACACTCCTCCACGTATAATTTCTTTTGGCTCTACTTGATGTTTTCCATTCATTTCTGTCAACACTATTATTTTCAAAATTATTTATACTTATTTCTTTTACATCATCATTGTCGGTCACTTCTTACTGTTGGTAGGCAAAAACGATCAACTTCACCAAACTCATGTAACGGGAAGAAAGAGATTGCCCCCCAATTAAAGGGACTTTTCTACTACTAAATGAAACTACACTCTGTTTTCAGGTCTCAAATGATCTCAATCGACAGAAAAGAAAATTTCCTCGAAGGGAAAACCCCATTTCGGAAAAACCGACAACGTGTATATATATATTTTAAATTTTAACTTCCCAATTCCTTTGTTTCTTCAGTTGATTAACTCCATTTTTTTCCTTAAAAAAAAGAGAAATCTGGGTTTGTTTCAACTTTCTACTTTCTGTACCGAACTTCCCTTTCTTTTTTGTAACTGACCAAAGCCTGTCATTTCCATGTTTTGGTTTGTCCTTATTTTCTTTTTACAACAGTTATGATGTGGATCTTGTCTTGTTTCTGCAAATGTCATAACCGTCAAAATTCTCATGTTGGTTTTTGAGACCGTGTTGGAGTTTGTGCAGTTCTTTCATGTTGGTTTTTTTGGTTGGGGAAGGAACAACCTTTGCCATGGAATGTAATCATCAGAGATTCTATCTTGGTGTTTTCTTAGGTTTATTTACGGTAGTTTATGGTGCTACGGATCCCAATGACTTGAAAATCTTGAATGATTTCAAGAAAGGATTGGAAAATCCAGAGCTGCTTAAGTGGCCAGAAGCAGGAGATGACCCTTGCGGCCCTCCTCCTTGGCCTCATGTTTTCTGTTCAGGGTATAGAGTGACTCAAATTCAGGTCCAAAATCTTGGTCTCAAAGGACCCCTTCCTCAAAACCTCAACCAGCTTCCAAAGCTCTTCAATTTGGGGCTGCAAAAGAATCACTTTAATGGTAAATTACCAAGCTTTAGTGGTTTATCAGAGTTGGAGTTTGCTTACTTGGATAACAATGAATTTGATACGATTCCAGCTGATTTTTTTGATGGACTTAGCAGTGTACGAGTATTGGCTTTGGATTATAATCCGTTTAATAAGAGTGGTGGGTGGTCTATGCCTAAGGAATTGGCTAATTCAGTTCAATTGACAAACCTTTCTTTGGTTAGCTGCAATGTGGTTGGGGCATTGCCTGATTTTCTGGGAAAGTTACCGTCTCTTGCAGCACTAAAACTTTCTTATAACAGATTGTCTGGTGAGATTCCAGCGAGTTTTGGGGAGTCTTTGATGGAGATTTTGTGGTTGAATGATCAAGATGGTGAGGGGATAACTGGTACCATTGATGTGATTGCCAATATGGTGTCTTTGAAACAGCTTTGGCTTCATGGGAATCAATTCACTGGGACAATACCTGAGAATATTGGGAATTTGACATCTTTGAAGGATCTCAACCTCAATAGGAACCAGCTTGTCGGTATGATTCCTGAGAGTTTGGTCAATATGGAGCTTGATAACTTGGATTTGAACAATAATCATCTGATGGGTCCGGTACCAAAGTTAAAAGCTGGTAACTTTTCTTATGCTTCCAATTCGTTTTGTCAATCTAAACCTGGGCTCTCATGTGCCCCTCAAGTCACTGCACTTTTGGACTTCCTTAGTGGTATCAATTACCCTATAAATCTTGTTTCTCAATGGTCTGGTAATGAACCTTGTGCTGGTCCATGGATGGGATTGAGTTGCAATTCAAATTCCCAGGTTTCTATCATCAATTTGCCTCGACATAATCTTAGTGGTACACTTAGTCCTTCGCTTGCAAAGTTAGCATCATTGATGGAAATTAGACTAGGGGGAAACAGTATTCATGGTACTGTTCCAGACAACTTCACTCAACTGGAATCTCTGAGAACGTTGGATCTAAGTGGAAACAATCTCGAGCCTCCATTACCCAAATTCCGAGATGGCGTAAAGCTCATAATTGAAGGAAACCCGCTGTTGATTGGTAATCATACAAGAGAGCCTCTATCCCCTACTATCAGTCCTCCTAGTGCTTCAGAATCTCCTCCAAGCCATCAATCAGGTGGTAAAGTGTCACCCGCATCGTCCCCGAATAAAGATAAGAAAACTGATTCATCTACTGCCACTGCCCAACAAGGTGAATCCCCATCCAATGGTTTCCACAGATTCAAACAGGTAATTGTGGTAGGAAGTGCAACCATTGCTATCATGGTTCTTCTAGTGGTTCTGTTTTCTATATTCTATTGTAAGAAGAGAAAAAGAGAGTCTGAGGCTCCTAATTCCATAGTGGTTCATTCTAAAGATACATCAGATCCTGAAAACATAGTTAAGATAGCTGTTTCCAATAACACCAGTGGAAGCTTATTTAGTAAAACTGCAACAAGCTCTAGGAGTAGTCATAGCAGTGCAACACAAAAGTCTCATGTAACTGAGGCTGGAAACTTGATTATTTCTGTTCAAGTACTTCGGAAAGGGACCAACGATTTTGCTGAAGAAAACGAGCTTGGCCGTGGTGGGTTTGGGACCGTTTACAAGGGTGTACTAGGCGATGGAACGGAACTAGCAGTTAAGAGGATGGAGGCTGGGGTCATAAGCAATAAAGCATTGGATGAATTTCAGTCCGAAATCGCTGTTCTATCTAAGGTCCGGCATCGGCATCTGGTTTCTCTTTTGGGTTATTCCATTGAAGGTAATGAGAGGCTTCTTGTCTATGAGTTTATGTCTCAGGGTGCTCTAAGCAAGCATCTGTTCCACTGGAAGAGCCTGAAATTGGAACCTCTGTCTTGGAGGAGGAGGCTCTGTATTGCATTGGATGTTGCTAGAGGAATGGAATATCTGCATAACTTGGCACGACAAACTTTTATACACAGAGATCTCAAATCTTCCAACATCCTTCTAGATGATGACTTTCGAGCAAAAGTTTCGGATTTTGGGTTAGTGAAACTTGCACCAGATGGAGAGAAGTCCGTGGCGACGAGACTTGCTGGAACATTTGGGTACCTAGCACCTGAATATGCTGGTGAGCAATCCAATTTTGTATCTCAAGTGAATCTTTTATTCTTTCATTTGACTTGAGTTTTTTAGTGACCTCACATTTCTTGTTGGCTTTTAGTTGCATCCCTTACTAAAATTATGTTGGTTGCAGTGATGGGGAAAATCACTACTAAAGTTGATGTCTTTAGCTATGGGGTGGTGTTGATGGAACTAGTGACTGGATTAACAGCACTCGATGAGGGGCGCTCGGAGGAAAGTCGCTACTTGGCTGAATGGTTTTGGCAAATAAAATCAAACAAGGAGAAGCTTATGGCTGCAATTGACCCAGCTCTTGAAGTGAACGACGAAACCTATGAGAGTATTGCCACTATAGCTGAACTAGCTGGGCACTGCAGTACAAGAGAGCCTTATCATCGGCCTGACATGGGCCACGTTGTGAATGTGTTATCACCTTTGGTTGAGAAGTGGAAACCCGTTGATGATGAATCAGAGTGTTACTCGGGCATAGATTACACTCAGCCACTTCCCCAGATGTTGAAGGTTTGGCAGGCTGCTGAAAGCCAAGGCGTGAGCTATACAAGTCTGGATGATAGCAAAGGAAGCATTCCAGCAAAGCCTGCCGGATTTGCAGACTCCTTCACATCTGTTGATGGTCGATGATGGAAGATAAAACCTACATTCTACACAAGGAATAAGTTCCCCATCTAGTTACCATCATATACATGTTTCAGTGCTTGAGGGCTACTTTCCATGTAGTTTGAGTTATTTTACTTGTGGTTTTTCAAGCCATGGAACATGTCTTTCATGGTAGTGTAGATAGAGAGATACAGGTTTCGATATTTCTTAATAATTTCTATGTTTCATTTTACATATATTATTTTCATTGCAGTGTAAAGGAAATGATGTAGTTTGAAGCAAAGGCAAGTTTATGTCACAAATACAGTCCTTAAAAATCTATTCGGATGGAGAACATATAATAAATGTTCATTGAAGGATTCCTACTAGCTGATTTCAATTGATGCTTGATTCCTTTTACACTGTCATCAGTTCTCGAAAGTCAAATGATGAAACACCAAAGAACCTTTTTTTTTTTTTTTTTCCCTATAAACAAGTCAAATCAATATCATTTGTTAATACAGATTGCGAATTTTGGAGTCTATTGTCAAACATTGATAAACAACAATGAGACTTTTGTTGTAGAAATTGCCACTTGTGCTGTTTTTACAAGAGAAAACAATTTCATAATCAAAAGCTTAAGACAAAATCTAAACTGGTACATAATCGCTTATTATTGTTTTTGACATGGAGCTCATTTTACCATATAGATTTCGTAAAACTATAAAATTCATCTGGATGCTGTGAATTTTTAGAATAAAAGTTTCGGTTTCACCTAGGGGATAATGTTATCTTTGGGCAGCCAACCATTCTTTTAGTCATCTGCTAACCACAACTATTCAAACTGTACCAAATTATTCTTGAAATTACCGGAAGATACATAACTAATCATTCATGGCTATGGATTCATGTGCCGACCATGAATTTCGTCTCCAGTCCTTTCATTACTATTGGGAAACCCATGTGCCCATCCATGACCCAAGCTTGTTCCCATTTAACATGTGACCCCACTCTGCTTTTATTTTTCATTTAATTTTTTTGTTTCCAACTAACTTGCATCATGCACTCATGCTTCATGGTTAAAAGAAATTCAGATTTCCTGGAATAAACATGAATTATACCTGAAATATTTTAGATTATCTTTTGTTGGGAGGGATCTATTTACACTCGTGTAAAATTAACATAATTTTTTTTTTGCTATTAATACTTTAGCAATTAAATAGTTGAACTTATGAATATAATTGAACTTATCATGAATATCAAACTATAATTAATTTGATATCTCTATCATATTAATTTAAAATATTATCTATGTTAATATATATTTAAAATATCAACCGTACAAACAAATTATGAAGAGATATAAAATCATCAATATAATTGGATCATATTTTATTTTATTTTTTATTAAAATATTTATATATCCAATTAAAGTAGAAGAAAATGCAGTTTTAATTAGTTTCTTTTTTGGTTGGGTATATTATCTGACCTAAGGTGCATTTATATTGTGATGTAACCTTATGTGGAAGTAAAGAAAAATACTCTGACGCATTCTTCTCCCACATATTTATTAACTTTTCCATGTTTCAAAGAAAATACTATACTTATTACTAAATATTAAAAGGATCTTTGTTGCTAAATCCTTATCACTCTTGCAACCAATATTGATACATACTTTCATGTGCTCCTCCTCGTCGGCAACAACCAATATCTTTAGTTAATGGCCTGCAATAGGTAGCTGCTTTTTTTCATTCATAAAACTTTACTTAGAAATATAATTTGGTTATATCTTCGGATACAAATATTTTCAATAGGAGTACACATTTTTTTTACTGCAATTCCTATAGTCATTCAAACTCGTTTAATGTTAAGAGACTAAAGACAGAACTCTGCAACCTTTGGGACCAGAAGAACTTGGCGTCAGGCATAAACACAAAAATAATTGAGAAAAAAAAGGAAGTGATAAAAAATATTGGCTATCATGGCTTAGATGATACATATTCAGAAATGATAGGTTTGTCCCATGATTCTGCGTTTCGCTGTCTATATTCCTTTGCTTGTTCCATTATTTTTGGTACTTCCAACCTAGTACCTATCAAACAGTAAAAAGAATCTTCCTCATAGTAATAACGATAAGAAGGTTGTTTCTCATTCTCATGAACTCTATTATTCTCTTTCCAAATAATTCTTTTTGATTGTTTTTTTTTTTTTCAAAAAAAAAAAAGGGAACCGTTTGGGGTTAAAACAATTTACAAATATGGGGATCGTAAAATATTCTGCATATTATCTTTTTTTTTTTAAGTAACTGTATAAAGCAATTGAATTCTAAATTGAATCTTTTCAGAATAATACGAGGTTATACAGTACTAATAACTACTAGTTACAGAAACCTTAGAGAGCTAAAACATCTTACTTGAATTTTATTATAGAATAATAAATATAATTTATTGCTTATTCATATATCTATATTAATATTTAAGAGTTCGATTTAGTATCCATCATTAATCGAGTTTTAATTCAATTATAAAATTATTAAAAAAATGTATTATTTTACAAAGAAACAATTATTATTTTGAGGATATTTTTTATTTTTTATATAAAATTTAAAATAAATAAATAAACATTATAAATTTTATAACAAGCATATGAAAATAAAAATGACGTATTTATAACAAATGTGAATTTAAAAATAATATGTAATAAAAAATGAAAAATATAGTTTAAAATTAATTATTAATAGGGTAAATTACACCAACAGACACTCAATTTTGGAGAAACTGACAAAATAGTCACTCTGGTTTCAATTCAGTCTCTCAACTTTCAAAAAATAACAAAACAGTCACTACCGTTACGGACGTAACAAAAAGCTGAGGTGGCCTGTTAACTTGCCATGTTGGCATCCCACGTGGAAACGACAAAAAAGAAAAAAAGAAAAAGAAAAAACTCAGATATGAAAAAGAAAAATAGTGGGGAAGCAAAAGATGAAAGGGGAGACCCAAATCTGAAAGCTTTTTTTTTTTTTTTTTTCCTTATTATCTGTGTTGAGTGTTTTCCTTTTTCACATTGTTTGCTTCCTCTATCTAATCACTTTGAATTGAAAGGAGAAGACAATAAAAAGAAATTGAAACCAAAATTATGATTTAGAAACTGGTAAAATACTAAAAGCCCATATTTTTCTTTTTTTCTCCTGCTTTATTCTTCTTATTGTCCTTCAATCTTTGTTTTTTGTTAGGCATAGAAGATTCTTTTTTTTTTTTTAAGTTAGTATTTCTGGAAGAAGTTTCTCTGTGGGACAAAGTTTAGTTTTGGAAAAAATTAGTGAAGTATAATTTTGGCTGTGCAAGTGTTGGGGGAGGTTGAAATTTATCCACAATAGCAGCAACTAAGGGAAGAAGAAGAAGAAGAAGAATATTGGGGAAATAAACCCTAACCCAGTTTAATGGCAGTACAAGTGTTGGGGAAGGTTGAAATTTATCCACAATAGCAGCAACTTGTCGTCAATGCTGCTAGTTTGTTTGTGGGGTCAGTTGTATTGGGGTTGTTGGAAACTTTGAGAGGGATTTTACAGTCTCTTCTTCTTCTTCTTCTTTTGTTATTAGGGCTTTTTTCAATTTCTTCTTAATTTGGGTAGGTTTCCACTGTGGACATCTAACGTGGCCAATTAACTGGCCATATCACCTATCCTATTAGGTTTGTAACGAAAACTGTTAGTAGGTGACTAATTTGTCACTTTTCGATAACGTTAGTGATTGTTTTATTATTTTTTTGAAAGTTGAGTGACTGAATTAAAACCAGAGTGACTATTTTGTTAGCTACCCCGAAGTTGGGTCACTCTTGGTATAGTTTACCCTTATTAATAATAAGAAAGACAAAAGCAAAGTTAAAGTAAGGTCATATTGGTCAAATCAGAAATAAATGGGAAAGGAAGAAAAAAGGGAATGCCTCCAAGCTTGGCTTCTGTAACTTCATTGTTAGATTTAGACATCTGTGAAAAAAAATGTAAGATTTTAATGTGAATCCAATTAAATTTAAAATAATGTGGTTGAATTTAAAATATATCAGAGTTTTACTTTGAATAAAAGTTAAATTCTATCCATTCATTCAATTATTTGAGGTATGTATCAAATTTAAAATTGATATTACAAATTGATCATCACTCTACCTATTAAGTTTACACACAAAAATATACATAAAAATTATAACCGCCGCCACTTAAGGTTTGTGTAATTAAAGGAATAATTAAGGGAAAAAGTTCAAGAGATAAAATTCAATTTACCAAGTGTTTTTCTTTGAGCTTTATTTCAAGTTTAATGGCGAAATCCAATTATATTTCTTAAACTTATGAAAATTATATTATTTAAAGATTTTAAAATTAATATTTATACAATATTAAAAATTTGATTTGTATAATATTACGAACAAAGTTATAAGATATATAATTTTCCAAATGAATGAAATTATATCCCTTTTAAAAAATGATTTAAACTAAACTCACGATATATTTTATTTTTATTCTCTTACAATTTTTACGTTTTCTCAATTTTTTTGGCCCGAATAAAATCCTTTGTTGAATTGCGCATCAGGTGGTATTGAAGAAAGTTTGAATGTCGAATGATGGTTGCATTCTGCAGCTCCCAATTTTGAGGTTTATAGATAGTCATTAAAAACAAATTAGGTTTTGCACTTATGTTGGTGGCGCATGAAGATATGGTTATTATTATTATTATTATTATTATTATTATTATTATTAAGGTTTTTACATTAAAATAAATATAAAAAATTAATTACGAAAATATGGCGGAAAGTAAAGTATTTTTAAGAATAGATGGTTTGAACCATAAAAGTCGATGTTATTAATATGACAGATGACATCACTTAAAAAATAATATTTTAATAAAAATAAAAAAATAAAAAATTATTTTAATTATAAAAGGGTGTTCCCAGCCAAGATGGGTGGCACCCCTTTTTTTCAAATATCACATTTAACTTTTTTTCTAATTTTTTTTTTTATTTAAAGACATAATAATATATGTAATAGGGCCAATTTGTTCGGGCCCACAAATCATACAATTAAATAAATACAAAAATAAAAAATAACAAATCAAATAAAATATTCACAGTCCATTTACATAGCTCAAAATTACCTAACTACAAAATAGGCTCAAAAGCTAAATGAACCCAAATATATTACAACCCAAATCTAAAACTCTAGCCCAATTTACATAAAGCCTAACCCAAATTTCACAGCCCATTTGGCCCAAAACTTAACAATTTTCAACTTCTGAAAAATCCTACCAAGGGCCTTGCGCAACCGCCTCCATACCAGCCCTCCTCGTCGGACATCACGCCGCTATTAGCGCGTGAATCGTGCCCCCATCTTCGTCGTTCACCTGCAAAAGGAAAGAAAACACAGCAGAAACAACAAGCATAGCAAGACAGTATCTTTGTATTTATGATTTCGATTTATTTTGGGCTATAAAAACCCTAATGTAATTTGTAAAAACAGGATCGGGGAATACAGGAATTAGAACACAAAATCTTCAAAAGTCAGAGGTCATTCTCTACAGTCTTATTTTGCTTAATTTTTTTTCTTCTATTTCATTTTCGATACATGCAAAGACATACAAATCATTTTTTTTCCTTTAATACTACTGGAAATAAGAAAAAAAGGGGTTACCTCTCGATTTACGTCTAGCCTCCGGCCGCCGTATAAGGCGGCGTTTACGGTGGTGCGTGTGACGCAGGTTCAATGATCAGAATCCAGACGGAGGAAGGGAGGAATTGAGAGGATTTTCGATTTTTTTTTTAAAACAGATTCAAATGAAACTTTTTGTATAAAAATGATTTATATAGCAACATAGAAATGACGCCGTTTTTGCTTAAGTCAATAAGCACTAAAACGACGTCGTTTAAGGGCCAAGACTCGCGTGTTGACCCGAGACCCGGGGAAGGATCCACATGTTTTTATTTTATGAGAGATTTGTGCGTTTGGTCCGCCCTCTTTTCTTGCGCACTTCAATTTAATCCTGTTTCATTTTTTTATTTTTAATTTGACCATGGAATCTTATTTTTATTTCGATTTAGTCCCTGGGCCATTTAAATACAAATATTGGAACGGTACCGCTTTGGAAATAGGGCATATTTTCCCAGTGAGTCCCTCCTTTGGGGCACGCGTTTCAATTGGGTCCCTAGTTTGGTCTTATTCTTTTTTTTTTTAAATTTCATCCCTAGAATTTGTTTAAATTTAGTTTTAATCTTTTTTTCTTTCATTTTTTATTGATTTTATTTTTATTCTGATTTAGTTCTTTTAATTTATTATTTATTCATTTATTTTAATACTTTGTATATATATATATTATTTATTTTAAACTTTTTTTATAAAATTGCTTTATTACATATTACTATTTTTTTATTTTGTTTATATTATATATTGTATTGCTTTAATCATATTATGTATTATTTTAAAATTTGAATATTGTACATTATTGATTTATTATTAATGTAAAGTTTTCTATGTATTGTTTATTTTAAATATATATTATTTCTTTTATATATGTATTAAGTTGTTATATTATATATTTATTATAAGTTATCCCTTATACATATTTTTTTTTATATATTCAAAGTTTTTTTTATATATTATTTATTTAAAATATATATTTATTTTATTATGTATATATATATATATATCCATTTTAGATTTTTCCATATCATTTTTTTTACATATATGTTTTTTTTAATTTTTTTTTGTAGTATCTATTTATTATTTGGTATATGTCATTTATTTTATATTGTTATTTTACTTTTATACTTGATCTTGTATGTAAAGTTTCATATCATTTCATAGTTTTTATCTTTCGCATATTTTTTTGTTACTTACTACTCTATATCTTTTATTTGTTTATTCATGTTCTTTTATTTGCTTATTGTTTTTATGTTTGCCTTACTATAATCATTTTATTTCCTGAATCATTCGCTATTTTACGTTATTCTTCCTCTTAGTTATCTATGTTAGTATATCATGTAATTCATGTAATTTTCGTAAATTGTTTTTGGTATTTATGTTTTGTAATGTATTAATGCAATATTTTACTCGAATCATTGTTTTAAATAAAAATACATTTTGCTAAATTGTCACATTTTATTCAAAAGTTTTTTTTAAAAAAAAATATGGCGATACATAATATTTGGGGGCTTCGAGAAAAATTGTACCCTAACTCACTGGGTTTCGATTTTTCTCGTTAAACTTAAGGAATCAAGTATCCTTTTTTGAAATCGAAACCCATAAGTTTTGAATCAAAACTTATTCTCGGGAATTCAAGATGTTGTGTCCTAACTTATTGGATATGACGTTTTGTTGTCTCGAGGTAAGGATTTTCTACAAATAAATGCAAGCTTAGTTTCAAAGTCTTGAAATGTTGCATCCTAACTCATTGGGTGTGACATTTTATTTCTTTGAGATAAGTGGGTCTTAGCGTACAATTTGATTTATTCAAGTTTTCTTTCAAATAAAAAGGATCGCATTTTAAATTTTTCAAATTTTCGACATTAGGACATTAGTTTATCAATTAGGTACCAATTTTTGGGCGTTAAGAGGGTACTAACCCTTCCTCGTACGTAACCGACTCCCGAACCCATTTTCTTGAATTTCGTAGGCCAAAATCAATATTTTATATAAAACAAAAAATGTTTTATAAGGTGATCCATCATACTTAAGCAAAAAAGGATCGGTGGCGACTCCATTCTTCGTTTTTAAGTCGACTCCCATTTTTCAAAATAAAAAAATAGTTACAACATAGATATGCCAACAATCCAAGTATATCCTATTTCTCCTTTGAGTAAATACTAAAATATACTATCATAAACAAATGCTAATAAACTTAAAGGACACATAAATAATTTTCATCAGATATATACGTTGCCTTTGGACATTCAAAGATATATCTAATAAAAATATTAATTTGTAACCATAATTTTCACTATTCATAGATTAATAATTCACCTTTAGGCAAATTTCGACGTTCTAATGAGTAGTGAAAGTTAACCATCCACTTTTCCATCATAAGTATTTAATTAATTACATGTATATTGACAATTTTCACGCGCATAATTTAATTGACATCTATAAAACTTTCCAATTCAGCCATTTTTGTGACTAATAAATTATGTAAATCACATAGACATCAAACTTTAAAATAAATACATCATATAAATACAATAATTAACAAATATTAATGAATTAATCCCCAATAATAATCATAATCATAATATGGGTTTTTTACATTAATAATACGAAAAAAATTAATTACGAAAATGGTGGATCCAGATTATTTACAAGAATAGGCCATTTTGAACAGTAAAAATCAATGTCACCAATGTATCAAGCGACATCACCTATAAAAATAATATTTTAATAAAAATAAATAAAATAATGTTTATTTACAAAAGGGGGTTGCGAACTAAGAGGAGCAGCCCTTTTTCAAATGTCACCTTTTATTTTTTTATTAAATGTATAATGACATATTTGCCCCTCCAATTTTGCAAGAAAATTATTTTATCCCTCTATTTAATTTTTTATATTTTTAGCTCTTAAATTTATCCTTTTTGTCAAATTAAACCAAATGTATGGAAAAATTAGCATTTGTTAACTTAGCTAACAGGCATATACATGGATTGCTATGTGGTTGACATGAAAAAATTAGTTTTTTTTTTATTATGTAAAAATTTTAAAAATTAATTAAATGCTGACATGTCATTCACGTGTCAATCCACGTATATGCCACGTCTTCAAAGTTAAAAACCTTAATTTTTCCATCCATTTTGAGGTGGTTTGAAAAAAACAATGCAAGCTTAAGTATTAAAAAAGACAAAAATCTGAATGAAATGATAAAATAACTTTTTTGTTGTAAAGTTGAAGAGTCAAATATATTGTCGAAACCTTTTTTTATTTTGAAAAATGGGAGTCGACTTAAAAACAAAGAATGGAGTCGCCACCGACCCTTTTTTGCTTCGGTGTGATCGGATCACCTTATAAAACATTTTTTTGTTTTATTTAAAATATTGATTTTGGCCTATGAAATTCAAGAACGGGTTCGGGAGTCAGTTACGTACGAGGAAGGGTTAACACCCTCGTAACGCCCAAAAATTGGTACCTAATTGATAAACTAATGTCCTAATGTCGAAAATTTAAAAAATTTAAAATGCGATCCTTTTTATTTGAAAGAAAACTTAAATAAATCAAATTGTACGCCAAGACCCACTTATCTCAAAGAAATAAAATGTCACACCCAATCAGTTAAGACTTCGAAACTAAGCTTGCCTTTATTTGTAGAAAATCCTTATCTCGAGACAATAAAACGTCATATCTAATAAGTTAGGACACAACATCTTGAATTCCCGAGAATAAGTTTTGATTCGAAACTTATGGGTTTCGATTTCAAAAAAGGATACTTGATTCCTTAAGTTCAACGAGAAAAATCAAAACCCAGTGAGTTAGGGTACAATTTTTCTTGAAGCCCCCAAATATTATGTATCGCCGTATTTTTTTAAAAAAACTTTTGAATAAAATGTGACAGTTTAGCAAAATGTATTTTTATTTAAAACAATGATTCGAGTAAAATATTGCATTAATACATTACAAAACATAAATACCAAAACTAATTTACGAAAATTACATGATATACTAACATTTAATACTAACATAGATAATTAAGAGGAAGAATAACGTAAAATAGCGAATGATACAGGAAATAAAATGATTATAGTAAGGCAAACATAAAAATAATAAGCAAATAAAAGAATATGAATAAACAAATAAAAGATATAAAGTAGTAAGTAACAAAAAAATATGCGAAAGATAAAAACTACGAAATGAATATGAAACTTTATATACAAGATCAAGTATAAAAGTAAAATAACAATATAAGATAAATGATATATACCAAATAATAAATAGATACTACAATTTTAAAAAAAAACATATATGTAAAAAAAATGATATGACAAAATCTAAAATGGATATATATATACATAATAAAATAAATATATATTTTAAATAAATAATATATAAAAAAACTTTGAATATATAAAAAAAATATGTATAAGGGATAACTTATAATAAATATATAATATAACAACTTAATACATATATAAAAAAATAATATATATATTTAAAATAAACAATACATAGAAAACTTTACATTAATAATAAATCAATAATGTACAATATTCAAATTTTAAAATAATACATAATATGATTAAAGCAATACAATATATAATATACAACAAAATAAAAAAATAGTAATATGTAATAAAGCAATTTTATAAAAAAAAATTAAAATAAATAATATATATATACAAAGTATTAAAATAAATGAATAAATAATAAATTAAAAGAACTAAATCAAAATAAAAATAAAATCAATAAAAAATGAAAGAAAAAAAAAGATTAAAACTAAATTTAAACAAATTCTAGGGGTGAAGTTTAAAAAAAAAAAGAATAAGACCAAACTAGGGACCCAATTGAAACGCGTGCCCCAAAGGAGGGACTCACTGGGCAAATATGCCCTATTTCCAAAACGGCACCGTTCCAATATTTGTATTTAAATGTCCCAGGGACTAAATCGAAATAAAAATAAGATTTTAGGGTCAAATTAAAAATAAAAAAATGAAACAAGATTAAATTGAAGTGCGCAAGAAAAGAGGGAGGACCAAACGCACAAATTTCCCATAAAATAAAAACACGAGGATCCTTCCCCGGGTATCAGGTCAACATGCGGATCTTGGCCCTTAAACGACATTGACTTAAGCAAAAACGGCGTCGTTTCTATGTTGCTATATAAATCATTTTTATACAAAAAGTTTCATTTGAATCTGTTTAAAAAAAAATTTCAAAAATCCTCTCAATTCCTCCCTTCCTCTGTCTGGATTCTAATCATCAGACCTGCGCCACATGCGCCACTGTAAATGCCGCCCTATACAGCGGCCGGAGGCCAGAGACTTTCGTTTTCAACATAAATTGAGAGGTAGCCCTTTTTTTTTTACTTATTTCCAGTAGTATTAGAGGAAAAAAAAACGATTTGTATGTCTTTGCATGTATCAAAAATGAAATAGAAGAAAAAAAATTAAGCAAAATAAGACTGTCGAAAATCACCTCTGACTTTTGAAGATTTTGTGTTCTAATTTCTGTATTCCCCGATCCTGTTTTTACAGATTACATTAGGGTTTTTATAGCCCCAAAATAAATCGAAATCATAAATACAAAGATACTGTCTTGCTATGCTTGCTGTTTATGCTGTGTTTTCTTTCCTTTTGCAGGTGAACGGCAAAGATGGGGGCACGATTCACACGCTAATGGCGGCGTGATGTCCGACGAGGAGGGCTGGTATGGAGGCGGCTACGCAAGGCCTTTGCTAGGGTTTTCCAGAAGCTGAAAATTGTTTATGTTTTGGGCCAAATGGGCTGTGAAATTTGGGTTAGGCTTTATGTAAATTGGGCTGGGGTTTTTGATTTGGGTTGCAATGTATTTGGGCTTATTTAGGTTTTGGGCCTGTTTTATAGTTAGGTGATTTTGGGCTATGTAAATGGACTGTGAACATTTTATTTGGTTTATTATTTTTGGTTTTTGTATTTATTTATTTGTATGGTTTGTGGGCCCGGGTAAATTGGTCCTATTACAATCTGAATTCAATACTTGAGCATTTATGGATTGTTTTGCTTTTATGTATTATTTTGCAGTGATTTCTCTTCATTCGCAAGCTTCATATGTTACTTTATTTAATCCGTTAAACTTATCTGAATAGAGTGAGCAAGTCAAGTTTCATTTAGGTGTTTTGGATCTTGACTTCGCACTATTAGAAGATAAAACTACTGCTATTACTGATTCAAGCAGTGAGGAAGAGATATTATACTATAAATAATGGAACAATCAAACAAATTGAACCTTATGTTTTTGCAAATGACTACTGCCAACAACACAATTCCACAAACTGAAAGTGTGAAAGAATATCTTATGTTTGTGGAAGAACGATTTTGTTATGCGAATAAGTCACTCCTGGTACCTTAATGGCACAACTCACGACCATGATGTAATAACCCGTTTTTTAGTGCTATCCAAAACAGTGGTTTCAGAACCCCATTTTTTGATGATCAAGTTAGTAAATTTTATTATTTAATATTTAAAAGTCTATTACAGTGTTATAATGATTTTTGGTCTAATAATTTTATTAAACGATTAGTAATTAAGGTATAAGGACTAAATCATAAAAACCGTAAAAGTCAATCACTTTTTATTTTCTTTATTAGTTAAATGGGCTAAATAGTATTATAGAAGGGTTAAAATGGCAATTAAGCCATAATAGTATAGCATGGACGAGGGCAATATAATTTTTAGCATAAATTTTAGTTGAAATAATAAAAATATTAAACATAATTAAAAGAAACAAAAGTAGGAGAAAAGATATTTAATTTTCATTCTCATCTTCTCCACCAAGTTTCCACCATTGAAGGAGGAAAGAAAGTTTAAAAAGCTTTCAAAATATTCGGCCATTGTATGTAAGTCTAAACCAAGTCTATTTTTCGTAAATTTTATGTTTTTGAGATCGTGTTAACTCAGTTTAGTTAACCCAGGTACTATTTTGTGAAATTTTTAAAGATTTTAAAAGTTGCCATTATTATTATTGAAGTTTTTTGGATGCTAAATGGTTGAATTTTTAGTATAGAAATGTGAAAGAGACTAGTTTATAAAGTTTAAATGTTAGTTTTTGAATACAGGGACTAAACTAAATAACTTATAATTTTTTCATGAAATTTTGATGAAAATGGATAATAGAGAGTCAAAAAAGGATGTAGGTGAAATCAGATTGTAAAACGATGCTCAACTATGAAAGTTATGCTGTAAGGAAATGCAAAACTTTAGGTAATTTATTAAGAGTGAAAGTTAATTGTCATATGTATGAATTATAGTAGTATAAGGTTGTTGCGTGTGAATATGATATGTGAATTGTGCAAGTATACATGTCGAATCAAGTAATAAAGTGATAAGTGAGATCGTCTCCACATGGATCAAATTAGGTATAGAAATAGTCAAGTTATGATACCGAGTTATTATTAATGTGATGGAAAAAGCAAGTTAAGTACACAGTGGTAAATTAAAATAGTAAGGATGTGTGCAAAATGTATACTGACTAATACTGGAAAATGCTAAGACAAGAGTAAAAATGCAACGAAAATTATGGGAATAATTATGTGAATAAAATGCTAGCGAATAAATGAATAACTAAGGATGCTATGGCAAAGATACTACGACAATGGATAGAAGGTCTATGATGTTGATTTGGAAGGTTGGGATTACTAAGAATTTACCCTTACTTCCAGTAATGCCTTGGCAATATCGTACTCAATCTACTGCTTAGAATAGAACTAAAGCGACCTGCTTCTTACAAGAGCAAGATCTCCAGTTACCTGGCTGGTGGCTACAGGCCTTAGCATGGCACCCTGCACTGTTTTTCTTTTCATTCTATACAAACGCTGCTCTATGTCTAGAGTCTGCTGCAAGTATTCGGTCGAATACCTGCTTGTATCATTCAATTTCAGTCCAACTAATCCAACCTTTTCAGAATTAGATTCAGTTTGTGGGCATACTGCACACTCATCTATGTCTAGGGAATATACGCATACAATAGGGAAATAAAAATAATTGAATGAAATAGTAGATTAAATCAAATATATGCTTCAACCATTAAAGAAAATAAAAGTTTTCATCATGTAATCCCAACCTGATGAGATTTAGCTCATAGGTTGGCAATTAAAATTCAAGTTCAAAATAACACCCAACATTGTTTCGATCAATTTAATTCAATTCAAGGGAGAACAAATTAAGAAATAATGGAAGAACTTAGGAAGATGACTATCGCCAAACAATCCACCATCTAGTAGCATAGTGTCCTGTGGTGGCTTAGAGGGACTGCCTTCAGTTTCCTCTTTCCGTCTTTACTCAGTCGTTAACCTTCTATTGTTGCCTCCGAATCTTCACACCCTTTAGATTTTCCACTTTTGGATTTTTATAAGCTTTTCTTCCTAGGATAACTCCAACATCCCACGATATCTTCTCCTTTTTTTAGGCAGATTTTTCTGGTACAAGTAAAGTTGGGCTGAGACTGGTATGCGTCGAGTGTTGACTCGGTTATCTTCTTGAAATTACCACAGCATACAAGGTGGAAAATTGTCCAACCTTTTGCCCCGACAAACCTTCACTCATTTATTTCTTTCTCCACATCCTACGTATGCCAAACCACCAAACACAACCCTTCCACACGCAATTAAAAGTATCTAACATGTAAATACAGTCCAAGCTTCTAATGCAATTGATAAAAATACTAATAAAATGCCCTAAAATGCCACTAAATGTATCCAAGTACAAGCAATTAGCTAGGTCTAGAGGTATGAAATATAACTCTCTTCAAGAGTTACCAAAGGTATTTAGAACTGATATTTGAAAACGAATTACCAAATAGATCAAGACATAAATCAACCGGTAGAAAATCGAGGAAAAGGAAAAGTTACAAATTAGTCCTCGTCACTTCGCTTACTACTTTTTTCTGCCTGGTAAGTTCATATGGGACTTACTTTGTTAATTCATAGTATAGTTGTAATACTTTGTTTTTCTTGTTAGTTCAAATTGTTAGGTATATATATTATCTCGACACCTAATGGATTAATTCGATAAAACTTGAAATGTATGGTAATTATGAGAAGATATGTAGTATCAAATGGATGTAAATTGTTATATGAATGAATAACTTATAAAAAAAGTTTATGTATGATTTGCACTCCTGTGCCCCTAAATTGCACTCTAGTGCCTCTAGTTGCACTTTCGTGCCCTTGGTTGCATTTGGTGTCCCTGTATACACTTCGATGCCCTTATTGGTTTTATTGATGTTTATCAGGATAAATAAACACAAATTGATAAACGAGTTCGATAAGGATTAATAGGAACATGTCCATGGTTGAATATAGGATTGATATTGGTATGTTAATACTGTATTGAGTTATACTAGAGTTACATGTTACATTGAATTAGTGTATGACATGATTATGTGAACTCATCTTGTAGAATTGTATTGCCATGATTAGGTTTAATTGGCAAGTTAGTTAGCTAATTATTTATAAGTTTTAAATGAGGTAAGTTTACCTTCCTATGCTTATGAACTTGCTAAGTATTTAAAATATTTACTCTATTTTTGTTTTCTTGTCTTATAGTTATCTTTTACGAATTGTGAAGATTTGGATCAATTGAGAGCTTACACTACTAGCTTCAGTCTTGTTAGACTTTTAAATTGTTCTAAACTCGGTTATGTGGCATGTATATAGACAAGGTTATACTCATGTGTGTTATTTGAATTTATGGTATTTTGAATCATGAATTTGGCGTGGATTTTTAATGATTACATGTCATATAAATATATGTGTTTGCTGGTAATGCTTCAAGTAGTGAAAGAAGCATTCGTTTAACAAGAATGACATTTTTATGCTTGTTTACATGGTGAATGTATTCAGACCATATTAGATATAAGTGATTAAATGTATGTGCGAGCTGTCTTTGAAATGTATGTGCGATATGTTTTACCACGCATGTGCTAGTTGTCTTTGAAATGTATGTGCAAGCAATTTTACCATGCATGTGCGAGCTATCTTTGAAATGTATGTGCGAGTTGTTTTACCACGCATGTGCTACTTGTATTTGAAATGCATGTGCAAGCAGTTTTACCATGCATGTATAAGCTGTCTTTGGAATGTATGTGCGAGCTGTCATTGTCACATCCCAAAAATTGAGAAAGTAGAATCGAGTTAGTAAACCAAGGATTAGTGAACTGGAAACTGTAATTAGGTTAGATAATTAAATAATTAGGGATAGTTAAATAAAATATTAAAATAATTAGAATTAAAATTTTTAGGTTAAGAAATTAAAATTAAGTTTTTGGGAATTAATTTGGTTAAAATGGATTCTATAAACGAGACTTGATTTGAAAATAATTTTGAAACTGACTTTAATTGAAAACCAATGACCAATTTGAAAATAAAAGAAAACTATAGGTGGCCCAAAGGGCAAATGCCCAATTTTTAAAATCTGGTTGGCTATTTAAAACCACCCACGTTTCTTCCCTCATATTTTTCACATCTTCAAAAATTTTTGCCAAACACCAATCTTTGTTTTTCTCCTGAAATTAGTTCATCTTTTTTTATTTTATTTTATTTCTAAGCTCTCCAAACACAAAATCTCCTTTCAATTTCAAAGAATACTTATGATTTCATCCTCAATTTCTCTATAAGTTCTTCACATGTTCAATTTTGAATTAGCTTCATAGCTCATCGATTTTGCAAAATTGAGGTAACATTTTGACTTTTCATGATTAAACTTTGTGTGCTAGCTTTTTAAATTGAGTTTTAATCAATTAATTCATGATTTCAATATATCCTTTGATTTTAAATTGATTTCAAGCTTGAAAATGGTGGATCCTATTTTATTGAGTTAAAGTACTGTTTCAAAGCTCTTTTAAATTTATTTTGATCCTATTAGAAGTTTTTTAATCCTAATTTAACAAATCTTTAAGTAATTTTGAAAGATTTGAATGTTCTCCACTTTAAAACTCTTTTGGCTTTATTTTTTTTTGGAAAAATTAGATCCATGAAATTTCAATAAATTGAAGGTTTAAATATATAATGAGATGATATTTAGGACGATTAGGTTCGAAATTAAGATTTAGAAACAAAATTTGAGTGGTGAAATCGTATTTTTGACAAAACTATCTAAGTTTTTAGTATAGAGATCTAGATGCTTTGACCTGTGATTTTAGAGTGATTTAATCTTCTTGTTGTTGTTGTTTTTAATGCCTTTGTATTGTGTTTGATGTGTATGTAAAGTGACAACTCATTTAGGAGCCTCAATAAGCAAGGACAAAGGCAAACAAAAGCTCACTTGAGCTTGTTGTGGAAGCTAGTTACAAAGGTGAGTGATCTTATGTGCTATAGTTAATGCACAAAACAGTGAGTTAAAGGGGGATTAGGTGATCAAATCATCTAATCTAAGTCTTTTAAGTAAGTGTTCTTACTTAATCTTTGCTATTCTATAAACAAGCTCACTTATGTTATAGTATGCTAAAGTGTGTGATGTGTATATATGTGTTGGATATATGACTGAATATGCCTTTTGGATAGCTGGGTATTATATACACATCTCTTATATGAAAGTAAATTTGGCTCAATGAGCAAAGTGTTAGCACTTGTAGTGCAATATGTGAACATGTGTAAGTTTTTCACCATGATAAAGCATGATATGTGTAGTGTGCATAAACCGAAAGATAAATGTGTGAAATGGATATATTGGCCTTGTAAACCTTTGAAAACATTGGATATTGTTGGCATGCCATAGGATTTGAGTACTCATTTATATATTTTATTAGTGGGATATGTGGAGCTATAAGGGAATGTAGGGCATTGCTCCATTCATGGAATATGTTGGTGTGTTGAAGAGTGTTGGCTTTATGCTACACTTACTTGGGACATGTAGACTCTTTGAAGTCATGGTGTGATGAAGATCCGAGTATCCAATGAGAGCCATTGTTATGCATTTTCATCTTTACAAGTTGCCAATATATCAATATGATATGATGTTTGATGATGCTATGTGGTAAGTGTATTTAGCATGCTTGCTTTAACTCTTGTGTTTGTGATTTATTGTAGCATCTAGAGTACTCACTAAGCTTGGTTAAGTTCACACTCTTTGGTGTCTATTTTTGCAAAGAAATAGCTTGTGTGGAGTGGTGAAGTGGCCAAGCTTGAAATCCAAAGGTGAAGGCATCTTGGTTAAACATGTGAGATGGTTTGGGTTAATAAGAGATGTCAATATGGGTTTGTATTGAGAGGTTAGAGTTTGTATTTGTTTTGGTTTGTAAATGGACTTTCCATGGACTGTTTAAGGACTTTTATATATGTTTTGTGGATGTTTTAATTGCTTGGGTGATTACATGACGTATGTTAGATGAATGCTTAGTTAAATTGTTGAATGGCATGCATGTGATTTGTTAATTTGTGGTGAACATGGCTTAAATGATAGGGCTTGGATAGATGCAAAATGACTAAATGGCAAGGTATGTACCTTTATTGCACTTTAAATTGCCTTATATACAAATTTGTTGTGTTGAGTAAATTGGTTTGAGATTTTAGAAAAGCATGTAAGCTTAGATGATTGATTTGGATGCTAAAGCATGTTAATGTATGACCTTGTGTGTTTAAGCATGATTAATATGATTTAATTATGTTATACGATATGTTCGAATAGGGAAAATGGCATGAAACCACGAATTGGTATGTTCATTTGAGTATCAAAGTGCTATATGTAAGAACTGAAATTTTTCTGCAATTCTTCCAGTTGATGTCGCAACAAGCCCTATAGGATGTCACTACAAGGGATTGATGTTGCAACATGAAAATCACGTGGTCGTGACAAGGATTTTAGAGTGTTCTAGGTATATTTTGAAACTATTACAAGTCCTGATTTTTACACAATAAAATTGGAGGCCTTAAACACCACAAAATGCTTTAAAAAATTACATAAAATGGATTTAAACCTTGAATTTCACTATGTTAACCTTAATTTATTAAAATGGTTTATCTGTATATTTTGTAAAATTTACGTTTTAGTCCTTAAGTTTTGGTTTTGAAATTAAGTGAGTTTTAAATGCTGTTTTAACTTGAAATTTTCACAAATGGTTTAAAATAAAATGCCCAAGATACTTGTTAGATTAATTTTAGGATTTACATGTTTTTTGCCAATGACATACAAAATGACGATTTTACCGTTGTTATTAAATTGCTAATTTATGTTAATCGAAACATGATTTAGGCTTGCATGACTAGAAATATTTGATTAAGCATTGTTTGATGGTGTGATGGTTTGTTTTATTGTGTGTTTGGATGACTGGTAAGGAGAGTCATATAAGTGGCTAATGTGACGTTCAGGATTCAGGTCGGTCCGTTCCGCTCGAGTTTGGGGCACCATAATCATTATAATATATTAGCACGAAATTGCATGAAACGACGACTTAGTATGTGCATTTGAGAATCAAAGTGTTATATGTAAGAACTAGAATTTTTCTGCAATTCTTTCAATCGATGTCGCAACAAGCCTTATAGGATGTCACGAAAAGGGATCGATGTCACGACATGAAAATCGCATGGTTGTGACAAGGTTTTTAGAGTGTCTTGGGCATATTTTGAAACTATTGCAAATTAGTCCTGATTTTTAAACAATAAAATTAGAGGCCTTAAACACCACAAAATGCTTTGAAAAATTACATGACATGGATTTAAACCTTGAATTTCAATATGTTAACTTCAATTTCTTAAAATGGTTTATCTGGATATTTTGTAAAATTTACGTTTTAGTCTTTAAATTTTGGTTTTGAAATTAAGTGAGTTTTAAATGTTGTTTTAACTTGAAAATTTCACAAATGGTTTAAAATAAAATTCCCAAGACACTTGTTGGATTAATTTTAGGATTTACGTGTTTTTCGCCAATAAAATGCAAAATGATGATTTTACCGTTGTTCTTAAATTGTTAATTTGTGTTAATCGAAACATGATTTAGGCTTGCATGACTAAAAAC
Source organism: Gossypium bickii (assembly GCA_025503065.1). NCBI lineage: Eukaryota > Viridiplantae > Streptophyta > Magnoliopsida > Malvales > Malvaceae > Gossypium > Gossypium bickii. The sequence continues at coordinate 25,998,088 of CP106719.1, forward strand.
ACTTGCTTAAACATGGTTTGATGGTGTGATGGTTTGTTTTATGGTGAGTTTGGATGACCGGTAAGGAGATTCACATAAGTGGTTAATGTGACATTCAGGATTCTAGTTGGTCTATTCCGGTCGGGTTTGGGGCACCACAATCATTGCAAATTGGTCTGTAAAGTACTAATATATGTGCTATGTGAATCAACAAGTTGTATTGACACGTGAGCTAGCCAACACACGAGCTGCGTCAACATGCAAACTATAGTAATTAAATTATAGTGTAATTATTTTGTGTACGTGATTGCTCAAGTGACAGTAGTAGCATTCTGTAGCTTGGGTTCGACGATGAAACTGGGCGAGGGGTGTTACACATGAAGTATGATGGGTCAAAGGGAATGCAAGAACATATCATCGAGATGACTAATATTGCAACAAGACTAAAGACCCTGGGGATGACGGTGAATGACTCTTTTAATGTAGTTCATATTGAACTCACTACCTCCAAATTATGAAACATTTCAAATTAACTATAACACTATTAAAAGATAAGTGAGATGTTAATGAATTGTTCAGTAAGCTAGTTCAAGAAGAAGATTAAAGAGTCAAGAAAGTAATTCTATTAACCTTATGGGTCAAGGAGTTGGTAAAGGACTTAAGAAAAAAACCAACAAGTTTAAGAAGAAGAAAAACTCACCTATTAATGTTTCTAATGGTGAGAAAAAGGAACGAATGGCAAATAAGTGTCACTTCTGTATAAAAAAAAAAGTAAGACACTACTAGAAAGATTGCCAAAAATGTAAAGCTTGGTTCGAAAAGAAAGGTAAATTTTATGTTTTTGTATGTTTCGAGTCAAAATTAACTAAAGTTCCTAATAATACTTGGTGCTTTAATTTCGGTGCTACTACTCATGTATCCAACATGATGCATGGATTTTTTTTTTATCTAAACTACAAACCCGGCTAAAGATTTCTATATATAGGAAACCGTATGAAGGCTTCAATTGAAGGTATATGGATTTATCATTTGGTTTTGGATACTGGTTATCACTTAGACCTATTTTAGACTTTCTATGTACCATCAGTTTCTAAGAACCTTACATCTATTTCAAAAATTAATGTTTCTGGGTTTAATGTTAAGTTTAAACATGGTTGTTTCAATTTATGTAAGAATACTACCATTTTAGATTCAGGAAACCTTATTAATGGTTTATATAAATTGAAACTTGATAATGTCGTTGCAGAATCCTTACTTGTTGATCATATCAATGTTGTAATTAAGCATAGTATGCTAAAAGAAAATTTTGTTTACTTGTGCCATAAAGGTTTGGGTCATGTATCCGAAGAAAGGTTAGAAAGATTAGTTGCAACACCTCAGATTTTGGGGTTAGAAGTTTTTGGGGTTTGCATTTAGGGTCTATGTGTAGCTCGACCAATTATGTGTGTTTCTGTGTTCTAGTGACAGAATGGGCTTGCTAGTCTGGTGGTTGGTTGTGTGTTAGTTTAGCCGGGTCCCGGGTTTGAGTCCTCAGGTGTGTTATGAGGGAATTATTTTTTATTTAGCTTTGTTTTGTTAAAAATTTTAATATGTATTTATTTATCTTATTTTATTTTTATTTTGTTTTGTTTCTTTTTCCATGATTATTTTTTTTACGTTCTCTTCTTTCCCCCACCATCGTTTTTCTTTCTCATTCTTTCATTTTTGGATTTCTTGTGCCTTTTGACAAAAAACAAAAGAATAGTTTTGTTTATGATTTTCAGAAAGCTGCGGTTTTCTTGTTGTCAAGTCGGTGTCTAGCTGTACGATCACAAACTAAGGTGTGGGTTTCGAACTTTTCTTTTACATTATTGAAATTCTGAAATGGATATGTGGAATTCGGTAACTTCGGGTCTGTTTCTAAATTGTTTAGTTTTGATATTGGATTCTACAGAGTTTAGTTATGGCCTGAATACTACAGGAATTAAACAGTAGGTTTTTGGTATTAAAGCAGATAATAGTCATTTTAAGCAATTTCGGGGTGGGTTTTAGATCTAATGATGTTGGGAATGCATTTCGAGAAAGAAAGGCACAATTTGCAGCCAATTTCGGTGTGGTTTTGTGACCACACGGGTGGCCACATCGGCTTGTGCCCCCACACATGGTTCAAACGGCCATGTACATTTAGGATTTAGGGTTTTCAAGCAAATTCTGGTGCCACACGGCATGGCCACTCGACCGTGTGGCTGATTTGGGGATTTTAGTCGACTTTCACACAGCCGTATCCCGTGGGCACACTGACGTGTGAATTTGGGGATTAAGGTTAGGATGGTTTGGTGCCACAAAACTTGCCCACACGGTCGTGTTGCCAATTTAGGGATTTAGGGATCCTACATAAGCGTGTGAGACCCTCATACCCTATTTTGGGGATTTAAGGATCCTACACGGTCATATTTTCCCTGTACCCTATTTTAGCACAAAAAGACAAAGAGTTACACGATCGAATCACACGGCCATGTCTCTAGGGCACACGGGCGTGTGCCTTAGACACACGGTCGTGTGCCCCCTTTCACATGGGCATGTGCCTCTCCACATGGGCATGTTGGCTCCCATATGGCCTAGGCAATTCCACACAGTCGGAGCACACCACTGTGTGGTCCTATAGCATAACTTAGTTTCTTGTGCCGTCCAACGGTTATTGAGGCCTTTGTATAAGTACTAAGGACTCTGATATGGCTTAGGGTTATGTGATTAACTGTAAGCCTAGTGTTAAACTTTCAATTTGATAGTTCGTGTTTGTAATGTGCTTTACAAAAAGAACCCTGTCCGATAACTGTGAAGAAATTTGACATTGGGTTTGTTTGTGTAAGAGCATTCTAATTCTGTACCCTGATTCTGTGTGTCTGATTCCAAAGAGTGTGTATTTTTGTAATCGCACGAAACTCTGTATTTGTTTGACTATTTATGACCTTTTGTGTCTATGTGATTATTCGTGTTTGGTGTACATTGTTGCATTTACATCATGATTTGGGGTTTGGTTGTGAAGAGAAGGAAGACGCGATTACGATCCGATCTGCGGTTTAACTACAACATATCATGCTGTGATTTACCACAATGCATCAGATCAGTATCTCGTCGGCTTTCTTTGCGTTTTTTTTCGAGTGGCTTAGTCTACATACATGGTGTGTAAGGTTGGATGGGCCTTTCAAGGTCCTATGTGGTGTGTCTGGTTGGATGAGCTTAAATAGCTTTATTGGGGTGTGATCAGGAGATTGAGATGTGTTTTGGCTGGATGGGTGGGTTTTCACTACTTGACTGCATTCATAATCATCTGATTAAGTGTAATGTTGTTTGTCTACATTCTGTCTGTTTGACTTATCATTTGTAATTGTTTTTGTATGTAATGACGTTTTGTAACACTGTGTGTGATGATAAGTGCTTCGCTTGAGTACGTTGGTTTGGGACGTTGGCTTCATGTATACCTTCTTGTTCTATATATCTCTGTAAGTACGTTTTACTGTTGTGTTGCTATTTGGAATTTTGGTCTGTAATTTTGTTGTTCGTCATGTCTCAAACTCACACTGAGCTCGTGTAGCTCACCCCCTTAATGTTTCCCTTTTCAGGTACATTTTCGAATTCTAATGCTGTACTCAACATGTTAGAGGTCTCGGAGTTACGCTTTTAAATAATTTGTTTAAGTATTGTTTTGAAAAATGTGGTATGAAATTTTGTATTAAATACATGTAAGTTTTATTTGGACTGAGGTTTTTGTAATACCAGGATTTTATAGCTGAGAGTTTTTACGGAACTTAAATACACTATTATATTTTTTTGATTTGTTAAATTAAAATTTCCCATGATCACTTCGGTGATCAATGTGACATCTGAAATTCAGTCTAAACTCCTAGGTCAAGTATTGGGGGTGTTAAATTTTGTGGTATCAGAGTCAAGTTTGCAAAAACTATGCCTGTGTTTTTACGTAACTGTGTGCGCGTGTTTTAGTTTTAGAAAAAAATAGAGAAACTATACCATAGTAATTTTAAATGATTTGTGTTTTGGAAATGTTTTAAAAAAATAAAATGTCTGAGACTCCGATGTTGGTCCGAGTGGAAATTTTGAAACTGTAAGATTAGAAAATATAGACTTCTGTATTTATTCTATGTTCGTTTCTTGGAAATCAGATATTCTAAAGATTAGTTGTAAGACCAATATGGATTCTGGTGACAAGTAGTATTGCAGGGATTAATCCAGTGAGACTCTGGAGAAGTCGTTTGCTTCATCGGGATGTGTGCCTATTCAAGAGTCGGAAGTCAATACGATTCCGCCAACTTCGGGTAGCGGTAACCTGGAGCTTGGTGCTGAGACATTGACTCAGATAGTGAGAGAATTTCTAGAGTAAGTGCTCAAGGCTAGGTTAGACAGGCATGGACAGTTAGTGCAAAGTAGGTGTGTAGATTGTTGGAAGAAAAGAGATCACAGTCCTTTGAGGTTGAAGCCTCAGTCTGCGAAGCGTGAGAGAACACATTTGGGCGGCATTAAAGGTATTGCGGAGGGGTGTTGGTAGTGGTGCAAGCGTTCTATTTTGTGAGCACTGTAAGAAGTGCCATTCGGGCAATTATTGAAAAAAGGTGGGAGCGTGTCTTCAATGCGGGTCTACAGAACATCGGATCTGGGAGTGTCCTCGACGACTTTGAGAGAAGTGTGGGTGTAGGTTATTTTGTCATTGTATGTTGTTGCACTGAATGATTCGTTCGACTGTTCGTTGGATAACATTTGTGTGTGTGTGATGAACAAATGTGTAACTGCTTCAATGGCTAAGTGTTCTGATTGTGTGTTTGAGGCCTTAAGTTTGGTATAGTACTGCTCGGGTTAGAGTGTGCAGCGGAAGAGTAGTGGTAAACCTAGGGTTAAGTGATTGTTCTGTTAATGAAAAATTTCAGGACGAAATTTCTTTAAAGAGGTGTGATTTGTAACACCCCATATTTTGGGGTTAAAAGTTTTTGGGGTTTGTATTTAGGGTTTATGCATAGCTCAACCAATTATGTGTGTTTCTACATTTGATCGTTGTTTTATGCGATGTCAAAGTCTTAAAATTTATATAAAGAATGATCGAACCTGGAAACTAACTATGACAACGATTTGAGGCAAGCGCACCTATCGAATAGTAGTATAGTTAAGGCAAGACCGGAATGTCGAACCCAAAGGAACCAAAAGTACTAATACTAACTCTCTTTTTATTATTTAGCCTAAGAATTAAGTGGATTTTTATCTAAACTAAAATTAACTAACTACTAAACTAAAGACTCTAAGACAAAGAAGAATGAAATTAGGAAAATAACTTTGAGGAAAAGCCAATTGATTAAGACGATATCCAAGGAAGAATCCACCTAGACTTTACTTGTTATCTAACTCTAAACCAGATGATTTATTCATTTGACTTGATCCATAAGATTCCCCAAGTTATATTAATCCCTCTCTCGATGCGACTAACGTCTAACCCTAGGTTGATTAATTGAAATCTCTTTCTAATTAAAAGCCCTAGAATTTCATTAACTCGATCTATGGACTCCCATATTAGGTTTCACCCTAATCCGGCAAAATCTCATCACCCTATCTCTAGGTGCGCGATCAACTCCGCTTAATTATGCTAGATATACTCTTAGTCAGGGACTTTTGCTCCTTCACCTAAGCACATCATACTTGAATTAATATCCTGGAAACATCAACACAAGAATTAAGAACAAGTCAAACATTTATCATATAGTTCAGCAAACGATAACAAGATTCATCTTAGGTTTCATCCCCCTTAGGTATCTGAGGGTTTAGTTCATAATAATAAAAGAAAACATCTCAAAAGAAAAGATAAAACAAAACATAAAAAATCCCTAAAACCCCCTGAAGGAATTGAAGGAGAGATCCTCTGTCTTGAATATGATTCCGGCTTCTTGAGATGAATCAACAAGCTATCTTCGAGTAAATCCCCACAAATCTGCCTTCTTTGGCCTAGCTGGACGCCCTCTGACTAAAGCCTTGGGTTCCGGCTTCTGCCGAACTCTCCTTTAAGTTGCCCCCTTATGTGTTTATATAGGCTTTGAGATGCCTTACTTGGCCCCTAAGTATCCTAATCTAAATAGAATTCCTAATAGGGTGTTTGAATAGGCTTTGGAATGTGTTTCTTTGCCTCCAAGTATCCAAATCCGAGTAAAACTCCTCTTGGCCGCAGCAGGGACACGCCCATGGCACACGCCCGTGTAAGTCTTGGCCAGGCCATGTCCGAGTCTGTTGAATGAGGCATGGCTGTGTGGTCTTGGGCCCAGGTCGTGTTGATTTCGTGATATGACCCATTTACTCTGTTTTGGGCTCGTTTCTCGTTCTTTTCATCCTTCGGTGCTTTTCTGAGTATAAAACATAAACCAAATTACACAATTCAAGGCTTAAATAATCCAAAAGCGTGCTAAATGTGGGATTAAAATAAGTTACTTTTACGGTTTATCAACATCCTAGTGACAGAATATGCATGCTGGTCTGGTGGTTGGTTGTGTGTTAGTTTAGCTTAAAGTCCTAGGTTCGAGTCCTCAGGTGTGTTATGAGGGGATTATTTTTTATTTAGCTTTATTTTTTTAAAAATTTTAATATTTATTTATTTATATTATGTTATTTTTATTTTATTTTGTTTCTTTTCCCTGATTATTTTTTCCACATTCTCTCCTCTCCCTCACCATCATTTTTCTTTCTCCTTCTTTCATTTTTGGATTTCTTATGCCTTTTGACAAAAACAAAAGAACAGTTTTGTTTATGATTTTCGGAAAACTGCAATTTCCTTGTCGTCAAGTCAGTGTCTAGGTGTATGATCACGAACTAAGGTATTGGTTTCGAACTTTTCTTTTACATTATTGAAATTCTGATATGGATATGTGGAATTCGGTAATTTTGGGTGCGTTTTTGAATTGTTTAGTTTTGATATTGGATTCCACGGAGTTTAGTTATGTCTTGAATACTACGGGAATTAAATCGTAGGTTTTGGTATTAAAGTGGATAGGAGTCATTTTTAAGCAATTTCGGGGGTGAGTTTTAGAACTACTAATATTAGGAATGCGTTTCGGGAAAAAAAAAGGCACGATTTACAGCCAATTTTGGTTTAGTTTCGTGACCACAAGGGTGGCCACACGGGTGGCTTACGCGAGTGTGTACATTTGGGATTTAGGATTTTCGAATAAATTCTGGTGCCACATGGCCGTGTGGCTGATTTGGGGATTTTAGTCGACTTTCACACGGCCGTGTCCTGTGGGCACATGGGCGTGTGCATTTGGGGTTTAGGGTTTGGATGGTTTGATACCACATGGCCTGCCCACACGGTCGTGTAGCCAATTTGAGGATTTAGGGATCCTACATGGGCGTTTGTCTTGGGCACACGGCCTTGTCTGGTCGGCATATGGGCATGTGAGACTCTCACACTGGCATGTCTGCCCTGTACCCTATTTTAGCACAAATAGACAGAGAGTTACACGGCCAGATCGCATGGCCATGTCCCTAGGGCAGATGGGCTTGTGCCTCCTTTCACACAGGCGTGTGCCTCTCCACATGGACATGTTGACCCCCACACGGCCTAGGCAGTTCCACATGAGCGAAGCACACGGCCGTGTGGCCCTGTATCATAACTTAGTTTCTTGTGCCGTCCAACGGTTGTTGAGGCTTCTGTATAAGTACTAAGGACTTTGATACGACTTAAGGTCGTGTGATTAACTATAAACCTGGTGCTAAACTTTCGATTTGATAGTTCGTTTTTGTAATGTGCTCTACAAAATGAAACCGTGTTTGATAACTATGAAGAAATTTGACATTGAGTTTGTATGTGTGAGAGCATTCTAATTCTCTGTATCTGATTCCAAAGAGTGTGTATTTTTGTAATCGCACAAATTCTATATTTGTTTGACTGTTTAGGACTTTCTGTGTCTGTGTGACTATTCATGTTTGGTGTGCATTATTGCATTTGCATCATGATTTGGGGTTTGGTTGTGAAGAGAAGGAAGACGGATTCTAATATGATCTGGCAGTTTAACTGCAACATATTTGTATAATGGTTTACCGCAATACACTATACTGTATCTACGTCAGCTTTGCTGCATACTTTTATCTGAGTGGCTTAGTCCACATACATGGTGTGTTAGGTTGGATGGGCTTTTTGAGGTCCTATGTGGTGTGCTGGTTGGATGAGCTTAAACAGCTCTATTGGGGTGTGATCGGGGGATGGATAGGTGTTTTGGCTGGATGGGTGGGTTTTCACTACTTGACTGCATTCATAAGCATCTGATTAAGTGATTGGGTGTAAGTTTGTTTGTCTGCATTCTGTCTATTTGACTTATCATTTATAATTGTTTTTGCATGTAATAACGTTTTGTAACACTGTGTGTGATGATAAGTGCTTCGCTTGAGTATGTTCATTTGGGACATTGGCTTCATGTATAGCTTCTGGTTCTGCATATCTCTGTAAGTACGTTTCACTATTGTACTGCTATCTGGAATTCTGGTCTGTAATTTTGTTGTTAGTCATGTGTCAAACTCACATTGAGCTCGTGTAGCTCACCTCCTTAGTGTTTCCCTTTCAGGTACATTTCTGAATTCTGATGCTGGACTCAGCACGTCAGAGGTCTCGGAGTTACGCGTTTTAAATAATTGGTTTAAGTACTGTTTTGAAAATCATGGTATGAAATTTCATATTAAATACATGTAACTGTTATTTGGACTAAGGTCTTTGTAATACCAGGATTTTATATCTGATAGTTTTTATGGAACCTAAATACAGTAATGTAGTTTTTGGGTTTGTTAAACTAAAATTTCCCCCGATCACTTTGGTGATCAATGTGACCTCCGAATTCGGTCTAAACTCCTAGGCTGGGTATTGGTGTGTTGCATTAGTAAAACATAAGATTCTACTGGACCTATATTTTATTGATCTTGTTGTATGCGTGGCTTACATTAAGGGAAAGCAAACCAAACATACTAAGAAAGGTGCCACAATAAGTAACCAACTTCTTGAGATAATAAACATTGATATATATGGACCTTTTGATGTTCCATCCTTTAATAAAGAAAATTATTTTATCACTTTTATTTATAATTTTCCATGGTATTGTTATATCTACTTGCTTGACGAAAAATCTCAATTAGTAAATGCCCTTGAGATATTCATTAATGTGGTTGAAAAGCAATTAGATAAAATAGTGAAAATAGCAAGATCTGATATAGGTGGTGAATTTTATGGAAAATTTAATGAATTAAGACTATGTCTAGGTCATTTGCAAAATTCCTTGAAAGTCGTGGCATACACATGTGCACAATATAGTATGTCAGGCACACCTCAACAAAAATGGTGTGGTAGAAAGGCGTAACTAGACCTTATTAGATATGGTTAGGAGTATGATAAGTAACTCATCATTACTATATCATTATGGATGCATGTACATAAAATTATTGTATACTTATTAAATAGGGTTCCTAGTAAGGTAGTTCCATAAACTCCTTTCGAGTTATGGACTGGAAGGAAACCTAGCCTAAGGCACCTACATGTTTAGGGTTGCCAAGCGGAAGTAAGAATATACAATCCACATGAAAGAAAGTTAGATCCTCGTACAATAAGTGGATACTTTATTAGTTATCAATAGACATTTAAAGGATATAGATTTTATGTACCAATCATAGTCCAAAAATCATAAAAATCGGTAATGCTAGATTCCTTGAAAACGATGAAGTAATGGGAGTGTTTCAAAATAATTTGTGGATATAAAAGGAAATTAGAGTAGAATTTTCTACACCTATAAGTGTTCATTTATCCACAACTACCACAAATGTTTTTCCAACAATTAATGAATGCCTTAATAATATCGAACAACATTTAAATTATTAAACACCCATAGAAGAAACTAACTCACAAAGGTCTAATGAAAATGAACCACAAATAATGTCATTGAAAAGATCTTAAACAGATAGAAAATCAACCATTTCTGATGATTATGTAATTTATTTACAAGAGTCAGATTTTGATATTGGAATAAATAAAGATCCAATTTCGTTTTCACAAGCCATAAATAGTGATAAGTTTGATAAATGATTAAGTGCTATGAAAGATGAGATGAAAGCTATGGAACAAAACAAAGTCTAAAATATTATCGAATTGCTAAAAATAAGGAACTTGATAATAAGGTTAAAAATGAATTTTGATTAACAAAAGTGCAAAGTAGTTGTTAAAGTGATATATGACTCTTAATGTCATGGTTGAGTAAGATGTGGAAAATTGAATAATAAATCATATGATATATATATATATGAGAATAAGAAATTGTGATACAACCACCTTGTCAACAGGTGTAAAAGTGAAAATGTATATGAATAGATATGTGTGTGGTAATGAATTGGTGATTTTTAATTCACCTACTTAAAAAGTGAACTTGTGAATTAATTGTAAAGTGACCATGAATTGCTCATTGGGCTTTTAAAGTTGATTTTGGCTATATATGTGAATTTTGATATTTATAAAAAAATTTCCTATTTGACTAATTGTGAAATTGAAATTTTCTTGAAAGTGTTAATAAAATGAAATGCCCTAGTTGAGTGCTACCATGAGTTATGCAAGAGGTGGCAGGAGAATGGATGCTAATTGCAGAATTATCTTGCTATATTACTAATCATTTGCAGGCCTATTATTTAGAGTTGGGTCTAAAATTGAAATAGGAGGTTTTCTTTATTTCCTGAAAGTTCCTCTAGTAACAATTTACTTCAAGGTACAAATTTGTCCGTATAACTTTCCTCTAGGAAAGTATCATGTTTCGGAACCTTAATTGTTTGATCTTTTGGGTTATAAAATAATCCTCCATTCCTTTTGGATAGCCAAAAAACATGCATAATTCCATCTGTGAATCCAACTTATTCGCATCTTTATCCGGTAAGTGGGTTGGGCATCCCTAAATCCTTTTAAATCCTAAAATGATTTAGGCTTGGCTTCTTTTGATGTCATGATTTGTATAAAGTTTTTGGTACGGCCTTATTTGGTGCATCATCCAGAATGTAGCAAGTAATTTTTAATACATATCCAAGAAGGGTATTGGCAATTGCAAATAACTCAACACTGAACGAATCATGTCTAGCAAGGTTTTGTTCCTTCTCTTTGCCACACCATTTTGTCATAGAGTACTCGATGTGGTTAATTGGGATAATATCCCATTCTCTATGAGGTATCCTAAAAACTCATCCAATATATATTCCCCACCTCGATTGGACCAAAGTGTCTTTATAGGTAAACCTAATTGTTTCTCTAGTTTTGTAAAATAAAACTCTTGGAATTTATTAAAGGTTTCACCCTTGTGGTGCATTAGGTATACATACCCAATCTAGAATAGTTATCTATAAAGTTTATGTGATAATCATGACTACCTCGTGTACTAACATTCATAGGACCACATACATTAGTGTGCACATGTTCTAAAGGTTTAACGACCCTTGTACTTTTTGCATTTAAAAACGCTTGGCCATTTTACCTTCTAAGCAAGATTCACATTATGGAAGATGTAGTTCTTTAAGAGAACTTAAGGTTCCATCTTTCACAACGCTAGTAATTCTATCTTGGTTAATATGGAAAAGTCTTAAATGGCGTAGGTACGCCTCATTTGAGTTTCTTATTCATAAGATCAATTTCTAACGGCAAGTACATATTTGGTTTGATAAAATAAAGATTATTTTACATCCATCCTTTACAGATAAGATATCGGTCTCTATAAATTGCAATACTATTATTGAAAGTCATGGTAAAATTGTCTTTAAACAAATATGCGCTAGAGATTAAATTTCTTTTAAAAATTGGTACATAGAAAACCCCTTTCAAAATAGTCTTCTTAAAACTATTAAAATAAATATGTACTTCTCCCACTACTTCAGCCACCACATTGCTCCCATGTCTAGTTCATAACAAGGGATTCTCATCTCCGAGATCTTTCATTTCCTTGAACCCCTACAAAGATACAAAAACATAATTAGTAGCTCCAGAATCAATAACCCAATGATCTACTAAATCTTCCACCAAACAAGTTTCAATAACCAAGAGTTTCATGCATTTACCCTTTGAGGCTAGGTTGTCCTTCTAGTCTTTATAGTTAGCCTTGAAGTACCCTTTCTTACTGTAGAAGAAACACTTAGACTTTGTTAGTCTTTAGGCTTCTTAATCTTCTTCCTATCCATTTTTAGTGGACTTGAAGGCGTAACTTTTTCTTTTTAGCTTTCTTTCCCTTCCCTTTTGAGGAAGAAACAACTATTAAGTTTACTTCTACTTTTCAAACTTTGACTACCATTCAACATCAACTCATAGGATTGAAGTTTTCTAATCAGTTATAGAAGGGTGACCTGCTATCAAATGTAGAAGTTAATTCAGGTCAATTCTGCACCTAAGGAGCTTGTTTTCTAAGCAATTTAGGATTTTAATTTACATTTTAGTATTTAGGCCTCAGAATTAAAAGTTAATAAAAATAAGTGTTTTTAACACATTTTGTAAGGTGTTGTGACCCAATAGGCCGACACGGGCCTTAGTTTGTGCTAATTGGTTTAATTAAATGTGTAGGATGAAGATATAAAGGCCTAATTGACGTGGAAGCAAAGGTCGAATGATACGCAAGCTTCCTGTGGCGTCAAAGAACCAAACAAATGAAACAAGGTAGATTCTTGGTGTCATATTGCACCACGCAAGGGGTGTGGCGCAGCACAAGGTCGACGTGTTGCCCAAGTATTTCGGGGTTATTTTTGTCTGTGCAATCAAACTTATACGAAGAATTAATTTGAGTCGCCAACACCTCTATAAATAAGACATCCTCGTAGTTTAGAATTATTTTTAGTTTATTTTCTTTTAATTTTTAAATACTTGCTTGTTCTTCTTCTTGAATCAATTTTTATTTAAGGACTTGTTTATTTAATTAAAGCATTCAATTTATATTTTCCTTTACATTCATATTATTTTGTTATTCCAATCGAAAGATTTGCTACTTCGTTCTCCAATATTATTCAAATCTCTTTTCTTCTCTGAATCGATCATGTTTCTCGCATGGTTTATTCAATCAAATTTGAGATGATGAATAACATGAGTGGTTAAATCCCTTAGGGGAGATTAACAATTGGATGAGATTATGACTAATGGAGGATTTGAGATTTCTTAGGATGAATTAGTTTGTATAAATTATGTGTTCTTAAACTGTTAGGCTTGACAACCCTAATAAGTGATCATAGGCTAGACTAAATCAAGAGATAAGTTGAACCGAGTAAATCATAATTTATCCTGGTTGAGAAAGTAAGATCGGAAGATAAGTGAGTATGAACCAATCGATTAAGTTAATTAGAGCCAGGAGTTAATAATTGCTTGATCGATGATTAATCCACTTAGACCACAATCCGAAGTTAGTTACAAACCCTGAAGAGAGTTAATCTTCCTGATTGGTTTATCGGTTTAATTAATTAATTAATTTCTTTCTTTCTTTCTTTTATTTATTTTTTTTATTCCTCTAAATCTATTTTATGATCCATCGTAATATAAGAATTAACTATTACTACTCAGACTTAGTATTGTAAAAAGTATTTTCATTATTTGTTTCATCCTCCCTTGGGTAAGATCTTCGGAATACTTCCAGTATTTTTTTGTACAACTATATTACAATTTGACCTGTGCACTTGTGGGCACCGCTGTTTTTAATTCTGATATTTTGGTGTGATATTTATTCTATAAAAGATAACTCAAGTATAGGTGGTCAAAATTTCAATTGTTTGCTTCCTAAGTTGTATACAACCCTAATGTCGACGAAATCCTTAGATAAACTTTTGAACAAAATTCTGAGTTTTGTGTTTGCATCAAGTCTGGCCCTATTGATCGTGGCCTCTGCAAAGCAACTCATAAGTGTAATCACATGGTCTTTGACCAGAGTGCTGATTTTTGCTAGGCATTCATTAAACTTGTGATAAAGGACTTTCGAGCTAAAACAGGTTGGCCTCCAAACATGTCCTTTAATTTATCCATAATATCTTTTGCGGTTTCACAGCTCTCTAGTTGCTTTTGGAGTGTACTGGTTACACTCACTAAGATGTAGTAGTGAGTTAATTAAGGGAGTTGGTGTCATTTTTGAACTAAAAACTAAAATTTTCATCCATTAATTATCTTTGTATTAAGAAAATATTTCAAAAAATTTTGCAACATGCGTAATGCATTAAAATAATGTATGCATCTTACATTAAACCTAGAAAATTTTGTAAGTTTGTTGCAAATATAATTCCTACACCCATTGAATTAAGCTACCATGGGGTAATCTTAAATAACTAGTAAGAAAATGAATTTGCATCGAATTAATACGTGAATCTAAACACATTATATGCCAAACATATTAATAATCTCTTTGTGTTTTGCAATTGTTCTAACTTAAGTAGAGCTTCGAAGGAAGTTACTTAACTAAAATAGTCTTGACTGTATAACCATTGACTTAACACCCATCATAAATATTTACTCTTTCATAAGTTATGACTGAATAGTCTCAATGAGTAACATACATGACTAGTTATCCTCTTAAAGAAAGTCTCCTTAGTGAATCCACATAATAATACTTATCATAAAGTACAGTCAAGGTAAAACAGACTCGAAGTATTATTATGCCACATGGAAACCATCGATGGAGACCATAGGTCTCATTTAAGGACTTTTTCCCACTTAGTATTTTAAAATTGATTCAAGGTTTTAAATCCTCTTCGTTTCTGGATTACATGAATCTTTTAATTTTACAAACAAAAAAAAAATCATGCATAAAGATAGTAGTCCATGATCTAATTACAAACCCAAATATTATAAAATCTAAAATACAACCAATCTAAAATCTAGAAACTGCAAATTTTGGAAAAATTATTTTATAATAATTTATAAAATAATATCATCCATACATTCACATAAATAAATCCAAAACATGCTTATAATGCAAGAATGTCACCTCGTATCAAATTTAATCAAACAAACAAGAGAGAGAGAAAAGAAATTCGGTAAACTGATTTACACTATAAAAATAGTACAACCTAGCTTTGAAACTATTTGTTAGAAAAAATCGATTTAAAGAACATTTTTTTCCACAAAAAAATAATTTTTTTTTCTAAAACTCAAGCCTTATTATATTTGTAGCAACAAACATTTTTACCAAATTCGTACCCGTGCTATTTGAATAACTGATCTAATTCGAATCACGACTTTCAACCAATCGACCTTCTCTGTTACTCTCGATCTTGGCTTGTTACAGTGTAGGCTCTATTCACGAAACGATGAATGTAATGAAAACTTTAATTGATATTCAGTAGTAGAGGTGTACATGGGCCGGGCCGGGCCCAAAAAATGGGCCTAAAATTTTCCCAAGCCCAACCCATATAAAAATGCTAAAACCCAAGCCTGGCCCGGCCAGTCCGTATTAATTTTTTATATTATTTTATATAATTTTTAAATATATATAATACATCAAAAATACTAAAAAAATAAAATAAATATTTTTCAACAAATTCAAAATAAATTTTAAAAAATATGTAGACTTAAATAACACTAAAATAGATGCAACTTAACAAGCAAATGCCTCTAAAATAGTAACAAAATTAACAAATGTCTTTAAAATAATAACAAAATTAACAATAAAATAAGTTTTATATAATATCTAAACAATAACAACAAAATAATAGAAACATAATAGTAAAATGGTAGCAAAATAAGGAGAAAAACAATAAGAAAATAATATTAAAAAATAATATATTTTTTTCCTTTAGTGAATTCGGGCCAGGCCCGGGCCAAAAATGCCTTACTCGAGCCCGGCCCATTTTTTAAACGGGCCTTATTTTTTTGTCCAAGCCCATTTATCGGGCCTATATTTTTGCCCAAACCCTCCCACATTTCGGGCGGGCCTTCGGGCCGGGCCGGGCCACCCGGCCCATGTACACCTCTATTCAGTAGGTATATCAATCCCTCTTTATGGGCTAGAAATTAAAAATAAGTTCGTATGAAAATATAATTTATTTTATAATGAAATTTTCTATTTTCAATAGATCGACTACGCTCAATATGGTGTGTTTTCAAACTAGCTCATAGTCTTTATTTATAGAGACAAATACAAGAGTCTCAATTGAAAAAGGTGTAAGCAAAACAATAGTATTTTAATAGGAAAAAAATATAATCCTACCAAGAGTACACTAGGTGGGCGGCAGCAACCACTCTTTAGGATTAGGATTTACTGCCCACTGCTATATACCATGCCTAATTGGGCCTTATTGTAACACCCAAACCCGACCTAGACATTATTACCGAATCTGGCGATGTCACATGGAATGGAATTTGAAATCGAGTTTATCAGGTTAAGATCGTTTCTGTTTATTAGCATCTATTTATCCCTTATCAAATTCAAAAGTATTTTCTCGTTAATTTAATTCGTTTAAAAAAAATATATTCTGTAGCGGAAGCTTTTTAAATCGTGATACTTTAAAGAAAACCGTTCGCTTTTGAAAAACGTTGTTCTTAATTAAACCAGTTTTCGTTGAGTTTTGCAGTTTAAAAATCCATGAAATCAGTTAAAATTCCAAAATAAAAGCAACAGTCCAAAAAGTCCCTAATTACATCAAAAATACCCCAAAAATAATAGGAAATAAAAACCATAAATGAAATTAAAGCAATTCAACAGGCATGTGGTCACCGTTGAGTCCTTTGCCGTACCAATCCGTCTAAGACTAGGGATTACCTGTACAGTTAAAACAGAAAGGGGTGAGTTTACGCAAATTCAGTGTGTAATCCCCACAGAAAACATGCATACAGTCAACCATCAGTTATCAGTCAAATGCAATCTAGGCTTAAGCCCATTAGGGATTCATATACAGTTTAAGCCTTAGCCCAATCAGATACAGTTTAGATATAAATTAGAGTCTTAGCTTATCTCAGATACAGTATGCATACAGTAACAGAAAATCAGTATCCTACCCACCAACCTTTACACACCATCTCTGACTATCCTTATACACCATGTAGGGTTTAAAACACCCACCCAGCCCTACACACCGAGTCGTACCGAATGCGGAACATATCAGTAATATTGTGACTGAGCTGCTAGATAATAGGCATGAAAGCCTTTCAGTACACTTCCTCCAATAATCAATCATCCCACCCCAATATAGATGCAACTAAACATGCTTAATGCAGACATACAAAAAATACATGCTACATGCTAAAATTCAATTATTAGTCATACAAACAGATCAGTAAATATGCATAAATTTAACATGCTCAATACATACAGTATATAATCAGGTCACACGATTTAGGGTCTAAGTAGCGCTTACCGACCCTACAGTATGTTTACAGTCAACTTGGGCGACTCGTGCAACCCTAGGAAACATTTTACCTAAATGGGCCCACACGACCATGTGGTTTGCCCGTGTGGGCCTACACGCCCAGATTGGCCTTGCCCGTGTGGATCACACGGTCTGGCCCAGATATCATACGCCCGTGTGGCGTGTCTGTGTGGGCCCATACGCCCAATTCGGTTTAGCCCACGGGCTTGCCTTCGTCGATCACACGGCCGTGTCATCGCATACGACCTACCACACGGGCAACCAACGCTCGTATGGCATCGACAGTTTGTAATTTTGGCTTTCACCGAATCTCTTTTTCTGCATTTTCGGGTACACCCCTAGTTTGTTTAGACGCTATAGCAACCTTGAGCCCTCCGAAACCTAAAAACAACAACTCAACTACCGATTTTAGAAAATTGACTAACGATTTGCCAACATAAATCCAACTACGAAGCTGACTTACCACCACGATAAACCACCACCTTCGCCGATCAGTTCGTTGGAGCGAAACCACCCCTGCCACAACCTTCTTTTACGCTAACCACAAAATATCAACAACCAAACGCTAAAGAGTTACAACAACATTCCCTCACACATTTTAAAACCCAAGACTTACATGAATCATAATCAACACCATTTACCATGAAAGGAGTATCAAGAAATTGCGACACGATGAATTGCGCAATGAGGAAGAGTAACAGAATTAAAAAAAGACGAAAAGAAAAACGTCAGGGGAAAACGTTAGGAGTTTCTTTTCTGGAAGAGAGAGAAGAATTTTCCAACAAAACAGAATAAACTTATATGATTTGATAACATCCTAACTCTCCACTAACCCCTCTATCTCAACCACATCAGAAACCCAACTCCACTGAAACACTTGCACAGAACCGAACCAAAAATAAATACCCATGCTTGTGTAGGGATTCGAACACAGGACCTCCACACCACACACAGACTCCCTTACCACTTGAACTAGCAGACTCATTTTGATATGGTTCTACAATTAATTCAATATAAGCCCACTGAGCAAGTATAATGCTTAAGTCAGAAAAATACCAAAATTTACCAAAGATAGGGCTTGAACTTGGGACCTCTCACACATCTCCAGAACACATAACCACTGAAGTAGATATACAGTTGTGTCTCATTTTCACAAAAATTGAAATAAGAATTTTGGGGCGTTACAACTCTACCCCCTATAAGAAAATTTCGGCCACGAAATTTACCTAATCAAAACAGATGAGGATACTGTTGACTCATTGAGTCCTCAGGCTCCCACGTGGCCTCCTCAGTGCTATGATTCCGCCACAGCACCTTCATTAAAGGAATGGACTTCTTCCAAAGAACTTTTACATCGCGATCTAGAATATGAACCGACTCCTCCTCGAAGGTCAAATCTGGCCTAACCTCAATTTCCTCAACAGGGATAATATGAGTAGGATTAGAGCGATACCACCTCAACTTTGAGACGTGAAAGACATCATGGATGCGATCCAACTCTCGAGGTAGCTTCAACTGATAAGCTACCGATCCCACTTGTTTCAGAATTTGGTAAGGCCCAATAAACTTAGGGCTCAACTTGCCCTTGCGACCAAACCTCAGAACCTTCTTCCATGGAGAGACCTTAAGAAACACAAAATCCCCCACAGAATACTCAATCTCACGTCTCTTCAGATCGGCATAAGACTTCTATCTGTCAGAAGCAGCCTTCAGACGGTCCTAAATTAGTCAAAACTTATCCTCAGTTTCAGAAACTAACTCAAGACCCAAAACTTGACGTTCACCCAACTCAGTCCAGCACAAAGGAGTACGACACTTACGACCATACAGAGCCTTGTAAGGTTCCATCTGAATACTCGATTGGAAACTGTTATTGTAGGTGAACTTAGCTAACGACAGATAATCCTCCCAACTGCCTCGAAAATTGATAACACAACTCCTCAACATATCCTTCAGTATCTGAATCACACTCTCAGATTGACCATCGGTCTAAGGATGAAATGCAGTACTGAAGCCCAATCTCGATCCGAAAGCCTCATGTAACTTTTTCTAAAACTGAGACGTGAAGCAAGGATCTCTGTTAGAAATAATCAACACTGAAACCCCATGCAGTCTCACTATCTCAGAAATGTAGAGCTTCGTAAACTTCTAAAGAGAATAGTCAGTCCTAACCAGAATGAAGTGTGCAGACTTTGTCAATCAATCCATGATGACTCAAACAAAATCCTTCTTTGTGGGTGTTAGAGGCAACCCGCTAACGAAGTCCATCGTTACTCGCTCCCACTTCCATAGCGGAATCTTAACCGGCTGCAGCAAACCTGAAGGTAACTAATGCTCAGCTTTAACCTACTGGAATGTCAGACATCGTGCCACAAAATCAGTAACCTCCTGTTTCAATCCCAGCCACCAGTATAGTTCTCGAAGATCTCGATACATCTTATTCCTACTGGGATGCATAGCATAAAGGCTACTATGAGCCTCTATTAGAATAGACTGCCTCAAATCGGTATCATTCGGTACACAAATCTGACCATGAAAAAAAAATACCTCATCATTATTCAACCCAAAGTCTGTAGTGCTACCACTCTCAATCTGACGGAACCGAAGACCTAACGATTCATCCTTTAACTGCCTACCCCGAATCTATTCTACCCAAGTCGGTTTAACCTGCAGCTTAGCCAACAAACTTTCATCATCGAACAAACTAAGTCGAGCGAACATCGCTCTCAGATCAGTCATCGCTCTACGGCTCAATGCATCAGCCACCACATTGGCCTTGCCAAGATGGTACTTAATAGTATAGTCATAGTCCTTAAGCAGCTCAATCCATCTACGCTGCCTAATATTCAACTTCTTCTAAGTCAGGAGGCACTTGAGGCTTTTGTGATCAGTGTAAATAATACACCTCTCATTGCACAGATAGTGCCTCCAGATTTTCAAAGCAAAGACTACAGCAGCCAATTCTAAATCATGGGTCGAATAGTTTGCCTCATGCGTCTTGAGCTGACGAGACACATATGCTACCACCTTATTATTCTACATCAGAAAACAACCTAAGCCCATATGTGACACATCGCTGTACACAACAAACTTCTTGCCGGATTTAGGCTGTATCAGAACAAGGGCCTGAGCCAGAACAGACTTGAGTTTCTCAAAGCTCTCTTGCTGTGCATCAGTCCAGACAAAAGGCACACCCTTACGCAGAAGCTTAGTCAATGGTGCAACAATCAACAAGAATCCCTCAACAAACTGACAATAATAACCCGCTGGACCCAGAAAACTATGGATCTCAGACATGTTTTTGGGCTGTTTCCAATCCAGTACAGCCTCTATCTTTCGAGGATCGACACTGATCCCCTCAGCAGAAACCACATGTCCCAGAAATGTTACCTCTCGTAACCAAAATTCACACTTGCTAAATTTAGCATAGACCCGCTTTTTTCTCAAAGTCTGAAGAACCACTTTAAGGCGCTCGTCATGCTCATCTTCAGTCTTAGAATAAACCAATATGTCTTCGATGAATACCACAACAAACCGATTCAAGTAAGGCTAAAATACTCTATTCGTCAGATCCATAAATGCGGTCGGTGCATTCATCAACCCAAAAGGCATAACTAGGAACTCGTAGTGCCCATACCGAGTCCTATATGCGGTCTTATGCACATCCAACTCCTTAACCCTCAACTGATGGTACCCTGAATGGAGATTAATCTTAGAGAATACCGAAGCCCCTCTTAACTGGTCAAACAAGTCGTCAATTCTTGAAAGCAGATACTTATTCTTAATGGTCAGCTTGTTCAACTACTGATAGTCAATGTACTCCTCATAGTCTCATCCTTCTTCTTAACAAATAAAACTGGTGATCCCCACCAAAACATATTAGGACAGATGAAACCACGGTCTAAAAGTTCCTGCAGTTGAACCTTAAGCTTTGTAAGCTCCTTTGGTGCTATACGGTAGGGAGTGATAGACACCGGAGTTGTACCCGGAAGAAGCTCGGTCCCAAACTCAACCTCTTAGTTTAGGGGCAATCCCGATAGCTCCTTAGGAAAGACGTCTAAAAAATCCTTTACAGTCTTGATATCCTTAACAGTAAAGTCCCCAGAACCAGAAACACTAATATAGGCCAAGAACGCCTCACATCTTTTATGAACCAATTTTTCAGTCACCAGTGCAGAGATCACACTAGTCAAATAATTCTGACATTCTCCAATCATGACTACCTTATAATCCTCTTCAGTTCTCAATACGACCCTTTTGGTCGTACAGTCCAGACTAGCATGGTGCTTAACCAACTAGTCCATACCCAGAATCAAGTCAAACTCTCCAAACGAAAGCTCCATCAGATTAGCTAGAAATATCGACCCTTGAACCTCTAGGGGAACATCTCTATAGAGTTTGCTAACCCGAACTGATTGCCCCAGTAGACTCAGCACAGTCACCTCACTAGAAGTATTCTCAACCAAAAATCCTCAAGTTCTCAGACACAGTGCTAGCAACATAGGAATGTGTGGAACCTATGTCTATCAGAGCAAAGTAAGGTACAACATAAATTAATAATGTATCGGTAATGACGTCTGGAGCATCCCAATCCTCTCGGCGACGAGCATATAAACAAGAGCAAGCTGCCTCACATCAGTCTGTTCAGTACCTCTGCTTGGTGCTCTCTATCCACGGCCCATACCGCTACCACCCCTAGCTTGACGACAGCCCATCGGTGGCTACTGAACTACCCTCTGTGGCTGCGCAGTACCAAAACCCGAAGATTGCACCTGATCGGCCCTCAGCGGACACTCCAAGATGCGGTTCTCTAATGACCCACACCTCAAACACGCCCCAGTCCTCTTCCAACACTCACCTTGACGGCGTCTATCACAATCTCCACACAGTTGCAATCCAGTAGGAGCAACAGGGGGCACAACTCTAATCGGACTATCATTTCTGGCCTTTTTCTTAGGCTTCTATATCAAACTCGAGGGCTTCAAATCCCTCTTGTTCTTATGCCTCTCATGATCTTTGTTTTGGTGCTCAGCGTGTTTAACCTCTTCGACGATCTTTACCTTCTTTACCAGAATGGAGAACTTTCGCTCCTTCTGCGGAGCTATTAGTACTCTCAGATTATCCCTAAGATCATCCTCAAAATGAACACATCTCTCATACTCATCTGCCACCATACCTCGAGCATAGCGGCTCAGCCTTAGGAATTCAGGCTCATACTCGGCCCCAGATTGGGCTCCCTGAGTGAGATTTAGAAACTCACGTCTACAAGCATCGATGTAACTTGCTCCCACATGAGTGAGATTTAGAAACTCACATCTACGAACATCGATGTAACTTGCTCCCACATACTTTTCTTGGAAGGCAGACTTAAAAAACTCCCAAGACAAATGATCAGGCTAAGTGCCCTCCTTAACGGTTAGCCACCACTGATAGACCTCATCGCGAAACAACGAGACTGCACCCTTCAATTTCTATTCAGGGGTACAGTCTAAATCATCCATTATCCTCTCAGTAGCCTCCATCCAGTACTCAGCCACATTAGGGGCGACTCTAATGACACCCATAAAAAGTTCAGCTTCATTACACCGGAGTCGTTCTGTAACCAACCATCGGACCCCAGATCCAGTATTGGGCCCGGTGACCCTTTCCAGTATCCTTAACATAGCCTTGGAACCTAGTCTCAGTAGCAGGTGACACTGGTGTCTCACTAGAGTTTAGATTTAGCATGCTACCCAGAGAAGATGACTTAGCTCAAGCCCCCTACAGCCTCTACCTCGGCCTCGAATACCACATCTACGGATACCTCATGCGCTCATGTCTATTTGGATTATCTGTATTACAAATTTTATGAATCAGTTACAGTTTCAGTATTTATTAACAAATGTTTTATGTAAGCAGTATCATAAATTCAAAGTTTGTTTTTCGCAAGTACAGTGTCTATCAGTTTCAGTTTCACTACAATTTTAGTATACACTAACTAGAATGTTTTCAAAACAGACTATCTATAATACCATAACAGTTTATCAAAATATTTACAAGGTTGACACTGGGGACTCGGTGTACCACAGTCTCAGCCAAATCATTTGAAAATCAATTCTTAAAAAAAATAAGTTTTAAAACCCAAAATTCACAGCTGAGTTTTGCAACCTGGCTTTGATACCACTAATGTAACACTCCAAATCCGATCTAGACGTTATGGCCGAATCTAGCGATGTCACATGGAATGGAATTTGAAATCGAGTTTATCAAGTTAAGACCGTTTCCGTTTATTAGCTTCTATTTATCCCTCGTCAATTTCAAAAGTATTTTCTCGTTAATTTGATTCATTTAAAAAATATATTCTGCAGCGGAAGCTTTTTAAACCGTGTTACTTTAAAGAAAACCGTTTATGTTTAGGAAAAATGTTGTTTTTAATTAAACCGAGTTTTCGTTGAGTTTTGCAATTTAAAAATTCATGAAATCAGTTAAAATTCCAAAATAAAAGCAACAGTCCAAAAGTCCCAAATTACATGAAAAATACCCCAAAAATAATAGGAAATAAAAACCATAAATGAAATTAAAGCAGTTCAACAAGCATGTGGTCATCGTTAAGTCCTCCGTCGCACCGATCCGTCTAAGACTAGGGATTACCTGTACAGTCAAAACAGAAAAGGGGTGAGTTTACGCAAACTAAGTGTGTAATCCCCACAGAAAACAAGCATACAGTCAACCATCAGTTATCAGTCAAATGCAGTCTGGGCCTAAGCCCATTACGGATTCAGATACAGTTTAGGCCTTAGCCCAATTAGATACAGTTCAGATATAAATTAGGGTCTTAGCCCATTTCAGATACAATAGCATACAGTAACAGAAAATCAGTATCCTACCCACCAGCCTCTACACACCATTTCTGACCATCCCTACACACCATGTGGGGTTTAAAACACCCACCCAGCCCTACACACCAAGTCGTACTGAATGCGGCACATATCAATAATATTGTAGCTGAGTTGCCAGATAATATACATTAAAGCCTTTCAATACACTTCCTCCAATAATCAATCATCCTACCCCAATGCAGATGCAACTAAACATGCTCAATACAGAAATACATGCTACATGGTAAAATTTAGTTATCAGTCATACATACGAATCAGTAAACATGCATAAATTTAACATGCTCAATACATATAGTATATAATCAGGTCACACGATTTAGGGTCTAAGTAGCGCTTACCGACCCTACAGTAGGTTTGCAGTTGACTTGGGGGACCCATGCAACCCTAGGAAACATTTTACCTAAATGGGCCTATACGACCATGTGGTTTGCTCGTGTAGGCCCACACACCTGTGTGGCCCATATGACCAGATTGGCCTTGCCCGTATGGATTACATAGACTGGCCCAGATATCACACACCCGTGGGGCATGTCCATGTGGGCCCATACACCCGTGTGGCATGTCCATGTGGGCCCACATGCCCAGTTC
This sequence comes from Gossypium bickii, assembly GCA_025503065.1. Classification (NCBI taxonomy): domain Eukaryota; kingdom Viridiplantae; phylum Streptophyta; class Magnoliopsida; order Malvales; family Malvaceae; genus Gossypium; species Gossypium bickii. The sequence goes on from CP106719.1 coordinate 26,022,891, forward strand.
GGTTTAGCCTGTGTGGCCCACATGGTCACACCCCGGCCTTCACACGGCCGTGTCTTGCGCACGGCCTGACCTTCGTCGATCACATGGCTGTGTTATCGCATACGACCTACCACACAGGTGACCACATATCCGTATGGTATCGACAGTTTATAATTTCAGCTTTTACCAAATCTCGTGTTCTACGTTTTTGGGTACACACTTGGTTCGTTTAGACGCTACAACATCCCCGAGCCCTCCGAAACCTAAAAACAACAACTCAAATACTAATTTCAGAAAATTGACAAATGATTTGCCAACAAAAATCTAACCATGAAGCTGACTTACCACAACGATAATCCACCACCTTCGCCGATCAGTTCGTTGGAGCGAAACCACCCCTGCCACAGCCTTCTTTTACTCTAACCACAAAACATCAACAACCCAACGCTAAAGAGTTACAACAACATTCCCTTAATCATTTTAAAAACCCAAAACTTACACGAATCGTAATCAACACCACTTACCAGGAAAGAAGTATCGAGAAATAGTGACACGACGAATTGCGCAACGAGGAAGAGTAACAGAATCGAAAAAAGAAAAAAAGAATCGTCAGGGGAAACTGTTAGGAGTTTCTTTTCTGAAAGAGAGAGAAGAATTTTCCAACAAAATAGAATAAACTCAAATGATTTGATAACATCCTAACTCTCCCTAACCCCTCTATCTTAACCCCTCAGAAACCCAACTCCACTGAAACACTTACGTAGAACCGAACCAAAAATAAATACCCATGCTTGCGTAGGGATTCAAACACAGGACCTCCACACCACACATAGACTCCCTTACACTTGAACTAGCAGGCTCATTCTGATATGGTTCTACAATTAATTCAATATAAGCCCACTGAGCAAGTATAAGGCTTAAGTTAGAAAAATGCCAAAATTTGCCAAAGATAAGGCTTGAACTTGGGACCTCTCACACATACCCAGAACACATAACCACTAAAGTAGATACACAATTGTGTCTCATTTTCACAAAAACAGAAATAAGAATTTTGGGGCGTTACACTTATCATGTGTTGGGTACAATTATATGTGTTATATGGTCTTTAAGCAAACTCATATAATTTATCCAACCCAATAAACAATTTTCCTATTCTCAAAAATATTATTTATTAACTTAAATAGTTGTTTTCTTAACCCAATTATAATCTCGTTAAAGTCACGGGCTTTATTGTACTAGAATCTATGAGTAAATAAATTTAACTAACTCGTTCAATGAAATCGTAATGACTAATTAATTTAATTTCCACTTTGAACTTCAATTACTTAATTACAATTAACTAAAAAATAATTCGAATAAATTAATTTTAATATCTAAATCATCTTTTATTCATAGTGAGAAAATGCATTCACTGTAAATAGTGATACATGCAATCTATTTATCTAATTCATCATTTTCATCCAATTCATCTCATTGATTCTAGTGCAAACCATCATGGTTACATCAAGCTAGTGGATGGATCAATTGTACAAATATAATTAAGGCTAAAATAATTTTTAATTAAATTCTGACTCTTTGTATGTTAATTACAACATTATTTAGTCATTCAGTCATTCCACTAAAGTATCATGACTAAACTCTCCCCATTATATACCATTATGAAAACTACTTATCAAGTGTTTGTCCAGTGACATTGTCATATGTGTTACCCTTATAGGACATCCTTAATCTCATTGGGTTAAATCTGTTTACCCAATATGATTGCATTTTATCTTATAGTAACCATTACATATTATTTAATGAAAAAGTCAATTACTAATGAATAGTAATTAATTCATTCGTCTTAGACAAATGACTCGTAGTCATGTTACTTTTCCATCTATCATGTAATGTCGATGGGAGGATATTGTTTACCTTTTATTGGGATATGAATTCCATTATTGTAAGTGAAGCTACGTCATACAGAAGTTGTATACCCAACTTACCAACTTTCGACTTTCTTACAAATTGAACTCAAGCTTTTAATACATCAAAGCATATGAGTCACGCATACATAGTCCGTCACTTACTTAGGATTAAGGTAAGTCACACTATGAATATCAAAAGTGCATTAATTCATAAATGGAACTAAGCTTCATTCTACTTAGGTCCTTTCTGATGCATTGCCAGTCTAGACAATGATATCCATGTCTTTATCTTTTGAGAGTCATCTGCTCTGATACCCAAGAAAATATATCTCTCAAATTGAATTTGATATACGACATAATAATCTTTTAATTGGTTTGCTCAATTTCAATTCAACTATGAATCATTTAGATTTTATACTAATATAAGTTGTCTTCTGCATTATGATCCAACCACATAATGTAACTTAATATTAGTTAAACGTTAGATAATCAATTAGCTAATATTTACTTACATTTTGTTTTGAGTGCAAAAATCGTTAAGGACATTATACAAAATACATGAATGAAAATGAAGAAATTTTGTTAAACCAATATGTTAGAAAAATTACAAGTATATTTGATGATACCACTATACCAAGGGCACTAGATCCTAACATTTAACCCTCATAATGCTTTTGTTCCCTCAATTTTTTTCAATAAAGTATTCTAATTTGCAAGGGTTTCCACACTTAGTAATTCCTCCCTAACATTTTTTTTTTCTTTTCATCCTTCTTAATGTTCCTACTCTAGTCCCATGACATCCGTAATTCAACTTCCAATCCAAGATACACAACAAATCTGGTATTGAAAAAGGTGAAGCAATTTTATGCTTATTTTTTTAAGCTAAGATTTCAAACATATAAAGTTACCAAAGAAAGGCTTAAGGCTCAATATATGGCGTTAAGGATTCATATGCATACAAAGGTAGCTCCTTTAGAGCACTCAATCCAAATAATATCTTAAATCATCCCTATACGATCTCAATTTAACCTCAAATGTCAATCATACAATACAATTAAACGTTGAATTATTCACTTCTACAGACAATAACTTCACCGCAATCTATTCATCCATTTATCACATGGTATGAATATATACAAAAATTCCAAATCAAAATTAAGATATCTACATCTATTAATTTCATTAACACATAAGAACTAAACCGTCTCAAATTGAACTAACCAATCAACCATGCAACTATTCCATTCATATATCCACACTTATAACATCATGCTTTGCATAAACCAAAATATTTCAATATCATGATCATGAATAAAGCATCATGCAACAAGAAAAAATTGAAAAGTTTGAAAAATTCTAAAGAATTAAACAACTAAACATACCCTCTCCCACACTTAAACTAAACATTGTTCTTAATGTTCACTACAACACCTCATTGAAAGAGCTCATCCCTACATGAATACTCAACTTATATTAATAGAAAATCTAAATAGTCCACTGATAGTTTCACATGAAACCTAATTTTTCAAATTTTAAACTAGTAAGACACTAGAAAAGACCACAGAGCTTGGAAATGGTGGACAGGAAGGAAAATCAATAAGACACTAAAATAAAGAAAAAAAATAAAAATTCAAAAGACCCGCTTGATAATTTCACATGGAACCCAAATCTTTCAATTTCTTAGTCATTTGATGGGAAAACTTTTTCTTGCTTTTAATTACCATTAATAATTTGTTTCATTTATATAACCTTTATTGACTCTTCCCCTCCTCCTCCTCCTCCTCTTCTTTTTCTTCTTTTGTTGTTACTGTTATTTGTTTTTCCTTCCTTTCGTTCATTGATTTCCACTTCAAAAGAACCCCCTAAAAAAAACTGAAAAAATGGGTTTTTATGTGGAATTATCAAGAGGTGGTTCTTTTGAAACTTTGTTCTTATTTTTTTTCTCCCATTGGTCTTTTTTCTTGTTGACCATTTTAGGTCTTGTTTAATTCTTTCTCATTCTTTTTTGTTGAAGTGGATTTAAAATTTTTTTCTGCCTTTTTAGGGTTTCCATTTTAGTTTTATCATTATTATACTCGTAAATGTCCACTCAACAAGAAAATGAAATGTAAATAAAAAAAAGTTAACCATGCAAATGGAATATGTTAGCTTTAGGATTAAAATCAAGCAAATTGAAAAATAGAAAGATCAACTTGAGGCAAATACAATTAATAAATTAATTTCTTGCAAATCGAATAGTATTTGTACTATATCCTTATTATTGGATTAAGTTTAAAATCATAAATTTGAAGGATATACATTTCAAAGTTCAAATTTTAAAATCAAAATTTAAGTTTCCCAAGCCACCTGGAGTAAATTTCATTCAAAAGAAATTAAACAGTGCTTGAAATTTATGAAAGACATTATTAACCACGTCTCGCAAACAAAGGAAGTTCTTTATTCACCAATCTCAAAATAGAAACAAAGTGTAAAAAGCAATACAAAACAACAAAAAAGAGTAAGATGTAATGTCAAAATTTATTATTTTAAGCATATCTATCAAAATATTAAGCTTGTAAGCCCATGTTCTTTCTTGTCTTGCCTACAAATAAGTCCCTAGATTTGAGCAAGCCAGGCAGGCATCCACTAATGGTTGCAAAAGGAAATTGGGCGATAGCATCTTTCCTTCCAAGGGAAACCAAGGCAATGGCTGAACCAGGTTCATACTTTGACAATTTGCTTTCTTGGACTCCTCCGCTCATCAACACCTTCAAGTTTTTCGCAACTACCACGGCATGTTTTTGAGCTAAAAACCCTTGTTTGAGTTCCTGGATAATTTGCATTTACGTCTAAAACGTTAGCTTTAATCTATAAAATATGTAGTATAATGAAATTGAGCGGGAAGAAATTTAATTTCAGTTAGATCGGATTTCACTTTTAAAATTTAAATTTGATTCAAAATAAAAATTAAATTACTCAAACTTGATTAAGCTTATTTTATCTAGTAAAAAGAATAATCCCATGCTAAAGGAGTATTTATACTCAAACTTGAGTTCAGATTACTTAATAAAAATAAAAACTCAATTACACTCGTGAGCAATTAGAGTTGAGTATTAGGATACTCAAATCCGGCTCATTCGAGGTGATAGGACTTACGGGAATATCAGTGATATCTCCTATTGCAAATATATTAGCGCGGCCATTGACTCTCAAATGCTCATCAACCATCAACCTTCCATTTCCATCCAAGTGGGTCTTCAATATAGTGTCATTAAGCCATGCTGAGGCCAAAGGTTTTCCAGCACAAAGGAAATGGCAATCTGCTTTGATGCTTTCTCCACTCGAGGTTTTATATACGTGGCTTCCATCTAAAGTGCTTGAATTCAAGTCAACTGCTTGCTCCAATTTTACTTCAACTTTCCTAGATTTCAACCAACGCAAAGTCTTGTTGGAAGCCTTGGTTCCAATGAATTCCAACAACCTGAGTCCCTTATGAACCAATGTCACCTTCTTGTCAGGGAAGTCAGTGGCTATTTCTCCAGCAAGTTCAACACCAGTCGGTCCTCCTCCAACAATCAAAATCGAATTGGCAGATTGTATCTTCTGATTTTCTGTCCGCACATATATGTATGTATATTAGAATTAACTTGAGTAGCTTATAATAGATGAAGGGTCGGAGAAATGAACGTTAAAAAGAAAACACACTTTAATTTCGAAAAACATTTGCAACATCTTAATAGCCTTGACGCGTGATAGTGAAGAATAATGCATGAAAAGAGAAGAGCAATAGTTTTTGATGTAGTGTTTACCTGCTTTGTATTGATTAAGTCTGTCCGTCTTAGTGTTGGGGACAACATCCCTGTGTCCAGTAGCAATAACAAGATAATCATAAGCAATACGATGGCCATCAGCTGTCCATACATGAGTGTCCGTGATATTTGTGGCAGCAGATGTAACAATACGTCCATTGGTAAGATAATCTGTATGGTTTATCACTGATCTTTCCGCAAATGATGGCTCCACCATGTTCCTCAAGTTCGCCCATGTAATTTCAAGATACTCCTTCCTAGATATATATGAACAGCTAAAGTTACTACCCAAAAGAAGTCTCAGTTCCTACTATATTACTTCAGTTGCAAGAAAAACAAGATAAACCAAGATATTCAATGCAGTTGCAGTGTTGGGTAGACTTATGTCTCGATGTTTTGGGGAAGAAATGAATTGGAATATTGAAGGAACAAAAACTAGTTATAAGTGTGGGAAAGAGAGAAAACAGAGCTTACGGGTCGATAAGGGTGACAGCAGCATTGAATTGCAAAGACTTGGCAAGGAGGGAGCCAGCAATGCCACCTCCAACAACAACTACTCTTCTTGTTTCTCCTCCTGATTCCATGTTTTTTCTTTCTTGGATAATTAAGTACTTCGTTTTCTGTTTTGGTTCAGATTGTCGATGGAAATTTGCCTGGGTGGGTGCTGAATTTAAAGCATTGCCAAGAAGTTTCTAGCAAATGTAGATTGCTTTGGTGGTAAAGAATGTTATGGTCAAAGGAAATTAACAATGGTATTCTTTTCAAATTTATGATTTTCTGAATTTTATAGGCCATTCCAAAACACTGTTTTCTCCGAATAAAAAAGGAAAAAAAGGGACGAAACAAAACAAATACTTGATTTCTTTATTTTGGGTGTTTCTTTAAATCATGCAAGCATTGGTTCATTGAACTGGGGTTGATTAGCTTTATCATATATATTTTTTTCTTTAATATGTTTTTTGCATAAAATATTTGAGATTCTAGAATAGCTTCATTTGGGTCCAAAGAGACTGCAAGTTAAGAATGATATTCCAATAGCATCACAAACTTAACTGATTACATATCCTTATGCTCAATAATATTTTAATAGAGACCGACAAATTATATATGAAGGCATATTAATGCCTTAAGCATAGAATCTGAATCTGCTTGGTCGTGGACGATACTCTTGAGTATTGGCTTTATTCAAGAAACCAGATGTCCATTCGCAAACATAAGTTCGATTTTATGTATTGGTTTTATTTTGAATTTAGAAAGAATTTTTTATCTTTCTTCAAATTTGGATTTTCTTAGAATAGGATTTTTTTTGAGCTTGACCTTTTTCAAATTCGAATTTTGTTAGATTCGAGCTCAGATGAAGTTTGAGCAAACTCCGATGAATTTAAATAATATTAAAATTTTAAAGTTATAAATATTTTAATTTCGAACGTAATACTTCATTTTACTTTTATATTATAACAATGCGATTTAGATTTGTCTTAAAAAAGGATCAATTATATATTTAATAGAATTATTTTATATCAAATAATTAAATTGAGAATTGTGTGTAAAATTTATCATATGATGTGTATATTAAATTAATGAATATATCTTTTATTGTTTACTGTTATATTATATTGACAATTGAATAGCTTTTATGTTTCTTATTAAATTTATAAACCTAATACTTATGTTCCAAAATACTTATTTTTGAACCCCAAATATATTATACTAAACCCAAACTCAAATAATATGTTGATTATCACCTAAAGTAAAAAATAAATTAGTTATAACCCAAATTTCAAATCCAAAATAAAATAAAATTAAACTCAATACCCAAATACAATTTGTAAAAGTTAAAATCCAAATCAAAGTTTAATTTAATTAAAATAATATTTTATATATTACTAGTTATAGACATGTATTGTAATATACTAAATTACAAATAAATATTGATACTATATATTTTATTATACTTTATGATATAATAATAGTTATATATATCTTAATAGTTTTTTTGGTAGTTTATGTATTAATTAACAGTTTTAGTCATAATTACGTAGTATATTATTATATTATGATCTGCATGCTCCAACTTGAGGAGGTGTTAGAATATTATTATGTGATATTATCTTTTAGTAACTTAATTCCTAATTGGATATTATAAGATGATATCTCTTAGCAATTTGATTCCTAATGAGATATTATAGGATATTATTATGAAATATTATTTTTTAGCAATTTGATTCTTACGTAACTACTACTATATAGATATATATATACCATTGAGATCTATCAATAAAATTGAAGATATTACCCTATTCTTGCCATGGCATTTGAGTAAGGTTTTTGACGCAATTTTTTTTCTTTCATTATTCTAAATGGCTAGCGGCGAGACTTCTCCTCCTCCTCCACCGCCACCTAAAATTAAACCTAACTCTCCATTTTTCTTGGGTCCTCAAGATCGACCTAATGACTTTATTACTCCTATTCAATTAAAGCTCAACAATTTCGATGATTGGGCTTATGCTATTCGTGTCGCTCTATCTTCTCGGAGCACATTTGGATTTCTTGACGGAATGCTAAGTTCTTACTTTCCCAACTTGTTTGTAGCCTATCAAGGCCTCAACATGACAAATACTCAAAACAAGTTCTCAAGATAATGCAATCATAATTACACATAGTTCCACCATTTTCTCATGTTCATCTTAAGCTGTCTACTTGAGTTATAGTCACTAAATCATTTATATCTCGAGCTACAAAACTCCAAATTAAGATCCGTTAATTTTATCAGAAACTAGACTCACATATCTTCATACCATAAAATTTTCAGAATTTTTGGCTTAGCCAATTAATACAGTTTATTCATTAAACTATCAAGGCCTCAACATGACAAATACTCAAAACAAGTTCTCAAGATAATGCAATCATAATTACACATAGTTCCACCATTTTCTCATGTTCATCTTAAGCTGTCTACTTGAGTTATAGTCACTAAATCATTTATATCTCGAGCTACAAAACTCCAAATTAAGATCCGTTAATTTTATCAGAAACTAGACTCACATATCTTCATACCATAAAATTTTCAGAATTTTTGGCTTAGCCAATTAATACAGTTTATTCATTAAAATTTCCCCTGTTTCACTGTTCGACTATTCTAACCACTTTTAACTATGAATCAATTTTCTCCTTGTACAGAATTCAAATGATGTTATAATTTATATCATTTGAAACTAGAATCATTAATTATTTCAAGCATATAACTTTTATCCCTTAATTATTTTTGTACAATTTTTAATGATTTTTCCAAGGCAGAACAGGGGATCACGTAATCATTCTGAACCAATCCCACAAGAATTTAAATATCTCAAAATATAAAAATCCTTTGTTTTCTCTGTTTCTTTTATATGAAAATAGACTCAATAAGCTTTAAATAAATATTTTATACAACTTATAATTCAATTTCTACTATTTTTGGTGATTTTTCAAATTCACATCACTGCTGCTGTCCAAAACAGTTTTATTGTAACTTTTTGCTCTCACTCACTTTAGTTGTATTCATTACTTACCTATAACAATCTTTCCAATTTCCGATTGCATACCGAGCATATTGCTCATATGTTACACATGCATATACCTACACTTATCCCTACAAGCCACACATAATTTCACTTAATCGATTTTCCCGGTGAACTCATCGGTAACCTTACCAAAGGCTCAGAATACAAAGGGCACCTTACTTAATAACTTGCTTACATACCTGCAACATTCTCATTTAACACATGAGTACTCTTTCATAATGTAGGCATATTGCCAATCATGTCATAAAGTGTCACAAGCATAACTAAAAACTCATCACTTACTTAATACTGGATAATCTCAATTACTTACGATCTCAATATTAAATAAGTCTTAAATGCATACCTGTACTCTTTCTTCATGTTCTAACCTTGTCATTTCTTTGACTTACTCTTTGGACTACTCGGGAACCTTTTCCTTTTTGAACTTACCATTGCCATGTCTTGCGTTTTAATAGTCTTTTGTCTCATGTATCAATTTTTTTGAAATTTCATATTTAAATTACAAACATTCAATTTTTCTTATACATTACCGTTATACAAATAATGGTCCAACTAACCAGGGTTTTCCCTGGCTAGCTCCCCGACAGATCGCCTGATATGCATGCTCGCCAATTGTATGATTGGGTTACCATCCATTGTATGTTTGTGTCCTAGATTCTCAATATTATCAATCTAGAGGTAAGATCGATGCTTTCCAATTATGATAATGCAAAAAATTTGTGGGATGATTTACATAAACATTTTTCATTGTTAACAGTCCACGTATTCAACAATTAAAAGTAGATATTAGTTGTTGTGAGCAAACCAAGACTATGAGTATAGTAGTTTATTTCAATAAATTAAAGGTTTTGTGGGATGAATGAGATAATCATGAACCTTTGATTTGTTGTAACTGTGGATAATGTTTATATAATTTAGGGAAGGCGCATGAACAATGTCGTGAGCATGACCAGCTTCATCAATTACTTCTTGGTCTCTATTCTAATTATTATGCCCTATTAGGTCTATACTGCTTTCCCAAGATTCTTTGCCTTCCTTGAATCGCGTATTCTAGCAAATTACTCAAGAAGAACACATACGCGACATTACACGAGACAAGGAAGAGAAGCCTAAAATTTTGGGCTTTGCAGTGCACACAGAGGGTTGTAACAAAGGTCGGGCTGATCATATTGATAATTTGACCTTGTTGTGCACTCATTGTCACAAGGTATGAACAGGGTAAAAGCGTGGCAACCAGCCTTAGTGTATATGGTAAGAGGACAATAGGATAAAGATGATGTCAATATCATCATAGGTATATTCCTTATCCATTTTGTGCCTTTATTTACTTTAATTGATGTGGAATCTACTCATTCATATGTAACGTTGAATATGGTTGAAAAATTGAAAGAAAAAGTAGAAAAAAACAAATAATGTTATGACAGTAATAAGCCCATTAGGACAAACCGTTCGAATAGATAGAATTTATGAAAGATTTTCATTGGAATTGTAAGAGAAATTTTCTCGCCAATCTAATGGAATTGCCATTCGGGGAATCCAATCTATTTTTAGAGATAGATTTGTTGATGGAGCACCAAGTAAATTTGGATTGTTCTTTAAAAAGGGCAACCTTGAAAACCAAAGAAGGCAAGGAAATTGTCATGGTAGGAAACATAAGAATTTATTTGCCAAAGGTAATCTCAACCATGGCCACAAAAAAGTTGGTTCGTCAGGGCTGCAAGTCATTTTTATGTTATGTCAAGGATGTTAAAGTTGTCAAACCCAAAGTAAGTGACATTTGAACCGTTAGTAAATTTCCCGATGTTTTTTATAAAGAGATGCTAAGGATACCTCCAGATCGCGAGGTAGAGTTTGAAATTGAGGTGATACTAGGAACCGCACCAATGTCAATAGCTCATTACCATATGGCGTCAAAGGAGTTAAAATAATTAGAAATCAAACTTCAAGAGTTGTTAAATCATGGGTTCATTAGATTTAGAAGTTCTCTATAGGGTGCGCTAGTGTTGTTCGTGAAAAAGAAGGATGGGTCACTTCGAATTTACATTGATTATTGCCAACTAAATAAGTTAACTGCGAAAAATAAATACCCTTTACTAAGGATAGATGACTTGTTTTATCAGTTTCGAGGTGTCACTGTATTTTCAAAAATAGATATAAGATCGGGGTATTACCAACTAAAATTTAAAGAGGAGGATGTAGCCAAAACGACCTTTAGAACCCGTTATGGGTACTATGAGCTTTTAGTCATGCCATTCAGGTTAACAAACGCACTAGCATCATTCATTGACCACATGAATCTAGTGTTTCAACCTTTCCTTGAACAACTTGTCTTAGTCTTTATTGATGACATATTGGTGTACTCGAAGTCTGAAATAGAGCACGACAAACACTTAATTATTGTTTTACAAATTTTATGAGAAAAGAAGTTTTTCGCAAAACTTAGAAAGTGCTAATTTTGGCTTAAGAAAGTCATGTTCCTAGGCAACATTATATCCGTCGAAGGAGTCTAATTAGATCCAAAGAAAATAGAGGCAATCCTAGGATGGAAGCAACCAAAGAATGTCCCAAAAATTCAAAGTTTTCTGGGCTTACGGGATATTAACAAAGATTTTTTGAGGGTTTTCTCTTTAACTAAGTTACTAAGGAAAGACACGCCTTTTAAATGGATTGAGGAGCAACAAAATAGTTTTGAGAAGTTAAAATTGGTTCTAACTCAAGCACCCATTCTAATCCAGCCCGAATCAAGAAAAGAATATGTTATTTATAGCGATGATCACACGTGGGACTCGATTGTGTTTTAATGAAACATGAAAAAGTGGTCACCTATGCTTCAAGGCAACTTAAGACTCATGAGTGCAACTACCCTAGACACGATCTAGAGTTAGCCGTAGTAGTCTTCACACTTAAAATTTAGACGCATTATCTTTATGGAGAAAAGTGCACAATTTACACAAACCACATGAGCTTGAAATGCCTCCTAACTAAAAAAGAACTTAACTTAACACAAAGGAGATGGATCAAACTACTCAAAGACTATGATTGTACAATTGAATATCATCAAAGGAAAACAAATATTGTAGTAGACGCTCTAAGCAAAAAGACAAAAACAAAACTAAGAGCAATGTTCGCAAGCTTAAGCCTTTACGATAATGTAGGCATCCTAGCCGAATTGCAAATTAAACCAACCTTGGAGGAAGAAATAAAATCCAAACAACCCATAGATGTTGAGTTGTTTCCGCACATAAAAATGGTGAAAGATGGATTAATGGAAGACTTCTCAATCAGTGAGGGAGGAGTCTTTTGCTTCAGGAAAAAAATTTATGTACCAAACGACCTAGAATTAAAACAACAGATACTTCGAGAAGCCCATAATAGCCCATACTCTATACATCTCGAAAGTAAAAAAATGTACCAAAACTTGAAAGAATTATATTGGTGGCCAAGATTAAAAAGAGACGTGAAGGATTTTGTGGCAAAGTGCTTGACATGTCAACAACTAAAAGTAGAACATAAATTCTGTCAAGGACGCTACAACCAATCAACGTTCTACAATGAAAGTGGGAAATAATAACAATGGATTTCATAAGTGGGTTACCTCTAACTCCCACGAAGAAAGACTCAGTATGGATGATTATGGATCGACTCATCAAATCAGCCAACTTTATTCCAGTTCGAGCTTATTATCCCTTAAACAAAATTAACAAAGTTGTATATTTCAGAGATTGTTAAATTACATGGAGTACTAATTTCAATTATATCAGATCGAGATCCTTATTTCACTTCGAGGTTTTAAAAGAAACTACACAATGCGCTGGGAACAAAACTTGGTTTTAGCTTAAGATTTAACCCACAAACCGATGTACAATCCGAAAAAACTATCCAAACTCCAGAAGACATGTTAAAAAGCTATGTCATCGAATCCTGAGGCAGTTAGGAGGAATTTTTACCACTTACTGAGTTCGCTTACAACAATAGTTTCTAAGCAAGCATAAAGATGGCACCATACAATGCACTTTATGGGAGAAAGTGTCGTATACCCTTATGTTGGATGAAATTGAAAGAAAGAAAATAATGGGTCCTAAATTGGTGCAGGAAACCAAAGATAAAGTTCAAGTAATTCAAGAAATATTAAAAACGACTTTAGATCGATAAAAGTCCTTTGTCGACCTAAAGAGAAAATATATAGAATTTGATGTAGAAGAACAAGTCCTTGGAAAAAAGTTCTAAGGTTCGGCAGGAAAGGAAAATTGAGTCCTCATTTTTTGGTCCTTATTGAGTATAGAAGCGGATCAGCCTAATGTCATCCCAACTTGAGCTACCTCCTGAGTTAGATTGAATCCACAATGTGTTTAATGTGTCAATATTATGACGTTATCATTCTGATCCTTCCCATATTGTTCCCGTTAAAAAGATCGAACTTCAACCAGACTTATCTTTTGAGGAAGAACCAATTAGAAAAATCGATAAAGAGGTCAAAACTCTAATAAATAAACAACTTTCTCTAGTTAAGGTTTTATGGCAAAACCATGAAACCCAAGAAGGAACGTGGGAACCCAAGGATTTGATTCGTCAATAGTATCCTCACTTGTTCGATTAAGGCAAGTTAAATTCGAGGATGGATTTTTTTAAGAGAGGGAGATTTGTCACATCCTAAAAATAGTACTAGAAGAAATAGGGATAAAAGTTAGATTTTTTTATTTTTTTTAAAATCATATGGTAAGAGAATTTAGAATGACTTAAAAGTTATTTCTGTTAAAGAAGTAGTAAGAATGAGCCTATTGGTTCAGTAGTAAGGTCTTCGAAATTAGGCTTGGTGGTTAACTAGTTAGAGCACTCCTTAAAGGTCCAAAGTTCAAGCCACTCTTCTCCCATTTCTTTTTTTTTTTAATTCCAGCAAACTAGGATAAAAAACACTAAAATATATATTGTTAGGAGTGAAAACTAAAATATATATTGGACAGAAGTGTCAACCCCGTAATGCGGAGAAACGATGAATACCCGTTGAGAAGGCTAAGCGCGGATTCTAAGCCTCATGAACCCTTTTGGGGATTTTCGACAACCTTTGGCTAGATAAGTTTAGTAGCTCATGATTTTTGGGGAAAATTAAATAAATGTAATAGAAATAGAATTTTATTGAAAAATATGAAGGGAAATAAGGCTAAGCTTTATGGGGAAGAGAGTGTTTACAGAAAAGATGTGTCAAATTTGTTTCACTCCATCCCCTATTTATAGTACTAGGAAACCTAGTCTATTCCTACTTAAATTCTAAAAGATAAATACAAATAATTAAAGATAATTAAAGATAAATAAAGATAAATGCTAGAATTAAATCTAAATAATAATCTTTAATAATTATCCTAATATAATTAAAAATTAAATAGAGTCTTGTTTTTATAAAAATCTCTCCTTTGCACTTTTGCCGTCCAAGTCCTTCATACTTTGCATTTCTTGCACCACTTCTCTCCTACTTCACATTTTGGCCCATTTTATCTTTAAATTCACGCTTTTAGCCCCCAAATTTCCTTTTGCCTTCAATTTAGTCCCTACAAGATAAAAAAACAATAAATAGCTCAAATTCGTAGGATCATACTCAAAATTAATGTGTAATTATAAATAAAAATATGTCATTCTAAAGTATTATCAAATTCCCCTTACTTAGCCCACCCCTACTTAGCCCATGCTTGCCGTCAAGTATGGTTCCTAACCACTGTGAAAATTAGAACTTTTGCTATGATTGAAATACCACTCCAAAGTTTTATAAAAAGTAGGCAAAATGCATATGAAAAGTAAAGAGAACCTTTAGCTTGCTTTAAATAAAACTGAAAAAGTATTCCAATTAATACACACAAAAATAAAAATCGACTTAGATTATTTCATGAAAGTTAGGTACTTTACTAAACTTACCATGACACCTTATTTGTTTCCACCTTTAGCCCCCAAATGCAATTTTATTATTAATACATCATTTTTTTCTTTTTCTCTTTTTTTTACTATTATTATTATTGTTTAAGAATACATTGAACCTTTTGACGCGAAGAGAGATGAGAGCCAAGCACCCCACCCCAGTTACTCAACCCAACATACTCCTAATTTATTATATTTTTCTTAAGAACATATCGTGTAACACCCTTTACTCGTATTCAATGCCAGAAGGGGGTACGAGGCATTACTAAGCTTACACACAATCAATCATGCAATTCACGGTTACTAAACTTGACTTTTCTCTCCAATTTAAACCTTTTACCAATACCTCCTAAACACGCTTACGAGGCCTAATTCACGGTTTAGGAATGGTTCGGGATCAAATCGAGCTCCTTTGAAGCTCTCTGGAAGTCCTTAAAAAAGTTTCTCTAAACAGTCCACACGTCCGTGTGGAGGAAGGGACACGCCCGTGTGACATATCACACGCCCGTGTTCCACACCTGTGTGGAATTATTTCTCAATTCGAACCTACAGGGGTTTTCACACGACCGAGCACACGCTTGTATCCCTGGCCCGTGTCCCTCACACAGGTTCACACGACCTCGACACGTCCATGTCTTAACCCGTGTACCAAAACCTTGGCACTCTGTTTCTGACATCATAAACCCAAAAATGTCACATGGCCTAGGGACACGCCCATGTCCCTCGGCCGTGTGGTGAATTAAATTCCAAATTTCAGGTGCAGACTTCACACGGCCTTAGCACACACCCATGTCCATGGCCGTGTCTTCCACACGGTTGAGACACACAGCCGTGTCTCTGTCCGTGTGTTTATTACTGAGCATACTGACTTGTAAAACTAACATGTAGGGGACATACGGCCTAACCACACGCCTATGAGATTGATCGTGTGTCTACCCGTATGGACAAGAACAAGGCTATTTGCCAAGCTCTTTTATCACCCAAGCTCATACAAACATAAATCACATTCAACCATCAACCCATTCATGCATACTTTAACCAAGCAACCCAATCATGCACTATATATATTCATGAATAACGTCATCTTTTCATAGATTATTATAATGAGCCATCAACTATGGCCTTATACAAAAGAGTTCATCTTTAAAAGAGCCAACACACTTAGCCAAAACAACATGACATTTCACTAAGTCTAGCCTCTATACATGCCATACTCAAAATGCTAAGTCTAAATATACCAAGATGTGCTGATAGTATGGGTAATCTTCTGATTATCTTCATATCCCAAGCTAACTCTTTGACACTATAAAATAAGGGAAAAGAAAGGGAGTAAGCTTTAAGCTTACTAAGTCTACATGTAAACAATAGGCATCAAACCATATGCTAATCAACCAATATCATTACATACTATGTAAGAACAATTCACATTATCATAGTCATGCTTACTCATCTCAACTCTTACCACAAACCAACCATATCATATATATTGCCCACATTTATTTGTACTTATGCCCTGCATTTATCACCACAAAGCCACATGAAATATTTACTTAAACAAGTTTCTCGATGAACCCTTCGGAAAGATACGTGAACCTGGTGGTTTCGCACACAGTCCACCATTAATCAATAATAGGGTGGTATCGCACACAGCCCACCAATAATGATAATTACGATGGTATCGCACACAGCCAACCAAATAATAACTATGGATATTTGTTCGTACTTACATTTCTATTCCGAGGTTTATATGAGAATTACTCATTATCTATCATTTTCAATCAATCTCACTAATAAGTATTTTCATCCATACAATGCATCAATAAGTAACAACATATATATTAAACATGTATCGTTTACACATAAACTTACCTCGGTGCGAAATGTGTTAGTCAACAGTTTAGTTTCTAACCTTGCTGATCGTAACTGTCGAGTCTTAAAATTGATAAAAAGAAAATGATCGAACCTAGAAACTAACTCTGGGAACGACTTAAGGCAAGTGCACCTATCGAACAGTAGTATAGCTTAGGCAAGACTGGGTTGTCGAACCCAAAGGAACTAAAAGTACTAATACTAAATTTCTTTTTATTATCTAGCCTAAAATAAGTGAAGTTTACTCTAATTTTAATTAACTAATAAGCTAAAAATGCAAAGACAAAAAGAATGAATTGGGGACATACTGTTGGAAAAACTCAGTTGATTAAGACGACACCCTAAGGAAGAATCCACCTAGACTTCACTTGTTATTTAACACTAAACCAGACGATTTATTCACTTGACTTGATCCGTAAGATTCCCTAATTTATATTAAACCCTCTCTCGAGGCGAATAACGTCTAACCCTAGGTTGATTAATTGAAATCTCTTTCTAATTAAAACCCCTAAAATCGCATTAACTCGATCGATGGACTCCCATATTAGGTCTCACCCTAATCTGGCAAAATCTCGTCACCCTATCTCTAGGCGTGCGATTAATTCCGCTTAATTATGCTAGATCTAGTCCTAAGCAGGGACTTTTGCTCCACCACCGAAGCACATCATACTTGAATCAATATCCCGAAAATATCAACACAAGAATTAAGAACACATAATTAAGAACAAATCAAGTATTTATCATATAGTTCAGAAAACAATAACAAGATCCATCTTAGGTTTCATCCCCTTCAGGTATCTGAAGGATTTAGTTCATAACTATAAAAGAAAACATCTCAGAAGAAAAGATAAAACAAAACATAAGAAATCCCTAAAACCCCCTGAAGGAATTGAAGGAGAGATCCGCCGTCTTGAGTAGAATCCCGACTTCTTGATATGGATCAACTGGCTATCTTCGAGTGATTTCCACAAATCTGACCTTTTCAGCTCAGCTCCTTGGCCTAGCTAACCGCCCTCTTTAAGGTTACACTTAGGGGGTTTATATAGGCTTTTGAAATAGGTTTCTTTTCCCCTAAGTATCCTTTCTTGAGTAGAATTGCTCTTCTCCACGACAGAGACACGGCCATGGCACACACCCGTGTGAATCGTCTTTAGGCCGTGTTCGGACTTCTTTAATGAGGCACGACCGTGTGAATCAGGATCAGGCCGTGTTCTAGTTTCTCAAAGAGGCACGGCCGTGTAGGTTTAAGTCCAGGCCGTGTCGATTTCCACTTTGGCCCAATTTGGTCCGTTTTAGGCCCGTTTCTCGTTCTTTCTGTCCTCCGGTGCTTTCTTGAGTATAAGACATGAAAAGAAAGGATTAAGAAATCATCCAGACGTATGCTAAATGTGAGATTAAAATATGTTACTTTTACGGTTTATCACATACCCCCACACTTAAGCTTTTGCTTGTCCTCAAGCAAAATTCTCAACTTACAATTAAAACGAACTTTCCATGATTCATAATTCCTATCAACAATGTCTCATCATAATTCATAGATAATTTATACATGGATAATTTAATTCAAAGAGTCCTAAAGATTCAAACAATATAAGTCATACATTTGTACCACCAAAACATAGGTGTTTCCCCTTATCTAAATAATTACCTTTAATTCAAAACCGACAAGGATTGACATCCACATAAAAGATTCACTCAGATAACTCAAACTGTTTAAGGTTCAAAATTAAGGCACTCAATAAGTCGAACATGAAAAGTTAATCCCATAGGCTTGCATGAAAATCAAATCTCCACCACTATAAAATGAAATGATAGACAGATCAAAAGGTCTTTACAGGGTTGT
Source organism: Gossypium bickii (assembly GCA_025503065.1). Classification (NCBI taxonomy): domain Eukaryota; kingdom Viridiplantae; phylum Streptophyta; class Magnoliopsida; order Malvales; family Malvaceae; genus Gossypium; species Gossypium bickii. The sequence continues at coordinate 26,041,744 of CP106719.1, forward strand.
AACGGGGCTAGGTTAAGGGTATGGATATAGGCTGAATTAGCAGGTTAGAATCGAGATTGACCTGATAGATTACCTAACTAGAAAAATGAACTAATCCTAAATAATTACATCAATTGAAAATTTTAATAATACGAGCTTTTTCTTCAAGATTTGAAATTTAAACACGTAAGCTCTCTTAATTATAGAACTAATAATGAATATACTTCGAAATATTTTTTTTTAAGAACTAATCAAGTAATAAAGGATAAATTCAACTATTGAAATAATATTATTAGATAACTAATCAAATCAAATCTCGATATAAGGGTAGTCAAAAAGGAATGGTGATAACAAATACAAGGGGATTTGGGTTAATATTAGTGGATGAGTCAATAAAAAGGGTTGTTAGGATTAAACGGAGTTCACTAGGGGTTAATTATGAAGGTAGGCTTTTTATAGAGTAAGTGGGTTAAATCCTAGGTGCCGTTATCATCTCGGTATATCAAATCATAGGTGTGGTCTCGACATGTATAATCAAGGCAAGTTCTAGAATAACAATTCAATGTTGACACACTCATAATCAATAAAGTGAGCAAGAAAAAGAATATATGCTCTATAATGCTCAAAATCTCACAAAAATATGGGTGTTTTGATATCAACCTCATAAATTTCAAATTTCAAGATAACATTCAGATTCAGGTAGACAAACTAAAAATTTTAATTCTGAAAAATTAGACTTATCATGTTTGATTCTCTAGTATTCTTCAAAACTAATCATCAATGCACAATTAACTATGGCTTACTCAAAAACATATCAATAACAATCTTAAATCATCAGAAATTTCATCCTAATTAGTAATATGAGGAAATTACTTAAGAACAAAATATACTTTAGGAATTTGAGAATAATGCAAAAGTTAGGCATTTTCTCGAAATAACTATTCAGCCTCCCCCCCCCCCCACACACTTAAGATGTACATTGCCCTCAATGTACAAAGATAGATAATAACATTTAAGAGATAATCAAAAGAGAAGGGGAGAAGTGAAACTTCCTGAATTATGGATGATTTCCCGAAGGGGTGGTTGCTGCTATTGAGTTCTGCGCTAGATGAAGAAATTAGGGAGCTCGTAGAGAATTAGCCAGGGGTTATTAAGACACATTTAAAATAAACTGAATATCATTTAAGACAAAGAAGAGACAGAAAAAGAAAATAGAAATGGAAATAAAATAAAAATAAAAGATAAATGGAACAAAGAGTCCTTATTGTTGGACGGTTCGTAAGGTGGGTGTGACCTCTAAGTCTGCAGAGTTGATACCGGTGGCGGAAGTGGCGTGATTCCCAAGCAGCCTTTAGAACTTCGAAAGCTGCGGTGGTCGTGGTCGTGGTTCTCAAAGTGTGATTCCCTAGTAGCCTTTTGAACCTGACACTAAGAAACTAAAATAAATTAAACTAAATTAAGCATAATATTATCAAAGAGAAGGAAAATAGAGGAAAAGATAAAAGTGAAACAAAAGATAAATGGTCTCAAAGACCCTTGGCTTGTTGTTTGGATGAAGCGGCCGGCATGAACTTATGTATATCAGTCTCCATGAAGAAGACTGTGCTTGGATCCTTCCACTTCTTCGACATGGATATGTGTAGCTCAAGAGGTTGGAGACTTGTTATGGAGAGGGGAGAAATATGAGAAAAAGGAAGAAGAAAAGAGGTGGAAAGTAGATGAGAAGAATGGGGAGAGGGGTTGGGTTTAAATAAAGCTTTGGAGTCTGATGCTCTCCAATGCCCGCAGACTGAGGGCGTGTCAATTCACACGGCTGCTTAGCACGGCCGTGTGTCTAGGCGTGTTGATCCACCCACACCCGTTTTTCATATTGCCACTCTCGTTGGTGATAAGTCAGTGTCGTCCACGGCCGTATCGCACAGTCATGGCGCTTTATCAGTGCCCGTGGTGGGGTGGTTAGGTCCGTGATTTCAAAAATTAATTGGGACTGATTCGTATCGCCTTTGCTATGTCAGTACGAAGATTCTGTACTTCCACATGGTCACAGCTACGACCATGTGCAAGACCGTGTGGTCTGGAAATCTGCACTTTTTGGTAAGTTTACAACTAGGTGTTCAGAAAGAAGAAAAGAAAAGAAAAGAAAAATATGAAAGTAAATTGGGTTAGTGCTCGGGTTGTCTCCCGAGAAGCGCTCGTTTATAGTTTTAAGCTAGACTTTCCTCGTATTTGCAAAAATCAGGGTGGTTTAAATATTTGAATATCTTCCCTCATGCTTTCAATTCTATTTTCACTATAAAGTTTGAGCCAAGAAGCGTTTACCTTAAGAGTGCCGAATGTTGAATTGCTTACCTCGACTGTTCCGTATGGAAAGATATTGCGTACCTCAAGAGGGATTTCCTTGTTCGTGTTTGGGTTTGGTGATGCGAGGATCTGCTATATCTAACAGTATCTAGTCTCCTATTTTGAAGTGGTTTGATGTTCTTATGAGCTCCTCTGGGGGCTCCTTTGGTTTTTCTTTGTGCGGTTCCGGTTCCTCTTCAAAGTGTGTCATCTACTCTTCTAATTTGTCGATCTTAAGGCTTCGTTCCTTGTGTGATCTTTCTTTGTTGGCATGGGGTCCATGATTCTACTTATGTTTGTACTCTTGTGGTGTTTCCTGCAGTGAAGATTGAACAACATGGTTATCAACTGAATTTGCTTTTTCACCTTTATCAATTGTTGTCCTTGCCGAGTCAAGAGCTTGTAAACTGATCGATTCGTCACCTACACGAAGTATGAGTTCTTCTGTACCAACATTAATTTTTTTTCTAGTAGTTGCTAAAAAAGGTCTACCTAAAATTAAGGGAATCGAACTATCCTCATCCATATCTAAGACAACAAAATCTACTGGGAAAACGAATTTATCAATTTTTACAAAAATATCTTCGATAATACCCTTAGGAATTCTAACAGTTTTATCAGCTAATTGAATGATCATCCTAGTTTGTTTGGGTTTCCCTAGACCTAGTTATTTAAACATTTTATAAGGCATGACATTTATACTTGCCCCTAAATCATCTAAGGCATTATCAACAATTAGTTTACCAATTAAACATGGAATTGTAAAACTCATTGGATCTTTTAGCTTTCGCGGTAGTCTATTCTGTAACATTGATGAGCATACTGCGTTTAACTCCACATGTGTCTCCTCGTCTAACTTACGCTTGTTCGTCAAGAGTTGTTTTAAAAATTTCCTCAAATCTGGAATCTGTGAAAGAGCTTCAAGAAAAGGTAAGTTAATAGGTAATTTCTTTAAAAGTTTAAGAAACTTACCGAACTGTTCTTCTGTATCGTCTCTCTTTATCGCTTCGGGATAAGGAATGCGAGGCTGGTACTCCTTGATTACCAGTTTTGGCTTTTCTTGTGTTACCTCAACTTTACCTTCCTTTACCTTGTTTTCTTGTATTGGATTGGGTTCATCTAACCCTATACTATCATGAGCTATGATGGCTTGGATTTGCTCCTTTGGGTTAATCTCAGTGTTGCTTGGTAGACGCCCTTGTGGTCGTTCGGAAATCTCTGATCGAATTTCAAAAACAATCTTGGTAAGTTGTCCAACTGACTTAGTAAGTTCTCCAACTTGGCTCTCAATCCATTTGATTGATGCTTGTTGATTATCGAGCGTTGTTTAGGATTTTTGGAGACGGGTTTCTGTGGCAGCCATGAATTTTGTCAGCATCTCTTCGAGGTTCGACCTCTTTTCCTGTGGCTAATTTTGGAAATTTTGAGGAGATTGTTGTCTTTGATTTCCTTGACCTCCCCGTGAAAAATTTGGGTGATTCCTCCAACCTGGATTATAATTATTACTATAAGTGTTATTATTAGATCTAAAACTATTACCTATATAGTTCATCTATTCGCTTTCTGTGCCTGGTTGGTAGGGTGGGTACTTAGGATTCGCCACAGTTCCACTTGCGTCACACTGCATAACTGGATGTACCTGCGAAGAATACAAACTATCAAGCTTTTTATTCATCATCTCTATCTGTGTTGATAGCATGGTTACTGCATCGAGGTTGTAAACTCTGACTAATTTTGTTGGTTTTGTCCTTGTAACTTGCCACTGATAGTTATTCAGTGACATCTCTTTGATAAACTCGTAGGCTGCTTCAGGAGTTTTGTTGTTCAGGGTTCCACCGGTGGCTGAATCAACTAGTTGCCTCGTTGAGAGGTTCACACCATTATAGATAGTTTGGACTTGGAGCCACAAGGGTAAACCATGGTGTGGACACCTTCTCAAGAGATCATTGTATCTCTCTCATGCGTCTATAATGTCTCTAAATCCATCTGCACAAAATAAGAGATATCATTCCGTAAGTTAGTCGTCTTGGCCGGTGGGAAATATTTTAATAAAAATGTTTCAGTCATTTGATCCCATGTAGTGATTGACCCTCGTGGTAACGAGTTTAACCACTGTTTAGCTTTATTCCTTAATGAAAAGGGAAATAACCGAAGACGTATGGCATCATCAGAAACACCATTTATTTTGAAGGTAACACAGAACTCTAAAAAATTAGCTATATGAGTATTTAGGTCTTCGTCCTGTAAACCATCAAATTGAACAAATTGTTGAATCATTTGTATAGTGTTAGGCTTTAATTCAAAGTTATTAGCAGCTATAGCAGGCCTAACAATACTTGATTCTGCTCCTGTTACACAGGGTTTAGCATAATCATACATAGTACGTGGAGCATTATTTTCTGCCACATCTTGTTGTGGTGGCTTATTCTCGTCCATCCCTTCAGTAGGATTGGATCTGCTTTCTCGCTCTTCTTCTGTGTAATTTAGGGCTCGCCTAATTTCTCTACGATTTCTGCGAGCGGTAGCTTCAATATCACTGTCGTATACTAATGGTCCTCTCGGGTTCCTTCTAGTCATAAACTAGAGGTACCTGCTAGGAAAAGAAAGAAAGAAAATTTAGCAAAATTAGAAATTAAACTAAAAATAAAAGTAATTTTCCAGAAAAAAATAATGGCTAAAATAATAAAAATAGAGTTTTCTTAATATTTTAGTTCCCCGGCAACGGCGCCAAAAACTAAATCGTAGCTGTCGAGTCTTAAAATTTATAAAAAGAGAATGATCGAACCTGGAAACTAACTCTAACAACGACTTAAGGCAAGTGCACCTATAGAACAGTAGTATAGCTTAGGCAAGACCGAGTTGTCGAACCCATAGGAACTAAAAGTACTAATACTAACTTTCTTTTTATTATCTAGCCTAAAATAAGTGAAGTTTAATCTAATTTTAATTAACTACTAAGCCAAAGACGCAAAGACAAAAAGAATGAATTGGGGAAATACTGTTGGAAAAACTCAGTTGATTAAGACGACACGCTTAGGAAGAATCCACCTAGACTTCACTTGTTATTTAACACTAAACCAGACGATTTATTCACTTGACTTGATCCGTAAGATTTCCTAATTTATATTAAACCATCTCTCGAGGCGAATAACGTCTAACCCTAGGTTGATTATTTGAAATCTCTTTCTAATTAAAACCCCTAGAATCACATTAACTCGATCTATGGACTCCCATATTAGGTTTCACCCTAATCCGGTAAAATCTCGTCACCCTATCTCTAGGCATGCGATCAACTCTGCTTAATTATGCTAGATCTACTCTTAAGCAGGGACTTTTCCTCCACCACCTAAGCACATCATACTTGAATCAATATCCCGAAAATATCAACACAAGAATTAAGAACACATAATTAAAAACAAATCAAGTATTTATCATATAGTTCAGAAAACAATAACAAGATCCATCTTAGGTTTCATCCCCTCTAGGTATCTGAAGGATTTAGTTCATAACTATAAAAGAAAACATCTCAGAAGAAAAGATAAAACAAAACATAAGAAATCCCTAAAACCCCCTGAAGGAATTGAAGGATAGATCTGCCGTCTTGAGTAGAATTCCGGCTTCTTGAGATGGATCAACTGGCTATCTTCAAGTGATTTCCACAAATCTGACCTTTTCGGCTCGGCTCCTTGGCCTAGCTAACCGCCCTCTTTAAGGTTACACTTAGGGGGTTTATATAGGCTTTTGAAATAGGTTTTTTTGCCCCTAAGTATCCTTTTCCGAGTAGAATTGCTCTTCTCCACGACAGGGACATGGCCATGGCACACGCCCGTGTGGATCATCTTTAGGCTGTGTTCGGACTTCTTTAATGAGGCACGGCCATGTGGATCGAGATCAAGCCGTGTTCTAGTTTCTCAAGGAGGCACGGTCGTGTGGGCTTAAGTCCAGGCCGTGTCGATTTCCACTTTGGCCCAATTTGGTCCGTTTTAGGCCCGTTTCTCGTTCTTTCTATCCTTCGGTGCTTTCCTGAGTATAAGACATGAAAAAAAAGGGATTAAGAGCACCTTTTTACATAAATCAAGGGATAAATCATCCAGAAGTATGCTAAATGTGGGATTAAAATATGTTACTTTTACGGTTTATCACTTGCCTTTTCCCCGGTCAAGGTTGTTTCCGCGTTCTTTTTGATCTATAATAATAAAATGTACTCATTTAATCACTACTTAACTCATGACACACCAAAATTTCTACTTAAGAAAAAATAGCCATTTTGCCCTTATACTTTGGCAAAATTATGATTTTGCCCCTAGGCTCGTAAATTATTTTTCATCACATTTTCTCATTAAAAAAGCCTAGCTGAACATTTTTTTTCTCTTATAACAACTTACAAAACCAATCATTTCATGCATTTATTACTCAATTACAATCTTTACAAATAGGTCTCATTTACGTGTTTTCATGGAAAAACCTTTCACAAAAGTTATTCCTTAACCCACCAACATTCATTTTCTTCCATAAAAACTCGGAAAACAACATAAATACTCTTATGGCAAATCCCTAAACTTTCAACCATTTTACAAAATAGTCCCCCCATTAGCTAGCTTAAGCTTTAAGGGTTCTAAAAGTACAAAATTATCAAGAAAGACCTCTAAAATCACATACTTGCAAAGGAATAGCTTGGCTGAAAGTTTGAACTCCAAAAACCTCTATTTTCTCCTTAAATTTCGGTGGAAGAAGAAATGGGAATAGTAAAGATGACATCTTCTTTATTTATCTTATTTTCTTCATTTCAGTCACCTACTATCACCAAATTTTTTAACCAATTTAATGCTCTTGTCTTCCTTGGCAGACCATATCTTTTAGGAAGGTCTAATTGCACTTTAAGGACCTCCAATTTAATATTTCATAGCTATTAGACACTCCTAGCTTGTAAAATAGAACTTTCACACTTTATGCGATTTAGTCCTTTTTCGCAATTAAGCAAAAAATCGCTAGAATTAAAGCACCAAAATTTTCATGCATCCTTATAATCATGCTATAACACATAAAATAATATTAAAATAATTTTCTCCAACCTCGGATTAGTGGTCTCGAAACCACTGTTCTGACTAGCCCCAAAATCGGGTTGTTACATATCGAACCTTTTGACACGAAGAGAGATGATAGCCACGCACCCCACCCTAGTTACTCAGCCCAACATATTCCTAAAAAAAATATTTAATTCCGGTTAGCGGAGTTACCTAACAGGTCACACAACCTTTTGACGCAAAATAGGATGACAACCCAAGCACCCTACCCCGGTTACTCAGTCAGTCACGTTTTAAGCTATACTCATAACCACGGAAGCATCGTAATTTATTATAATAAAACAAAATTTTAATTTGGTGGACTAGGGAAAATAATCAAGTGTCAAAAATAAGTTTTGGCAACTACCTAACAGTCATGAACAGAATTTTAGCATGTAATTTTCATTAAGTGTTCTCTTTACATTTAGACTTAATTGATTTTACTATAAGCAAGGTAAGGTTAACTCTATCAATCATAATTCTTCAGCCTAAAGGAAATAAAACAGTGGAGATGAAATCAAATATGCAAAATCATAACTAACCCAGTAGACAAGAATCATGCATGTAGGTCAAACAGTGGGCAAGTCATGGTCAAATTCTTAGGCATGAAAAGAGGCAGGATATTCTTAAATATATATATGGGTAGCAACGAGCACAAAGCAGCAGCAATAACAAAAAAAGCATATAAAATGACAAAAATAATGAAGAATGTCTCCCCCTACTTAAAACACATTGTCCTCGATGTGGAATAAAATAAATAAATAGGTGGAAGAAGAAAAGTTCAGAAGAACTTCCCATGTAGTTACTATCGTTCGCACAAAGTTGCAAGGAGGGGAAGGTTTAGTGTTGCTTGGACATGGAGATGGAGACGACGTGGGCAAGTCCTTAGCATGGTGTTTCAAAAATCTGTGGTGGGGCTGAGGAAGAATGTGCGACGGTTGGTGGGGATTTGGGTGAAAAATAGGATAAATTTTTAGGGTTTGGGGGTGTATATGTAGAGTGTTTAACTGAAGGATGGGGTGTTTCGGTGCAGGTTTTGGTTTGTATAAAGCAGAGACACACTATTTCTACTTGGAATAGGGATAGAATAAGGGATGTTTGTAAAAGTATGCCAATTCCTGAGTTTTTTCCTCATCGGTTTACCTAGACAGGAGAAGAGAAATTTATCAACATCCAAACTAAAGTAATAAATAATATAATAAAATAAAAATTAAGAAAAATAAAATAAATAAAAATAAAAAATTAGGTTGCCTCCCAACAAACGCTTGTTTAACGTCACTAGCTTGACGCCCCAACTACTATTAGGGCTGTTCCAACTCAATTCTTTCGTTTGTATGGGCTTGAAAATTCTCCCTTTTTATAACATCTACCATATTTGGGTTGAATCGTCCCTGTTCCTCTTTCTTTGGTTTCGTATTTTTCTCCAAGAAAATCTTATGTGTGCCTGTCAGGGGGTTAATCTTTTTTAAGTCGACAATGGTCTCATCATTCTCCAAATATGCGCACTTGAGATGTTCAGGAAGTGGTTTTAATTTTAGATCTGGTGCCTGCACAACAGAAGGTAGAAATTTAGTATCCATAGGAGCCAATAATTCATTAACAGATTCAAAATCATCAAACATCATTTTAGATTTATCTCCATAAGTCGACTCAAAAGTTTCTTCTACTAATGAGTCAATTAGTTGACACGGTTTACGTTCAAGATTTCACTTGGGTGACTAATAGCGTCGTAAACATTAAACTTCACGACCTCCCCGTCAAACTCCATCGTGAGGGTTCCGCTACGCACGTCAATCTTAGTATTTGCAGTACTAAGGAAAGGTCGGCTCAGCAAGAGGTCCGAAGATCTAGAAGTGCTATCCTCCTCCATTTTTATCACATAAAAATCTGCAAGGAAAATAAGTTCGTTAACTTTTACCAATACATCTTTGAGGACCCCTTCGGGATGCACAATAGATCTGTCTGTCAACTGAATGATAACACCTATTTTCATCAAAAAATCAGCGTTAAGTGATTCATAAATAGAAAAAGGCATTACATTTATGGAGGCCCCTAAATCACACATAGCTCTTTTAATTCCTAAGTGGACTATTTTGCATGGTATATTGAACATGCCCCTATGTTTGCATTTTGCTGGCATCTTCCACTGCAGCATTGCAGAAACATTCTCACCAACACTGTAACAGCCCTATTTTGACCCTAATAAGAACAGTGGTTTTGAGACCACGAATCCAACTCAAAAAAAATATTTTAATATTATTTTTCTATGTTTATTATGTGTGAATTGGTGTGTGTGAAATTTTCGTATTAAAATTTGATTGTTTTGGTGCTTAATTTTGAAAAAGGGCTTAATCGCGTAAAATGAAAATTTGATGGTTAAATGATATAGTACCTAATTGTTGTTGTCTTTATAAATTGGAGGCTTTAAGTAGCAATTTGGCCATAAAATGAGCATAATGGCCGTGTGGGTGTGCATGTAATAGTAAATTGAATTGTTTATTATATATTTTATAATATTATGTAATAATTTAATATATGTTAATAGATTATAATTGAATAAAAATAAAAATGAAAGAGAAAGTGTTCATCTTTCTCAAGAGTGACCGAAACTAAGAAAAAAAAAGAGAGTTTTGAAGCTTTGGCATATTCGACTATTACAAGTTCAAATGGGTAAGTGATTTGAGTTCGGTTTTTGATAATTTTTACTTTTTTGAGATCGTTGCTTTGAATACTAGCTAGCCCAAGCTTGAATTTTCGAATTTGATGATGTATTCGTGAAATGCCATTGTTGATAGCTTGATGAAATTGATGTTTAGTGATGGAAAATAAGTATAGGATGTTGGATTGTTAAGTTTAATTAAAGCATTTTTGGTAGAAATGTCTAAATAGGATTAAATTGTGAAATTTGTAAATTGAGGGGTCAAAATATGAAATAAGTGAAATGTATGAGCTTCTAATAAGGCTATGAATATTCGGCCCTAAAGAAGTGTGGTCAAATTTTGTGTAATTTGTGTTTTGTGCAAAAAGGACTAAATTGTAAAAAGTGTAAAATGCCAGGGGTAAAATGGTAATTTTCTCATTTATGTGTTTACGGATCAAATTCAATGGAATTATACTTAATTTAGCTAAATTTGAAATTTATTAGATCGAGAACAAAAAGGATCGGGATTGGATCGGGGAAAAGCGAAGTTAGTCGAATAGTCGGAAAATATAGTCCGTCGATACTCGAGGTAAGTTTTTTAAGCAATTGAGTTGATTTGGATTTAATTATAGTGGTGTACATGAATTTAATGGGAGTATATATATTATTGATATAGTCGAATGTGATATCTATATATGTGTATGGTATAGCCGAATGTGAGGTATGTATATAAGCTATTGGTACACCCGAATGGGATGTTGATTAGTGAGATTGAAATAAGCTAATTTGTATATTTATAGTTGAGGTTTAATTCTTATGTGTGTGTATATATAAATGTGTAAGAAGGTTGAGAAATGCACTAAGTGTGCGACTTTAAAATATCGAGCACTAAGTGTGTGAAATCGATCATTATATACTAAGTGTGCGAAGTTAATTACCGAGCACTATGTGTGCGAAATCGGTCAATGAGCACTAAGTGTGCGAAGTTAATTATCGAGCACTATGTGTACGAAATCGATTAATAAGTAATAAGGGTACGAGTTAATTTTCAATTCAAAGATCAAATTTGGTAAGTATTGAAACTATGAGAAGTGGTATTTGAAATCAAGAGTAAGTGATTATTTGTGGATTGGATGGAATGTTTCTTTTAAATGTATAGTTTGGATGATATAAGTTTATATGTGCAAATGTTTACAAAATCATATTGATTGTTATATGAATTACAAAATGTGATTCGGATATGTGGAAATTTGGTATAAGATATATGTTTGAATAGCTTGGAACTTGAATATATCGATAATGCATGGGAACCAAATATTCATATTAGGTTCGACTTGAATTTTAGAGATAAGAAATGTTATGTGGTTGCACAAGTAAATGAGTAGTTGATGGATCATTGTCTATTAAATTTTTATTAAATTTTTGATATCATGATTTAATGCATTGTTATCACGAAATTGCTTATAACTTACTAAGCTATGATAGCTTACTGTATGTGTTTAATTGCATTGTTTTATAGATTTTGGAGACAAGTAACGAGCTCGGGGATCATCATCAAAGCCTATCACACTATCAACTAATTTTGGTATTTTATAAGCTGAATTTTTGAAACTATGGCATGTATAGGCTGGGTTATATTTTTAAATGATTGTTTTGGGTTGTGTGTATATATATATTATGCCATGCGAAAATAGCTAAATTTTAATATTTAGGACTTATGCGAATTTGGTCATGGAGTTGGCTTATTATGGAAGTATATTTCATAGTGTAATTATGCTTGTGTTTGGTCGTATGGTTTGATAAAGAAGTTATTCATGATATGTACTTGATCAAGTATTTAGCTCATTTTAGAAGTATACCATATAGTATATTATGTGTGATGGATGTTCTTGGTTTGATTGAATATTGAGTTAGTTAATAGTTGTGAAATTTTGACCATGGTATTTTGCATAATTGGGTAAGTAAGTTTCATGATATGTATGATTGGTATTTTAGGTTATATATCTTGATTGTGTAAAGATATGCATGACTATGAGATTCGGTTTTAGTATATGTATTGTATTGATGAGCATGTAATGTGTCTTAGTAGATATAATGGGATATGAATAAATGCATAAATTCCGTGAGAAGCTGAGTACATTATTGATGAAATTTTTATTAGATTTAGATTATTGAATATGTAATACTTTGGGCATATTCGGCCTTATGAGTTGCTTTAATAATTTGGTCATAATGTGCTTGTGTATTTGGCTATGAGACGTATTAAAATGGTTAGGTAAATGGTTGGCTGATTACATGCATGTGAGATAGTTGCTATGATAATGTTTTAAAATGTTCTATGAATGAAATGGTATATGTTGATTTTTATATATGCGAAAGTGAGTATGATATAATTATTGATAAAATTTGATCAGCTATGATGTAATGTTATATAATTGAAGTATATTCGATAATAAATTCGGAATTTGATAGCCATGCGAGTGAAGTTCATTTGATTTGAACTTGTAGTAAAGAATTATGATTTATGTATATGAATGCCTGTTCTGGGTTGGGTTTAGATCGGTAATGCCTCGTAACTATTCTGGCGACAGATACGGGTTAAGGGCGTTACAAACACTTACCCTTTCATTACCTGTTAATTTCCTTTTGTTGGTGCAGAGCTCTTTAAGGAACTTGGCATATCGCAGAATTTGTTTGATGGCATCCAACAATGGTATGTTGATCTCGACATTTCTAAATGTTTCGAGGATCTCCTTGTCCTCTCTACCTTTCGACATTGGTTCAATCGTCCTGGAAATGGAGGTTGAATTATGGCCAATAGAGGTTTCGCTCGGACCTGTTCATCGTTTTTGGGCTTTTCCTGGGTGGAATCTTGGCCAAGATTTCTGCCAGGAATTGGTTCCAGTACTTTTCCACTTCGCAACGTCACTACATTTGCATGTTGTCTTGGATTAGGTTCCGTTTGTGACGGCAGCTTCCCTTGTGAGTTTATTTTCTCAATTAATGTGGTCAACTCTTTTATAGACGCCTCGATTTTCTGTTGAAAATCCTTTGTTTCCTTTTGGAAATCAAGATTTTTCGTAGTATTTGCTGTTGGAAATCAATAGTTTGTCGTTGTATCTACTGTTGGAAATCAGTCACATTAGCTGTTAATTTATTAACCATGGTTTCTAAAGAGGTACCTGAATCTTGTGTTTGTTGTGGAAACCAATTTTGGTATGGCTGGTTATACTGCAGGTTTGCCCCATAGCTCAAGTTGGGATGGTCTCTCCATCCTGGGTTGTAGGTATTAACATAGGGGTCATATCGTCTTTGTGGTGGCCGAGGAAAGTTCCCCACAACATCCAAATAAGTCATAGTATCATTATACAAACTAGGACATACATCCGTTTTATGTTCAGGTGTAGCACATATTCCGCATAATTGGGCTGGTTTTGCATTTTCTGTAACAAGAGAGTTCAGAATATTAGTAAGTCTATCAACTTTATCCTCTAAAGTTGAATTACTTAGCCGGTGAACCCTTCTAGGGGGCTCAAGATTGGCTCGGAACTGCTGAGTATTTGCAGCCATCGTGGATATCAAGTCCCTTGCTTGTTGGGGAGTCATGTTGACCAATGCTCCTCCAGTGGTGGTGTCTACCATGTTCATCTCTATGGGCTTTAAGCCCTCATAAAAGTATTGGAGCAGAGACTGTTCCGTTATACCATGTTGTGGGCAACTTGCACACAACTTCTTAAATCGCTCCTAATAGTCATAAAGAGACTCTGATTCTTTTTGCCTTATCTCAACGATCTCCCTTCATAACTCAAATGCACGTGATGCTGGAAAAAACCTGTTGAGAAACAAACGAGAAAGATCAGCCCAAGTTGTAATAGATCTAGGGGGAAGATAAAATAATTCTGCTAGGGAGAAAGGGAAAGCACGTAATTTGATTTGATCCTCAGTTATCCCCTGAGGTTTCATGCTAAGACAAACCATATGAAACTCTTTCAGATGTTTGTAGGGATTTCCATTTTGCAACCCACGAAAATTTGGCAGTAACTGGACTAAACCTGACTTCAGTTCAAAATTAGTATCCATGGTAAGATACGCGATGTACAATGGTGGTTGTTCTGCAGGAGCTTCGGCAGTTGCCGAATCGTTTGAGCCATTGGTTGATGTGATAGATTCGGGTTTTTGTTAACCCTAGCGTTAAGCACTTCTTTTGGTGAATCGACTTTTACTTTTTCCCTTTCAAGTGTTTGAGTAGGGCTTTCATTAACCCTAGACTCAACTTCGTCGTCGACTTCGATTTCTGTTGGTGGGTTACTCTGAGTCTCAACCACTACTGACTATTTTTTCCGTAACTTTGTCTCCTTGCGATTAGCTCTCACAGTCTTCTCTATTTTTGAATCAAACGCAAGATTACCTAGAGCAGATCTGGTCATAAGAAACAAAAGAAACAAGATTAGTACGTTACCAGTCCCCGAAAACGGAGCCAAAAATTGATGCGATCATTGAGAGCACCAAAAATATCCGATCCTTATAAAATAATGAAAATAACAAAAATAATAGTATAAGGGAAGTAGGGTCAAATCCTCAGGGACCGGATTTGCACAATTGCTTGTTCCTCGAAATCTTGGATAGAGTCGTGCCCAAGAAAACCTGCGTACTTGAAAAAAATAAAAAAAAATAGAATTAAAAGTTTTGATTTAATTGAAAGTGCGGAAATTAAAATTAAAATAGTGGAGATAAATAAAGTTGAGAAAAGTTTCTTATAGAGAGATTCCAGCCTCCAGTTGTCTCGATCCGCCTTAGGTTTAATCATTAGCTTTTAGGTGATCATTCTCAAATAGAATAAGCCAGTTATAGTGGAAGAGGACGCCTACGACTACCAGCTCCAAGATTTTAGACTTACAATTTAGAGGAACCTGACTCTAGCCAACAATCGCTTTTGTAGGACCATCTTATGCTAGATCATCACTTTTCAATGGCGAATGCCACGCCATTTTGTCTCTTGGGCTCAACAACCTCTGACGCAGTAAGCTAACGAACTGACCGTGCAACCTTCCCAAAACATACAAAGTGGTCGTTCCTTACACAAGTTGAAAAGATCACTTTTTAAGGGACATGGACGGAAGCGTCAGCCCCGTAATACGGAGAAACGATGAATACTCGTTGAGAAGGCTAAGCGCGGATTCTAAGCCTCATGAACCCTTTTGAGGATTTTTGACAACCTTTGGCTAGATAAGTTTAGTGGCTCATGATTTTTAGGGAAAATTAAATAAATGTAATGGAAATAGAATTTTTATTGAATAATTTGAAGGGAAATAAGGCTAAGCTTTATGAGGGAGAGAGTGTTTACATAAAAGATGTGTCAAATTTGTGTCACTCCATCCCCTATTTATAGTACTAGGAAACCTAGTCTATTCGTACTTAAATTCTAAAAGATAAATACAAATAAATAAAGATAATTAAAGATAAATGCTAAAATTAAATCTAAATAATAATATTTAATAATTATTCTTTGCACTTTTGCCCTCCAAGTCTTTCATACTTTGCATTTCTGGCACCACTTCTCTCCTACTTCACATGTTGGCCCATTTCATCTTTAAATTCACGCTTTTAGCCCCCAAATTTCCTTTAGCCTTCGATCTAGTCCTTACAAGATAAAAAATCATAAATAGCTCAAATTAGTAGGATCATACTCAAAATAAATGTGTAATTAATACATAAAAATATGTCATTCTAGAGTATTATCAAATGGGCTTAGGCCTAATGGTTGCACACTTGCTTCTCCCACTTGCATATAGAGTTCGAGCTACACAAATCCCCCTCTATTTCATTTTATTTTCGGCAGTAAAGGTAAAATACCATTCAACCCCCTAAAGTTTGAAAACCCTACGTATTTAGCCTTATTCCTAATTACATTAGAATTTTTGCTTTCTTTTTCAAATCCAAATAGAATTTTGCTTTCTTTTCCCAATTTCTTCCCCCTTTTTCTTTTCCATCTTCTTCTTTGCATAATATTTTCTCTCTATTGTTGAAATTATTTTTTCCCGAATCAAAATCAATTCTCGTTCGAATTGTTTTTCCTACTAGTTGTCGATTTCTTCATTAATAACACCCATTTCTTTTCATCCAAGTTCGGTAAGTACATCTCAAACCTAGTGTTTAATCTCAGTTTTCTGTAGAACTCCTATCCACGTTACTCTTGTAATCCGATTACACGATCTTTCTCAGTTTTTGTCGAATCTTTCAATAATCTTGAAAAATCTTGAAATCGGTCATTAACTGGTGTATAAATTTTGTTTGAAAGACTCGTTATAAGTGCATCGGATTAAATTTGATCACGAGGGACGTTGATCGGGCTTCCGGTGAAAGTTGTATGTTCTTGTACAAGTGAATCGGGGCAAACTGTTCCAAGAATTAAGGTCACACAGTCTGCCACAATAACGTGTGGTCCACAGGCGTGTCGACCACACTACACCTCTTACAACCATGTACCTCTGAAACCCTAGGCTAGTTTGAATCTCACACGGCCAAGAACCCTCCATACGGTCGTATCTCTCCTATAGGTTAATTTCGCAAATTCCACACAGCCACAGTATGTTACACGGCCTGGCCACACGATCGTGTAACCCTTCCACACAACCTATAGCACCTCACACAGTCATGTGTCCCCTGTTTATATTTTTGCCCAAAAATTTATGTTATGTGCAGTTTAGTCCTTAGATATCCCCGGAATTGTATTATATATATACATGAAAAGTGAATAATATATATGGATATTGCATCTATGTTATTGATTGTACATTTAACTCGCCTTATGATACTATTAAATCGAATCCATGAAAAATCTATCTTTTTCTACTGTATTGATTAGTCAAAAGCATATTTATTGTTTCCATATCAATCTGTTTTAAGCATATTAATCGTGACTGTATTGATCTGTTATAAGCATGCCATATTGCATTGCATGAGGTGGGGTGAGACTCTTGAAACGAAGAAGTTTTAGCAGTTTAATAATATGCAACACTGGTGATTCATCCACAAATTTTTTCGGCAGCTCTTATCTGCAAACATGTTGTGTATTCACAACTATCTAACAGCGCATTAACCTACAATACTTGTGGTACACTAGAGCTGAGCATGGGTTGGGCCACTCGGCCTGGCCCGAAGGCCCGCCCGAAAAATGGGAGGGTTCGAGTAAAAATGTAGGCCCGAAAAATGGGCTTGGACAGAAAATAAGGCCCGTTTAAAAAATGGGTCGGACCTCGGGTAAGAATTTCTTGGCCCGAGCCCGGCCCGAAATATATTAAATAATTTTTTTAATCTTTTTTTAATTTTTACCTTTACCTTTCATAGTTTCATTTTCATAACCTGGCTTCATTTTCCATCTTTGCCGATCCTTTGCCTAACTTTAGCTCCTACGTTACCAGCCCTCTCCACCTCCGATCCGATCCAGCCCTCTGAATTTAGCTCAACTCTGATCCAGCAGTCTCCACCTCCCAAACACACATTCACCTCCACTCTCCACCTCAATTTCAACTCAGCTCAGCTCAGCTCATTTTCTCTACCCACGGGCCACGGCCACAACAACACAGTAAGCGGCTTACCTCTTCTTCTTCTTCTTCTTCTTCTTTTGCTTTAAAATGTTGGTTATTTCCTTTATTGCTTCTGTTCTGTATCTTTCATTTTATTAGGTTTTTTAATTTTTCTGTTTGATTATCTAATGTTTCAACTGTTTCTGTTTCTTTTTTATCTCGTTTTAAGTCATCTAATCTTGGTGATGGTTCATGGTTGTATTTGTATAGGTCTTTGTTCTTGATAATTTTTTGAGTTTTTGGCTTGAACTTGGTTCGATGGTTTCTAATTAATAACCAACCAGAAGCCATGAAAAATATTTAATTGAAATTAATAATGTTAAACAAGTTTTTGTAGCATACGGCATCATATGGCATGAAAGTGACGAGAAACTCTCTTTGTTACCCAAGAAAGCTGCAACTACAACTCACAAAAACTTGTTCTCTTGTCTTGTAATGTTTTTTTTTTGTTTTACTGAAGTTTCCAGTAAAAAAGAAAAAGAAATTTCAGAAAACTGCTTTATTTTTATTTTTTTATAATCTGACTTGCTGACTATAGCAGCATATTATTATTGCTCACACGATTTTAGATTTTTAAATATAAATGTTTTATCAGTAAAATGAATTTTTATTATTTACATGCTATTAATATTCTTCATGTTATACCAGAAAAATGCCTTGTTAGTTGAAGACAATAAATTGGTTATATTATCATGATTTTATTGATTTAATAATCTTAACAGTCTTGTTTTAATCATCTAGTTTATATTAATTTTATTAATTTTAGGTATTATTTTGATTAAATTTAGTTTGTTTTATGATTTTTAAATATTATTTGATAAAATTCTAAAATATTTTTCATAAATATTTCCAAAAAAAAAAAACAAAAGTTTTTCAATTAAACCCTCTTTGGTTATTAAATTGAGCTTGAGTTCAGATTTGATACGATCGTATTTTCTATTTCAATTTTCTCGGACATAAGAAAATGTATTACCAGCTTCACAAGCAATGTCAAAGCAAATTAATCCCCAGCAGAATTTGTCAAATTTTTGCTCTTTCTTTTTTCATTGTGTTTGGTATGGTATTAGTTTGAAAAGAATGCTTAGCTTCAATTTGTTGAATAATAATGGCGGTGTTGAGTTAGAGTCAGCCGTAGAGGAAGAAATCAGTGACATTGAAATTCCAAGATAAATGCCACTTTTTTATGAGTTGTACATCAATTAATCTCCATGTTATCATCATCATCATTATTTAAGTTCTGATTATGGAAGGTGGCATTTGCCAAAACAAAACTCCTTTCACTTTCACCCTTTTAACATATCATTCCAACTTTTAACTTGTAAATTTTGTACCATACAAATTTAACATTATAAATATAATTTATATCCCATTTTAGTTTAGCAGCATATGGCACATTTTGTCTTATCCATATCATTTATAAATGATTTATATATTATATATAATTGTTGAACAATTATATTAACTTTTAGTTTATTTGGATTCCAGGACTTGAGTTTTTATGACTATGGCTAGTTCGAACACTCCTATACATGTGGACGATAGGTTTAATGAGTATGAAAGTGCTACCAAACGTCAAAAGTCTACCACTTCAAAGGTGTGCGATGAAATGACAAAGCTTGAATGCGAGGACAAAAATGAATTGAAGGCACAATGTAATCACTGTAAGAGTATCTTTTCTGCTAAATCTTCTAGTGGAACCTCTCATTTAAGACGTCATCTAAATCAATATTTGAAAAAAGTTAATAAGGACATCACTCAATACACCATAGCCAATCAACCATCATTAGGAGGTGGTCCATCTATAAAAAACTACAAGTTTGATGCTGATGAGTGTTGTCGAGCTGTTTCTACTTTTCTTGTGTGTGGCAAGCATTCATTTAGGACAGTTGAAGAACTGGGATTTAGATACATGATGAGAATTGCTAGTCCTAATTTTAAGAATATAAGTAGAATTACAGCTGCTAAGGATGTCCTAATGTATTATGCAAAAGAGAGAGATTATATTAAAGAAGAGTTAGCTAAAGCACCCGGTTTAATTTGTCTAACTTCCGATAATTGGAATTCAGAGCATACTAATGATGAATATATTTGCATTACTACATATTGGATTGATAAAGATTGGAAGCTACAAAAGAGAATCATAAGGTTTAGAGCTTTATTTCCTCCGTATGATGGTTTGAACATAGCGGATGAAGTTGTTTTATGTTTATCTCAATGGGGTATAGATAAGAAAATTTTTGGCATCACTTTGGATAATACTTCTTATAATGATGTGTTGGTTTCTTCTCTTAAAAATCGTTTTCGTGCGAACCGAGCTATTTTGTGTGATGGTGCTTTTTTTCAAGTTAGATGCTGTGCACATATTTTGAATCTTATAGTTAAAGCTGGTTTAGAACTTGCTGATGATGTTGCTGGTAAGATTCGAAATGGAATTAAGTACATAAAAAAGTTGGGAATTCGTAGGAAAAGATTTTATGATGTGGCCGACAAAAGTTTTCATTTGAATGTGACCAAAAAGTTGCGTCAAGATGTGTGTGTGAGATGGAATTCTACTTATTTGATGCTTGAATCTTCTCTGTACTATAAAGATGTGCTAGATTATTGGGGCCAACGGGATAAAGACTGTAAAATGTTTGCACTTTCTGACGAGGAGTGGAGAAATGTTACTGTTCTTTGCAAATTTTTGAAAGTCTTTTATGATGTGACTTGTATTTTTTCTGGTTCTAATTATCCAACGGCCAATCTTTATTTCAGAGGGGTTTGGAAGGTTCACAAAGTCTTGGTTGATACAGTTAAAGGTCCTTATTCTTTTTTAACTCCAATGGTTAAACAAATGCAAGAGAAATTTAATAAATATTGGGCTGAGTATTCGTTGATATTGTCGTGTGCTGCAATTTTAGATCCTCGTTACAAGTTGGATTATGTGCGGTATTGCTTTACTACAATCTATGGAATTCATGCTTCGGATTTTGTTGAAACCATTCTTAGCAATCTTAGACTCTTGCTTGATGAGTATGCTAAGAAATCCAAATCCACGTCTTCCTCTTTGGCCGAGAATTCTAATGTCTCAGATAAAGATCCCGTTGATTCTAGTTTGCAATGCAATGTTAATAGTATTGGTTTGGGGAGAGATTTTGATGAGAGTAATGATTATAAACGGTATTTAAATGAATCTAGCACTAAGAGTGAAAAGTCACAGTTGGACATTTTTTTGGAAGAACTGGAGCTTGAGTTGAATAGTCAAATAGATGTTTTGGATTATTGGAGCAAAAGTTCAGTTCGATATAATGAGCTTTCATTATTGGCTCGTGATCTTTTGGCAATTCCAATATCGACTGTAGCTTCCGAGTCCGCTTTTAGCATGGGTAAAAAAGTTATCACACATTTGAGAAGTTCACTTAAGCCAAAAATGGTTCAAGCCATTGTTTGTCTTGATGATTGGATGCGAGCTAAGGGATTTTCAACGGGTAATTATTATTCTCGTTTTATTATTAATTTTATATTATTTTTTATCTATTTGATAATCTAATTATTTATTCTTATTTCATGTTAGAAATTGGTGACAAGAATAACGATGACGATGATGACGATGTTTCGTCGGTTGCTTTTTAGGTTACCTTCCTTTCTAACTGTTGACAATTTAATTTAGCTTACAATTTATAGTTTCTTATAAAATAAACATGTTAATTGGTTAATGTATAGATATTTTGGTTGGTTGATTATATTTTGTAGGTTTTTGGTACTGTTTTGGGGATGTTGGTTTTCTACTGTTTAGTGCTGTTTTTATGCTGTTTGGCACTATTTTGTTGTTGTTTGATGCTGTTTAGTGCTGTTTTGGTGTTGTTTTGGTGCTGCTTTATTGTTCTTTATGGTATTTTATTGTTCCGTTGTCGTTTTTAATATTATTTCGATATTGTAGAACTTTTGTTTTATTATCAATTTGGTTATTATTTTAGTTCAAACAAGTTGTTTCAATTTTAATATAACTACTTCTTATTGTTTTGTTGTCGTTTTTAATATTATTCCGATATGATCTTTGAGATCCTATAGTTTGCTACTTGATTTTATTTGCTAGGAATGGAGATTAGTCAATGTTGAGCACATAATAGTCAACTTTTTAGTCCTCCTGTAGGGGCATTTTATATATAAGGATGTGAAAAGAATTATTAAATGATGAACTAAAGACCTTCTGAACTATCTTGAATAAAGAATTTATATATATATATAATGTGAATTTATATAATGGTGTTATTGTTGTTTGATTGAAGAACATGTTAAATGGTAAGTTAAAGGTATGGTTAACTTCATTTTAGCGAATCTAATAGCTTATCATGTGATTATAATTTTGTACGAATAAAGAACATTAATAATAGCCATTGTAAATCAAGTGTGAAGCTAGTTAGGTATAAATGACATGTCATAAGATATAGATAATAATACTACATAGTTATGACATATGTATTGTGTATGTTACATTTCACATCGTTTGCGCTTTACGTATTGTATTTTGAATGATTATCGTTAGCACTTTGCAACCCCTATTATTGGTGTAACCGATTAGATTTTTGTTAGCGTTTATTCTCAAAGGCATTTAAAAAGTGATTTGTTTTCACTCAATTATTACAGTTAGTTTGAAAATGAAATAAGCATTTCCAATTTAATAAGAGATTTTACTTTAAAAAATTTATTAAAAGAAGTGTTATCTTTCTGGGTATTTTCCCACAAGAATCCGATCGATTTCCCTTCTGTTTAAATTTCAAACACAATTTCAAAGTATATTGATGAAGGTTAAAGAAATAATTAACTTTTCTGCACCTGTAAAAATAGCAGGGAAGCAATCTATTATATATAATAATAGATTTATTATCATTTTTTATTTGTTTCTTGTTTTAATATTTGTTTTTATTTTTTAAATGTATTTAATTTATTATATTTTATTTTTTAATAAAATAAGTTAAAAATTAATATTAGCCGAGCCGGGCTCGGGCCTACCAATGTTACGTCGGGTCGGGCTTGGGCAATTTTTCAGGCCCATATTTCGGTTTGGGTCGGGCCCGGGTCTAAAAAACGGGCCGAAAATTTTTTTTGGCCCGGCCCGGCCCGGCCCATGCATACCTCTATGGTACACCCACCCATTTTTTTAGCAGCTCTTATATGCAAATATGTTGTGTATTCAAAACTATCTGACAGCGTATTAACCTGCAACACTGGTGGTTCATCCACACATATTTTGGCAACTCTTATCTGCAAATATGTTGTGCATTCTCAACCATCTGGCAGCATATTAACCTATAACTTTGTGGTTTATCCACAACCTGGTGTGTAGGGATAGATGAGTTCTAGGGAACTTTTACTATAGTGTGTAGCGTTTGGGTAGGATCTTTTCTATTAAACCGAAATTGTATTGCATTCATAGAGCATGAGCATACAATTTTGAGATTTCTGAGATGGTATAACTATACATCTTGTTGAGCTTATTTGAAATATCAATATTCTGAAACTGCTATTGTGAATTATACTATATGATGTGTTTCTGCATGCTTAATCGTTTGCACTAATTTTCTTGTGATGGAACTCACGCTGAGCTTCCTAGTTCACTCCCTTTTTTATTTCCATTTTTTATAGAAGAACCCACTAGGTTAGGACGCAGACACGGCATCCGAAGGGTCTCGGCTCGCTCTTGTTCTTATTAAAATATTTTACATTTATTTTTTGTTGTTTTTATTATTCAAAGATTGTAATTGCTTTAATTTCAATTTGTGGCATAAGACTTAGATTTTGGGTTTAAATAGTATACATGACACTTAAATTAATTCTCGGTTATTGAAATATGGTTTTCCATTAATTATGCATAAAATCTTATTTTTATTAAATTAAAACTAAGTTGAATGTCACTTTTTTGCTACTAGTTTTTTAGTTAAAACTGAGGGTAATAAATAAATAGAAAGTTAACTAAGTTTTTCTTAAAAACGATCACCGTACATATAAAGGTTCATCTAAAACGGTTTTTGATAACTTGTTATCTTCTGAAAATTGACTAAGTTTTCTACTATAATAAACAAATATTTAATATGATTGTTTCGAAAAACTCCGATAATTCTGGTAGGCCATTTCGAAAACCTCCCTATTTTCTATTTTTTTTAGATATAACTTAAAGATACATAGCAAAATCTCAACTAACTTCTGAAATTAAAGTTTTCCACCACCAATGTATCAAATAATTATCATTCATATTAATTTTTAAAATAACCAAAATATTATATATATATATAGATTGATGTGAGGTCCACCTATTATTTTAATAATATAAGAGAAGGTTTTGCAAGCAACACAACTTGTTTCAATTTAGAAGCATCTGCGTTAGAAAATGGATTAATCCACAAATTGGTACCTAAAACTATACAAATTTTTTTATATTGGTACCTTAACTTTTTTTCTCACAAGTAATGCCTAAATTACCTTTTTTCCCAAGTAGGTAACTTCATTAGTCCAATTGATAAGCTTATTTATAAAAAAAAAAATTAACATAAAAATTGGCACCTAAATTATACCATTTTTTTCCATCTTGTTACATAGATTTTTTTTTTTTGTCACAAGTGATACCTAAACTACTTTATTTTTCACAAGTTGATATCTCTTTTAATTCAACAATTTGTCAAACCATTAAGTCTATTTAAAAGAAAATGTAGTCAATTAAAATTTATCATATGGCAAAAAAAAAAATATTATTTTCTCTTTGTGTATATATATATATATATATATATATATATATATAGTCTTCTTCCTCCCATTTTGGGCTTCTTCTACATATGTAAGCATTTTGAGCTTCATGGTTTCGATCAAGGTTTTCAGAGCCAGACCGATGGTCAAATTGACTAGGCAACCAATTCTCAGTTTGATCGAATCATTCAATTCGATCAAATAAACTATTAAAAATTCATAAAATAATATATATATTTAAAAATAGAGAAAACCGATTCAACTAGTTCAACTATTTTTTTTTAGCCCGATTCAACTGATTTGTAACGGTCCAACCCCTATCTTCAAACTGATACCCCGGTCGATTCTCCGTCTTATCGGTTCGGTCCTAAAAACATTATTTTTATCAATGAAAGAACTTTTTTTTATTTCATCAGGTCAAGCAAGCAAGCGATGAAGTTCGAAAACGAAATTAATTGCCATCATTTCAACCCCAAGATGGAGATTTCGAGCATTGCTGGCATTGCCAAACATTATAAATGTAGAAGAATGAAAATTAGAAAAAGAGAGAGAGAGAATGTAACAAAAAAACTTATTAATATAATTAAAAATTATTTTTCAAAGTTTCTATAACGTGACCGTCTATTAATCTTTTTTTTAATAGATATAATATTTTGGTGTAAAATGGGAAATGGAAAAATATTTCATGTACCACTTGTAACAAAAAAAAAAGGTACAAACTTGGGAGAAGGGTGTAATTTTGGTATTAGTTTGAGGGTTAAGCCTTTTTTTAAAAAAATAAACTAAACTGTTTAACTAACATTTGGACTAATAGAGATACCAACTTAGGAAAATAAAATAATAGAGGTGCCACTTGTTACCCAAAAAATTTAGGTACAAAGATTAGAAAAAAAAGGTATTATATTTTTTAAAAAAAAGTATAATTTAATATCTATTTAATTTCAAAATTAAATGATACAATTAAATTAATTTCAAAAATATATGAAAATATTTTTTATTGTCATTAACAGTAAGTCTTAAATTTTTTAAATATTATAAAATATTGATGAGACAATTTATAGAGCTCGCCACTTGCGCACTATGAACTTCTCCATCAAAGATTGTTTCATTTTATATAAGTTAGTTTCTAAAATTATATAAAAATTTACTTATATCGATATAAAATTAACATAATTTTGTATTATTTCATAATTTTTATATTAATATTTTAATAATCTAACCATTTAATTTCATAATTTTTTCTATCAATATCTTAATAATCTAACTGTTGAATTTATCAATATCTCTATCATATTAGTCTAACATATTATTTATATTAATATATATTTAACGGTTATAAATTCTTTTATATAAAACAAATAATTAAAAAAAATTTGCTTTAAACTTAATTTACATTATCTATATGAATAAAGTATATATTCAATTATTAAACTGTTAAAATAGCAATCATAAAAGAATTATGAAAAAAAAAATATAAAATCATATTTTTACACAAATGTAAACAGATAATTACTCATATATACACGTATGTATTTGATAGAGAAAAACTCCAAAATTTCAATACATTTCAATTTACCATTTCTCAAATTAACTCGAATCTTAAGAAAAAGCATTGAAGATGAGCATGTGACATTTAATTAGGATCCCGATTATTAATGTCTTAATTATATTTAAATATTAGCAATTACTTAGTTGCTAACTTTGAAAGTCAGCTTGGGGAGTAGAAACCAAGAAATCACTAAAAAATGACAGCTAAACAGTTCCATTAATTTTGGCCAACAAATCATTTTAAATTTCATATTTAGGAGGATTGCAATATAAATAAAAAAATTATATAAAAATATATTTACTAAGATTTACTATCAATCATTTCATATATAGAGTAATAAAGATTTATGCTCACATTCATCAATATTGAATTTAATCTCTAAATATATGGTTTGTTTTTAATTATGTTATTTAAAAATTTTATATAAAAATATGAAAAAGATAATAACACTATTATAATTATTTTTGTTTGAAAGGTAAAAATAAATTAAATCGGAAAAGGTAGATGTAATCAGGGGCGAAGCCAGGGGCTGGCATGGCCCCGGCCCCCTTAAAATGTAAAATTGCTATTTTGATTGTTAAAATTTTTTAAAAATTTTAAATTAATAAAGGTAAAATTGCACTTTAACCCCCTAAAGTTATAAAAATTTAATTTAATCCTTTATAAATTATAAAGATATAAACTATAAAAAATTAAAATTTTATCTGCCCCTAAAAAATTGTTCTAGCTTCTCCCCTGAATACAATCCAGTATTACGCAACATGAAATCCACTCGCAGCATCAGAATCTAGTCCAAGAGCAATCTTAAAAAGAACACCACAATTACAGAACAGATAGCATGCTATTACGTCTAGTGATCACAGCCTTGGCAAGCTTATATGCCTCACCATTTTTCATCCTAGGAATCCAAGCAATGAACCATTTCACATCCTCACTCGTGTCCAATAAAGAGTGGATGACATTTCTATACACGAGGTGCCTTTTTAGGATTTTGCACCCAATTCATAACTTAACTAGAGTCAGATTCCACAGTCAATTTGTGATGGTTCGACACCTAGAAGCAAAGAAGATACTCAAGACTTCCTTCACAACTACCAATTCGACCACAATCAGATCAACCTCTTCAATATGGTTAGAAAAAGACACTAGCGTCTTCCCGTCAGCTTCCCAGAGAATGCACCCAATTCCACCATGTCCAAGGCAATGGTTTACTGTCGATGTTAAATTTAACAAAACCGCAAGGGGGAGGTTCCCATTTCACTTGCAAAAAAGATTTAGACTTTATAGGAGGACAAAACTTACTTGGTGCACTAAAAAAATCAGCAACGGTTCCAAGCCTAATTTTAATCACGTCAATAAGTTTCATACAGTCCAGGACTTTTCCTCTAAAAAAAATATCATTTCTGGTCAGCCACATGACTAGACAACAACAAAGAAGCACATTTTCCAAATCAACTCATAAGTTCTTGGAGAGCATACATTCATCCGTGATAGAAAAAAAACCAATTGGATTATCCATTTGGATACCCCTAAAAGCACTAGAGTGCTGCCAAATATTCCACGAAATATCGCAAGAGAAGAATATGTGCTCCACTATTACGGGTTTGCTATGACAAACTAGGAAAAGGTTAGAGTTAAGTAACAACACCCCTCTTTTAGCCAGCTCAGTTTCCGTTGCGAATCTACCACTCAATAGCAACTACACAACGACTATGATTTTTGGAGGAGCTAACCCCAACCAAACCAGTTTCCGTAAATCATATAACATCCCAAAAATTTTGGTATCAAATTTTGCGCAGATCAGAAATGAGTTTAAAAAAGTTTCTGATTAATTTATATGGTATTATTCCTATAATATTAGTAAAAATAAATTATTTTAAAAATTTTGGATGAAAGATAAAAATTTGGAATCTTATGACTCACACTCTCGTCTGAAAAAGGAGGAAAACTATGTGGTTAAATGTCTAATAACTAAACTGAACAAGGGTTAGGAAGTGGAGGTTTTACAAGGCCATTAGCTCAAGGGCTTATTAGCTAACTTCCCATTGGGAGATTTTAGTAAAAACTTGTCTTTTTTGTGCCAATAGGTTAAAAGAGAGTGAATTATTTTACTAGAAAATCACACTAGGTTTAACTCCTAAGAAAGATTGGAAGTTCACAAACGATCCCACTTAAACCCAACCTCCTAAACAAAATATCCTTACAATGTAATTTAATAGCATAATATATCAGTACAATTATACCTTACAAAATATTGAATGATAAATAAAAATCAATAAAGGATACCAAATATTTAACAAGGTTCAGCGAATTACGCCTACATCCTTGAACACTACTAGATATATTTCACTCCAAAAGATACAAGTGAAATATTACAAATAATGAGAGGGAAAAAGCTGCCTTATGAATAATATGACAAGTTTGGGGATGATTCAAGAGTGGAGAAACAACCCCGATTTATAGTAAAACAAAATCTCAACGACTTTGTATTTTTTTAGATGTAGGATTGTTCTATTTCAACAAATCTCCACCTAAGCAAATTTTCAATTCATCACTTGCTGAAATCATCAGTCTTTCAAACTCCACCTACTTATGAGTATCACCTGACTGCTCCTTTTTCACCTTTGAAAGCATGGTAGATTCATCAAAGATGACATCTCTACTGAAGATAATTTTCTTTGTTTCTGGACACCATAGGCAAAAACGTTTTCTGCCTAAAGTGATCCCTAAAAACATTGTTTTCTTTACTCTTAAATCCAACTATAATTCCTTAACATGATAGTATATGAAAAAACCAAAAAAATGTAAGGAATCATAATCTGTAGCAGGTTTTCCACACAATTTCTCTAATGGTATTTTTCCTTCAATTATAGTAGATGGCGGGCAATTAATGAGATGGCATGCATATGTTATAGCCTTAACCCAAAACTCTCTACCCAATCCATCATTGGATAGCATACATCGAACTTTCTCCAGCAACGCCCGACTCATACATTCTGCCACCCCATTCTGTTATGGTGTAGATTTGACATTGAAATGTCTAATAATGCCATCATATTCACAAATCTTTGCAAATTGATCACTTTTATGGTCTCCACCATTGTTTGTGTGAAGGTGCTTGATCCTTTTGCCCATTTGATTTTCCATCATCTTTTTCCAGTTAAGGAAAGCTCTTAACATCTCATCCTTTATCTCCATTGTATACACCCACACTCTTCGAGAATAATCATAAATAAAAGTTACAAAATAATGTTTTCCTCCCAAAAAGCTTGGTTTAGAGGGACCCTAGACATCTAAGTGAACATAATCCAATATGCATTTAGTATCATAGATTGCAATCCCAAACTTCACCATTGACTACTTCCCTTTGATACAATGCTCACAGGAATCTAGTTTTACAACTTTTTTCTCCTTTCAATAATCTTTGATTTATGAGTAATTCTAAGGATTTTTCACCTGTATGCCCCAAGTGCATATGCCATAGCTTAAATGCTTCTAACTCCTGATTTTTAATTCATGTCGCAGTAATTGTCCCATTAATTGTACTACCTAGATAGTGGCACAGGTTATTATTCTTGCGGGCCCCTTCATTACAACGTGTGCACCAAAAATAATCTTCATCACACCATCTTTAGCTCTCACTTTGAAACCTTTTGATCTAAGGTTCCCACAAAAATGAGATCTTTCATCAAATTCGGCACATAACGAACATCATCTAAAGTTATGATTGATTCATCATGATTTCTCAATTAAACAGAACCAATCTCATATGTAGTAAGAGGAGTATTAATTGTTGTATAGACATCGCCACCCTTTAGTTCTTTAAAATCAAAGAACCACTCCAAATACGGACACATATGATAGCTACAAGCTAAATCCAACATCCATACATCAAAATGGCATGTTATTGATGTAATAAATGAAATATCTAAATCTTAATCATCACACTAAACTACACTTGATTATGCTACAACTTTCCTTTTATCAAATTTACCCTTATTTTCAACTTCAGGCAATCCTTTTTTCATCGTCCTTTCCCTCGACAAAAACACACTTGTTTTGAGATGGTCATTCATGCAACAACTCGTACATCTAGCAAACAGGTTAAATGCCAAAATGGTAAACTGTCATTTGGCAAATAGCTTGAAAGCGAGAAGAATAGCTCACTGTCAATTAGAAGATCATCAAGCAAACAGACTTTGGCAAACAATATGACGAATAGTCCAAATGTGGCGGACAGTCCAAGAGTGCCAAACAAGCCAATGTGGCAAATAGTTTAACCATCAACTCCCTCGAAGTTTTTGTTACAAGCTAACAAGCTACTAACTTATTATATAAAGTAACAGTGTTGATTAGACAAAAATTAGCCAATGAGTAGATTCTATGTATTTAGATTTGTCAACTTGTCAAGTTGCAGTTGGTGTTTTTCTGTTTAAAGCTATACATTGTATGTAATTTGTAAGTGTAATCGAATTGAAAAATAGCAAGTCGCATTTGATTGCTAATCTTTGCTCTGTTTTTTTTCTTCTTTTGTATCAAAAAACCAACAATTGTATCAAGAATAGAGGAGAGCTGGAAGGTAAGAGGAGCACGTTGAGGGAACTTTTCAAACAAGAAACAAAGAAGGCTCGAGCTCCTTTAACAATAGAGGAAAGAAAAACTAGTCAGAAAAGACAAAAAAGTCAAAGAGAGAAGGTGGAAAGAAGAAATATCCACAATGCTCTCATTGTAAAAAGACTACTCATTTGAAAAAGTTTTATTGGTTCAGACCAGGCATACAATACAAATCTTGTAAGTAATTTGGACACATGGAGAAGTTTGCAAAATTAAGGCGTGAACTCAGCAGCCACAACAGCATCAAAATACTCAAGCTCAGGCAGCTGAGGGAAATCATGCTCAGGAGGAGCAAGTATTTGCATCTTCTTGTTTTGTAGCTAAAAGAAGAGTCACATAATGTTGGTTGATCGACAGTGGGTGCACCAACCACATGACCTCAGATGAAAGAATCATCAAAAATATTGATAGAAGTTGCATTTCAAAAGCAAGGGTTGGAAATGGCCAACTCATACAAACCAATGGAAAAGTAATGTACTAATCAATATGCCATTAGGTACTAAAGTAATTTCAGATGTTCTTTTAATGCTTAAAATAGATCATAATCTCCTTAGCATTGGTCAACTACTTGAGAAAAATTATAGTGTTGTTTTCAAGGATAGTGGTTGCACTATATTAGACTTGTTGGGACAGGAAGTTATCACAATCTCGATGATAGATAGGAGCTTTGTATTGGACTGAAACCTGGAAAACCCAAGAGCTTAAAATAGTTTAGTTGAGGAAACAAAACTGAATGTTGTCAAATGAGCATGACATATTTGGTTGAGAATATAGCCAAAATTGAATATCAGAATGTCGTCTATGAAGTCTATCAATTTGAGAAGCAAGCGAGGCTTCCATTTCCAGCAAATAAAGCTTGGCATGCCAATGAAAAGCTTCATTTGGTTCACTCTGATATATGCAGACCAATGAAGACACCTTCTTTGAATGGCAGCAGATATTTTATCTTGTTTATTGATGATTTGACAAGGTACTGTTGGGTTTACTTTTTGAAACCAAAAATTGATGTAGCTAAAGTTTCCTGGAAGTTTAAAATATATGTTGAAAATTAGAATGACAGCAAGTTAAAGATGATCAAATCTGATAATGGAACCAAGTACACTTTAGATAAGTTTGAAAGCTACTTTGAAGAAGCTGGGATTCATCACCAACTCACCAATATTTACACTTCGCAAAAAAATAGAGTGTGTATGTGTGTGTGAGAGAAAACAAGATTGTGATGGACATGACAAGGTGTTTGTTAGTTGAAAAAAAGTTGCCAAAAGAATTTTGGGCTGAGGCAGTTAACACTTCAGTTTATTTGTTGAACAGGTTGCCAACCAAGACTGTAAAAGAGAAGACTCCATTTGAATCTTGGTACGGGTATAAGCCTTCTGTTTCTCATCTGAAAGTATTTAGCTGTATTTGCTTTGTTCATGTGCCTTAAGTGAAAAGAAGCAAATTGGAGAAGAGATTGTAGCCTGAGATTTTCCTTGGTTACAACAGTAACAAGAAGAGATATAGTATTTATGATCCATTCTCCAAAAAGATAGTGGTAAGCAGGGATGTTGTGTTTGATGAAGAAAGAACATGGAAATGGGATGTTACTGAAGCTGAAATGCTTGAGCTGGGGTTGCAACCTATGGACAGTGAAGTTGAAGAAGAAGACGTTGATGACATACCAATTAGGGGTATGCAACCAATTGCTAAAATTTATTAAAGAGCAAAGGTAGTAGTTCTTGAACCTACGAACTTTGAAGAAGTTGAAAAAACAAAAGGTTGGAAAGAAGCTATGCAAGCTGAGTTGAACATGATTTTCAAGAATCAAACTACGGAACTTGTTGATAGGGTATCATACAAAAGGGTTATTAGCTTGAAGTGGGTGTTCAGAACCAAACTCAATGCCAATGGTTCACTCAACAAACTAAAAGTAAGGCTGGTTGTGAAGGGTTTCAATCAGCAATATGGGATTGATTACTTAGAGACACTTGCACCAGTGGCAAGGCTGGATACAATAAGATTGTTGATAGCTTTGGCGACACATATGGGATGTTAAGTCAGCATTTTTAATTGCTACTTGCAAGAAGAAATTTATGTGTCACATTTCTTGATTCTACTTCAATGTCATGTTTCTGTTTGTTTCAGTTGCTTCGGCAATGGATATAGCATCCTACATTTGGATTCGCCGTCTAAGTTGGGAGTAAGGTGTCACAAGATCACTTATCAGTGCCTCATTGTAGGATCTAATGTCCACCATGCCTTAATGATCAACTTAGTGACACTGTTGGAAAGTCTATTTTGAAGCCTATTTTGATACATGCACAGAAGGGATAAAATTCATTAAAGTCAATTCAACCAAGTTGACAATTTTTAAAATTTAAAAGATCAGTCGACTTGTAACAAATTTTCAAGTTTGACTAAGAAATATAAAACTCCTAAACAACTCAATATAAATAAAAATAATAATAATATCTAATAAATAAAATATTGGGAATAAAAAAGTAACTCCTAAACAACTCTTAAAATTTGGAATAAATTAATAATAAAATATAATAAGTACAATATTGGACTCATATATAATAAATATTAAGCCTACTAATCGAACTCAATAAGATTTAAACTCGAATTAAAGCTTGAAACTCATAATTTCCCGTAATAATCTCGTCCAAAAATTTCACTTGCGCAATCTTCACTAAAACGGTCATAACTTGAGCTCTTGAACTCAAAATTGAGTGATTCAAAGTACGTTTCAAAGCTAAAAGGTAGATCTTCAAACTCTATATAGACATTTCAGCCCAGAAATGTTTGTATCCTATCCAAAAATTAGTTTCAAGTCAACTGATATTCCAAAATTGAAAATTGGCAGCTAGGTTGAATTTACTTTAATAAATTTCACCACATCCATGTATGTATCACATTTATTGATGGAATCACCAAAAGTTATAAAGTACTTATGTCGACCACCAGTCCCTTGACTTGAGCTTTGAACCTTACCTTTTGCCTGTGCATTTTCCCAAACCTAATGATTTGACCCTTCCACTGAAAGCCAAAAAAATGTTTCCCATGTGAGATCCTAGCATACTCTTGAACTATTATGATAATTTATTACCATCTTAAAAGATATTTTTTAAGTAATTTTCCTTATCGACTTGATGCCAAATTAACTTGTGACATTAACTCAGTCAATCACGTTATATGTAGTATAAATGACACTATAATAAGAAAATCTATTTATTTGGGTAGGGGTAGGGGCCAAAATTAGAGCAACTTAGGTAACTATGTTGAGGGACAAATGAAGAGCGTGCTAAAGGTTGCAAGAGATGGAGTTACGAATTCAAGGTGCTTTACTTCCGTGGAGAAAAATATGTAGTAGGAGAGATATGATGCTTTTCCTAGGCTAAGGACGAGCTTTTATAGGCAAGGTTGACCATCTCTTAGCCTTGGATCATGACATGTGTATGGCGCAAGTTTCATCAAGGTTGGCCACTTGAGGAGCATTATAGCCTTCTAGACAGGGGTGGCGCTAGAGGGTTGGCAGAGGCCCCCTCTTTCCCCTAAAATGGAAACTTTCAATTTTGTTCCTTTAAATTTTTTAAGTTAGTACATGGTAAGATTGCACTTTGAACCCCAAAAATGATAAATTTTTTATTTATTCATTTAAAAGATTATAAAGATATAAAGTATTAAAATGGTAAAACTACATTTTAGCTCTTATAAAAATATACAACTTAATTTTGACCTCTCAAAAAAAAAAATTCTGGCTTTGCCCCTGCTTCTAGATAGGATGAAGCTTAATTAGGCAATGTCTCATATATGATCTATGCAAAGAAAATTTTAACAACTACCTTTCACGAGATAGATCAAATGAATTTCTTGTGTTATACAAATGTTCATTCTCGA
This sequence comes from Gossypium bickii, assembly GCA_025503065.1. Lineage (NCBI taxonomy): Eukaryota > Viridiplantae > Streptophyta > Magnoliopsida > Malvales > Malvaceae > Gossypium > Gossypium bickii. Next base: position 26,076,115 of record CP106719.1, read on the forward strand.
AGTCTAGCCTTGGCGAAATATTTCTTTAGACAAAGTAGTAGTTGGCGAAATTGTATCGCGGGACGAAGTACTATAATAAACTACATATTTTATATAGGTTAATATTTGATACACTAACAGTGTACTCTTTTATTCCACAAGTAAATTTAAAAAATTGTCACATCTCTTTTTTATATTTTACTATACTTTTATAGAATATTTGTTGACCCCTTAACGCTGCTTATAAAGTTGAAAAACAATGTATCAAATATTTTCCTATAATCGTAAAATTAATGCTGGAGAAAGTGAGGTTGTAAGTTCTTTCCCATTATTCAGTAACCGACTTAGTTCTTTCTTATTCTCAATATACGTATATACACAAGAAGGGATTGTATGAAACTGTGATTTTACGTCATCCCTATCCTTTTCCAAAAGGAGAATGACAAATTAGATTTTTCCTCCTGATTTTTAGTATTTTTAGTTGAATTTGAATTTTTTTTCATGAGGAAAAGGTTGAAAAGTCAGGAGAAAATCTGATTTGTCATTCTCCTATTGAAAAGGGATATGAATAACGTGAAATTACAGTTTCATACAATCCCTTCTCGTATATACACATGTGTGATTTGTGTTTTGTATAATCCTTTCTTAGTAATAATAAATTTAACTGATTTTACTAAATAGATAGCAAAGGCTGCTTTGTTGATGGATTATTTTTATGATTTTTATTATAATTTAAATGTAAATCCTAAACGCCATTGATATTAGTAGGGGTATAATTATCATTTAAACTTTTTAACTTTTAAACAAATTATTGAAATTAATAACCATACAATTAAACCTAATATCATTTTTTTTCTCTCAAAATTAAAAAAAAAAACAAAAAAAAACTGCTCACCTTTTAAAAAATGTTAAATGTTAGAAGACCATCAAACCTTCTAAAATTCTAACCCCTAAATTTTTAGTCATAACATAATTGATTTATAGTAAACAATATTTTAATTTTAACTTAATTAATTAATATCCTCTGCATACATCTTTCACAATTAAATATTTGCACATACTTTAGGTACGTTTCTCCACAAATGGAGGTACTCCCACTCTATGAACTCACGAAGCTCTCTACAAAGTTGGCAGACAAAATCTGAGTTTTGAGACAATACTTTCGATTGTTAAAGGCTACATTGATTGCTCGACAAACGACACTTCAGAGAGTTCTCTCTCGAAGTTGATCCCCTCAACAATAAAAATGGAAAAAAATTGTAACATTATACTAATTAATATATAATTTCGATAAAAATATAAATATAGCTTAGCCTTATAGAATAAATATTAATATAATATATAATATAGTAAATAAAGAACTTTTATAGATGTAGATTATCTTTATTAAATACCACAGGATTCAAGATAGAATGAGGATTAGGGACTTTGCATGATTTGCTCTTGCTAGACATTATAATCGGAAAATTTTTGTTCCATATTAAATTTTGGGAGTAAAAGCAACATCCTTAAAAATGTTTGTTCACTACGAAGTTTTTATTAGATAATTCAACTTATTTTGAGAGATACCACTTTAATTAGTTTAAACAATAATTAAGTATTTTCTTCATCAACCAGGAGCATAACAATACAACAAGATCGTGTATAAAAAAAAAATGCAATGCGTTAGATATAAATATCTTTTTTAGTAATTTTGATTTATATAGAGTAGTGACTAAAACTATTATCTGACACTCACTTAGCACAAGTTTAGACCGTGTTACCCTGATCTCCACTTATAATCTTGTATAAAAAGTATCATTTTCAATAATGTTTTTATAAATTAACTCATATTTTATCAAGTCTTGATCTAATTAAAAAGATTAAAATAACATAACATAAATTCTATTAAATTTTTTAGCAATTTAAGAAAAATAAACAATAAAAATAATGACAAAACTATTAGAATCCAAATACATTAATCGTCATTATTTAGAATTAAAATTCGAACATTGTTAAACATCTTTACGTCTTTCTTAAAAAAATTAAAAATAATACTCTAACTCTTCGATAACTTACAAATATTTTCAATTTTTTGTTATTTATTTTATTGAATATACACAGCAAAATTGAAGTATATAATAATCAATGCAATAACCAAAAATGGATTGCAACCCTTTGCCATTGCAAAATATGTGTCACCAAAAATGAATGATTACCAATTCTTAATAAATTCTCATTAATTTAGCATATATGTTATATGTAATTTAATTGGGAAGTAAGCACGAAATAATCAAATAAAATTTATTTTATGTTTGCTTATTTTATTTTTTATTGTTTTATGAACAATTTGATATACATTGAAAGTAACCTTTTATCATTTTTTATTGGTAAATTTTAAGTCTGATATGCAATCTCATAAAAATAGTAAATAATTAACATACTAATATTTAGAAAACAAAATAAGCATTAAATTAAAAAATAATCAACATAATAAATATGGTCTTCAAGTTATAAATTAATTTTAAAATTATATTTATGTATATTAAAATAAAAAAAATACAATTATGTTTTATGAATATATATATATAGATAGATAGATAAAGATCATAAATTAAAGCAAAAATACAATTATGTTTCATGAATATATATATATATATTTAGTGGATCCACGACACAATAATTATTTTATTTATGTACGTTCAATTTATTTATCCTGTTAGTGCTAACTATTTCATTTAGCAGTAGTATATGTCCAACATAAGTAAATTATATTATTGTTAGAATATTTTTATCTTTTTAGTTTTTATTTTGATAAAATTAGTGAAAAAAAAATTACATATATATGTTGAGATTTGAATTAATACAATTAACATTAATAAATAAAATAAAATTATTTACCGCTTTAACCAAAACTTTATCTTAAATTTCAATGCATTTCATTATTATATAATTAGAGTGCATTTAACATTCTTAATTTGATATATTTATTTATTTAAATTTTTTTCACTCACAATTAAAATTAATTTTGGTACAAATAAAATGTGTTATTATTAGTAATTTCAAATCTTCCGTTTTACTATTTATTGTATGCTATTTTAAATGCTTACATGTGTTTTAAGTATATAATTTTTACACGCATCCGCATAATTATATTTTATTTCTTTTTAAGATAAACTATACTTGTAGTCACATAAATATTAATAAATTTCTTTTTTAATCATTCACTATAAAAATTTTTAAAATAATTTTGAACTTTTTTCATTTAACAATTTGAATTTATTAATTTATACTTTTTTTCCCAAAAAAAAAAAAAACAAAACTATCAAGATAGTTTTCCTTTATTTATTATTTGTACTATTTACGTGTCCTCGGCCGCGGTACATGTTAGCACTCTCATAAAAAACTTGGCGATTTAATAGGAGAGCTACAATTATTGACCACTTTATCTTAGACCCGCAAATTGATGGATAAGGTTCTATTTGAGTTGCATTAATTTAAAGTTATTAATTTGTATTTAAAATATTAATATTTGATTTGAATTTTTTATTAGATCATGGCATATTGATTGGGTAAAAAATTAATGTCATAAATATATTTATAAGAATAATATAATAAATAGATGATATTTTAATTGAAATGAAAAAGTTAAAATATTAAAAATATAATATTTTAATTGATTTAAATATCATCATGTGCTGTTTTTCTAGATTTTACATAAAACATAAATGAAAGAATTTAGTAATTTTGTTTTAGTAATATCTAGTTCCTTTCCCCAAAAAAAAAATACTCTTATAATAATGTTTGTTATTTTATAATAAAAAAATTTGATAATTTATATCCGTATTAAAATATGATATTAACTTAATTAATCTTTAAAATTTTACTTTTGATTAAACTAATTCCTTTTATATATACGCTGGGTAATATTTTTGAGATGCAGAGAAAAAAAAAACATTGCCAAGCACGTAGTTTTAAAATCAAAATCAATTTTTCAATTTTTATTAATTTTTATTTAATGTATCATTATATTAAATTATTTAAATGTTATTTATTATTATAATTTTCCTAAAATGTTTAAATATCATTTACAAATATCATTATATTAAATTATTTAAATATTATTTATCATTATATTTAAAATTTTAAAATGTCTTATGTATCATTAATTTTACAAATAATTTATATTAATTATTTAAAAGTATTTAAAATTTAAATTTCATGTATTATTATATTAAATTAAATAAATATCATTTGAATTAATTCATTTTTTATTTTTCAGCTTTATGTCTAAAATAAACATTTTAATTTGTAATCATATTTTTTTTCGACAATGCTAAATATTATACAAAACTAAGCTTTTTCTGATAATATTTTTTCAAAAAACTTTTCTTCGATTCCTTTTAAAAGCATTTTTTTTAACAATTCATTATAAGTTCTTATCATATCTGCTCTTTTTGACACAATACCTAAAACTATCCATAGCCCCTCCCCAACCTATAACACTCGAACCCACGATCTTCTGCATTAACAACAATACTCATGCTAATTGAATTAATACTTAATTGACTTTTAAAAGCATTTTTAAATTGGAATTGCAATGTCAAAATAACCCTTAGTATTATTATTGAATGTGCTTCACTTTTACTTGATATTTTATTGAATGCCAAACTAACCCTTAGAACCTTATAAAATATCCATCTTAATATTTTTATATCAAAGAGATTTCAATTTTTTTTATATTCTTCATGTCTATTTTGTGGTTTATGTTCGAAGTTCAAGGTTGTCCCTCTTAACAATATCGTTTCTAAGATTTGAATTTGCGTTCTCTCCTAAGATTTGAACTAGTATCTTTAAGATTGTCATTGCATATTTTTATCACATACTGGATTATATTTTACAATAAAATAAAATTAAACAACCATAATGATATTGTTGCGTATAAACTTTTAAAACCAAATATTATGGTTGTTAAAATTAACCTTACACGATGTTTAAATATCGCCATGTAACATAAAAATATTCAATTATTATGTTATAGTGCCAATTGAGTCTTAGCTCGATTGGCATCGGCATTATTGCCAGTGCATGACGACATGGATTTGAGTGTATTGAAGTGCATTATCCTCCTATTTAAGGGTTTTGGAGAGGGTTATGTCATTGCAAATTAATATTTCGCAACTATATAAATATCGTTACTTAAAAGTATTAACAACCATATTATTTTTTTATATGAAAAAGAAGGAAAATAAATAGCCTTAATCAACAATCTCTTACATGGAAGGTACTTATTTTATCCTCTAGTAGTAGTTTTCTAACGTGAAAATTAGGGAAATCAATGATTCTGAGTTCAACATCCTCACTAGTACAAGTTTTAACTAGCCAATCTGCCGCCATATTACCTTTTCTTAGAACATATTGGAAATTAACCATTTGGATGTGCCTTGTTGCTTCGTTGAACTTCCTAATAAGTGTAGAAGAAGAAAGATTCACGTTACTCTTCTTTATCAATTCAATAGCTATCAAACAATCACTCTCTATGAGTACCTTGGTGTAGTTTCTAATTCAAGTTATTTCTATCCATATAGGATAGCCTATAATTTTGAGTTAACCACATTTCTTCAACCAATAAACCTTCTAAACCCTATCACCCAATTACCGTGTGAATCTCATATCACTCCTGCAGCTGTTGATCTGTTATCATCTCTGTTGGAAGCTCCATCTGTGTTTATTTTAACCCAACCCGAACTAGGAGGACACCATTTAATCCGCATAGCCTGACCTAGTCTCAATTTATCTTTGTTTGTAGCAGCACCTTTGATCGTGTTGGCAAAAGTCTCTGAGCTACGGATGTGCCTTGTTACTTCGTTGTTCTTCTTAATAAGCGTAGAAGAAGAAATATGTGAGTTGCTCTTCTTTATCAATTCAATAGCTATCAAACAATCACTCTCCATAAATACCTTGGTGTAGTTTCTAGTTCGAGTTATTTCTAGCCCATGTAGGATATCCCATAATTCTGAGTAAACCATATTTCTTCAACCAATAAACCTTCTAAACTCTACCACCCAGTTGTCGTGTGAATCCCGTATCACTCTTGCAGCTGCTGATATGTTATCATCTCTATTGGAAGCTCCATTTGTGTTTATTTTAACCTGACCTGGTTTCAATCTATCTTTATTTGCAGTAGCATCTCTGATCGTGCTGGCAAAAGTCTCTGAGCTACGGATTAACTCCTCAATAGTGTTGCTGTACTGTTGGAAAATAAACATATTCCTATTCTTCCATAGTAGCCAACATAAGACAACAAAATTTATGCTGGAATCAACACTCTCATTCCAAAATTTTATCTCATCTTTCAAATTTGATTTAATCCAACCAAACAATTCTAATGAAGAGAAATACAATAAATAATTTTGAGAAATCACCTGGCTCTACAAAGCATTCACACCATGGCATTCCCTTATAGCATGGATTATGGATTCTTGTGTTGCCTCACATAATGCACATCCGGCATCATCTATTAAATTCCTCCTAGCCCTTCCCTCATTCGTTTGAAGTTTCTGATGCATCACCAACCATATAAAATGTATAATTATTGGTTGTAGGTCATTCTCCCAAAAAACACTCCAATCTTCATTAACAAACATGTCATCCATTGCACCTAAACTATTATACGCAGTCTTAATTGAAAATTTGCCATTTCCATTCGGTTTCCATAGGTAGCCATCAACGCCCAACTCAACATAAGGATGATAGCACCCTACAATGCATTCCAAAACTTCCTTGGTAAAACAATTTGCAAAATAGTCCAGTTCTAATAGCCATTTGGGTTAACCAAATCAACTACCTTAAGATGAGTGGGAAGGATCAATCCATCTAGCACGTGATCTCTAAGTGGCCCTAACTCGAGAATCCAACAACCATTCAGGAAATTAGTCATCTGTCCATCAGCAATACTCCAACAAATATTATTTCGAAAGCTTTCCCAAACTCTAGATAAAGAATGCCGCACATATGAGGAGTTTGATTTATAAATTGATTGCGACAATATACCTTCAACCTTATGCTTACTGCACAATAGCCTGACCCAAAGGGAGTCTAAGTTAGTGACTAAATGATACGTAAGTTTCATGAGAAAGGATGTTGTATGGAACTAATCTTTTCAACCCAAGCCCCCAACTTGTTGGATCACCGGTACGCCCCATAGCGCAGCGAAAAAATTATTTCGGCGATCATCAACTATGTATCCATGTATGAGGAACGAATCAGGTTGAAAATATACCTTTTCAAACTGGAAGGACGGTGTGTAATGTTGTTGGTTGAAATCCTTTACGTAATGCCAATCCAAGCTACAACAAAAGTGTCTTGGCCTCTGCGTAGTCCACCAGTCAACCTTGCAAATTGTCCCTTTGATCAGCAATCTTCAATTTGGAAACTAGTGGTTTTAGAAGATCCACTTGTACAGCAAACCTTGCAAATTGTCCCCTTGATCCTTTATCAGATTGATAATCAATTTTGATTACCGATCCCATCTCCCCAATTGCCTGGAGTATACTTCTTTTATAAAGCGCTCCTGAAATTCCAGGAATTCGAATCCAGGCCACAACTCTATGGGGAAATGGCTATAAAGTCGAAAAAGATTTCGACCATGGCTGCACCATAAGATAGTGCCCGTATATCACCCAATGACCATCCGCAAGGACTTTTTTATAATCCTGCACCGACTCAAACTTTGCTAGGTAATAGTCGTTTTCTATATCCATAATTTGAAACCGCATGAATGGTTTCCACAAAGCACAAACCTTATTCCATAGCATTATAGTTGATTTTCCACAAAGCAATTTGACAACTACCGTCTTGGACATACTCTCCTCAATCAGAGAATACACTCTATCAAAAAAATCTATCGATGGAACACCATCCACAATCTCCTTTTTCACATCACCTTCCCGTAACTCAATATCCTCCTCCTCCTCCCAATTACTTTCCAACGAGTTATTAGTAGGATTCGTATTCATAACAGCATCCCTAAACGAAATAGGCTTCAAAGCCATCGTATTAGTACAGTCCATCCCTCCCTCTTCATGTGGAGGTTCCTCTTCTCTCCGCCTAACTTTCTTGCTTGCCCGACCCAGCGCTCCTCCCGTTTGATCGCTCATGACAAAAAAAAAAATTATATAAAAATATCTATGAATATGATCATATTAACAACCATATTATTATCACATAAAGTGTTTGGCAACCACATTTTATTGTTGTTAAAAAAAATTGGTAATGACATATGGTCGTTGTGTAATGTAATACACAACCAACTAAAATGTCATCACAAAATAATAATTGACAACCATTATATTATAATTACATAAAAGATTTAGCATCTAAATTTACATTGTTGTGAATTCTATTTTGCAACCAATATATTATTGTTACGTAATAGTTTTTGTTACTGAAATATTGTCGTTGATTTATAGATTTCGTAATCAATTTTATTGTAACTAAAACATTTTTACACAAATAAATTAAGTTGTTGCTAATAAGACATTATAATTGAAAACGACAAAAGTCATTACAATATATATAATTAAAAATTGTTTTTTTTTTTTAATTTGCAAAGTGGTTGCACATACTTGAGACAATGAAGGTATAAGTAACAATCCTGCAATGACCTCACAATTACTTTTTGTCGTTACAGTAAAATTTTGAGGAAACAAAAAAGGATAGAAACTGAAGAGACCACACGACTAAGAAAAAAAAGGGGAGACTTGTAGGAAAAAGCCATGGCCAAAACGACTTGAAGAATCAGTGTACGAGCATGGAGTAGGAAGGAAATCTGAGAAGAAGTAAAGGGAGCACGACACAATGAAAGAGAGGAAAGACAAAGAAGGATCGAGTTGTGCAGCAACATTCACATTTTTGGTCTGTAATTTACTTCTTTTATCTTAGTTTATGTACTAGTCATTGAAATGCATGTTTTCGAGGCTATGTGTTTATTCCCATTTAATTTCCTCAACCTTGAGTTTTCTCAAGTTCTATGGTACTTGCATCTCATGCTACTGTTCATTCTCGTCTCTATTCAAGTTTGGCTCTTTTATAATACGATAACTACTTGAAGGATATTGAGAATAGGCTTTGTTAGAAAAAAAAAATCATTAACTTGCATGTGCTCTCATTTCATGAAAATCAAACCTTTGTGGCATGAAGATATTTATACGTGTGTGCACCTTCCATGCAAGGCTTATTATGTCTCCATGCAAGTTTTTAAGGTTTCTATACAATATTGTAATTCGTGTGAGTATAATTACATAGGTATATATCCATATTTTGTGAGAATGTCATTTTTGCTATTATGAGTACTATAACTTAATTAGTATTGCTATTATGTACAGCTAGCACTGTTATATATGTGTGTGATCACGAAGATACAACGTAATTGTTGGCCATTTAATATGTTTAATTTTGTGTTATTATCTAATAAGCATGAGCTTACAATCATTGACGTGTATAAACTTATTTTCAAATTAAGGTAACATTTTAGTATTAGTAAGATTGATGAAGTCATGACTAAAATTATTGAAATGCGATTTCGTTTTATTGTTGTTAATTTTGGAACCTCTTTTTGTAATCCGAATAAATAAATGTTTTGTTTTGTTATAATAAAAATAAAATGTCGTAGGTATTTTAATTTTTATGTTAATTTCATATTCATATATCATAATTAAACATGTAAATTTGAATTTATAATATTCAAAACTCAGACAACACAAATTTAATAATGTATCAATTTTGGGCATCACAAGGATGTTTAAACTTTTCTCGCGCGTAACCAACTCTTGAACTTGAATTTTCTTTGATTTTCAACATAGACCTAACAATTATCATTTTAAAAGGATTTTTCAATTTCTTTTCTTAAAAAAATAATTTTGTGGGTGTCCGATCGCACCTAACAAAAAAGATTAGTGGCGACTCGTGTTCTTAACTAAAACCCAGTGTTTTAAAATCTTCATTTTTCCCACATATTGTCAAGCTAATTTTTTGGTTAAAAATGGTTTCGACATGTAATTTAGCCTCTATACTTTTATTTCTAGGAATTAGTCTCTCTACTTTTTAAAATTTCAAAAATTAGGTTCAATTGTTAAATCTATTAAGTTTTGCTAAGGTGACAGCTTTTTTAAAAAACACTCACTTGGTAGCAATGTAACTAAGATAAAGATGTAATAACTTAAATTTAATAAAATGATTTTAATAATGTTAAACTGAATTTTTAAAATTTGAAAAGTTGATTAAATTCTTAAAAATAAAAGGAAAAGAAATCAATTCTAAATTTTATGAAAATACATATACTTATGACATATTTTAATTCTTTTATATTCACGTGTTTTTGTTTTGTTAATTAATTATATTTAGGTTAGGATAATATTCAAGTAGTTTCCAAAATATTATTCTTATTTAATTTCCTTACCATAAAAAATAATATATTGCTCTCTTTTTTCACTCGACCATTTTTTTATTTGTTGAAACTATCTTTTCAATTTTGTCGGTATAATTCTTAGTAGTTAAAAAAAAATAGAAGAAAAAAGAAGACATTTCTAATTTTCTATTATTATAAAGAAAAAGGACGTTGAGCTCAATAAATGAAGTGCACAAATCCAAAATTACTAAATATATTGAGTTTTTGTTTGAACGCGGGTGTCTTTTTGTTTCTTTCATTGTCTTAGCACTGAAAATTAATTTTTAAGAAAATCTTTATTCAAAAAGAAAACTTATTGCATGAATGGAAGAGTCTCAACTAATTATGAGTCTTGAAACCAAAGAAATGACTTCCAAACCAATAAAAATTCATATATTTATATTATTTTACAATATAAAAGTATTTAAAAATATTATTTATATATATAATTTCAATTATGTTTATAATTGGATTAAGATAAGTTTGGATAAATTTAGTCTATCCATGTTATATTATATTTTATATGTTTGTTATTTTAATTATTTTCAAGTAATATTTATGTCATAAACTATTTTCGTTTGCTGGTTGGGAATTTAATTCCGGGTGCAGCCATTTAGTATTACATGAAATCTGGTACTATTATCCGACTCTAAATTTAAATTATTTGTATTTAGTAAGTTTAAAGAAATTGTAAAAAGATAAAAAAGGATAATGGATCCCAAAATATGCTCCAAATATTTTGTAAATAATAATTAGAATAGTGAATTTAAATTTCAAAAAGCGAGTTGGAAACAGAATTGATGGCGAATATCGCATACTTTCACAATCATAATTTGTAAATTTTTAAGGATTCCCAATTTCCTTTGATCGAGGATATGACTGACTTAACTTGCTCTGAGTGTTAATTTTGTAATCGCTGTTGTTCTCTGTTTACTTTCACCTAACTTAAATATCTGAAAATATTCGAATTAAGTTTTACTTTTACCTTCGGTTAACTGCTAACCGTCTTGCTTAGTTACTTAACCCCCGCTCTCTGTCTACAAAAATCCTAATTAAAAAACAAGAAAAATCATTTCTCCGTACTTATTTTCTCCATGGTTTTTTATGGAGTGAAGCTTAAGAGATATCTTTCGAGAACTCAACGGCAATGGAAAAAAGAGGAGAGAATCGTAGACGAAGTTTTCGATAGCTTTGAAAAATTATGATCGTTTAAATGGTTTCTTATTATTTTTGCTGAAACGCATTGGCAGCATTGAAATTGAAGCCAAGTATCCGGCAATGTTGTCGAGATCCGGGTGGGGGAGGGGGGGTGGAAGTTTTTAAGACGAAACTGAATTGATTTTCTTTCTCTCTAATTTTATTTTTCTCGCCTTATTTCGAACATTTGATTTGGAAGAAGAAAAAGATCGAGCAAAGAGTTAAAAGCAATGGAGTCTCGAATGGATCAATACGAAATCATGGAACAGATCGGCCGTGGTGCTTTCGGTGCTGCCATTCTCGTCCACCACAAATCCAAGAAGAAAAAGTATTCTTCTAATTTCTACTTTCCAACTTTTTAATAACGTGTGTTTTTCTTCTTCTATTCTGAATTTTTTGGTGTTTTTTTCAAAAATTTCAGGTATGTGTTGAAGAAGATCAGACTGGCGCGGCAAACGGAGCGTTGCAGACGATCTGCACATCAAGAAGTTAGTTAATTTATTTTGTTTAAATAATTTAATCTGTAATAGAGAGTTTAAATTTCCTTTAATTTGGTTTGAATTTTGTGGAATGTAGATGGCACTCATCGCGCGACTTCAGCATCCTTACATTGTTGAGTTTAAGGAAGCTTGGGTTGAGAAAGTATACTCTACTACTCTTTTTTTCATTTGCTAGGATTCTCGAATAGAAATCTACTTTTAAATAGTAGCTTGTAGAGTACGTGACTGCCTTTTATTGATGTTGATTTTAAGTTTTGTGATCGTAATGTAGGGTTGCTTTGTTTGCATTGTTACCGGATACTGTGAAGGCGGTGATATGTGAGTTTCCAAGCTTGTATGGAGAACTTTGCTTCTCAATTTCTGCAATATTAGCAATGTGCCAATATTGTTCTTTTTGTTATTCTTTTACCACAGGGCCGGGTTGATGAAAAAATCAAATGGGGTCTATTTCCCCGAGGAGGTAATCTAATTTCACCATACCTGTTGGTTTTCCTAGTTTCTTATTGAGTTATGACTTGCAGTTAACACCACTGATTGTAAACATGTTCCAGAAACTCTGCAAGTGGTTTGTGCAACTGCTTCTGGCAGTTGAATATCTGCATTCAAATTATGTTCTGCATCGTGACCTAAAGGTCTGTTTTTAATTAGATTAGTCTTTCTAATAACTTGATGATTTATGGACTGACTTTTTGCACTATCTTGGCAGTGTTCCAATATTTTTCTTACCAAAGCTCAAGATGTCCGCCTTGGTGAGTTTGTCTTTTCCTTTTTATCCTTGGTTTCTTATAGGTTCTATCTCTTTTTCCTTTTCTTTATCACCATTGAATTATATTAGATATCCTACCTGACTACATATTCTTTGATTGTTATCCTAAACTATCTTTCTGGTCTGTCCTGTTTTAGGGGATTTTGGACTTGCCAAAACTCTAAAGGCAGATGATTTGGCTTCCTCGGTATGTACTATGTCATGAAATACTTTTTGATGAACTTTTTGAAATCTTTTCCAACCATCTCCAGTGATAGAAAGATGTTTTGGATTCATTGTTTTCTACCATTTCTTTTAATTTCTTCCTACAGTTGGTTAATAAGATCTGCTACTTAGCTCAAAACAGAGCTTGCTGTTATTATTTGTTTTCTGTTTTCTGATGCCTCAATTCCCCTGTGCATTCTATTACAAAATCGCACATCATAGCATGGTATTGATAGCTTTGCTAACTCATTCCACTGTTTCAAGGTTGGCTGTCTCTGCCCAACCTGTTGAGGGACTGATACAGTAGAAAAATAATATGACTTGTCAAAAGGAACAAGCATAGTGTGTGTGGCACGGCTTTCAGTTATATTAGAGCTTTATCCTCTGAGAATAAATTGTTATTAATTGGCAAGCAAAATTATAATTAGACCAATTAGACTAACTTAAGTAATCACTTTTTTTCTTCGAGGAAAGAAATAAAAAAAATTATTGATTGATACCTTATCACTTTCTGGATGGATGACTCCATTACTGAAAAATTGAGAATATATACATATATGCCACTTCTCGCTACTTTATCAAAGGGGGCTTATATTCAATGAATATGTCATGTCAGTTATAAATGCCAAAAGACTTAAGTTCCATACATAACAGTATACATTAGGTACATGGTGTCTAAAGACACAAGTTTTGTACGTGCCACTAATCTACTAAAACTTGATTTTCTCAAGCCTTCATACTGACAGCCAACCATTTACAGAGTTTGGAGCTCTTTCAATTAAGATAAAAGTTATTTACCTTGGATCTCATTTTTCATACGCATTTATTCTTCCTTACCTAAGAATGTGCAAGATAATGGTTGTTTTATGCATGTCTCAGGTGGTTGGCACCCCCAATTACATGTGTCCTGAACTGCTTGCAGATATTCCTTATGGTTTCAAGTCTGATATCTGGTCTCTGGGTATGCCTTGTCCTAAATAAATTGTTGACTTGTATAGATTCTATTTTGGCTAACTGGCTTCTTGTTGAACAGGCTGCTGTATGTATGAGATGGCTGCTCATCGCCCTGCATTTAAAGCTTTTGTAAGAGTTCTGACAGTGCCTTTGGTTGGATCTGTTTCTTGTATTCTGCTATGATAACCTTCATTTTAGGTGTAACATATATCCCATGTTGGCAAGTATAGGAAACATTAAAACTTCTATGTTTTTATTTTTATTTTTTCTTCCTTTAATCTTATGGTTGAATTTCTCCATTGCCAAATGTAACACAACTTTCAGTCTGTTTTTCTGAATTAGGAATTATTATTAGTAGTAAGCTCTGTTAGGTTCATAACAGCTTTCCATGAATCCATCCTCTGCTCTTTTAAAAAATGCTGGCAAAGTACTTACTGTTCTCTACTTGTCTGGTGTAATGTAATGTCCTTTGAGAGGTTTTCTGCAACTTCTAATTTTTTTTGCCTCCTTTAACCATGTACTAATTTTTTTACTCAGCTAATTTTGTTGTCAAACTTGTTGTAGGACATGGCAGGTTTAATAAGCAAGATAAATCGCTCTGCCATTGGCCCTTTACCTTCTTGTTACTCTCCGTCCTTGTAAGTCTTAATTTTTATTTTTAGAGTTCACTGTAGTATGTTTCATGATGACCAAGTATTCTCCATGATTTTTCATGCTCTGACTGTGATTCCATTCCTCCTTGTTGCTTTTAATTATTATTTTATATATTATGTTTGGACCAGGTATAGATCTCTTAATGAATTCCTTCTTACATGTCTCGGAAACTCTTTTATCTATTTTATTTTATAAAGCACAAATTGTGAATTTTGTTTAAAATCCCAAGGGACTCAATAATCTGTATTTGGGGGGTGGTATGATTAATGCTTTATCATCTGTCTATTAATCAGCTCCTCACATACATGATAGTTAATATGTATAATGTTACACTCGCAGGAAAACATTTATCAAGGGCATGCTAAGAAAGAATCCAGAGCATCGACCCAGCGTAAGTTATTTTTCTTTTCACTCAGCTCAGAATTCTTGACCTGCAGGACTTCAATGTGACAGTTTGGATTTTCTAGGCAACGGAGCTTTTGAAGCACCCTTATTTGCAGCCATATGTTGATCAATATCGTCCATCGTTTAGCTCCCCTTCAATGAATTGCTCTGCAGATGAGCACATTTCCTCTGGTCATGGTAACAGGAAACATATGGACGAGAGCCAGAATAGTAATAGCTCATGTAGTGATAAAGATAGTTTGCTTTCAAATGACAGAAACACTGCCACAATGGTTACAAATAGCAATAGTGAGGTCATTGACACTGATACTATTTCTAATGATGATAAAGATGGCACCAAACAGCACCTGCCGCGTAAAGAAGAGAATGGCCCCACTACTTTTACTTGCAAAGTTGATGGAAAAGGAACAACACAACGTTCTAATTCGGAACAGGGATCTAATGTTCAATCAAAGGAAACAAAAACCATCAAAAGCATAGGGAAAGTAATAGAAAATGTTTCCCCAATGAGAGGCAACAGCACAAAAACTGTGGATGGATTGACTCAAAAAAATAATGTGGATGCATCACCCAAAGTTCTCAAACCACCTTCTCGCACTTCAAAGGCCAATGCAGATTCACCAACTGTTCCCTCGGGAAAGTTACCTCTAGATGCTGCAAAAAGGATGCCGGGATCAAACCATTTGAAGCACCAGGTATGAATGCCACTTAGTAAATTTGTTTTAATTTATTTGGTTACTGGTATCGTCACTTATTTTGCAAGATTCTTCTCTCTAGTTACCTTTAACTGAATCCTCCCCGAAGACTAAACCTAGACATGAAGGGCTTCCTCCGCCTGCACCTGGGAAGCATTTTGCTGAAGACGGACAAATTTCTAAGCCGAGGCAAAGAACTCTTCCCACTGTTGCAAGAAGATCAACTATTACAGGAAGAATGAAGCATGCTGGAACTGAAGTTTCAAATGGGCAAAGCAATATAACAAAGTTAGGATCTACAGAGACAAACCAGGAGCGTGATGCTATTCCTCCTCAGCTGCACAAAGGTTGCCTTAGAAATGATTCTAGGGAGATAGAACTAGAAGCTGAGATAGCTCTAACTGGAGCTACTGAGGGGGTGCAAACAGAGAGCAGCAATTCTGTCTCATCTTCCATCTCAATTCAAGCATTTGAGATTTGTGATGATGCAACAACCGCTTTTAGCAGCATGAAGGAACAGGCACATAATCATGAGATAATCACCCACGTCAATAGCTTGGAATCGTATCCACCATACAGCTCCCCTGGTCTGAAATCTGAGATGCCTGAGGTTCTATCAAGGGAAAGCCACAGGCACAACCATAAATCTGTCAGGTGTTTAACTGAAGAGTCTGCTCCAACCCAGGATCTTCGGCATTCCACTTCAGTTGATGCAAAAGTGAGTCTGAGTGTCCCATTGGACCTTACAGGCATGATTTCTGAAGAAATATCTGTTCCTAGAGATGATACTTCTGTAAGCAGGACAAAAATTAGTAGGGTTGATGCTCCTTTAATCCGGACTAGTAGCAGGGATGATGCCCCTATATGCAGCCCAAGTAGTAGGAATGATGTTCAAATAAGCAGGCCAAGTAGCAGTGATGGTGCCCCTATAAGCAGGTTAAGTAGCAGCGATGATGCCTCAATAATCAGGTTAAGTATTGGGGGAAATGCCCCTTTAAGTGGGCCAACTACTGGGGAAGACTGCTCCATTATCAGGTCAAGTGCGAAGGATGAAACTGTGGCAAATGGACCTAGTAGGCCTGACATGATGCTTCACTCTCATATTTCTTCTGCATCGAATGGTGATGACAAGTTCACTGTAATGGAACTTCTCTCATCAGTTGCAGAAACTATGCATTGCGTTGCCTTACCAATTTCATCCAGCCAGAAGAATTCACAGCCAGATGAAGGATCAAATGTTCATAATCAAACAACTGAAAAACCAGCTGAGACCTGTCATCCTCCAGCTTTCGGCGATGTTATTCATCTTATAAGGCATAGTAGTTTCCGTGTTGGCAGTGAGCAGCCTGTAATCGAAAAAGTAGAAACGGGCACACAAAATATGGATGTTGGGAAACTCATAAATGTTGTGAGGGATGAATTGGATATAGGAAACATGAGTAGTCCAGTAACCCTTAAGTCATCAAGTTGCTCCGAAGCTTTAAATTCAAAATCAAATGGTTCTGATCATTCTGGTGTTAAAGAAATGGATGTTAGGAACTCCATTTCCTCATCTCAAAAATCTAATTCACCAGAGCCTGCAAAACCCAGCTCTTCTGTGCCAGAAGAGGAGATACCAGCAAAGGAAACTTTGGATGTCAAGTCTTTTAGGCAAAGGGCAGAGGCACTTGAAGGGCTTCTAGAATTGTCTGCAGAGTTACTGCAGCAGAACAGGTTGGAAGAGCTCGCAGTCGTTTTGAAGCCTTTTGGGAAAGATAAGGTGTCCCCAAGGGAGACGGCAATCTGGTTAGCCAAGAGTCTGAAAGGAATGATGATCGAGGACTCGGGAAGGTGTTCATGAAGTATTATTTCTGGGGGTAAGTTTTTATTCCCCCTTTGTTTATTCACATTGCTGCTCTAGTTCTTAGCTCCGTGATTACCATGCCTACCCCCTTTTACTTGCATTTGAAAATTTTTAAACGGTAATAGCAGGCAGCAGGTCTTGTCTTTTCACCACATTCTCTCATTCTTTCAATGCAATGTCTTATTGTACATAATTGACAATACGGATCAATTAAACTTGTCCCAGATATATGTATGCATATGCTGTAGAACGTACTGAATGCAAAGCAAATTGGAATCGTTTTACGATTTTTATTGGTTGTTTGCTGGATACGAGGGAGACATGTTTGATATGAGTATGTTTAATTTTTCCTTTTGAGTTTTTTTTTCCATGAATCTAGGGGGTTCTTATAGGATTATATCCCCATATACATGTTCAGAAATGTGTCTGAACATGAACTGTTCAATAACAATAAAGAGGCGGAGCAACATAAGTTTGAATCGACATGGCATTGCAGTTTACAATATCTGTGGATTTATTGGATGTTTTGAGCGTATCATTTGTAGCTTTGCTGTAAGTGCTTTTCATTTTCAATTTTATTACCATTTAGGTTCCATTCTGGTAATGCTTTTGAATAACGGCGTTAAGTAAGTTAATCCCATTGCCTGCAATTCTTCTGTAAATGTGGCTGCAAAAACAAAAACGGAAGCTTGATCTTGTAAAATATTTTTTAGAAGTACAATCACCGTTATATATAATTACACATGTGAACAATTATCATGAAAATATTGATAATCTAAATAATATCTGTACTTAGATTAAAATAGAACAATAATATTTGGATTTAAATTTGAATAAGATTCATATATAATAAATTTTATTAGAATAAAATCTAGACTGAGGTTGATATTGTAAATTTAAATACGACACTAAAAATAATTAAAACAAGTCTGGAAATAATAATCCAAAATCGTAATATGCAAAACTAAAATACATAAATATGTTAAAACTTACATAAATATATAATATTTTAAAAATAATAATGATAAGAAGAACTAATCACGTATACAAATTATTAAATTACTAACAGTTACTTCCAATACAAACGAATATAGACATACGACTCTTTATCTAATTACATAAGCAAGGTATAATTTGTTTATAGGAGATAACAAATTGTAAACTTTCTGAAAAGTGGCAAAAGATGGGGGGACTAGTTGAGGGAAATGGAGTTTTTGACAAAACTAAATGGCTGATTTAGTAATTGATAGTTAACACAAACTGAAAATTCAAATTATGTAATAAAAGAAAAGGAAGTAATTAAAATCTTGACTACCAAACAAGTTTTCTCATATAGGATTAAGCAGAGATTTTGTTGGTTTTCTCTCTAAAATGAGTGCAGTTTTCTCGTTAACGAATATTCTCCCAATTTCATTTAAGATTTTCCTAGCTCTTTCTCAAATCTTCGTCTTGTGTTGGGATGATTCTATTGTTCTCTTTCTTTTCTTTTGTTTTGATTTTGCTGGTCTATGATTGAGTTTAGGATCGCAGTTGTTTGTGATTTAGATTTACAATCATATTCGAATCCAGACTATTCATTGGCAAGTAAACATCTAGTTCATAGTTCATAACTTGATACTCATTGCAATATTTTGATTTGTTGTGATCTAGTTTGTTTTGTATCTTCAATTTGTTGTGATCATTCTATAGAGTTGTTTTGATGTTGTACCAAAAAATAGGTATTCCTAATGAGCCAAGGTTTGTTTTAAGATTTTGATCGTAATTTAGTGAAGATAGTGTGTTTTTAAATTCTAGATGCTAATTACATCATTAGATTTCAATTTAGTTTAGTTTAGATTTGAGTTTGAGTGGTTGTTCTTTATAAATTTTAAAAGTGAAATAGGGTTCTTGCATCGAATGCATTAACTTTAATTGATTTAGATGATTTGATGTTTGATTCTTGTAATACTAACTTAAATTATTGTTTTGATCGTGTTAATGAAATTAGGTGGTCGAAAATCTAAGGACAAGGGGAAGGAGAGTGTTATAGGAGTGATCGATTTTCGGTTTGCGCTCATCATTCTTGTATATGTCTCTATCCTTCATTAGTTCGATGCACCATATCAAGAAAAAAAAAAAGAACAAATGGTGTTAAGTTATTGGACTAATATATGTAACCTTTATCAAAATTAGGTATCATATTAGTAAAAAAAAAAAAAAAACACAATTACCAAATTAGAAAAAATCGACAAGTTTAAGTACCAAATTGCATTTTAATCTTTAAGCCTAAATAATTTAAATTGATTATAAAACAATAATTTAATATGTTTGTATGTGAAACATATTGTGTTATTAAATAAAACTATAATTTCACATATTTTTAATAATTTCATAAAAATAAAATAATTTAAAATTTCTTTTATATATCATTTCTAATATAATACTTTTAATAGTCATTTTGTTTTCTCACCATTATAGCTATGTTTAAATTTAAACACACATCTTACTATTAATTTTAATCTCACTACTAAAATATCTAATCACACTATTATAATAACTAATTTCATCACAACTATTATTTTTAACCTCACCAAAAAATATTTAAAGAAAGTTAGAGAGAAAAATGGGTTGAATTCACAACATTATAGAAGGTTGGTATTTTCATCAGCTTTGTAATACAATTCTATCTCTATTAATTTTATGATTTTGCGGACCATCACTGATATGATAATAATAAAAAAGATGTGAGCGCGTATTATTTTCAAGAACACTTTCAACTACATCAAACATTACCACGAATTACAATTCCGATTTCCAAAGTGCAGATAAATACATCAATGAAAGCCAGCTTATATACATATACTGGCCTGAAGAACAAGATGAGGAATCAACTTGGGCATGTATATATATGTATATATATGTAGTTTTTCTTTGGTTTTATCAATATCCTATGCATACACGTTTACCATGTACCTTACTACACCTGGGACCTGGCTTTGGCTTCGGTATTGGATTCCTTTCCTTTTCTGCAGAAATCAACAATATCACTTATTTTAAACACAAAAACCAAAGCTCATCAAATCAGACCCAAATCTCATAATTAAGCTAATTTACTATATACTAAAAACCCCCCAAAAAAAAATCTTTGTTTATATATGGATCAAAGTAAAACATAAGGTAATAAAACCAGACCCAAATCTCACAATTAAGCTGATAAATAAATTTGGTGTTACTTTGGATAACTAGAGCACGAGCTGATGTTGGAGTAGTGAAAATAACAAGAGTGGACAGCAAAAGAATGCAAGCTGCAAAAAACGCCTTCATTTTGGACGACATTATAGAGATTCGAGGTTTTGTTTCATTCAATTAATTGCTAAATTTGTCGTTCAAAGCATAAACTTCTTTCCCTTCACTTTTATACTCAAGCTTGATTATATTATAATCTTCACAATCACCTTAACTTATTAGATAATGATGACTAATTCAACACAATCTTTACTCTAAAATATATTTTTTATCTTTTTATATTAATGTAAATTGAAGTGGTTGACAACTTTTTACAGCTTAAAATTTTAATAATTTAATTATTAAATTTATTAATATATTTATATTTATTATGCATGTAAATTTCGGATCAATATAATATCTTTATTATATCAATTTAATATATCATTTTTATTAACATATATTTAATTATCAACAATTTTTTAAAATAAAATAATTTTTTTTATTTATTCAAAACTTTACATATACAATATACCTAAATGAAATTGAAATAGGCTGAAAAAATGATACATTATTAAAATATTATTCCATAACTCACTTCCAAATTCTATAAAACTTAAAAAAGAGATAGTGTCCAATTAAAGGCTAACATTTTTAAGTCAAAGAACATACTTACAATTATTGCGATACAATTTAATCAATCATAATTTAGTCAAAGAACATACATTTGTATTCATATTTGGAATGAAATCCACATTTATACGTAATAAACTTATATATAATTTTTTGAACAATTGCAGAATTGAATAATAAGGAGAAAGAGTCAAATTCAAATATGATGATTGTTGGTAAAATGTTGATTTTCTCCCTATCAATTTGAATATTTAATTTTAATAAATAAAATTCAAACATATTTGAAAATTAAAAGAAAGATAGTGATTGATATTTTTCTATGTTACGGTTCTAATGGAATGTGATTGTCAGAAAAATTATTTTAAAATATCTGGAATATGATTTTGATTAAAATCCCGAAAAGTTATATTATCATGTTTGGTTCACTAAGTACTTTCCTAGAAATATAATGATAATTTACAATTTACCCTTATTAAATAAAATATAATATTCATGTATTTAATTTTTATAATAAACTTACTCTTAACAAATATTTAGATTAAATATTTGATATTGAAATTTAATTGATAATTTACATTTTTTTTCAAAGCCTAGAGTAACATAATTTACTTTGGATATTGAAAAAAGAATATAATTTACGTGAACATAATACATAATTGCTTTAGAATTTGATTGATCACTTGCATTATCTATTCTACTTCTAAATGGGTTGTCAACCATTTGCTCATTCACGAAAATCATTCCAATAGATTTCTCAATCACATACAACAAACCATAATTTAAAAAAGCATGCAAAAATGTTATGATCAAATTAGCCTTAGAGCTAAACCTAAACCTTTTTTTTTTCCCCTTTGCTCATAAAGATTCATAAATACTATGATAAATTTGATTTTTCAATTAATATAACGAAAAGGAAAGAGAAAAAAAAAAACAATAGAAAATAAATATAATATGTAAACGATATTGTAATAGGCCAATTTTGGCCTGGGCCCAAATTACAAATAAAACAAAAAGACCAAACCAATAAAATAAAAAGTCCAAAATTTAATAGTCAATTACAAAAAAAAAAAAGGCACACTACCCAGTTACAAGCCCAAAACAAATAAACCCTAGCCCACTCTTAACATTTTCAGAAAGCAAAGAACCCTAGCCCCCTAAGAGCTTCAGCCGCAGCTCCTCCCACGCGCGTCAGCACCTCCATACACAACTGGCCTCCGTACCTACAAGCAAGAAGCGCCAAGCAGAAGAAAAAACAAAATGGTACCGAGCAGTTTTGTATCAATTTCGGCTATAAAAAAGCCATGAAAAACTTTGTTTTTTTCTCTACACTTGCATTCGAAATACAAAGAAACAAAAGCAATCTGAATATTAAGGTTGTTATTTTTTTCTATCTTTTTTGCTTTAATATTCATTTTTACTTTTAAAAGAAGAATCACGAAATAAAAAAAGGGGGGAAGAAGGGCTTACCGAAGTTGTTCCGTCTTCTCCATCGTCAAACACCGAAGAGTCCTCTCCCCTTTCGGCATTTTTCGGCCATTTTCTAAAAGAAATAACCCAAGACTCGGGTTCTAGGGGGCGAAAAGAAAAAAAGGTGACTTTTGGGCTCTCCTGCCACCATGGACAGCACGAAATAAAAAAAAGGGGGGAAGAGGGGCTTATCGAAGTTGTTTCGTCTTCTCCATCGTCGAACACCGAAGAGTCCTCTCCCCTTTCGGCCATTTTCTAAAATAAATAACCCAAGATTCAGGTTCTAGGGGGTGAAAAGAAAAAAAGGGCGACTTTTGGGGTCTCCGGCCATCGTGGACAGCGGCGACGTCGCCGGTGGCTGGCGAACGACACGGCAAGTGGTCGGCCGTCCGATCGCCTGACATCAAAAGGGGGGAGAGAGTTTTTTGAAAAGTTTTTTGATTTTTTTTTGGAGTGAGGGCTTGAAATGAAGATTAAAAAAATTTTTGGGTTTAAATACCAAGATGAAACGGCATCGTTTTAATCCCCTCTTTTAGCGTCAAAGACGACACCGTTTTGAGGGGGGACCTGAGACCCGACCTTCTCAGGATTGAGGATCCACACGTTTTATTAAATGAGTTATTTACCCTTTTGGTCCTTCCACATTTTTTAAAATTTTTAAATTCAATTTTTTATATTTTTTAATTTGCCCCTTTAATTTTATTGATGTTTCACTTCAGTCCTCGTTGGAGCTGTGCGTTTTGGGGAACAGGGATAATTTCCCATTTGGTCCCTCATTTCATCCGTGTGCTTCAAATGGGTCCATTATCTTTTTTTTATCCGAATTTTCTCTTAAAATTTGTTTGACTTTCAATTTTATCCTTATTTATTTTTTATTTATTTCAATACTTCGCATTTTATATTTTACATTTTATTTATTTTATTTAAATTTCTATTTTTTTAATTCATGATAATCTTACCTTAATTTATTTATTTTCAACCCTCTTACATTTTTACTTATTATTATTATTATTATTATTACTACTACTATTATTATTATTATTATTGTATTATTACTGTTATTATTTTCTTTTTTTGTTTATTTACTTTTTTTTATTATTACACTTATTTATTTTTATCATTTCTTTTATTATTATTGTGTCATTTATTATCGTTTTAAATATACTTATTTTATTTTTATCACTCTTTTTATTGTTTTATTATTCATTATCCATTTATATCCTTTTACATACTTCTAAACCCTAAATTATTTATCATTCGTATTACATTTTACCCGATACACTAAAAATGTTGTTCTAAATAAGTGACACTTCGTGTTTTTAAAATTCGAAAGGTCGTTCCCTAACTTACGGGTTTTGGACTTTCTCAATAAATCTGAACAAACGAACGTTTTAAAATTTTTAAATAATCTCATGAATTACGAAAAGATTGTGTTCTAACTTACGGAGTACGATTTCTTTCTAAAACCGAGATAATCAAACATCTTCCAAAATAATTTTTTCGGCGTTTATTCTCGTATCGAGAATTTAAGACATTGTGTCCTAACTTACGGGACGTAATTCTTTTTCTTGATTAACGTGAAATACGCAATTTTCCGTAAAAATTTTCAATTTAGCAATATTTTAACAAAGAATCGTATTTTTAAAATCTCTTCAAATTTTCAATTTTTGACAGTAAAACACTATTTAATCAATTAGGTACTAATTTTAGGCGTTACGAGAGTGCTAATCCTTCCTCGTGCGTAATTGACTCCCGAACCTTTTTTTTTAATTTCGTAGACCAAAACCGTTGTTTTAATAAATCAAATCTATTATTAAAGTGACTGAATTACGAGGTAACCCGATCACACCTCATCAAAAAATATTGGTGGCGACTCTCGTTTTTTTTTCTTCGTTTTCAAAATCAAAGTCGACCCCGTGTTTCAAAAAAATAGTTTCGACAGCTTGGCGACTCCACTGGGGACAAAATAAGAGAGTCGAGCCATAAATTGATTAAAATTTTGTCTTTTTGTCGAAAAATCAAAAATCTGTTTTAAATTTACAATTGCTCCATTGCATTTTATCTGTCATTTTCGTGGTTTTCATCATAATATGCTTTCTTTGTTGGTTTAAATCTGTTGATGTGTCTCAGCATTTTTGCATTGCATAAGTCGGTCGATTTCACCCTTTTAAGTGGGAGCGAGAAACTATTCCTTCATGAGGTTTTCGCCTCCGTATAGGATAGTGGATCGCTTCCGGGATATATCTGTACCTATGTCTTCGTGAGATTTTTATCTCCGTATGGCCATAGGGAAATGTATTCCCCTGAACTGAACTCGGTCTGCATGAGCCCATAATAGGTGAAGATCGAGGAATCTGCTGGTTTAGGTACCTTTACTCTAGAACCAAATCCCATATAGTAAGCCTTAAGAGCCCACCTTAGGTAGAGCCGCGCCAAACCCTACTGGTCACCCGAGTAGGTGCTTTACTTATTATTATTTGCTTACTTTAAACTGTGTATGAAGTACTGACTTGCTTTGTTTTTATTTTGATTGTAATTGCATGGCATTTTCATCACAAAAAAGGTATTGATAAAGTGAAGGATAATGCGGCCGTCTGGATTTAGGCCGAGACAATGCAGCAAGAGAAAGGTGATAGTATAACCGAGGGATACGTATCAGAGTTGTGGGATTTCACCCGCATCAACGTGACTCGAAATAATCTTCAAGAATTAAAGGAGATATAGGACCAGTGGAATGATGAGATCAGCAGCTGTTTTACTATAACAATGGAGATTTGCCCTATCTGCTCGATATGAAGGTGAACAAGCACTTATTTCGAGCCCTCGCCCAGTTCTGGAATTCTGCTTACAGTTGCTTCACTTTTGGGAAAGTTGATTTGGTACCTACCGTGGAGGAGTATATGGCCTTACTTCGTTGCTCGAAGATTCAAGCCGACAAAGCATATTCAAGAGCCGCTAATGTCCCTACCTTTTTGAAGAAATTGATGAGCATCATAAGGATGAGTGAGCAGTGGGTTGCAGCCCGGATCAAGCAAAAAGAAGATAGTAAGTGTATCCCTTGGAAAAACTTAAGGGATCTGATTCTAGCACATCCGGATATGAAGAAAAGGGTTGATGTTTTCGCTTTAAGTATATATGATTTGGTCGTCTTCCCCAAAGCATTAGGGCACATAAATGAGGCAGTCTTAGATCTCTTTGATTGACTCGACAAAAGGGTCACACTGGTTCCTGCGATTTTATCCGAAACTTTCAGATCCTTGAAAGCGTGTTGGAGACGGGCGAGGGCAGATTTATAGGGTGTCCGCAACTTTTGTTGGCATTTTTCCACAGCTATTTTTAGAAAGTGGAAAAGGTCACATATCGAATCTTCTCTAAAAGCTATTCTCCCCTGAAAGAGATAGTGGCTACGCTGAGACTGGATGATATTACAGAGGAAAAGTGGATGATGATTCTCCAAAGTCTGTAAGAAGAAGACACCGAATAGAGAGCCCTTTGATGGTCCCCGACGAGATCTTGTATCGATGTGGAGATTTTGATTGGGTTCCTCTACTTGGGATATGGGGAGCTGTCGGGTATGCTCCTTTACTCGTGTTAAGGCAATACAAGTCAAGACAGTTCACGCCAACAGCACAAGGGTTAGCTCAATGCGAGTTCATATACGAGGGAGATAATTACAAAAAGAAAGTTCGTGAAATATCAAACGCTTGGAACCAAACTCGTAGAATGAAAAGGTTTGCTGCTAATCCAGTGACTATCCCTGAATCTGACTGGTGGTGGGGTCAGAGAATCAACGACAACATTCCTACGTCAAATCAAGAAAACATCCAATCAATAGAAGAACACTTGCAGGTGGTCCCACCTGAGCTAGAGATTATCAAACAAGATTTTGAGAAGAAAAGTTCAGAACTAGGAAAAAGGATCGAGCAATTGGAGGAGGAGAAAATGCAGCTGGGGCTAGATGTCGATGTCCAGAAACTAGAAGCCAAGAAACTGAGGAAGGGAAAGAATAAGGCTGAAGAAGATTTGGACAATTTGAAAACAGATTACAAAAAGCTGCTTATGTCAATAAGAACCGCTGGTTTGGGTAAAATGTCTGAGCAATGGCAGAAAGAAATCCGAGAAGAAAAGACTAGAGCTGATCAGTAGGAGAAGAAGTTCCATGATACTCTAGTACGGGAGGACGCTTTAAAAAAGAATTGTTGGAGAGCCAAAATGAAAAGGAGAAGTTAAGAGCTCGGGTGACAGAGTTAGAAAAGTCACTACACCAGCATCGTAGTCGCAACTCCGTAATCGAATTAAGGGCCAGCCTAAGTAAGATTAAGGAACTAAAAAGGATGATAGAAGAACTTGAAACTGTGTTGCAAAACTGTGAACTTCAGATTGAACTACTAGAAGCAAATAATGAGCGGTGGAAAGAGCAACTTCATCGATCTCAAGACCAAGTCAGGGATAGGGATTATATCATTGGTGAAACTTTGGCTCAAGTACGAGAGGTGGCTAACCATTTACAAACCTTGGCGGTCCAGGCTGATGTACTGAGTTTGAAATATAAGTCAGAGTCAGATCGAGGCCGAGAGTTAGCTTGGCTTCTTAAGCAAGTCAAGACCCTAAGCATTAGGGCAAAGCCATGTATGTAATCCATTTTATGTACAGAAATTTGTTTTCTAGAAAGGTTACTCTAATGAAATTGAATCAGAATCAATGCCTTTTTCTTTTCTGCATTCATTGTATTCACGCATCAGCATTGTATTACATCGTGTGCAATGAAACTCACAAAGAGACTCTAAAATCATTGCAGTTTCCTTGGAATATCATTATGGTACACGAAGAAAGTCTAAAGCAATGGACCAAAGGTTAGAAAGATTGGAACGAATGCAAAGAGAGGTGCAGGATCAACTGCAAATACAGATGCAAGAACAGTTGGCCAAAATCCAACAGGATATGAGGGATCAGATGCTAGAATCCAAAAGAAGCATGATGAGCCAATTAACGCAGTTGCTGTCTAGGGGGCTAGAAAAAGGAAAAAGCACTATGATCAATACCAAACACGACAACAGGACTCTGCTTATCCTCCAAGTTTCACCCCAACGAACACCCAAGCACAACCACAAAGGGTGTCCGTCAACATCGACCTTCTCAATATCGGACCCGATGCCCGACATCGATAAACTTCTCGGCGAGTTCAGACTTCTAACAACCTCAGAGACAATCCAGCAAATCCAGTTGTCCCCGACCTTGATGATATAGCCGAAATGGGAAAGGCGAGAGTGGAGCTCCCAAAGCAACTGGAAGATTGATACAAATAGTTAGAAGAGAAATTCAAGGCATTGGAAAGCACTTATTACCATTATGGAATTGATGCTAAGGAATTGAGCCTGGTACCAAATCTAGTGCTCCTTCCAACATTCAAAATGTCGGAGTTTGAAAAATATAACGGGACTAGCTGCCTTGAGGCTCACATTACAATGTTTTGTCGGAGGATGACCGGATATGTCAGTAATGATCAATTATTGATTCACTGTTTTCAAGACAACTTGACTGAGGCTGCGGCTAAATGGTATAATCAGCTAAATCCTACCCAAATTAATTTGTGGAAGGACCTGGCACAGGCCTTCATGGAACAATATGGCAACGTGACAGATATGGCGCCTAACAGAATCACATTACAGAATATGGAGAAAAAGCCAAACGAAAGTTTTAGGCAATATGCTCATAGGTGGAGGGAAGTCACCACGCAAGTCCAACTGCCACTGCTAGAAAAAGAAACAACTATACTCTTCATGAATACCCTGAAGGAATTTTTTATCAATCACATGCTGGGAAGCACAACTAAGAGTTTTTCAGACATAGTGATGTCTGGCGAAATGATAGAGAATGCAATAAGGTGTGGAAAAATAGAGGCCGAGGAAAACACAAAGAGGTCGGCTTTGAGAAAAAGAGAAAATAAGGTAAATAATGTGAGCATGTATAACAGGGGTTATTCAAAACCAATCACTGTGAACCAACCGAGAACAGTAACCACTAGCCATCAAGGCCCACCAAGCCAAGAGTCTAACACAAGGTAAAATACGGAGAAACTCCAGTTTACACCTATTCCAATGACGTATAGGGAGTTGTACCAAAGTTTATTTGATAGACATGTTGTATCCCTTTTCTACCTAAAGCCAATGCAACCCCCATAGCCCAAATGGTACGACGCAAACGCCCAATGCGAATACCATGCGGGAATCACGGGACACTCGATAGAAAATTACATCACTTTCAAAAAGTTAGTCGAAAAGCTCATCAAAATAGGCATTGTAAAATTCGATGATCCATCTAGTGTAGAAAATCCGTTACCCAACCATGCTGATAAGGGGGTAAATGCGATAGTCGAGAATACGGGGAAAAAAATCAAGATGAATATTGTAGAAGTGAAAACCCCGTTGAGAGAAGTTTGGAAGAAAATGGTAGAAAGAGGGTTAATCATAAAATTTGAGGGACAGATCCCGAGAAGCAAGGAACTATTATGAGTTTCATGATGAAGAAGATCATGAGATTTAGAAATGCAATGAATTCAGGGCCCTAGTACAAGGTCTAATGGACAACAATGAGCTAAAGTTCTTTGAGTATACAGAAGGAGAAGAGGTGTGTGCCTCAGAAGGAGGGTCGACAGAAAAGGTCTATGAGGCCAAACACTCGGTGGTAATCATCTCAAGACCTAGAATCAACAAAGCTGGAGCAAAAATTACACCAAGAGTTGTAGTCCAGAAACCCGTTGCTTTTCCTTATAAAGATAGCAAAAGGGTACTTTGGAACTATGACTGCAATGTGACAATCCGGGAGAGGTGGGCCTGGTCAGCATGCTAGAGGAAGGTCAAGATGTAGGTTTTTATACTCGTAGCGGAAGACGTTATGATGCCCTAAATACAAAAGCCGAACCTATAAAAAGGAAATCATTGGTGATCGAACAAAAGAAAGAGAAGCCAAAACTACCTGTTAATGAGTCAGTAACTGAGAAAGAAGCTAAGGAATTCTTGAAATTCCTAAAACACAGCGAGTATAGTGTCGTGGAACAACTACACAAGCAGCCAGCTCACATATCGGTACTGGCTTTACTCTTAAGCTCGGAGACACATCGTAACGCGCTAATGAAGGTGTTAAAGAAAACCTACATCGTTGATGATATTTTCGTAAACAAGCTAGATCATCTTGTTAACAATATAAGTGTCGATAATTTCATCTTTTTTAATGACGATGAAATACCACCGAGGGGCATAGGATCTACTAAGGCTCTACACATCACCACCCGCTGTAAGGGGTATACATTATCGGGGGTACTGATTGACAATGGATCAGCACTGAATGTATTGCCCCTGTCCATATTGAATAGGTTGCCTGTAGACAGCTCTCACATGAAGACATACCAAAACATAGTGAGAGCATTCGACAACACCGAAAGGAAAGTAATGGGAAGGATTGAGATACCTCTCTTGATTGGTCCAAACATATACGAGGTAGACTTCTTAATGATGGACATCAAGCTTTCTTACAATTGCCTATTGGGGAGGCCTCGAATTCACTCAGCAGGGGCAATACCATCATCACTGTACCAAAAGCTAAATTTGGTAACGGAGGGCCGACTGATAACGATAAACACGGAAGAAGACATTATCGCATCCGTTACCAGTGATGCACCATACATAGAGAGTGATAGTGAAGCGATAGAATGTTTCTTTCGATTGTTGGAATTTATGAATGCAACCTTCATCATCAAAGGAAGCAAGATCCCAATGCCCAAAATATCCAAAGTTACGAGGATGATTGGCAGTGGGAAAATGAGCATTACCTAAAAGGGGACTCGGGAAATACCTCCAAGGACGGGTCGAAGTACCAATCTTGGCTGACAAACAGGATCGTTTTGGCTTAGAGTATAAGCCAGATGTGAAGCAAAGGAAGAAGGAGTTGGAGAAGAAGTAAGAGAGAAGAAGAGCGCTATTAAGCAGGGTAGAGGTCAATTGGGAACCAATGACATTCCCCCATATATCCAGAATATTTGTGTCATGAGGAATTATTCACCCTGAACGGAAGATGACAAGAAAAGAAATTGCTGAAGATATAATGGGAAATTTGAGCATCAACGCCATATCTGAAAAAGGAATGGTGAAAGAAAATTTATCGAGCATCCGCCCTTATGAGCCTGGAAGTGTTTTGAACAACTGGACTGTAGAAGAGATTCTTATAGTTTTTAGAGCTGATTCAGAGTAATGTTCAAAACACGCTTGTTGCTTTAAGCCTAGAAACAATAAGAATCCTTTTGTGAAATAGGCTCATGTCCAACATCTTTATTTCAATAAAAAATACATTTTTTTGTATCACTCTGAGCAAATATTCTTTTATTCTTTCATTTCATTCATAACCCTACCATACAAATAGCTATTCTTAGATTCATTTGTTCTTTGCACATTCCTTCTTGCTTATAACAGGTCCCCAGATATCAAGGACATGAGCAACGCTGCTACTGACCCAGAATCTCCTTTTCTTCGCATGGTCGTATCAAGATATGCCCAGGTTAAGTATTGATATTGTGGTACACAGCCTCCCCATAAAAGAAGAGTGCAAGCCAGTTCAACAGAACCTCCAAAGGATAAGACCCGTTGTTGTGATAAAAATAAAAGGAAATGCCAAGAAGCAATTCGATGCTGGGTTCTTACAAGTGGTTAAATACTCAGAATAGGTAGCCAATATTATCCCTGTCCCTAAGAAAGACGGAAAGGTACGGATGTGTGTAGATTACAGAGACTTAAACAAGGCCAGCCCAAAAGAAAATTTTCTATTGCCTCACATTGACACTTTAGTGGATAATACAGCAGGTTACTCACTGTTCTTTTTCATGGATTGCTTCTCTGGATACAATTAGATAAAGATGCATCTTGAAGACATGGAAAAGACCATATTCATAACCCTGTGGGGAACATTTTGCTATAAGGTGATGCCATTTGAATTAAAAAATGCGGGAGCAACGTATCAAAGAGCCATGGTAGCCCTGTTTCATGATGTTATGCACAAGGAAATCGAGGTTTATGCCGACGATATGATTTCAAAATCCTGAACAGAAAAGGAGCACGTGTAAGTTTTGAGGAAATTGTTCTTGAGGTTGAGAAGATTTCAGCTAAAGCTCAATCCAACCAAATGTACTTTCGAGGCTAGGTCAGGAAAACTGCTAGGTTTCGTAGTCAGTGAAAAGGGAATTGAGATCGACCCAAAAAAAGTCAAGGCTATACAAGAATTACCTCAATCACGCACTCAAAAGGAAGTTCAAGGTTTTCTAGGAAGACTAAATTACATTGCCCGGTTTATTTCACAACTAACTGAGAAATGTGACCCCAAATTCTGTCTTCTTAAGAAACACAATCTAGGCGTATGAGATGATGAATGCCAGAAAACTTTTGGCAAGGTAAAACAGTACCTGTCCAATGCCCCAGTGCTGTCACCACCTAGTCCAGATAGGCCATGATTCTGTATTTGACAGTATTTGGCAATTCTATGGGATGTGTGCTTGGCCAACACGATGAGACAGGAAAGAAAGAAAAGGTGATATACTACCTCAGTAAGAAATTCACTGAGTGTGAAATGAGATATTCACCAATTGAAAATTTATGTTGTGCCTTGATCTGGACAACTCGGAGATTGAGGCAATACATGTTGTACCATACGAATTGGCTAATCTCGAAACTAGACCCTCTAAAATATATGATGGAGCCGACTACTTTGAATGGAAGGATGGTCAGATGGCAAATTTTGCTTTCCGAATTTGACATAGTTTATGTGAACCAGAAGGCTATGAAAGGAAGTGCAATAGTAGATTTTCCAGCCAGTAGAGCTCTAGAAGATTACGAGCCTTTGAACTTTGATTTCCCTAATAAAGATCTAATGTATGTGGCAACTATCGAAGAAGATGCTCTAGAAGATCGTCCTTGGAAACTGAACTTCGACGGAGCATCAAATGCTATTGGTAACGAAATTGGGGCAGTCCTGATATCCCCAAATGAAGATCATTATCCATTTACTTGCAAATTGGATTTTGATTGCACAAATAATATGGCAGAGTACGAAGCAAGTATCATGGGAATCCGTGTGACCATAAAACACAAAATCAAAGTGCTAAAGGTGTATGGGGATTCTGTACTAGTTATCTATCAACTCAAAGGTGAATGAGAAATAAGAGACCCCAAATTGACCAACTATCGAAAGCTAGTTCTGGAATTAATTGAGGAGTTTGATGATATCACCTTCTGTTACCTCCCGCGAGATGAAAACCAGATGGCTGATGCCTTGGCTATATTAGCTTCTATGATTAGAGAAATAAACAAGAAGATGTGAAGCCTATCCAAATGAGTATTTACGAGGCTCCGGCTCATTGCTACAACACCAACGAAAAGGAAGAAAAAGATGATCATCCTTGGTATCACGATATATTATGATATGTGAAGAATCGTGAATACCCTGATCAAGCAACTGAGAATGATAAAAGAATGTTGAGAAGACTAGCCAATGATTACGTCTTAGATAGGGAGATCCTATACAAAAGAAGAATGGGTCAGGTGTTATTAAGATTTGTGGATGCTGTTGAGGCTAAGAAAATCCTAGAAGAAGTCTATGAGGGTGTCTGCGGAACACATGCTAATAGTTTTACAATGGCCAAACAAATCATGAGATTCGAGTATTATTGGTCTACCATGGAAGAGGATTACATCAATTATGCCAAGAAGTTCCATAAGTGCCAAATTTATGAGGACAAGATTCATGTGCCTCCTTCACCTCTTCATGTTATGACTTCTCCATAGCTTTTCTCTATGTGGGGCATGGACGTCATTGGGCCAATTTCGCCAAATGCCTCTAACGGGCACCGATTCATCTTTGTGGTCATCGATTACTTCACCAAGTGGGTAGAGGCTACTTCATATGCCAATGTCACCAAATCGATAGTCAGCAAGCTCTTAAAAAGGGAGATCATATGCCGATATGGAATGCCAGAAAAGATCATATCGGATAATTTATTAAACTTGAACAACAGCACGATAGCAGAGGTCTGCAATCAATTCAAAATTAAACACCACAACTCGTCACAATATCGCCCAAAAATAAATGCTGCAGTTGAGGTGGTTAATAAGAATATCAAGAAGATTGTGGGAAAGATGACTGAGACTTATAAAGATTGGAATGAGAAGTTACCTTTTTCTTTTTATGTTTATCGAACGTCAGTCAGGACCTCTACCGGGGCAACTCCTTTCTCATTGGTTTATGGAATGGAGGCAATGTTACCCATCAAAGTTGAGATTCCTTCCTTTCAAGTCTTGTCAGAGCTGAAGTTGGATGAAGCAGAATGGATCCAATCCCGATATGATCAGCTGAATTTGATCGAAGAGAAAAGGCTAAAAGCTATCCGTCATGGTCAAATGTACCAGAAATGAATGATGCAAGCTTCCAACAAAAAGGTTCGCCCCAGAGAATTCCATGAAGAGGACTTGGTATTGAAGAAGATCCTACCCCTACAAAAGGATTTCAGAGGAAAATGGATGCCAAACTGGGAAGGACCTTATGTGGTAAAGAAGGCATTTTCTGGATGAGCGTTGATATTAACTGAAATAGATGGCAAGACTTTGCCTAATCTAGTGAATTCAGACTCAGTCAAGAAGTACTTCACTTTAAAAAAACCACAAAAAAGGAAAAGAAAAGAAAAACGAGAGGCCAAGGCGAAAACCCGCAAAGGGCACCTTGAGACCAAAGGGGTTTTGAATTGAAAACCCATGAAAGGGCAATTCAAATTTTGATCAAAGGTGGGGCATAGGGTAGTCTTGCTATGCCCGAATTAACAAAGAGGAGGTATACTACATCTTGGGGCATCGACAAAGTACTCTAGATCTCCTAAACACATGTTGAGCCCAAAATGGTCCTCAGGAAGTTCGTACAGAAAAGCTCAGGCTGCGATATCTAGGGCACTCATTTGTTCCCTCACCTATTTTGTATTCCAGTAATGTTTGCTTTTTTTAATTAATCCATTCTTTTTAGATTTTGTTCCTAATAAATTTTAGTTTTGTCCATCATTATGATCCTTTTCAAGCATTTTGCATAGATATAACGATTAATGGACTAATAGTACTTTCACAAAAGGAGTTCTGCATATTACTCTGGAAGCTTCTAAATAGTACAAGAACCTGAAACAGGATTATTATTTAGAACTCACCAAGCCTAAGAGTTGGAAATATTTGAGAAAGAAGAGTCTAAGTTGTAAATATTTCTTTGGATTTTCTGTCAAAGATACCAACTGAGCAAAGAAGGTAGGGTAACACATCTGTGATAGAACCTTGATGAACAACGAGCAATGACAACCCAAATATTAAAAAGGGATCATTCTCATTACATTTTGCATTCATGTAAATATCATTCATACAGATTCTAGTCAGGAGCATTTGATTCATTCTGATCATGACATCCTAATCATTTAGCATAAGCAGAGCCCATGAAATCGATTCTACAAGTCATGTCCCCCAGAGGACAGTACAGCAAGATCGGTGAATCTACAAATCTCATCTCCCTGAAGTAGCAGAGGAGCAGATTGAAGCCATAGATCTTATCTCCTTGAAGTTGCAATGGAGTAGATTGAAGATGGCGGATCTTATCTTCTCAAAGTTATATTGGAGTAGATTGAAGCCACCAGCCTTATCTCCTTAAAATTACCAAATCTTATCTCCTTGAAATTACAGTGGAGCAGATTGAAAATAGCGAATCTTATTTACCTGAAGTAACAGTGGAACAAATTAAAGCTATAAGTCACAAATCCTATACCTCTGAAGTTGTAGTAAGTCGGACCAAATCTACCAAAACCAAACCTTATCTCCCTGAAGTTGCAGTAAAGCAGACTGAAGATAGCAAATCTTATCTCCCTGAAGTTGCAGTGGAGTAGATTGAAGCTACAAGTCTAATCTCCCTGAAGTGGATCGAAGCACTAATTCCTATGCCCTTGAAGATGCAGTGGAAAGGAATGAGGGTGCTTGAAGAAAAGACGCACCAAAAAGTCAAGATCCGGTAAGACCAGGCAAAATTGGCCCTTTTTAAAGTCTTTGCTTTCATTTTCGTATAACTAGAATGGAGTAAAGAGGGGCGGCTGTAATAGGCCAATTTTGGCCTGGGCCCAAATTACAAATAAAATAAAAAGACCAAACTAATAAAATAAAAATTCCAAAATTTAATAGTCCATTACAAAAAAAAAAAGCCCACTACCCAGTTACAAGCCCAAAAAAAAATAAACCCTAACCTACTCTTAACATTTTCAGAAAGCAAAGAACCTTAGCCCTCTAAGAGCTTTAGCTGCCGCTTCTTCCATGCGCGTCAGCACCTCCGTACACAGCTGGCATCCGTACCTGTAAGCAAGACACGCCAAGCAGAAGAAAAAAAATGGTACTGAGCAGTTTTGTATCAATTTCAGCTATAAAAAAGCCATGAAAAACTTTGTTTGTTTTTCTCTACACATGCATTCGAAATACAAAGAAACAGAAGCAATCTGAATATTAAGGTTGTTATTCTTTTCTATCTTTTTTGCTTTTATATTCATTTTTAGTTTTAAAAGAAGAATCACGAAATAAAAAAAGGGGGGAAGAGGGGCTTACCGGAGTCATTTCATCTTCTCCGTTGTCGGACACCGAAGAGTCCTCTCCCCTTTCAGCATTTTTTGACCATTTTCTAAAAGAAATAACACAAGATTCGGGTTCTAGGTGGCAAAAAGAAAAAAAAAAGGGGTGACTTTTGGGCTCTCCGGCCACCGTAGACGGCGACGCAGTCGCTGATGGTCGGCAGACGACACGACGGGTGGACGACCGTCCGATAGCCGGACATCAAAAGGGGGGAGAGAGTTTTTTGAAAAGTTTTTTGATTTTTTTTTTGGAGTTTAAATACCCAGATGAAACGGCGCCGTTTTAGTCCTCCCTTTTAGCGTGAAGCCGTTTTGAGGAGGGACCCAAGACCCGACCCGCTCAGATTGAGGATCCGCGCGTTTTATTAAATGGGTTATTTACCCTTTTGGTCCTTTCGCATTTTTTAAAATTTTTAAATTCAGTGTTTTATATTTTTTAATTTGCCCCTTTAATTTTATTGTTGTTTCACTTCAGTCCTCGTTGGAGCTGTGCGTTTTGGGGGACAGGGATAATTTCTCATTTGGTCCCCCATTTCATCCGCGATCTTCAAATGGGTCCATTATCTTCTTTTTTTAACCGAATTTTCCCTTAAAATTTGTTTGACTTTCAATTTTAGTCCTTATTTATTTATTTATTTATTTATTTCAATACTTTTGCATTTTATATTTTACATTTTATTTATTTTATTTAAATTTCTATTTTTTTAATTCATGGTAATCTTACCTTAATTTATTTATTTTCAACCCTCTTACATTTTTACTTATTATTATTATTATTATTATTATTATTATTATTATTATTATTATTACTACTACTATTATTATTGTTGTATTATTATTATTATTATTATCACTTTTCAGCTGATTAAATTCTTAGGAAAGTGATCACTTTTCATCCTACTAAATACTACCTTAATGAATAGAGACATCTATTCTAATTATTATCAAATAATATACTTCAAAGGAAAGAACTGAGATTTTTGTGGCATTTTTAATGATTCAAATGCGATAAAATAAAATCTTCTCGACGTTAGAAAATAGGCATAATTATAAAAAGCATTCTTAATGTTTCAGGAATTTTTCACTTCAACCCTTAATTTTTTTTTTCAATTTCACTCACAACATTGAAAAAAAATTCAAATATAACCAGAATTGATGGAAACTGTCAGTCAACTAACTGCCAACATATTTATCCTATGTGGCATTCCATCTCAGTCGAGGTGGTTGACGTGGATGACACATTGATAGAACATAACAGTAAACAAATGAAGAAAATATTTTTGACTCTTCATTTATGAATAGAGAGAGTTACTTGCTTTCATAGATGAACACTGATGTGAATTTATACAGAGATTTTCTTTGCACAACTGTTGTTAACTAATTAACAACTTTAACTATACTCACAACTGACTTAAGTTACTCTAATATTCACCTATCATCCATGTTTTGTGACTCTTAGTTTGTTCCGCAACAGAGAAAAAAATGTCGATGACAATGGCTTGGTAAGTATATCAGCAACCTGATCATGTGTGAGAACTTCACCCAAGGCTAATTTCCCATCAGCAACCTTTTCACGAAGAAAAAAAAAACCAAATCAAGCTCAACATGTTTGAATTTAGAATGAAGAATAGGATTAGCAAAAACAACCACAACACTTGAATTGTCACACCAAATAACAGAATTGCCTTTTGAATCCAAGCAAAGCTCACTCAACAACTACTCGAGCCATGTTATGTCTGCAGCAGCTAGGGGTGTTCAAATGGTTAACCGAACCAAACTAGTATTAACTGAATTAATCGAACCTTTTAATCCTTTAACCGTTAATCGAACCGAAATTTTTTCAAAAAAAAATTAACTGGACTGAAATATTTTAGTTAACCAAAATTTATATGTTTTTATTTTTTGGTTAAAAAAAAGTATAAAACATATCAAAAAAAATAAATTGGTAATGTTCATTTGATCGAATTAACCAATTTATAAGTCTTGAAACACTACATAATTAAAAACATTACATAAGTCTTGAAATTAGCACATAATTAAAATGTAATAGTCTTTAATATTCTCCATTTGCATCCATTTCTTCTCTCCAGAAGATCTCCATTTGCATTATACCTACAAACTATGTGCAAAAAATGAGCATATAGTAGTAATATATGCATTTCAAAAAGTCAAATAATATAAATAAAGGAATCAATTGTAAGTTAACAAGAATAAGATAGCAAGCATACCCTTCAATTCACGAAAGCTTATGAATTTAGAATAGGCTCTGATACATTCCAAGAAAAGTCTAAACATTGAAATGATTAAATAAGTTGATGTAGAAGTGATGTGGTAAAAAATTGAAACTATTAAATTAAAAATAAATATATCATTTTCAATATTGTCTCTCTTGGATTTTTTTCTTCAATCTTCTCGACGTCATTTTTTGATGATGATTTCTGAATCCAATCTTGAGTACACACAAGAGCTTGTACAATTTTAGGAGTTAAAGAACTAAATTGATCAAGCACACGCCCCTAGTGCTAAATGTAGACTCTAAAGCTACCGTAGAAACCGTTATAGCTAACACATCTTTGGCCATATTTAAAAGAGTGAGAAATCTAGGGCTATTCTGTTGGAAAATTTGGACATCACATATATAATAAGGATAATTACATGTTATTATCTACTATCATGATAGGTTAGCCCAAATTAAAAGTGATCTAATTTGGTTAGAATTTTATTGGGCTTTTAATTATTAAATAAAGTATGAGATAAATATGTGTAGATACTCTTCTAATCGAATTCTAATTAATGATGGGCTAATTAGAAATTGATTAGAACTAATATGCTAAGGTTATAAATATTAGGGTTATGGTCCCCAAATTACACACAAGATATCTTTTCTAATATCCCATCATTAGGAAAGAGAGAGCATATATTCTTTGAATTTCTTGTGTGCTAATTTGGAAGATCAAATCCCCAAGATCCGGCAAAACTTCAAGAAATTCATGGATTCAGGTACGCTTTTGTATTTAGTTTTATTCTTGATTTATTCTTGATGATTTGACATGATAGATCCTGGTTTATTAAGTTTTATTTTAGATTTATTTTACAAATCTATCAAGTGGTATCAGAGTCCTATCATGTTGAATCATTGAGAAAGAATTTATTCTTTATGAATTTGATATTTTAATTATATATTATGTTGAATCTTTGAGATTCTTGATAATTTTGGGTTTTGATTCTTTAAATAAAGTTTTAAGGTTTTATAAATATAATCTAGTTTGATATTTGCAAGGCATGTGATTATTATTTTAATCCTATATGACATTTAAAAATATATATATATATAAATATATATACAGAAATTGATTCATATATATGTTTTGTTATATAATATATACATGCTTTGATTGGTTTAATGCATGTTTTGGAAATTTATATATATAATTATCTTTCAAATTTGATTGAAAGATGAAATTAAGGTAAATATTTTGAAATAAATAAATTCAAATTTTGGCTTTTAATTAAGGATGTCTAATATTTTAAATAAATTAGTTGAAACAAAATGCCGCCAAAGTGACCTCTTTTGTGTAGATTAGTTTATTTGAAATATTAAGATGATTATATGTTTTTATGATTCATGCGTTTATTAATTGACCCAAACGTAAGTTAATATTTGGCAGAATTTCAACGACATCTGTGGTGATAAACGTGTGACAATTATAAGGTATTTTATGTGAGCAATAAGTTAGTCCAAAGATTAATTCATTGTTTGATATAATTTATTGTCAATGTTTGATTGATACAATAAGAGTACCGCTTACTGTTAATATTACTGTCCAAAGACTTGATATTAATGTTATGTTTGGCATCTTGAGATGGGATTAGCCATTATCCTGAATTTATTGTTTACTTATGAATATTGATTTAAGCTTGTTTTTTTGTTCTATATTCAGCTAATTCATCTTCTGCTGCCACAATATCTGCTAATATAAATTCTATACCTATGCTTAATGGGACTAATTTTAAGGAATGGAAAAGGCACTTACTTATAGTGCTTGGCTGTATGGACATAGACCTTGTACTAAGGGAAGAACAACCTGCACCTCTCACTACGGAAAGCACCCCTGATGTTAAGAGGGATTTTGAAAGGTGGGATCGTTCAAATCGCATGAGTCTTATGATCATGAAACACAACATTCCAGAAGCCTTTAGGGGCATAGAATCTGAAGAGATTACTCAGGCCAAGGGTTTCCTTGATGAAGTTGAAAAACATTTTGCTAAAAACGAT
Organism: Gossypium bickii; assembly: GCA_025503065.1. Lineage (NCBI taxonomy): Eukaryota > Viridiplantae > Streptophyta > Magnoliopsida > Malvales > Malvaceae > Gossypium > Gossypium bickii. The sequence goes on from CP106719.1 coordinate 26,116,990, forward strand.
AAGGTTGAGATGACATCACTTCTGACTTCTTTGATGTCTATGAAGTATAAGGGTCAAGGAAACGTAAGGGAGTACATTATGGAGATGTTCCATACTGCTTCAAGACTTAAGGCACTTAAGATTGAGCTTTCTGAGGAATTGCTTGTTCTTATGGTTTTGGTATAAACTTCTGCATGCTTTTTAATCAATTTAAAATTAGTTATAACTATCAAAAGGAGAAATGGACCCTAAATGAGCTCATTTCTCATTGTGTGCAAGAGGAAGAAAGGTTGAAGCGTGATAAGTCTGAAAGTGCTCATTTGGCCAATGCCCCTAAAGACAAGGGCAAGAAAAGAAAATATCAGAACGAAGCTGCTAAGGGTCCAGCTCAAAAGAAACAACAACAACCTACAGAGAGTTGTTTCTTTTGTAACAAGTCTGGACACGTAAAGAAAGATTGTACCAAATATCATGCTTGGCATGCAAAGAAAGGTATAATTCTTAATTTGGTCTGTTCAGAGATTAATTTAGCTTCAATACCTAGAAACACTTGGTGGATAGATTCTGGTGCTACTACTCACATAAGTGTTTCTATGCAAGGTTGCCTGAGTTACCGAAAGCCAAGTGATGGTGAAAGACACATCTTTGTGGGCGATGGAAAATCGGTAAAAATGGAAGCGATTGGGCATTTTAGGTTGTTATTAGGAACTGGTTTTTATTTGGATTTAAAAGACACTTATATTGTACCGTCATTTAGACCGAATTTAGTTTCTGTTTCTTCATTGAACAAATTTGGTTATTATTGTTCATTTGGAAACAATCAATTTAATTTGTCTTTAAATTCAAATGTTATTGGAACTGGTTATTTAAATACTTATGACAACCTTTATTTGCTACAAACAATTGTATCCTATAATGAAACCTTGCATGTGGAATCACGTGGTAATAAGCGCAAATTAAATAAGGAAAATTCAGCATCATTATGGGATAAGCGCTTAGGTTATATCTCAAAAGTTAGAATTGAACGCCTTGTGTCTGATGGTATTTTAGAGTCTCTTGACTTCACAGACTTTGATGTCTGTGTCGATTGCATTAAGGGAAAACAGACCAAAACCAAGAGATTGGGTGCCAACAGATCTTTAGACATTTTAGAATTAATTCATACAGATATTTGTAGGCCATTCCCTACGGTATTTTGGAATGGTCAACAATATTTCATAACATTCATAGACGATTACTCACGGTATGGGTACCTATATCTTATTCATGAGAAATCTCAGTCTTTGGACGTGTTCAAAGCTTATAAAGCTAACGTTGAGAATCAACTCAACAAAAAGATTAAAAAATCAGATCTGATCGTGGTTGTGAGTACTACGGTAGATATGATGGCTCAGGTGAACAATGTCCAGGACCATTTGCGAGATTCCTAGAGGAATGCGGTATTGTCCCACAGTACACCATGCCAGGATCACCTAGTATGAATGGTGTAGCTGAAAGATGAAATAGAACTCTTAAGGATATGGTAAGGAGCATGATTGCTCATTCTACCTTACCTGAGTCCCTCTGGGGAGAAGCATTAAAGACAGCAGCTTACATTCTAAATAGAGTACCCAATAAAGCAGTTGCAAAAACACCTTATGAGCTTTGGACAGGTCAAAAGCCTAGTCTAAAGCTGAGGCAAGGCCTTATAGGCCACATGAAAAGAAATTGGACTCTAAAACAGTAAGCAGCTACTTTATTGGCTATTCTGAGCGACCTAGGGGCTATAAATTTTATGATCCTATAATAAAGAATATTTTTGAGACGGGAACTGCAACATTTTTTGAGGATGTTGAGTTTGGGGGGAGAAATAAGGTTAGAGACATTGCTTTTGAGGAAGAATTGGATTCTAACTCAGTTCCTACTATCACTTTTGATGATGTTCAGGGTCTTATACCTATCATTGATCAAGAAGTGAATCCAGAACCTCTACAAGACAATGTTGAACAACTTCCCATTCAAAATGAGGTAATTGTTCTAGAAGAACAAACTCAATAACCTCAAGAACAAGTGCCATTAAGGAGGTCCACAAGAGAAAGGAGAAATGCTATTTCAGATGATTATGTTGTATTTCTCTAAGAACATGAGGATGATAATTGAATGATGGAAGATGATCCAATCAACTTTCATCAGGCAATGAAAAGTTCTAATTCTCAAAAGTGGATTGATGCCATGAAAGATGAGTATAAATCTATGCAAGGCAATAAAGTTTGGGAACTTGTCCCATTACCTAAAGGTGCAAAACCAATTGGTTGTAAATGGATATTTAAAACCAAGAGGGATGCAAATGGTAATGTGGAGAGGTATAAAGCACGTCTTGTAGCTAAAGGATATACTCAAAAAGAAGGTATTGATTTTACAGAGACTTTCTCTCCAGTTTCATCGAAAGACTCATTTAGGATAATCATGGCGCTTGTTGCTCATTTTGATCTTGAGTTATATCAGATGGATGTTAAAACTGCGTTTCTTAATGGCGACATTGAAGAAACAATTTATATGGTGCAACCAGAAAATTTTGAGTTAAAAGACTCAAAGTATATGGTTTGCAAATTGACAAAATCCATCTATGGACTCAAACAAGCTTCTCGTCAATGGTACTATAAGTTTCATCAAATAATTGTCTCGTTTGGTTTTGAGATAAATATTGTTGATGATTGTGTGTATCATAAATTCAATGGGAGTAAGTACATATTTCTGGTTCTATATGTTGATAACATTTTGCTTGCCGCTAATGATATAGGCTTATTGCACGAAACCAAGAGGTTTTTATCTAAGCATTTTGAGATGAAATATCTTGGGGACGCCTCTTTTGTTTTAGGAATTCAGATACATCGAGATCGATCTCGAGGTATACTTGGATTATCACAAAAGAACTATATCGATAAAGTACTCAAAAGGTTTGGCATGTAGAGTTGTAGACCAGGTGACACCCCTGTTGCTAAAGGAGACAAATTTAGTCTTACTCAATGCCCTAAAAGTAACCTTGAAATTCAGGAAATGCAAAAGATTCTTTATGCATCAGCTGTTAGGAGTTTAATGTATGCTCAAGTTTGTACGCGTCCGGACATTGCGTACATTGTTGGGATGTTAGACAGATATTTAAGCAACCCTGTTATAGACCATTGGATAGCAGGCAAAAGGGTTATGAGATATCTTCAGAGAACAAAAAATTACATGCTTACTTATAATAGATCAGATCTTTTGGAGGTCATTGGGTATTCTGATTTTGATTTTGCTGGATGCCAAGATAGTAGGAAATCTACATCAGGCTATGTTTACCTGTTAGCTGGAGGAGCTATATCTTGGAAAAGTGCCAAACAGACACTTGTAGCTTCATCTACTGTGGCAGCAGAGTTTGTATCATGCTATGAGGCATCAAACCATGGAATATGGTTGCGGAACTTTGTCACAGGGCTGCGTATTTTAGAGAATGTAGAAAGACCACTCAAATTATTTTGTGACAATAAGTCAGCAGTACTGTATTCCAATAGCAACAGGAGTTCATCTAAGTCAAAGCATATTGACATAAAATTCCTAGTTGTAAAAGAAAGAGTGCAAAATGGTCAAATATCGATAGAGCACATTGGGACAAACTCCATGATAGCGGATCCACTTACAAAAGGTCTACCACCCAAGGTCTTTCATGAGCACACTGCTCACATGGGTGTTACATTGTTTGAAGATATCATGATTTAGTGGGAGTTTATATTTTATTTGTTTTCAGACATTTATGTATTCGGTTACTTTCTAATCAGAAATGAAGTATTCAATTTATTCACTCAATTTATTGTTTCGAAACTGACCTCACTTTAGTTTAAAGAGGACCAGTTGGAAATAGACATGTTTAGAGCATATTGCATGTAATTTCCGTGCTACACATCCATACTTAATCTATGTCATTTGGTTGTGTTAATATACTTGATCATGGATGGATTTAGTTACGATATATGTAACGAAAGTCGCCTTGGTTCTATGTTAACATAATTAATGGACGAGATTGTTCTGAATACCTTTTGGATATGATAGTAAAATTTTGAGCTCATAAGGTTATATAATGACATGTAATTATAAAGTAATTAGTATATATATGTGGTCCAAGTGGAAGATTGTTAGAAAATTTGGACATCACATATATAATAAGGATAATTACATGTTATTATCTACTATCATGATAGGTTAGCCCAAATTAAAAGTAATCTAATTTGGTTAGGATTTTATTGGGCTTTTAATTATCAAATAAAGTATGGGATAAATATGTGTAGGTACTCTTCTAATCAAATTCTAATTAATGATGGGCTAATTAGAATTTGATTAGAACTAATATGCTAAGGTTATAAATATTAGGGTTATGGTCCCCAAATTACACATAAGATATCTTTTCTAATATCTCATCATTAGGAAAAAGAGAGCATATATTCTTTGAATTTCTTGTGTGCTAATTTGGAAGATAAAATCCCCAAGATCAGGCAAAACTTCAAGAAATTCATAGATTCAGGTACGCTTCCACATTTAGTTTTATTCTTGATTTATTCTTGATGATTTGACATGATAGATCCTGGTTTGTTAAGTTTTATTTTAGATTTATTTTACAAATCTATCATATTCACTTTCCACCATAATAAAATATCAAGATCTTCAATAAAATTCTCATTAGCCTCAACTAGATATTTATTTAATTCAGATGTTTTGTCCTCACAACCATTTTCGAACTCACGCTTTTTATACAAAGCTTGCATACACCTTTTCATTTTTTGTTGTGGTTCATCGAGAGAAATATGTACTGCCACACTCGATTGGCTACAAGCACTATGAAGAGGAGGCTTACACTCATCAAACAATTCATATAAAAAGCTTCTTTCAACTTTTGAATCATTTTACAAGCTTTTTCAACATTAGACATTTCACTAAGTGCAAAATCAATATACTTCAATTTTTTTCTAGGATCTCAACATAAGAAACAAACACAAGAAAACACACTCGATTGGCTACAAGCATTATGAAGTGGAGGCTTACACTCATCAAACAGTTCATATAAAGCTTCTTTCAACTTTTACATCATTTCACAAGCTTTTTCAGTACTAGACATTTCATTAAGTGCAAATTTAATATACTTCAATTTGTTCTAGGATCTAAACACAAGCGACAAACACAAGAAAATTCATTTCATCTTTAACGACCTGAAAGGTAGTGGTGCCGAAAATGGTGGTTTTGAAACCCCGTTCTTCGATGGTCGAGTCTATAAATATTATTTAATAATATCTACGAATTTACTTTAGTATTATATGGGATTTTGATTTGACAGATTTTATTAAGTGGTCAGTTAATAAAGGTACAAGTGGTATGTACCAGAAGTCAGTGGTTTTGGAAAATGAAGTACCGGGACTTCATTTCATAAATTGAGCTTGTAATTATTTTTAAATATTTAATAAAAATATTTACAGGATTATTTTATATGTGAATTGAATTTCGGTTAGTTAATTGTATCGAATTAGTACTTAATTATGGTACAAGGACTAAATCATAAAAGTATCAAAAGTTTACTTATTATTAAATTATAGTGTAGAGCATGATTAAGAAACTTTTATAGCAATTAAACAATGGTTTAATTGAGTGGACGGTAGCATGTTCCAATATATTAGAATTTGTAATGAAATTTTAAGTAAAATAACATTAATAATAAAATAGTTAATTAAACTTAGGAAATAGAATAAGAGTGGAAGGAAAGAGAAGCTTTATTTCTCTTTGAATGCAGCAACTTTTGAAACAAATAGGGAGAGGAAGAAGACGAACGGGCCAAGGGTTTAGAAATTTTTAAGTTTTAATTGGTTAGTCAATTTAGTCTCTTTTCTTATAATGTTTATATTTTCAGAATCCTAGGAGTTTAAGCTTGTTGACCCATGTCATACTTTTTAATATTGTTAAACATTGAGGATGTTACCTTGGAGGGATGACTTTTCTTTTTCCAACAGTCCCCTTTGTTTAGCTTGAAGCTTCACCTACAAAATTTGTCGAAGTAAGACTTGGAGGTTTAACACTACCCTCAATAGATGTTGGTTCGGTAGGCATTCTGCATTGTATATACATTTTAATATGGTTTCCAAGAGTTTAATTCAATCCATAAAAATAAGAAATCTAATAAGGTTTGCAAAACTTATCATATTCATAGTGTTTCAACAACGGCTAACATAAATATAACAAAATTTGATAGTGCTTCAACAACAACTAGCATAAATATCATTAAAACAACATGATAAGATTTGCAAAACTTATCATATTCATAGTGTTTTAAACGTAAGGATAATGTTTATTTATTAAAGACATTGTTTTTTTGTCATAAATATCTTTGACCCACAAAAGGTAAAATTATGTTTAAGTATCGTTCCTACAAGCTCAACAAGACCCCCTAATAAGTTGTTTCTTTATCATAAATAAAATTACAGCTTAAGCTAAGTAAGTTGTTTTTAATGAATACTAAAATCTTGTATAATATAGTGGATGTGTTAACTATATTTTCTAGAATACATTATGGCCATTATTCAAGCGGTTTCAATTAGCAAATAAATATATTATATTATTTTTCCCTCAACAAAAATATATTCAAGACCTCTTTTAAGTGATGGAATTTCTTATTTTACTCTCCCTATTACTTTCCCCCCTAAAATTTTTTAATTTTCCCCTAAACTTTTACTTTTCATCTTTTACCTCCAAATCAAAAATTAAAATCATCCAAAAAAATCTCTAAACCTAAATAGTAATAATTTTATTTATATCTACTATTTATATTATTAAATTAAATTTCACATTTTTTACAATTTATATGATTGAATTGTTTAGTCATATTGAATCTTTATAAATTTTTATTAAAATTGATTTATTGATGATGCTATAAAATATTCGTGTTAAAATTTTATATTGGTATCAATTTCACATTTTATCTTTAAGATAACTTTTATTAAAAAATCACATTTTTTACATTTAATATAATTTTTAATTTCAAAATACATAGCAACAAGAATTAGAAGATAATTGAAGCAACTAAGCAAGCAAATAAGCTAACCCGTATATAAAATATTAATAAATAAATTATGAGGAGATGAAAGTTAATAACAAATTTGATTACGGTAGGTGATAGTGATTATAAGGACCCAAAATCATTTTTTTTAATTTAACTCGAACAAATATATTCGATTCGATTCAATTTGAATTCTATCTCACTAGACTCGATTCGAGAAAATTTCAAATCAAGTTAGAATGATAAAATAGGATTCGTCAACTCAATTAACTCGAAATTTTTTCATTCGATTCGATCGAACGCTCACCCTTAAGCATCCCCCATAATACACTCGCCTCCTAAAGTAATCTTGAAACTGCTCTCATTCAAGTCCATAAGGTTAGTATACATCAAAACTAAGATGATGACCCTCCCAGAATGTAATAGCTCGATTTTCAGTGGCATCGAAAACAGTGGTTCGAGACCACCAAATCTAGCGAATAAGCTCGTAAAATTTATTATTTAATATTTACGAGTCAAATGTGGTTTTAAAAAGATTTTTGAATTAATAATTTATGTCTTATAATGAATTATTAGATTCGAGTGATAAAACCCTAGTTCAAGTGGCTTTGGAAAATGAGGTATCGGGACCTCATTTCTATAAATCGAGCCATAAATATTTTTATAAATATTTATGGAGTGTTATTAAGGTAGTATTAAATTTTTTTGAAAAATTTTAACATTTTGATAGTGAATTAAGAGTAATTTGGTATAAGGACTAAATTGCATAAAGGGTAGTAGTTGAGTTATAGATTAAAAAAATTAAATGGACTAAAGAAGCAATTATACCATTGTTTCTTTATGAGGTGGCATAAGGTATATTTTTTTGTAAATTTATTATATATTATAAAATAAACCTTAAGTGTTAAGTATATATACATTATATTATATAATAATATATTAATGTATAATAAAACAAAATAATAAATTAAAAGAATTAAAAAGAAACAAAGCAAAAACGAAATAGAAGGAAAAAGAAAGAAAGAAAGAAAAAGAAAAGGGAGAAAGAAGGAGACGAAGGCCTTAGGGGTTTCAAAGTTCCAAGTTTAATTGGTTAGTCAATTTAGTCTCTTTTTTTTTTTTTGTAATTTTTATGTTTTTGAGATTGTTACAATTAGGTCTAACTAAACATTACCCTTTTTTTTTAGATTTTGTTAAAGATTTTGGATGTTTCCATTGATGAATCTTTATGATTTTTTTAATGTTAAATGATGAATTTGAGATATTAGTTGTTAATTAAAAGTATTTCGTTAAGTGATTTTGATGAATTTTTCGATTAAGGATTAACTTGTTAAGTTAGTAAAAATACAAGGGTTTGTTGTGAAATTATTGCAAAAATGGGCTGTATTGAATGCCATGAATATTCAGGTAGCATGGGTTTGCATTAAAAATGGTTATTTTGCGTGTTTTGGGTTCAGAGACTAAATTGAATAAAAGTAAAACTTTAGGGGTAATATTGTAAAAATATCAAAAATGACCAAATTGCTTGAAATAAATTTTTTTATAGTCTAAATTAATATAATGAATGAAATTATTAATTTAGATCAAGATCGGGTGGAAAATTAAGGAAAATAGAAAATTTTTAACATACCCCTAAACTTTGGTATTTCTGCAATTTAGCCAGGTAAGTTCGTGTAATTAAATTGTATATTTATATGTTTTAAATTGAATGTTGTGTATGTGATTTGTGTAAATTGTCATGAATGAAATTAATCACATATCTGACGATGATCAACAAATATTAAGTCCCGTTTGGATAAATGAAATTCGATGGATATCGGGTTCCCGAATTGGTTGTGGTCCTGCATGTGTTGTGGACACACCATAGCTCGAAAGAGCATCCCATTATTAGCTCTTATGAGCTTTCCGTTATATGGTTCTTGCGAACTTCCTGTTAATAGCTCTTCGGAGCATTCCGATTGGTTGTGATCCTACATGTGTTGTGGACACACCGCGACTCTTATGAGCGTCTCGATATATGGCTCTTCAGAGCTCCCCGATTAAAGGTTCTTTCACGAGCTTCCTGAAATATGGCTCTCCGGAGCTTCCCGATATTGGCTCGTATGAGCTTCCCGTTAATGGCTCTCTAGAGCTTCCCGTTATACAGCTCACATGAGCTTCCAGTTATATGGCTCGAAAGAGCTTCCTGTTTATGTGCTCGTATGAGCATTCATGGATATGAATTAACGGATTTCAGATTTGTACACTTCATATGTACTACCCATGTATCCATTGATATCTTAAATGATTCAACGGGCAAAGTTCTAACATAAGACAACATGAAATTGAAATGTACTATACCACTATATACTTGAAATATATGGAATTGATATATGAATACAAGATGTGGAAAGTTTATGGACATGGAAATTTGATATTATTGAGCTCATACATGTTTCTTTATATTTATACGAAATACATGAAAACGATGGTACATGATATATTGATATAATGAAATGAATGATATATGATTATGAAGGTAAGAGAATGATATGTATCACGATATGTAAATATATGAATATTTTTTATATGATTATACAAGGAAATTATGTAAGTTGAAACGAGTAATAAACTAAAGTGTGACATGTTGAGAAAATAATATTATCAATGTTGAATTTATATGAAATATGTTTAAATACACTAACAAGTGTTATCGTTTGATGCTTAGGCAAGTGCCAAGCTATTAGTTAAATGGTAATATGTTTATTTATACGATGCATTTAAAGGGTAAGTGCTCAAATGAAAATATGCTAGTGCTCATGAAAGAGTGGTAAGGTTTAAGTTCTGCAATTTCTTATGAAATGACTTATCATGTGATTAATTCGAAAAAGGCTATGTTTAAATGCACTAGCTTGTGGCTATGGTTGAATGATATATTTATGATTGTGTTATGCATATGGAATGAGTGTGAAAAGTAAACAAATGCAAATGAAAATAAAGAAATTTAGAAGAGTTAAAGTTGTTTAAAATCCTACTATGCTAGAATAATATGTATAAGTGGTGCTGTGGATTTATTCACCTTGTGAGTTATTAAATATAACTTCACGAGTATTGCGGTGTCAATATTGGATTATTTTTTATATGTATAAATTTCATATTTGAAATGAATTGATATGATTAAAGTTTATATAAGCTTACTAAGCATTCATGCTTACGTAGTTGTTTTCCTTTACTTTCCAGATTATCGGAAGCTCGATCGGGTTGGAAGCTTATCGGAGATACATCACACTATCCATCGATTCTATCGGTACTTTCGGATGTTTTGATTTTGTTTATAATGTCATGTATAGGTATTCTAGTTAATGTTGGCCTGTATGTGTTTTGTTAAAATTAGTCAGTTGGCTTGTGTGTTGGCACATTTTGGTTTGGTGCATATTTGCCTTATATGATTGATGTGTGATTTGGTTTATAATTGTATGGTAAAAGGGTAAAATGTTAGCTAAAAGTGTAATTATATACATGTGTTTTGGTATGTGATGAATTGATCAGGAATCGGTACCTTAATATATAAGGTATAAATATATTTAAATATATTAGCATATAAAATACATTTTGGCACCAGATGGTATGTTTTGGTGGGTAAGTGACTTGGTTTGAAATAATGCAAATTAGCTTGGTAAACTTTGGGTACATTTATGCATATATGTTAGTTGTACATATGAATATATTGAATACATGAACACACATGTTATAATCTGTCATCTGAGGTGCTTAAAGGAATACTGGTTGTATATTAAGATATTATATATTTAAGGCTTGATTTTTACTTGTTTTGGATGCCATAATACAGCTTGTTTGTATGTATGATGATAATCATAGGTACATGCCTTTTTGGGTTAAAAATGGCTTATAAAATGGTCTATTTCCATCCACACGAGCAGAGATACGAGCATGTGTCTCAGTCGTGTGTCCCCTGTATCTTTTAAAGAGTATGCTCACACGGCCTAGCACACATGCGTGTGGCTTGGCCGTGTGACCCAAGTCACAGAGCTTCCAAGTTTGGACACGGGCTAGGACACGGCTGTGTGCCCCTATTTCGAATGCCCATATGGCCTGAGACATGGGCATGTCTCTTGACCGTGTGAGACACACTGCCTGGCCATACGGGCGTGCCTCTTGACTATGTGAGACACACGGCCTAGCCACACGGGCGTGTGTCCCTTGCACCTTGGAAAAAAAATTTGATGTTTTCCAAAAAATTCTCTGAGTACCTGGTTTAGTCTCGATTTATTTCTAATGTGTATTTTGGGCCTCGAGGGCTCATATAAGGGACTTTATGATTGAATTCTGATATGAATATTATATGATGTGAAATATCTGTTTACTTGATCTGTAAATTTCAGTAATGCTCCGTAACTCTGTTCCGGCGATAGATATGGGTTAGGGGTGTTACACGGAGCATATCAAAGAAAGGTTGGAAGTTCAACCCAAAATAGTTTAGCGGCTAAAAAGCTACTTGCACGAAAACAAGCACCCCTTGCACAACATAAACAAGGGCAACCATTTCCACTGTATCCATGACCTTCTTGGTCTCCACCTGCTTACCCATCTCTCCCCTCTGACGAGCTCTTTCTTCCCTTAAGGACTAAGCTGACTGTTCTAACCTCTCGATAGCAGTATTGAGATTGAGTTCTAAGTGACAAATCCTTCGGTCCCACTCATGGATTGACACGATAACCATCACTAATTTTGTTCCTTCAAATATTGATATATTAGTTCTTTTAGAGTTTTCAACTAATTTTGTACACTATTAAATAATTAACTCTTCTGAAGCTTTCAACTAATTTTTTACTACCAAATATTGCATTAATACTGGTTTGTTTTGCTGCTTGTAAGGATAATATTCATTGTTACATTGTCAGCTAGACATATTTTCTTCCTAAAAAAATTTGAACAAAATATTTGGGTATTCAACAAGTATACAAAATATTTGGGCATACAAGTATGTGACCAATGATCTTTCATATCACGTTGATAACATAAGTAATCTCTACCTATTGAAAGGTTATCTTAAGAACTTTCATTGTTCTCTCATTGATAATTGTATCCTTAATTTTTTTTTGCTTGCATTCACTTCGGGAAATGTAATAGATCTAACATCACAAATTTCTAAATGTCTCAATAAAAAGAAACTAATATCACAAAAGTTTATTGTGATAATTTAGTCAAATTTAAAACAATTAATAATCAAAATCATATCTTAATTAAAAATATTCCAAAGCTCTTTATCAATCTAAATTTTGCTCGATAAATCCAAGATTAAAATCCAAAATCAATATTGTAATCAAATCTTTCACCATCCTCAAAATAGAAATAAAATAAGGTAATATGTAACGGCCCATTTTTATTGAGATCGGAACAGTGGTTTCGCGACCACAAATTTGAAGTTCAAAATTTTGTTTTAATATTATTTTAATAACTACAGCATGTTAGAATTATGGTATAAACATTTCGTTAAGAAATTTTACCGTTTGTATGCTCAATTTGTAAAAAAAAATTAAATCGCGTAAAGTGTGAAAGCTGTATTCTATTAGCTAAAAGTGTTATATAGCTATAGAAATTTAAAGTGGTGATCTTTATATGGTAATTATACCATTAGAGGTGATAGTGGATGAGCATGGCTTGATAATTTTGTTATTTTTAAAGTTAGGTAAGGTTAAAATGGTAATTAGAACAAATCAAAAGAGATCATCTTTTTCATTCAAAAACCAACTGAAAATTACAGCAAAAAAAACCATTTTAGAAGCTTCAAAATTCGGCCATCTCTTCCCCTACATATAGGTGCGTTTTTGTCCCGTTTTTGTTGATTTTTTTGTTTCCAATATCGTTATAGCTTAACCTAGCTAGCCTGGGGACTAATTTGCAAAATGGTTGAATTTCTAGGGTTTTACCATTGATGTATATGTTAGGGTTTTTGAATTTTGATGGAAGAAAATGAATCTTTGTTATTAAACAACTTTTGTTAGTTGATTTTTGTTGAAATTGTCAATTAGGGGTTAAATTATGAAATATAAAAATTGTGTGGTAAATGTTTGAAATTTTGATATGATTCGGCTACTATATGCATGTATAAAATTCAGTTAGGCTTGTATATGGATGAAATTACACGAATTTCAATTTACGAGCCTAGGGACTAAATTGTAAAGAAGTCGAAAGTATAGGGGAAAAATAATAATTTTGCCATAACCTGAATTTTGGAGTAAATTGAATAGAATGATGCCTAAATTAGTTAAATTTGATTACATAGATCAAGAAAAGCAACATTCAGAATTAAATCGGGGAAAGGATAAAGTCGTGGAATAAACGATCGTATTTCTCCGTACGAGTTTGAGGTGAGTTAGTGTAAATATATTGCATAGTTATATGTTTTGATTTAAATATATATATATGTGATTAGTTTAAATTATTATGTATAATTATTGATTATATAACCGAGAATATACTAAGATTACCGAGTCCCGTTTGAACATTAGGAATTCGTAGGATACAAATGACATGTCATTAGGGTTACCGTTTTGTTTGAAGTCCTACATGTGTTGTGGACTCACCACAGCTCGTATGAGCTTACCAATTTGCAGCTCGTAGGAGCTTACCGATATTCAGCTTGGAGGAGCTTATCGTTTATAGCTCGTATGAGCTTACATGTATAGGAATTGACAGATTACAATTCAGTACACCTCGTGTGTACTACCCACGTATCTAACGAGATTCTAAGTGGTTCAACGGGCATAGTGTTATTATGAGATTATATAACTTCAATACAAACTAGTGCAGGTATTTAGATGGAAATGGTTCATATATATATAATATATGGATATACATTATAAATTTTACATGTACATGGAATTTTAATAGTTGTTGAATTCATACATGAATTCTCTGTTTTTACTTGTATACTTGGCTAACTTGGTGAACGGTTATGTGATAGGCTTTGGCCAAATTGAATTGAGTTATGCTTTGAGATTTCTTACCTAAATTGTGATTATATGGTAAGTTTAATTCTATATTTTACGAACTTACTAAGCTTAATTGCTTACTCCTTTTATTTTTCTATGTTTTGTAGTGTCTCAAAAGCTTGTTTGGATTGGAAGCCATCTAGGATTGCATCACACTATCAAACTCTTATTTTGGTACTTTGGACTTTATATTTTGAGTTAAATGGCATGTGTAATAACCAATTTTGCCCGTGGGCCCATTCATAACCCAAAATTCAGCTACAAATAAAACAAATAAATTTTAAATGTCCAATGTCCATTTACACTAAACCCAAACCCACAAAGCCCAAATTCCCTTAACCTAATTAACTAACCCAACATGAAGCCCAAATACAACCAAACCCTAGCCCATTCAGCCTAAAACATTTCAGCCAACCGAACCCTAGTCCCTTAACCCTAGCGCCGCTCGCGTGGGGGCACGCGCGCCACCCTTGCGCCGCTCTCCACTTCCACAAAGACTAACCCCACTTCCCGTTGTCGTGTAAACTCTGCAAAAGAAGACACAAACACAAATAATGGCAGAAAACAGGGAAAGCCATTGTATTATTTTTATTTTTACTTTTTCGGTTATAAAAACCGAAGATAATGATGTAAACAGGGGACCTTTTTTTTTCATTTCGCAATCAATCAAAAAGAATAGATTCAAAAAAATCGAGCGCAATACTCTCAAAAATAGAATTACCGAAGCAATAACACAAAAAAAAAATCAAAACCCAAAAGCCAGATCTGAATATTGGAAGGTTTTTCTTCTTTTTTTTTTGTTTTTTCTCTTTTTCATTTCGCACCTTTTTTATCCACGAATATATATATATAATATATATATAAGATAAAATATAAAAAAAAAAAAAAAGAAGGAAGAAATTACCTTTCCCGTAGCGGCGATCGCCGGACGGAGTCCTCGCCGGACCTGGGGCCTGTAGAGAGAAAATAGAGGCTTGGAAAATTTTTTTTTTAAAGAGTGGAGGGGAAATGATTTTTTCTTAAGGATTTTGGCCTTAAATAGGCCTTCAAACGGCGCCGCTTTTGGTCTGAAGCCATTTAGGCGTCAAAAACGACGCCGCTTTCCTTCCGACCGACCCGATCCGACCCAAGTAGCTGGGGATCCACGTGTTTTGGTGGGAGGGGCTAATTGCATGATTTAGCCCCTCCGCCCTTTTTATATATTTACAATCGGACTTTTCTGCTTTCTTTAAGATTAGCCCTAAAAGTTCATCTTATTTTCAATCAAGTCCCCATTCATGTAGCGTATTTTGAAGGATGGTTTATTTCCTGATTTAGTCCCTGCCTTTTACGCGCATTATAAATAGGCCCCTCCGTTTTTTTTAATCTATTTCAAATCTCCCCCTGAAGCTTTGTTTTAAACCCGATTTAGTCTCATTTTTCCATTGTAATTGTATTATTATTATTTTAGCACTATTGTCATTATTTTTCATCCTTATGCATTATTATTTTCCATATTAATCATTCATTACTACTATTACTATTGTTTTTACTACCACACTTATGCTCTTATATTGTATGTATTTCATAATTATCACTATATTTATATTATTATATTGTATACATATTTTATATCATTATTATTAATGTTTTATTACTATTACTATAGCATTATTACTACTACTATTATTCTTGTTACTACCATATTTATATTCTTATATTGTACATATTTCATATTTTTTATTATTGCTATTATATAGTATTATATTACACATATTTCGTATTGTTATCATTACTATTATTATTGCTATATTATTATTTTAGTTTTTTTTACTATTGTTATTACTATATTATTATCTTGTATATATTTTGCATTATTATCGTTACTATTACTAATTCCACCATTATTGACTTCAATATCATATATTACGTATACTATGTGGTCGTTATGCCAAATTCGTGTCACATCATCATTATTCATGCATGATCCTACTCACGTTTTGAATGATGTTTCTTTAAAACATAACCTCGTTTTTCATCAATTTCACCCCCAAAAAAAAAAACTAAAAATTTTTCAAAATAAGGCAATATTCCGTGTTTGGAAATTCGAGGGACCGTGCCCTATGTGTTGGGTTTCGGTTCTCTTGCTTGACCAAATAATCGAATAACCTTTTGTTATTTCAATAAATGAGTCTTAGGGATTAAGAGACGACCTTGGATTTGAGGATTGAAATTATCGTATCCTACGTATTGGATGTGATATTTGGTCCCTTCGAAACAAGGAAATCTTAATATTCAATTTTAAGAAGACTCAAACATTTCCAAAAAGATCCAAATTTCAAAATTCGTTTCTAAATTTTTAAACTTTTGACATTGGGATATCAGTTAATCAATTCGGTACCAATTTTGGGCGTGACGAGGGTGCTAACCCTTCCTCGCATGTAACCGACTTCTGAACCTATTTTCTCAAATCTTCGAAGACCAAAAACATTTGTTTTAGTAGGTCAAAATGTTTTATTAAAACAAAGGTGATCCGATCACACCTAATACACGGTCGGTGGTGACTCCCGTTTTATTCATTTTCGAAACCCAAGTTCGATTTTTGTTTTGTCAAAAAATGGTTACGACAGCTTGGCGACTCTACTGGGGACCCGAGAGTCAGGCCATAAATTGATTGATTTTTGTCCCTTCGTCAAAAATTTGGAAAATTGTTTTGAAAAATCATGTTTTTCTTTGATGCATTTGCTTGTGCTACAGCATTGAGTCTTGTGAAATACTTTGGCATTGCACATTGCATGACCATTGCGGTCACACCCTTAAGTGGGAGTGAGAAGCTACTCTTTCGTGAGGTTTTACCTCAGCAAGATAGTGGATCACTTTCGGGATACATCCGTACCTATGTCTTCGTGAGATTTTTATCTCCGTGCAGCCATAGGGAAATGTATTCCCCTGAACTGAACTCGGTCTATATGAGCCTATAATGGGTGAAGATCGAGGAATCTGCTGGTTCAGGTACCCTTGCTTTAGAACCAAACCGCATATAAAGAGACCTAAGAGCCCGTTGTAGGTAGAGCCGTGTAAACCCTAGTTGCTACCTTAAATAGGAGTTTTGATTATTTCCTGTTTATTTTAAGTTCTCTTTGTACCTGATACTAACCTGTTGTGTTTTACTTTTATTGCATGGCATTTCATCATAGAAGGTGTTGATCCACATTCGGTTACTAGATAGAAAAGCTTAACATGGAAAATGGGTTTCTCGATAGAGTGGAGGATAATGCGACCGTCCAGGTGTTGTCCGAGAGAGCACAGCAAGAAAAAGGAGATAGTCTAGCAGTGGGGTATGAATCAGACTTATGGGATTTCACCCGTATTATTGCGGCTCAAACTGACCTACGAGAATTGAAGGAAATATGGAACTCGTGGGGAAATAAGGACAAACAACTGTTCCACTATAATTACGGTGATTTGCACTATCTGCTGGATATCAAGGTAGACGAGTACCTACTCCGAGCTATTACCCAGTTTTGGAACCCCGCCTACAGTTGCTTCACTTTCGGAGAGGTGGATTTGGTGCCTACCACAGAGGAGTACACCGCTTTGCTTCGATGCCCGAGAATTCAAATTGATAAGGCGTATTCAAGGTTTACAAATGTACCAGCATTCTCAAAGAGGCTAATAAATATTACAGGAATGAGCAAGCAATGGATTACGGCCCGGATCAAGCAAAAGGGAGATTGTAAGTGCATTCCTTGGAAACACTTGAGGGATTTGATCTTGGCGCATCCGGATAAGAAGAAGAGGGTCGACGTCTTCGCTCTAAGCATCTATGGTTTGGTCATCTTTCCCAAGGCGTTAGGGCATATAGAGGATGCGGTTTCAGACCTATTTGATAAAGTTGATAAGGGAGTCACGCCTGTCCCCGCAATTTTAGTCGAAACCTTCAGGTCATTGAACGCTTGCCGAAGGACGGGCGAAGGAAGATTCGTGGGTTGTGCACAGTTGTTGTTATCTTGGTTTCATTGCCAT
Source organism: Gossypium bickii (assembly GCA_025503065.1). Lineage (NCBI taxonomy): Eukaryota > Viridiplantae > Streptophyta > Magnoliopsida > Malvales > Malvaceae > Gossypium > Gossypium bickii. Next base: position 26,135,020 of record CP106719.1, read on the forward strand.
TTCTGGAAGAGAGAAAAGGTCTCGTGCAAAGTCTTTTTTGAGAATTACTCTCCTCTGGAGGAATTAGCGAGTGCACCAAGGCGGGATGATCTATCTGGAGAGAAATGGATGGAGATTCTCCAAAATCTACAAGTCAATGATGTAGAATGGAAGGCTCCGTGGATGATCACTGACGAGGTCTTGTATTGGTGTGGAAGGTTCGACTGGGTTCCTTTACTCGGAATATGGGGAGCTGTGGGGTATGCTCCGTTACTAGTGATGAGGCAGTATTGATCGAGACAGTTCATACCAGCAACACATGGATTAGCCCAATGTGAATTTTCATACAAGGATGACAACTATAAGAAGAGAGTTCGCGAGATATCAGACGCATGGACCCAAACCCGAAAAATGAAGAAACTCGCCATGGGGTCAATGACGACCCCCGAGTACGACCGATGGCGGGGCAAAAGAATCAATGACAATGTCCCAAGGCCAAGCCAAGAAAGTGCCCGACCAATAGAAGAGCAGTTGCAAGTAATCCCGTCTGAATTAGAAATTATCAAGCAAGATTTCGAGAGAAAGAGCCGGGAATTGGGTAAAAGAATAGAGCAACTAGAAGAGAAAAAGATGCAGTTGGGGTTAGATGTCGACGTCCACAAGTTCGAGGCTGAGAAATTGAAAAAAGGAAAGAATAAGGCCGAAGAGGATTTGGATAGCTTAAAGACAGACTATAAGAAGCTACACATGTCCATCAGAACTGCTGGTTTGGGCAAAACGTCAGAGCAATGGCGATAGGAAGTTAAAGAAGAAAAGTCCAAAGCCGAGCAGTGGGAGAGGAAATTTCAGGATGCTCAAGTACAAGAGGATGCTTTGAAAAAGAACCTGTTAGAAAGCCAAAGCGAAAAAGAGAGGTTGCGCGCCCAAATAGCAGAATTAGAAAAATCGCTGCGTCTGCACCGTAGTCGTAACTCAGTAGTCGAATTAAGAGCCAGTCAGAACAAAATCGAGGAGATGAGAGGAAGGATAGAGGAGCTCGAGACTGTATTACAAGATAGCAAAAACCGAGTTGGGCTCCTTGAAGCAAATAATGAACATTGGAAGGAGCGCGAACACCATTCCCAAGGACGATCGTAAAAGCAGAGACTATGTAATGGGCGGCCGTGGCTCAAATCAAGGGTGGCCGATCATTTGCAAGCCTTGGCGGTTCGGGCTGATGCGTTAAGCCTGATGTACGAGTCAAGATCGAACGAGGCCAAAGTCTAGCTTGGCTTCTTAGGAAGGTTAAGGATTTAGGCATTAGGGCAAAGTCGTATATGTAATCGTCCGCTTCTATGAAAGGAAATTTGTTTCCCAGTAAAGTTTATTTAATGGAATTGAATTAAATCAACACCTTTTTGCATTCATAGCATGCATTTGCATTACATTGCATACATTAAACATCACATCGCCATAATCATTTACTAAAGCCGAAATCGTGTAATCCGCAATTACGTCACTGCGAATCTGGAATCACATCATCCCTATAGGACACGTTTAAGAACTAGAGCTATGGACGCCGAACTCAATGAGAGGATCGAAAGAATGGAAAGAATCCATCAAGAGCTGCAAGAACAGTTAGCCAGGTCACAGCAAGAAGCAAGGGACCTGATGATGAGATCCCGCGAGGAATCACTAGAGCAGAAGGATCAAATGGCAAAAATGATGGAGATGTTGACGGCTCCGCCAAAGGAAAGGAATCACACGAGTCCTGATATTACAGAACCCCATTCAAGAGTTAATCAAGATCCGCTCTATCCCCCAGGATTCACGCCACCCCATGCTCACGCAACGCAAAGGGAATATCCTCAAGGGAACCCAGCAGGACTAGAACAACGACCCATCCCACCTACCCATCTGGGGCAAGGTATATACGTATCAAACGCTGGAGATAATTCTGCTAACCCGATGGTTCCGGATTTAGATGATCCGATAGAAATAGCTAGATTAAAGAAGGACGATCATGATGCTGAGGAAAAGTACAGGATCTTGGAAGAAAGGCTCAAGGCGGTGGAGGGTACTGGAGTCTTTTCTGCACTAAGCCCCAAAGAGCTCAGTCTGGTGCCTGATCTGGTCCTGCCTCCAAAGTTTAAAGCACCAGATTTCGAAAAATATGAGGGAACGAGATGTCCGAAGGCACATCTTATCATGTTCTATCGAAAGATGGCTGGACACTTGAATGAGGACAAGCTGTTAATACACTGCTTTCAGGAAAGCTTGATCGGATCAGCCCTCCGATGGTATGATCAACTTAGCACAGAGAGGATCCGGTCATGGAAGGACCTAGCAACTGCATTCTGTGAACAATATAAGTATGTTTCTGATGTGGCTCCCGATCGGTTGACGCTACAAATGTTGGAAAAGAAGCCAATAGAAACCTTCAGACAATACACTCAGAGATGGAGGGACCTCTCAGTCCAAGTTGAGCCCCCACTAACTAAAAGTGAGATAACGGTCCTCTTTATCAATACCTTAAAGGCGCCATTCTACGACAAACTGGTGGGGAATGCCATGAAAGACTTCGCCAACGTCGTAATTTTTGGCGAACTCATCGAAAACGGTATCAAGAGTGGAAGGATGGAGGGTCCTGAAAGTTCGAAAAAGCCAGTACCATAAAGAAGAGAGAGCCTGAAACCCATATGGTAGGGACTGGGAACCACTATACTACCAATTCATACCCAACCCGACCACGACCTCAGTTTCGGCCACCACCGAGCTTCTATTTTTCTCCACAAAACCCTTACTATCAAGCACCTCCCCCTTACCCCGTCTATGCTGCTGATAACCAAAGACCATTCACCATATTCCCGCCTAATACGATGCCTACCCCAAGTCAGCCTAAAAGTGAATCAAGACCAACAAAACCCAATCCTGAAAGACCTCAGTGTTCCCCTATCCCTGTGTCGTATGGGGAGCTATGCCCGAAATTACTAGAAAAACAACTGATATCCCCATACTACATGGCACCCTTGAAACCTCCATACCCAAAATGGTATGATCCTAATGCCCGTTGTATGTACCACGCTGGAAACCAAGGGCATTCTACGGAAAATTGTCTAGCATTCAACAAAAGGGTTCAAGGTCTTATTGATGCAGGCATTTTACGATTTGATGGTATTGGTAATATGGCAGGAAATCCACTCCCGAGCCATACCGAAGGGAATGTGAGTGCGGTGACACTACAAGACAGACAGCGAGCCAAAAGTTGTGTCTCCGAGATAAAGACACCTCTAAGCAAAATATAGGAAATAATGACTGAGAAGGGCCTGTTCGAGAAAAGTTCCAAGAAGGAAACGGGGGGTCAGAATTTTTGTGTCTTCCATGGTATAGAAGGACACAACATCCAGTCTTGTGGGAAATTCAAAGAGTTACTTCAGAACATGATGAACAGCAAGGAGGTCCAAATCTTTGATAAGATAAATGAGGCCGAGGGAAAAGAAGTATGCGCCTCCGATGATCAACCACCAGCCATCCCTTATAGCGTCGATCGGCCTCTGGTGATATATTATGAGGTCAAGAAGAAGGAGGCTGAACCAAAGATGATAATCAAAGTACCGGCTCCTTTTCCCTACAAGGATGACAAGGCAGTACCATGGAAATACGGTGTCAACATCATCACACCCGAAGCTACAACTGGAAACGTCAGCGAGGTGGGGCATTTTACCCGCAGTGGGAGGTGCTATTCCCCTAAGATGGTTGAGACAAAAAAAAAAGCCATTGGAACGAGTAAAAAAGGGAAGGTACCAATACATAAAGCTGAGGGTGAGGTTGAAATACAATCTGAACAAGAAGCCAAAAGGTTCGTGAATGAGAATGAAGCGCAGGAATTCCTAAAGTTTATTAAGCACAGCGAATATAATATCGTGGAGCAACTAAACAAACAATCGGCAATAATTTCAGTATTATCCCTGTTGCTGAACTCAGAGCCACATCGAAACGCTTTACTGAAAGTGTTAAATCAAGCATATGTGCCAAGCGATGTACCCGTTGAGAAACTTGATAGGTGGGTGAACAATTTAAATGCAGATAATTTCATCTCTTTCAGCGATGATGAAATACTGCCAAACGGTAGAGGCTCGGTTAAAGCATTGCACATTACGACCGGTTGCAAAGGCTATATAATATCGCATGTGCTTATTGACAACGGTTCGACGCTCAATGTCATGCCGTTAGCTACGCTGTCCAGGATGCCAGCCGACATGTCTTACCTGAGACCTTGTCATTCTGCGGTAAGGGCATTTGATGGAACACGGCGGGAAGTCATGGGAAAGATCGAGATTCCTCTGGAGGTGGGCTCGTGCACATATAATGTCGAGTTCCAGGTCATGGACATTGCATCTTCATATAATTGCCTCTTAGGAAGGCCCTGGATCCATTCCGCTGGTGCAATCCCTTCATCTCTCCATCAGAAAATGAAGTTTATTATGGATAACCGCTTGATCACGGTCGTTGGTGAAGAAGACATCGTCGCATCACTCTCTACCGGCGCACCCTACATCAATGCAAACAAAGATGCGCTAGAATGCTCCTTCCGTTCCTTCAAATTCATCAACGCAACGTTTGTCGTCGAAGGAGACAAGGCTCTCACACCCAAACTGTCAAGAAACACCAAGATGGGAATCAAGTTGACGGTAGGAAAAGGCGCCTGGGCAGGGAAAGGTTTAGGAAGACACCAACAAGGGATAGCTAGAGCGCTAAACCCGATACACCACAAGGCTCAATACGGCTTAGGGTTCAAACCTGATGGACAGCAAAGAAGGAAATAGTTGCAGAAAGATCAGAGGAAGAGGATTGCAAGAGCCTCAGGTCGGGAAGTAGAATGGGGGCCCATGACGTATCCGCCCTTGTCGGATACTTTTACGTCCGCGGGAATAGTGTACCCAGAGGGAGATGATTCACGTAACGCCCTGTTATTGGTTGAAAGGGATTTTCGGAACTTCAACATAAACATCATTGAAAAAGCGGGTGATACGATGGAAAGCATTCCAAAAATACGCCCGGATCCTCCTGGATTTGTTTTGAACAATTGGACCGCTGAGGACCTCCTTGTAGTTTCTAGGGCCCCTCCAAAGTAATCCTCAATGACAACTTTCTGTATACCTCTAAGTAGAAGGGGAATCTATTTTAAGAGTTTGTGTCGGCTGTTTAACTTTTAAATGAACAATCAATGAAAATGCATTTTGTCACTGTCTCTTATTCTCATTGGCCTCATATTTATTCCCTCTCCTCATATCCTGTCTTTATATATATTTCATGTTATAGAATCACATTTGTAGGTTCCAATACCTCGATGTTCCTCTATAGTTTCTTTTCCATTTACCTTTCAGGTGCTCAGATATCGACGACGTAAACAATCCTGTTGCTGATCCTAAAATCGACTTTGAGCAAGCCGTTTGTTTAGGAGAATCTGAAGCTGAAGAGAATGCTGAACATTGTGTCTCGACCTCTGACTTGCTAAGGATGATAGAACAGGAAGATAAACAGATCCTTCCCCACCAAGAATTTGTTAAGACGGTAAACTTGGGAAACGAAGAAAAGAGGCAGGAGGTGAAAATTGGGACCTCCATATCAGAGCACACCAAATATGAATTGATCACCCTGCTTCACGAATACAAAGATGTATTTGCATGGTCATATCAGGACATGCCAGGATTGAGCGAGGACATAGTAGTCCATATGCTCCCACTGAAGCCAGAATGCAAGCCTATTCAGCAGAGGCTAAGACGAATGAGACCCGAAATGCTCTTAAAGATAAAAGAAGAAGTCAAAAAATAGTTCGATGCCGGCTTCTTACAAGTCTCCAAATATCCAGAATGGGTGGCTAATATTGTCCCAGTGCCAAAGAAAGACGGCAAGGTACGAATGTGTGTGGACTATCGCGATTTGAATAGAGCAAGCCCCAAGGATAATTTCCCCTTGCCGCACATCGATACATTGGTAGATAACACGGCAAAACACTCGTTATTCTCTTTCATGGACGGGTTCTCGGGTTATAATCAGATAAAGATGGCCCCCGAGGATATGGAAAAAACTACATTCGTGACGATGTGGGGAATGTTCTGTTACAAGGTGATGCCGTTCGGATTAAAAAATGCCGGGGCAACATATCAGAGGGCGATGGTAATGTTGTTCCACGACATGATGCATAAAGAGATAGAAGTTTATGTCGATGATATGATCGCCAAATCTCGAGGGAAAAAGAGCATGTTGAAAACCTCAGAAAATTATTTGAAAGACTGAGAAAATTCCAATTGAAGCTTAATCCAGCTAAGTGCACATTTGGAGTAACCTCAGGGAAACTACTGGGCTTCATTCTCAGTGAGAGAGGTATTGAGGTTGATCCGGACAAGATAAAGGCCATACAAGAATTACCATCTCCACGGACACAAAAAGAAGTCAGAGGGTTTCTAGGAAGATTAAACTACATTGCTCGGTTTATTGCTCAGCTTACCAACCAATGCGACCTAATTTTTTGACTCCTGCGAAAACACAATCCTGGGGAATGGAACGGAGAATGCCAAACTGCTTTCGACAAGATAAAACAATATTTGTCTAACCCCCCGGTGTTAGTACCACCAACTCCCGGAAGACCGCTAATATTGTATCTGACTGTGTTCGAAAATTCAATGGGTTGTGTACCTCAGCAAGAAGTTCACAGAGTATGAAACAAAATATCTGTCAATTGAAAAATTCTGTTGTGCTCTGGTCTGGGCAGCTCGAAGGCTCAGACAATATATGTTGTATCATACGACGTGGTTAATCTCAAAGCTCGACCCAATAAAGTACATGATGGAAGCACCTGCACTCTCAGGAAGAATGGCACGATGGCAGATCCTATTGTCGGAGTACGACATCATCTATGTGAGTCAAAAGTCGATAAAAGGGAGCGCAATAGCTGACTTTCTAGCAACTCGAACAAGAGAGGAATACGAGCCATTAAGATTCGATTTCCCAGATAAAGACTTGATGTGCATTACAGAAAAAGAATGCGAATCGTCAAAAGAGAAGTCGTGGAAGATGAGCTTTGATGGGGCATCAAACGCATTAGGACATGGGATTGGAGCAGTCTTAGTGTCACCGGAAGGGAACCATTATCCATTCACTGCCAGACTAAATTTCTTCTGCACCAATAACATAGCGGAATTCGAGGCTTGCATCATGGGACTTCGCGCAGCTATCGAACGGAGCATCAAAGTCCTAAAAGTATCCGGGGATTCGGCATTGGTGATTTACCAAATCGGTGGAGATTGGGAAGTAAGAGACTCGAAGTTGGTCAAATATCATGATCTTGTTATAGATTTGGTCAAAGAATTCCAGGAAGTGACCTTTAATTACTTCCCACGAGAAGAAAACCAATTGGCTGATGCTCTGGCCACTTTGGCTTCGATGTTCAAAGCAAACCGAGAAGCGGAAATAATGCCTCTCCATATGAGCATATACGAAGCCCCGGCGCATTGTTTTAACATTGAAAAAGAGACGGACGGACTGCCATGGTTCCACGATATCTTAGAATATGTCAAGAATCAAAGATATCCCGAACAAGCAAATGAGAATGACAAAAGAACAATCAGAAGAATGGCAATGGGATTTGTTCTTGATGGAGACATCCTATACAAAAGCGGAAAGGATCAAGTGCTTCTGAGGTGTGTGGACAATTTTAAAGCCAGAAAGATACTTGAAGAGGTCCATGAAGAAATTTGTGGGACGCATGCTAATGGTTTCACTATGACCAGGAAAATTATGAGACTCGGTTATTACTGGCTGACGATGGAAAGTGACTGCATCAGTTACGCACGAAAGTGTCACAAATGTCAAATCTACGGCGATAAAATTCATGCAGCACCTTCGCCCCTTCATGTCATGACTTCTCCATGGCCTTTTTCTATGTGGGGGATGGATGTTATAGGACCAATTTCCCCAAAAGCTTCTAATGGGCATCGATTCATCTTCGTGGTCATAGATTATTTCACGAAATGGGTAGAAGCCGCCTCGTTTGCTAATGTGACAAGGACTACAGTTTGCAAGTTCTTAAAAAAGGAGATCATATGTCAATACGGTTTGCCTAAGAAAGTCATCTCAGATAATGCCTTGAATCTGAACAATAAGATAATGAAGGAAGTGTGCAAACAATTTCAAATAAAGCATCACAATTCCTCACCCTATCGCCCAAAGATGAATGGAGTAGTAGAAGCTGCCAACAAAAACATTAAGAGGATTACTGGAAAGATGACCGAGACATATAAAGACTTGCACGAGAAGCTCCCATTTGCCCTTTATGCATATCGCACATGTGTTCGGACCTCTACAGGGGCAACTCCTTTCTCCCTAGTCTATGGGATGGAAGCTGTGCTGCCCGTCGAGGTTGAGATCCCCTCTTTGCGAGTCTTAATGGAGTCAAAATTAGAAGAATCAGAATGGATGCAAGCTCGATATGACCAACTAAACTTGATCGAAGAAAAACGCTTAAAAGCCATCTGTCATGGGCAGATGTACCGGAAGAGAATGATCACGGCCTATGACAAGAAGATACGACCAAGGGAATTTCGCGAAGGAGAGTTCGTGCTGAAAAAGATTCTTCCAATACAAAAAGACTTCCGAGGAAAATGGGCACCAAATTGGGAAGGACCATATGTCGTAAAGAAGGCCTTCTCGGGCGGAGCTTTGATCCTCACCGAGATGGATGGTAAAGAGGTACCAAATCCAGTGAACTCAGATGCCGTGAAGAAGTACTACGCCTAAAAAAAAAGAAGAAGGAATGAGAAAAGAAAAAGGAAAAAGATCAGGATGAAAACCTGAAAAGGCGTCTTGATTTAAAAAAAAAACAGGATGAAAACCCAAAAATGGCGTCTTGATAAACAAAATTGGGATGAAAACCTGAAAAGGCGTCTTAAGGAAGGGGTTCGCACGTAAAGAGCAAGGACGATTTGAACAGGAAGTCAAATGGCGAGATTATAATATTTGAAGCGGACTTAAGCTCGTAATCTTCTACGCAAGGAGCTCATTCGAAAAGATCCGAGGATGAAGGAACGTGGAGAAGTTCATGCGTCGGATATCTAGAGCATTTGTGACGATTGAACCCCGCTTTCTTTTTATAGCATTTCCTTTATAGAATTGTTCCTTGTCAGTTCTTTACTTAACGCTGTTGAAATAAATATGGGTGTGAGGTACCCCTTTCACACTCGCTTTCCCATTTTCAAACATCTCATGTTTGGTTCATTTAAATGATAAATAGTAAAATTGCATACTCTAAACAAAAAAATGTTGAGCATTACGGATGAGGATCCGTAAGTACAAAAGCCCCAAAAAGCAAAGACAAAGAGTTCAACAAGAGGACAAAATGGGTGATATTTGAGAAATGCGGACTACTCGTAAAAACTTGAGGGCCAGGTATAAAACACGAAAGAAAAGTCAAGAATCGAAGCAATGAATACAAGTCACCATGAAAGTTATGACGTGAGATACATGACAAACAAGCCCAGAGCGTATGGCATAATCATGTAGGCATAAGAGCATTTAAGAAAAAATCACGTGCATATCATGACAACATCACGCATAACACATACAGGTACACCAATAAAGCAAGAAATTCTGATGATAGTTGTACCAAGTCGAGGAAAAGAGGGCATCTGAGTCCCACTAGATGATAGGTTTTAAGATTCTGATTGCAAAAATCAACTCATAATACGAGAGGTGAGTTGGGCCTCGGGGCACACCGAGGTATTTAATTTCTGTCTTTAAATTTCTATTCAAAAGTCGACTCATAATACGCGAGGTGAGTTGAGCCTCGGGGCACACCGAGGTATTTAATTTCTGTCTTTAAATTTCTGTTCAAAAGCCGACTCATAATACGCGAGGTGAGTTGAACCTCGGGGCACACCGAGGTATTTAATTTCTGTCTTTAAATTTCTGTTCAAAACTCGACTCATAATACGCGAGGTGAGTTGAGCCTCGGAGCACACCGAGGTATTTAATTTCTGTCTTTAAATTTCTGTTCAAAAGTCGACTCATAATACGCGAGGTGAGTTGAGCCTCGGGGCACACCGAGGTATTTAATTTCTGTCTTTAAATTTCTGTTCAAAAGTCGACTCATAATACACGAGGTGAGTTGAGCCTCGGGACACACCGAGGTATTTGATTTCTGTCTTTAAATTTTCGTTCAAAAATCAACTCATAATATGTGAGGTGAGCTGGGCCTCGGGGCACGTCGAGGTATTTAATTTCAGTCTTTAAATTTCTGTTCAAAAATCAACTCATATCAGAGAGAGATGAGTTGAGCCTCGGGTCACACCCTGAGGTGTCTTTTAATTCATTTTCAAAATATCAACTCATATCAGAGAGAGGTGAGTTGAGCCTTGGGTTAATTTCTTTTCAAAAAATCAACTCATATCAGAGAGAGGTGAGTTGAGCCTCGGGTCACACCCTGAGGTGTCTTTTAATTCATTTTCAAAATATCAACTCATATCAGAGAGAGGTGAGTTGAGCCTCGGGTCACACCCTGAGGTGTCTTTTAATTCATTTTCAAAATATCAACTCATATCAGAGAGAGGTGAGTTGAGCCTCGGGTTAATTTCTTTTCAAAAATCAACTCATATCAGAGAGAGGTGAGTTGAGCCTCGGGTCACACCCTGAGGTGTCCTTTAATTTCTTTTCAAAACATCAACTCATGTAGTGAGAAATGAGTTGATGCATCGGGTCATACGCTGAGGTATTTTCAATTTCTACTTTTCAATTTCTGTTGGTTAATAAAAAAAAAAAACTCATAAGAGTGTGGTTGAGCCTCGGGGCACACGTGGAGGTACTTACAGATGGAAGACTGAAGTCGCCTTGAGCAAATCGGATGAAGAAGTTCCAGTGGACGAAGAAGATTGAACAAGAGCAGGATGAAGCTATGGGCTATATCTCTCAGAAGTAACAATGGAATAGAATGAAGATCGAAGTCCCCGAAGATGGCAAGGAAGCAGTTTGAAAAATTCAAACTTATTTCCTTGAAGTCCCGGTGAACTAAATCAAAGATAAAAACCTTTTCTGCCTGAAATCACATCGAAGCCGGTCAAGGCACTAGCTACTGTATCCTTGAAGAAGCAATGGAATAGGAAATATTATCTCCCTGAAGGCATAACGAAACGGTGAAGCGGATCAAAGCAACAAGTTACAGTGGAGTTTTGAAGTTGTTTGAAGAAGACGAGGACCGATAAGTCAAAGCCACCAAGACCGGGCAAAATTGATTCTTCTATTATCTTTGCTCTATTCTTGTTTCACGACAATAAGCAAAGAGGGGCAGCTGTAATAACCAATTTTGCCCGTGGGCCCATTCATAACCCAAAATTCAGCCACAAATAAAACAAATAAATTTTAAATGTCCAATGTCCATTTACACTAAACCCAAACCCACAAAGCCCAAATTCCTTAACCTAATTAACTAACCCAACATTAAGCCCAAATCTACCAAAAACCTAGCCCATTCAAATTTAAAACATTTCAAATAACCGAACCCTAGTCCCTTAACCCTAGCGCAATGCAGCGTGAGGGCACGCACGCGCCACCCTCTTGCGCGCTCTCCACTTCCACGGCACCAACCCCACTTCCCGTTGTCGGCCGTAACCTGCAAAAGAAGACACAAACACAAATAATGGCAGAAAACAGGGAAAGCCATTGTATTATTTTTATTTTTACTTTTTCGGTTATAAAAACCGAAGATAATGATGTAAACAGGGGACCTTTTTTTTCATTTCGCAATCAATCAAAAAGATAAGATTCAAAAAAATCGAGCGCAATACTCTCAAAAATAGAATTACCGAAGCAATAACACAAAAAAAAAAATCAAAATCCAAAAGCCAGATCTGAATATTCGAAGGTTTTTCTTCTTTTTTTTTCTTTTTTCTCTTTTTCATTTCGCACCTTTTTTATCCACGAATATATATATAATATATATATAAGATAAAATATAAAAAAAAAAGAAAGAAGAAACTACCTTTCTCGGCCACCGCTGGCGGTGGCCGGCGCGGTGGCGCTAGCGACGATCGCCGGACGGAGTCCTCGCCGGACCTGGGGCCTGTAGAGAGAAAAGAGAGGCTTGGAATTTTTTTTTTAAAGAGTGGAGGGGAAATGATTTTTTCTTAAGGATTTTGGCCTTAAATAGGCCTTCAAAATGGCGCCGTTTTGGTCTGGCCATTTAGGCGTCAAAACGACGCCGTTTCCTTCCGACCCGACCCGATCCGACCCGTTAGCCAGGGGATCCGCGTGTTTTGGTGGGAGGGGCTAATTGCGCATTTAGCCCCTCCGCCCTTTTATATATTTACAATCAGACTTTCTGTTTCTTTAAGATTAGCCCTAAAAATTCATCTTATTTTCAATCAAGTCCCCATTCATGTAGCGTATTTTGAAGGATGGTTTATTTCCTGATTTACTCCCTACCTTTTACGCGCATTATAAATAGGCCCCTCCGTTTTTTTTATCTATTTCAAATCTCCCCCTAAAGCTTTGTTTTAAACCCGATTTAGTCTCATTTTTCCATTGTAATTGTATTATTATTATTTTAGCACTATTGTCATTATTTTTCATCCTTATGCATTATTATTTTCCATATTAATCATTCATTACTACTATTACTATTGTTTTTACTACCACACTTATGCTCTTATATTGTATGTATTTCATAATTATCACTATATTTATATTATTATATTGTATACATATTTTATATCATTATTATTAATGTTTTATTACTATTACTATAGCATTATTACTACTACTATTATTCTTGTTACTACCATATTTATATTCTCATATTGTACATATTTCATATTTTTTATTATTGCTATTATATAGTATTATATTACACATATTTCGTATTGTTATCATTACTATTATTATTATTGCTATATTATTATTTTAGTTTTTTTTCACTATTGTTATTACTATATTATTATCTTGTATATATTTTGCATTATTATCGTTACTATTACTAATTCCACCATTATTGACTTCAATATCATATATTACGTATACTATGTGGTCGTTATGCCAAATTCGTGTCACATCATCATTATTCATCGCATGATCCTACTCACGTTTTGAATGATGTTTCTTTAAAACATAACCTCGTTTTTCATCAATTTCACCCCAAAAAAAAACTAAAAATTTTTCAAAATAAGGTAATATTTCGTGTTTGGAAATTCGAGGGACCGTGCCCTATGTGTTGGGTTTCGGTTCTCTTACTTGACCAAATAATCGAATAACCTTTTGTTATTTCAATAAATGAGTCTTAGGGATTAAGAGACGACCTTGGATTTGAGGATTGAAATTATCGTATCCTACGCATTGGATGTGATATTTGGTCCCTTCGAAACAAGGAAATCTTAATATTCAATTTTAAGAAGACTCAAACATTTCCAAAAAGATCCAAATTTCAAAATTCGTTTCTAAATTTTTAAACTTTCGACATTGGGACATCAATTAATCAATTCGGTACCAATTTTGGGCGTGACGAAGGTGCTAACCCTTCCTCGCATGTAACCGACTTCTGAACCTATTTTCTCAAATCTTCGAAGACCAAAAACATTTGTTTTAGTAGGTCAAAATGTTTTATTAAAACAAAGGTGATCCGATCACACCTAATAAACGGTCGGTGGTGACTCCCGTTTTATTCATTTTCGAAACCCAAGTTCGATTTCTGTTTTTTCAAAAAATGGTTACGACAGCATGTATAGGTAATTTGGCTAATGTAGCCTATAGGTTTGGTTGTGTATTAGCTAATTGATTTGGTTTGAAAATGGTATATGTTTTGAGATATATATCTGTATAAATGCCCTTATGATATGTGGTGTATAGTTGTTATATGAATGTCTTGTTTGTGCAATTGTGTTTGGGTACGAAATGGTTGGAATTGAGATGCGTATGCATGATAAGTTTTAGGCAGAAAGTCTTATATATGTATTTGACTCTTAAGGTAGACTTTGGAGGTATGCTTGATATGTGTTGAAGTGGTTAAATAAATGTGCTTATAGATATCATGTTGTATGTGTGAAAGTACATGATATAAACTTGGTATTGGTTGGTTTTGAATTGCTATTTATACTTTGGTTATATGCAAATTGATGTGTATAAATGGGTACCAATGTGGGTGAGGAATATGACTTGGAAAATGGCCTATTTTTGTCCATACGGGCAGAGACATGAGTGTGTGTCTCAGCCGCGTGTGACACATAGCCAGGTGACCCCTGATACTTCTATAGAAAGCAAGTCAATAGCTTCACATGGCCTAGCACACGAGTGTGTGGCTTGGCTGTGTGGCATAAGTCAGTATACCCTCTAGTTTTCACACGTCCTGGCACACAGGCATGTGAGGCCATTTTGAATGGTACACGGCCTTAAACAAAAGTGTGTGTCCCTTGCAGTTTGAAAATTTCCATGTTTTTCATTCTTTAATTGCTCAGTTTAGTCCCGAACCACTTTTAATGTCTATTTGAAGCCTCGAGGGCTCGTATTAGGGACCATATGAATGAATTTGAATGTTTTCATTATTATTTTAATTTGTATGAGAATTATAATTTTTTGATGTAGAAGTCTGGTAATGCTCTGTAACCCTGTTCTGTCATTGGATACGGGTTAGGAGTGTTACATTTATTGGTATCAGAGCTACGGTTTTATGTGAGTCTAGTTATACATTCCATTTATAACCTGTGATAGAGTGTTGACTTCTGACATTTTAAAATCATGTTTTCATATAGAAATGGATTCCAATCGAGCAGATTCTGATGATGTAGAAAGTAATGCGCCAGCCTCCGTTCGAGAGGCAACTTCTTTTGGATCGAGACCCGTATCTGAGGGTCGTGGAGGAGAGGCTAAGGAAGCCTTCTTCCATATAGTGAACAAGTGGTTCACTGAGTTTGTCCGAACTAATCTAGCTGTTCAGCAACCTCCACCCCACCTTTTCCCCAATCGATCCCCGTAACTCCTCAAGTTTTAGAACCGGTACATATGAACAAACCACTTGTTGATAAAATTCAAAAATATAGGGCCGAAGAGTTTAGGGCTACAGTTGATGATGACTCTGAGAGAGTTGAGTTCTGGCTAGAGAATATGATTCGAGTTTTCGATAAGTTATCGTGTACACTGTTAGAATGTGTTAAATGTGCTGTGTCTCTTCTGAAAGATGCCGCATATCAGTGGTGCAATACTTTAATATCTGTAGTATCGAGAAACCAGGTCACATGGGAATTCTTTTAGACCGAGTTTAGAAAGAAGTATATAAATCAGCAGTTTCTTGATCAAAAGCGCAACGAATTGTTAGAGCTGAAACAGGGTCGTATGACCATATCTGAATATGAAAGAGAATTAGTTCAATTAAGCAAGTATGCCTGAAAGTGTATTCCAACTGAAGTGGTTATGTGCAAATGTTTTTAAGACGGGTTGAATGAAGACATTAAGCTTCTAGTTGGAATACTTGAATTGAAAGAGTTTGTTGTATTAGTCGACAGAGCACACAAAGCTGAGGAGCTTAGTAAAGAAAAGAGAAAAGTTGAATTTGAAGCCAGAGATTAGAAGAAGAGATTTACGGGAAAGTTTCATCAATCAATATCGAATAAATCTAAAAAATATCACTACCGTCCTACTATTTCTATGGGCATTCTAGTCGAGACAGAGATGCGAGACACTTCACTCCTAAACCTCAGGCTACATCTGTAGCTAGCGTGGGTAGTGTTAGAAATACTAGACCCAAGTGCAAACACTGCAACAGGCCACATTATGGCGAGTGTCGGGTGAAGAGCGGAGTATGTTTTAGGTGTGGTTCCTTCAACCACTACCTCAGAGACTGCCTTAAGAAGTCTGAGACAGAAAAAGCTTAATCTGTTAGGCCGAGCAATATAGCTGCTAGAGGGGGGCCACCTCGAAATACTGGAAATATGAGTGGTAGTCGAAGTGCAACTAGAGATTCAACAGTGAGATCCGAGGCACGGGCGCCAGCTAGGGCTTACGCTATTCACGCTCGCGAGGATGCTTCGGCTCTAGATATTATCACCGGTACTTTTTCTCTTTATAATACTGATGTAACTGCTTTAATTCATCCCAGGTCAACCCATTCTTATTTGTGTACAAATTTAGTGTCTAGTAAGAGTTTACCTGTCGAGTCCACTGAATTTGTGGTTAAGGTATCGAACCCCTTAGGTCAGTTTGTCCTAATTGATAAAGTTTGCAAGAATTGTCCTTTGATGACTCGGGGTTACTATTTTCTAGCTGATTTGATGCTTTTACCGTTTGATAAGTTTGATGTGATATTGGGTATGGATTGGCTGACTCTGCATGATGCTGTTGTAAACTGTAGACAAAAGATTATTGAGTTGATGTAACAGCCCAATTTTGGGGCTAGTCGGAATAGTGGTTTCGAGACCACTAAACTGAGGTTGAAGAAAATTATTTTTGACGTTGTCTTATGTGTTGTAGCATAATTATATGATGCATGAAATTTTTGGTGCTTTAATTTAAGTGATAACATGCTTAATTTTGAGAAAGGACTAAATCGCATAAAGTGCGAAAGTTCTATTTTATAAGGTAGAGGTACCTAATAGCTATAAAATGTAATTTAGAGGTTTTTAAAGTGCAATTAGGCCATTTATCTAGTGATGGTCGGCCATATAGGAGCTAGGGAGATAAGATTTTAAGGTTGGTCAAATTTGGTGGATATTAGGTGGTAAAAATGAAAAAAATAAGATGAATAAAGATGCCATCATCTTTTTACTATTCCTCCACCTTTATCCACCGAAAATTGAGTCAAAATAGGGGTTTTGAAGCTCAAAAATTTCAGCCAACATATTCCCTAGCAAATTAAGAAGAACACGGAATCAATCTTGACCGTGGAAAAGGCAAGGTGACGGATTAAACCGTTAGTTGACGCGTTTTGCATCGAGGTAAGTTTATGTGTAAACAAGGCATTTTATATATATACATTGTTGTTGCTAACTAGTGTATAGCACAATTGAGAACATGTATGATTCAAGTGAATTTAATGTGGTAGTTATTGAATAACTCTAGCAAGAATGAATGGAATAGATATGTAAGTGTGTTATATCAATACTTGATGGTGGGCTAAGTGCGTTACCACCTTAATACTTAAATTACGATGGGCTATGTGTGATACCATCGTTTATTTATCATTTGGTGGGCTATGTACGATGCCACCGTATCTAACCCCTTGGTGGGCTATGTGCGATACCACCCCAAATAAATCTGATGGTGGGCTAAGTGCAGAACCACCGAGTAATTTGATTATAATTAGTTGATTATGAGATTGTGATGTGTTGTATTATATGACGTTGTGGCGTTAAGTGCAGGAAAGCCTACTGATAAATGTATGTATTAAGCTTGTGATATGGTTGGAATGTGGAATTGATTGGAATAAGTAAGCATTATTATGAATGTGGACTGTTTCTTGCTTAGTATATGATGTTATATAGTTGTTTAGCACATACTATAACTTTATATTGTTTACATGTAAACTTACTAAGCTTAAAGCTTACTCCCCTTTTTTTCCCCTTATTATATAGAGTTTAAGAGCTGAGCCGGGATATGTGGATTACCAGAAGATCGCCCACACTATCAGCTCACTTCGGTATATCTAGACTTAGTGATTTTGTATATGGCATGTATAGGGGATAGACTAGTTAGATTATTTTGTTATTTTGGCCAAAATGTATTGGCCCCTTTATTAAGATATCTATTTTGTATAATGCCATAGTTGATGGCTCACTTTATCATTTATGGAAATATAAAGTTATTCATGGAAGTTCATATCACAATTATGAGTTGTATATTAGTGTGTTGAATTGATTCATGTAGTGTGAGCTAGAGGGGTGCAAAGGGCTTGGTAGATAGCCTGCTAATTTTCCACATGGGCAGACACACGGGCGTGTGTCTAGACCGTGTGGGAGGCACGACTAGCATATGGGCGTATACCCAGGCCGTGTGAATTCTGCACCTTGCACTTGGAATTTAAATCACCACACGGCTGGAGCATACAGACGTGTGTATAGGCCGTGTGGATAAGACAGAATGCCAAGGTTTGGTACACGGGCCAAGACCACGGGCGTGTTGAGGCTGTGCGAAATTAGTCAGTGTCGACCACGAGCGTCGAACACGAGCGTGTGAGATGATACACGGGCATGTCATCTCCTCCACGGGCGTGTGGCCCCTGTTTAGGTAAAATTTTCTTAAGTGCGTAAAAGTTTCCAAATTATCTTCGAAACCTTTTAGAAGCATGTTTAGGGCCTCGTAGGTCCATTATAAGGATGGTTGACATATGAATGGAAAAGTTTTAATTTGAAATGAGTTTGATAGCCCAAAGTTATATGATAGTGCAAGTTAAGTACGGAAATGCCTCATACCCGATTCCGGCGTAGAATACGGGCAAGGGGTGTTACAGTTGAAATGTTAGGATGGTGAGACTCTTCGTATTAAATCTGATGTTTTGAATGGTTTGCCTATTGTAATATCAACTATGCTAGCACAAAAATATGTGAGAAAGGGTTTGAATGCTTACCTTCCGTACGTACTTGATACAAAGATGTCTGAATTGAAGATTTAATCAGTGCCAGTGGTTTGTGAATATCCAGATGTGTTTCCAAAAGAGTTACCCGGATTGCCACCGATCAGAGAGGTTGAATTTGCTATTGAGTTAGTACCGGGAACATTACCGATATTAATAACTCCGTACAGAATAGCTTCGACAGTGTTGAAAGCTCAGTTGCAAGAGTTAACATATAGAGGTTTTGCACGACCGAGTTTCTCGCCCTGAGGTGCACTAGTTTTATTTGTAAAGAAGAAAGATGGATCAATGAGACTGTGTAACGATTATCGACAGCTTAACAAGGTTACGATTAAGAATAAGTATCCTTTGCTGAGAATTGATGATTTGTTCGATCAGTTTAAAGGAGCAACAGTATTTTCGAAGATCGATTTGTGATCTAGTTATTATCAGTTGAGGGTTAAAGATTCGGATGTGTCAAAAAATGCGTTCAGAACCAACTACGGGCATTATGAATTTCTTGCTATGTCGTTTGGGTTAACTAATGCTCCTACAGTTTTTATGGATTTGATGAATAGAATTTTCAAACCGTATTTAGACAGATTCGTTGTTGTATTCATTGATGATATTCTGATCTATTCCTGATATGAGTCTGAATATTCCAAGCATTTGAGAATTGTGTTACAAACTTTGAGATATAAACAACTATTTGCTAAATCCAGCAAATGCAAGTTTCGGCTCCGAGAAGTTGGATTTTTGGGACACATTGTTTAGGAGGAAGGCATCAGAGTTGATCCGAGCAAGATTTCAGCGGTTGTTGACTAGAAACCACCAAGAAACATTTCTGAGGTCAAAAGTTTCTTGGGGTTAGTGGGCTATTATTGAAGATTTGTTAAAGGTTTCTCAATGATAGCTACACTGATAACTCGTTTATTGCAGAAATATGTAAAGTTTGAGTGGTCTGAGAAATGTCAACAGAGTTTTAATTAGTTGAAAGCACTGTTAACCGAAGCACTAGTTTTAGTTCAGCCTGAGTCAGGTAAAGAGTTTGTAATTTTCAATGATGCGACATTGAATGGTTTGGGATGTGTTTTAATGCATGAAGGTAAAGTGATAGTTTATGCTTCCAGACAGTTAAAGACGCACGAGAAGAATTATCCGACACACAATTTGAAGTTGGCCGCATTCGTGTTTGTATTTAAAATTTAGCGACATCACTTGTTCAGTGAGAAGTGCCACATATTTTCTGATTACAAGTGCTTGAAGTATTTGATGTCACAGAAAGATTTAAACTTGAGACAGCGAAGATGGCTTGAATTGTTGAAAGACTGTGAGTTAGTGATTGATTATCACCTGGGAAAAGCGAATGTAGTCGCAGGTGCTCTGAGTAGGAAATCTTTGTTTGCTCTGAGAGCGATGAATACGCGATTGACTTTGTCTAATGATGGTTCGATCTTAGCTGAGTTAAAAGTTAAACCGATCTTTTTATAACAAATTTGTGAGGCTCAGAAATGTGATAATGAATTGCCAGCTAAAAGAGTACAGTGCGAGTCAACTACTGATTCAGAGTTTCAGATCGGATCTGATGATTGTTTGTTATTCTGAGGTAGAGTATGTGTGCCGAGGAATCCTGAGCTTATACTAAAAATTTTACACAAAGCACACAGTGCTTGCTTATCCGTTCATCCGGGGAGTACTAAGATGTACATTAATTTGAAATAGTTGTACTAGTGGTGTAACAGCCCGATTTAGGGGCTAATCGGAGTAGCGGTTTCGGAACCACTAATCTGAGGTCAGAGAAAATTATTTTTAATATTAGTTTATGTGTTGTAGCATATTATAGCATGATTATATGAGCGTATAAAAATTTTGGTGCATTAATTTTAGCGATTGCATGCTTAATTTTGAAAAAGGACTAAATCGCATTAAGTGCAAAAGTTTTATTCTACTAGCTAAAGGTGCCAAATAGCTATAGAATATTAAATTGGAGGTCCTTAATATGCAATTAGACCCTTAGGGATGTGTAGCCCGGCCATAGAAACAAGAAAATAAGATTTTCAAAGTGTAGGTAAAGTTTTGGTGACTTAATTTACTAGTAATAGTAAAATAAAGAGAAAACATATCATCTTTTCATCTTCTTCCTACAACCATTGAAAATTTCAGCAAAGAGGGGCTTTGGAAAGCTTGAAAATTTTCAGCCATTTAAACCCTTGCAAGTAAGTAGTAAGTAATTTTAATGGCTATCCTTGATAATTTTTGTACTTTTGGAACCCTTGTGGCTTAAGCTAGCTAATGAGGGGACTATTTTACAAAATGGTTGAGAGTCTAAGGTTTTTCCATGAGAGCATTAGTGTTATTTGCTGAAATTTTATGGAAGAAAATGAATCTTAGTTGTTAGATAAACAACTTTTGTGAAAGGATTTTCCATGAAAACACTTAAAAATGACATTTTTGTAAAGGTTGTAAAATAGGTGTAAATGTGTGAAATAATTGTTATTATGAGTTGCTATAAGAATAATAAATGTTTAGCTAGGCTTGTTAAAGGAGGAAATTTGATTAGAATCAATTTACGAGCCTAGGGGCAAAATTGTATTTTTGTAAAAGTCTAAGGGCAAAACTATAATTTTGCCAAAGTATGAATTTTAAAACATATTGATTTATGTGGTGATTAAATAAGTGAAATTGTCATTATAGATCAAGAAACACGAAGTTCGGACCAAAACCGAGGAAATAATAATGTGGTGGACTAAATTGAATGACTATACACATTTTGATACCGAGGTAAGTTTGTGTGTAATAATTCAACATCATGTTATTATGTTTTAAAATGCTTGACATTTCGTGAAGATGTATATTATTTCTATGAAATTGATCAATGATGTTTCGACGAGAATATGATAAAAATTTATAATGTTGAAGTCCCGGTTGAACCTTAGAAAGTGAGAGGATACCATCGTCAAGACATGAGATTTGTAAGGTCCCGTATAAGACCATGTCTGGGACATGGCATCGGCACCGAATTGAGATCCTGTATAAGACCATATATGGGATATGACATCAGCATCGAATATGAAAATCGTGTAAGACCATGTCTGGGACATGGCATCGATATACGATATCGTATAAGATCATATCTAGGATATGACGTCGACATCGATATGAGATTTTGTATAAGACCATATCTGGGATATGGCATCGACATCGATATGTGATCTTATGTAAGACCATATATCGGATATGGCATTGGCATCTTACTACGTGCATGACGAAGACCGGGTATCCGTCGACATTTCAAATGGTTCAACGGGTAAAGAGCTAAGTTCACGTTAAAGATGGTAAATAGCTATGTTTATGTTCAAGATGGTAAAAGTGCTAAAGTTATGTGATGAAATGATACAGGTACATATGAGATACGCACGAGAAATAAGTCTGATATGTGATATGTGATTGGTAAGAGTAAGCACGAGTAAGCTATGTCAATGTGCTTGAGAACTTGTGCTGTTACTTAAAGTAAAGTATGAATGTATCATAAGATTTTATGTTGTTATCTATTGAATGCAAACTTACTAAGCTTTATACTTACTCCCTCTCTTTTCCCTTTTCTTGTAGTATCGCCAAGCTAGCGCGGGGATCGTAGGACGTCGGAGCTCGGTTCACACTATCAAGCTATTCTTTTGGTATAGTAAAATTTGATTATTTTGGGTATGGCATGTATAGGAACTTGGTTATTTTGTTAGATGTCATATTGGTTAGCCAAGATGTTGGCTATTAATGTTACTTAATTCATTTTGTATAAGGCCATAATTGATGGCTAATTTTTATTATTAATATATGAAAATGATGATATTTATCATGGATGTGCAAGTTGCATGGTCGAGTAAATGGTATAGTTATACATGAATAAATAGGTTGCTTGATGTGGCTTATGATGGTGCAAGTAGGGGTGGCAGAAAAGGGCTTGGTAAATAGCCTTGTTCTTGTCCACACGGGTAGACACATGGGCGTGTGTCTAGGCCGTGTGTGACACACGGTCTGCCCCATAGGCGTGTGGTTTGGCCGTGTATCCCCCTGCATTCTAAGTTGGCAAAAAAGAATACCTAATAGTAACCACACAGGCTGAGACACAGCCGTATGTCTCAACCGTGTGGAAGACACTGTCATAGGACATAGGCGTGTGCCCAGGCCGTGTGAAGTCTACACCTGAATTTAAGAATTTAATTTGCCATACGGTCTAAGGACACGGGTGTGTGCCTTGGCCGTGTGACCTTATTAGGTTGATGATGTTAGAAATAGAATGTCAAGGTTTTTACACACGGGATAAGACATGGGCGTGTCATGGCTGTGTGAGGCACACGAGCCATGGACACTGGTGTGTGTCAGGCAGTGTGAAAACCCCTGTAGGTTCGAATTGTGATAATAAATCTACACGGGCGTGGGACACGGGTGTGTCCCTATATGCTTAGGCCGTGTGAATCACACAATCTGTCAACATGGCCATGTTATCAAGTCACACGGGCGTATGCCCCTATTTTTAATGACATTTTCCAAGGTATTCCAAAGAACTCGACTTGACCTCGAAAAATTTCTAAGATGTGTTTTGAGCCTTGTAGGCCTATATTAAGGTTGATAAGAGGAAGTTTTAAATGTTTTAAATTTAAACAGACTTTTATGATTCAGAATTGCGTGTATTCATGTGTTTAAGTTAGGTAACGCCTCGTACCTTGTCCCGGTGTCGGATACGGGTAAGGGGTGTTACAGGTGGTTAGGCACGAAACGTGACATTTCAGAATTTGTGTCGAGATGTTTGATTTGTCAATAGATTAAAGCCGAACATCAAGTGCTGTCAAGACTATTACATCCAGTAATGATACCGGAGTGGAAATGGGATAGAATTACGATGGATTTCGTAATGGGATTACCCTTATCTCTGAAAAAGAAAGATGCTATCTAGGTTTGATCGTTGTTTTATGCGATGTCAAAGTCTTAAAATTTATATAAAGAATGATCAAACCTGGAAACTAACTATGACAAGGATTTGAGGTAAGCGCACCTATCGAACAATAGTATAGTTAAGTCAAGACCGGAATGTCGAACCCAAAGGAACCAAAAGTACTAATACTAACTCTCTTTTTATTATTTAGCCTAAGAATTAAGGGAATTGTTTATCTAATCTAAATTAACTAACTATTAAACTAAAGACTCTAAGACAAAGAAGAATGAAATTGGGAAAATAACTTTGAGGAAAAACCAATCGATTAAGACGACACCCAAGGAAGAATCCACCTAGACTTCACTTGTTATCTAACTCTGAACCAAATGATTTATTCATTTGACTTGGTCCGTAAGATTCCCTAAGTTATATTAACCCCTCTCTCGAGGCGACTAACGTCTAACCCTAGGTTTATTAATTGAAATCTCTTTCTAATTAAAACCCCTAGAATTGCATTAACTCGATCTATAGACTCCCATATTAGGTTTCACCCTAATCCGGCAAAATCTCGTCACCCTATCTCTAGGTGTACGATCAACTCCGCTTAATTATGCTAGTTATACTCTTAGGTAGGGACTTTTGCTCCTCCACCTAAGCACATCATACTTGAATTAATATCCCGTAAATATCAACACAAGAATTAAGAGCACATAATTAAGAACAAGTCAAATATTTATCATATAGTTCAGCAAACGATAATAAGATTCATCTTAGGTTTCATCCCCCTCAGGTATCTGAGGGTTTAGTTCATAACAATAAAAGAAAACATCTCAGAAGAAAAGATAAAACAAAACATAAGAAATCCTTAAAACCCCCTGAATGAATTGAATGAGAGATCCTCCGTCTTGAGTATGATTTCAGCTTCTTGAGATGAATCAACTGGCTATCTTCGAGTAAATCCCCACAAATCTGCCCTCTTTGGCCTAGCTGGACGCCCCCTGACTAAAGCCCTGGCAGAAGGCTTCTGCCGAACTCCCCGCTTAAGTTGCCCATTAAGGTGTTTATATAGGCTTTGAGATGCCTTACTTGGCCCTTAAGTATCCTAATCTGAGTAGAATTCCTATTAGGGTGTTTAAATAGGCTTTGGAATGTGTTTCTTTGCCTCTAAGTATCCTATTCCAATTGTAATTCCTCTTATTCACGTCAGGGACACGTCCATGGCACACGCCCGTGTGAATCGTGGCCAGGCTGTGTTCAAGACTGTTGAGTGAGACACAGTTGTGTGGCTTGGGCCCAGGCCGTGTTGATTTCGTACTATGGCCCATTTACTCCGTTTTGGGCCCATTTCTCGTTCTTTTCATCCTCTGGTGCTTTTCTGAGTATAAAACATAAAAACAAAGGATTAAGAGCACCAATTTACAGAATTAAAGGCTTAAATCATCCAAAAGCATGCTAAATGTGGGCTTAAAATATGTTACTATTACGGTTTATCAGGGTTATTGTTGATCGTTTGACGAAGTTTGCACATTTTATTACGGTATGTATGGACTTCTCACTTGACAGATTAGTCGAATTGTATATTTTAGAGATTGTGAAATTGCACGAAGTGCCAGTCTCCATCATTTCAGATAGAGATCCGCGGTTTACATCACGTTTTTGGAAGAAATTGCAAGAAGTTTTGGGTACGCGGTTGCATTTTAGCACCGCATCTCATCCTCAAACCGATGGTCAGCCTGAGAGAGTAATTCAGATTCTCGAAGATATGCTTCGATGTTGTGTATTAGAGTTTGAAGATAATTGGAAAAAAAATATTTACAGTTGGTTGAGTTCGCATATAATAATAGTTTTCAATCAAGCATTAATATGGCACCGTACGAAGCTTTGTATGGTCGTAAATGCCGAACTCCATTAATGAGAAAAAGATACACGGGGTTGATTTGATCCGAGAAACTGAAGAGAAAGTGAAAGTGATTCGTGACAGTTTGAAAGTAGCTTTAGATCGACAGAAATCATACGCGGAGTTGAAGGTAAATATATTAAATTTCAGATTGGTGATAAAGTGTTTCTGAAAGTGTCACCTTGGAAAAGGATTCTCCGATTTAGTCGCAAAGGAAAATTGAGTTTGCGATTTATCGGATCGTATGAAATTATCGAGAAAATTGGGCCAATGGCTTATCGACTTGAGTTACCGTTAGAATTGGAAAAGATTCATAATGTGTTTCATGTGTCTATGTTACAACGGTACAATTTGGATCCTTCACATATAATTTCTCCAACCGAGGTTGAGATTTAGCCCGAGATGTCGTATAACGAAAATCTGACTAGAATTTTAGCTCGAGAGATCAAAGAGTTAAGAAACAAAAGAATAGCCTTAGTAAAGGTTCTTTGGCATCGTCACGAGATTGAAGAGGCTACTTGGGAACCCAAAAAACCATGAGAAAACAATACCCTAACCTATTTTCTAGTAAGATTTTCGGGGACAAAAATTCCTTAGGGGGGAGAGTTGTAACGGTCCGTTTTAAATGAAATCAAAACAGTGGTTTAGGGACCACAAATTTGAAGTTGAAAATTTTATTTTAATATTATTTTAATATCTACAGCATGTTAGAATTATGGTATAAAAAATTCGTTAAGAAATTTTACAGCTTGTATGCTCAATTTGTGAAAAAGGACTAAATCGCGTAAAGTGCGAAAGTTGTATTCTATTAGCTAAAAGTGTTATATAGCTATAGAACTTTAAAGTGGAGGTCCTTATATGATAATTAAACCATTAAAGGTGATAGTGGATGAGCATGGCTTGGTAATTTTGTTATTTTTAAAGTTAAGTAAGGTTAAAATGGTAATTAGGTAATAAATGAATAAAATAAAATAAAACAAAAGAGATCATCTTTTTCATTCAAACACCAACTGAAAATTAAAGCAAACAAACATAATTTTAGGAGCTTCAACATTTGGCCATCTCTTCCCTTGCATATAGGTGCATTTTTGTCCCGTTTTTGTTGATTTTTTTGTTTCCGGGATCGTTGTCACTTTACCTAGCTAGCCCGGGGACTAATTTGCAAAATGGTTGAATGTCTAGGGTTTTACCATTGATGTATATATTAGGGTTTTTGAAGTTTAATGGAAGAAAATGAATCTTTTTTTGTTAGTTAAACAACTTTTGTTAAGTGATTTTTGTTGAAATTGTCAATTAGGGGTTAAATTTTGAAATATAAAAATTGTGTGGTAAATGTGTGAAATTTTGATATGATTGGCTACTATATGCATGTATAGAATTTGGCTAGGCTTGTATATGGATGAAATTGCACGAATTTTATTTTACGAGCCTAGGGACAAAATTGTAAAGAAGTCGAAAGTATAGGGGCAAAATAGTAATTTTGTCATAACCTGAATTTTAGAGTAAATTGAATAGAATGATGCCTAAATTAGTTAAATTTGATTATATAGATCAAGAAAAGCAACATTAGGAATTAAATTGGGGAAAGGATAAAGTCGTGGAATAAACGATTGTATTTCTCCGTACGAGTTTGAGATAAGTTCGTGTAAATATATTTCATAGTTAAATATATTTCATAGTTATATGTTTTGATTTAAATATATATGTATGTGATTAGTTTAAATTATTATGTATAATTATTGAATACATAACTGAGAATATACGAAGATTACCGAGTCTCGTTTGAACCTTAGGAATTTTTATGATACAAATGACATGTCATTAGGGTTACCGTTTTGGTTGCAGTCCTGCATGTGTTACGAACTTACCACAGCTCGTATGAGCTTACTGATTTGCAGCTCATAGGAGCTTACCGTTTATCGCTCGTATGAGCCTACATGTATAGGAGTTGACAGATTACAGTTAGTACACCTCGTGTGTACTATCCACGTATCTAACGGGATTTTAAATGGTTCAACGGGCATAGTGTTATTATGAGATTTTATAAGTTCAATACGAACTAGTACAGGTATTTACATGGAAATGATTCATATATATATGATCTATGAATATACAGTATAAATGTTACATGTACATGAAATTTTAATAGTTGTTGACTTCATACATGAATTCTCGGTTTTTACTTGTATACTTGGCTAACTTGGTGAATGGTTATGTGATAGGCTTTGGCCAAATTGAATTGAGTTATGCTTTGAGATTTCTTACCTAAATTGTGATTATATGGTAAGTTTAATTCTATGCTTTACGAACTTGCTAAGCTTAATTGCTTACTCCGTTTATTTTTCCATGTTTTGTAGTGCCCCAGAAGCTTGTTTCGATTGGAAGCTATCTAGGATCGCATCACACTATCAATCTCTTATTTTGGTATTTTGGACTTTATATTTTGAGTTAAATGGCATGTATAGGCAATTTGGCTAATGTGGCCTATAGGTTTGGTTGTGTATTAGCCAATTGATTTGGCTTGAAAATGGTATATGTTTTGAGATGTATATTTGTATAAATGGCCTTACGATATGTGGTGTATAGTTGCTATATAAATGTCTTGTTTGAGTAATTGTGTTTGGGTACGAAATGGTTGGAATTGAGATGAGTATGCATGATAAGTTTTAGGCACAAAGTCTCATATATTTATTTGACTCTTAAGGTAGACTTTGGAAGAATGTTTGATATGTGTTGAAGTGGTTAAATGAATGTGCTTATGGATATCATGTTGTATGTGTGAAAGTACATGATATAAACTTGGTATTGGTTGGTTTTGAATGCCTATTTATGCTTTGGTTATATGCAAATTGATGTGTATAGGTGGGTACCAATGTGGGTGAGGAATATGGCTTGGAAAATGGCCTATTTTTGTCCACACAGGCAGAGACACGAGCGTGTGTCTCAGCTGTGTGTGACACACGGCTAGGTGACACGGTCGTGTGTCCCCTGATACTTCTATAGAAAGTATGTCAGTAGCTTCACACGGCCTAACACATGGGCGTGTGGCTTGGCTGTGTGGCACAAGTTAGTATACCCTCTAGTTTTCACACGGCCTGGCACACGGGCATGTGAGGCCATTTCGAATGGTACACTGCCATGCCACACGGGAGTGTGGTTAGCTGTGTGACCTAAGTCAATGAGTTACACAGGGTCGGGCATGGGCTGGGACACGACCGTGTGAGACACACGGTCTGGTCACATGTGTGTGTGTCCCCTGCACTTTGAAAATTTTCATGTTTTTCTAAAAAAAAATCTTTAAGTGCTCAGTTTAGTCCCGAACCACTTTTAATGTCTATTTGAGGCCTCGAGGGCTCGTATTAAGGACCATATGAATGAATTTGAATGTTTATTATTATTATTATTTTAATTTGTATGAGAATTGAATTCGAATTGTATAATTGTTTGAGTTATAAGTCTGGTAACGCTCCGTAACCCTATTTTGGCGTCGAATATGGGTTAGGGGTGTTACATAATAATAATTAATCATAAGATTAAAAATAATCTCAATATAAAATATTAAATAAAAACTTTTCGAAAACTCCACATCTTATATCTAAGACCTCAAAGAATAAGTTTGATCTTCAATCTTTAAATGAATAAATCTGATTAAGGTTTATAATTGACTTGAAGCAAAATACTTAAAAACTTTGATGTAGTTGAGTGGATAAAAGATTGCGAAAGCCCAAGGTTCGACTCTTCTTCTCGTCTGTTTTTACTTTCCTTTCTTTTCTCATGTGATGATGGTTTTATAACCTTCTTGACACAAAACAATAATAATCACTTGGTAGTTGATTAGTCGAAGTTAATTGATTTATTCTTGTGTTGCGAGATCAAATCCCACTGTAGGAGTTGGGGCTTTTTTTCCTATGATGAAAAAAAAATAAGTTTTATAATTAAATTGAAAAAATTTTCAAGTGAAAAAAGTGAAGGAATGGTTGAGGGAGATGAAAAAAAAAAAGTTTTGTTTTTGTGACATGGGTTTGAAATTAACTTTGGGTGTGTGTGATAAAAGTGATAGAATGGTTAAGGCCCTTTGGGTGTGGGTTTGAAAAGAAGTTTGGGTGTGATAAAAGGGAGATGAAAAGAAGTTCTAGCTTTGTAATGTGGGTTTGAAACTTTGGGTGTGTGTCAGAATTTTTTCTCTATTGAGAATCATGAAAAGTTTTGAAGAGAGACTAAAAGGGAGTAGTGTAAATAAAGAGAACAAAGATTAGAAGAAGTAAGAGAACTCTAGTATAATTAATGAGTATGGATTGTATGAAATTGTGATTTTGTGTTATTTATATCCTTTTCAATACGAGACAAATCAAATTTTTCCTCATGATTTTCAGCTTTTTTCTCCAGAAAAATTTAATTCCAACTAAAACTGCTAAAAATCAAAAAGAAAAATCTAATTTGTCATTCTTCTATTGGAAAGGGATATGGATGACATGAAATCACAATTTCATATAATCATTTTTCATAATTAATATATATCAATTATGTCACGTGTATTGCACGTGAATATGTGTATTTAATGTTTGAAAGAGGAACATGTTGCAATTCAATATTTTTTTCCTCTTCAATCTTTATTATTTTGATCACTAGAAAAATATATAAATAAAATAAATATTTAACTAAAAAACAATTAAACATAAAAAAATTTAGAACTACATAATATAGTAATAACAATGTGCAACAAATCTAATAATTCATGATGAATACGAAAAATATTTACACTAAAGTAATAAACGCATTAAACACATTTAATAAGAAAGATTAAAAATTATTGTTGAAAACGTTTTTCAACTAAACCAAACAAATAATAATAAGATAAAAGAGTGTTTGCTTCACATAATATAAACAACTTAAAAAAACTGATAATAATGACCACACTAATAATATCTAGCAAAAAACAACACAAAATAAGTAATAAAATATTATAGATTATACAAAGTAAATAATATATATTTAATACTAAGTGAAAATAAAATTTTACTAATTTGCTTGTCCATGTGCTCTTTTAGATCATAAAAAACAAACAAAATCATAAAATAAAATGCTTTTGTGAATGGGAGATATTGCTTCTTTAACAATAGTATAAGAAGTCAACGACAATTCATATTTATTATGAACAGTATTATTCTTATCATAAGGATTTTTTTACGACACTATTTGTAATGGTATCAGTTTTTCCTGACGAAAAATATCTTTAAATTTTGTCATAGCTTCATTGAATATCGATGCTTGAATTTTAGTTCCTTAAAATAATTTAAATCAATATAAAGTTAAATATAATAAAATAGGAGTATTATTATATTATCTCCTCATCAATTAAAATAATTTTTTATTTTTCTTTACTGCCATTTATATTTGAATATAATTCGATATGGTCTATTTGAAGAATCATTGTTTTAGTGTTCCTTTCTTTTTAAGATAATTCTAAATTATTAATACTAACAACCTTTATTATTTTTACTGACAATTTTTTAATGCAATTTAATTGAATATGACTAATTATTAAATGTTATTTACAGAGCTAAATTTAAATTTTAATTGATATATAACTCTAATATATTTTTCTATATTATGATTAAAATTCAATTGAAATAAAATTAATATTTAGATATAAATTACAACTTTAAAATATTATATTAATAAAAATTATGAATTACATATATCAAAGGGATTAATTTTGAATTTGAAATTATCAAAGCCTCTAACAACTTCAAATATATTCAAGTTTTGTTTGAAATAAAAATATATTTTTGATGTATATTATATTTACTCCGAACTTGAAATATTATAAATACATTATGTTATTAGGACACTGAATTTGAACTTGTCCTCCTTTATTAGAATTTGATATATTATTAATATAATTGTGTATATAGAAGACACAAACTCTCAACTTGATGTAAGAAAATATACTATATAAAATAACTCTCAACTCCATGTAAAATATATAATCTACTCATGCTTTTATCAACAACTTAAAAAATTATAAATAAATTATATTATTATTGTAATCACCAATTTTGGCCCGAGTTCATTAACCCAGGTCCAAAACCAAACTAAAGCCCAATCAAAAAATAAATGTCCAGATTAAATAAACAGTCCCTTACAAACCAATTAAAATAAAAGCAGCCCAAACCCACAAAGCCCAAATACAACCAAACCCACAAAGCCCACAACCTAAAACATTTCAGCCAACCTAACCCTAGTCCCTTAACCTAGCCTTGCACAAGTAGAGAGCCTGCAGCGCCACCCTTGCGCCTCCTCTCCACTAAGCCTATTCCACTCTGGTTTGTCGGCCACCGACGCCACCATGGCCTCCACTCGCGCCGCTAACCCCTGCAAAGACAAAAGAAAGAGGCAATAATAGAGAGAAAGGAAGGATTGTATTTTTATTTGATTATTTTCCAAAAAATCGGTTATATAAACCGAAAAAATATATCTGTAAAGGGGGACTTTTTTTGTTTTTTTGGTCTCTTCGGAATCAATCCAAAAAAAAAACACAGAGAAATATAACAAAAAGATCAAAAAAATACGAGTCTCATATCAGATCCAAAGGTACTTTCCTTTTCATTTTTTTTATTTTATTTTTTTTATATCCGCAAATATATAGATAAATACATAAGGATTAAAAATAAAAATATAAGAGTAATAATAAATAAAAAAAGGAGAAAACCTACCTGTTTTGGGAGTTTCGGCCACCGCACGCGACGTCGGTCGGAGGTGCTTGGGGCGGCGGCGCAGGGCTAAGGTTAAAACCCTAGCAGAGAAAGGGAAATTCTCCATTTGTTCTTTTTAGAGCACAGCAGAAATGAGGAAAAAAGAAGAAAATTTGTATTTATAGGATGGTCCGGACGACGTCGTTTAGGGCCTGTGCCAATGGCCCCAAAACGACGTCGTTTTAAGTCCCAACCCGTGCGTCCGACCCGCTCCGACTAGAGGATCCGCGTGTTTTGTTAAAAGGGGCTAATTGTACTTTTAGCCCCTCCACTTTTATGTATCTGTGCAATCAAGTCTTTCATTTTCTCGATTTCGGCCCAATAATTTTCCACGACTCCAAATTAAGTCCTCCCCCAGTGCACCGTTTCAAGAAAAGGATTTATTCCCACTTTGGACCCTCTAGGTTTAGCGCGCATTTCAAATAAGCCCTCCCCTCTTTATTTTAATTCCAATCAACCCCAAAATCATATTTTTAATGCAATTTAATCCCTTTTTAGTTATTTTTACAATCTTTTTTATCCTATTTAGCATATTACCATTGTTTAACATCCTCATTACTAGTATTATTATATTATTTATATATCTTTTATTATTACCATATTCATGACATTATTATGTTGTACATATATTTTATATTGTTACTACTATTATTATATTATTATTATATTATTATATTATTATTACATTGTAGACATATATATATACACACTTCATATCATTATCATTTTATTTTATTTTATTATTATACTATCACTATTATTATTATTATTATTACTACTTTTATACTTAATATTTTCTCTATAGGTACTAATACTTTTAGTTTTTATTTTATTTTATTTATTGTTACTGTTTTAATATTATCTCTTCTTGTTTCTATCTTTTATCATCATATGTAGTTAATTTCTCGTCTTCGCCACTTCATGTGGATTAACGGTTCTAAATCACAATCCGATATTTTTTTATTTTATGTGAAAGAGGTAATATTTGTGCGTTTAGAAGGTCGAAAAATTACACCCTAACGTGTTGGGTGTTGATCTTTCGTTCGACTAAATATTCAAATAACCTTTTTTGGAAGATGATCTTGGTATCGAAATATAAGGGTGTTATATCCTAACGTGTTGGGTATGATATTTTTATTCCTTCGTAACGAGGTCATCTTAAGATTCAATCCCGATTCAATTAATCCATTCGTTTAATTCTTTTTTTTTTTAATATTTTCAACCTTTTGACACTAGGACATTGATTAATCAATTTGGTACCAATTTTGGGCGTTGCGAGGGTGCTAATCCTTCCTCGCACGTAACCGACTCCCGAACCTGTTTTTCTCAAATCTCGTAGACCAAGAAAATATTGTTTTAATAAATTGAAATGTTTTATTAAAACAAGGGTGACCCGATCACACCTAATAAAAAGGTCGGTGGCGACTCCCGTTCTTTTTTTGAGGCCCAAGTTCGACACCCGTTTTTTGTCAAAAAATGGTTACGACAGCTTGGCGACTCCACTGGGGACCTTAGAGAGTTAGGCCGTAAAATTGATTACTTTTTGTCCTTTTGTCAAAATTTGGAAAATTATTTTCAAAAAAATCATTCTTTTCTTGATTTAAAATAAAAAGCTTATCTTCGAGAGTACAAAGTGTTGTGCCCTAACTTACTGGGTGTGACATCTCGTTATTCCGAGATAAGAATTTTCAAAATGACAACGATCTGAATTGCGTCCTATCTTACTCTCGAGAATTCGGGATGCTGTGTCCTAACTTACTGGATATGGCATTTCGACACTTCGTGATGAGATGGCTTTTGATGATTATTCTAATTCATTTGAGTGTTTTGAAATCAATAAAAATGATCATGTTTTTTCAATTCAATTTCTATTTTCAACCTTGTGGGTGCTAGGATTGCAATAATGTTGAGTCTCGTAAGATATTTCCGCATTCATATTTGCATGACCGTTGTGGTCACACCCTTAAGTGGGAGCGAGAAGCTATGCCTTCGTGAGGTTTTCACCTCCGCATGGGCTAGTGGACTGCTTTCGGGATACATCCGTACCTATGTCTTCGTGAAGTTTTCACTTCCGCATGGCCATAGGGAAATGTATTCCCCTGAATTAAACTCGGTCTATATGAGCCTATAAAGGGTGAGGATCGAGGAATCTGCTGATTCGGGTACCTCAAACTTTAGAACTCAACCACATGTAAAGAGCCTAAGAACCCACCTCGAGCTAAACTATGTCAAGCCTTAGTAGTGACCCATATAGGTGTTTGTTTATTTCACTCGTTTTGTATTCCATGGTACTAACTTTTAGTGTTTTATTCTCTAGGTGCATATCATTTCATATTTTAAGAAGCATCGATTCACGGTCAGTTTTTGAGTTAGAAAGCTGGTTATGGAAAGCAAATTCCTTGATAAAGTGGAAGACAATGCGGCCGTAACCAAGAGCTGACTTCTTTACTTAGAAAAATCAAAACTTTGGGCTTAAAGGGGCAAAGCATATTTTGTAATCTGCTTTATGTAAAGGGTCTTGCCTTCTAATAAAGTCTTCTAAAATGAAGTTGATCAGAATCGATGTCTTCTTTTTGCATCCATTTCACGCATTTGCATTGCATTTCATCCATCCGCATACATCACAACGTTTGCATCAAAAAGGAGCCTAATTGGTTAAAATCGTGACAGAGGTTACCCTGGAAACCGACGAGAACCAACCTATCATACATTATTACAACACTCGTCGTAAGGCAAAAGCGATGGACTAAAGAATCGAACAACTTCAGAAAGAAATGCAAGATCAGATGCAAGAGCAAATGAAGAAGTTTCAGCAAGAATTGAAAGACCAGATGATAGAGGCTCAACGAGATATGATAGCCCAAATGACTCAAATAATGAAGGGGATAACAAACAAGGGGAAAGACCCTATAACCAGTATCGGGGAAGAAGGTGAAAACCATCCCCCAGAATACACTCCACCTCATGAAGGTTGGCCTCAAAAGGAATTTACAGGCCCAGAACAACCACTTGTACCACCACCTGCCCGTCTGGGGCAAGGAGTATTCGCATCAAATCATGGATCTAACCCTGCTGACCCTATTGTCCCAGATCTGGATGATCCTATGGAACTAGCCAAATTAAAAATGAAGGATCGGGATGCTCAGGACAAGTACAAGGATTTGGAAGAAAGGCTCAGGGCGATAGAAGGAACTAGAATCTCTTCCACAATGAGTGCCAAAAAACTCAGTTTGGTCCCCGGTCTGGTCTTGCCTCCAAAATTCAAAGCACCAGACTTTGAAAAATATGATGGAACAAGGTGTCCCAAGGCGCATCTCACCATGTTTTGCCGAAAAATGGCTGGTCATGAAGATGAAGACAAGCTGTTGATACACTATTTTCAGGAAAGCCTGATCGAGTCGGCCCTCCGGTGGTACAATCAGCTAGGAAGAGAGAGGATCCAATCATGAGATGACTTAGCTACAGCATTCTGTGAGCAATACAAGTACGTCTCGGACATAGCACCTGATCGACTAACGCTACAGATGATGGAAAAGAAGCCATCAGAGACCTTTAGGCAATATGCTCAAAGGTGGAGGGACGTCTCGGTTCAAGTAGAACCCCCATTGACCAAAAATGAGATAACGGTCCTTTTTATTAACACTTTGAAGGCACCGTTTTATGACAAGTTAGTGGGAAATGCTACAAAGGACTTCGCAGATGTTGTGATATCCGGGGAACTCATCGAAAACGACATCAAGAGCGGAAAAATGGAAGGGTCCGAGAAGAGGTCAGCACTTGTAAAGAAGAAAGAGCACAAACCCATATGGTGGGGGCCCGGGAACCACTACGCTTCTAATCCGTACCCAATCCAACCACAACCTCAATTCCGCCCACCCCCAAACGTCTATTTTCCTCCCCAAAACCTCTATTATCAACCCCCTCCTCCTTATCCCGTCTACGCCACCGATGTCCAAAGACCATTCACCATATTCTCACCAAATACCATGACCGCTCCAAGCCAACCCAAAAATGAACCAAGGCCGACGAGACTCAATCCTGAAAAACCTCAGTTTGCCCCTATTCCCATGACATACGGAGAATTATGCCCAAAATTATTGGAGAAACAATTAATAGCACCGCATTACATAGCACCATTGAAACCTCCATACCCTAAATGGTACGATCCTAATGCTAGTTGCATGTACCATCTTTGAAACCGGGGCATTCCACGGATAATTGTCTAGCCTTTAAAAGAAAGGTTCAAAGTCTTATTGATGCAGGCATTCTGCGATTTGATGGGATCAGTACTGTGACTGGAAATCCGCTCCCAAACCATGCTGAAGGAAATGTAAATGCAGTGACGGAGGGATGATGCAATTAATGAGGTTTCACTGATACACCCTTATCCTCTCGAGTTTGTTTTGAACAAAGGAATTTGCGTAGGGGATCCATGTATTTTAGCTAATCTAGAGTGATATGTGAAAAATGCTTGTTACTTCAAGCCTAGAGGCAACAAGAGTTCTTTCGTGAAATAAGCTTGTTTCCAGAATTGTTATTTCAATAAAGTGCATCTTTATTTTCACTCCTCGCATTTCATACTCTACATCATTTCATTCTTATATCATGCTTTTAATCTTCTACTTCTAAGCCCACAATGGGTTCCCAAGATATCAATGACGTGAGCGACACTGTTACTGACTCCCTTTTAGAGAAATATGTGTCTAGAGGATCTAAGAACTTGGAAGATGACAGAGATTGCAACCTGTTTCCTAAATTGTCAAGAATGGTAGATCCCAACTTACGAAATGCCAGCAAACACTACAAGGGCAAGGAATCATTATCCTTAAGAGTTCAAATATATTTTTGTGTGATCACGTTAAGACGCACCGGGACTACATAAAAGTCGAAGAAGAAGCCTATAAGGATATTTGAAGACCACATGCTGATGGTATGCTAAAAAAAAAACTGCATCAAACGCCAAATCGAGGAGGACAGAACTTATGTGCCTTTTCCCCTTTCTCCATGTGGGGCATGGACGTATCAAGCCAATCTCTTCGAGAGCTTCTGGTCCGCATCAATTTAGTGGAAGTTGATCTTTTCACTAAGAGGGTGAGGGTCACTTCATTAGGCCCTAAAAAAAAAAGAAAAGAAAAGAAAAGAAAAGAAACAAAGTTTGTTAGTAAGATAACCTAAACTTGTGAATGTTGGCATATAGAAGTCACGTACCCTTTCTAGGACCTCTGCTAGGGCAACACGTTTCCGGGGCACGGGCCAAGCCCAAATTGGGTGAGGCGAAACGGATCCCGATATAGGGAATGTGTAGAGAAGATGTTGAGAGATGCCCGTCACGATCAGATGAAGTGAGTTTTTAACAAAAAAGATTGCCTTAGAAAACTTCATGACAGGGTTTTGAAGAAGATCCTCTCCATACAACAAGAACTTCAGAAGAAAGAAAATGCCAAGCCAGGAAAGACTCTAGGTAGCAAAGAAGGCCCGTTCTAGGGAAACAAAGATATTGTTTGAGGTAGGTAACAAGGACCTGTCCGATCTAGTGAATTCAAAAAAAAGAGAAAAAGAACAAAAAACACAAAAAAAAAAGAAAAACAAAAAAAGAGAAGAAGAAAAAAGAAAAAAGAAGAAAAATGAGAGGCCAAAGTGAAAACTCGCAAAGGGCGCTTTGAGACCAAAGGTGGGTTTGGGTTGAAAACCCGAAAAGGGCAGCTCAAATTTTGATGGGGCATACAGTAGTCTTGCTACGCTTGAAATAACAAGGAAGAGGAATGTTGCGCCTTAGGGCATCGACAAAGTACTCCAGATCCCCTAAACACATATTGAGTTTAGAAAGGTCCTCAAGAAGTTAGAACATAAAAGCTCAAGCTGCGATATCTGGGGCACCTAGTTTCCATTTCACCCATTTTTGAGTCTACTGTCTTTGTCTTTTCAAAATACACTCTAAATAAATTTGTTACATATGCTAGCTTTGATTAACTTGTTTGATTCGAGCTGTACTCCCAATAAATTCACATTCCATCCATCATTATGGTCCTTTTTGAGCATTTTGCATTGAAATAACAATTATTGGATTAATAACACTTTCATGAAAGGAGTTTCGCATATTACTCTAGAAACCTCTAAACAATATAGGAGTCTGAAACAGGATTCACCGGGCTCAAG
The DNA here is from genome assembly GCA_025503065.1 of Gossypium bickii. Lineage (NCBI taxonomy): Eukaryota > Viridiplantae > Streptophyta > Magnoliopsida > Malvales > Malvaceae > Gossypium > Gossypium bickii. The sequence goes on from CP106719.1 coordinate 26,173,296, forward strand.
GGTTGGAAATCTTTGAATCCAAATTAAGATGATTGAACAAAATGACAAGGCACCCATGTCAGTGACACAATCCTGACGAAAAATGGGCATTGTTAACCCAAGTGCAAAACCAGGATCATTCTTGAAAAGAAATGACATTCTGCATTCATGCGATCATCACGCATATGCATCTGGATGGGTCACCTAAAGAGTGATCGTCGGAAATAAGCTGATACAGATCCTGTACCTTTGAATAATAAGAGAGTGGGCTGAATAGGAGACAAGTCCTATGTTCTAGAATCACAGTGGAATGAGTGGGAGACATTCAAATCCTATACCCACAGGTCACAATGAGATGAACTCTGAGGCTACAATAGGGCATAAGGGTGATATACAAGAAGCGCAGATTAGTTGTAAAACTCGAGGACGGGCACGGAACAAGACCTAAGAAAGTCAAGAGTCGAAGCAATGAATGCAGGTCATCATGAGAGTCGTAACAAGAAGAGATACATGACAAACAAACCCAAGACACATGGCATAATCATGTAGGCATTTAGGACAAACACATGCATATCATGACATCATCACGCATGACACATACAGGTACGCCAGTAAAGCAAGAAGTCTTGACGATGGTTGCGTCAAACCAAGGAAAAAGAAGACATCCGAGTTCCACCAGATGATATATTTTGAGGTTCCGGTTGTAAATATCAACTCATATCAGAGAGAGGTGAGTTGAGCCTCGGGTCACACCCTGAGGTGTCTTTTAATTTCTTTTCAAAATATCAACTCATATCAGAGAGAGGTGAGTTGAGCCTTGGGTCACACCCTGAGGTGTCTTTTAATTTCTTTTCAAAATATCAACTCATATTGCGAGAGAAGTGAGTTGAGCCTTGGGTCACACCCTGAGGTATCTTTTAATTTCTTTTCAAAATATCAACTCATATCAGAGAGAGGTGAGTTGAGCCTCGGGTCATACCCTGAGGTGTCTTTTGATTTCTTTTCAAAATATCAGCTCATATTCAGAGAGAGGTGAGTTGATTCATCGAGTCACACGCTGAGGTATTTTCAATTTCTGCCTTGCAATTTCTGTTTTTCTTTCAATTCCTGCTTGCAAAAATTAGCTCATATTACAAGAGGCCGAAGTATTTACAATTTCTGTTGGTACAAAAAAAAAAAAACTCATATTATGGGTTTGAGTCTCAGGGCACACGCGGAGGTACTTACAGATGGAAGACTAAAGTCGCATTAAGCAAAGTGAATGAAGAAGTTCCAGTGGACAAAGAAGATTGAGCAAGAGCAAATTGAGCTACAGACCATGTCTATCGGGAGTAGCATTGGAGTAGACTGAAGATCGAAGCCCCCAAAGATAGCAAGAAAGCAACATAAAAAGTTCAGATTTGTTTCCTCAAAATCCCAGTGGAGAAGATCAAAGCCCTAAAATCGCATCGAAGCCGATCAAAGCACTAGCAACTGTACCCTTAAAGAAGCAGTGGAATGGGAAATGTCATCTCCTTGAAGATATAACGAAACAATGAAGCGGATCAAAGTAACGGATTACAGTGGAGTTGAAGCCGTTTAAAGAAGACGAGGACCGACAAGTCAAGGCTTGGCCAGGGCCGGGCAAAATTGGTTCTTCTATTGTCTTTGCTCTATTATCGTTTCACGACAATGAGCAAAGAGGGGCAGCTGTAATCACCAATTTTGGCCCGGGTTCATTAACCCAGGCCCAAAACCAAACTAAAGCCCAATCAAAAAATAAATGTCCAGATTAAATAAACAGTCCCTTACAAACCAATTAAAATAAAAGCAGCCCAAACCCACAAAGCCCACAACCTAAAACATTTCAGCCAACCTAACCCTAGTCCCTTAACCCTAGCGCCGCGCGCGTAGGGGCACGCGCGCCACCCTTGCGCCTCCTCTCCACTAAGCTGTCCACTCTGGTTTGTCGGCCACCGACGCCACCATGGCCTCCACTCGCGCCGCTAACCCCTGCAAAGACAAAAGAAAGAGGCAATAACAGAGAGAAAGGAAGGATTGTATTTTTATTTGATTATTTTCCAAAAAATCGGTTATATAAACCGAAAAAATAGATCTGTAAAGGGGGACTTTTTTTTCTTTTTTTGGTCTCTTCGGAATCAATCCAAAAAAAAAAAAACACAGAGAAATATAACAAAAAGATCAAAAAAATACGAGTCTCATATCAGATCCAAAGGTACTTTCCTTTTCATTTTTTTTATTTTATTTTTTTTATATCCGCAAATATATAGATAAATACATAAGGATTAAAAATAAAAATATAAGAGTAATAATAAATAAAAAAAGGAGAAAACCTACCTGTTTTGGGAGTTTATTACCACCGCATCGCGACGTCGGCCGAGGTGCTTGGGCGGCCTTGAGGCTAAGGTTAAAACCCTAGCAGAGAAAGGAAATTCTCCTTTGTTCTTTTTAAATCAGTGAGAAAATGAGGAAAAAAGAAGAAAATTTGTATTTATAGGATGGTCCGAACGACGTCGTTTAGGGCCTGTGCCAATGGCCCCAAAACGACGTCGTTTTAAGTCCCAACCCGTGCGTCCGACCCGTTCCGACCAGAGGATCCGCGTGTTTTGTTAAAAGGGGCTAATTGCACTTTTAGCCCCTCCACTTTTATGTATCTGTGCAATCAAGTCTTTCATTTTCTCGATTTCGGCCCAATAATTTTCCACGACTCCAAATTAAGTCCTCCCCCAGCGCACCGTTTCAAGAAAAGGATTTATTCCCACTTTGGACCCTCTAGGTTTAGCGCGCATTTCAAATAAGCCCTCCTCTCTTTATTTTAATTCCAATCAACCCCAAAATCATATTTTTAATGCAATTTAATCCCTTTTTAGTTATTTTTACAATCTTTTTTTATCCTATTTAGCATATTACCATTGTTTAACATCCTCATTACTAGTATTATTATATTATTTATATATCTTTTATTATTACCATATTCATGACATTATTATGTTGTACATATATTTTATATTGTTACTACTATTATTATATTATTATTATATTATTATTACATTGTAGACATATATATATACACTTCATATCATTATCATTTTATTTTATTTTATTATTATACTATCACTATTATTATTATTATTATTATTACTACTTTTATACTTAATATTTTCTCTATAGGTACTAATACTTTTAGTTTTTATTTTATTTTATTTATTGTTACTGTTTTAATATTATCTCTTCTTGTTTCTATCTTTTATCATCATATGTAGTTAATTTCTCGTCTTCGCCACTTCATGTGGATTAACGGTTCTAAATCACAATCCGATATTTTTTTATTTTATGTGAAAGAGGTAATATTTGTGCGTTTAGAAGGCCGAAAAATTACACCCTAACGTGTTGGGTGTTGATCTTTTCGTTCGACTAAATATTCAAATAACCTTTTTTTTGGAAGATGATCTTGGTATCGAAATATAAGGGTGTTATATCCTAACGTGTTGGGTATGATACTTTTATTCCTTCGTAACGAGGTCATCTTAAGATTCAATCCCGATTCAATTAATCCATTCGTTTAATTCTTTTTTTTAATATTTTCAACTTTTTGACACTAGGACATTGATTAATCAATTTGGTACCAATTTTGGGCGTTGCGAGGGTGCTAATCCTTCCTCGCACGTAACCGACTCCCGAACCTGTTTTTCTCAAATCTCGTAGACCAAGAAAATATTGTTTTAATAAATTGAAATGTTTTATTAAAACAAGGGTGACCCGATCACACCTAATAAAAAGGTCGGTGGCGACTCCCGTTCTTTTTTTGAGGCCCAAGTTCGACACCCGTTTTTTGTCAAAAAATGGTTACGACAATTATATTTAAAAATTATATTATAATTATATTTTGATATCAATTTAATAATATGATAGAAAAAAATATTCTTATCGATTTAAAAGTTTTTCTAAATTCGTTTCTCTCTATATATTAGAGATGAGTCCACTTGACCATTACTATAAAATTTATTAGTTTTTAAGATTTTCATTTTCATTTTTTAATTTCTGTTTCATTATTTTTGAAAAAAATATATTTTTGAATTTTTAGGAAAAAATAAATACAATTTTCATTATTAATTTTTTTAAAATTTTTTTGATACTTTTTTTATAAATATTTTTATTTTGAAGAGTTTTTTTTTTCATAAATTTTAGATATAAATTTTATTTATGATTTTTAACCATTTTAATTAGTTAATTTTTTATATTTTTAATTACTTAGTGATATAATTATATTTTTAATTACTTAGTGATTGGTATATATAAAGGCTACATTAACAATGAAAGGATGAAAACCAAATTGCACAAAATAAAAAAATAAAAGTTAAATTAAATAAATATATAAAAATTGAAGGCTTATTTTATTTTCACTCTTTATATATAAAACATTAAGATAAGGGTATACGTATTTTAGAGATCCCTTTATTATAAAAATTTGATAAATTAGTCTCTTTATTATTAAATAAATTAATTTAATTTTTATGCTATAAAAAATTAAATAATATCAAATTGAAATAGAGTTAACATTTACTATATAAATAATGTCATTTACTGTTTAATAAAATTAATATTTTTAAAATTTTTATAATTACATAAATAAAATATTTTCATTAAAATTGAAACAATAATTGATAAAAATAATTTTTCAAGAGATACTAATTTATTCCCCAAATACTTTAACCTCAAAATAACTAAATAATAGATTGTATACAAATTATTTCCTCACATTTTCAGCCAAATCTCGACCCTAACCCAAATGAAATCAAAGCATCAAGCCCCACCGTTGAAGAAACACTTTTTTGGCCTCATCAAAATTCAAAACTTAAAAGACCAAAGACCAGAAAAATCTGTCAAAGCTTCCTTCTCCCCTCTCCCTTGATTCTTCCGTGTATTTACTAAAACATTTAAAACCCCTAGAATTCTTCAAGAGGAAGAATAATTGTCCACTTTTGTCCTTTTGTTTTTGGGTTCCTTCATGGTCTGACCAGTCGTTTTAGTTTCTCTGATCGGGTTTGGTCCCCAATGTCGGACGATATGTTGCTACATTTCTCTTCGAATTCGTCAAACCAATCAGACCATTCTTTGCCCACCAAGATTGCAAAGCTCGAAGCTCGCTTGGTAGGCAAGGCCTCTTCCGCATCTGCTGCTCAGCAACCGCAACAACAACAGCAACAGCCGCCTTGGTCTTCTCTATCATCGGCTTCGAAATTTGTTTCCGCTGAGGACTTGGCTGAGGCTTCTAGTTCTAGTGATTCTGATGATGAGGTAACAAGCCCTTACGATGCTTTCAGCAATCACCATTGCTTCCTTTTGTTTTGCAAATGCGGAATGACTGTAAGTTTTGGCTATTACTTCCTAGCAACACTTCATTTAGGTGGAACAATTGCGTTGCATTTTTTTATGTTGTTCTTTATTGATATGAGAAGTAGTGGTTCAGCATGGCATTTTGGCATTAGCTTACTTTCATTGCGAATTTTTATATGCTAAAGGATTGGTGGATAATTGAAATGGATAAAATGTTAAAGCCATTGTTCCATTCGCACTTGAAGCTGTTACCTGTGGCCAAAATTTTAAACCATTTGATCAAAAGAATAACCATAGCCACAATATAGTTGTCCGGTTTCACTATCTATGCATATTATTTGAATAATATGATCTCCATTCCACTGTCTCAAGTGTTGTAGATTTCATTGATGTCTTCCAAGCTTTAAAACTGGATTAATTAAGTCTTTCTACATTTCTTGCAATGATAGAATGGAGGAGAGTTTTTAATACTGGCCAATACTCAAAAGCGGCAGAAGGTGCAAGGAGATGATAATCTGCTAGTTCTTAAACATGCTGAGGTAGGTATCTGATTCATGATCTAATCTTTTTGGAGGTTAGGAAATAATTGCTTTGCTCTTGAGCTCCTTAAGGTAATTCAATGACTGTTTTGGTGAAGCAATTTGTTGGATAACTTCATCGTCTCTATGACTCTGAGCACTGTTAAGTTTTCCTTTTTTGCCTCTTGAAAAAAGGGTTGTGTAAATTTACCTTTGTATGAAAAATGAATCAGGCAATTTCTGAAGGGAGGCAAAAGATTGTGGAAGCTGTGGATGTCAAGGCAAGTTCTGATGGGAATAGGAGAAAACAAGGCCGTGGAAGGGGCCATTCTGTTTCAAACAGAGGCCGTGGGTCTAGGGCTAATGATCAGACACGACAACAAACATCCACGTCAATAGTAACAGCCTCAAATAGTCAACTTGATAACTCATATCATAAGGTGCTTTCGCCAAAGGATATTGAGTTTTTTGTTGGCTTCTTGATTATAATTGAAAGTCAGAAATGACAAAAATGCTCTTTTTGATTTCTCTAGTGGCCTTTTGGACCCCCCCCCCAAAAAAAAAAAAAACAGGAAGAAAATGAAGAAGAGTGCTATTGTACTTCCTTTGCTCAAGTGGCAGCAAAGATTGGGCTAAGCTTGGACCATTTAGATGTCAAAATTAAAGTTAAAAAATGTTAAAGATGAAATTTAGATCTCAAGGACATGACTCAAATTTTCTTCTGTTTCAGTATTTAAGATTATTTTCCACGGGCCCTTTATATTCTCATTGTATGCTGATTAAGGGAAAGGAAAGTAAAAAAAAAAATGAGTTTCTTTTTAATAGGAGAAAATGTATATACCTTAAAATGGAGCTTAAACTTATGGGATGCTGGTGCCCAAGTGTCTGTCATTTGTCATTCCACATTTAACTGGTTTATTCAGAATGAAAACCTTTCTTAAATTTTGAAACAATATCGGTTAGCTTGGAAAAATAAAGAAAAAATTTATTCTCCTCCATTATGGCATGCAGGGTTATTTTTCAAAATTACGTAATTAGATACCCGACTAACTTTATAAGTTGAATAATATAAATAACAGGCCTTTGGATATTTATATCATCCTGCAGGATAATAGGCTTAAAGAGCAGTTCCAGACTTATGACCGCGCTTCACTAGAGGTATGTGTTTCAGTAAAGTTTATCTTCAATTTAACAATTTGATTATCTTCTTCACTTTTTGGCAATACATTTTACTTCCTTTTAGTCCAGAATATGTGGAGTAGAAAGAACTAAGGTTTGCTTTTGCAACTATTTTTTTTCCTTTCTAAAATATATTTTAGTGATTTTCCTTAGTGTGCAGCAGATTTTTAACTCACTTTCTAATCCTTTTGTTTGGTAACTTAACTTAGGAAGAGGTGACATCTCTACATTCCAAAGTTGCAGCACTGGAGGAGGACCTTCAGAAATGTCGTCAAGAAGCTTCTGATTATCAAAATCATTGTCGGCTACTAGAAAAGGTTATCTAGTATTTCTTCTATCTGAGGGTCCCCTCCCCCGATCTGCAGGGTATGGTTCTTTATGTATTTACTACTTACCTTTTAGTGCTTCTTGTGCTTTGGCAGGAATTGAAAGATATTAAAGATTATGACCAGAAAATGAAGCCAAAGGTGTTTATTATGCTTTATTGATTATTCTCAGTATGCTGCAAGTTCTAAGTTTTAACTTCATTCAATAAACAAATATATGGCCTTATGTACTGTCTGCATCTTAAATAAACATTCTTTTCTTGGTGTGTTTTTCCTTCCCTAGTGGGTGGATTAAAATGTGAAATACCATATATTCTCTGTTCCTGTCATTAACTAAACCTGGGAAGGGATCCAGAAACTATTTTCTTTATGCTCAGAAGCAAATGGATTTCTTATGTTCACCCGTTGTAAAAAAAATAAAATTTAACATATCTTTGCTCGAATATTAGATTGTGCAAGGATTTTACCTGTTTTCAATTTTTTGTCTTTGATTGGATATTGCTGCTGCAAGTTCTTGAACTGCATTGTGAACTGAAGTTCTAGCAGCAGATGTCCTGGGTTAGAAACCTCTTTGATGCGTGGAATTTATTTTTTAGGGCAATGTCAGAAAAAAATTATCACTTTCCCACCTATGATTCTGATGGGAGCTTGTGGTATTGGAATCTGAGGCACCTGGATTCTTATTAGCTATAATTAGGGGCTTGCTCTTTACTTCACTCTGATATATGAAGTTTGCTTAATATTCCTGAACACCTATGCCTCTTCACAAGCCTGTTTCTGTAATACTCTTGTGAAGTATTAATTTATGCGCATAACTGAACTTCTAAATGTTGTTTGTTTCACAAGACAGAAAATCAAACTATTAATATGTTCTCTAATACCTAACATGTAAAAGGAAAATAACTAGAAAAGAGAAGTATTTGTTAAGTATGCTTGATATATATGATATCAATTTTAATTCTGGGCCTCTTATCTGACTGTGCTTCAGAGGCAAAAAATGATCTCTGATCTGTTGATAGCTGTTTCAAAAGCCGAGCGACGGGAAGCTAGGATGAAAGTGCGGCAGGATTCCTTGAGACTTGGGAATGTCGGTGTAATCAGGTATACAAAGAGCTTTTCAGATTTGGTTAATGTGCTTGGAACAGATTCAACATACTTGAAATGGTGCTCAGTCCAAGTGGGAGAAAGTGAATTGAAGAAAAAATTTATGAAGAATGTTGATCACACTACATTAAGTATCTAAATGTGTTTCATAAAAGCCAAAGCATGACAATGGTTGTATGCCACAAAATCCTTGAGAATTATCTTTGATAACGTGCTTGCTAAGGACTCTTCATGCTTGGTATAGTTTTTGGTCAAAGCAAGAGAAAAGCAAAACGAAAAAAAATTGATGATATCTTTGATTGCATTATCGGATGCAAATGAATGGGAACCATGGCAAGTATGTTCGGTGTAGGAATGTAGATAGTGATGGACTCACAAAGTTGATACATGTTATTTAAGAATGTTACCATGCAACTTATTATGAATATCACATCCTATGGTCCTAAAATAATTCATGGATGGTTTGATTCCTCACAGGGAGTTTTACTAGTATGAACAGGCTGCTGCACATTATAAATTGAAGGCAGTCTTTACTATTAATAATAATAGGCCACCATGTTGTCCACGATTCTAAGTGAACAAACTTTAGAGAGAAGATTGTTTTTTTATTTTAATTAGGTTACAGATATTTATAGGTAGAACTAAGTACAAATAAGGAATCAATCCCTAGAAACCAGTAATTTCCTAAGAATTAGAGATTAATATTAGATCCTACTATACAAGGTAATTCCTAGGATTAAGGCAAGTATTCTGTCCTTAATCTTAGGGATTCTAACACTCCCCTCAAGCTGGAGTGTAGATATTTATCAAACTCAGCTTGCTAATGAGTTCCTTGAACATGTTCCTGTTCAAGCTTTTAGTTACCATGTCTGCAACTTGTTGCCTGGTAGGTAGGTAGGTGATGCACACTTCTCCTGAGTCAATTTTTTCCTTGATGAAGTGGCGATCTATCTCTACATGTTTGATGCGATCGTGGTGAACAGGGTTATGAGCGATGCTGACAGTTGCTTGGTTGTCACAATACATCTTTATAGGTCTAGTGTAGAGCACTTTTAGTTCTCCCATTAGTTGTTGTATCCAGATTCCTTCGCATATGCCATGGGATAGTGCTCGATACTCGCTTACTGCAGCATCAAGGCTACAACAAAGTTGTTTTTTGCTTCTCCATGTCACAAGATTGCCCCACACATAGATACAATAACCACTTGTAGAACGTCTGTCATTGACAGACCCTTCCCAGTCTGCATCAGTGTAAATTTCCACACATCGGCTGTCAATTTTCTTGAAGTGTAGGCCTTTACCAGGGGTCCTCTTTAGATATCTTAAGATTCTGTAAGTAGCTTCCAAGTGCTTTTCTCTTGGAGCATGCATATATTGGCTGATAACACTCACACCAAAGGCTATGTCTGGACGGGTGTGAGATAGGTAGATGAGTTTTCCTACCAGTCGTTGATATCTTCCCCTGTCGACTTCTTCTCCATCTTTATCAGTTCCCAATTTAAGATTGAATTCCATGGGAGTTTCGGCTGGTTTACACCCCAACATCCCAACCTCAGATGATAGATCAAGGATATACTTTCTCTGAGAGATGGAAATCCCTGTTTTAGACCTTGCTACTTCCATTCCAAGGAAGTACTTAAGGTTCCCTAAGTCCTTAAGTTCGAATTCAGCACTAAGAAATTCTTTTAGACTTTCAATTTCGCTTGAATCATCCCCAGTTAATATTATATCATCCACATAAACAATAAGGATGCAACATTTCCCACCTTTCGTATGCTTGTAAAACATGGTATGATCTGCCTGCCCCTGGGTGTAGCTCCTACTGATCATAGCCTTGGCAAAGCGGTTGAACCACGCCCTTGGAGACTGTTTCAGCCCATATAAGGATTTTGTCAACTTGCATACTTGGCCCTTGCTTTCTTCAAACCCGGGTGGGAAATCCATGTACACTTCCTCATTTAACTCTCCATTGAGGAATGCATTTTTTACATCCAATTGAGTCAAAGACCAGTCCATGTTGACAGCTAGGGATAGAAGAACTCGAACGGTGTTTAGTTTGGCAACTGGTGCGAACGTCTCGTTGTAGTCTAGGCCATAGGTTTGGTTGAAACCCTTAGCAACGAGCCGAGCTTTGTGTCGATCAATGCTGCCATCAGGTTTAAACTTTGTGGTGAAGATCCATTTGCATCCTACAGTCTTCTTCCCACTAGGTAAATCCGAGACTTCCCAAGTTTCATTTGCCTTGAGAGCCCTCATTTCTTCCATCACAACTTTCCTCCACTCAGCAGATTCAAAAGCCTCTTCTATATTTTTTTGGTGTTTCTACAGAATCAACATTAGATACAAAAGCTCTATAAGACTTAGATAAGTTTCCATAGGACACAAACCGGGAAATAGGGTGTTGAGTGCAGCTTCTTGTGCCCTTTCGAGCAGCAATTGGAAGGTAGATGGATGACGATAGAGGTGAGACTTCTGTTTCGGAACAGTCCTCGGTTGAGGATGAACTTGGCACAGCTGTCTCAGCTTCAGGAGGACGCTGTCGTCGAGAATAAACTTGTAGTTCTGGAGCCTATTCTTGCTGCCTCTCTGGATCAGGTGGCTACCCTATTTCTATTTCTTGCTGCACAGGGGAACCACTGTCTAAATCTGGAACTACAATAACACCCTGATTTGTAGGCTTGGTAATGGTTGTAGGATCAGGAGGTATAATGAGGAGGGTGTTAAGAGTCTCATCTTCATTGAGAGTCTCCCCCTGAAGATGAGTTGCTATAAAGTATGGTTCATTCTCAAAAAAGGTGACATCCCGAGAGATAAACAGTCGACGAAAGGTAGGTGAATAACACTTATAGCCTTTTTGTGTTGGAGAATAGCCAATGAAAGCACAAGTATGGGCTTGAGGATCAAGTTTGGATTGATTTGGTTGGTGATTATGACCAAAAGCTTTGCAACCGAAGATTTTGGTGGAAGATTGGGAACGCGAAATAAGGGAAAAGCCTTTTGAAGGATATTTATAGGTGTTTGGAAATTTAGAACCTTTGATGGTAGTCGGTTTATGAGATAGCGGTCATTAGGATGACTTCTCTCCCTGCAGTATTTTGGGACCCCCATGGTGAACATTAGTGCATGAGACACAGCAAGGAGATGACGATTTTTTCTCTAGGAAATCCCATTTTGTTGAGGGGTGTCAGGACAAGAACTTTGGTGTATGATGCCTTGTTCCGCAAGATAAGGACTCAGGACAAAGTTAAAATATTCTCTTCAATTGTCAGTACGGACAGTATGTATGGTAGAGTTAAACTGGATTCGAATCATTGAATGAAAATTTTGGAAAACTTTAGGTGTTTCTGATTTTTCTTTGAGAAGGTAAACCCAACAAATCCCAGTATGGTCATCAATGAAAGTTATGAACCACCTGGCCCCTGTAATATTTTTCACTTGGCTGGCTCGCCATTAGTCACTATGAATTAAAGAAAATGGTTGGGACTGGTTATAGGGTTTCAATGGGTATGGTACACGGGTGTGTTTGGATAATTGGCAGATTTCACATTTCAAGGAATTAACATTTTTATTTCTAAATAACAGTGGAAGGTGTTTCTTCAAGTATAAGAAGTCCGGATGTCCTAGTCTACGGTGCCATAACATAATTGTATCTTCCTTGGAGATAGATAGAGCCAACCCTTCTTGTCCACTGTCTTTATTCCAAATATAGAGACCATCATCAACTTTAGTAGTGCCAATCATCCTCCCCGATTTCTGTTCCTATACCAAACAACCAGTTACAGAAAATTCAGCAAGGACACTTTCATCCTTAGTTAGTTTACTGATTGAAAGTAAATTGCAGGATAGGTTTGGAACATGTAACACTTCATCAAGAGAAAAATTCTTTGTTAATTGTATTTTTCCAACACCAGCCACAGGTGAGTAAGAGCCATTAGCAATGCGGATTCAGGACTGATTATGACAGGGTGTATAGGTGTGAAACAAGGTGGAGTTACCTGTCATATGATCGGAGGCACCAGAATCGAGTATCCAAGAAGATTGATTGTTAGGTTCAAAAGTACTGTTGAGGGCAATACCTTGAGTGGCTAGGGATCCTTGAGCAGTGGTAGTGCCTAGTATCTTATGGAGAGCCTCAAGTTGATTTTTTGTTAAACGAACATCAAGAGTTTCATCTGCAGCAGTGGAGCTGTTAGAGGATACTAGTGCAGCCTTATTGTCCTTCTGATTTTATTTTGGATAACCATGTAGTTTGAAGCATCTTTCCTTTGTATGTCCTACACGGTTACAGTGGCTGCACCATGGCCTGGTTGAGCCTAAATCATTCTCAGCACATGGCTTTTGTGGTTGTGGGCCTCTGGAGATAAAGGCTGAGTTTTCAGTGGGACGGTGACCAACAATTGTCACAGGTTTAGATTCTTTTAAATCCCCCAACATGACAAGTTGACGCTTTTCTTCTCTTCTAACTTCTGCAAATGCTTCACCAATGGTTGGTAGAGAGGTTCTGCCCAGAATTCGACCACGAACCTCATCAAGTTCTTGGTTCAGTCCTGCCAGAAACTCATAGAGACGTTCCTTGTTGAGGTGAGCCATAAACTTGGTGTGTTTCTTGCCTTCTCCCCAGTCTGCCTCATAGTACATGTCCAGTTCCTGCCACAAAATTTTCATGTTATTGTAGTACTGAGGTACTTCAAGTATTCCTTGTCGGATATCCTTCAATTTCAGTTTGATCTCAAATACTTGGGAGGCATTTCCAAGATCCGAGTAATTTTCTTTGATTGCATCCCATATATCTTTTGCAGTTTTGAAGAAGAGGTAGGTGCGACTAATATGGCCTTCCATTGAATTGATTAACCAAGCCATTACAATCGAGTTGTTGAGTTCCCAGGTGCTATAAGTTGGGTCTGTTGTGGCTGGTCGTGGGAAGTCTCCATTAATATACCCTAGTTTTCCACGACCACGGATCACCATAATGACCGATTGGGACCACTGTAGGAAATTTTTCCCATCTAGCCGATGGTTAGTGATTATAAGAGAGGAATTAAGGTCCCCTTGAGGAGTTCCTTGATTGGTGTTTGGAATCATTTGTGAGGTTTCAATCTTAGATGTAGTTTCGATAGTGTCACTCATGGGAAGGAATAAAACAAGAGACAAGAGAGATTGAAGAGAGGGGACGTTTGGAATGAGAGATTAGAGAAGTCGGAAAAAAAATTCCAAAGGCGCTGATACCATGAACAAACTTTAGAGAGAAGATTGTTTTTTTATTTTAATTAGGTTACAGATATTTATAGGTAGAACTAAGTACAAATAAGGAATCAATCCCTAGAAATCAGTAATTTCCTAAGAATTAGAGATTAATATTAGATCCTACTAGACAAGGTATCCTAGGACTAAGGCAAGTATTCTGTCCTTAATCTTAGGGATTCTAACACTAAGGGATTGCAAAGCATGCAATCCTGACATTATACTTAAAAGTGGGAGCAAGAATGTGCATTAGTGAATTATACAAATGTAGCATCATAATTGTTTAATTCCCTCTACACACTGCTGAAGTTATATGGTTTAAGTATCCAAGTGCTTAATATTTTTCTGTCTTGTTGTATCATGGGCCTCATTGTGAACTACGATGTTAGTATTACTACTCATTATCGCTTTATTTATGAGTTGCCCTTGTGTTCTTTTGCCTTTAGAGCTGGAACGCTAATATCTGAGACGTGGGAGGATGGGCAAGCACTGAAAGATCTAAATGCTCATCTTGTATGTTCTCTCTCTCTCTCTCTCTCTATATATATATATATATAGAGAGATATATATATATGTATATAATTAGCCTTGAAAGGAAAAGTTAATTGATATAATTATTTAGGCCTGAGGATACTCTGTTTTTTAATATGCTGGCATGATTCTTTTTTTTTTTTTTAATGTTTTGATTTCATTTTCTTTTCTTTAGAGACAATTGTTGGAAGCTAAGGAGGCTGTTGAGCGACAGAGGAAACAATTGAAGAAGCGACAATCTGGTAAGGCTTAATTTCTGCAATTACAGAGTTTAAGAATTCTTACTGTCTGTATTAATTGAAGTGCTGATACTATAAGGAAATATATATAGGCATCAGTTGATATGTTCCAAATGTTATGGGATTATAGACAGGAAAACTTAAGGAGGTTAGTTGACGTGTTTTCCAGTCACAAAACCAACTACTAGGCTGAAGCTGGTTTTTTCGTTGCATGTTGGCAGCATCCTCTGCCTCTTTTTTAGGACCATAAAGGCCTCTTTGCCTCTGGAGGATCCATGATCTTAGGCCTTTGGCTTTCGAACTGGATTTCATTTTCTAACCAAGCAATTAATGTGGCATCAACTTGCCTTTTGGTCCTTGTTCTTGTTGAACTGTAATTTTTTGTGTGACCTGTCTTAAAAAAGTCAAAGTAATTCTGCCATCAAGAGCTAAGGGAAGAAAAGAAAAGCAAAGAAAGAAAGAAAAATAAAAAAGAGAAAATAAAATAATATAACATGACATATTCTTATTAAATAAAGATAATATGAAAATTTGACATAAAATATATAAATGATATGTTTAAAATACTTAATTATTAATATACTTAATAAAACTGTATGGGTTCTAAAATAAAGAGCATAAAATCAACTGTTAATTTCATGATGGTAAACTATGACATATAATTAATAAATAGAAATGTTTTTATTCGTCGCCCATGAGGCGAGAAACAAGCCTCAAGCTAATAGGCTTAAAAATTTTGAGAGTCACTCATAAAATATGAAGTTAGTATTGATAATAGATATAGTTATAAACTGTCTTTAAAAATAAGTTTGAATTACGTGCACATAAAATAGTTTCAATGTCTTATATAAGTGATTAAATAGCTATTATAAAAGATAAGGAAAGGAAAATATGTTAAAGTTGTGCTCTTTGCAGCAAGCTGCTGTTTTACTAATTTCTCACGAGTCAGTGCCAAAGAAGGGGAATAAGCTTTTGGTGAGCTATCATATTACAAAACAGATGCCATGCACTATAAAGACTCTTTACTGCATGTTGAAGGCCGAAGGTTCAATATGTGTGAATGTGCTATTTCAAGATACCAAATTAAAGAAGCATGTGCTAACCTGTGGTCTAGTTTTAGCTATACCTTGCACAGGTGCGCATAAAAGAGATTTTGACCACACATTTGACTCATTTAACAGCCATTGGCTACAACCGACTTGTACATGTACCTAACTTGGAGGTTTTACTTAGTTTATGTGCACCTGATATATTGCTGCATACACTCACAAATAAAAAGTCATTCATATGGAACATGAATGGGTGCACACACACATCCAACATGACTCAACAGACAAACAAATATGAAAGAGTTTATATCTGAAAGATCAACTTTCTCTTACTTTAAGACAAGGGTGATGCAACCGATGTGGAATCAGGTGTACAAGAAGAAGATATCCTCTTCCAGGATGAGATACACAAATCACGTCTAGCAAGTATTAAACGTGTAAGTTTAGCTTCACACATAATTGTTTCTTATTCTATTTGATATTATTAAAGGGCACAGTGGTTTTGTTGATTTTTTCCCTTGCACATTTATTATTGAGTTACGAATGTTATATAGGAGGAGGAAAGTATTCTCCGTGAAAGAGATCGCTATGAACTAGATAAGGGAAGGCTTATACGTGAAATGAAGCGCATTAGAGATGAGGATGGTTCCCGTTTTAACAATTTTCAAATACTAAATAATCGATATGCCCTTTTAAACCTTCTTGGCAAAGGAGGATTCAGTGAGGTTTATAAGGTCAGAACTTTAGCAAGCTTTTATCTTTTGAGGTTCAAATGTTTTTCTAAGCATGTTTGGCCAAGGCCTATTTGCTATGTCAAAAGTCTAGAATTCCTTTGCCAGAGTTGGCAATTGTGAAAATATATCATTTTGCAGTGATTTGAAGTAAGAAATTTCCGGCAGGCTTATGACTTGTTAGAGCATAGATATGTGGCATGTAAGCTGCATGGTCTGAATGCTCAGTGGAGTGAGGATAAGAAGCAAAGTTACATACGGCATGCAATTCGAGAGTACAACATTCACAAGACATTGGTTCACCGTCACATAGTTCGGCTTTGGGACATTTTTGAGATTGACCATAATACTTTCTGCACTGTCTTGGAGTACTGCAGCGGTAAACTCTCCCAACCACTTGGTTTGTTTGGCAGTATTATATTTTTCAGTCAGTAGAGAATGGTGATTTATAAATCTGCCTTGCAATGGTTACCTTTAATTTCCTTTTGTCTTTTGTTTCTTTTATTTGTTTCAGGCAAAGATCTCGATGCTGTTTTGAAGGCAACACTGGTATTACCTGAGAAAGAAGCTAGGATTATCATAGTTCAAATATTTCAAGGCCTTGTATACTTGAATAAAAGAGCACAGAAGATTATCCATTATGACCTGAAGCCTGGGAATGTTCTCTTTGATGAGTTAGGTGTAGCAAAAGTGACTGATTTTGGTCTTAGCAAAATAGTAGAGGATGATGTTGGATCCCAGGGTATGGAACTTACATCCCAGGGAGCCGGAACATACTGGTGAGTAATGCAGTTTGATGCTCTTCCATGGAACCTTGAATTTGAAATGTCTAAGCCTTCTGCTTTCTCTCATTTTTTTCTGCAATTTCCTCATATCTTATAATAATTTTCTGGCCTTAAGAGGACTTGAGTAAAGAAAACTCTTAGGTTCTTTGTGCTGTATGTTATTGAATTTGATGATGTAGAAATGACTATATGATTTTGAAATATTCTCAGAAACAAGAGGGCTGATGTCATGAGAACATATTTTGTAAATTTATTTATGAGGGTAAATTATTGGAAATAAAAATATCCTTTTCTGTGGTTCTGATCCTTAGTGCTATTTGCATTTCATTTATGTTCAATGGCTGTCATAAAGGCTCTCTTTCCATAAAGGTGGAATCGTAGGAAGGCTTTTTTATCCTTTTGCCCCCTTTTCTTTATTTCTTTTGAATTATTTGGTGAAATCTAACTTCCTATATTTCGACATAATCTCTTCTGCTTGATTTATGTTTGTTTTATATTGCACGGTCATCTTCTCTATTTCTTTTCACAAGCGACTGTGTTGATTTTTGTTTTCTAATTTCAGGTACTTGCCCCCAGAATGCTTTGAGCTCAGCAAGATACCTCTGATTTCATCGAAGGTCAGTGACTCTGCCTCCAATATTTTCCTTCTCTCTGTTTTTGTTGCCAAGTGAGGGTGAGGGCATGCATACGGAACATAATAAGTTGGCGGTTTCTTTTTTGGATAATTAATAAGTCAATGGTTCCATATGGAGTTTAATTTTTTGTGCACTTACAAATTTTTATTCTAGTTTCCAAGTACGTGACCCTGTGCACCATGATTACATATGATTTTGTACGAGTCTTCAGCTTCTTTTATGTTATATTCCTTTTCGGACAGGTGGATGTTTGGTCTGCTGGTGTTCTATTTTACCAAATGCTTTTTGGTAGGCGCCCCTTTGGGCATGACCAAACTCAAGAACGAATATTGCGTGAGGACACAATTATCAAAGCACGCAAGGTTGAATTCCCTTCAAGACCCTCTGTCTCCAATGAGGCAAAGGTTAGTTCTGCCCATCTTAGGTAGTTGCTGCTGCATATTTTGTCTTGATCGATGAATCAACTTATGGACCTAAGCAACAAAAGCAGAATCACTTATTATTATTTTGAAATTACACATTATTATTTTCATATGACAGTTCGACTTTGACTCGATGCTCATTTATTTATTGTAGAAATACCGCCTCTTAATGTTGATTTAATAGCTGCAAAGTTTAGCTATTCTCATTTCTCGTCTTAAGAAGCACAGAAGTTTTATTGATGCATGCACAGTAAAGGCATTTGCTATCTGTTTATATCTATATGCTGCAGATTTGCTGGGTTCGGTATTGTACTTCTGCAGTTTCTAACTTTGGCCATCATGAAATGCCACCATATGGGGAGAACTTTTGGTTGATTAATGATGGCATAATCTTATTTTCAAATGTGCAGGATTTGATTCGCCGATGTTTAACATATAACCAAGCTGAAAGGCCGGATGTTTTGACAATAGCACAGGATCCATATCTTACATATTCAAAGAAGTAAAAAATGTAGCACAGTCGCAGCAAACGGGCCCAAAAATAGCAGGGGGAGATTGAGAATGTGTGAATTTCTTTTGAAACATCCACAAGGAATTTTGTATAGGTTGTAAAGGTTACCCTGCTTTTGAGCTGGCAAAATTAGTGTTTTTGTTTGTCCTTTTTGGTTTAAGTTCAATTCAATCTCTGTTTTATGTATGTTGTGCATATGACCATTTCATTTCTCTTGCTAAAAGAATGTGTAAAAGATAACAGCATTTGCAAATCTTTCCTTCCTCTGTAAGGTTTGGTTGGGAAACTTTTATACAAAAAAAGGTTCAATTAAACTTGTCTGGCATCGAGTTGGGTCATGGCTTGATTTTTTCTTGTCTACACTTTTTTTTTTTTTTGGTAACATCCAAAAATTGGGTTAGTAAAATAGGGTTAGTAGTTGAGGGTTTGAGTTGGATACCGGAATTAGGATCGTAGCTAGTAATAATTAAATAAAATATTAAAATAATAATTGGAATTAAAAATTTAGGCGAGAAAATTAAAATTAGCTGCTCGGAAATTAATTAAATTAAAACGGACTTTTAAAAACGAAACTCTAGCTGAAAATAATTAAGGAAATAAACTTTAATTTTAAATAAAGACCTATTTGGAAAAAGGAAGGAAGTAGAAGGGGCAAAATGGGTAATAGCTCAAATTTTTTAAAAACCAGTTGCCTATTTAAACACCTAACTTCCCCTTCCCTCTCATTTGATCTCTCCTTCAAAATTTTCCCCTTACCTAAATCTGAGATTTTCTCTCGAAATCAACTCACCCTTAAAGATTTTTTAGCTTCCCAATCACCTAAATACCTTCCAATAGAAAAATCACAAAATTCTAATCAATTCGTCATTATTCTTCAAAAGTTGATTTTCGAATTAGCTTGAGAGCTTGTTGATTTCTTCAAATTGAGGTTACATTTTGACTTATTATGATCAAATTAAGGTTGTTGTTTCTTTCATTTAAAATTTAATAGAGTATGTTGAGATTCCTTAAGATCTAGAGTTTTTAAACTGAATCTTCATTAAAAAATGGTGAATCTTTAATTAATGAGTTAACCTGCTGTTTTTGATTGGTTTCTAACTTATTTTGAACTAATGAGAAGGTATTTCAACTCAATTTAATGGATATTTTAAATATTCATGAGAGCTTGAATTTTTTGAAAAGTAAAAATTCATTAATGGTTTATATTTGTAATTATATGATAATTAGGATGTTGATAAACATATTTGAGGCTTAGAAAGGAGGATTTGACAAGTAAACTCTTATTTTGGCAAAACTAGTTAGACTTTGGTATTGAGAAAAAGAGATTGTAGATATGTGATTTTGATATGGTTTGAATGCGATTAAGGTTGTAATTAATGAGTGTGTAATGTGTTTATTATGTATGCGAAGCACCGGATCAATCAGGAGCTTCTACGAGCAAGGCAAAGGGCAAAGAGAAGCTTACCTAGCCTTCAACGTTCGACCGAAAGTAATCTGGTGAGTGATCGAAATTGCTACTTTTGGGCACAATTCAATGCATTATTAGGGGGCTTGGTTAGCCTAAACACCTATCCTAAATTTCGAGCGTAAGTATCTCTATTCTATCTATTATTGATATACAAATCATGCTTAAGTGATACAATATGCTATGTGAGGTGACTTGAAAATGCCATGTGCCTTATGAATAAATATGCTATGAACTTGCTGGTATGTATGCACATTATATGATATTTTTATACTATGGCTCTTCGAGCAATAAGGGAATATGAGATTTGATTATGTGATATGAACATGAGTTAAATGATATGTGAAAGTGTGCATAAAACAGTAAGTGTATGTGTTTAAAATGGATTTGTTAGCATTGTGATCTCTTGGAACCATTGGATATAGTTGGCATGCCATAGTATTGTGAGTACTTACCATTATTTGTTTATTTTTGGAAATGAGGCCCCAAGATATGTTGGAGGGATAAAGGAATCTCGAGCATAGCTCCATTTACCAGGATATGTTTGGTGTATTTGGAGAATGTTCACCATGTGCTACACTTCATGGGATATGCTAGATTCTTTGAGTCTTTGGCTGTGCTTGGGGATCCGTGTATTTGATGCTTTATGTTTTATACATGTTTCATGGACGCTAAATGCCAATATATCAATAAAAGATGCAAGGGATGATGCTTGTGCTATGCCATGTAATAATGTGATAGTATGCTTACCATTAACCTTGTTATTGTGGCTTGTTTTTGGCATCTTTGAACACTCGCTAAGCTTAGTTAAGCTCATGCTCCTTTTATGAACATTTTTTGCAGAGGAGTAGCTTCTTAAGGACGCGAAGTGTGCAAGCAAGTGATCCATCTAAGGCATTCCATTCGAGTATGTGAATTGATTTTCAACTAGCATAAAGATGGCAATGTGAGATTATTTTGTAAGGGATTTAAACTTTATATTTGTTGATGGTTGTAAAAGGACTTTAATGGACTATTTAAGGACTTTTATAACTGGTTTGTTATTATTTGGATTATTGAAAATGATGTTTGGAATGCATGCTGTGATGTTTATGCTTTTATGGTTAAAATGCATGAGAATGGTTGAATATTTGATATGAAGGTTCGAATGGTACACTGTAGGATTAGAAAAGTTTAAAATGATCAATTGGTATGAAGTAAATCATTATTGCTCTTGGAATGCATGAAATACAAAATTTGGTATACTAAGTAATTTATTTTTGATGTAAAGATTTCATGTTAGCATAGCTATTTATCGAGGTTGATAAGTTATGTTTCTAAATGATTTAATGTACTTAAGAATGTTTTGTACTATCTATGTATGCTATAAGATAGGTTAGAATAGGTAATTGGGCATAGAATCATGAAATGGTATGTCTAGAATGGTGTCAAAGTGTCATATGCATGTTGCTGTGATTTTTCTGCAGAGATTGCAGGCGGCGTTGCGACAATCCATAATCGACGTTGCGACGAGGGATTGTCGTTGGGATGCCATTTATTACTTCATCGAGACGACAACCTACTTCCAGGCGATGTCGTGACATGAGTAATCGCGTCATCACGACGTGGCAGGTTGTGGTCTTGGACATGTTTTGTTATCTTTGCAATTTAGTCCTAATTTTTATACAATCAAATTGGAGTCCTTAAATATTAAGAAATGTCTTAAAATTTTGCATGATTAAGTCTCATATGTTTAATTTCAAAATTTTATTCTTAAATTTGTAAAAAGGTTTTCCGGATATTTTGCTAAATTTATGATTTGATCCTTAAACTTTGTCTTTAAATTTAAAGGAGTTTTACTTGACTGTTTTAGCTGGTTCTTTAAAAAATTGACTTGAGTAAAACATTATAACTGTATGTATGCTTGATCTTCTATAATTGTTTCGTACATGTGTTAAATGACAATTTTGCCCTAGGGTGTTATTTGATGATTTTTACTAGAAAAGCTTATTTTAGGTTTTCTTTTTATGGTTATGTTACTTGATAATTGATGATTATGCATGCATTTGTGTGGTGTGGTCGGTGGTTTGTGGTGTGATTGGTGATCAATAAGGAGGTTGCGTAAGTGATTGATGTGGTATTTTGGATTCAAGTTTGTCCGTCCCGGTCGAGTTTGGGGCATTACACTTTTCTTTTGTTCTGTTTAAAAGTTTGATTTATTATGATATTAAAATTTTAAATTTTAAATTATTTTTATTAATCTATAATTAAATTTAAATAACTAAGATTAATAATATTAAATAGTAATTTGAGGTCAATTCGAATTACAAAATGTTGTTTGCTATACTTGGATTGTTGCCATTGAATTTCAAAACTATGTAAAGTACTATTATACCTTAAAGAATAGTATTATACCCTAGTAGAGCAAGATACATGGCAGGCTGTTGAGTGGCATATGGTTAACCCTTCTTAGATCCCTTGTTGGATTAGCTTGTGGACGATCTGTAACTCACTTCTTTTGATGCACCCTCGTATGACCACTAAAGTTTAACTATTTCTACAATCTTTAAACTAGGTGTCAGAGCAAGATAACCTATGACACACGTGGGATCACGCAACACATAGCATGGTGACAACTAACTTGTAATGACAATGTTCATTAGGCACTCGACCATAGACACCTGGCTAGCCTACACAATCATGCAGGTCATCGTATGGATCACCACGTGGCACTATGATATAGGGAGCAATCCACTAATAAAATTAAAGGAAAAAAAGCCTTTAATTACCTTGATTAAGACCTATGACTTCGACTGATGAAAAATCGATGAACAAAAAAAAAAAGGACAGTGGAAAAAAATAGAAAATTTCAAAAACAAAGAAACAACTTAGAAAATTTTAAGGAAAAAAATATGAAGTTGGGACTTTCGATTTAAGGGGTATTTAAGGGTTTTCAATTTTGGACGTCATCTCCCAACATCTGTATGCATAGCGATTCAAGAGCCACTCCCAACTAAACACATGTTGCATGAAAGGACATAACACTCATCTCATCATTGGCATCATCTCCCAACGATGAACTGTAAGGCTTTACCATTAATGTGTGTATCTAGCATGTTTGACGTGTAACCCTTTCCCTTTGGATGTCTTCATCACATGCGAAAGGCGAACTCTTCAACTCCTCAACCCTCCGCAAGATACTTAAACAATGTTACCCCTTGATTTGATTAATAACTATTTGAGCTATAAGGAATTTTGAGTTGATTAATAACTATTTGTTGTGAAGAAATTATATTTGGAAGAGTAAAAGGGCAAAAAGGTAATTGTAACTTGAAAGGATATTTTGATCAATTCTCAATAATTTTAAGATAAAAGTATTATTTATATGAGATATTTGGTGTATAAAATAAATTTCAGCATTTGGAACTTGGATCATGTTAATGGGCTTGAAATTGTTTGAATTGGGCATTTGGGCTTCACTTGTGTGATTTTAAAATGAAAGAAAGAGGTAAGCTAGCCCCAATCAGCTCTTCTTCTGCTGTTGTCCCTCTCTCTCCATATGGAGCTTTATTCTTTTTCTCATTTTATTTTCTTTCAAAATCAAACCATTTCCTAGCATCTAAACTTTGATTTCTTCATAAAATCAAGTAAGAAACTTGATTCCAAGTTCATTTCCTCTATAAACTTCACCATTCAAGCTAAGGTTTCATAGGTTTATGGGAGAGAAAATTGTGGCTAGAGAAAGAAAGCTTCAATAAGGTAAGAATGATCTTTTTCCACCTCCCTTAGCTTGATTTTTGGAATTGGTTATTTGGGAAAACTTCGAAATATTTGTATTAATATTTTTGTTATTGTATATATGAGGATTTGAGGAAAGGTTGGATGCTAGGTTTTCGAGCAAGGATAAGAATAGATTCAAGTATTTGGAAGCTTAGAATTGAGTAAAAATGCATCTAAGAGGTAAGTACCTTTGGATACTCTTACTTTTCCTATGCTAAAATATGTATATGTGTTAGGCACTTAGTGTGTCAATATGTGAGTTTAGACAAGAATGGTCTAAACAACATCTAAACTCTGTAACCTTGATTGTACCTTTGTTTGAATAAAATACTTATAAATACGTAAATGACCTTAATTGAAATAAGTTACTTCTGAACTAAATGAACCTTAGTAAACTTAGTGGAAAAGTTAGGATAGGATTGACATGTCAATAAGGATATGAGATGTGATTTGTTATTTTTTGGGCTTAGCACATTACGGCTTTTTGGTGTGTTTTGGAGGGATGTGATCTATTGTTTTCATGTTTAGCACTTCAGTGCTCTCTGGTGTGTTTGGAGGGATGTAATTTGTTGCCCTTAGGCCTAGAACTTTGGTGTGTTCAGGAAGGATGAGTTGTGATGCCTTATAGTGAATCACTTTCATGCTCTTAGTGCATTTTAGAGGGTTCTCGTGTATCCGAGTCTCATTTTACTAGAGTTTACTAAGGGTGAAACAAATTTAAAATCTTAACAGTCATATTTACTTGAGAATATAAATCATTAGATAGATATAAAAATGCTATGTATTTGAGCTGAAAATTAAATGTCATGATATTAAGCTTTGACCATTTGTGACACAAATGAGATTTGAGATAAGCCAACAAGTTAAATGAGCATGTGTTGAACAACAAAGTTAAACTATGAGACATAGGACATAGAAATGAGATTAAAACTTATGATTCTAGTAAAAGCCCGTTTTCGGTGAGATCGGAACAGTGGTTTTGGGACTAATAATCCGAGTCAAAAATAAAAATTTATTTTATTTTATTTTATGGTTGGTATTATGATAGGAAGGTCACATGAAAATTTTGATACAAAAATTTTATCGATTGTGTGGTTAATTGGGTAAAGGACTAAATTGCATAAAATGCAAAAGTTGGATTCTAGTAGCTATAAGTATTAAATAGCTATGGAATTCAAAACTTAAGGTCCTTATATGGTAATTAGACCATTGAAGAATAGTTAGTAGATATTTTAATGACTCATCCATGGAAAAATTAGAAAAGGCAAGGACTAAATTGAAAATCACAAAAATTAAAAGATGTTAATTAAATAAAAAGAAATAATCATCTATTTTCATATCATCTTCCCCAATTTTTCTATGGAAGCTCTAGGAGAGAGGAAGAAGACTTTTCAAGCTTAAAAAGGTATGAAATCAAGTCCCATTTTTAATGATTTTTATATTTTTAGAATCGGGATAGTCTAATCTCTTTATTTAGGGGATTAATTTGAAAATTTATCAAGGTAAGACATTTGGGTCATGGATGAATATGCTGAAAATTAGAAATTTATGGTAGAAAATGAAAGGTTGTTCATAGATAAACAACTTTTACAAAGCAATTTTTGATGAAAACTTGATTCAGGGACTAAAATGAAAAAGTGGTAAAACCCATGAAAAATTCTGAAATTTGTGAAATGTGTGTGCTAAAAAAATTGTTATTAAATTTAGGTTAGGCTTGGAAAGAGGACAAGATTGCATTAATTTTATTTTCCGAGCCCAGGGACGAAATTGGATTTTTTTGAAAAGAGTAGGGGCAAAATGGTAATTTTGTCTAGGATGTAAGTAATGAAAATGTATTTGAAATGTGATAGATTAATAGTTAAACTTATTCATATAGATCCGGAAAGACCAACTACCGAACTAGATCGAGGGAAACAAAAGGTTTCAGATTTGTTGAAATTCACAAACGAACTATTTTCAAGGTAAGTTCGTGTAACTTAAACATGTATGTTAAATCCTTGAATTGAATTGTATGATTGTGTTAATATGTATGAGATGATATATGTAACACCCCAAACCCGGCCCAAATGCTACGACTGGATCTGGTATGTCACTTAAGGGAGTTCACAAAACATGTCGCATTTTGGAAAACAATTACTAGGTTTAAACCTTTATTCTGAAAGCTTAAGAATTCATTAAAGTATAAAATATTAAGTTATAAATTATCTTGATGGATTTTTAAATAAAAACTGAAATTTCATACATGTCTCAACTTAATTGAAAACATAAAACTTAAAAACCCAACATAACCCAATCAAAAATAATAGTCTAGTGGCCCGTGGCCTTATTACAACCATACTTAAAATTTGCAAAATATAAAATAACAGACTAAAGCCTTTTAGCTAAATCCAATTGCTCTCTTTTGCATGGCCACCTCGCGTTCCTCTCCAGCCCGGTCCGATGCACTAGGTGTCACCTGAAAGTGTTAAATTAAAAGGGTGAGTCGCGAGACTCAGTGTGCAACCCTCATGCACCATTAGATTTGGGCTTTAGCCCCATAAAACAGAATAATTAATATACATAGCACAAAAATAGTATGCAAAGCCCAACCCAAATCCTAGGTTTCCATCCGCTACACGCCCCCGTACCAGCCATTCACACCATTGGGGATTTCTACAATCAACCCACACCGCTACATGCCTTGATGGCAGTCGTGCTACTCATCATCAGATCATGGCTGTAGCCACTACAACAGATCACGGCAAAAGCCGCTACAACAGATCACGATAAGGAACCGCTACAACAAATCACAGTAAAAATCGCTACAACATATAACTTCCTCCTTTCATCGAACTCAACCCATGCAATCACATAAAATCATTATTCTTATATCATTTAATCAGAACATTCACTAACCTGGTAATTTGCTTTTACCCTCTTTGGGTTTCGGTCATTATGCCGGGATTTCGGCATTTATCAAAACATATAAGACTTATAATCATATATTAATCAAACAGATCTAGATGGTGTGGAGAGTTACACACCTGATATCGCGAAATCCAATGTTCTTAGTCGATGTCCTTGCTATCTGGATCTATTATCCTCAATCTATAGCCTTACTCAAAAGCCAAAAAAATTGCGAAAATAGGCCTCTCCTATATTCATCCATGGTTAGTATTCTACCCGATTTATATATATATAAATAAAAAAATCCTCTTACCTTGAAATCCTGAAAGTAACACGATTCTATAACTTAGAGATCTATGCGATTGGCCTCCTTCTTCAAATCTCGGAATGCTGAAAAGAAGAGTGAAATAAGAGATTAGTTTCTAATAGCCATTCGACTGAGGACTTTTGAAAAGCCGAAAGAACATTGAAATCCTGAAATCAATACTTACCTATTGTTTCCTTCAAGATTCGACACAAGCAAACTCCTTTGAAGAGAATTAGACAACTTCAGGAAGTGAGTTCCTAGGGATTTCGGCTTTTGGAAGAACAAAGGATTTGAAAAGATAAGCAAAGAATGGATAGAAAGATTTGGCCAAAGAGAAGAGAACAAGAATGGTGGAATTTCGGCAATTGAGATCTAAGGAGTTTTGTTTTCTGTCAGAAAAGAAAAGAGAAGAGAGGGTTCAAGTTTACCGAAAATAAAAAGAGAGATGTTGAGAGAATGTTCAGAGAACATAATGAAGAATTCAGCACACCTTATTGCCTATACAGAGCCTATTCTTTCCCCTTTACAGAGTCAAATTTTCAGCCAACTCTAGCCTCTTGGATGAGCTCTCATCTTTTCCCTTATCTTAATCCATTATCTCCTCAAAAATAGCCCTAATTCCTTTCTTCATTATCTACCTATTATCCTTATAATTAAACATAAAATAAACATTAAAAATCCCTAAAAAATAGCCTTGTGTCGTCCCCCCTATTGCTCCCTTTAAGTGCCCAAAAAATAGCCCTCATGCACAAGTGACGCCAACTCCTCTTCCTCCTAGTGGCACCATTTCCTCTGGGCCACAAGCCCAACATGCCAATTAAACTACTAAAACCTCAATTTAAGCCCTTAGAGTGTCTAAACAAAATATTTAAAACAAGGCCTCAGCCCAATTTGAGTCTCAATTGTACCTCAAATTCTCAAATTAATATTTTAAGCATTCAAACACATAAAATGCACAGACCCAATTATTCAGGGTGTTACAATATACATAATGAAATAATCATAAGTTGTGAAATGTGGACAAATTGTCCTGTTCCAGTTGAACGTTGAGATTCTACGGAGTAAGGTGATATTCTCGGGCGAGAATAACCTTACACATGTTGTATAAAGGATTTAGCCCAGATGGGTAATCCTAATGTAAGCCTTCTTGAGCATATACTATAGATTGGATTTAGCCCGGATGGGTAATCCAAATTAAGCTCTCTAGAGCATATGCTACGGATGGGATTTAACCTAGACTGGTAATCCTGTTGTAAATATGTGGCTCAAGAGTGTGCCTTTATTTGTGCCCTAATGGGTTCTTTTGCAAGTGAAAGTACTACTCGAACATCCAAAATCTCATTAGTTCAACAGAAAAGACTCTTGAAATATGGAAAGGTAGAATTAATGGAAGTTTGTATGTAATGAGCTCATCTATGTCTACTTGATATTCTTATGAGATTATGTGACTAACTTGTTTGAATAAGTGTATGTGTTTAGGTAACTCAGCCAAAATTGATGGATTGTGTTTTGTGTATGCTTGTATTAATAAATATAACCGGTAAGTTTATTTCCTGTTATACAAACTTACTAAGTATGAAAATGCTTACCCTGTTTTATTTTCCCTTGTTTTATAGTGCTCGTAAGCTCGCGAAGGTTGGAGGATCGGTCGGAGCATAATCACACTATCCACTATCTTCTTTTTGGTATATTTAGAAATCTTATTTTGGTATAATGGCATGTATAGGCTTATTTGGCCAAATGATGACTTGTAAGTGATGTTTTGTAATCTAGCCATTGGCTAGTAATGATTTGTTTGGTATGTTTATAAGTTATCCCATGTTCAATGCTTATGTGTTAAATGTGGATGAATAGAGTATGTTTATCTTGAATATGCACTAAAAGTATGATTATAAACATGAATTACATGTGATATTATGCCATAATGGATGTTAGTTTAGGCTTGATTTTAATGCTTGATTTGGTTGGTATATATATGCAAATATTGATGTAGGTTGTTGGCAAAATTGGGTGAGAAAATGAAGATAAGAAATGGCTTCATTTTGTCCACACAGGTAGACACACGTGCGTGTGTCTAGGTTGTGTGTGATACACGGCCGAGTACATGGGTGTGTAGCCAGGCCGTGTGGCCCCTGCACCTAAATTTTTTAAAAAACAGAATGTTCAGAATTAAGTACACGGGCAGAGACACGGGCGTGTGTCTCAGCCGTGTGTGCTACGTAGCCTAGAACACGGGCGTGTGTCTTGGTAGTGTGAAACCTGCACCTAATTCGAATTAAATTAATTAACCACATGGCTTAGCACACAAGTGTGTGGCATGGCCATGTGGCGCAAGTCAGAGAGCACCCTAAATCAAACACGACCCGCAACACAGGCGTATCCCAGGGTCACACGGGTATGTCCCTTGGACCATACGGGCGTGTGAGCCTTGCACCTTACAAAAATTTTGTAATTTTGTAAAAAATTCTTAGAGGTTCCGATTAAGTCCCAGTTCGATTCTAATACTCGTTTTGGGCCTCGAGGGCCTATTCAAGGGAAAATAAGGAAAAATTTGAGTATGAATGGTATTGATAATACAAATTTCATGTGAATGTTCTGTGAACTTCGATAATACTCCGTAAATCTATTTCAGTGACGGGTACGGGTTAGGGGTGTTACAATTCTATATGCCCATAATAGAGAAATGAACAAGGGAATACATGACTAGCATAATGTACTAATAGCCATAATGGGAACTCATATGAGAATAATTTAAAAGGATAAAGCCAAAAAGGCAATAAACTTTGGATTAAGCAATATTGTTACCCTTAATGAGAGCCCTAAATATAAATCCCCAATGTGAATGACTATTGGATTATTAAAGGGTGAGTTAAGTACTTAAGTTTTGGTATAAGGAATGAATTCATTTGCAACCTTAAAATGTGATATGAGTATGTTTTGTAATAGACATGACTAAAGAGGGCTCAACACTAATAACAAAATAGAATATCCTTGTGTACTTGCTGAGCTCATTGAACTCACACATTAGTTGTTTTAAAAAATGTAGATTTTGCATTTTTCGAAAAGATGGTGTTTTGACTTGGGAGCAGCGCCTCAACATTTGAGGTTAAGGTTGTAGTTCCTTAATTTAGTTGCAATTAATTTTGAATCTTGGCATGTATACAAATGCATTTATTGTAATTGCAGTTGTAAGGTTATTTTTAAATTTTAACTATTTTGACAACTCTTTTATAAGCTTTTGTTCCGTTTCTCACTTTGAACACACTTATAGCTTGTATTTTGGGTCTTAATAAATTTAGAAATTGTCTTATAATGATTTGTTACTTGTGGATATGTTATGGATGAGTTTGAGCATGATTTTAAGTGTTTCTGGCCTAATTTTTAACTTTAAGGGTCTTGGGTCCAGTACCTTTACCATAGGTATCGGGTCGGAGCAAGTCTGTAGACAAAATGTTACAGTTCCAAGATTGGGTATCGATACCTATGCCTAAGGTACTGATATGTTGTTGCCTAGATAGGCCCCCCGTACTGTTTGGTTGTTTTGAGCTCCCCGAAGCTCGTATTTGACCTTAAACTTCTCCAATCACTCACAAAAAATTTCTAAATGATTTTTAAGTTAATTTTAAAGCCTTAAAAAAAGTTTTAAAATTATTTATATGATTTTATTTAAAATTTTTTAAAGTTTTAAATTATAGTAAAACTACTACTTTTCCCAACCCAAATGACCTTGATTTAAGCTAAATAACTTCATCTACTTGTGTTATGATTTGGACAGGTCCCTATTATTACTTAATAACTCATAATTTTTTTTAATCATATTGAATCTTTCTAAACTTAGTAAATTGGATTCATAGAACATTAAAATGTTTCGAAATGAATACTTCTATAAAAAAAATTGGTTTAAGTTTGAAAGTGCTCTGGTAGCACCTTCCATTCGTATCATAAACCAAGATGGGTGAGGGGTGTTTCAAAAACCTGCTACATAAGCCTGGGTGCAAAAGGGAATAGGAGATCCTTCTTCTTCTTCTTCTCTTTCTTTTCTGAAGAACGTCACCTTTCCTCCCTCTTCTCCCTTTAGCTCATCATACCCATTGCCGACTCTCTATTTAACGTAGGTGAACCAATGCTCCCTTCCTCCGCCATTCTCTTCCTATTGGTACTTGGTATCAAGAAATATAATTAAATTTTTAATATTCACTTGTACATTGATGAATATATACTTTTTGTTGACCATTGATAGACTTGTTACTCAAGACTGATCTGATTTCTTAAGGCTAAAGTATTGGGATTTTAATTATTCTATTTATTGTGAAGATTGTATTTCCTTAAGTAGTTCAACATAGTTGTGTACATATATCCATGTAAACACATAAGTTAATTGACAAGGAAAAATAATTCTTATTTTCAACATGGTATCAAGAGCTTGAGAACTTAGATTTAGGAGCCTTTTTTTTCGAAATTCCCAAACCCTAGAAAATCAAATTTTGTACTTTCCTTATTCTGGCCAATTTTTTTCACCACCCTCTTCAACAAAGTTGTAGTCTAATCTCTAATGAAACCTCAAAATACGGTGCCTAAACTTCCTGCACGTGGTCCTCACGCACCATCCATACCTTTGGCATCCTTGCCCACGTGTCGACACATACAACCCACCTTTGTCGACTTTGATTCTCTGGCCACCACTGTTGGATTTGTAGGTGTTTCTTTGATATCCCTTGATGTTATTGGCTCTAGTGGTGTTTTTTAAGAGAAAAAAATGGCCGACACAAAAAAAGCTATTTATGATAATCCTCATTACAAATCAGTTCAGTAAAACTTGATAGACACAATTACCTCACATTGTCACAATCATGCTTATTGTTTATCAAAGCTAGAGGACTATAAGGGTATAGTACTGGTGATTTTTAAAAA
Organism: Gossypium bickii; assembly: GCA_025503065.1. Classification (NCBI taxonomy): domain Eukaryota; kingdom Viridiplantae; phylum Streptophyta; class Magnoliopsida; order Malvales; family Malvaceae; genus Gossypium; species Gossypium bickii. The sequence continues at coordinate 26,205,211 of CP106719.1, forward strand.
CCTGATGTCAATGGTTCCGCTTACTACCAGTGAGGCTCTGATAACTCTATTGTTATGTCCTAGCTTATCAATTCTATGCAACCCTAGATTTTTAGAACATACCTCTTACTCGACCTTGTAGAAAAAAATATGGCATGCAACTGGTCTCGTCTACTCACAAGTTGGGAATGATGCTAAGATTTTTGAAATCCATAATAAAGTTCACAACACTAAGCAAGGTGATATGTCAAATTTTCATTATTTTTCTAAATTGAGTGATTTATGGCAGGAGCTAGATTATTACCAAGACTTCCAAGCCAACTGTACTAGAGATGCAGTAAAGTTTTAAAAGCTTGTGGAAAAAGAGAGGGTTTACGACTTTTTGGCCAGTTTAAACACTAAGTATGATCAAATTCGGGTTCAAGTTCTAAAAAAAATCATTTTCCTTCTTTTAAAGAAGCATACTTCAATGTCCAGAAAGAAAGAAGAAGAAGAGGTGTTATGCTTTAGACAACACCAACTAAGAAAGGTGGGTTGATCGCTAGTGGCTCTCAAGAGCCAAAGAAAGATGGTAACATTGATAAAGATAACATGGTCGATCCATCAGAGGCCGTGGAGGAAAAAAATAAGTCAAATCAAGATCGAGCAAACTTGTATGAGGCTACAGAGTCATCTACAGACACTACATCCACTGGACCATTTTCTTCGGATGAAATTCAACATCTCAAACGTCTCTTGTCCCAACTTGACAGGTTCCTTTAAAATTTTTTTAGACACATGAAAGGTTCCTCTAAAAGTTTTTTTAAACTACTCCCCAAGTCAAACAAAAAGATAGTGTTAGGATAGCTAATGGGTCTTTTACTCTTGTAACCGGATCCGGTTCTATCAACTGTACACCCAATATTAAACTATCCTCTGTACTACATGTTCCTCATTTTTTGATTAAATTGCAAAATTAAATTTTTCCATGATTATTGTGTATTCCAGGATATTCAAACAAGGAGGAAGATTGGCAGTGGTAGATTGCATGATGGCTTATATATGTTGGAGGTTAGTAGTGGTTCTTTTCAAGCTTTTTTTAAGTAATAAGGTTACCAATCAAGAAATAATGCGGTGGCATAAGTGGTAAGGACACTTGACCGGTTGAGCGCGTGTGCGTTAAAACAACGAATTTATATAACAATTTTGAAAGCTCGGTTTTGCTGCAAGTGATAAACCGTAATATATACATATTTTAATCCCATATTTAGCATACTTTTGGATGATTTATTCCCTAAATTGTGGAATTTGGTGCTCCTAATCCTTTAATTTCATGTTTTATACTTAGGAAAGCACCGGAGGATGAAAAGAACGAGGAACGGGCCAAAAAAAGAGAAATGGGCCAAAGTACAAAATGCACACGGCCGTGCCTCTTTAGCAGACCAGAACACGACCTGAATTTGATTCACACGGCCGTGCCACACGGAGTGTCCCTGACGTGACCTGTTTTAATTCTATTTGGAATAGGGTACTTAGAGGCAAAGAAAGACATTCCAAAAGCCTATATAAACACCCTAGAGGCCAACCTTTAAGGGGGTTCAAGTAAGCCGAGGAGCCAAGCTAGAGAGATCAGAATTGTGGGATTTTCTCGAAGAAAGCCTGTTGATTCATCTCAAGAAGCCGAAGTCATACTCAAGACGGAAGATCTTCCATTCAATTTCCTTCAGGGAGTTTTAGGGTTTTTCTTATGTTTTGTTTTATATTTTCTTCTGAGATGTATTCTTTTATGATTATGAACTAAACCCCTCAAATACCTGAGGGGGATGAAACCTAAGATGGATCTTGTTATTATTTTCTGAACTATATGATAAATACTTGATTTTTTCTTAACTATGTGTTCTTAATTCTTGTTTTAATATTTCAGGATATTGATTCAAGTATTGATGCCCTTAGGTAGTGGAGGAATATTCTCTGTTTAAGAGTAGATTTAGCATAGTTAAGCAGAGCTGATCACAACTCTAGAGATAGGATGACGAAAATCTGCCGGATTAGGGTCAAACCTAATATGAGAGTCCATAGATCGAGTTAATGCAATTCTAGGGTTTTAATTAGAAAGAGATTTCAATTAATCAACCTAGGGTCAGACATTAGTAGCCTCAAGAGAGGTATTAATATAAATTAGGGAGTCCTACGGAACAAGTCAAGTGAATGAATCATCTGGTTCAGAGTTAGATAACAAGTGAAATCTAGGTGGATTCTTCCTCGGGTATTGCCTTAATCAATTGGTTTTTCCCAAAAGTATTTCCCCAATTCCTTCTCTGTGTCTTAGCATTTTCAGTTTAGTAGTTAATTAATTTTAGGTTAAATAGCAATTCCCTTAATTCTTAGGCTAAATAATAAAAAGAAAGTCAGTATTAGTACTTTTGGTCCCTTGGGTTCGACAATCCGGTCTTGCCACTAAACTATACTACTGTTTGATAGGTGCGCTTGCCTCAATTGTGGTGATAGTTAGTTTCTAAGCTCGGTCATTCATTATATAAATGACTTTCCCACCACCATCAAGTTTTTGGCGCCGTTGCCGGGGAACTGAAATATTAAGAATGCTCAATTTTTATTACTTTAGCCATATTTTATTTTTGCAATTAAATTTTATTTTTACTTTTCTAAATTTTCTTCTTTGCTTCTGGCAGGTATTCTAGTTTATGACTAAAAGAAAAGTACATACAAGAAAAGCAAGAAAACGAAATTAATACTACCGAAGAGATGGCTGAGAATAATCCGCTACCTCCAGAGGTGGACGAAAATCATGCTCCTCGAACAATGTATGATTATGCTAAACCTAATTTAACAAGAACTGAGTCAAGTATTGTTAGACCTGCTATTACTGCAAATAATTTTGAACTGAAACCTAACACAATTCAGATGATACAACAATTTGTTCAGTTTGATGGTTTACAGGATGAAGATCCAAATAATCACTTGGCGAATTTCCTAGAATTTTGCGACACTTTCAAAATAAATGGTTTTTCTGATGATGCCATTCTTCTTCGATTGTTTCCCTTTTCATTGAGGAATAAAGCTAAACAGTGGTTGAACTCGTTATCACGAGGATCAATCACTTCATGGGAATAAATGACCGAAAAATTTTTATTGAAATATTTTCCGCCGGCTAAAACGGCTAAGTTGAGGAATGATATCTCTTCTTTTGTGCAGATGGATTTAGAAACACTTTATGATGCATGGGAGAGATACAAAGATCTACTGAAAAGGTGCCCATACCATGGATTACCCTTGTGGCTACAGGTCAAAACCTTTTATGATGGTGTGAACCCTTTAACCAGGCAGTTGATTGATTCAGCCGCCGGCGGAACCTTGAATAACAAAACACCTGAGGCTGCCTACGAATTCATTGAAGAGATGTCACTAAATAACTATCAGTGGCAAGTCATGAGGACAAGGCCAACAAAACCCGCCAGTGTTTTCAACCTCGACGCAGTAACCATGCTATCAAACCAGGTAGAACTTTTAACTAAAAAGATTGATGGTTTGTGTGGTTCTTCGTAGGTACATCCAGTTTATGCAGTGCGATATGAATGGAGGAGGGATGGGCAATACATAATATCCGCCTTACAACCCGAGCGCTGAAAACGAACAAGTTCACTATATGGGTAATAATTCTAGACCTCAAAATAACCCTTATAGTAATACTTATAAACCAGGTTGGAGGAACCACCCAAATTTCTCATGGGGTGGTCAAGGAAATCAGAGACAACAACCCCCTCCAAACTTCCAACAACAGCCCTACCTACAGGAAAAGAAGCCGAACCTTGAGGAGATCCTGACAAATTCATAGCGGTGTCAAAAACACGTTTCCAAAACACCGAAACAACTGTAATATCCTAAATATAGGCCTGTGCATTTATATGTGGTACTTGATTAATTTGTAATTTAAGAATTTGAGGTTGAACTGAGGCCTTGATTAAAATATTTGGATTAGTCACCTTAGGGTTTAAAAATAGTGTTTTGGGTAATTTAATTGATATATTGGGCTTGTGGCCCAGTAGCTAGGGGCACAGTAGAGGGGGAGCTTAAGGTGGCATCACAAGCACTTGGGAAGGGCCCAAATTTGGCCGCTTGGAGCCCAAAAGATTCGGTCAAAAATTTGGCAGCCCAAGAGAGTTAGGTGGACGGCACACTTGCTAAAATTTAGGGGATTTAATTCTTTTATTTTAGTGATAAAGTACTGATAATAGAAAGATAATGAAGAGAAATATTAGGGCTATTTTTGAGGAGCTAAGGGATTAAGATAATAGGTGGGATAAAAGTTATTAGATGACAGCAGAGTTGGCCGAAAATCCAACTCTGGGAGGGGATTGTATTGCCAAAATCTATATAAGCCAAGTGATCATCCTTTCTTTCAATTTTTCTCTCTTCTTCCTCACCTAGCCGAAATTCTCTTCTTCCATTTGTTTTAATTTCTTCTCAAAACCGAAACTCCCTAGATATTTTCTCCTCTCCTCAGTATTTTCTCTAAAAGCTGAATTCTCTTTTGTTCATATTTTCCTTCTCCTATAACCGAATCTTCAAGGCTGATTTTCCTAAAGGTGCACCATAGTTGAATACTCCTCTTTAATCTAGTAAGTTTCGGGATTTTGCTCCTTTGCAATTTCTTCAATTCTCTTTTATCAAGTTTCCAATCCGAATCAGTTTTCTAAGGCCCTGTCGATTTTACTCTCTTGTTAGAAGCCGAATCCTTTCTTGCTGAGATCTGTAGTGCCGATTTGTGGAAAAGCCAAAGGTAGGTAGTGGTAGGTTTGACCAAATGGCCACTTTCTTGTTCTTTCCTCTTTGGGCGGAATGTTAATTGGGATTGGTTTAATATTTTGGGCTTGGCCGAATGTAGGTAGGAAGGTGACGTTTTCTTAAGGACTTTCGGGATTCTACAAATTAGGTAAGAGATCTATTAGTAGTTAACGTGTAAATTGAGATTTTATTAACCTTGGCCGAATATTGAAGGGCTAAATCTTCGTGTGATTTTTCGGCTTTTGAGCAAGGCTTACACTGAGGGTAGTAGATTTGGATATCAACTAAGGATAGTAGATTTCGCGATATCAGGTGTGTAATACTTCCCCACCATCTAGATCTGATTATTAATGTATGTTCATAAGTTTATATGTTGTGATAAATGTCGATATCTTGGTTTAATGTTGGAAACCCGAAAAGGGTGAAGCAAATCACCAGGTCAGTGAATGTTTTGACTTTATATGATAAAAGTATATTGATTTTATGGTTGCATGGTTGGGTTGATGAAAGGAGAAAGTTATACGTTATATGTGTAGCGATTTATGCCTTGATCTGTTATATGTTGTAGCGGCTAATGCCGTGATCTGTTATAAGGGCTTCGACCATAATATGTTGATGAGCAGCATGACTGCCATCTTGGCGTGTAGTGGTGTGGGTCGATTGTAGAAATCCCCAATGGTGTGAATGGCTGGTACAGGGGCGTGTAGCGGATGGAAACCTAGGCAAACTGGTTGGGCCTTGCATATTATTTGTTATTTTTTTTTATAAATGAAATTATTAATCTATTTTATGGGCCTAAGGCCAAAATCTAGTGGTGCATGAGGGTTGCACACTGAGTCTCGCGACTCACCCTATTAATTAACCTTTCAGGTGATACCTAGTGCTTGGACCGGGCTGGAGAACATCTGGATCCAGCAAAAAGACTCAAGTTAATACTTTATATTTTTAATTAATGGATTTTAAATCTCGTTGTAATAAGGCCATGGGCCACTAGTTTATGTTTTGTTTTATTTTGGACTTTAATTACTTTTAGTTATTTTTACTTTTATTTTTCCTTTTTAGCACCTAACTATAAACTAACTAAAGTGCAAATTTCCATACCACATGGCCTTGCACACGGCCGTGGCCGTGGCCATGTGGACACTACAGATTTCCGTACCGATGTGGTAGAGATAGTACGAAACAGGACGAAAAATATCTTTAAGCCACGGGCTCCGACTAAACACCACGGCCATGCGATACAGCCGTGGTCGACACTGTTTTATCAACACGGGCGTGGTGACCTGCACACGTGCGTGGGAGAAACAAACGAAGCACAACACGGCCGTGCGATACGGCAGTGTGACTCAACACGCCCATGGTACACGGGCGTAGAGATGTATCAGATCTGAGATTTCTATTTAAAACACCCCTCTCCCCTTCTCACCTACTCCCCATTTCCCTTCTTCCATACCATTTAGACTCCCCTCTCTTTTCATTTTCACCCTTCTTCATTCTCTAAAATCTTGGTCTACACATTATCCATGTCGAAGAAACGGAAGGATCCTAGCACAGTCTTCCTCTGCAAGACCGATCTACATAAGTTCATGCCGGCCACTTCATTAACTCGACAGGACAAGGACCTTTGAGTCCATTTCATTCTTCTTTTTCTTTTCTCTTCTCCTTTATTTTCCTTTTCTTTATTTCTCTTTTACTTAATTTAATCTATTTTATTTTCCTTTCTTTGATTTAAGTTCTAAAGGCTGCTTGGGAATCACCACACCACGGCCATAGAAATCACACCCATTTTGTAAACCATCTAAATCAGGACTTTTCAGTCTATTAATCTTTTCTTTTAATTTTATCTTACGTTTTACATTCTTTCTTTTTATTTTTCTTTTCTTTAAATATATAATTAGTATATTTTGAATTATTCTTATTATTTCCTGGCTAATTCTTCACGAGCTTCTCAATTTCTTCATCTAGCGCAGAGATTGTTGGCGGCCACCACACCACGACCACTGCCAACTAAAGGAAACATCCAAAATTCAGGAAGTTTCACCTCTCCGTATCTCTTGTGATTTCTTATATATCTTTGTACATTGAGGGCAATGTACGCCTTAAGTGTGGGGGGTGAATGTTATTTCGAAAAGTTCCTAACTTTTTGCATCATTCTCAAATCCCTGAATTATGTCTTGTTCTTAATTTTCTCATAACTCCTATTGATTTATGATTTTCTTTGATATGTTTTGGAGTAAGTCATAGTTAATTGTGCAGTGATGATTTAAACTTTAGGAGACTAGAAAATCAAGCATGATGAGTCTATTTTCAAAATAATAATAATATTGTTAGGTTGTCTACCTGAATCTAATTATTACCTTGAAGTTTAAAATTTACAAAGTTGATATAAAAAACCCATAATTTTTGTGAGATTTTGAGCCTTTTAGAGCATACATTCTTTTCTTGCTCACTTTATTGATTATGAGTGTGTCAACATTGATTTGTTATTCTAGAACTTGCTTCGATTATACGTTTCAAGACCACATCATTGAATTTATATACAGAAATGATAAAGGCACTTAGGATTTAACCCATTCACTCTACTAAAAAGCCTACCCTCACAATTAACCCTTAGTGAACCCCTTTGATCTTAACAACCTTTTTATTGACTCACCTACTAATATTAACCCAAAACCCATCTTGTATTTATTATCACCGTTTCTCTTGACTACCCTTTTTGTCGAGATTTGATTTTGAGCAGTTGCCAAACTATGTTCTATATTTCAGTTGTTAAAGTTCTTTCCTATTATTATAGATTCTTAAAAAAAAAAATCGAAGTATATTCATTATTAGTTCTATAATTAAGTGAGCTTATAAGTTTAAATTCCACATCTTGAAAAAGAAGCTCGTATTATTAGTATTACAAGTTTCCAATTGATGTAATTATTCAGGATTAGTTCATTTTTCTAGTTAGGTAAATTGTCAATTCAATCTCGATTCTAACCCTTTAATTTAGCCTTTATCCACACCTTTAACCATAGCCTCGTTACAACCCTTTTAAAGACCTTTTGATCTGTGTATCATTTCATTTTATGGTGATGGGGATTTGATTTTCATGCAAGCCTATGGGATTAACTTTTCATATTCGAATTTTGAGAGCTTAATTTTGAACCTTAAACACTTTGAGTGATTTGAGTGAATCTTTAGTGAGGATGTCAACTCTTGTCGATTTTTAATTAAAGGTGATTATTTAGGTAAGGGGAAACACCTATATTTTCATGCTACAAAAACTATGACTTTGATTGTTTAAATCTTTAGGACCCTTTACTTAAATTATCAATGTATAAATTATCTATGAATTATGATGAAACACTATTGATTAATATTATGAATTGAGGAAGTTCATTTTAATTGTGAGTTGAGAATTTTGCTTGAGGACAAGCAAATGCTTAAGTGTGGGGGTATTTGATAAACCATAATATATATATTTTAATCCCACATTTAGCATACTTTTGGATGATTTATTCCCTGAATTGTGAAATTTGGTGCTCCTAATCCTTTAATTTCATGTTTTATACTTAGGAGAGCACCGGAGGATGAAAAGAACGAAAAACGGGCCAAAAAAAGAGAAAATAGGCCAAAGTACGAAATGCACAGAGCTTGGGCCCATGCCACACTGCTGTGCCTCTTTAGCAGACCCGGCCACGGCCTGAATTCGATTCACATGGCCGTGCCACACGGGCGTGTCCCTGACGTAACTTGTTTTAATTCTATTCGGAATAGGGTACTTAGAGGCAAAGAAAGACATTCCAAAAGCCTATATAAACACCCTAGAGGCCAACCTTCAGGGGGTTCGGTGAGTAGAGAGAGCAAGCCGCAGAGAGATCGAGTGTGGGATTTACTCGAAGAAAGCCAATTGATTCATCTCAAGAAGCCGTAGTCATACTCAAGACTAGAGGTGTGCATGGGCTGGGCCGGGCCGGGTTCGGGTCGGGCCCAACTAAAAATTTAGGCCCGTTCATTGGGCTCGGGCCGGGCCGGGCCCAAAAAATAGGCCTAAAATTTTGCCCAAGCCCGGCCCATATAAAAATGCTAAAACCCGGGCCTGGCCCGGCCCGCCCGTATTAATTTTTATATTATTTTATATAATTTTTAAATATATATATAATACATCAAAAATATTAAAAAAATCAAAATAAATATTTTTCAACAAATTGAAAATAAATTTTAAAAAATATGTAGACTTAAATAACACTAAAATAGATGCAACTTAACAAGCAAATGCCTCTAAAATAATAACAAAATTAACAAATGTCTTTAAAATAATAACAAAATTAACAATAAAATAAGTTTTATATAATATCTAAACAATAACAACAAAATAATAGAAACATAATAGTAAAATGGTAGCAAAATAAGGAGAAAAATAATAAAAAAAAATAATATTAAAAAATAGTTTTTTTCCTTTAATGAATTAAATTTGGTAGGGCCCGGCAAAAAATGCCTTACAGAGCCCTACCCATTTTTTAAACAGGCCTTATTTTTTTGCCCAAGCCCATTTTTCGGGCCTATATTTTTGCCCAAACCCGCCCATATTTCGGGCGGGCCTTCGGGCCGGGCCGGGCCGCCCGGCTTATGCACACCTCTACTCAAGACGGACGATCTTCCCTTCAATTTCCTTCAGGAGTTTTAGGGTTTTTCTTATGTTTTGTTTTATATTTTCTTCTGAGATATATTCTTTTATGATTATGAACTAAACCCCTCAAATACTTGAGGGGGACGAAACCTAAGACGGATCTTGTTATTGTTTTCTGAACTATATGATAAATACTTGATTTTTTCTTAACTATGTGTTCTTAATTCTTGTTTTAATATTTCAGGATATTGATTCAAGTATTGATGCCCTTAGGTAGTGGAGGAATATTCCCTGTTTAAGAGTAGATCTAGCATAGTTAAGCGGAGTTGATCGCAACCCTAGAGATAGGATGACGAAAATCTGTCGGATTAGGGTCAAACCTAATATGGGAGTCCATAGATCGAGTTAATGCAATTCTAGGGGTTTTAATTAGAAAGAGATTTCAATTAATCAACCTAGGGTTAGACGTTAGTAGCCTCGAGAGAGGTATTAATATAAATTAGGGAATCCTACGGAACAAGTCAAGTGAATAAATCGTCTGGTTCAGAGTTAGATAACAAGTGAAGTCTAGGTGGATTCTTCCTCGGGTATTGTCTTAATCAATTGGTTTTTCCCAAAAGTATTTCCCCAATTCCTTCTCCATGTCTTAGCATCTTCAGCTTAGTAGTTTGTTAATTTTAGGATAAACAACAATTCCCTTAATTCATAGGCTAAATAATAAAAAGAAAGTCAGTATTAGTACTTTTGGTTCCCTTGGGTTCGACAATCCGGTCTTGCAACTAAACTATACTACTGTTCGATAGGTGCGCTTGCCTCAATCGTGGTGATAGTTAGTTTCTAGGCTCGATCATTCATTATATAAATTTGAAGATTTTCCCACCACCATCAGCAAGCGTACAATGTTAGTTGTAAAATTTATAGTTCCGATAGAACATAAAGTATTCCAATGGGTTGAACCCAAAGGAAAAGGCGATTGATCAATAACTGGCATACACAATAGAGTCTAAACGACTACTAATACGATTTTATAGTACGAAAATTCATAAAAAGATGAGTTTGCAAGAAAATTAAATATTCTACACTAAGGACCAAATTGCAAGAAATGTAAAACTAGAGGGATTATCCAACAAATAACTAGTGAGGGTTGGTTGACTTCGATGTGGTTTACCAAATCTCGTACTATAAATATAAATCGTGTAAATTACCAAGTTTCTCAATTTTATCTTCCGATATCAATTTTGCCGACTTAGACGAATTAAGTCTGGTTTATCTTCCGATCTCGCCAGGTAATTTGGGACTAAGAAACTGGTACGTGACTAGTTTACTTTTTGGTCTCATTTTATCTTAATATTCCCTTAGGGGCGTCACTACCTAATATCTTAGTTCTAATCAAATTAGTCTAATTTATTACGATTTATACATTTGTCCATGAGTTTTAGTTTACCCACATCTCCATCAACCAACCTCGTTAAAGGTGTAGTTACACATGCTCAAAGCAAATAAAATACACATAAACATAGGAAAAAAAAAGGAGCCATGAAAGTAAAGCTTGAGAAAGATGTAAAAGTTAAAATTTTTAGGCAAGAAAACTTAAATAGCATGAAACAAAAAGCATCTAATAGAGAAATCTAAAGGCAAAAAACATAAAAGGAACAAGCTTTAACAGATTAAAAGTAAAATAAACTGAAATACATTAAACTAAAGTTTAAATAGTTTTGAAAGTAAGGTATAAGGACTGTAAATGTAAATAAACCTTAGCTACAATGTTAACTAACATAACTAACACTAAGAACAACAAGAATAAGAAGTAAATGCAAAAAAATAAACTCTAATCTAAGATAGAATAAGAGAAAAATTAAAACCTTGGAAGAGTGCAAAGAAAAACTAAAAAGAACTTAGAAAAAAATAAACCTAAAATTAAGCTAATGTGTGTCTGTCTCCTCCTCATCAATTTTTGGCTGTTTTGAAGTGTATTCTGATATCTTTTCGATACCAAAAATGCTCCTACACGAGCCTTGTATGATTGGTGGGCCGAGTAGGCAAATGTTGCCCTTTTTGTCCAAGTTTGTGCTTCTAAAAAAGGTGATATCGCGATACCCAGAAGAGGATATTACGATATCTCAAGCAATGTTAAAACTTGGGGTTTTCCTTGAGAGGTGGATACCGCTATACCCAAGGGGATATTATAGTACCACTAAAGGGAATCCTTGATCTTTTACACTGTCAGAGGTATCACGATCTCAAGGGTTGGATATCGTGATAACCTTGCCTTAGGTATCGTTCTCGATTGTTTTCGACTTTCAACATGTCCCTATAGCACTCAAACACACGTTAGGCCTCCAAATGGCACTATGGCCAATTTCAGTAAAAAGAGAGAGACAAAAATAAGACATTTTCACTTATTACCCAAAAATATGAAAATGACAAAAATTTATGCTAAAAATTCTATTTTGCTCGAGAAAAAGATCCTTAAGTGCGTCGGAAAAGCCTAATTTGCCACATCAATTTGTGGCAAATCAACTCCCCCACACTCAAGTCTTTGCTTGTCCTCAAGCAACACACAAAACTTGCAAAAAGACAACCCTTGGACTAAATTAGGTAATTAAGTTTTATAGTTGTACAACATCAAATTTGTACAAGAATTACTTCGCATGTAACTTAAGAATGATATCTAGCTAATTTACCTACTCCTAATGTAAACATTATTAGTTAAAGAAGTTAGAGTGCCAATAGAGGTAGAGGCAATGTAATGAACATATGTACAAATGTTATCCATCAAAATAAATTATACAGATCACTCATATATATTTAAAAATAATTGTTCATGTTCGTTACAACAAATACAAGTTATGTACAAATTAATGCGTCGATGACTTATTCGGGTCCAAAAAGCCTTTTAAGCTTGTAACGTTTTGAGGTTGAGGTTGGTACGGATTTAAAGAAAGTTCATCTCAAAACGGTTCAAGCACTATGAATAGTATATCACACTAAATTTTTCCTAATTCCCCTTAGATATGATCATTACATCTCACTACCTTATTTCTCCTTCTCTCATCTTCCTTATTTCTCCAACAATGTGGAAAAGGATGATTGATATTAGGTCGTTTTTGTGCACTATGATTTCAAGACTATTTTATGCTCCTTTTTTTTTCTTTTTCTTTTTTGTTTTGAGCATCTATATACTTTATTTATTCTTTTCTCTCACAATGCTTTTGATTATCACTTTTATCTCTTTCAAATTTTCCTTTTCTTTTTAAGCATTATTTCTAGGAGGAATAAATTACGAGCTAATTCAATCCCTTTTCACTAATCACTTGAGTACGCTTTTGTGAGAAACCTCCATAATGTTCCTACCTAACCCTCGATGTCCATGGCCTGACATCCATTGAATAGTGTGTTACAAAGTTTAAGGACTGTGAAGGGTTGAATTTCGAACTCAATTTCGGCTCATCATTTCAAACACAGAGGCTTATTAAGAAGGGCAATGTAAGGCTCAAATTTGGGAACTAGGGATAATGCAATGTTTAAGGTTGGTCCTTTAGGCTCAAGGATATAAAAACAATGCTTAAGGTCTTTCCCTAATTATCACCTGGCAACAATCTATTAAGCATGCATCTATTTAAATGAACAATTAGCAATTCGAATTATTTATCTACAAGGATCCATATATTTTATTCATCCTACGATACATTTAATACATTTTCATTTCGGTTATTGCCTCTAATATATTATACCTATTAACTAAGTGAACTAATTAATCTACAATTAAGAGCAAGAAATTATCTAGTATCATTAAAAAGTTACAAGTTTGGCAACTCTATATACGCATTTGATATGTACAACTACTAACTTATTACTTAATTACAGTCCAAGCACCATGCAATAGCAAAAATTAAAAATTAAAGTAGGAAATATTTTTGGATTTTTGAAAATTAAAAAAAACGAAAAATATTTTTGGAGTTTTTGAATTTTTTTGAAAAATGCATAAAAATTAAAATAAACATAAAAACAAAAATAAACACAAATAAAAACTTGTGCACCCCTACACTCAGACTACACATTGTCCCCAATGTGTTTAAAAGAAAGGATATGAGGTTACCGAACTTCCTTAGAAATGAGCATCAGACTATCTCAGACGTCCACCTCCTCGTTGAAACTCTATCTGTTGTGTAGTCTTTTAGGGTAATTCGCTGCACATAAGAAAAATAAAGAAAAAAAAAACACATCGAACACAAAAATAAAAAATAAAAAATGAGTTACATGCCAAATAAAATTAAATAAAATTAAAATGCGAAAGCATGTAACTAAGCATTGGACATATCGTCCCCTAAATCAGTCTTAGCTACTTTCGATATGTCTTTTTTCCTTTAGGAGTGGTCCTCTTCACTTTCGTTTGTAGGAGAGGTGTGCTCTGTTCTCTTGGATCTACACCTTTGGACATAAGACCTGTAGATATAGCATCGTCTTCCATAGTCTCATCTCGAGGCATTGTTTCACGACCCTCAGATGCCTCGTCTTCCGCTGCCTCAACCTTTTTTGTTTCCTTTTGTAGGCTCTATTTCCCCTTCGTTATCTTCACCTTCGGATGAGTCACTTGATCTAGTGGGCCATTGTATGGATCCTACCCCCTGACTTACCATGAATGAACTCATAAATGACTTTATCACCTCAAGCAGCCGATTGCTGTAGCGTATATCACGTCCTAATCTACATTGCCACCATGTGGGCTCACCCTTAGTTTTCTTTTCGACACTCATCCTTTTTGTAGATCGAGGTACTTCCCTTCTTTCACTACCTCGTTGATTCCACTCCTGGATTTTCTTCCTATGAAGCTCTTGAAATTGTTGGAGCAAGGAATCTCTGATGATGCTACGTGTTGGACGCTAAGTTTACTCGGTGGATGCTATGTCAACACCAACCCTGCAACAGAGGTTAGTAACTAAATGTGGGAAATAAATACTGACCTTACCACTTGCGATGCAACATTTTATTTTTTTGATTCACCAAAGTACCTACACAAATTCTTTTTTGCTGTACAATGAAATACAATAGGGCTGCTCTAAGCACATTTACATTGTTAGTATCTAATGCAGGGCAAATACGCGTGCATATGGATTGCATCCATATTTTCGCAATGGGGAGCATGATTGATTGATTAAATGAGAGAGGTTGCCTCGAGGAAGCTCCGTGTTTCCATTTGCCTCTACCTTCCGTAAGGTAGTTTAGAATGGCGTCCGTGTCTAAATTAGTAAAATGGTTCAAATCGAGGGACGACAGATCATCCTTCTCGTAACATGGCACGCCATAGTATTCACAGATGGCGGTGGGGGAAATATCAATATGTTAACATCTGACGTATACCCTATTATGCGTAGTAATTTTTAAATTGGAGTAGAATTCCAGCACTACGGGTATAACGGCAGGTTGCTTGGAAAGCAAGCAAAAGTTATCCCATCAATGAAAATGAACATCATATTAGATTTCATTGCTAAAAGATAAAGCCGAACCTAAACCATGTTCAAGGATAAACATACGTCCCTGAATGGTTTGATAGAATTCTACAGGCTCATTTTGGGCAATTTTAACGCCACCAAATTTCGACACCGGAACTGAGGCAATTTGGGAATGAGATTGTTTTTGCATTCTCAGGGGCATTCTTATGGTTTTCTCAATTAAAAGTAATAAAAACAATTACTTATCGAATCACAAGCATACTTATTCAACTCTTAACTCTGAGCATATCAATACCTTCTCTTAACCATACTTATTATAGAACTAAAAGACTTATTCATATCTTACCATAAATACAAACATTCAAATCTTACCAAACTTTCTTGATAGACCACGCCATACAAGTTTCATACAAAAATCTTGTTGTACTGTCCCTGCGGATTTCACGAAAGATGCCATGTGTCTCTCTCTTATGGACTTATACAGAGTTTCATGTATTGTGATATGCCATTTCGATTTACACATTATCAAAGGCTACACCATGAACACATATACAGACATATCATATCATGCCATGGGTCTTAACCACATGGTCTTACACACATTCATGTACCGTGTTCTGTCTTTCCAGTCTCATCCTACTAGAGGATACACCATGAATGGTTCCAAGTCATACCAATCTGCCATGGGCATCTACCTCATGGTCTTACACTCTTTTTCAATCAGTGACAAGCTAGTCTCGTTAGCATTATTATTGCCCTACTAGATGCTTCATAATAGAAGATTTCTCATTACTTACTTACCCATATTTGAACATATTTATGACTGACATTCTTTTCATATCACCACTATACCTGCATTCTTACCAATTAGTATTCTTCTCATTAGAATCTTACATAGATCATCTTAACACCTACCTCATCTTTATTATGATAATACATTTACTATTTTCTATAGATTTCATTATCCTTTATATATAAATACTTCTAATTTAAGAGTTTACACAAGAGAGAGTCAGTGTAAAGACTCACCTAGTTCTCACCTACTGTAGTTCTAAGCTCTAGACTTAAAATTCTTCTCAAATCAGTAGCAACCATTGCTTAGAAACATAATTTCATTATCACATCTCCAATACATACAATTTACTTATCATCTCAATTGCTAACAATCTCATGCAAAACCTTGCACTTACAATTTATTGTTCAAATTCCACATGTAGACTTATTCATTCATAACTTAACATGTAGAGTTGAAATACTTACCCTGAGATGGAATAACCACTGATTGACCTTATAATCTTAGATTCTAGTTTATTGAAGAAAACATACATTCAAACTTAAGGAAGAAATCAGTGAATTCGATTTAAGGAAAAAGAGGAAAAGTAGAACCCCTTTCAGAACTCATCTCGCGCATATAAATATGACTCAACTTACTTAGTGGAGTTTAA
The DNA here is from genome assembly GCA_025503065.1 of Gossypium bickii. NCBI lineage: Eukaryota > Viridiplantae > Streptophyta > Magnoliopsida > Malvales > Malvaceae > Gossypium > Gossypium bickii. The sequence goes on from CP106719.1 coordinate 26,221,485, forward strand.
CAAGTGTCTACGTTTCATAATTTGCCTTCTTAATAGCCTATAGTCTCCGAGAGAATATAAACAAGTTCATTGCATTCACCATTATCAAATTAGATTGTACAGTTGTGTTCTAACCAAATTACTTATAATTTGGATAGCACAATATTCCAAACAAACCAGACGTACTATACTTTTTAGCGAATACTCATTTCATACTTACTCTTTATCAATTATCACAAACTTTTCCTTAATATAATAGATTATCATGAAATCAAATTCTTTCTTTCTTATGTGGCCGATATTGAACGCCAACATGTATATGCCAATATAATCACTTGGGCAGATAACACTTCACCAGACAAATGGTTTATTATCATTCGCCAAAACTTTAGACTCGCCATACCTGGGGTGTTACAACTTTCCTCTTCGAAATTTTAAAGTTGAAAGACTCTAAATACCTAATTGAAATCATTTGTTTGCTCCAAGCACGTGACAATGTTTAGGCGAATTTTCCTACTTACCCATCAAAATTTTTCCGTCTATTGACCCACTTCTTTGAAAACCTTAATAAGAAATTTCCACTAGTCTACTTCTTTAGACAAAATTGGAATTTTGGCGATTAATCACCTAGATTCAAACGTTACACTTTTGACAGATGTCAAACTCACATTAGAGAACCAGGACAATTTTCATGAAATAGACTTCTTACACACATTTGTTTCTATAAAACAGAGACTCAAACATTTCCTTGACACTTTCACTGAACCATTCAAAATCCCTAACCTCTTTTCTGCTCAATCCTTCAATTTCTATGGTTTTTATCATATTTCTTAAAGGTAATCTTTTCTTCTTTTCACTTCCTTTTTTTTTCCCAATTACATTTAGTGATGTCTAAAACAAATACTTGAAATAGAGGTTGAAGCCAAAGTAGTCGAACCATTACCCCCAAGATTCCCTTCTCTTTCGATCCCCAAGGTTCTGATAATACTCCCCCACGCGTATCAACTCCCTCATATGAATGTAGTACCACACAAGAGGAAATTCATAAGTATTTAGGGTCTCGAGGTATTAGACACCCAAAATTTCTTACGATTTTAGACGACAATACCCAAGGTCTTATTCTTCCTTTGATCTTACTAGAGGCTGGCTTCTACTTACCACTACACCCATTCTTTTACTCGATATTAACTGAGACTGGCATTACACCAGGACAACTATTAGCCTTGTCCTGATGGACTTCGGTAGCATATTTTATTGATTTTTGCATGGGTAATGAACCACCACTCCTGAGAGTTTTTAAAATTTTTTTCAATTAACAGTCATAAGACAAGGTGTTGGTGTTGGAAATGCTCATTTTAGTGTACGCCAAGGTTATGAGCCACTTATCAAAACATTATTTCCAACCTGCGCTTAAAGAATGACAAGTTCATAAGAGTTATCTACAAACTTGGAAGTGGTTTTGTTTTTCCTACATTTTGGTCTCTTCCTCGAGAATCCATTTGTGCTTACTGTCAACCTGTTGTTCTAAAGTTACTAAGAAACAATTTAAACATCCGACGAGAGGGCGTACCCTTGAATTTGTAGAGTTAGGAATGTTTTCCAGAATTGTCTACTTAGTCAAAGCCCAAATGAACGTCGAGATATTAACCCCATCAGTTGGTTAGATAACTATAATGTAGCTTAAGCATCGGAGGCCTAGCTATTTAATTGTACCAGTAATCTAGCACAAGTCTTGACCAGACGTGCAGGAGAACTTCATTTTTATTTCGATGAAGTTTGTGGGATTTGATCTCGCAACTGGGTTATCACTCCTGGTATTCCTCATTTTTTCTTCATCTTCAAGTGAGGCAAATCCTCACATTGATGGTGTAGGATCATTTTCAAAATCTCATACCACGCCCAACCAAGCATCTGGTATGGACATCACTGCTTTATAAAATGAAGCTCGCACTAAGGAGAGTATTGGCAATCATCCATACTTTGGAAAGTCAAAGATATGGGTATCAAAATGTTGGCACTAGAAATCTGAGATTTAAGGCACCAAAAGTGGGATTGAGATTTGGCATGAGATAATTGCAATTTTTTTGTCCTTAATTGTATAGTGACGTTATAAGTTGATCCCTGAACCTCAACTATAAATAGGCCTAACCATTTCTCATTTTCATCAACCCACATTTGCCATTCTCTACTTAAGCCATTGTTCTCTCTCTTTGTAAATCTTAACTTGTATTTTGGAGTGAAATATATTTGGTAGTGCCCGAGGACGTAGGCAAAATTTGCTGAACCTCGTTAAAATTCTCGTGTTCTTTATTGTATTATTTTGCATATTTTGTGAGTGTGATTGTAGTGATTTATAGTGCTATTAAATTACGATAGAGGGATATTCTGGCTAGGAAAGACCTGGTACTTAAGCGATCCTTGTGATCCACCTCTCTTTCCTGAGAATTGAACTTAGTGTGATTTTTCAGTACAATAATTTTACTCTTTTACACGCTTTCGCCAGACAATTGGTATCAAAGCTAGATTCATACTTGGGGAATACGATCGTTTACGATACTATTTGCGTATACAGTATTGTTCATCCACGACACTATTCACGTTGACGATACTGTTTACGTATACAGTAGTTAGGAATGAGGAGAAAAATAGAAAAGGCATCGTCATCAGCAAAAACTACAATGACCAATGCAAAATTTCAAGTAGAGAAATTTGATGGTACCAATAATTTTGGTATGTGGCAATGTGAGATCCTGGATGTCTTATGTCAGCAAGAGCTGGATATAGCCCTTGAAGAAAAACCTGACAAGATGGACGACAAGGAGTGGGTCAAGATCAATAGACATGCGTGTGGTACAATCCGCTTATGTTTGGCCAAAGAACAGAAGTACTTTGTCGTGAGGGAGACATCAGCGAAAAAGTTGTGGGATACACTGGAAGAAAAGTTTCTAACGAAAAGTCTTGAAAATAGGCTTTATATGAAAAAGAAACTTTATCGATTCACGTATGCATCCGGTATGTCGATGAATGACCATGTGAACTCATTCAATAAAATTTTAGCAGACTTGCTAAATTTGGATGAGAAATTTGAATATGAAGACAAGGCATTATTGTTGTTGGATTCTCTTCCTAATGAATATGATTATCTTACCACCACATTGCTTAATAGGAAGGATATGATCATATTTGATGCAGTCTGTAGTGCGTTGTATAGATCTGGGACTCGAAAGAAAGATAAAAAAAGATCACAGAGATACGACTCTAGATGTCTTAACAGTAAGAGGCCGTTTGTACAGTAACAAATTTGGTAGAAGGAGTAAGTCCAAAGGGAGACCTGCCAAAGATGAATGTGCTTTTTTTCATGAGAAAGGGCATTGGAAAAAGAATTGTCCTAAGTTACAAAAGGGCAAGGCTGTTTCTGATGCATGTGTAGTGAAGCATGATGAGGAGTTAGACTTTAGCTTGGTTGGGATGGCAATGGCATGTCATACAGATGAGTGGATTTTGGATTCGGGATGTGCTTACCATATATAACCTAATAAGGACTGGTTTTCTAGTCTTAAAGAACAAGAAGGCAGAGTTGTTTTTATGGGCAATGATAGCGTTTGTAAGAAAATGGGAGTAAGTACAATCCAATTGAAGAATCACGACGGCTCAATCCAAGTTTTGACAGATGTTCGCTATGTACTTAGCTTGAAGAAAAATCTCATCTCATTAGGGGTCCTAGAATCTAAAGGGCTCACAATCACTTTGAGAGATGGATTACTAAAGGCAGTAGCTAGGGTATTGACAGTGATGAAAGGCACAAGAAGGAATAACCTGTACTATTTAAATGGAAGTACAGTTATTGGATCAACATCAATAGCTTCTGCGAAAAAAGCAGATTCAGAGGCTACTAGGTTATGGCATATGCGATTGGGACATGCTGGTGAAAAAGCTTTGCAGAATTTGGTGAAGCAAGGCTTGTTAAAAGGTGAAAATTCTTACAAATTGGAATTCTGTGAACATTGTGTTCTGGGCAAGTAGACGAGGGTAAAATTTGGTTCAGCAATTCACAATACGAAAGGAAATCTGGACAACGTTCACAGTGATGTGTGGGGACCTACCAAAGTGGCTTCTTTGGGAGGTATGCACTATTTTGTTACTTTTGTTAATGATTATTCAAGAAAAGTATGGTGTATCTAATGAAAAGAAAAAGTGAAGTTTTAGATGTATTTCTGAAATGGAAGAAGGTGGTGGAGAATTAGACTGGTCGAAAGGTCAAACGACTTCGATCAGACAATGGTACTGAGTACAAGAATGATCTATTTCTACAAGTATGTCAAGATGAGGGCATTGTATGACACTTCACTGTTCGAGATACACCACAGCAGAATGGGGTGGCAGAACGTGTGAATTGGACTATACTAGAGAAAGTTTGATGTATGTTGTCCAATGTTGGATTGGGCAAAGAATTTTGGGCTGAGGCAGTTACATATGCGTCCCATCTAATTAACCGGTTGCCATCAGCTACAATAAATGGAAAAACTCCTATGGAGATATGGATTGGCAAACCTGCTACTGATTATGATTCTTTACATGTTTTTGGTTCCACTGCATATTATCATGTAAAAGAATCTATGTTATTGTAACATCCTAAAATTAGGGGTCTGGCATTTTTTTTGCACTGTTTCATGTGGTTAGCTTGTTTGGATTGTTGTTTGGGTGTGCTTCGGGGTCCCGGAGAGGCTCGGGTTCGAGCCTAAGCCTTGGTAAAATTTTGGTTTTTGGGTACTTTGGTGGGGAGAGCTAGTGGAAGCAGGACTTATGTTTAATTGGGTGTATTTTGTTAACACAAAGAGGCGTGTGTCATTGTGGTGTGGCGTCACCATGGGAACTTGGAGGCAGGGAGTTCGAATCTCACCTGCTGCAAAATGTGGCTTTTATTTTTGCGCTGAGCAGGTGGAAGAAGTAGAGTTTAGCTTGAACTCTGCCAGGGTGGTTGAAGACTCAGTCAAATTGTTTGAATGAGTGGAAGAGAGTAATGCAAGGAGAATTTCATGGAGTAAATCAAGGGATTGGGAGAGAAGAGGTGGTGGCCGATTATGGGGAAATGGATGGGGGAAGATTCGGTCAAGTGTGGTCATTTGGTGGGGTGTATATTCGATTTTGAGTAAGAAAGGAGTGCCGAATTTTCTCTAGGCTCTCCTTAGCTTTTCTTGCATTTTTGTGCACTTCCCTTACGCTTTTCGGGTCATTTTGGTTCATTGCTATTTCTTGCTAGCCGAATTTCTTTTTTTTATCTTTTCTCCGATTCGAGATTATTGCTAATGCCTTGTGCTATAGTCGAATCTTCTCCTACTCCCTCACACTCTCTCTTTTCGTCTATTTTTTTTCTCCTTCTCTCATTTTCTGTCTTCTATCTTCTCTTCTGCATAAGCCGAATCATCTCTCTCTTCTCCAAGTTGAAACCATTCCTCTATACTTTGCTAATAGCCGAAACTCCTCTTACTCATTCATCCACTTGTGGCATCAATTTCTTCTCTATTCGAAAAGCCAGATTACTTCAATTTTGTGTCTCTTAGCGATACATTAAACCGTTGGCATTTGGGTTCTCTTTTGAGGCCGCAATTGGTAAGTTTTCATCCACTTTCTTTCCTTCCATCTTTCTTTCCCCTTCACACCAGTCTTCTTCTGTGATCAAATGCAACATTCTCACATTCACTCACCAATTGTTTTCTTCCCTCTCTTCTTAGCGTAAGCCGAAGCAATTCTCTAGTGGCGTGGGCCGAATCTATTTGGGGTTTGAGTGTACCCTCCTCACCTTTCACTCGAGTTTCAAACTCCAAGAACTGGTTGGTAAGTAAGTCATGGCCAAATATAGGTGGTGGATGGATGTTCTTATTCTAAGTTATTTAGGCCGAAAGGCCGTTTCGTCGTCATTTTGAGATAACATCTCTAACTCGTACTCTTTCTAAGGGACTTGATTTTGTGATCAGAGGAGGTGAACCGAACTCTCAAGCGTAACAAGGGGTTGACGATGTTCTTGCTAAGGAGCATGATTTGAGTTGTCGTTTTCGATCTAATGGATACGTCTTACTGAGATTAGGACTGATGGTTTAAGTGTATAGATTCATAGGTGCGTTGTAACAGCCCGATTTAGGGGCTAGTCAGAATAGTAATCTCAGAATCACTAATTTGAGGTTAGATAAAATTATTTTCATGTTATTTTATGTGTTATAACATGTTCATTAGGATGCATGAAAATTTTGGTGCTTTAATTTTAGCGATTTCTTGCTTAACGCAAAAAAAGGACTAAATCGCATAGAGTGCGAAAGTTCTATTTTTGTTTGCTAGAGGTGTCATATAGCTATGGATTATAAATTGGAGGTCCCAAATGTGCAATTTGGCCTTGTTAATTGGGTTGGCCAACCATAGGGTGCATAGGGGACAAGTGCATTTATTGTAGTCAAAAGTTGGTGATATTAGTTGGAGAAAATGAATAAAATATGATGATATAAGCAAAAGTTATCATCTTTTTATTTGGTCTTCTTCTCCAACCAAAAATATCATCCACGGGAGGGATTTGGAAGCTTGAAAGTTTAGCAGCTCATTTTCTCTTCAAGTAAGTCAAATTGATGGTTGTTTTTGATGATTTTTGTATTTTTGGAGTCCTCAAAGCTTAAGTTAGCTAATGAGAGGACTAGTTTGCAATATGGTTGAAAGTCTAGGGACTTACCATGATAGGGTTTATGTTGTTTGGTGAGTTTTTATTGAATAAAATGAATGATAGGATGATGATAAACAACTTTTGTGAAAGGTATTGTTATGAAAACACCTAATTTAGGCTAAAATGCAAAAGTTGTAAATTGTTCATTAAGGCATGAAATAGTTGGCATTGTGGATAGTTGTAAGAGGATTAAATGTTCATCTAGGCTTGTTTAATAAGAAAATGTGATGAAAATTTATTTACGAGCCTAGGGGCAAAATCATAATTTTGCCAAAGTGTAGGGGCAAAATAGTCATTTTTGCCTAAAGTGTAGATTATAGTGTATTATGATTTATATGTGATTAAATCAGTAAATTCCATTATTCTAGATTAAAGAAAACAAGTTTTGAACTTAGAATGGATGAAAAGAGAAATGTGGGCAAAAAGTCCCTTTCGGCCCTTTCGACATCGAGGTAAGTTCATGTGTAAATGTGGCAATTACGTATGAGTTAATTTATTATTCTGATGTTGTATGGATTGTATATTTACTCTATAAATGTATGAAATATCTTTTAATGAGATGTTAAGAGAATTGAATTTGGGAGTAATGGGAAATGTATATAGCATGATATGATGATAGTTATAGTCTCGTGTAAGACCATATTGGAATATGGCCTCAGTGTAAGAATTCGTATAAGACCATGTCAGGGACAAGGCATCGATATGTTAATATAAGTAAGACCCTATTAGTGTATGATGTCAATGTGACACTATGTGTATGAGACTCAATAGTGTTATCTAACAATTTAAGATGAATTCAGTATATGATGAACCTCTAGCGAGTTATGTGTAATCGATACACCTTAGCTATATGAAATAGATTTATTAATGCATTGTGTGAATACGAACGAGAATCATAGAAAGTTAAGTAAGAATAAAAATGTGTGAGGATGTTCTCGGCTGAACATTTGAAATAGAGATATACATGTGGATTACTATCCATAAATGTAAAATAACGGTGAGCTATGTGCGATATCACCTTATTGATGTTAATGATGGGCTAAGTACGATACCATCAATTATATTGTTATCGGTGGGCTACGTGCGTTACCACCTGACTAATTAGTAATCGATGGGTTGTGTGCGATACCATCATTTATAAATGATTGGTGAGCTAAGTGCGAAATCACCATAAGTATAAATGATTGGTGAGCTAAGTGCGAAATCACCATAAGTTTGAATGATTGGTGGGCTGTGTGCGATACCACCCTATTAGAGATTCAATGGTAGGCTAGGTGCGAAGCCACCGAGAGATTAGTAGTATGAGTGACTCATTGAAAATGCTTGATATGTTGTTTTATATGATCATGTGGTGATCAGTGCAGGAATATATGCTAATTAAATGAGCAATTGACTTGTGGCATGGTAAGAACGTGGTAATAGATAGAATGAGTAAGCTTCAAAAGTGGTTGAGTAAGTAACCATGAGTTTATGAGAAAATTCATTATAATACCTTGTAGTCATGGATACTCAATAAATATTAGAAATTGTCAGTTATATAAAGATGAACTTACTACGCGCATTTGCTTACTCCTTTTCTCTTTCCCACCAATTAAAGGTTTTTAACTAGCTCGGGTTGGAGGCCGCCGGAGATGTTTTCACACTATCGAGTAGACTCCTGGTATGGTGTTTCAAGTTCTTTTGAGTCATAGCATGTATAGGGATTCTTTTAAGGTTGATAAAGTTCTAATTGATGTAGCCAAGTTGTGTTGGCTTATAAGAATTTATAATTTGGTTGTGTATAGCCATACATGATGGCTTAAGTTGTTTGTAATTGTATTGAATATAGTTATCCCTAGTGTGTGGGATGAAGGCATTATTTCTCCTATGATTAAATGTCTTTAATTCAAGAATTACATTGAAGCTATGTTAAATTATATGATGATATATGAATGTATGCAAATGAGAGTGGTAAAAGGCTTGGTAGATAGCCTCTAACTACCCACACGGACAGATACACGGGCGTGTGTCTAGGCCGTGTGTCCCCTGCACCTTAGTGTTTTAAGTCAAAATAGACCACGGCCTAACCACACAGCCGTTTGGTCAGGCCGTGTGAGACACACGGTTAGCACATAGGCGTGTGCTTCAGACCGTGTGAATAAGTCAGTATATCAAAATATGACATACAGGCTAGGGCCACGGGCGTGTCAAGGCCGTGTGTAATTTGTCAGTATCCACCACGGGTGGAAGACACGGGCATGTCTTAGGGATACATAGGCGTGTCCCAAGTTACACGGGCGTGTGACCTCTGTTTCGAGAGAAAGTTTCCAGATGAGTTTCAAAAATTTCGTGACAAAAGTCTGAGAAAGTTTCCAGATGAGTTTCAAAAATTTCGTGACAAAAGTCTGAGGCCTCGTAGGCCCATGAAATGTATGATTTGACTAAGAAAGAGAAGTTTTTAATTCGGAATGAAATTTTATAGCCCGTAAGTACATATTTAAGAAAGTTCAAGCATAATAATGTCTCGTATCCGGTCTTAGCCTCGGACTCGGGTATGGGGTGTTACATGCGTAATCTCGAGGATTCAATCTACGCTCATGATCAGGTGTATAATCTCACACCCTTCCGAATACATGTTTGAGATGTTTTATGACTCGGCGAAAAGCCGAAAAGCCGAAAAGTTGGAAACCAGCATCTGTGACCACTGGAGCGTGTGAACGCTCGTAGTGGTAAATCGAGACACGAGTAAATGCGGTAAGTCGCAGAGAGTGTCACGAGCACACTTGCGAAACTGAGGCTGAAATGGGCCTAACCAAGCTGATCGGGCTTAATGGGCCCAATAGGCTTTTCGGCACACATGGGCAAAATTGTTGAAAAACGGTCCAAGGGTAAGGGTGGTTGCGAAATCTGAAAAACAGAGACCAAAAATGCGCGAAATGGGCCATACGAGCGTGTGGGCCCATTTGGGCCTGAAATGGATTTTTGGCCCATTAGCTCCGTAGAGATCCCATAAGGATCCTGTGTCGCAAGAGACAACATTAGGCTTTCGAAAAGCCGTGAATAGATAAAATTACCAAAATACCCTCGGTGGGTAAATTACTATTATACCCTCAAGGGTGGGTTTAGCATGATAATGTGTTCTTCGGTATATTTGCTATGTTGGTACATTTTTGCATACATCAAATTATTATTATCTTCTGTTTTACTTTACTTTGAGATTTATTTAAATTTGAGTTACAGTTATACCCAAGAGCAAAGAAAGCATTATTCGTAGGTATAACTGGTGGAGTAAAAGGATACCGTCTCTGGTGTCTTGATACAAGGAAGATTGTTTTCAGTAGAGATGTGACTTTTGATGAATCAACCATGATGAAGAACAAGGATTCACAAAAGGATGACAAAACCAGTAACGCTTTGCAGCAAGTGGAGCTTAAAAAGGTTAATGATGATCTAGCTAATATTGAAGGAACAAATGATGAAGAAGTTTTGACCCAAGAGCTTCTATAGCAACAAGATTTAATTGCATATAAGAGGCCAAGAAGAGAGATTCGTATGCCTACTCGCTTTGATGATATGGTGACCTATGCACTTCCAATTCCAGATGATGATGTTCCTTCTACTTACACAGAAGCAAGAAGTAACCCTGATGGTGTAAAGTGGAAGCAAATTATGAATGAAGAAATGCAGTCTCTTCAAAAACAATAGGACTTGGGAGTTGGTGCCACTGCCCAAAGGAAAGAACGCAATTGGATGCAAATGGGTCCCGGAACCACTATTCCGACTAGGGTCTAAATAAGGTTGTTACAACTCTCCCCTCTTAGGGATTTTCGTCCTCGAAAATCTTATCAGTGAATAGGTTTGGATATTGCTCTCTTATAACATCTTCTGGCTCCCACGTAGCCTCTTCAACTCCGTGCTTGTACCACAACACTTTTACTAAGGAAATTCCTTTATTTCTCAACTCTTTGATCTCACATGCCAGAATTCGAATCGGTTCTTCACTATACGAAAAATCTGACTGAATCTCAACCTCAGTAGGAGCAATTACATGCGACAGAACAGATCTGTACCATCGAAGCATCGACACATGAAACACGTTATGAATCTTTTCTAACTCAGATGGCAATATCAATCTATAAGCAACTGGCCCAATTCTTTCAATGATTTCATATGGCCCGATAAACCTCGGACTCAACTTGCCTTTTCTACCAAAACGGAGTATTTTCTTCCATGGAGACACCTTCAAAAACACTTTGTCACCAACCTCAAATTCAATATCTTTTCGCTTCAAATCTGCATAAGACTTCTAGCGATCTGATGTGGCTTTCGAACTGTCACGAATCATTTTGACTTTCTACTCAGTCTCTTTTTTGAAATCAACCCTATGAATCTTATTCTCACTCAACTCAGTCCAATACAATGGAGTTCGACATTTTCGACCATAAAGAGCCTCATATGGTGCCATTTTGATACTAGATTGAAAACTATTATTGTATGCGAATTCAATCAACGGTAAATGTTTTTTCCACGTACTTTTGAACTCAAGAATACAGCATCTCAACATATCCTCAAGAACTTGAATAATCCGTTTGGATTGTCCATCCGTTTGTGGATGAAATGCAGTACTGAAATGCAACTTTGTACCTAAAGCCTCTTGCAATTTCTTCCAAAACCGTGAGGTAAATCTCGGATCTCTGTCAGACAAAATAGATAGTTGCACCCCGTGTAATCTCACAATCGCAGAAATATACAATTTAGCTAACTTATCAAGTGAATAATCTATTCTTACCGGAACAAAATGAGTTGATTTCGTCAATCTGTCAACTATCACCCATATTGCATCTTTATTTCCCAGAGATAAAGGCAATCCCGACACAAAGTCCATTGTGATTCTCTCCCATTTGCATTCAGGAATCATAATAGGTTGTAACAAACTAGACAGAACCTGATGTTCAGCTTTAACTTACTGACAAACTGAGCATCTCGAAACAAACTCTGAGATGTCCAGTTTCATACCATGCCACTAATAAAACTATTTTAGATCATTATACATTTTTGTACTCCCCGGATGAACAACCAAACGACTATGGTGGGCTTCATTTGAAATCAACTGAATCAATTCTGAATTCTTTGGAACACAAATCTGATCTCTGAATCTTAAACAATCATCACTATCAACTCGAAATTCTAAATTGACATTCAATCTACACTGATCTCATTTTGCTATCATCTCATCATCTCTTCTCTGGGCATCACAAATCTAACGTATAAACATCGATCTCACTTTCAATTCAGCCAAAAATGAACCATTTTCACATAGATATATCTGAGTACTCATAGCTCGTAAAGCACATAAAAAATTTTGACTCAAAGCATCAGCAACAACATTAGCTTTGCCCGGATGATAATCAATTACTAACTCATAGTCTTTTAGTAATTCTAACCATCTCCGCTGTCTCAAATTCAATTCTTTCTGAACCATCAGATATTTTAAACTCTTATGATCAATAAAAACATGACATTTCTCACCAAACAAATAGTGACGCCAAATCTTCAATGCAAGCACAATCGTAGCTAGCTCAAGATCATGCGTCGGATAGTTCTTTTCATACGGCTTTAACTGCCTCGAAGTATAAGCGATGACTTTGCCTTCTTGCATCAACACACAACCCGAACCATTCAACGATGCATCACTATAAACTATGAATTCTTTACCCGGTTCAGGTTGAACTAACACTGGTGCCTCTGTCAACAATGCCTTCAATTACTCAAAACTCTGTTGGCACTTTTCTGACCACTCGAATTTAACATCTTTTTGTAGCAACTTCATCAATGGAGTCGCAATCATCGAGATGTCTTTCACAAATCGCCTATAATATCCTGCTAGTCCCAGAAAACTACGGATTTCAGACACATTTCTTAGAGGTTTCCATTCTAAAATAACTAAGATTTTACTCGGATCAACTCGTATTCCCGCAGCTGATACAATATGCCCCAAAAAACCAACCTCACGCAACCAAAACTCACATTTGTTAAATTTTGCATACAATTGCTTTTCACGCAGAGTCTGTAACACAATTCTCAAATGCCCGGCATGTTGCGTCTCATCACATGAGTAAATCAGAATGTCATCAATGAACACCACAAAAAACTGATCCAAATACGAAATGAATATCCGATTCATCAAATCTATAAACATTGCAGGAGCATTCGTTAGTCCAAAAGGCATAACTAAGAATTCATAGTGTCCGTACCTCGTTCTGAAAGTAGTCTTCGGTACATTTGATTCTTTAATTCTCAACTGATAATAGCCCCATCTCAAATCTATCTTATAAAACACTGTAGCTCCTTTCAGCTGATCAAACAAATCATCAATACGTGGCAGGGGATACTTATTCTTTACCGTCACTTTGTTCAACTATCGGTAATCAATACGCACCCTCATAGTGCCATCTTTCTTTTTCACAAACACAAGAGCACCCAGGGCTAGAAACTCGATCTTGCAAACCCTCTATCAGTCAACTCTTGCAACTGTGACTTTAACTCTTTCAATTCTGTTGGTGCTATTCTATACGAAGCTATTGAAATAGGAGTCGTCCCCAGCACTAAATCAATACAAAACTCGACTTCTCATATCAGAGGTATTTCCGGTAGTTCTTCAGGAAACACATTTGGGAACTCACATACCACACTGTCACTTTTGTATCTATCACATATACAAGATAGGGTTCGTAACCCTTTTTCACATAATTCAGAGCTTTCATCGAAGATATAACAGCCGGTAGCCCATTCAACTCACTGGATTCAATTCGAACCATCTCACCAATCTGACTTCTCAAATCAATCCTCTTTCATTTACAATTCACAATGCCACTATACAAAGTGAGCCAATCCATACCCAAAATAATATTAAATTCATCAAAAGGTAGCAACATCAAATTAGCCAAAAAGCAAATATCTCGAAACATCAACAGACAATTCTTGCATACTTTATCAACCAAAACACACTTGCCTAAGGGGTTCGATACTCTAATCACAAATTCAGTAGACTCAACAGGCAGAGTCTTACTAGATACTAGATTCACACACACATAGGAATGAGTAGAACCTAGATTTATCAATGCAATCACATCAGTATCAAATAGAGTAAAAGTACCAGTAATTACGTCTAGAGATAACGCTTCGTCTCATACGCGTATAGCATAAGCTCGGGCAAGTGCTCTTGCCTCGGATCTTACAGCTGTATCCATAGTCCCTTTTTAACTTCCACTCACATTTCCGGTGTTTCTGGGAGGTCTACCCCTAGCCGTTGTGGTACTCGGTCTCACACTCTGAACATTATCTTTTTCAGCTAACTCTGGGCAATCTTAAATAAAAACATCTCGTGATCCACACCTATAACAAGTTCTATTACTGTATTTGCCCCAACACTCTCCAACGTGTCATCTTCCACACTGTCTACACTCAGGCTTGTTGCTTTTAACACTACCAACACTTGATTCAATTGGACCTTGAGTTCGTGAACCAACACTTTGTCTCGCACGGTCTCTACCCAAATGTCCAAACGAAGTATTTGAATGATTGCTTGCATCTTTAAATCTCTTCGTTGAAGGCTGAGAAAACTTACTCATCGATCTTTTTCTTTCATCTCTAACCTTAGAATCAGCTTTATTCTTTTCTTTACGAAGCTCCTCAGCTTTGCAGGCTCTTTCAACTAACACAACAAATTTATGTATGTCAAGTATCCCAACCAACAATTTAACGTCTTTATTCAGCCCTTCAATGAAACGTTTGCACATAGTATCTTCGGTCGAAGCACATTTCTGCGCGTATAGGCTCAGTCTCACAAACTCTCGTTCGTACTCGGTAATGGACATGCAGCCTTGTTTCAGCTCTAGAAACTCTTTACGTTCCTAATCCATGAATCGTTAACTGATATACTTCTTTTGGAATTCAACCTGAAAGAAATCTCAGGTGATTCTCTCTCTCGGAACCACAAATATCAATGTCTTCCACCAGTTATATGTCGTATCTCTCAACAAGAAAACTGCACATTTAATACATTCATCAGGAGTCAATGACATCTCATCAAATACTCTAATAATATTCTTGAGCTAAAACTCAGCTCGCTCGACATCATCATCAGCTGTGGCCCTAAACTCTTAGCCTCATACTTTCAGATCTTATCCACAGGAGGTTTATTCAATTGGATTGGATTTGTAACCTGTGGCACAACCAGTACTTGTGGGGGTGGAGGTTGTGGAGCAGCCAGATTCGTTTGAAAAAACTCTGAAAACTACTCACTCATCATTTGGAAAAAGGCTTGCTTAGCCTCTCCCTCTTGGTTGCTAACATTCGGCCTAGATGTGGCCGGCGTTGTCCCTTGAGCAAGAGTAGGCGCATATCTCTCTACATCATCAGCAACTGCTTGATCGGGATCCATTTACTATATAAAAACACATTTTTAACTGTCAGGATTCATCACACAATCGCAATTATATATATGGCATGTATAGCTAGACTCACACGCGTTAGTCTGAGAATCGACTAAATCGTAGCTCTGATACCAATAAAATGTAACATCTCTAACCCATAACCATTGCCAGATTAGGGTTAGAAGGTATTACGAATCATTTCTGAACATTTCATATCTTTACACAACCAAACATGACAATCCACATTCATATAGTCCCTTAAATAGGTCAACAAGACCTTAAACATGCTTTAGAAAGGGGTCGGGATTAAACTGAACACATACAAAAATTTTCAGAAATTTAAAGATTTTTCAAAACTGCAGAGGTCAAACACGCCCGTGCGTCCAAGCCATGGCAAAACAGGGCATACATACTGACTTGTGCCCGAGACACGCCCGTGTGCCTCACCCATGGTTGACACTAACTTGCACCACACGGCTAGTCACACGCCCGTGTGTCCAGCCCGTGGTCGAGTCTGACATGTTTTGAAACACAACCTCGAAGGACACGGTCGAGCCACACACCTGTGTGCTCAACCGTGTGGGCAATTATAAGCCATTTTCAAGACCAAATTACCAACCACACTTTAGTATCACCTATAAGCATCAAACCAATGCCAATTCATGCATCAAATACAATCAAAATAAACCAATACAAGTACCAATTAATCATCTACTACATCATTTGTTTCCATACTCAATTATTACTCAAATAAGTCCATTCAAAATATCATTTTCACAACTCAAATCTTATAAACTAAGCATAATATGCTCCCTACCACAATTCACGTTCAAACTACAATACTCATCAACCATTTAAGCATGAAACATACCATTTCCATTTTCACTACCCCATGCCATATTCATCATTTCCATAGCTCATATATAAAAGCTAACATCATTCAACTTCCAAGCAAAATCACATGGCAAGGTTCAACATTTCAAAACATGCCATATTAACTAGCCTATACATGCCATATTCAATATACACATATTTCAATAGTACCAAAATAGATAGCTGGTAGTGTGGTTGAGTCACTGACGATCCCCAAATCTGAGCTAGCTTTACTGATACTGTAAAACAGAGAAATAATTCACACAGTAAGCTCTAAAGCTTAGTAAGTTCGTAACATAATACATTCAATTTAATAAATCAAATACATTATACCAAGTGAATCCATCACATAGATCAACTCTCAAATATTCACACTATACCATCCTTAGCTAATATACTCACTCCACCATTCATAATTCCATGCACAATCTCATCAACCACAAAGGTTCAATACATATCTTACCCAACACATAGTTATTCACCACCCATGCTACTTTATGCTCGATATTACATTTCAATCAGCCTTTGTTAATCATTTGATTTAATCACACACTTAGTGCCAATTTCGTAGCCGAAGCATAATTATTATCGCACACTTAGTGCTTGTATTTTATGTAATAGTCCGGTTTTGACCCTAGTCGAAACAGTAATTTCGGGACCACAAATCTGAGTCAGTAAAATATTTTAATATTATTTTTTGTGCCTTTGATATGTGATTAAGTCTGTGATAAAGTTTCGTAAGTTAATTTTTCCGTCTGTATGCTTAATTTGATAAAAGGATTAAATTGTATTGAATGCAAAATTTGCATGCTTTATGAAAAGACACCTATTTGAGATGGCTTTTAAATAGGGAGGCCTTGAGAGGAAATTAAGCCAATATTTATTTAGTGGATGTTTAAAAGACATTAGTGACCTTATGTTAATATGTTACTAAATGTTTATTAAAAGGTTAATTTGGTAAAATGTATATTAATATGTTATAATAAAACAAAAAGATGAAAGTGATCATCTTTTATTTCTTCAATTGACCAAATATACAAAAGAAAAAGAAAGAATAAGAACCTTGAAGGTTTCGGGTAGGTGTGATCCAATTTTAAGGTATGTTTTGTTTTGGTTTGTGATAATTTCTACGTTTTCGTAATCGTTGCTTCGTATACTATAAAACTCATGTTGTAATTTGAAGAATTGATGATGTTCATGAGATGTGCCATTGATGAAATGGTGAGCTTTGTGATGAGTGTTGGTGTTAAATGAAAGATATGTGTTTAATGAACATGTTTTGTTCTTGAATTTTTGATGAATTTAGCTAATTAGGGCTAAATTGTGAAAATAGCATTTTGAAGGACTAAATTGTAAAATAAATGAAATGTATGGATTGATATGAACATAGTGTGTATTCGGTTAAGCATGAGTAAAAACAAATTTGTTGCATTTGGTGATTTTGTGAATTAGGGACTAAATTGTCCAAATGTGAAAATGTGAGAGCTAAATTGCAAATTACCCTAAATGTGTGTATTTGGATTGAATTGGATGAATTAGTGAATAAAAGGGTTAAATTTGAATATGTATAGATCAAGAACCGAAGAAAACAGACTTAGATCGCGGGAAAGCGAAAGTAGTCGAATAACTGAGTTCGAACGAATATCCGAATCCAAGGTAAGTCGATATACAAATAAATGTATTTGTGTTCATATAACTAGTGATAATGATAAATGCATATGAAATGATGTATACAAGAATTTCGAGATAGAATCGATAAAGTGTCAATGCCCTAAAAGTCCCGTGTGAACCTAGGAATAGATAGGAATTATGTATGTCATGACATAGGTGTCTGTTAAGTGATATCATGTAAGACCACGTCTGGGATGTTGGCATTGATTCGAGATTTTGTGTAAGACCATGTCTGGGACGCTGGCATCGATATGAGATTTACGTGTAAGACCATGTCTAGGACATTGGCATCGTATTGATTCATGTAAGACCCTATCTGGGACAGTGGCATCGATATCTGATTACATGTAAGACCACGTCTGGGACGTTGGCATTGTACTACTATTCAGAGCACTCTGAGTATCCTATTTAGTTCCGAACGGCTCAACGGGCAAGTATGAGAAACGAATGACTATGTGATTTGTATATCCGTTTCAGGTACGTTTGAAAAGTACACTATGTGTGTATGAAAGGTAAGTATCTATATGAACTTACTAAGGTGAATATATGTATTGAAATGATGAGATAATATGTGAAAATATGCTTGAATGAGCTATGTGTATATGTGATATTTGAGTTGAAGAATGTGACAAGATATGGCTAAGCAAATGAGACAAAGAATATATGTGATGAATTTGCTATGAGAACCATTATTGTCATTGTATCAATATGAGTATGTGTATTTTATGCTAAGTTTATTTGTATATGGCTTATCAAGCTTTTGAAAGCTTACTATGTGTGTGTTTGCTCTGTTTTATAGATCATCAAAGCTACTGAAGGCTCGGGGACTGTCGAAGATCATCATCACACTACTCAACTTGTTTTGGTACCTTTGAATATATATATAGCTAGATATGAAATATATAGGCTAGTCATTTTGGATTATGTTTGAAATGTGTATAAATAGCCATGAGATGTGGCTAGATAAGTGTTGGTAATATGCATGAGTAAATAGGATATATGATACATGTTTTGGTATGGCTTGATAACAAATGAAATGGTCAAGACTATGGTAAGCATATGAATGCATTATGAGTATGTTTGATTGATCAAAGAAATGATTATAAGAAAGGTAAAAGTAGATGAATCATGCTTGAATGTATATGTGTTTTAGTGGTGTAAATTGGCATGGATGGAAATGAGATTGAATGTGAGATCTTGTTGATTTATTTGCCATGTTTAGGATGTAAAGTATGCTTGAAATGAATTGGTATTTTGCTTGTAGGATTGACCCTTGTATGGATGGCATTTTTGGCCTTGCAAATGGCCTATTTTGCATACACGGGTGTGCCTGGTAGCCATGTGAATAAGTCAGTAGTTAGCCTAATCTTACACGGCCATGGTACACCGGCGTGCCTGGTGGCCGTGTGATCAAGTCAGTAGCTAGCATAATTTTACACGGCCATGGTACACAAGCGTGTCTGGTGGCCGTGTGGATAAGTCAGTATACATGCTCTGATTTGGCACGGCCAGGACACATGCGTGTGTCTAGTACCCGTGGGAGGTACACGGCCTGCCCACACAGGCGTGTAACCTCTGTAATATAGAAAAGTTTTAAATTTTTGAGAACTTTTATATGTGTTCGGTTTAGTCTCGACCCTATTCTGAAGCATGATTAAGGTCTCGTTGGCCTATAAAAGGGACACTTTGATTGTGATTGATGAATTGCATTACTAAATGTCTATAAAAGTTTTTGAACTGTCTGGTAATGCCTTTAACCCTAATCTGACGACGGATACAGGTTAGGGGTGTTACACTTTAAACCGAACTTATCTCGGTATCGCACACACAGTGCCAAATCAATAAAGCCAAAGCTTCCATTACTTCGTACACACAGTGCTAATCATCTCTGTCTCATTTCTAGTTACTCACACTTAGTGCCTCATTACTCAATTTCATATATATATATATAACATTTAACAACTTGTATTATATCCGAACTTACCTCAAATGATACGGGCACGCCCGATCATGAGACTAGCCTGAGCCGAGATCCTATGATGTTACCTCGAGGGTCGATCACGAGGGCACGAGCAAAGCAATTTAAAAACACTATCGGGATTATGGTTCAGCAATTGTGGAAAGACAACAATGCTAGCTCATTCGAACAAGTCAATGGCCACCCAAAGAGTCATGGCCATACCCTCCTTCAAATAAAATCTCAGTCAAACGAGCTCACCTTAGCTCATTTCTAGCTCATTCAAGCACAATGAGTTGTTTATGGCCATTCGGCCTTGGCTATTTAATTAGCCAAAATCATTAAATAAAATTTGGACTTTAATTTTAATTATGTGTTTTAAATATTTTTTGCAGCGATTAAATTATTTCTTGTTTATTATCTGCATCTTTAAATAATGTCGTGCATTATATTTTAAAAAAAATACAATAATTAATTTGTTTAAAATTAAATGTTGTATTAAAATTGTCTAAGTAATTGCTGAAATTGTTTATGATTTTTTTTTGTGCTGATTTATATGAGCTAATGGGTTATTTTAATTTTTTTTTTTAGGGGATATTCGGCCAACTTGGCTCTTCAAGATGTGCACTTTGTTGAAATTAAGATCATGATCCATGCGTGGAAATCTTCATGTTGGCCAACGTGGGACAAACAAAGGATGAGATCATGGGATTTTAATTAATGAAAAGGTTTAATCCTTTTTTAATGGATGCACAAAAGGGACGGCACATGGAGTAATCCATGCTAAAAATTTAGAATGTTTAAAGTGCAAGAAGGGGGCAGCACATGGTTTTAAAATTTAGTGGGCTGATTTAATATTTTAAGCATGAAAGAATGGCATGGAATTGAAAGTGGGAGCACATGTGTGAACGGCAAAATAAAGGAGCATCGGGGAATTAATTTTTTTTTTAAAATTTTAAATAGGAGCATGTGCATGCCTTCAACTTTTCTTTTTTTGTTATTTCCTTGAAGAAATTCGGCAGGCACTTTTGGCCTATAAATAGATGGGTATTTGTCATTTGTAAGGATGAATGAATTTTCTTGAATGAATTACTCATTATTATTGAATTTGTGAGACAATTTCTTTTCTCCAAATTTCGTTTAGGACTTGTTAGCTTATCTAGCGAGCTAGTGGCGTTAACTTTTCCTTGTTATCCATTTCTATACCGAGGTTCCTATCCTTTTTCGATAGCGGGTCGAGGTCTTATCCCCATTTTAAACCGAACTTTAAGAATCGTATAAATATTTTGGGTCGATACCAAATTGGTATTGGTTCGTATTTGATTCTTAAAATTCTTTCATACCTTTTATTTCAATATACACCTAGTTTAATTTCCACCACATTTATTCTTTCCTATTCCACCTTTCTTACTCTCCGTTACGATTGGGAAAATTTGCATACGATCCGACTCATCCCCGGGCTAGCCCGTATCATCGGACGTCGAAATACCGAAACTAGCAAATCAATCGAGTACTTTGTCTTTGCCTCGATCTCGATCCAAATCTCTCCTTTCTTGATCTATACATATTCAAATTTAACTTATTCAATCACCAAATCGTTTAATTTAGTCCAAACACATATTTAGGGTATTTTACAAAATAGCCCTCACATTTTCACATTTGGATACTTTAGTCCCTATTTCACAAAATCACAAAATACACAAAATTTCTCTTCACTTATGCCTAGCCGAATTTTCCTTGTGCTTATACAAATCCATATATTTCATTTATTTCACATTTTAGTCCTCCAATTTCTTATTTTCTCAATTTAGCCCAAATTACTCAATTTCACCAAAAATTCCAAGACAAAATATGTTAAACTTTCACCTATCTTTTATAATTCATTATCAACTATCATAAAGCTCAAGCACTCATCAATGGCATATCTCAAAATCACCATCAATTTCTAAAATTAAAGCACGGGTTTGAAAGAACACGAAGCAACGATTACAAAAACGTAGAAATCATCAAAAACCGATTTAAAAACACATACCAATTTAAGCTTGAGTTTGCCGAAACCTTCAAAGCTTTTAAACCTTTCTTTCTCTTCTAGGTTCGGTGGATGAACACCATTAAAAATGGCCACCATTTTGTCTTTATTTTTATTATAATAACATTATTTATTCATTTACTTATTTTGCCCATAATTAAACATATATAACATTTATATATTAAGGTTATTCTAGTCCATTGCCACCCACTATCACTAATAATGGCCTAATTTCATTTTAATGCCCTCTTATTCAAAAGCCAACTCAATTAAGCATTCTAACAATCAGCACACAACTTTTGCATTTTATGTGATTAAGTCCTTTTTCATAATTCAACACACAACAACAAAATTAATTCACGAAACTTTCACACATGCTTAATCATATGCTGCAGACACAAAAAATAATATTAAAATATTTTTCTAACCTCGGATTTGTGGACCCAAAACCATTATTCCGACTAGGGTCTAAACCAGATTGTTACACAGTTAGTATAATGAGCAGGTATATGCATAATCCTGGAAAAGGACATTGGCAAGCTGTGAAATGGATTCTACAGTATATTCAAAAGACCATGGATGTTGGATTACTGTTCAAGCAGGATACTACACTTGGTAAAGGTGTTATTGGGTACGTTGATTCTAACTATGCCGGTGATTTGGAAAAACGAGTATGTGTTTACACTTGCTGGAGGACCAATAAGTTGGAAGTCTACATTGCAGTCTACAGTTGCGTTGTCAACCACAGAAGCCGAATACATGGCTGTAACAGAGGCTATAAAGGAAGCTATTTGGTTACAAGGTATGGTTAAAACCTTGGGATTGGTTCAGGAGCATATTAACGTGTATTGTGATAGTCAAAGTGCTATTCATTTAGCAAAGAATCAAGTCTATCATGCACGTACAAAGCATATCGACGTACGATTCCATTTTGTGCAGGAAATTATTGGTGATGGGAAAATTCATCTTCAGAAGATTAAGACTGTAGATAATCCTGCAGATATGATGACCAAGGTGGTAACAACAACCAAGTTTGAACATTGTTTGAACTTGATCAGTATCCTGCCAGTTTAACAGTTCAAGAAGGCACTATCAAGTATTGTTGACAAAGGCAGAAAGAATCGTGTAAAGATAAGATTATCCTAATCAAATCTTCAAGGTGGAGATTATTGGCAATCATCCATACTTTGGAAAGTCAAAGATATGGGTATCAAAATGTTGGCACCAGAAATCTGAGATTTAAGGCACCAAAAGTGGGATTGAGATTTGGCATGAGATAATTGCAATTTTTTGGTCTCTAATTGTATAGTGACTTTGCAAGTTGATCCCTGAACCTCAACTATAAATAGGCCTAACCATTTCTCATTTTCATCAACCCACATTTGTCATTCTCTACTTAAGCCATTGTTTTCTCTTTTTGTAAATCTTCACTTGTATTTTGGAGTGAAATATATTTGGTAGTGCCTAAGGACGTAGGCAAAATTTACTAAACCTCGTTAAAATTCTAGTGTTCTTTATTGTATTATTTTGCCATTGTTTTCTCTCTTTGTAAACCTTCACTTGTATTTTGGAGTGAAATATATTTGGTAGTGCCCGAGGACGTAGGCAAAATTTGCTGAGCCTCGTTAAAATTCTAGTGTTCTTTATTGTATTATTTTGCATATTTTGTGAGTGTGATTGTAGTGATTTATTGTGCTATTAAATTACGATAGAGGGATATTCTGGTTAGGAAAGACTGCACTTAAGGGATCCTTGTGATCCACATCTCTTTCCTGGGAATTGAACTTAGTGTGATTTTTCAGTACAATAATTTTACTCTTTTACACGCTTCCGCACAACAGAAAGAGTTACATTTGCCCCTTCAAAGAAACCAACAATAAAGAAATATCAGAAGAGACCCAAGTAGGAGTGTGTAAAATATAGTTAAGTTGATTAAATTGAATAAATCAAATTAAATAAACCCAAAATTTTCAGTTAATTCAATTAATTATTTTGATTTAAATGATTAGTTCATTCAATTTCAGTTTTAAAAAATTTAAATCAAAATGTCGATTGAGTCGTAGTTTAATTGGTATAGATATTGTTGCCAATGCTGAAAGACGTGAGTTTTAGTGCGTTGAAGTGCATTATCCTCCTATTTATGGATTGAGGAGGAATTATGGGTAATTCTAAATATTATCTAAAAAAAACATATATAATTAGAACTTATAATAAAATTATTAAAAAAATTTAAATCAATTTTTTAAAGATTAAAATATAATTTTATAAATATACCCAATCCAATATAAATCCAACTCAAGTACCCAATCCAAATATAAAAAATAAAACCAAGTCCAATTTAACCATTATACTTCTAATTTAATTATAATTTTAAAGTTAATTTAAAAATCCCTAAAAGGCCTTCCCTTCATTTCTCCCTAAAACTACAATGTAAAATCCCTAAAACTAAGAGTAGCACCAGCCGGTAGCCACCACACCAGCCCCTCCCGGACGTTCACCCACTACCGGAGGGCCTCCGACGTCCACCACGTCATTCGTCCGCCACCCACTCCCCGACTGTACGAAGATAACTCTATTCATTTGTTCTTTTCCTTTTTTATTTTTTATTTATTTGTTCCTTTCTTTGGTTTATTCTTCAGTCCTTGTACTTTTAGTATTTTTTGGTGTCTTTCAGCCATTTTTTGGTGTATTTTTTTTTGCTGTTTTTGGCAATTTTTTATCTGTTTGGACTGTTTGTATTAAGCCAAGTAAATAAATAGCAAAAGCCGACAAATTTAACCGAATCGATCAAATGCGGTTCGGTAATTTTGATTATCTCCTAAATTTGGAGTTAATGGAGTTCCACTCCAATTTTATTATCGTAATTCGATTTTAATAACTTTCTTTATATATTTTTTTATTATGACCACTCCTATTTTATTATCTATCAGTAAAATGTTAAAATTTTAATTTTTTAACTTTCTTTATATTTTTTTAGAATTTTTTTGAAATTTTTATAATTTTTTAAGAAATATGAATTTTGGAGTTTTTAAAAATATTTTGAATTTTAAAAATTATTTTTAATTTTTGAAAATTATTATGAAATTTTTTTTGTAATTTTTGTTGAGAACGAGACCAATTTGTTCCTTTTCAAACTTGACAGGGACAAAAGGTTATTTTTACCAATTTGTTATTCGAAATATTTAAATTGTAAAATCTAATTTGATTCGAAATCAAAACTTAAATTACTTATTCGAGTTGAGTCGAATAATTCGAATAACTTGATTCGATTAACTCAAAATTCGAATTTTTTAAATTTTTTTGAGTCGAATCGAGTTTTACTCACCGCTAACCTAAAGTCATCTTCGTAGAGAAAATTAACACTGTCCTATATTCTGGGTTTCCCTTGTTCCATCATATCTTCATGCTTGTTACTTCTTGTAGGTGAAGTAGTGTTCTTCTGCTTGTTTTGCTTTGAAAATTTTTGGATCTGTTGATTTTTCCCAAGTTATATGCTCTTCTGCTGAGCCTTATTTATACATATGTACATATCAAATAAGGTTGAGAGGTTCAATCTTCTCACCATAACTAGGGTTTTTTTTTTTTTTCCTTCCTTTTTGGCCATTTTTCCTAAGTTTAGGCAAAGGAGAGATTTATTGATGGTTAAAGGTGAGACAAAGGGGTGGAGCTTTGTACGAAATCCAAAATGCTTTTTTAAAATTATATAATTCGTGGGAAATTAAAAAAAAAAACTAGAAAACGCTCTCACGTCTCTGCTTAACTGATTTGAGTGCTCTTTTAGATGATTTATGGATGAATTTCTGATGATTGCTTATTATCTTTGCTAAACATAGGTGTTTGGTTCATGGTTGGATAGTGGGACTTTCGATTTTATATATACTTTGGGGATTATTTGATGATTTCATGTGGTTTTGTCTATTAATTTTATTCAATTAAAGCCACTTTAAAATCTGTTTTAGTTCTTGATTAATTTCATGAGCTGCATTTATTAATGTATCTGTAAGTGTGTTGTTAAATATGTATATGTAAATTTGCTGAATCAAGCATAATTTTCTGAAGGTTTTTTTTCCCCCTTTTTTGTAGCCTGTTGGGTTATGGATCCAGAAGCTGCACGAACTGCCCGAGAATCTCTAAATCTGGCATTTCACATGTCAAATATTCTCGATACGGGTCTTGATCGGCATACTCTTTCGGTCCTCATTGCTCTCTGTGATTTGGGTTTAAACCCTGAGGCTTTGGCTGCTGTTGTCAAGGAACTTCAAAGAGAACCTCCACCATCAACCCCGTTGTCATCTTCTTCATCACAAGTACCTTAACTTCGGAGTTCGGTATTTTCTAGTAAACTTAAGAGTAATGCCTTAGAAATTTGAGTTTTAATTTGTTTTGATTGATGTCTTTCAGTAGAAACTTTCTTAGGTTTTCTCATCTCGAACACGATTGTGCTTAGTGTTCACCTTGTGCTTTGTCTCTGTATCTAATTTGATCTTACATACTATGTTTGATCAATTATATATTCACTCTGGTGAACTGTCTTTTCTTCTTTATCTTGGAGCTTTTGTTGCCGGATGTTGTATTTGGTGTGGGATTTCATAGAATTTGCTGCTATAGTGTATTTTAATTAAAGGAATGTTTAAACTCACGTCCCATACTCTGTTTGCTGAGCATAGCTGGGTTTATTTAATTTTTAGTATTTTCTAACTGCTGACATGCTATTGATGGAGGAAGGAGAGGACCTATGTAGAAAGAAAATAATTACCGAACTATATAGCTCACCGAAAACTTTATGAGATATTTTGGTTATTTTT
The DNA here is from genome assembly GCA_025503065.1 of Gossypium bickii. Lineage (NCBI taxonomy): Eukaryota > Viridiplantae > Streptophyta > Magnoliopsida > Malvales > Malvaceae > Gossypium > Gossypium bickii. The sequence goes on from CP106719.1 coordinate 26,247,919, forward strand.
AGCTTTCATTTTTGCATTTTTGAGATAATTTTCTCCAGTTTTCATCATTGGTGTCACTAAAAATTATCTTTACTGTCATAGTCTACAATATGAGTGTTTAGTATTCTTCTCTTCTTCCAGGGAAAATTTGTTTAGTGTCTATTCTTTACAATAATATTCCACTTATTATATAAAAGCAGTGGTGATTAATTTCATTGGAAATGTATAACTCTTTAACAATAAGTCTTAAATCATTACACTAAGGGAATATTGGTACTCTAATCACAAGTTATGCAAAATAGCTTTTGTGTTTATCTGCTATTTGAGTTAAAGAGTCTTTTATTCTCTGTTACTTGTGTACTTAATTTTATCTACCTTTTCCTTTCAATTTTAATTGCTTGTTGATGATGTTCAAGAGGCTAGTATTGGCTAATGAAGTCTGCAAAGTCCTTATTGCATGCAAGGTAGCAAAAATTTAAAAGCAATTGGCTTTGCATGTCAGTTAGGGGGAAAATGACCAAAAAACAACTGGGAAAACACAAAGAATGACTTGAAAAATCATAGGGTATTGATCTCTTTTGCTTCGTTTGATGGGAATAAGCTTTGCTGGTTCTTATGCCATTTAGAAGTTGAATAACTGACTAGAAAAATGGAACAGAGTTTAGCTGCTTCAACATGCTTGCGTACGCAGACACAGACACAGACACATGCACTTGCATATGCATACATACATGTACCGAATTTGCCAATAAGGGCTCAGTAGCTTTTGTGTTTTTGGTATATGCTTTCCATTATGTTATCATTGCTTAAGCACTTAAAGCTTTTGTGTGTGTGTGTGTGTGTGTGTGTGTGTGTTTCTATTTGTTCTTGTGTTTATTTTCAATTTTAACTGCTTGTTGATGATAATACAATCACATTGTAGGTAAATCCATGTACTTGAAGGTTCAAATGGATGAACAAATTTACCTATTTGTATTGTATTGTTATTGTTTTCTTGCAGCTATGTTACCCACTACCTTTGCATCAAACAGGTACATTTAAAGGTGAGCAAAACTCGATTTGACTCGAAAAAACTGAAAAAAAGTCGGTAACTTGAACAAACAAATATAATGTATTCCCTTTGAACTAACAAAATAAAGTTTATATATACATTATAAAATTGCAATACTTCTTCAACTTGAACAAACTAATATAATGTATGAAAATACAGTAACTTGGCATCTTATGTTGAGCTATAATGAAAATAAAGTCTTATGTATAAACTATTTGTTTATTTTATTTTCAATCAGATCCATTTCAGTTTGTTTTATATAATGAAATAGTTTTTAAAAAAAAACTTAATATAGGCTGGGCTGGGCTCAAGGTTAGCATTTATAATTTGGGTTGGGTTTGGAAAAATTTTAGACCTAATTTTTTGGACTGGGTTTGAGCTTATCAAGTGGACTTAAAATTCTGCTGTGGCTCAATTCACGATCACCTCTATTGATTAATTCAGTCAGTATAAAATTTTTAGTTTATTCGGTTATTGTCATAAAAGGACCTAATTGATTGAATGTAGACCCCTAGTTTCAAGACATTTTCTCTCTTGATTATATTTATTTATTTATTTTTTTGATATTTTTCATATCCGTTTTATTGTCGATGTTATGAGTTTCTGATTGTCTCTCCTAACAAGTCATTTTTAATGTTCGAACTTGCATTTTTTTTGGAAAAGCAATTTGTTCTACCATTGCATCCAACATTTGTTATTATTTAAATATTTTACATATCATTATATTAAATTATTTAAATATTATTAATTATTATATTAAAATAATAATTTATCATTATATTTAAAAATTTTAAAACGTTTCATGCACCTTATATAAATATTTATATTATTTACTTGAAAGGTAGTTAAAATGTACATTTCATGTATGTTATATTAAATAATATAAATTAATTTATTTTCTAGTGTCTAATATCACGTCTAAAATTAACATTACAACTTTTTACCACAATTTTTTACACTCATGTTAACACACTTGATATTACAACCCTCACTTTTCCATGACAATTGTTTTCAAAAGAGCAATGCCTAACTAACCTTCCGTAGGTTTAGTAGTCAGACCAAATCCAAATGGAAAAAGAGGGTCGTAGTGCGGATCACCAACGTTCATGGGGAGCTGGTCAACAGTCTTGAACCATGTCCTTGCAAGCTTGCCGGTGAACCCATAGTCACCAAACAGCACATCAGCAACACCTTGGCCCTCGGTCCCTGGAAGCCATGCAACTACAAGCGCATTAATTGACGAGAGATAGGGTTGCATGACAACTGGCCGGCCAGAGATGACAACAACAACACATTTCGCAGCCCCACAAACATTGTAAATAGTACGTGGACCAGGCTCGGATAACGTAAGATTCAGGCTGTCGCCAAATGTTTCTGCATATGTGGGTTCTCCCACAACAACAATGGCAAAAGAGAATTTGTTGGATTTGACAAAGTCTGAATCAGGGTTCTCACTGTAGACAACTCGAGTGGTCGGATCAACCGTATTTTTAATTGCCTGGAGGACAGTGGTGCCTGCGATCATGCAGACTGTCTTAAGTCGAATGTAGAACATTTCGATTTGATATACACTATCACCGATCAATCTAAAGCTTCCATGATACCAGAAACCATACAAGACATAAGAAAATAAGGACTTCAACAAAGCTTAAACTACGCCCTTAAGATGAATCATTAATAGCACTAGCAAAGTTTGCACAATGATTTTTACCAATTGATTCATTTCAGATGTTGAAAACCAGTGCCTGATATGTGACCATGTTCAGATTTTGGAGGCCACCGCCAGATAAAAACTTGAATGCTTTTCTGGGTCATTCTATTTGTCAAACTGAAGCCTATATGCTTGAATATATTTTAAAGATTGAATTCAAGACGTACCACTAGTGAGATCATTGCCACCAAGACCCTGCCATGTGATGGTCCAGCCTCCGCATTGATAGCCCCAAGTTATCAGCATGAGTTCCGGATACTAGTATCTTAGTTGCTTTCTTGGGAAGGGGTAACAATGGCTTATCAGCAGATTCACCGTTCTTCAGCAGGACAAGGGTTTTCCTCACAGTTTCCGTTGCTAACTCCCTGTGCTCCTGTTCAAAGCTCGATATTGTTTAATAAAGCCCATGTCTGACAATAAATGGCGAGCATCGAAGTCCATTTATAACAACAGAATAGGTTCAATGGAAGGTACCTGACTCCCTAGTTGGTTCACCAGGCTGTAATCAGCCATCGGATTCTCAAAGAGACCCATGACAAATTTTACTCTCAAGATCCTCTTTACAGCATAATCAATCCTGCTCATTGGAATGATATTGTGCTTAACCTGATAGGTTAGGACATCAATAAACTCCGTGAAATTAGAAACCATGATCTGCACAATACCCAGAGATTGCGTATAAAAATCTTAAATGCTTGAGAGGATGTCAAAGGAAATGCTATATACTAAACAAGAAATGGTACAGCGTGTGCATCAAATATTTGAATAAATGGTACTAAATATTCACCGACCATATCAATACCAGCACCAACTCCAGCTTCTACAGAATAAGAGTAGTTAGCATGTGGAGGAGAGGTAATCTTATCAATACCGAGCCAATCTGATATAACAAAACCCTGAAATACACCCAAAGAAATATGTCAAACGAAATGGTATACACTGATTTTTGTAGGTAGATACACATTTAGTTCAAGTCATTTTGTTACCCTGAACTTTAGCTTGTTTTTCAGGAAGCCGGTCACAAGATCAGGATTAGCATGCATCTTTTTCCCATTCCAACTCGAATAGGATACCATAATTGTTGCAACACCCTTTCTAATTGAGTTCAGATATGCTGGCATGTGAATGCTGAGTAGTCCATTCAAGCTAATCACAGTGTTGTTCTCATTTATGCCCTTTGTCGTACTCCATCTCCCAAAAAGTGTTTAGCACAGGCTGCCACCTTTTTTCTAGTAATGGAAATCAATTGACTAGTTAAAAACCAAGACTTAATCCGACCAATCTGATTAACTACTTCAAGCATGCATTATGAGAACCTATAAAACTTCATATTTATCATTTTTCCTAGAAATGAAATTTCAGCAGCTATACTTACACTGAATCAGGTGAAAAAGTGAAGGAATTGTCTACTTTATGCTAACCTGGAACTCATTTTTCCAGTTAGAAATTAGAATGCATAACCGAAGAAGGAAAAACAAAGAAATAGATGCATATAACTGGAAAATACGTAGATGTTCAATATATAAGCTGGGGCTAATATTTTGCTTGATCTGTACCTACCCTGCCTTCAGCATAAAGCAGTAGATAGCTGAGCTGACCACTATAGAAAAATGTTATACATCTAAAGGAGGCAGACACTTTCCAATTATCTTATTCGGACTTGGGTGAGAGTGTATGGGTATGTTCAACCTCTTATTATTATTATTATGTATTTTCATATATTTGGAGGTTCCTTGGAGGTCATATCTCCATGCACATGTCCGAAAGTATGTCGGATATGGGTGTTGGCTGTAGAAACTTCGAGAACAATGAAATAGCTTTCCAATCAGCAAATCAGATAATTTATCCTCATCCAACTAATGAGGTATCATAATGAAGAGTTTGGTGGACCTAGTACTTTGTTTCCATTATTCAAGTCATGTTGTATATTTGAAGACTAAATGGCCTGCAATGCAACCCTGCAACATGGTTACACCTAAACACGTACAAAAGATTTAAGAGAAACTCAGGAAACTCGTGATTTGGGAATTTGCCATCATAACTGTGTGTTTATGGTAAAGACTTACTTTCCAGAAACAAAGGGAACACCCTTTTTAGAATTGCCAGGGATGTCTCCTTGTAAACCAGGTATAATCTCAGTCATTAACTGAACAATCTTATGATCCTCACTGTAGCTTTCATAGCATTGACCCCATCTTGGATCCCCGCAAACCTATTAAACATCAACAGCAGAAGTAAAAACAAACGCACTATTAGTACACATGGTCTAGGCTTCTCACAATATTCAGCATTACCGCAATGCATGGAGCAAAAACATAGGAGATTCCTGTAGCTCTAACTTCGAGAGCAGTTGCATCTCCAATCTTCTTGATAAGCTGAGGATCCCTGCAGAGCAAATGAAAAAGATAAATAATCCCAAAAAAGAAATCTTTGAACTATTGATTTGACTTTAGTTCCAAGTCTCACCATCACCTGGTTGATTGATAGGGTATCAAAACTCAAATGTAACTTAAGCTATCTCGTTATTCTTCATTCTGTAAATTCCCAGAATGTTGTCCATTCTGATATTTCAAAAACAGAGTAGAATAGAACACCAAATTCATGGAAAGATTACTCTAATATTTCAATGAGAATGCAATTTGCAATTGTTCAAAATTTCATCCATTAAAGTTGGTACTATTACAATTTCTACTGAAAGCACCATTCCACTTTAAAAATAAGACACTTAAGACAACATAGGATAATAACTTTCTATATAACAAATCAAAAGGGGAAAGTCCAAACCTCAGGCAAAATGTATAACCTTGAACAATAAGAAAAATAGAAAATCAAAGAACATGTTTACCTCAAAGATATAGGCCTTACCTGGTCACTCCAAGACCAACATTATGAGGAAAAATAGTAGCTTTGTACACATTATTGTGGCCATGAACTGCATCAATGCCATATATCATCGGAATCTGAAGACGGGTGGATAAGGAACCCTTTTGAATTGTGTTCACCATCTTAATCCAAGTCTCAGGAGTAGCTTTTATGGTCGGCACACTCCCTCCGCCACTCAAAACACTCCCTAAAACCCATAGAACCTCCAATTACCTCACAATTCATTAAAGAATACCATTAAGTGAGACAACCATTTAGGCAAATTATAAGAGAAAAAAAAAAAAAGATTACTGCATTACACATTGGTAGTAAAGTTAGAAACCTTTATAAGTGGATTTATTTGCTTATCAAATGTCCATTTTACTATAAGAAAATGAGAAAAGTTAACCAATAGACAAATCATAGTGTATTTTCCAATTAAGGAAGACAATCATAGAAATAGAACAAATGAGATATCTAAACGATTTAATCAAACATGTGAAAACTAAAATGTTGGCACATCAAAGATTGTTCGAAAGATGATTCTGTTTATACCAATAAAGTACTTCTTCATCACATCTGGGGTAGCAACGCTGCGCTCGATCTGAGTCATTTGGCCAATCTTTTCAGCCAAAGTCATCCTGCTCATTAAGTCTTCGATTCTAACACCCACTGGCTGTTTTGGGTTTTTGTACTTCGCATATGTTGCTTCTGAAACAGCTGCTAAGCAGCATAACAGTAGAATTCCCAACTTGGGTATTGAAAATCTACCCATTTTTTGAGTTCCCGGATCAAGTCTTCGCTCTGAAAGCCTGAAGATATAAAGATAGTTGAATGGTAGTAATTATGCTAAAAGGTATAATTTCAGCATGAAAGCCAAATATTGTTGCTAAATAAATGGCACAAAAACAATTTAAAAACAAATATGAAAGCTAAAAGTCAAGTGCTTTGAAGCATTTTCACTTTTCTGTGCTATCAGATATGTTACTGACAAAAAGAAAGCGTGGAAAACCCCCGGAAGAGAATATTGTGAGAAAAAGATTGAAGTGAAGCACGTAGCAGGATAATGAAGAAGAATGCAGAGATTAAAACTATAGAACCTGTAAAACAAAATGAAGGAAGGGTTTGAACTTAAAAAATTACTAGGAATCGATACCATGAAGATGTAGATAGCAAGCTGCATTTGGGACGAGGAAATCTCAGCTTTCAGGTGTTTCTGAAATGCTATTTCCCGTTTAAATTTCAAAGAAGATTTTGAGTAGTTATCGTATCCACCTCGATAATTTCAACATAACCTCTTGATGTTTTTATTTAATCGGTTTTTAATTGAACAAAGGGTAAATTGCACAAAGAGAAACTCAAATTTGAAGTAGCTGGTAAAATAGTCACTCTAATTTCAATTCAGTCACTCAATTTTTAAAAGATAACAAAATAATCATTTTAACCATTTTCCGTTATAGACGTAACGGAAAAGTAACATGGTAGCTAACCGACCACCAGGTTATTTTCCACCCAAAAAATATATAAGGGTAAATGACAAAACAGTCACTTAACTTTGATATCAATGAAAAAATAGTCACTCAACTTTTAATTCGGTCACTCAGCTTTCAAAAAATAACAAATCGGTCCTACTAAATTTAAAAAACTAGACTCCCAAAAAGAAGAACAAATAAAACCCTTGAATGAATTCTTCTTGTTCAAGAAGAAAGTAGAAAACCATGGCTTCCTCATTGTCATTAGCCCAAAATACCATTTTTGATATCCTTTCTAAATTACCTCTTAGGTTCGTGACTCAACTCAAATCCCTTTCCAATGACTGTGCTTACCTCATCTTGACCCTAATTTTCGTTGCCAACCATCTCCGCCACTCTTCTTCTGATCTATCTCTCATCCTCTTTTGCTACAATACCTAGTCCGATTTCGACTTTGGGATCTTGCTAATCACTGACCCGACCCAGAATTTCACTTGTCGACATTTGGTTGTCCCTTTGGAGGAACCGCTTCCTTTGTTCCCAAAAATCATGGGTTTAATCGATTGTTTAGTTTGTCTGGATGTTCCTCTTGTTTTGTTTTTTATTTTGTTTTATGCAACTTGATCATGTTGGCAATGGAGTTAGTGTTGTTTAGCTTAATCAACGACTCTTTTGTTTATATCATCATATCCCATGAAGATCTCGACAAATCCGAGTCGTTTTAGTTTTTGAATCTCTTGAATGTTGCTTTGGAGGATTTTCTCCTCACCGGTTTGGTTGTGGGTACTGATAGTTTGACCTAAAATTATCTTCAATCCCATTTCTATCTAGCTTTTTTAGAGTTAATGACTTTGGGCAAAAGAAAAAGACAATCGGATCCCAATCGTATGGCTCCTCTATTGGGGAGCTGAAAAAGAAAAAAAAGATAGGGTGGTGGTTTGGAGGTCAACGATGGTGATGCTAAAGATGGTTGTGATGGACGGCAAGATTGTTAAGATAGAAAGAAGAAGTATAAATATATTGAGCCATTTACGCAAAAAATTAAAAATATTGGGCTATTTATGAAAAAAAAAAGGAAAGACGAAAAAAATAGTCACTCAACTTTACCTTGTCTAACGTGGCAAGTTAATTAACCACATTAGCTAATTTACTGGCCACATCACATGTCTCGTTAGGCCTGTAACGAAAAATGTTAATGGGTGACTGATTTGTCACTCGATAACGTTAGTGACTAATTTGTCACTCGATAATGTTAGTGACTGATTTGTCACTTTTCGATAACGCTAGTAACTGATTTGCTATTTTTTTAAAGTTGAGTGACTAAATTGAAATTTTGACTCGTCCAATATGGCAAGTTAACTGGCCATGTCATTAGGCTTGGAACAAAAAATGTTAATGGTGACTGATTTGTCACTTTTTGATAACGTTAATGACTGTTTTGTTATTTTTCAAAAGTTGAGTGACTGAATTGAAACCAGAGTGACTATTTTGTCAGTTACTTCAAAGTTGAGTGATTGTTGGTGTAATTTACCCTTGACTAAATTTACATATTCAAACTTAGATTTAAACATTAAACCTTAGATTTCTTAAAAGTTTAAATATAGGTGGACAAAATCACATTTTTTACATTGAATATATATTTTTTCATTTCAAAATACATTGTGACAAGAATCAAAAGATAATTGAAGCAACTAAACAAGTAAAGAAGCTAACCTGCATATAAAATATTAATAAATAAATTTTAAGGGGATGAAAGTTAATAATAAATTTGATTACAGTAGATAAATTTGATTTTGATGAGTGACAGTGGCTACAAAAACCTAAAGTAAATTTTTTTAATTTAACTCGAACAAATATATTCGATTTGTATTCCATCTCACTCGACTCGATTCGAGAAATTTTCAAGTTGAATTAGGATGATAAAATAGGATTCGTCAACTCGATTAATTTAAATTTTTTATTTGATTCGATTCGATCGAATGCTCACCCTACTTAACTCCATTAAATTTTAAAATTTAATACCCATTAATATTTAAAATCCTAATTGATAATTTAATTTTTTATGATATTCATTTTAATTAGAGTTTAGGGTTATATATATATACATAACCCAAATTCTTGCTTGAAGGTTTACATATCAGTTATTTCCTCAACGTGATCAGAAGAAAAAAAACGTTTTGAATTGTATAGCAACTCAAACACTTCAATCTCATTCATTTGGGACGGAAATTGTATGAAGTGATGAGAAATTTGGGAAGTACCTGGTTGGATTGCGAAAGGCCAAGTGGGTCGTAGACGATAAGAAAATACAGTAAAATATAAGCTCAAAAAGGAGCCATGACAACGAAATCCATGTGGAGCTCAGAGAAGTTCTGTTTGGAAGTTGTTGATGGATCACATTCTGTCAATCATCACTGGTTTGGTTTTTCAAATTCACTATGATTTTGTTTGGTAAAGTTACTAAGATTACGAAAACAATATTTAATTATTCAAAATTTTCATTTAAATCACGTGTTTGTTAAAATTATTAATGTATAATCTTTGTTATTTGTATTGTTTGCACAAATTAAAAGTTCTATTTTCCCTTATCTCCTATAATTTAGTGATTTTTTTTTCTTCATAAAACAACTTTAAATATCACGAATTTACGAATTAAAATCTAAACAACTTTCTTTTTTTAATATCCAACACTAGTCGTCCAATCAAGTTGGACCTATGGTACGGTTTTTTACTTGTTGATTGATACTGATCTACTGTACCGATCATCGAATTATAGCTTAGAACTCGTTAGTTAAAAAAACTTTTAAGAAAAATTTAATAAACAAATGATTTAAATAAAAAATTTCAAATAATTTGAAAATTTTCAAATAGTATAATCTTATGTAATTTTTAAAAAAATTAAATGATGAAAATAAAAACTTATTAATACTTTAATAAGCTGCATGAGTGTTTTAGAGTTCAAATCTACCTTGGATCCAAATTTTATGTCATAATTATTATTATCTATATTATTTATACGAGGAGTTTACTGACACAAGTTTTGGGGATTTACTAAAATATATCAAATTTAAAAAAAAAATTTACTGAAAAGGGCCGAAAATTTAATTATTTACCGGAAAGGATCATTTCTCCCCAAAACGCGTCTACGTCAGCGCGTTTTGGGGGGATGCAGTAGGAAAGCACTCCCTCAAGGGAGCGCTTTTGCCCTTCACCCCCCCCCCCGGATAGGCTTTTCAGCTATTTTTAGTATTAGGGTATGAGTTTTTAGGGTTTTAGGGCTACGGTTTATGGATTTTTAGGGTCTTAGGGTTTAAGATTTTTAGGAAAAAAATTAATGGACTAGATTTTAAGGTTAATTAATTAGAATAATTTTAAATTTATGGTTTTGGGAAAAATATATCAGCAAAATAAAAATTATTTGAATTTTTTTTACAGTTGTATCTGACAAGATAATTTTGAGAAGAGATGCTCTTTTGCTACAGTAGTCTCTGGCAATCTTTAGACTATAAATCAGCCAAATTTTATTCTCAGGTTGCATAACAGAAATTGAGGCAAAAGAAAAATAGAAACTGAAAATGAGTGAACGTATTAATGTTGTTATTTACTACGATGGTGAGGTTTGTGACACCGAAAATGGTGTTATTTTTTTATCAGAGAACACAGCGCGACTGGGTTTTAATCGGAATATAGATTTGACAGAACTTCGCAAAAGAATTAGGCGTAAAATCTTCGGAACAACGCCAATGAAAGTTCAGTCTATTAAGTATAGATTTTGCGTTTCGGTTAATCCGGTGAGATATGACTCATTCGACATCAAAGGTCCTCGGAGCTTGGCGGCAATGATGGAGACTCATCTTGCCAGTGGATTACCCTATCTTGAGGTATATGTACAATTTTCATCACCAAGTGATCTTCCTTCGACTTCAACATCTACTGCTGTTCGAGGGGAATACACGACCCCAAGCCGACACTCTGTTGTGGGAGGCAGAATTCAGAAGTGCCCGTGTTTGGTGGTAGTATAGAAAACACAACCCCTGCACAACACTCGGTTGGTGGATGGGACATGCATATCCTTCCTTCGACGTTCGATGCTAGAAATATGTATTGGGGAACGTCATCAACTTCTAGTGGTTGGCAATCCACATATGATTGGGAACGTTACGAAAGTTGTTTAAGAAGGGATAATGTACTCCCCACGACATCCACCGGTGAGGGGCCCTCGTTCGTTGCAGATGATGGTGGGTCGGATAATGAGTTCGATGTTGATCAACCTCGAGAGCCCGGGCCCAATGGTGAAGAAGTTGCATTATTTTCTAAATCGGAGCCTGTTCCAACCGTACCTGAAGATGTTGAAGGGGGTTCAGATGAAGAAGAAGAAGATCTGCTATTCAGGGCGTACTCGCCTCCAGCCCACATACATAATATCGATCTATCTCAAGATGATGCATTGGAGTTTCATGAACTACTACACAGAATGCGTGACCGTACAAGTTAGTCATTAGATTCGGGCGAATTAGAAGTTGGTAAAGAGTTTTCCAACAAGGATACTTTTCTTGGTGCATTGAAACAATATAGCATCAAGAACGGGGTTAACTACAACGTGGTTAAATTCAAGCTCGATAAGTATGATGCAAAGTGTGCAGTGCAAGACGGTACATGTTCATGGAAAATCATGGCCTCGTTGACGAAAATGACAGGCTTGTGGGAGATTAAAAAGTACAAAGGTCCACATACATGTCTTGCCGGTACAGTATCACTAGGTGTTCAAGGTTTTGAATAATACTAATATTACGTAATGTTGCATTATTTAACGTACTTTATTGACAAGTGTTTCACAAGATCATCCGAAGATGGATTCAGAGATGTTAGCTGACTTAATAATACCAACGGTGAAGGCCGATCCCAAGACTACAGTGCCGGCCTTAATTGGCAATATTCGTAGCCAATTGGGGTACACGCCCTCTTACCAGAAGACTTGGATAGCCAAGCAAAAGGCGTTGAAAAAGTTACATGGTCAGTGGGATGCTTCATATAATGAAGTGTGGCAGTGGTGTCAGGTGCTGGAGAGATATGTCCCAAGCAACATAACAGACCTTAAAACGGAACCGGCGTACTACAACGATTGATTGCTCCGTGGATGCCAAGTGTTCAAGCGTCTGTTCTGGACATTTAAGCAATGTCGAGACGCATTTATATACTGCAAGCCATTGGTACAAATTAACAGTACCTTTATGTATGGTAGATATACGCATCGGCTATTGCTAGGCGTGTGTGGCACGTGACTCGCGATGGGGAGAATCCTTCCACTTGCGTTTGCAATAACACCAGGAGAGTCAGCTGATGACTAGGATTTCTTCTTATCTAGGTTAAGAAGGCATGTCTGCCCCTAACCTGATATATGCGTTATATCGGATAGGGCCCCCCGAATACTAGTCGCAATAGAGCGCCAGGGAAGCCTGTGGCATCGCACACACCATTGATATTGCCTAAGGCATGTTGCGTCCAACTACCACAGGCAACATCGATCTACAAGTCAACGACGGCAAGTGACTAATATGGGTATGTAATATCTATTAATATAATTTCATTTGTAATATTCAATTTATTCTTAATTGAAGAGTGGTATGTAATATTCGCTATCAACTTATATTGGTAGGGTACGAGATCAATAAGGACCGTTTTCACGAGATGTTGGTGAGTTTGCGATCAGTTAACGAAGAAGGCACAAAATACCTATGCAATATTCCTTTCAAACAGTGGACACAAGCATACGACGGCGGCCTACGATATGGTCATATGACCTCAAACCTGGCCGAATGCATAAATTCTGTTCTAAAAGGAACACATCATTTTCTGATAACATCGGTTGTACGAGAGACATATTTCATTTAGCAGCACTATTTCCGAAGCGAGCAGCGAGTTATAAAGGCCAAATGCAATGAGGTCATGTATGGTGCGCGAAGGTCTTGCGAGAAATTAATAAGGGGAAGGCACGGGCTAACACCATGCACACAGTGTGTCACGATCGCGACAACCTATGGTTTCGTGTGACGGAGTTTGACAGACCGAACCAAGGCATTGTTGGCGGGCAATATCATATACACTTGAGAAATAAGACATGCGACTGTGAGATATTTGATGCACTTCGTTACCCATGCGCTCATGTACTTGCAGCTTGTCAGAATCTCCGTCTGGATCCCATGAGCTATGTCGACGAAGTGTATAAAATAGAAAACATGTACAACGTGTGGAGACATGTATTCCCACCAGTCCTAGATGAACGTAAGTAGTCGTCTGTATCGCTTGTACTGTATAAGTTGTTTCCGGGTAGACAACTGCGACGCAAACCAAAAGGTCAACATTGCTCGATTAGAATACGCAACAATACGAATATCCGAGAAACGGCCAACCAACGGAAGTTTTGTGGATGGTGTAGGAACCCAAGCCATACATCTCGCTCGTGTCCAAATCGAAATAGTTGATAGTCTTCTTAGCTTTTTTGTCTATTGGTGGCCATGTAAATTCTATTTATTTCCTGATGAAAACGGTGAACTTTTGTAGAAGGACTAATTTGCAAAAAAAAAAAATACAAAAAAAATTACAATAAAAAATATTGGACTTTTATTTTATTAAAGATATAAAAATTAAATTACAATAAAAAAACAACTTTTATTTTATTAAAGATATTAAAATTAAATTACAATAAAAAAATAAAAAACAACTTTTATTTTATTAAAGTTATTAAAATTAAATTACAATAAAAAATAAAAAACAAATTTTAATTTATTAAAGATATTAAAATTAAATTGCAATAAAAAAATAAACAACTTTTATTTTATTAAAGGTATTAAAATTAAATTACAATAAAAAAATAAACAACTTTTATTTTATTAAAGATATTAAAATTAAATTATAATAAAAAAAGTAAACAACTTTTATTTTATTAAAGATATTAAAATTAAATTACAATAAAAAAATGAACAAATTTTATTTTATTAAAGATGTTAAAATTAAATTACAATAAAAAAATATAAAAATAAATTTTATTTTATTAAAGATATTAAAATTAAATTACAATAAAAAATAAAAAAACAACTTTTATTTTATTAAAGATATTAAAATTAAATTACAATAAAAAAACAACTTCTATTTTATTAAAGATATTAAAATTAAATTAAAATAAAAAAATAAACAACTTTTATTTTATTAAAGATATTAAAATTAAATTATAATAAAAAATAAACAAATTTTATTTTATTAAAGATATTAAAATTAATTTACAATAAAAAATAAACAACTTTTATTTTATTAAAGATATTAAAATTAAATTACAATAAAAAAATAAAAAATAACTTTTATTTTATTAAAGATATTAAAATTAAATTACAATAAAAAAATAAACAGCTTTTATTTTATTAAAGATATTAAAATTAAATTACAATAAAAATAAAAAGAACTTTTATTTTATTAAAGATATTAAAATTAAATTACAATAAAAAATAAAAAATAACTTTTATTTTATTAAAGATATTAAAATTAAATTACAATAAAAAATAAAAACAACTTTTATTTTATTAAAGATATAAAAATTAAATTACAATAAAAAAATAAACAACTTTTATTTTATTAAAGATATTAAAATTAAATTATAATAAAAAATAAACAACTTTTATTTTATTAAAGATATTAAAATTAAATTACAATAAAAAAACTTTTATTTTATTAAAGATATTAAAATTAAATTACAATAAAAAGTAAAAACAACTTTTATTTTATTAAAGATATTAAAATTAAATTACAATAAAAAATAAAAAACAACTTTTATTTTATTAAAGATATTAAAATTAAATTACAATAAAAAAATAAACAGCTTTTATTTTATTAAAGATATTAAAATTTAGTTACAATAAAAAATAAACAACTTTTATTTTATTAAAGATATTAAAATTAAATTACAATAAAAAATAAAAAACAATTTTTATTTCATTAAAGATATTAAAATTAAATTACAATAAAAAAATAAACAACTTTTATTTTATTAAAGATATTAAAATTAAATTACAATAAAAAAATAAAAATAACTTTTATTTTATTTTATTAAAAAATAAAAAATTAAATTACAATAAAAAATAAAAAAAGGCGGTCGGAATCAATGTTGGTGCCAGTCGGAATCAGTGCCACATGGGGGTGGTCGACAGTTACGCGCTGGATTCCTACTTCTTCTAGCTTCTGGCGGGGGTTGTGGAACCTCATACGGGAATTCTGGTTCCTCTGGCAGGGGGTTTAGTTGTGGGTGTTGGGAGGATGACCCACCTTGATAAAATAATGACTGCGGAGGTATTTGCATAAACCGTGGCGGTGGTGTCTGAATTCCATAAGGTGAAGGAGACTGGCTAAAAGAAGAGCTCCCCAACGGCGCCTCGTGCGATCCCTCATGCGACGGCGGCCTCAAGATCGGTGCCGATCGGAGATAGTCGAAACGGACTCGAATCCGCCATGCATTCCAACTCGAGTGGACCGGGAAAAGGAAACATATAAGGGTTAGGATACATATAAGGGCTAGGGTATGCACCTGGCATAATCTGAAAAGGCTGTGATGTGGGTGTCGTCGGCTGAAGTGTTGGGCCCGGTGAATGTGTGGGCGCTGTTGATGGGCTCGGTGGTTCTGTCGGCGTTGTTGATGGTCCCGTCTCATCATCCATTCTCCTTAGATTTAAAGGGCCCCGTCGTTCCCTTTGTTCACGAAGTTGTCGTCGCCTCTACTCTTCCGATAATAAATATGGCTTGCCATGGATCCTAAACCATGGCATGTATTCCGACACGCACGCTAACTCAGGAACGATAATCGGTTCTTGAGTAGGTATATAATCATAACGGTTCTCCCACATTTCGATATATGCTGACCAAAATCTTGGCCAATCCATGTGCAACTGCCGTAAGTCGACTTTGTGCTCATCATCGAGCACCTCAGGTGCCACGGGAATCGGTTGTCAGAATCCAAATTGACGCAGAACCTGATCTGACTGGTGCATCTCCACGGTGACATAGTTGATCAATGGGACCTTCACATGCCAAATGTTCGGATTTTGAATGAACTGATCATGTGTCTTCGAGTTTTAAAATTTATAAAGAGAATGATCGAACCTGGAAACTAACTCTGACAACGATTAAAGGCAAGTGTACCTATCGAACAGTAGTATAGCTTAGGCAAGACCGGATTATTGAACCCAAAGGAACTAAAACTACTAATACTAACTTTCTTTTTATTATCTAGCCTAAATATTAAGTGATTGGTTGTTTAATCTAAAATTAACTAACTACTAAGCTAAAGACACAAAGAAAAAAAGAATGATTTAGGAAAATAACTTGAGGAAAAACCAATTGATTAAGACGACACCCAAGGAAGAATCCACCTAGACTTCACTTGTTATCTAACACTGAACTAGACGATTTATTCATTTGACTTGATCCGTGAGACTCCCTAACATATATTGAACCCTCTCTCGAGGCGAATAGCGTCTAACCCTAAGTTAATTAACGGAAATCTCTTTCTCACTTAATAACCTCCTAGAATAGCAGTAAATCGATCTATGGATTCCCATATTAGGTTTCACCCTAATCCGGTAAAGTTTCGTCACCCTATCTCTAGGCGCGCGAACAACTCCGCTATAAGTATGCTAGATCTATGAATAGGCAGGGACTTTTGCTCCACCACCTAAACACATCATACTTGAATTAATATCCGCGAAATATCAACACAAGAATTAAGCACACAAAATTAAGAACAAATCAAATATTTATCATATAGTTCAGAAAACAATAACAAGATTCATCTAGGTTTCATCCCCTTCAGGTATCTGAGGGTTTAGTTCATAATAAATAAAGAAAACATCTCAAGAGAAAAGATAAAACAAAACATAATAGATCCTAAAACTCCCTAAAGAAATTGAAGGAGAGATCCGTCGTCTTGAGTAGAATTCCGGCTTATTGGGATGGATCAACTGGCTATCTTCAAGTGATTCCCACAAATATGACCTTTTCAGCTTGGCTCCTTGGCCTAGCTTGACCGCCTCCTTCAAGGTGGTACTTAGGGGGTATATATAGGCTCTTGGAATGCATTTCTTTCTTCCTAAGTATCCTTTTCTGAGTGAAATTGTCTATTGCTACGACAGGGACACGGCCATGTCACACGCCCGTGTGACTAGTCTTCAAGCCATGTTCGGATTTCTTTAATAAGGCACGGTCATGTGATTCGGGGGTAAGACCGTGTTCTAGATGATTAGTGAGGCACGACCGTGTGGGCTTAAGTCCAGGCCGTGTCGATTTTTTCCTTGGCCCAATTTGCTTTGTTTTAGGCCCGTTTCTCTTTCTTTTTATCCTCGGGTGCTTTCCTGGGTATAAGACATGAAAAGAAAGGATTAAGAGCACATTTTTATATGAATCAAGGGATAAATCATCCGAAAGTAAGCTAAATGCAGGATTTAAAATATGTTACTTTTACGGTTTATCAAATACCCCCACACTTAAGCTTTTGCTTGTCCTGAAGCAAAATTCTCAACTTACAATTAAAACAAACTTTCCATAATTCATAATTCCTATTAACAATGTCTTATCATAATTCATAGTTAATTTATACATGGATAATTCAAACTCAAAGAGTCCTAAAGATTCAAACAAGATAAGTCATACATTTGTATCGTGAAAACGTAGGTGTCTCCCCTTATTTAAATAATTACTTTTAATTCAAAACCGTATGGATTGATATCCTCACAAAAGATTCACTCAAATCACTCTAAGTGTTTAAGGTTCAATAAAAGAGCACTCATAAGTCGAACCTGAAAAGTTAATCCCATAGGCTTGCCTGAAAATCAAATCTCCACCACTGTAAAATGAAATGATAAACAAATCAAAATGTCTTTGTCAGGGTTGTAACGGGGCTAGGGTTAAAGGTGTGGATAAAGGCTGAATTAGAAGGTTAGAATCGAGACTGAATTGACAAGTGCCTATCTAAAAATACTGAGATATTATTTACATCAACTAAAAATTAATAATCCTAATAATACGAGCTTTTTCTTTTGATAAATCGACTTTAACTGTATAAGCTCACTTTTCATAGTACTACTACTGAATATACTTCGATTTTTTTAACACAAATCAAGTAATAAAGGATAAATTCAACTGCTGAAATATAATTAGGTAACTAATCAAATCAAATCTCGATATAAGGGTAGTCAAAAAGGAATGGTGATAACAAATACAAAGGGGTTTTGGGTTAATATTAGCTGGTGAGTAAATAAAAAGGTTATTAGGATCAATGGGGTTCACTAGGGGTTAAATTGTGGAGGTAGGCTGTTTAGTAAAGTAAGTGGGTTAAAACCTAGGTGCCTTTATCATATCGGTATATCAAATCATAACTGTGGTCTCAACATGTATAATCAAGTCAAGTTCTAGAATAACAGTTCATAGTTGACACACTCATAATCAATAAAGTGAACAAGAGAAGGAATAGAAGCTCTATAAGGCTCAAAGTCTTACAAAAATTACGGGTGTTTTGACATCATCCTTATAAATTTCAAATTTCAAAGTAATATTCAAATTCAGGTTAACAACCTAAAAATTTAAATTTTTGAAAGATAGACTTATCATGCTTGATTCTCTAGTATTCTTCAAATTTCAATCATCAATGCACAATTAATTATGACTTATTCAAAAACATGTCAATAAAAATTATAATTCATTAGAAATTTCATCCTAATTAATAATATGAGGAAATTACTTAAGAACAAGACTAAATTCAGGGATTTGAGAATCATGCAGAAAGTTAGGCACTTTTACCCCCCACACTTAAGATGTACATTATCCTCAATGTACAAAGATAGATAAATAATAGTTATTAGATAATCAAAAGAGAGGGGGAGAAAGTGACACTTCCTGAATTACGGACGAGATCCTGGAGTTGGAAGTCGATAGGGGTGGTTTCTGCTACTGAGCTCTGTGCTAGATGAAGAAATTAGGGAGCTCGTATAGAATTAGCCAGGAATTATTAAGACACATTTAAAATAAACTAAATATATAAATAAAGACGAGAAAAATGAAGAGAATGAAAATAAAAACGTAATTAAACTAAGGCTAACAGGTAGAGAGGCTTGAGAATCTTTATTGGTAGATGGTTTGCGAGGTGGGTGTGACTTCGAAGGCTGTGGAGGTGGTGGTCTTGGTTCTCAAGGTGTGATTCCCTAGCAGCTTGTTGAACCTAAAATTGAAAAACTAAAACAAAATAAACTTAATTAAGCAAACGAGAGGTAATAATAAGGAAAATAAAGGAAAAGATAGAAATAAAAGAAAAGATAAATGGTCTCAAAGACCCTTGGCTTGTTGGTTGGATGAAGCGACCGGCATGAACTTATGTATTGGGGTCTCCCTTGAGGAGATGGCGCTTGCTTTCTTCCGCTTCTTTGTCATGGCTTTGGTGTGGCTCAAGAGTGATAGAGACTTGTTATGGAGAGGGAAGGAGTTTGAAAGAAAGGGGAGAAAGAAAAAGAAGTGATCAGTAGGTCGAAAAAAAAAATGGGGGAAGGGAGATTGGGTTTAAATAGAGTTTCAATTCTGGTACATTCACACGCCTGTGGACTGGGGGCGTGTCGATTCACACGGTTGCCTCGCACGGTCGTGTGTCTAGGTGTGTTGGCTCACCCGCACCCGTTTTGCAGATCGCCACGGCCGTTGGTGATAAGTTAGTATGTTGGCACGGTTGGAAGGCATGAGCGTGTTCTGTCCGTGGTTGGCAAGTCAGTAGCTACACACGGTTGTGGGACACGGCCGTGCCACTTTGTCGGTGCCCGTGAGGGTGGTTGAGTCCGTGACTTTGAAATTTAGTTAAATCTGACTTGTACCGTCCTGCCATGTTAGTACCAAGATTCTTGAGGTACACATGGTCTCGGCCACGACCGTGTGCAAAGCCGTGTGGCCTGGAAATCTGTACCCTTGGTTATTTTTAAAGTTAGATAAAAAGAAAGATTAAAATAAAATGAAAAACATAAAAGTTAATGAAGTTAGTACTCGGGTTACCTCCCGAGAAGCGCTCGTTTATAGTCTTAAGCTAGACTTTCCTTGTATTTGCTACAATCAGGGTGGTTTAAAAGTTTGAATATCTTCCCTCATGCTTACAGTTTTATTTTCTTGATAAAGTTTAAGTCGAGAAGCGTTTACCTTAAAAGTGCCGAACATTGGATTGCTTACCTCGACTGTTCTGTGTGGGAAGATATTGTGTATCATAAGAGGGATTTATTCGTTTACTTTCAAGCCTGATGTGGTGATTTGAGGGTCGGCTTTGTCTAACAGTACCTGGTCTCCTATTTTGAAGTGGTTAGATGTCCCTATGAGCTCTTTTGGGGGCTCCTTCGGTTTTACTTCGTGCGGTTCCGGTTCTTCTTTGATTTGTGTTTCCTGCTCTTTTAGTTTGTCGACCTTAAGGTTTCGTTCCTTATGTGATTCTTCTTTGTTGGTTTGGGGTCTATGATTTGGCTCAGGTTTGTATACTTGTGGTGTTTCCTGCGATGAAGGTTGCACACATTGATTATCAACTGGATTGACTTTCTTACCTTCACCGATTGTTGTCCTAGCCGAGTCAAGAGCTTGAAGAATGATTGATTCGTCACCTACACAAAGTATGAGTTCTCCTGTGGCAACATCAATTTTAGTCTTGGCAGTTGCTAAAAATGGTCTTCTTAAAATTAAGGGGATTGAATTATCCTCATCCATATCTAAGACAACAAAATCTACTGGGAAAAAGAATTTATTGATTTTACAAGAACATCTTCGATAATGCCCCTAGAAATTCTAACAGTTTTATCAGCTAATTGAATACTCATCCTAGTTTGCTTGGGCTTCCCTAGACCTAGTCGTTTAAATAATGTATAAGGCATGACATTTATACTTGCCCCTAAATCAGCTAACGCATTATCAATAGTTAAACTACCAATTAAACATGGGATTGTAAAACTCCTTGGATCTTTTTGCTTCCGCGGTAGTCTATTCTGTAACGTTGCTGAGCATACTGCGTTTAATTCCACATGTAGCTCTTCGTCTAATTTGCGCTTGTTCTTTAAGAACTGTTTTAAAAATTTCCTCGAGTCTGGCATCTGAAAAAGAGCTTCAAGTAGAGGTAAATTGATATGTAATTTCTTTAAAAGTTTAAGGAACTTACCGAAATGTTCTTCTGTATCATCTCTTTTCATTGCTTTAGGATAAGGTATACGAGGTTGGTACTCTTTGGTTACCGGTTTTGGCTTTTCTCGTATTACCTCTACTTTACCTTCTTCTACCTCATTTTCTTGTATTGAGTTGGGTTCATCCAACCCTTTACTATTATAAGCTGTGATCGCTTGGATTTGCTCCTTTGGGTTAATCTCCGTGTTACTTGGTAGACGTCCTTGCGGTCGTTCGGACATTAACTTTGCAAGTTGTCCGACTACCTTAGTGACTTCCCTTACTGACTTAGTAATTTCCCTGATTCAGTTCTTGGTCTCTTCAACCGATGTTTGTTGATCTCTAAGTGTTTTCTCCGTATCTTGGAGACGATTTTCTGTGGCTGCCATGAATTTTGTCAGCATCTCTTCAGGGTTTGGCTTCTTCTCTTGCGGATATGGCTGATTTTGGAAATTTTGAGGAGGTTGTTGTCTTTGATTTCCTTGATTTCCTTGACCTCCCCATGAAAAATTTGGGTGGTTCCTCCAACCTGGATTGTAAGAATTACTATAAGGATTATTATTGGGTCTGAAATTATTACTTATATAGTTCATCTGCTCGCTTTCTGCTCCCAGTTGGTAAGGTGGGTACTCAGGATTTCCCACAGTTCCACTTGCGTCGCACTGCATTACTGGGTGTACCTGCGAATAACACAAACTATCAAGCTTTTTATTCATCATCTCTACCTGTATTGATAGCATGATCACTGCATCGAGGTTGTAAACTCCGGCTGATTTTGTCGGTTTCGTCCTTGTAACCTGCCACTGATAGTTATTCAGTGACATCTCTTTAATAAACTCGTAGGCTACTTCAGGAGTTCTGTTGTTCAGGGTTCCACCGGCGGTTGAATAGATTAGTTGCCTCGTTGAGGGGTTTACACTGTTATAAAAAGTTTGGACTTGAAGCCACAAGGGTAAACCATAGTGTGGACACCTTCTCAAGAGATTCTTGTATTTTTCCCATGCGTCATATAATGTCTCTAAATCCATCTGCACAAAAGAAGAGATATCATTCCGAAATTTGGCCGTTTTGGCCGGTGGGAAATATTTCAATAAATTTTTTTCGGTCATTTGATCCCATGTAGTGATTGACCCTCGTGGTAACGAGTTTAACCACTGTTTGGCTTTATTCTTTAATGAAAAGGGAAATAATCGAAAAAGTATGGCATCATTAGAAATGCCATTAATTTTGAAGGTATTACAGAACTCTAAGAAATTAGCTATATGAGTGTTTGGGTCTTCGTCCTGCAAACCATCAAATTGAATAAATTGTTGAATCATTTGTATTGTGTTAGGCTTTAATTCAAAATTATTAGCAGCTATAGCAGGCCTAACAATACTCGATTCTGCTCCTGTTAAATGCGGTTTAGCATAATCAAACATAGTGCGTGGAGCATTGTTTTCTCCCACATCATGTGGTTGTGGATTATTCTCGTCCATCCCTTCAGTGGGATTGGCTCTGCCTTCTTCTGCGTAATTTAGGGCTACCTGATTTCTCTGCAATTCCTTCGAGCGGTAGCTTCAATATCACTATCGTATACTAAAGGGCCTCTAGGGTTCCTTCTAGTCATAAACTAGAGGTACCTGCTAGGAAAAGAAAGAAGAAAAATTTCAGCAAAAACAAAAAACAAAAATAAAAATAAATTACTAAAAATAAAATAAAAAATAAAGGATAATGGTTAGAGTAATAAAAATAGAGTTTTCTTAATATTTTAGTTCCCTAGTAACGGCGCCAAAAACTTGATTATGTGTCTTCGAGTTTTAAAATTTATAAAGAGAATGATCGAACCTGGAAACTAATCGAACTTGGAAGCTAACTCTGACAACGATTAAAGGCAAGTGTACCTATCGAACAGTAGTATAGCTTAGGCAAGACCGAATTATCGAACCCAAAGGAATTAAAAGTACTAATACTAACTTTCTTTTTTATTATCTAGCCTAAATATTAAGTGATTGGTTATTTAATCTAAAATTAACTAACTACTAAAATAAAGACACAAAGACAAAAAGAATGATTTAGGAAAATAACTTGAGGAAAAACCAATTGATTAAGACGACACCTAAGGAAGAACCCACCTAGACTTCACTTGTTATCTAACACTGAACTAGACGATTTATTCATTTGACTTGATCCGTGAGACTCCCTAACGTATATTAAACCCTCTCTCGAGGCGAATAACGTCTAACCCTAGGTTAATTAACGGAAATCTCTTTCTCACTTAATAACCTCCTGCAATAGCAGTAAATCGATCTATGATTCCCATATTAGGTTTCACCCTAATCCGGCAAAGTTTCGTCACCCTATCTCTAGATGCGCGAACAACTCTGCTGTAATTATGCTAGATCTATGAATAGGCAGAGACTTTTGCTCCACCACCTAAACACATCATACTTGAATCAATATCCGCAAAATATCAACACAAGAATTAAGCACACATAATTAAGAACAAATCAAATATTTATCATATAGTTCAAAAAGCAATAACAAGATTCATCTAGGTTTCATCCCCTTCAGGTATCTGAGGGTTTAGTTCATAATAAATAAAGAAAACATCTCAAGAGAAAAGATAAAACAAAACATAAGAAAACCCTAAAACTCCCTGAAGGAATTGAAGGAGAGATCCGCCGTCTTGAGTAGAATTTCGGCTTCTTGGGATGGATCAACTGGTTATCTTCAAGTGATTCCCACAAATCTGACCTTTTCGGCTTGGCTCCTTGGCCTAGCTTGACCGCCTCCTTCAATGTGGTACTTAGGGGGTATATATAGGCTCTTGGAATGCGTTTCTTTCTCCCTAAGTATCCTTTTCCGAGTGAAATTATCTATTGCCACGACAGGGACACGACCATGTCACACGCCCGTGTGATTCGGGGGTAAGACTGTGTTCTAGATGATTAGTGAGGCACGGCCGTGTGGGCTTAAGTCCAGGCCGTGTCAATTTCTTCCTTGATCCATTTTGCTTCGTTTTGGGCCTGTTTCTCGTTCTTTTTATCCTCGGGTGCTTTCCTAGGTATAAGACATGAAAAGAAAGCATTAAGAGCACATTTTTATATGAATCAAGAGATAAATCATCTGAAAGTAAGCTAAATGCGGGATTTAAAATATGTTACTTTTACGGTTTATCAAGAACTCCTCCGAAATTACTGCCTGAATTGCCGGATCCTCGTATGGTGTCCATTGAAACTATATTAACATGATAAAAATATTAGTTATATACATAATACTAAATACTAAATATGAAATACTAAATTCTAAATACAAAACGACTATTTTATTACGAAAATATATTTTATTTAATACTTACTTGTGATTCCAACCGTTGCTCTAATAGAAGCCGTATATCTTCAAGCGAGGTAGGTATTCCAACATAACTTGCCGAATGGTTCCACCTAATTAAATAAATTTTTAGCATACAATTATATTTTAAATCTACGTAATAATTGTAAAATCTAATATTAAGTTTACCTCGTTATGAGTGGGAATGTGTATGGGTGGTCGACTCGAGGACGTAAAAATGAAAATTGAAACCGTGCCCATGATTACAGTAATGATAGGCAAACCTCCGATTTTTGCTTTATTTTGCCGCGTCACCCCGCACATCTCCCGATAAAATTTTGCTAGCATGGCAGACCCCCAACTCAATTCACCGGTTGCTCTAAAATCAACGAGTTTCAGCAGCCACCTCAGATGTACGAGGTTTCGTGACAAGTCCGGCATCAAATAGCCTTCAATCATCTCAAGAATGTATGCCCGAGCATACCGTATTTTTTCTATTTTGGTCGAATCATTATTCGGCTCCGGGAATGTGTCTTGTAACCAACCCATCTCGATCCGACCTCCGTAAATGTTATCCAGAATAGCACTCAAAAGCTCGTAGCATACGGCTGCCCAATCACCAGAAGTTGCGGACCCGGTGACTACGTACCCATCCACCAGCAATCCCAATTGCAAATGCACGTCTTCAAGAGTGATAGTACACTCTCCGCATGGAAGATGGAAAGTGTGCGTCTTGGGTCTCCACCTCTCTATCAACGCACTGATTAACTTCGGGTCCAACTTGCACCCCCGGCACATCGTGGCCAAGTGCCAAAAACCAGCTTCCCGCAGGTAATTCTCAATCAACGGCGATGACGGACCAGACATATTGCGAATATAGCATTGCAACACCCGATCTACAGACTGTTTAAAAAATTATAAAATAAAATTTAATTAAAATTGCATAAACTTAAAAAATATTAAATAGTATTGAAAAATTAAAATTAAAATTAAAATTAAAATTAAAACTTACCATTGTCATTTGATCGACGGAAATGTGTTTATTGTCGAGACGAATTAATTCCCCGGCCATTGCTAATACGATCGGATATTTTAAAATTTATCAAAAAAAATATATTTCAAAAAATTTTAAAAAGGGTTTTTTTGTAAATATTAAAGGACTATTGTGAAATTTGAGAGGAAGTTTCAAGGAATTTAAGAGAAATTTAAGAAGAATTTGAGAGAAAGTTGAGAGAAAAATGAATAAGGACTTTGTTGTGAAAAAAATAAAAGGGTGGGGGGTTTTTATAGTTTTTTTTTTACCGTTGGAGGCCCAACGGTCAAAAAAAAATTGACTGTTGCAGCAGGAAATTGCTCCCTTGAGGGGAAATAACCGTTCACGGTACATAATTAAATTTTCGGCATTTTTCCGTAATTATTTTTAATTTTAGTATATTTTAATAAATCCCCCCTGAGTTTTGTTTGTTCCTTTGTATATAAAACTTTCTTTTTCTTTCTTCTCAATTTCCATTTCAGCTTTTAATAATAATTTTTAATCAATTAATTATTATGAATATTTTAAACAATAAAACATTCTTTTTTGGCTTGGTCTTTCTTTTCTTTTATTTGGATTGATAATTCTATGTTAATCCATTAATTATTATTTTATAGTGGGTGGAAAAACACATGTTTTAAAACAGAATTAGTTGTTAATTACATTTTTATGTCAAGTGTATATTGAATATTAAACATAAAACGTTCTGATATTTTTTTAAAAATTAGAATATTCAACATAAATATACAACTAAGATTACAATATGATTATTGATCCAAATTTGTTAAAAAAAATGAAAATCTTAAACTTATGGAATTTAAGTTGGGTAATCCATATAAATAGTGAACTAATGTATCTTTGTTTTAATCATTCAAGTTTAAAATTTTTTATTTCAATTATTTACATTATCGAAATTTAATATTTTATTCACTCATTCATTAAATCACTAAAGAAGTGTTGACATAATTATCTTGTCATTGGCATAATAATAAGTGTAGCCATTTAATATTTACAAATTCTATTAATTTGATTCTAATTCTAAATATTCAATTAATTTAACTTCCAACTTTACACATTATATCAATTTAATCTTAATTCTTAAAAATTCAAAACTAAAAATAAACAACTTTTAAAAATATTTAAAAGTTCACTTTTCAATAAAAAATATAAAATTTTATAAAAATAGATACAAAATATTTATAAATAAATGAATATTTATTCTTCTCATTCTCTAAAATGGCATTTATTAATTAAAATAATAATTTTATTAATAAAACAATTTAAGGAGAAAAAATTGAAAAAAATTTAAGCAAATTCAACTTTTTCCTTTTATTTTTTCAAGAGTAATGACCACTTTTTTAGGTTGAGTGAAAAACTACAACCTGAGGTCAAAAATCATACGAATCAATGTTTTTATATTGTTGCTCAAAATGAGTTTGTTGTGTTTAGTGTTGTGCTTGGGGGCAAGCATGATTCGAGATTATATAGCTGAGGATGAAGTCTTGGAAACTCATGAAAGGTCATGATCGATAGCTCCAAGACCAATTCCTAATTCGATGGCATGATGACATAAAATGTGAAATTCTAAAGTTCAAAGTAAGGATTATTAGTGCCAATGGTTATAAGTGAAGGTAATGCCTAGTGCTAAAAATTTTTGACTAGAATTAAGGAATAATGTCAAACGTATAATAAATAAATTATTATTATTATAAAATAAAACTAAGAAAAAAGAAAAGTTTAAATCTTGTTTGTGGATTTTTAAAAATATTTTATTTATAAAATTATTATTTTAATAAATAAATTTCAAGTAAAAAAGTGTATTCAGTTATTTATAATTTTATAAATATTGTATATTTTTATCAAAAAATAAATTTTTGAATAAATTTTTATTTAAAAGTTTTTTTAGTTTTTAATTTTTAAATTTTTAAGAATCAAGACTAAATTGATACAAATGTGTAATATTGAGAGTTAAATTTGTTGATTTTTTAAAAATTAAGATTAAATTGATAATATCTAAAAATATTAAAAATATACATTTTTTATTATGCCAATGAAAAATAGCAATGTCAACACTTCATTAGTGATTTAACAAATAAATGATAAAAAATAAATAAAAATGGAATATAGAAGTTGTTAGAATTAAGTGACCCGAATCCTTATTTAAAATAAAATAAAATGGTAAAATAAAATAAAAGAAGAATTCTTATAGAACTACACTTCTTTTATTTTATTTTAAATAAGGTCTTTTAAACCTTACTAAACTCCATCTATTTGATATTGATTAGAATAAGGAGTTTTAATCTTACAACACTCCTATTAGAATATGGCTTTACAAGCCTATAAATAGACATAGTCTATTCCTCTTGTAGTAAATTCGAATTCAACATAGTGAATTTTCTTCTCCTCTACCCGTGGTTTTTTCTTGAAAGGGTTTCCACGTAAAATTTGTGTGTTCTTTAAATTTTTATTTCTCTTTTCTTTACGATATATTGTCATTACCGACATTATATTTTTTAACAAATTGGTATCAGAGCTTCCGGGTTTTTTTTCATCTCGATCACGGTAATGACGTCTTTGAAGTATGAAATTTCGTTGATGGATTGCAACACCAGATTCGCATTGTGGCAGATAAAGATACGGGCAGTTCTTGCATAGATGGATTTAGAGGAAGCCCTACTAGGGGTAGACAAGATACCTTCGACATTGACGGAGGAAGAGAAGAAGCGCAAGGATCGAAAGGTGTTAACACAGTTACATCTGCATTTATCTAACGAAATTTTGCAGAACGTGATGAAGGAGAAGACTGCCGCTGCATTATGGAAGAGGCTAGAACAAATATGTATGTCGAAAACTCTGATTAGCAAGTTACATATGAAATAACGTCTTTATGCTCATCGTTTGGAGGAAGGTGAGTCTGTGCACGAACACTTAACAGTGTTTAAAGAAATTCTCTCAAACTTGGAGGCCATAGAGGTTCAGTATGATAAGGAAGATCTAGGGTTGATTCTACTTTGTTCGTTGCCCACGTCTTATTCAACCTTTAGAGACACGATTTTATATAGCCGTGAGTCTCTCACAGTTGATGAGGTTTATGGTTATTTGACCTCATATGATAAGATGAAGCATCTTGTGGTTAAAACTGACTCTCAAAGAGAGGGTCTCATTGTTCGTGGGAGACAAGATCAGAATGCTGATGATGATCATGGAAGGACACAGGAACGAAATCCTCGCGGTAAATCTAAAGGTAGATTGAAGTCTTCAAACAGAGGTAAAACTTATAACTTCTGCAAGAAGAAAGGGCACATTAAATCTGAGTGCTATAAGCTACAGAATAAAATTAAAAGGGAGGCTGTGAATCAAAAGGAAAAATAATCAAAAAATTTCGGTGAAGTTGATGTTGTAGAAGACTACAGCGATGGTGAACTTCTAGTCGCTTCTGTCAACAATTCTAAAGTGAGCGAGGAGTGGATACTTGATTCGGATTGCACCTTCCACATGTGTCCCAATCGGGATTGGTTTACAAATTACGAAACAGTATCTGAAGGGGTTGCTTTGATGGGAAATAATGCTTCGTGTAAAATCGCATGTGTTGGAACAAATAAAGTTAAGATGTTTGATAGAGTTGTCAGAATACTTAGTGACGTACGACATGTTCCAAAATTGAAGAGAAATTTAATTTCGTTAAGTACTCTTGATTCAAAAGGGTACAAATACACAGTTGAAAGTGGGATTTTGAAGATTTCCAAAGGTTCCCTCGTTGTGATGAAAGGGTAGAGAAAGACTGCCAAGTTATATGTTTTGTAGGGTTCTACTGTTATTGGTGATGCAGCTGTCGCTTCCTCTTCCTTGTCAGATGATGATATTATTAAACTTTGGCATATGTGCCTAGGGCATATGAGTGAGAATGACATGTCAGAATTGAGTAAAAGAGGACTTCTTGATGGGCAAGGAATTTGCAAACTGAAGTTCTGTGGGCACTGCGTTTTTTGGAAGCAAAAGAGAGTTCGATTCACCAGAGGAATCCATAACACGAAGGGAACTTGGAGTATATTCATTCTGATCTGTGGGGGCCATCAAGAGTGCCTTTGAGAGGTGGAGCTAATTATATGCTAACTTTTATTGATGATTTTTCTAGAAAAGTTTGGGCATTCTTCCTGAAGCAGAAAAGCGATGTGTTTTCCGCATTTAAGTCTTGGAAAAATATGATTGAAAAATAGACGGGAAAACAAATAAAATACCTCCGCACAAACAATGGCTTAAAGTTCTGTTCTGATAAGTTTAATAAATTGTGCAAGTCAGAAAGGATTGTGAGACACTTGATAGTTCGTCATACTCCACAGCAAAACGGTGTTGCAGAACGAATGAACAGAACGATCATGGAGAAAGTTCGATGTATGTTGTCAAATGCCAACTTACCAAAGTCGTTTTGGGTCGAAGTAGCCTCTACTGCATGTTTTTTGATAAACTGATCTCCATCCATTGCCATTGAGAAAAAGACTCCACAAGAGGTATGGTCTGGTAATCCTGCTAATTATTCTGATTTAAAGATCTTTGGGTGTCCTACGTATGCTCATGTTGATAATGGAAAATTAGAACCGAGATCCATTAAATGTGTTTTTCTTGGTTATAAAGCTGGTGTAAAAGGGTATAAGTTATGGTGTCCTGAAAATAGAAAAGTTGTGATTAGTAGAGATGTTGTTTTTGATGAAACTGTTATGCTACCTAACTTATCTCTTAGAGGCTCTTCCAATAAAGAAAATTAAAAGAAGGTGGAGCATCAGATTAATACAGAGTCGACTCCACAAGCCAATACAAAAATTGAGAATAGAGTTGCTTCTTCACCACAATACTCTATCGCCAAAAATAGAACTAGAAGAGAAATTAAACCTCCAAAGAAGTATGCTGAGGCTGATTTAGTTGCTTATGCTTTAAATGTGGCTGAAGATATAGATGCAAACCAAGAGCCGTCTAATTATTCTGAGGCGGTTAGCTATGAAAACTCAGAAAAGTGGATGTTTGTTATGTAAGAGGAGATGGAATCACTCTATAAAAACAGAACATGGGATCTTATAAAACTTCCTAAAGGTAAAATGTTTGTCCGCTGTAAATGGGTGTTTAAAAAGAAAGAAGGGACTCCAGGAGTTGAAGAACCTAGATATAAAGCAAGGCTTGTTGCAAAAGGTTACAGTCAAATTCCAGGAGTGGACTTTACAGATGTGTTCTCCCCAGTTGTGAAGCATAGTTTGGTTCGAGCTTTGCTTGGTATTGTGGCCATGCATGATTTGGAGCTTGATCAATTAGATGTAAAAACTACATTTTTGCATGAAGAACTTGAGGAAGATATTTACATGCAACAACCAGAGGGTTTTACAGTCTCAGAAAAAGAGGACTATGTTTGCTTGCTGAAAAAATCCTTTTAAGGTTTGAAACAGTCACCAAGACAGTGGTACAAGAGGTTTGATTCTTTTATGACTTCTCATGATTTTAAAAGAAGTAGTTTCGACAGTTGTGTTTACTTTAAGAAAAACAGAGATGGTTCTTTTGTGTATCTACTTCTTTATGTTTATGACATGTTGATAGCAGCAAAAGATAAAGGAGAGATAAAAAAGGTCAAAGCCGAACTAAGTGAAGAATTTGAGATGAAAGATTTGAGACCAGCAAAGAAGATACTTAGTATGGAGATTTTCAGATATAGAAAAGCAAGTAAATTGTACCTAAGTCAGAAGGGGTACATTGAGAAAGTTCTTTGCAGGTTCAATACGTAGAGTGCTAAGCCTGTTAGTACTCCTTTAGCAGCCCATTTCAGACTTTCATTGGCTTTGTGTCCACAATCAGATGATGAGATTGAGTACATGTCACATGTTCCATACTCTAGTGCAGTGGGATCTCTCATGTATGCTATGGTTTGTTCACGTCCAGATTTATCATATGCAGTCAGTGCAGTTAGCAGATATATGACGAATCCTGGTAAAGAACATTGGAAAGTAGTTCAGTGGATTTTAAGGTACTTACGAGGTACTACTGATGTTTGCTTACAGTTTGGAAGAATTAGAGATTGAGTCATTGGGAATGTTGATGGTGATTTTGCCGGAGACATTGATAGAAGAAGATCTCTCATTGGTTATGTCTTTACAATTGGAGGTTGTGCAATCAGTTGGAAAGCTACTTTGCAAACTACAGTCGCTTTGTCTACCACTGAAGCTGAGTACATGGCGATTACTGAGGCTTGTAAAGAAGCTATGTGGTTTAAGGGACTCTTTAGTGAGCTCAATGAAGACCTTCAAATCAGCACAGTATTTTGTGACAGTCAGAGTGTCATCTTCCTTACAAAAGATCAAATGTTTCATGAGAGAACAAAACACATTGATATTCGGTATCATTTTGTTCGTGATATTATTGCTCGTAGTGATATTGTTGTGAGTAAAATTAGTACTCATGAAAATCCTGCAGATATGATGACTAAGTCACTTCCTATAACCAAGTTTGAGCATTGCTTAGACTTGGTTGGTGTTCATTGTTGAAGTTAAACCCTTAAGGGGTTTTATGGAAGAGGTGAACAACTTGTTCGTTGAGAGTTCGCGATGAAGAACTTGTTCATTGAGAATTCGTGTCAAGGTGAAGATTGTTAGAATTAAGTGACCCGAATCCTTATTTAAAATAAAATAAAATGGTAAAATAAAATAAAAGAAGAATCCTTATAGAACTACACTTCTTTTATTTTATTTTAAATAAGGTTTTTTAAACCTTATTAAACTCTATATATTTGATATTGATTAGAATAAGGAGTTTCAATCTTACAACGCTCCTATTAGAATATGGCTTTACAAGCCTATAAATAGACATAGTCTATTCCTCTTGTAATAAATTCGAATTCGACATAGTGAATTTTCTTCTCCTCTGCCCGTGGTTTTTTCCCGAAAGGGTTTCCATGTAAAATATGTGTGTTCTTTAAATTTTTATTTTTCTTTTCTTTACGATATATTATCATTACCAATGTTATATTTTTTTACAGAAGTAATAGATATTACATAGTTTTGTTGGTTAAATGGAATAGACAAGTAATACTATTAGGTTCTTTGGTTGGCTTAAAATGATGTTAACGATTAGATCAAGAATAAGTGTTAAATGACATTATTACCCTTAAAATAATTATAATATTTTTATTATATTATTAAATATTTATATAAATTAATTTATTTTAATTTAATTCATAAAAAAATATATGTAAACAATTTAATATTATAATTACAAATATAATTTAGTAATATATATAATAATATATTTAATAGTATAATAGTATAATATATTATTTATAAAAATATGTTAAAAATAAATCTAAAAATCATATGTAAAATTATTTTATTATATTTAAATATTTAGATATATTATTAAAAACCTACCTAAAATTTTATTTTATTATTATTTTATCTCTTTCTTTTCTTTGATTCTCTCCTTGAATGAACCAACTTTATTTTTTTTTATTAAAAAAATCGTCCTATTCCCAGCTCGTCACCGTCGCAGTCGTACTCATTATCACCATCAATCATCCTCAAGGGTTCATGAAATTTCATCGACAAATTTCTCATAACCTCCTCTTTCTTATTTTCTACTTAGTTTTTTCAAATAAAAAAAAACCCCCCTTAACAGTAAACCTATATCTACAAGAATAATCTTCAGCTTCCTTTGCATTTTTGTGGTCTTCCATAGCTTCAAGCTTTCATTTCGGTTATTTTATTCGTTGTTTACTTTAGAATTTAAAGGCTCAAAAACCCCTATTACTAATCCAAATAATAATAAAAAAAAAACTCAAAAAGTTATTTGTTTTTTTGTGAGGAAAATACACGTTCAAGCTTGACGAAATTTATCTTGATCTGGTCTGAAATACTGAGCGTAAAATTGAAAAAAAAAATTGTTGTTGAGTGAAATAGCTATTCTTTGATGAAAAAAAAGAATGTTGTTGTATAAGACATGAATTTCAATTCGATAAATTGAAGAATTCGTGGAGCCAAATTACGGAATAATCATTCCTCTTTGAAATAGATCCGGAATGAGTTGGCTATTCATGCCAACCAACTGTACTGTAAATTTTGTTGACATTAATCACTAAAACCTAAGCGATTAAAAAAAATGCTAATATTTGAATTATTAATTATTAATTATTATTTTTTTTGCCAAAATTAGAAAATGGTTATGTTGGTGGTGTAAAACCCAAATTTTACCTGGGTCCAAAACAATTAACAGTCCATTCTTACAAAATTAAACCCAAAACCAAACAGATTAACTCAACCTAAATCTACCCAAACCCACTACAGCCCACTTAGCCTAAAAACAATTAAGCCCAACAAAGACCCAAACACATTAACAAACCCAACACAAATGGCCCGAAACCATAAACAAAAAAAACAGAAAAGAAACCCTAAAGGCTACCTAGCTCTTGCGCCGCCCCTAGTCTCTGCCCTCTATCCGTTCTCTGTCCCATCCACTGCCACTGTCAGAGCAGCACCGCCACTGGCCTCTGCCGCCCACGCCACTTGCACCTGCAAGGCATTAAAACAAAAGTGACAGAAAGCAAAGAAAAAGTTGTAAAAAATGGCTATAAAGTTGGAAAAAAATGGCTATAAAAGCCAATTGAAAAACCATTGTAAAAGGACTCTTTTTTTTTGGATTATCAATAGAAACAAAAAGATTCAAACAAAGACCAAAAATCAGAGAATAGCAAGTAGATTAAACACTAAAAGTCAGAATAGATATCAAAAAGGTGATTTTTTTTTTTTGTATTTTCAAAGCCTTTGTCTTTTATTTTTTTTGACATATATGCGCATATTGTTACTATTATAAAATATAGGTGCCGACGGTGGTCCCCTTGCTAAAATCTTGGCTCCTTCCCAGTAGATTGAAGGAAGAGGAGAGAGGAGACCCTTTTTTTTTAGAGCAAATAGCAGAATGAAAAAAAAAAGGGAAAAATTTACTTTTATAGGAAAATTAAACGATGCCGTTTTGAATGGACTCCCCACACGCCAAAATGACGTCGTTTTGGGGAGACCGACCCGAACCCGACCTAGTAGACTAGGATCCGCGAGTTTTGGGTAATGATGGGCTATTTATGCCCGTGGTCCTTCCGATTTTCGCTCCTTCTCGATTGGGTCCTGTCCCATCTTTTGCTTTCTTTTAATTCGCCCTTTTAATTTTACTCCAGTTTCATTTTAGTCCCACTTTGAACGCTGCGTTTTGAGAGGGCGGGGAAAATTTCCCCTTGGGTCCCTCCATATTATCCGCGCGTACAATGAGGTCCATCTTCTTTTATTTATTTCGAATTAGCCCCGAATTTCTGTTTTAAATTCAATTTAGCCCGTTTTCATTATTTTGTAATTTTTATTATTATTACTATTATTTAATATTTTTATTACTATTAATTAATTATTATTATTTTATTATCACAATACTATACTATTATTATTAGTATTACCTTTATTATTATTATTATTATTATTATTATTATTATCATCATTATTTTTTTATATCATTAATTATCATTATTACTACTATTATTATTATTTTATTTTTATTACTAGTATCATTATTATTAATATTATTGCTATCTTATTTTTACCTTTTTACTATTATTATTATTAACATGTTTTATTTTTTTATAAGCATTTTTTTTCGATTAATATTATTATAAATATATTATTATTATTATTATTTCAATATTATCATATTTTGCTATTATAAGCAAATTTATTATTATTATTATTATTATTATTATTATTATTATTATTATTAATTTTACATATTATTCATTCGTTTTCTCATTTCCTACTGGGTTTCTTAATATTAAATATTTTTAGCTTGCCTATTATTTTCTTTCTTATTATTTTAGCTTATTCGTTTTATTCATTTATTTCATTTTCGTCCATTATGTTGTTACTCTCACTAACGCATTTATCACTATTTTGCTACACATATTTGTATTGTAATTTGTTTTTACATTTTATTACAAACTTGTGTTATATTAATTTTTTCTCGATAAAAAATTGATTTCTTTCATAAAGGCAATATTCCTTATTTAGAAATTCGGGAAAATCGTGCCCTAACTTACTGGGTTTCGATTTTTCTCGTCTAAAATAAATAGCGAAATATCCTTTTAAAATGAATAAGTTTTGAATAAAAGACCTATTCTCAGGAATTCAAAAACGTTGTGTCCTAACTCATTGGATGTGACGTTTAGTTATCTCGGGATAAGGATTTCTAAAGAATAAGGCGATATTCCGCGTTTTGGAAATCCGAGAAATCGTGCCCAATCATGCTGGGTTTCGATTTTTTGATTTGGCCAAATAGTGGAATACCCTTTTAAAATTGCAATGCATGAATTTTGGAAATCATGAAATGATCTTGGTATCGAGGGTTGAAACATCGTGTCCAATCGTGCTGGATGTGATATTGCATCTTTTCGGAACAAGAGAATTTCGATATCCAATTTTAATTATCCAAACATTTTCTAAAGAGTTCGTATTTTAAAATCTTTTCCAATTTTCGAATTAGGACATTAATTAATCAATTAAGTACCAATTTTGGACGTATTGAGGGTGCTCACCCTTCCTCGTACGTAACCGACTCCCGAATCCATTCTCTGAGTTTCATAGACCAAAATCGTTGTTTTGATAAATCAAACTGTTTATTAAAAACAACCGTTTTACGAGGTGACCCGATCACACCTCATCAAAAAGGATTGGTGGCGACTCCCGTTTTATTTTTCTTTTCAAAACCAAAGTCGATTCTCGTTTTTCCAAAAATTGGTTACGACAGCTTGGCGACACCATTGGGGATTTGGGAGAGTCAGGCCGTAAATTGATTATTTTCTGTCCGATGTCGAAAATTTGAAAATTCAATTTGAAAATTTGATTTAAAAATTACGATCCTTTTGTTGCATTTGTTTGTCGTTTTCTTGCGCACATTGCATTGCATGACCGTTGTGGTCGCACCCTCTTAAGTGGGAGTAAGAAACTATGCCTTCGTGAGGTTTTCACCTCCGCAAGGGCTAGTGGATTGCTTCCGGGATACATCCGCACCTATATGCTTCGTGAGATTTTCATCTCCGCATGGCCATAGGAAAATGTATTCCCCTAAACCGAACTCGGTCCATATGAGCCTATAATGGGTGAGGATTGAGGAATCTGCTGGTTCAGGTACCCTTCTTTAGAACCAAACCACATATAGAGAGACTTAGGAGCTTACCCTAGATAGAGCCACACCAAACCCTAGTGGTTACCCGGACATGTATTATGTGTTATCTATTTCTCTTGTACTAACGTGTTTTCTTCTGTTTTGATTGCATTGCATTGCATTGCATCATCATAGAAATGAGGTGTTGATTAATATTCGATTGCTAAATAGAGGAGTTTGTCATAAGAGAATGAATTTCTTGATAAAGTGGATTATAATATGGTCATCCGAATATAGTCTAAGTAAATAACGAGAGAAGGCTGATAGTCCGCTGAAGAATACAAGACTTTGCTCGAGGATTCAAGCCAACAAGGATTATTCAAAAGTCGTCACGTTTCGGCTTTCTTAAAGAAGCTCATGAGCATTGCGAGGGAGAGGTGAGTGAAAAGTCGCGGCCTGGATCAAACAACAAGAAGCTAGAAGATGAATCTATTAAGGAAGTTAACGGAGCACGACCATGACGTCCGGATATGAAGAAAAGGATCGATATTTTCG
Source organism: Gossypium bickii (assembly GCA_025503065.1). Lineage (NCBI taxonomy): Eukaryota > Viridiplantae > Streptophyta > Magnoliopsida > Malvales > Malvaceae > Gossypium > Gossypium bickii. The sequence continues at coordinate 26,285,265 of CP106719.1, forward strand.
CTTGGAATATGAGGGCAAGACCGCATATGTAATCTGTTTTATGTAAAGGAATTTATTTTCTAGAAAAGTTCTTCTAATGGAATTGAATTCAGAATCAACGCCTCTTTTTCTTTTTGCATTCATTCCATGCATTTGTATTGCATTTCATGCATTTGCATTGCATCCCATCATATGCATTAAAATTTGTAGAATCCAAGCCCTTGCATGTTTGGGAGTGTTTTAACAATAGGATTGTGGAAGAGATTCATGTATTTTTAAAGCTTACTCAGAGTAATATTCGGAACAAGCTTGTTGCTTTAAGCCTAGAGGCAATAAGAGTCCTTTTGTGAAATAGGCTTGCGTCCAGAATCTCTATTTCAATAAAAATGCATCTTTTTGAGCAAATATTTTTACATTCTTTCTATTTATAAATTCTTTTGTACCTTGGATTCCTATTCAAATATTCTTTCATTCTTTATTCATGATCATACCATACAAATAATCATTCTGGGAATCATTTATTCTCTGGAATTTACCTTCATACCCACAATGGGTCCCCAGATATCAATGACATGAGCGACGCTGTTACTGACTCCCTTTTGAGTGAGATATGGGTCTAGAATGATCTAAGGATTTTGAAGATGACAGAGATTGTAGCTTATCTTTTGATTTGTTAAGAATAGTAGAACAAGATGAGAATAGACTCTACCTTACAAATGGTCAATAGGCATTGCGAGCTTAGGAAAGGAGTAAAGATCGAAGCCTAATTTATCATAGAAAGAAGGCGAGACATCATTGAGCTGTTTTTAATAATTTAAAGATGTTTTCACACAATCATATCAAGGCACATCAGGCTACTGAAACGTAGGTATGCTGTTAAGATTGGTGTTTAAAGAACCCATGTTAATGGTCCTACAATGGCCAGGCTAATCAAGAGGTTCAGGCTATTGGTTTACCGAGAAAGGAGAATTGCATCAGTTATGCCCTAAATGCCAGATAGATGAATACAGGACTTATGCGCCTCCTCTATTTCGTCACAGATTCCCTAAATGTGGGGCATAGATGTTATCAAGCCAATCTCCTCAAAAGGCTTTTTAGCCAACATTGATTCATATTCATGGTCGTTGGTTACTTCACTAAGAGGGTGAAGGTCACTTCATTTGCCAAAGTTACAAAGTCAGCAATCATCAAATCCAAATTCAAAAAAAAAAAGGGGGAAGGAAAAAGAGTGGCAATAAAGAATGCAAGAAAGAAACATGTTTAACATAATTTCACAAATTTACAGTCTGTTCAAAGATCAGACACCATATCAGTGCAGCAAAGACAGCCAAAAACCATTCAAAATTTTTGAAAAATGACTATGCTTCGTGAACGTTGGCCAGGACCTTCACTGGGGCAACATCTTTCTCATTGGTTCACAAAAGGGGAGCAATTGTTGAAAGTTAAGATTCCTTTTCTCCAAGTTGGATGAAGCAGAATGTCTACAATAAGCCTGATTGAAAGTATTCATCATGGTCAAGTGTGCCAAAAACAAATGATACGGGCCTATAACAAGAAGGTTCGTCCTAGAGAATTCCATGAAGGAGGCCTAATTTTGGAAAAGATTCTTCCCATACAAAATGACTTCAAAGGAAAGTGGATGCCAAACTAGGAAGGACCTTATGCAGTAGAGAAGGCCTGTTCTGGGAAAGCATGGATATTGACCGAGATGGATGGCAAGGACTTACCCAACCCGGTGAATTCAGATTTAATAAAAAGTTTTCCAAATAAAAAATAAAAAAAAACAAAAAGGAAAGAAAGAAAAATAAAAAAGGAGAGGCCAAAGTGAAAACCCGCAAAGGGTACTTTGAGACCAAAGGGGATTTGAGCTGAAAACCCTAAAAGGGCAGCTCAAATTTTGATCAAAAGTGGGGCATACAGCGGTCTTGCTATGTCTGAATTAACAATGAAGAAGTATGTTACGTCTTGGGGCATCGACAAAGTACTCCAGATCCTTTAAACACATGTTGAGCTCAAAATGGTCCTCAAGAAGTTTGAACAGAGAAGATCAGGCTACGATATCTGGGGCACCTAGTTTTCCATCTTACCCCTTTTAAATTTGCTATCTTTGATTACCTTATTCTTTTCAAGACGCGCCTCCAATAAATTTCTTGCTTAATTGCATTTGCTATTCTTGATTAACTTATTTGTTTCGAGCTATGCTCTCAATTAGTTTCCTTCTTGTCCATTGTTGTGATATTTTTCAAGCATTTTGCATTGAAATAATGATTGGTGGACTAATAATACTTTCATAAAAGGAGTTTCACATATTACTCTGGAAGTTTCCGAATAATACAAGGACCTGAAACAGGATGATTGTTTAGGACTCACCAAGCTTAAAGTTTGGAAATATTGGAGAAAGATAATTATCTCTTTGGACCTTTTATTGGTTGAACAAAAAGACAAGACATTTCATCGGTGATACAACCTTGACAAATAACGAGTAATGTCAACCCAACTGTACAAAGGGATCATTCTCGAGAAAAGAAAAATGATACTCTGCATTCATGCACATATCAGGCATACACATCTGGTAATGACACCCAGGGAATGGAAGGTGTAGTAGACCAAATTGATTGAATAAGTTACGAATTCTATACCCTTGAGTCATAGTGGGATGGATTGAAGATGATACAAATTCTATACCCTTGAGTTACAATGGGATGGATTGAAGATGACACAGACCCTATACACCCTGAATTGCAGTGAGAGGGTCTGAAGATGGTATAAGCCTTAAAGTCCCAGATGTACCATGGAATGGACCTTGAAGTTACATTGGGGCAAGTCATCTGAGCAAAATACGATTGTTTCTTTGAGTTTTTTAGAAAAGGTACTAGTCGAATGAGATAGCAGCGTAATACGTCAGTAATAAAACTTTGATGGACAACGAGCAGTGACAACCCTAAGCATTAAAAAAGGGATTATTTCATACATCATCATTCAAAGTACGTTTAGTTAGAAGCATTCAACTCATTCTGATCATTGCATCCTGATCATTGTAAAAAGACCACCCTTATTCATGCAAATGTAGTCCATAATACATTTAGTTAGGAGCATTAGATTCATTCCAATCATAGCATCCTAATCATTTGGCATAAACACAAGTATATAAAACCGAGTCTACAGGATATGTCCCCAGAGGATGGTGTAGCAACATTGGTGAAGCCACCATCCTATAGCCACTGACCAGCAGTGGAATAGGTTGAAGACCATCCTATTACCACTGACCAGCAGTGGAATAGGTTAAAAATTGTCCTATTGCCACTGACCAGCAGTGGAATAGGTTGAAGACCATCCTATTGCCATTGACCAGCAGTGGAATAGGTTGAAGATTGTCCTATTGCCACTGACCAGTAGTGGAATAGGTTAAAGACCATCCTATTACCCTGACTAGCAGCGGAATAGGTTGAAGATTGTAGATCTTGTCACCCTAAACAGTAGTGGGGCAAGACCAAAGGCAAATCTTGTCTCTCTAAACAGTAGGGAAACATGATTTAAGCCACCGTCCTATTGCCCTGACCAACAGCGGAATAGGTTAAAGATTGTAGATCTTGTCGCCCTAAACAGTAGTGGGGCAAGATTGAAGACAAATCTTGTCTCTCTAAACAGTAGGGAAACATGATTTAAGCCACCATCCTATTGCCCTGGCCAGCAGTGGAATAGGTTGAAGATTGTAGATCTTGTCACCCTAAACAATAGTGGGATGAGATCGAAGGCAATTCTTGTTTCTCTAAACAGTAGTGGAACATGATTTAAGCCATAGTCCTATCTCCTAGACCAGCAATGGGATAGGCTAAAGATTGCAAATATGGTTTCCCTGAAGATACAGCAGAGCAGGTTGAAATTACCAATTCTCACCTCCGGAAGTCATAGTGGAGCAAGTTAAAATAAACGAATCTCATCCCCTCGAAGTTGCAGCAAGAGCAAATTGAAGCTACATGTCTTATCTCTCCGAAGTGGCGATGGAGTGGATCAAAGAAGCAAGATGCAGTGGACTCGAATGAAGCTACCTGACAAAGAATAGCATCAAAAGAAGTCAAGACTTGGCAAGACTGGGCAAAATTGGTCTTTCTTAAAGTCTTTGCTCCATTCCCGTTACACAGCAATGAGCAAAGAGGGGCAGCTGTAAAACCCAAATTTTGCCCAGGCCCAAAACAATCAACCGTCCATTCTTACAAAATTAAACCCAAAACCAAACAGATTAACCCAACCTAAATCTACCCAAACCCACTACAGCCCACTTAACCTAAAAACAATTAAGCCCAATAAAGACCCAAACACATTAACAAACCCAACACAAATGGCCCGAAACCATAAACAAAAAAACAAAAAAAAAACCCTAAAGTCTACCTAGCTCCTGCGCCGCCCCTAGTCTCTACCCTCTGTCCGTTCTCTGTCCCATCCACCACCACTGGCCTCAGCCGCCCACACCACTTGCACCTACAAGGCATTAAAACAGAAGTGATAGAAAGTAAAGAAAAAGTTGTAAAAAATGGCTATAAAATCCAATTGAAAAACCATTGTAAAAGGACTCTTTTTTTTTGGATTATCAATAGAAACAAAAAGATTCAAACAAAGACCAAAAATCAGAGAATAGCAAGCAGATTAAACACTAAAAATCACTAAAAGTCAGAATAGATATCAAAAAGGTGATTTTTTTTTTGTATTTTCGAAGCCTTTGTCTTTTATTTTTTTTGACATATATGCGCATATTGTTACTATTAGAAAATATATTTTCAAAAGAATTTTTTTTACCTTTTCCGGCCACCGTGTGCGGTGGCTGTCGGCGGCGCGGACAATGGTCCCCTTGCCGGAATCTGGGCTCCTTCCCAGCAGATTGAAGGAAGAGAAGAGAGGAGACCCTTTTTTTTAGAGCAAACAGCAGAATGAAAAAAAAAGGGGAAAAATTGGCTTTTATAGGAAAATTAAACCACGTCGTTTTGAATGGCCTCCCCACACGCCAAAACGACGTCGTTTTGGGGAGACCGACCCGAACCCGACCTAGTAGGCCAGGATCTGCGCGTTTTGGGTAATGATGGGCTATTTATGCCCGTGGTCCTTTCGATTTTTGCTCCTTCTCGATTGGGTCCTGTCCCATCTTTTGCTTTCTTTTAATTCGCCCCTTTAATTTTACTCTAGTTTCATTTTAGTCCCACATTGAACGCTGCGTTTTGAGAGGGCGGGGAAAATTTCCCCTTGGGTCCCTCCATATTATCCGCGCGTACAATGAGGTCCATCTTCTTTTATTTATTTCGAATTAGCCCTGAATTTCTGTTTTGAATTCAATTTAGCCCATTTTCATTATTTTGTAATTTTTATTGTTATTACTATTATTTAATATTTTTATTACTATTAATTATTTATTATTATTATTTTATTATCACAATACTATACTATTATTATTAGTATTACCTTTATTATTATTATTATTATTATTATTATTATTATTATTATTATTATTATTATTATTTTTGTATATCATTAATTATCATTATTACTACTATTATTATTATTTTATTTTTATTACTAGTATCATTATTATTAATATTATTGCTATCTTATTTTTACCTTTTTACTATTATTGTTATTAACATGTTTTATTTTTTTATAAGCATTTTTTTGATTAATATTATTATAAATATGTTAATATTATTATTATTATTATTATTATTATTATTATTATTATTAATAATTTTACATATTATTCATTCGTTTTCTCATTTCCTACTGGTTTTCTTAATATTAAATATTTTTAGCTTGCCTATTATTTTCTTTCTTATTATTTTAGCTTATTCGTTTTATTCATTTATATCATTTTCTTCCTTTATGTTATCACTCTCACTAACGCATTTATCACTATTTTGCTACACATATTTGTATTGTAATTTGTTTTTACATTTTATTACAAACTTGTGTTATATTAATTTTTTTCCCGATACAAAATTAATTTCTTTCATAAAGGCAATATTCCTTATTTAGAAATTCGGGAAAATCGTGCCCTAACTTACTGGGTTTCGATTTTTCCCGTCTAAAATAAATAGCGGAATATCCTTTTAAAATGAATAAGTTTTGAATAAAAGACCTATTCTCGGGAATTCAAAAACGTTGTGTCCTAACTCATTGGATGTGACGTTTAGTTATCTCGGGATAAGGATTTCTAAAGAATAAGTCAATATTTCGCGTTTTGGAAATCTGAGAAATCGTGCCCAATCGTGCTGGGTTTCGGTTTTTTGATTTGGCCAAATAGTGGAATACCCTTTTAAAATTGCAATGCATGAATTTTGGAAATCATGAAATGATCTTGGTATCGAGGGTTGAAACATCGTGTCCAATCGTGCTGGATGTGATATTTCATCTTTTCGGAACAAGAGAATTTCGATATCCAATTTTAATTATCCAAACATTTTCTAAAGAGTTCGTATTTTAAAATCTTTTCCAATTTTCAACATTAGGACATTAATTAATCAATTAGGTACCAATTTTGGGCGTATCGAGGGTGCTCACCCTTCCTCGTACGTAACTGACTCCCGAATCCATTCTCTGAGTTTCGTAGACCAAAATCGTTGTTTTGATAAATCAAACTGTTTATTAAAAACAATCGTTTTACGAGTTGACCTGATCACACCTCATCAAAAAGGATTGGTGGCGACTCCCGTTTTATTTTTTTTTTCAAAACCAAAGTCGATTCCCGTTTTTCTAAAAAATGGTTACGACAGGTGGTGTAGTGAGTATGACAGAAGACAGTAATTTATTGTTTCATCGTGAATTAAACATTAGGGCCAATAAAAGGTCTAGAATTGATAAGCAGGAAGCAGGAACTGTGAGAGTTACAAGTATTTTAACCTCAAATCTATATGTATCTATATTCAGTGTAACCTACCCAAATTCGACTTTTTTCCTTTTAAAACAAATCTGAAAACCCAAGTGTAACCAAAATGGCATGCAAATGCAGTGCAAACTTTCTATATCAGTTTGAGCTTCTTGTCAATAATCTGTTAAGCCTAGTTGAACATGCATGTCATAGATTCAAAGCATTCTATGCAACGTTGGCCAAAGACAAAATTTCAAGCATCCTAAATATGCATTGCCAGTCCATTCTTTACCCACAATAATGCAAAATAGGTAACCAGAACAATCAACCTCCATCCCAATAGCATAAAAAAATTATTTTATAGACCATTCTTTGCTCTACTAAATTAAGCACATTAAACATGAATTAATATCCCCAAAATATTAAAACAAGAAATAAGTATATATAATTGAGAACAAGAATCAAATATTTATCGCGTAAAAATAGAAATTAAATAAAAAGATTTATCGTAGGTTTCATCCTCACTAGGTATTTAGGGAATTAGTTCATAATCCTGAATAGAAAAATCTCAAAGTTAGAATAACCACAAGACGTAAAGAAGCTCAATAAAACTTTGAAAGAAATTAGAGGGAGATCTTCAATCTTAATGGAGATCCGCTTCCGAGTTGGTTCCGATGGTGTTCTTCGAGTGTTTTCTTCGATCTTTTCTGATTGCCCCCTTATGTCTTCTTCTAATGGGTATTTATAGACTTTAGAATGCTTAGAAAGCTTAAAAATTGGGTTTTTTTTTCTGCGTATTTGCGAAGTAGGATGCGAAATCAAAATAATCCATAAAAGATACCTGTAAATTCGCGGAATAAGCATATAAAAGATATGTAAATTTCTTGAGAATAAACTCCTCAAGTTTTTTGAGGTTCTTTGACTAGAAAAATAGTTTATTAATCCATAAAATAAAGAACACAAAAAAATCAAAACAATACTAACAGTGGTTGTCTAGGTATTAACCTAATAATGTATGTTTATAAGGAAAAAATCACATAAAGGAGAAAATACAAAATTTCCCTTAATTAAAATAAAGTAGAATTTTGGTAGATTTTCGTGTTAAACTTCCAAAACATTTTTAGACACTTCTGACATTTTTTGGGTTTGATTCATGAAATAACCTTGGTTAAATCTTTCAATTACCTTCAAACAGATATATTATGAGCCCAAAACGGAGTTCTGGAGTAATGCTGTGTTGAAAGTCTATTCCAGAAAATCTTGTCAAAATTAATCATTAACTAATTTTTTTCCTCCAATTATTCTCTTAAATCCATAATAAATAAAACATAAGTATAAATAATATAATTAAGAAGTTAGATGCATAATTAAGAGTAAATCTTTAGGTTTTTTCATTTCGTAGACTTGATGAAATCCATCCTTATTGCTTTCCCGTAGGCGTAATTTGCACCGTTGACTATAAGGGGACGAGACACTGATGAACCTTCGATTTGCAAGCAAATCTTTAAACCAAGAAACCCATTAGTTGTGTTAAGTGCCAGTCTCTGATACTAATTGAAAGAACTATAAATGACATTTGCAAGTAAAATTGAGCAGTGTCAACTACTTTAAGCATTGATGAAGAAAAATGAAAAACGTGGTGATATGTTTACGCAGTTTAGTTTTCCTACGTCTATAGAGCCTTACTTAGAGAGAAAATTTAGTATCTTAACACCTCGTATAACAAGTGATTATAAGCTCTAACATTCACTAGATTAAAATATCACTTTTGCACCTAAGATCTAGATTACTTTCCTAGTTTTCCCCCAGACAACTTAGGATAAAAACCAAGTAACACACTTGATTTTACCTTCAATGCACTCCAAAGAAACATTCATCAATTAATAGAATTAAGTGCTCTCAGATCAGTACATCACTTATACAAGTCTCCTCAATATATATGAAATTGAGATTTTCAAACATACTATATAAATTACAATGAATCTTCCCATTAAAATAGCGGAATAATCAACTTTGAGAATATCTTTAATAAGTCCAAGATAAATCTTGAGTCTTCAGGATATGCTTTCAAGTTTACTTGATCTGATCAAATCTCTTCAAAACAGAAAAGTCAATTTTCTTAATCCGATCCAAATCGATCTTCAAGATATGTTATAAATGGTTTGTATATCATAGAATGACTTGCATACATCAATATTAACAACATATATCTTAGCCCAATGTTTTTTTGTTACCAAAATTTGCTAACACATATATGGCAAGTTTATGAATTTGCGCAATGCCAAACACTAGCGGGTACTGTTACTTGGCATTTCTCATAAATTGCTTCAATAACCTGGTAAAAAAGTTGTACAAATTAAGACAAAAAATATAGATACTAACTTCAGAAAAAAGTATCAAATTCGAGGACTAAATACATATTTAAACTTTCAAAAAATCTATAATAACACATTGATTCAATTAATTTTTTAATTACTTTTTTTAACATAAGTAATAACACGATATAAATAGGAATAATAATAACAACAATTACAATAATAGTGATAGTAAGAAGAAGACGAACACAATACTAACACAAGAATTAACAGGTTTGCACAAGAGATCCAACAAACCATATAGGCCCAACATGAAGGGCTTGTGAAAGACTAATGATAAACCTTACTTTCTCTACAGGCAATCAAAGATTGGGACATTGTTTAACTGATAGCCTTCAGAATCCCATCACTTAGCTTCCGATTGTCCACTGTAAGAATCTTTGAACGCTGTCAAGCCCACAAAGCTCCTTCACAACAGGCATGATTGCAGGTACCTCCAACTCAAATGTTGAACTAGACTCGTCTCCTCCCCATGAATGAAGTTGTTCCCTGGCTTCTTTTATAGCTGCTCTTATAGCACAGTGTACCGAAACTGCTAGCGTTAACGGCGGCTCTCCCGAAGCTGCAAAGGAACAAATTGTTTGATGATTGCAGTAAGAACCGGATCCCATCTTTTACATACTTACATGCATGCATACATAATAATTGTTTGATGAAAAAATCCCAACTTGCCTTTTGATGAAAGTACACGATGATTATGATGTCCACTGTTGAGGATTTCTACATTAAACTGCTTAGGTATAGTGTCCACTGTGGGGATCTTATAAGTCCATGTGCCTTCTGCAGTCACTAATCCTTTAGAATTTGTAGGATATTCTTCAAGCATAAAGAACCCTATTCCTTGAACAAATGCTCCTTCAATCTTATAGGGAAAAAAAAAAGACCCAAGAAACTTGTTAGTCAATGCTTGAATTTAATCATGATTGCATGTAAAAAAGAAAAAAACCCAAATGTTGCAGGGCATTGAAAATCATATAAAAGATCATAACCTGTCCTAAATCAACAGCAGGATTTAAGCTTTGGCCGCAATCATATATGATATCTGTTTGTAATATTGTGGTTTGCCCTGTTAAAACGTCTATCTCCACCTGCAATGCCACATCTTCATTATTAGGAATTAGTTTTTGAGATTCTGCAATCGATAGAAGATGAACGAGACATGTTTAATTGACCAGCTCTGGAAAATTCGCCTTGAGGAAAACTGCAAAGAATGAATAAAAGAAGAATCAGATCCGTTGATATACTTGCCTCACTCACTGCAGCACCATAATTCAAGTAACTCAGGGATGAAATGTCTGGTACATAAAACGAAATTGCTGATAAGTTCACGGAACTGTTATATGCCTGTATGTGGTTAGATTAAAAGAGTGAAACAGGAATCATCAATATCTATGAACAAAGTATCATCAAGCAAGTATATGAAGAATTAAAACAGTAGAAAAAATATAAGCATGTTTCAGGGTAGAACTGAGACCCTCTGCTGAAATAATTAAGGAGGCCAATAAGGCTACTCTTAAACCTCGGTACTATATTTGACATCGCCATACTTTTCCTTTTCGTTCTAAAATTATCTGCAACATTTCAGCATCTTAATGTCGAACTGTATATTTGTATAGAGCCATGAAGAGCAAAGAGATTTGGAGCAATTTAGCGGTAATGTTTCCATAAAAAAAATCACCCAAATTTCGAATTCTAATCAGAAAACTAAATAAATAGATCGTAGAATCAATGTCCAAGCCTTTTCTCTCAACATATGATACGAAATGAACATAGACCTTGAGTTTAACAAATACCTGGAGAATCAATGTCTCCCATTTTATAGATCCCATTTGCTCCACCAACCTTTCCTTGAAAGCTGTCAGTCGCTCGACTAAGATATCACAGCAACGTCTAACAGCTTCACAGCTTGATTCTGACGTTGTACTTCCAGAAGTGGTGCCACCTTGAATTAAACTCAAGGTATCAGTTTGTATGACCCTCACCTTCTCCAAAAGTTCGTCAGTTCCACCACATTGGATCAAACTAAGAGCGTATGCTGTCATCTGTTTCACCTTCGTCCAAAGACCCTGGCCGAGCTCAATGCCTCCAACTTCAACTACAATCGATCCATCACATAGAATGCTTACTTTCCCTGGGGTTGCTTTCAAGGTCACTTCATGCACGATAGGGACTCGAGAGATTCCCCTTTTCCGCCATTTATTACACCTATTAAACTGTTTCAACATTTCAATCCTATGGTAAAAGCTTGAAGACGTTCCCAACTTATTCCATATAGAAGGTAAAGTACACTCCAATGGTTCACCGGCACTGTTCTTGAAGAACAATTCAAGGCTTTCGTACTTGTGGAGATTAATACTTCTAACTGAATCAACATCCAGGGAAAGAATGGATGCCACATTTTCTATTATAGCTTCAGCAATGAATGATCCCTGCACTTCCCCGGGGGCCCTCATCGATGATCTGCTCGGACGGTTTGTTTTACAAACCTTTATATCGAAAGCTAAAGCACCCCAGTTGTACTTCCTTAGTGAACCGAACACATGATTTGGCAACAATGGACTTATATCAACTGAAATCCCTGCATCAATTAATATGTTGAGTCTTAATGCTGTAATCTTCCCATTACCTTTGAATCCTACACTGTAAGTTATCTTCATTGCTCCTGCCATTATCATATCAGTCTGGCGATTGACATACATCCTGACCGGACGCTGTAGTTTGTAAACAGCAAGTGCACATGCTGTAGAAACCTATAACATCACATTGTAACAAGTCTGATGCTCACACTGAGTACGATTTAACATATATTTAGCTGTAAATAAGACAAATAAGAAAACACATAATGTTACTCACAGGCATCGCTTTTATGGCCTTTCCACCAAATCCTCCCCCAACCCTTCTTGTTATCACACGAACATTGTGTCCAGGTATTGTACTGTGCGCGAGCTCAGGGCATTGACTAGAACTGTAGACGATCATGCAGTTGTCTTCATCTGGCACAGCAAGAGCTGCTTGCGTCTCCATGTAGAAATAATATTGTGATCCAAGTTTGATCTAGTCCCATGAATTCAAGTTAGAATGTCTTTAAAGAAATAAGCCTATATGAATCTATTTTCTTGGTTATGTTTCAGGAAAATGCAAAGTACGGTCTCTAAAAAGAGAGTTAAGCTGAGGTGTTAAGCTTTGGCCTGCAATGCAACAGCGGACCTGTATTGAAGCTGAACCAGTGGAGCAGCAGCATTTTGTTCATTTTGTTCATTTGTAACATGCCTTAGTTGCTTTGTAATTTGACTTCAAGTTAGTAAGATTTGTTGTTGATTTGAATTTGATGTAATGGCTGATATGTCAGCTTCTTTTGTGTGTAATTTAAGCTAAGTTTTAGTCAAATATTAGTAGGAGTAGTTACATATTAGGTAATTATCTTGTATCATATATGTTTCTCAACTCAATGAAAAGGTGTGAGATCATTTTTTCAGTTTTTCTTCTTGTTCAATCTTTCTTCTTCTTAGTTTCATTTCTCCTTTGTTTTCTATCAAAAACACCAACAAATGGTATTCAGAACCTGCCATCTTTGAGGGCCTCTGTTGTTGGTAGCTTTCTTTGTGAAGAAAACTTGAAAAGGAAGAAACTAAAGCTGTTGTTGTTTGTTGTTGCAAAATGAGCTTTACACCACCACCACCACCTGTTTTTGTTGGGGAGAACTACCACATTTGGGTAGTAAAGATGAAAACTTACCTACAAGCACATGACTTGTGGATTGTGGTCGAGAATGACACAGAACCAGCTCCATTTTCACAAATTAGGCAGCATAGTGAAGAGTGTGCCAAGAAGCACAAAGTAATGGCATGCTTGCAAAATGGTGTATCTAATGTGGTTTTCACTCAGATAATGGCTTGTGACACACCAAATCAAGCATGGGAGAAGTTGAAGGAAGAGTTTTTGGGGTCAGACAAGACAAGGCAGCAATAACTGATCAACCTCAGGAAAGATTTTGAGAACTTGAAGATAAGGAGTCTGAAACAATCAAGCAGTACTCTGATAGGATAATGGCCACAGTCAACAACATTAGGTTCCTTGGAGATGATTTTAGTGAGAGCAGAGTTGTTGAGAAGGTAATCACAACTCTCCTTGAAAAATTTGAGTTAAAGATCTCCTCATTGGAGGACTCGAGAGACTTATCAACCATCTCATTGTCTGAGTTGATAAACTTTCTATATGCACTCGAGCAAAGAAAGGTCAACAGGTTGGAAGAACATTCAGAAGGAGCTTTCGAAGCAAAAGCCAAATAAAGTTCGAGCTACAAAGGGAAGAAACCGTGGCTTGATAAAAGGGAGAAACCAAAGAGGGATGCAGGAAAGAAGATATTTCCACCATGCATTCACTGCAAAAAGTCCACATATTTGGAGAGATACTGCTGGTACAGACTTGATATTCAGTGTAGGAGCTGCAAATAGTTTGGTCATATTGAGAAGGTGTGCAAGAACAAAGGAAGGGCACAAACTCAGCAGCAAAATCAAGCTCAGGGTACTGAGGATATTTAAGCTCAGGAGGAGCATGTTTTCACTACCTCCTGTTTTGTAACCTCAAGCAAAGTCAAAAGAGACTGGTTAATAGATAGTGGCTGCACTCACCATATAGCATCTGATGAATAGTTGTTCAAGGATCTCAATAGAAGTTTTTCTTCCAAAGTCAGGATTGGAAATGGAAACCTAATTAAGCCAAAGGCAGAGGCAATGTTGCAATAAGCATACTGTCAGGTAACAAAATAATCTCAGATGTCTTTTTTGTGCTTGATATAGACCAAAATCTGCTTAGTGTTGGTCAATTGATTGAGAAGGGTTATTCACTTGTTTTCGAGAATAACTCCTGTGTTATTGAGAACACATTTGGTTAAGAACTAGTCACAGTGGCTATGATTGATAGGTGCTTTATGCGGGATGTGAATCAGTTGGAAAAGAAAGCATATACTAGTCTTACTGATAAAGCTAGTTAATGGCACAAAAGGCTAGGCCATGTCAATTATAAATCACTTGATTTGCTGCACAAATTGAACTTGGTTGAATACATGCCCAAGATTGAAGTTAGAGGTAATGTATGTGAAATTTGCCAGCTTGGGAAGCAAGTGAGATTGTCTTTTCCAGTTAACAAGGCATGGAGAGCTCGAGATAAGCTTGAATTGGTCGATACTGACATTTGTGGACCAATGAATACCTTTTCTTTGAATGACAGTAGATACTTTGTACTGTTCATAGATGATCTTACTAGGTTCTGCTGGGTCTATTTTTTGAAACTAAAGTCTGAAATGTTTGAAGCATTCAGCAAATTTAAAGCCTTAGTTGAAAATCAATTAGGCTGCAAGATTAAGGCCTTAAGATCAGATAATAGGACTGAGTACCTGTCAGAGAAGTTTCAGAAGCTGTGTGAGTAGGCTGGAATTCACCATCAGTTGACAACCATTTATACTCCTCAGTAGAATGGAGTGTGAAAGAAAGAATAGAACAGTACTCGACATGGCTAGATGCTTACTGTTTGAAAGCAAATTGCTAAGCAAATTTTAGGCTGAGATTGTGAACACTTCAATATATCTTCTCAACAGGTTGCCAACTAATGCTATCAACGATAAAACTTCTTTTGAAGCTTGGTATGAACTCAAGCCAACAGTGTCACACCTAAAGGTGTTTGGTTGTGTCTGCTATACTCTCATCCTAGCTGAGAAGAGAACCAAACTTGAAAGAAGATTTGTGCCAGGGATCTTTGTTAGTTATAGCAGCACAAAGAAAGGCTATAGGGTGTTTGATCCCTTGACAAAGAAGATCATGGTGAGCAGAGATATGAAATTTGACGAAGAAAGAGTATGAAATTGGAATGGCACAGATGCAAGCTTGAGTGAGGAAGATCAGCAAGACAGAAATTTGCAACTAGCTGAAGAAGGGCCAATTGATGATAATTTTGATGATACACCTATGAGAGGCACAATAAGCATCACTGATATCTATCAAATATGTGATGTTGCAATACTTGAGCCTACTAATTTTGATGAGGCTGCTAGAGAAGAATGTTGGAAAAGGGCCATAGAAGCTGAAATAGAGATGATACACAAGAATGATACTTGGATATTGGTTGACAGACCAGACCAGAAGAGGGTTATTGGTGTGAAGTGGGTGTTCAGGGTCAAATACAATGCTGATGGGACTCTAAACAAACACAAGAAAATACTTGTAGTGAAGGGATACAACCAATAGTATGGGACCGATTTCATGGAAACCTTTGCTCAAGTTGCAAGGTTAGATACAATAAGGCTTCTGTTTGCCTTGGTTGCTCAAAAGAAATGAAAAGTGCACCAATTGGATGTCAAGTCTAATTTTCTGAATGAGTTCCTCAAAAAAGAGATCTTCATTGAACAACCAGATGGATTCAAGGCTTCTAATTAAGAGCATAATGTCTACAAGTTGAAAAAGGCCTTGTATGGTCTAAAGCAAGCACCAAGGGCCTGGTATGACAGAGTTGATGAATATCTATCTAGGCTCGGGTTTGAGAAGAGTATCAATGAGCCTACTCTTTACGTGAAGAAGTCTGAAAGTGAGACCCTGCTGATTGTGTCACTTTCAGCAAAAGGAAGCTGATTGAAAAATTTAACATGCAGATGCAAGATGTTTTTGAGATGACTGATTTGGGCGAAATGGCTTACTTCCTTGGCATGGAAGTAAATCAATCTGACCATGCCATCTTCATAAGTCAGTAGGCTTTTGCCTTGAAAATCTTAAGCAAATTTTGCATGTCCAACTGCAAAATTGTTAGCACACCAGTGGCTCAAGGTGAAAAATTAACCAGCAGTGGCAATCATGAAAGGGTTGATGAGAAGGAGTATCGAAGCCTGGTAGGTTGTTTGCTCTACTTAACAGCTACAAGGCTTGATATCATGTTTGCTGTTAGCCTCCTGTCCAGATTCATGCATTGCTGCGATGTTGTTCACTTTAAAACAACCAAAAGAGTTCTCAGATATGTGAAAGGGACTTTAAATTATGGAGTGAAGTTTGAGAAGACAAAAGAGCTTAAGTTGATAGGGTATTCTGATAGTGATTGAGCTAGATCAATTGATGATATGAAAAGCACTTCTGGCTACTTCTTCACTTTTGGCTCAGGGGTCTTTTGTTGGAGTTCAAAAAAGCAACAAACCATTGCTCAATCAATAGCAGAAGTAGAGTACATTGCAGCTGCTACAGCTATTAATCAAGCCATCTGGCTTAGAAAGCTCTTATGTGATCTCAATGAAAACCAAATTGAAGTTACTGAGATCAGAGTTGATAATCAGTCAGCGGTTGCCATAGCCAAAAATCCAGTATTTCATGGCAAGACCAAGTATTTCAAGATTAAATTTCATTTTGTTCGAGAGGCTAAACAATCAAGGGAAGTGAATCTGATTCATTGCAGCTCAGAAAACTAGATAGCTGACATTCTAACTAAGTCTCTCGGTGCTATCAAGTTTGATTCCTTAAGAAGAAGGATTGGTGTTTGTTGCATACAGTCCAAGGAGGAATGTTAAGCTTTGGCCTGCAATGCAACAACTAGGGATTTAAATTGCGGTCCGTTACCGAAATAGCTGCCGTTATATAGCGGTAGCGGCACCATCCGAAACCGCTATTGCCGAAACCATTATTTATGTTTTACAATAAGTTGTGTGAATTTTTGTGAATTTTTAAAAAAATTCACGACCGCTATACCCGCAGTGACCGCAATAGCATCCGTTATGTCCGCAACCGCGAGTAAAAGCAACGCGACCGAAAACGCAGCCGCGACCGCAATTTAAATCCCTGGCAACAACAGACTTGTATTGAAGCTAAACCAGTGGAGCAGCAGCATTTTGTTCATTTGTAACTTGCCTTAGTTGCTTTGTAATTTGACTTCAAGTTAGTAAGATTTGTTGTTGATTTGAATTCGATGTAATGATTGATATGTCAACTTAGTCAAATATTAGTGGGAGTAGTTACATATTAGGTAATTATATTGTATCATATATGTTTCTCAACTCAATGAAAAGCTGTGAGGTCATTTTTTCAGTTTTTCTTCTTGTTCAATCTTCCTTAGCATTCAGTTCTTAGTTTCTGTCAAAAACACCAACATGAGGCCTATGGTACAGAAACGTGTTGAACTTAGGCTGAAAGAAGGGTGAAATATTATAATTACCTCAGCCGAGTGAATTTGATGATCAGCTTCAGCCATTCCTTTAGAAAAATCGCCAACCTGTTCAGAGTAAAGGGAAGAAGGGACCTCAAAAAAGCTACATCTTTCAAAAGCCTCTTCAACAGATAATATTGGATCTAGATTCTCCTTGTCATAATCAATCACTGCAAGGTTGGCAGCCATGTCTGCATTTCTCTGTGTATCTGCAACCTGAGATGATCATTTAAATGATCAAGCTTTTTAAAATGTCATTTTGATGATGATATTAGACATACAAAAGGCTTAAAACAAGGAATTACCACCAAGGCAATGTGTTGACCAGCGCATTCAGTGAGCTCATCTGCATATAATGGTTCAGAACCAAACATGGTCTGAGCCCCTATATTTTGCCCAGGAATGTCTTTGGAAGAAATGAGCTTGATGACTCCATCCATTGATGATCCAGGCTTAAATTTTATGTCCTTCACCCATGCTAATGGCTCCGTGCTGTAAATAAATGCTCCGTGTACGCAATTGCTTGGAGATGGAATGTCATCCACATAAACAGCTTCACCTACAAATTTATGGTGGGTGAGCAACATTGACAATATTCTATTGTAAAGTGCATGCAGAAGGTAAATGAACCTCAGGTATGAAAGCTCAAACAATAGTGACTTTCATTAGGAAAACTTTGGAAACATTTGATCAATAGTATCCACTTGTGAGTGTATTTGGAAGACCATATTTGGACATGAATACACATATTCGGAGTAACATAGCAAAGCAGCAGTTACGTTTAACATTTAAATAACAAGGTATTATCACAAAAAAGAATATATATAATTGAAGGATTAAAGAGTGAATCATTTTTGTCAAAAAAGTTTTTCGTGTTCTGCTTTCTAACCATTTTTGAAGAAACATAAAGCAATTAAAAACAGTAAAGAACAAGAAGCAGCAATGTAAGAAAACCAAAGTTGGCCCTGAAAATTATTAATGGTCAAACTATGACTGCTAGTGCTAGATCATTCAAGGAATAAGAGCTAAGATGTAACAAACCAGAAGCTTGGAGGGTAGCTCCAACTTTTTTAATAGGCTCTCCAACAGGAGTATATTCTTCACGTAACTGAACCACCTGCTTTGCAGATAATAAACAAAGTTGAGAATTTGGTTTGATCAAGCTGGTTAGAATCCTGTTTTCCTTTGAAATCACTGAATGGCAAAGCTTTATTATCTCCATCAGACCAAAAGCTGGAAATCTCAGCAGGGTTCTTAAGTAAGGGGTATAGAAAATCGAAGAGAAAGCCAATGGCCAAGCTCAACCGATAAGCCGGATGGGAGGTACCATCATCAGGCACCACAGTAATTTCAAGTATTTTAATGGCCTCATATAGAACACTGGTGTTTAGAAACTTTGCTGATAGAAACTCTTCAACGTTCCTTGCTCTAATGGCATGTTTTGTTCCATAAGCACCAAATGTCAATCGACAGTGATTTAGCATAATTCCAGCCTTACTAAGAGAAACCTCAGCCAGGAAAGCGCTATTCATATAGGGAAGTGCATTTCCAATAGGGCGTGGTGCGGCTCATACGTCTCAAATAGCAACTTAGTGTAGCCTTGGGAAGAAATATCCACACTTAACCTCCAGCATGGAATTTTAATGGCTAAAAGAACTCTTTTGGAATCTAACGGAGGCCTCCCAAGAAACTCCTCCAGCATGATACTTTCATGCCTTTGATCAGTCAAGATATCAACCATTGCATCCACAGAAAGTAGTATTGTGGCAATATCTGATGGAAAGTGTTTCCTTTGGGCCATCATCAGGTTTCCACCTATACTAGCTGAATTCCTTAGGAACCCTGAGGCAATCTTTTCCATACGATCCGCAAGCTTTCTGAACACAAGTTTACCTTCTTGGCTGAACAGAGGTTCATTTGCTTCCTTCAAAGTTTCAATGGCCTTGGAAATTGTCACTGCTGCTCCAATTTCAATCCCAGTATGATCTTTCTTAATGATTGAAAGCTCTGGAATGTATCTTAAATCAATATACTTGTTGAAACGTATTAGTTCCTTATAATAGCCCATTCCCGTGTTACTGACAACTATCTTCCTTGACGTTTCATTGTTCTCATCATCCATTTGCAGTAACCTTTGAAGATGCTGAAGACTAACTAGACTATACCAATAACATGCTTCAGATTCCATATTGAAACCAGCCTTGGTTTTATTCTTCAGAAACTCAGGAAACACACAAGTTCCATTTCCATGGCTATACGGAGGTAATCTCCTCAGCTTTACTTCATCATATTCTCCTTTTTTCCAAAACGAATTAAGTCCCAAATCCTCCATATCAACATCGGTTGCGAAAGTTTTACAGGCATCAACAATGGGACGGTAACCGGTACAGCGACAAAGATTGCCTGCAATAGACTTTTCAGCTTCAGGAACTGTTAGCTTGGAGAATCCAGGACGTGGTCTATCAGACTTATCGGCATTGACGAGGGCTGAATAAAGAGAAACACACATTCCTGGAGTGCAATAACCACATTGAGAAGCATGGAAACCACTGAACCTTTCCTGAATAGGGTGGAATCCATCCTTGCTATTTCCAATTCCCTCAGCTGTTGTGATTGAACATCCATTGACACTGCAAAGTAGTGTCAGGCATGAACTCACAGTAAATCCTCAACCTTGTCAAGGAAAGGGTCGTATTTGGACAGCAGAACAACACAGGCACCACATCCTCCTGTCAAACAAGAAAACAGTCGGATGTTAGTACAGAAGTGGCTCAAAAAATGTGCTCCAAGAGTGAACTTTGGAAGCTTAGAAGTAAGTCAGGGATAAAAGGTTACACCCAATGCAGCAAAACCATGGCAACAATCGAACTATGAAAAGCGATTAAGCCATTAAAGATGTTTAGGAACTTTTAACATCGATAATTGATAAAATTTTCCAATAAGAAAGAGAAAGACAGACCTTCACCACAACCAAGCTTGGGACTTTTGAAAGATGTCTGATAACGCAAGAACTCGAGCAAAGTAGTAGAAGGGTCTACTTGGAAGAGCTCAAACCTCTCTCCATTAACAGCAAAAACTAAACTTTGCTCTGTTCTCTTAGTTGTAGTTCGTGTATGACTATGCTCACCCATTTTTCTCTGAGCCCTCCTGAAACTATCACTCAACTGATCATGCATGAAAGATACCTTAATTATAAAACAAATAAACAAACAAAAGTGCGAGAAAGGTGCTATAACATCTGGTAAACAAAATACCCTTTTAAGAAAATTGAAATTGAAGATGCAGTTTGCCGAAACCAAATATAAATAGAAAGAGGTCGAATAAATATATATTTTAGATTCAAATTCACACGCAACTTGTTTTTAAGTGAAGTATCAAAATTTAATCCAGTTTGTAGTTGTAATACTTGTGTTGATGCAACTAAATTGGGGAGAGTTTTGATCCAAGGATCGTTTAGAGATGATTCTGCTTCAAGGGCTTTCTAAACTTAATCTTGAAAAACAAGTTTAGCCATTTTCTATCGGCAGAACAAAATCATAAGGCACTTTTCTTCAAAAACGGGTTTGACCTTTCTTGGGAAAACGGTTTTGATCTCTTTTCTTCAATTGAAGAAGATCAACAAGATCAAAAGGTGACTTTCTTTTGAACTAATACGGTGTTTTTCCAAGATTTTTTCAAGTTCTCAGATTTCTTCTTCAAGTTGTTTAGATTTTGGAGAGGATTTTGAGTATTAAATCTTTCTATAAGAGAACTTTAGTTTTGAACTTGGGTAAAGTGATTTAGAGGTGATTCCTTTTATAATACTAGTCATTTGGGTAAAAGAGAGTCGTTGTGAAATGTCTTTATTTGAAGTGATCCATAAATGTTTGGACTCATTTATTTATTATTTATCTAACATTAATATAAATTATTTAATATTATCACTTAATTAAATTAAATTTTAGTAGTGATCTATTAATTAATTTAAATTAATGTCCAAATATTTTTTAAGAATTTTTTTAAACCAGTAATAAATTTATTTAAAAAAAGTAGTTTTTATTACTATAATTTTATATCTCTGCGCTCTCTCTTCTACATTCAAACATTTCATTTTGTGGTAAAGGCAGAGCTTATGTATTTCAGTAAACCAGCGTTGAAGAACAACAATTCAAGTCGGAGTAGACTATTTAGGTGTTATTAAGTTGCCCACACATGATAATTAGTTTATCTTACTTCGCTAATTGGTCCAAATTCAAAGAGAATTTTGAAACCTCATATGATTTTCTTTTATTATGCTGTTACATTTTATGAAAATATATTTTGATTTTTTTTTTGAAAGAAAATGAATTACATCAATTACATAAAAGTAATGATATCTTTATCTTTCTGAAGCAACTCAATAATCTCCTTAGGAGCTTCCTCAAAGACCTGTAAGGATGATTTTCAGTTCAAACTAAGTTTAGCCAACCGGTCCGCCACCGAATTCCGATCCCTCGATATATGAGTGATTCTCCATTGGCCTTCCGACTTCATAATGCGCTTTGTCCCATTGAGCACCGTAATCCCTTGCTCCTCCATATCCGTATCAGTCAGAGCTTGGGCCACTTCCAAGTTGTCTGTATGAATTATTAAATCGTTAAGTTTGTTGGTTTTTATCTTGCAAGTGAATAAAATAATTGTTGGAGTAATGGATCATTAACAAGTACAATTTACTCATTCACATACTTTATTGTAGACCACACACTCTCTAACAAATTTAGTCATTAACACTTATATATGATATCAATTTAGTCGTAATTTTAAATAATCTAACAAATTTAACCCTTTATATTTGTAAATTCTATCAATTTAATCCTCAAACACATCTTCATCATAAACTTATCCAAACAAGAAATAATTTAAATAAAATTTTATGAACTGAAATAATTTTCTTGTAATTATGAATTGAAAAAGAAAGAAAATATAGAACCATGTTTATGTTGTCCTAAAAGAAATAGTTATCAAATTAACAGTCTATGAATATGAATTGGTTCAGTGTTGAGATACTCTTGAATGCATTGCTCCAAATCTCATTTTAGCTTTGGATTATACAAAAATGAAAAGAAAATATAGAACCATGTTTCTACTATAATGATGGCAAATGTATTTCCATATAAGCTGAAATTGTTTGCTGCTTTGAAGTTAAAAAAAGAAGAGAAAAATGGTGGAAAACAAATTCGACGATGCTAATCTAAAATGAAGCTTTTAATCAATGAAACTATCCATTGCTATTTTAATGATGCTTAAAATCTGGGTTTACTCTTTTATTTCTAAATAAAAATTACCAAAGGTTAAATTTATTGCATAATTGATAGAATGTGTAATAATTAATGATTAAATATGTTATTATATCAATTTAAAAAAAAGACCATGCCATAATATTTTA
This sequence comes from Gossypium bickii, assembly GCA_025503065.1. Taxonomy (NCBI): domain Eukaryota; kingdom Viridiplantae; phylum Streptophyta; class Magnoliopsida; order Malvales; family Malvaceae; genus Gossypium; species Gossypium bickii. The sequence goes on from CP106719.1 coordinate 26,308,048, forward strand.
TTTAACAAAAAATTACTAAAACAAAATTGATTAAAAATGTTTGTGATGAAATTGAAAATTTTAATAATTTAATAACTAAAATAAAAATAAACTAATAATTGAATTGCAAAATTATCAAATAGTCACATTCTTCACGCAGACAACTGGAGTCGAGACAAAAGTTGATTTATTGGATACACGTTAGGTACATGTGGATTTCAAGACAAAAAAAAATTAGATATAGTTTGAAGTTTTGATTATTTTAAAAAAAATGGAGTGTTTTTAGTAAGGGAAAATATTGTATGAAACGAGGATATTATCCCTTTCCAATAGTTGTATGCCACATAAGTATTCTTATCCTGAATTTCAAGATTTTAATTTAGATTTGATTTTTTTCAGGATGAAAATGCTGACGTGGCATAAATCTATTGGAAAAGAGATACAGATGACGTGACGTCACTGTTTTATACAATCCTTTCTCTTTTAGTAAATGGACAAAAATGCATTTAAGAAAAATACTTTTTTGAAAAGTACGTTTTAAAAAAAAAATGCACTCTTCTCAAAACGCGTTTTTATTACATCCACAAATTTCCTAAATAATTAAAATTTTTACCTATATCTTTAATTTTTTTGTTTTGAAATTGACATACCCCTAATTTTACTTTTATTAATGTCAAGTATCTTTCAAATTGGTCCCGATTATTTAATAGCCAGTACATTTTGTAGTCACAACATGACAATTCTTTAATTACACTTATTTTATTTTTAGTTTTTCTTACGTTGTAAAACAATATTTATTTCAATAACAAGAAAATAAATTATAATTTATTTTTAACTTACCCCTAAATCAATAATATCTTGATCTCTTATTATGATAGAACTTTTTTATTATTGCAAATTATATTATATTGTTTATTTTTTTTTTCACTCTAAGCGAGTGAATTTAAACTATTTTTAAAAAAATGCTTAATGTGAAAGTGATATTTAGAACTCCGAATATTTGTCTTATTGGTAAAGAGTTTACCATATTCTCAATCTATAAGTTGTGTTTATATGATAGTTTAAATAAGTGTTGTATAAATGTGTAAGTTTGAAATTCTATTATATATATATATATGTATAAAGAAGAAGCAATATTTAAGTGTATATATACACACACCTATTTTCATTAACATGAACAAGTGTGGTGTACAGCCAGCCTCTGGACGGTATTTTGGGAATTTGGATTGTCCTAACCTAATCCAAATTCAAAGATTACATATATTACTAGATTTTGTCGCATTCATTATATGAGTAAAAGAAATATAACACCCCTTCTCAACTCGATCATCGGGTCCCAGCTACAGGATATCATATCCGTTGTTAGAGCAACTATCGTCAATTGTACAATGAATAAATCATTTAAACATTCAAACATACCACTAACACATTCATATCATGATATACAATCCTTTCCGAGTCTCAATCAAGCATATGAAAGCTTTTTTTGTCTATCCATGAAATAGGACCAAATTGCAGAGTTTCAAAAATTCAGGGCCGATGTCGTGACGTCACCTCCTCCGCGTCGTGACTTCACCAAAATAGTTTGTCACAATGTCACATACTGTCGACCTGCATTGCGACGAGAAAATGTGGTCATTGTGACGAGGACTCTATTTTTTATACAAATTAGGCCATTCAGTACCTCTTTCATGTCAACCTTTCAAACTCACCATTTGGTGCATTTTGCACAACATTTTCCTACACAAAAACATACCAAATACATGCCAAAGCATAGCATTTAACCAATTCCAACCATCCATTCTAATATTTCCACAATTTGGCATCAAACATATCAATTCAACTTATACCAATTCAGTCTACTCAACCATGTCTTTTAACCATTAAATACCATCATTTTAACCATGTAATTCATACTTAATTATGCCATTTATAGTGCCACAAGCATAGCTCCAAGTGTTACCAAAACATTTTTACTTAATAGGCATTAACCTTATTAAAACTCAAGCATTATAAATGATTTAAACTAAAACTATCATTTTCAGTTAACATATCAAACACTTATGTACATGCCACATAACCGAACTTTAACACGTTTGAAAGACTACCGAATTGATAACGGGATAATGTGAGCTTCTCGTAGATTCGATCAACACGTTCCGCAAGTTGGCAATCTACAAGGAAAAGGGAAAACAATGGGGTAAGCATTTTGAATGTTTAGTAAATTCATATGAAAATTACTCAACTCACCTTGACATTACAACAAATTAAGCAGTTAAACACATTAATATATAACATGGCATCCTTATACTTTCATATGCAATTCAGCATTACCACCAATAGGTTAGACCTTGCATAACAAGGACAAATAACTCAATTCATATACATATTCAACATTTTCATCATATATCAAATACTATCCATTTTATATTTAATTTGCATACATAAGTAATTCATTTCATGTTCAAATCATATCCAACATTTTCATTTTCATCATGTTACCATGTTCTCACCCAATAGGACTTTAGTAAACCGAAATTGAATACACAGAACTATAGTGCTCACACAAGTTGACAGTGATCAGGGCTGCCCAACAAGCTTTCATTGATGAATTGGCTCACAAGCTTTCATTTATAAATTGAGAATCCACAAAAAAATTGGATCTCAAATAACCATGTAAATCCATGATCATTTTCATATTTGACCATAATGGCATGTCATATGTATTTCAATCTTTTACTAAGTTCACCAACATACATGCACTGATAGACCTTGGGTCTACTCATTCTTACATCTGTGATAAGTTTGTGGTTGGGAAGAGTCTTAGAGTTGTCCCTACTAAGGCTAGCATGATACTTACCAATCCACTTGGTCAGAGTATTATGGTAAACAAGGTGGTAAATGACTGTTATTTGAGTTTTGGCAAACATGTATTTTTGGTGAGCTTAATGCTACTGAGTTTTCATGAGTTTGACACCATGTTAGGATTGAATTGGCTAACAAGACATAGTGCAGCAGTTGAGTGCAAGTCCAAAGATGTATTGTTACTGTCTGTCAATGGCAATAAGGTGTTCGTTTCAAGGGTGAAGTGTGATGTCACAAACATTTTAGTCTCAGCCATTACAGCTTAAAAAATGATTGCAAAAGGTAGAGATGTTTATTTGGCGTATATCTTAGACTCTAAGATGGTAAAGGAAGACTCTAGGCAAGTACCAGTTGTGAACGAGTTTCCAGATGTTTTTCTAGAAGAATTACCAGGGATACCGCCAAATAGAGATGCATTGTTCTCTATTGATGTAACGCTAGGGACTGTTCTTATATCAAGAGCGTTGTATAGGATGGCGTTAGTTGAATTGAAGGAGTTGAAAGCTTAGCTGAAAAAATTATTAGATAAGGGGTTTATCAAACCAAGTGTTTCACCTTGAGGTGGGCCAATATTGTTTGTTAAGAAGAAGAAGGATGGGACCTTCAAATTGTGTATTGATTATAGATAGTTGAACAAGGTGACCATTAAGAATATATATCTGCTGCCCAAGATTGAAGACTTGTTTGATCAATTAAGTGGAGCTAGAGTGTTCTCACATATTGATCTATGATCGGGGTATTATCAAGTCTAGATTAAAGGGGATGATATTTCTGAGGCTGTATTTCGCACTCATTTTGGGCATTATGAATTCCTAGTTGTAGCAGTGTTTTTGGATTTGATGAATGGAGTATTCTAGCCCTACCTCAATCATTGTGTGGTTGTATTCATTGATGACATTCTGGTTTATTTAAAGAGTGAAGCGGATCACAAAGAACACTTGTGGATAGTTTTGAATGTTCTCTAAGAAAACAAATTGTACGCCTAGTTCAACAAGTGTGAGTTTTAGATGAAGGAAGTTCACTTCTTGGGACATGTTATCTTTGCAAATAGGACTAAGGTAAATCCTGAGAAGATTCAAGTTGTACTAGAATGAAATCCGCTGAAGAACGTTACAGAGGTGTGCAATTTCCTTGGTCTGGTAGGGTACTACAGAAGGTTTATAAAGGGGTTTTTCATGATTGCAACACCATTGATGCGGTTATTGAGAAAAGATGAGAAATTTTTCTGGTCTAAAGAGTGTCAACACAGTTTTTATGAACTAAAAAAAAATTGATTGAAGCCCTAGTGTTGATTCAACTAGAATCGAGAACAAAATACGTAATGTTCACAGATGCATCTTTAAATGGATTGGGGTGTGTGCTCATGCAAAGAGGAAAGGTGAGTACTTATGTGTCATGCCAGCTCAAGCCTTATGAGAAGAATTACCCAACTCATGATCTGGAACTGGCTACCATGGTGTTGGGAGAAGTGTCTTATATTTTCAAACCACAACAACTTGAAGTATCTATTCACTCAAAATGAGTTGAACCTACACCGGCGATTATATATAGAGTTGTTAAAGGATTATGACTTGACCATTAAAAACAATCTGGGAAAAGAAAATTTTGTGGCTGATGCGTTAAGTAGAGAGATTGTTGCAACTCTGGCTTCCTTGAGAGTAAGAGTATGTCTGGTGAATGATGGGTCACTTCTTACCAAGTTAAGGACAAGCAAGACCTATTTTCCTTTCCCAAATATTGGAGTCCAGGACAAAGGATGCACAATATAATAAGATAAAGGAAAGTATAAAGTTTGGCAATGCAAAGAATTTCAGCTTGAGAAATAAGGGAAAGTTATGTTTTATGGGAAGGTTATATGTTCTCGATGAGGAAATTTTAAGGTAGGAAATCATGAAAGAGGTACACCAACAACCTTTTTCACTTCACCCAGGGAGTGTAAAGATATATTGAGATTTGTGGAGCTTATTTTGGTGGCTAGGGATGAAAAGGGAGATATCATAATTTATAATGAAGTGTTTAACCTATCAGAGAGTTAAAGATGAACATCAGGTTCCCTCTAGAAAGTTGTGTTCCCTTGAAATTTTAGAATAGAAGTGGGATGGGAGCAAGATGGATTTTATTTCGAGGTTTCCCTTAGTACACCAAAGAAGAATTTTGTATGGGTAATCGTTGAAAGGTTAGCAAAGTCAACACACTTTGTAGTAGTGCGTACACACTACTCATTAGAAAAGCTGGCAGAGTTGTACATTTCGGAAATAGTTCGCCTCCATGGTACTCTCTCATCAATGGTATCTGATCGTGACCCCAGATTCACATCAAGGTTCTAGAAGTAATTGCAGATGTCTCTTGGAACCAAACTTTGGTTTAACACTGCCTTCCATCCTCAAACTAATGGGCAATCAAAAAGGGTGATCCAAGTATTTGAATATATGCTTAGAAGTTGTGTGATTAACTTTGGATGAACTGGGAGAAGTACCTGGCTTTGGCAGAGTTTGCGTACAACAACAATTATCACGCCAGTTTAGGCATGTCACCTTTTGAGGCACTTTGTGAGAGAAAGTGTTTGTAACGCCCCAAAATTTCTATTTTTATTTCTGTGAAATCTTGACACAATTGTGTATCTACTTCAGTGGTTAAGTGTTCTGGGAGTGTCTGAGAGGTCCTAAGTTCAAACCCTGCCTTTGGAAAATTTTGATATTTTTGTAATCTAAGCCTTGTGTTTGGGGAGTGGGCTTATATTTAATTATTTGTAGAATCAAATTAGAATGTGCCTGTTGGTTCGAGTGGTATGGGAGTTTGAGTGTTGACTGGAGGTTCTGTGTTCGAATCTCTGCTCAAACACGGGTATTTATTTTTGTTTGATTCTACGCAGGTGTTTCAGTAGTGTTGAGTTTCTGAGAAGTGGTTGAGATTGGGTAGTTAATAGGATAAAATTTTGAGGTTCAGTGAAAGCCAAAAAACCCCACTGTCGTTGCCATACGGTAGTGTGGTAGGCCGTGTGCGATGACAAGGCTGTGTGATTGACAAAGGCCAGGCCGTGCGCAAGACACATCAGTGTAATGGATAGAGTGTGGCAGTGTGGGCCACACGAGTGTGTCGACCCATACGGGCACGCCACACGGGTGTATAGTAACTGGGCTAGGCCGTGTGATCCACATGGGTAAGGCCAATCTGGGCGTGTGGGCTTATATTACTAAAATTTTTTGTAGGGTCGCACGAGTCGTCCTAATCGTCTGTGGGCCTACCATGGGGTCGGTAAATGCTATCTAACCCTATAACCAAATAATCTGTTAGACTGAAATATAGTTATGAGCATGCCTATGTTTGTTTATCTGTTATTTGATTATGAAAGCATGTTAAGCATGATTTATTTGTTAATTTTGTATGCATGTTCTGTTATTGTGATTGGGGGGGATGATGTATATTAGAGGAAGTGTTCTGAAAGGTAGACTATGCCTAATATCTGGCAGCACAACTGCATTATATCTGATATGTGCCACATCAGTACATCATGGTGTGCAGGGCTGGGTGGGTGTTTTAAACCCCACATGGTGTGTAGGGATGGTCAGAGATGGCGTGTAGAGGATGGGGGTAGGATTCTAATATCTAATTTGTATATCTGTAACTGTATTTATATCTGAAATAGGCTTAGGCCCGAATCTGTATCTGACTAACATGTGCCCAGGCCCTATTGTGAATTTGACTGATTTGTGATATTTTGTATGTGTACATGCTTAACTCTGCTGGGTTGCACACTGAGTTTACGTAAACTCATCCCTTTTCTTTTTGTCTGTACATGTAACCCACAGTCTTAGGCAGATCATTGCAGCGGAGTACTCGACGATGACTACTTATTTTACTATTTTATTTTGTTTTTAGGTTATTAAGTTTTGGCATTGATGTTGTATTTTCTGGGACTTTTGACTCTTTTAAAATTTTGACGTTGGTTTTGGGTTTTTACTTATTTATAATTGCGATGGTTTTTCTAAAATCTTGAACGGATTTTCTGGACACAACATTTTTTACAAGCTTCAGCTACGAACACGTTTTATCTCTAAATGATTAAATGAAAGAAAACTTTGAAATTAATAATAACTCTAAAGGCTAATGAATTAAAAATGTTTTAACTTAACGATAATGGTTTTTCATCCCATTTCATGGGATACTTTCGGATTCGGCCATAACGTTTAGGTCGGGTTTGGGGTGTTACATTTAGTGGTATCAGAGCAAGGTTGCAAAACTAGGTTGTGAATTTTGGATTCCAAAATACGTTTTAAAGAATTGGTTTGCAAATGGTTTAAAAATATTTTGATTAAATATGTGGTACACCGAATCTCCGGCACCGATCCTGTAAGTATTTCTGTACTTAGTTAAAGTATTCTGAAACACTGCAGTTAATACTCTTTGAAACTGTACTAAGATAGTTAGAAAGACCGAAACCTTTGAAAATACTTCTGAATTTCTAATAAATTATGCATAAAATATCTGTTAACAAACATTGAACTGATGCATAATGTAATGTTTAATTTAAATAGTGTCGAGACAAAGTGATTTGAGATCACTAAATCGATTTAAAAAGTTAGAAAACTTTGTTAATCGATAATTATAAGTTAAGTGTGATTTTAGAAATATTTTAAAATTAGTGAATTTTGTGAACTAAAAGAATTAATTAGAAAAATTAGGCCAAAAAGCAGGTATTGAGACCTCGAATTCATAAAGTGAGCCATAAATATTTCTAAAAATATTTATGGAGTGTCATTAAGTTATTATTAAAGTTTAGTTGAGAAATTTTAACATTTGGGTAGAAAATTAAATGAAAAGGATTAAATTGAAATGAAAGTAAAAGTTAAATTATAGATTAAAAGAAATTATGAAGGACCAAAATGGCAATTATACCATTTTATATAGTTGAGGCGGTGTCACTTAGAAAAATCTGAGATTTTTAAAGTATATTATTATATTATATATTTATATTATATTATATTATATTATTATTATATTATTATAATATTATATTATATAATAAACAAAAGAAACAAAAAAAGAGAAGAAACAGAGAAGAAAAACGAAACAGAGAGCAGGGGAAAGAAAGAAAAAGAGAGAAAAGAAAGAAGAAAAGGGAAAATTAAAAGTTTGAAGCTTGGAAGTTTAATAGGTAAGTTAATTTAGCACATTTCTTCTAATTTTGATGTTTTATAAGTTTTAGAACAAAATTTTGATGAATTTAAATTGAGGTTTTTGGAGTTTTAAAGTTTTTGAACATAGCATATGATGAACAAAATGATGAATTAGTGGTTTAATTGAAAGAATTTGAAGTTAGAATTGGGTAAATGATTTAATTGTAAAATAAGCTATAAGAAAACTGTTTTGGGACAGCAGCAGTAGGGTAACTTTGAAAAATCACTAAAAATCTTAGAAGTGGAATTAGAAGCTAAGTAAGATATGAAATTAAAGCTTTTTGAGTCTATTTTCATATGAAAGAAACATAGAAAGTAAAGGAATTCTGTATTCTGAGATATTTATATTTTTGTGAGACAAGGTCAGAATGAATTTGGGTTCCCCTGTTCTAACTTTAAAAAATCATCAAAAATTGAATAAAAATAATTAGGGGTTTAAACTTATATGTTTAGAATCTTGAATGAGTATATTTTCAATAGAAATAAACAAGAACATCATCTGAATCTTGTATAAATAGATAATTAATTTTTAGTAAAGAAGGGTCAGAACTGCCAGACAGCAGAACAGGGGTGATTTTGATGAATAAACTGTACTAATTGGCTAAGCTAAAAATTCTGGAAATTTTATGATATGAATATATGTGAGTCTAGTTTCAGGAAAAATTAATGATTCTTCATTTGGAGTTCTGTAGCTCTGGAAATAAATAATTTAGTGACTATGACTCAAATGGACAGCTTTGAATATACTTATGAGTAATTAGTGAAATTATTGATAATGTTACTTATAGCATGTTATATACATTAAGGATATGGAATGGAGAGGAGGAGGAAAATATGTATGAATATTCAGCTAGCATGGTTAATTTGTAATGTTTTAGGCTCAGGGACTAAATTGAATAAAAGTAAAACTTTATGATTAATTTTGAAAAAAATGTGGAAATGACCAATTTGCATGAAATAGATTATTTTATTATTTAAAATTACAAAATTGAATGAAATTATTAATTTAAATTAAGATCGATTGAAAAATCGATGAAAATAGAAAATTTCCAAAGTGCCCCCGAATCTTGATATTTCTGCAAATTTAGCCAGGTAAGTTCGTGTAACTTAATTATGTGATATAAGGAAATGTAAGTTGATGGTACGTGAAATATTAATATGATGAATTAACTGTTTTATGTTTATGAAGAAACGGTAGGTGAATGATATTTATCATGATATGTAAATATGTGATTATCTTTAATATGTTAATACAAGGTAATTAAGTATGTTGAGACGAGTAATAAATTTAAGTAAGACATGACGAGAAAAATAAATATGTTTAAGGGACAATATGTTTGATTTTGATTGGTTTCAAATATTAAATAAAAATGAAATAAAATGTCTGATAAATAAATTTGTAATTCCGGTAATGCCTCGTACCCTATTCTGGCGTTGAATACGGGTAAGGGGTGTTACACATAAAACTCTTAATGTAGATAACTTCGAAATTACAATGAGTGCACAAAGTATCAGATGACGTGGTACTCGAGGCCTAGGTAGAGGCCGTAGGGGGTTCAAGCTGAGTTCTCATATCTGGGCAGCATGTCAAATCTGGACACTAGTGAGACACCAATGTCGCTTGCTACCGAGAATGGGTCTCAGAGTCATTCGGTCGGGGATGACGCGTTGTCCCTGGCCATGCTGAGGATTTTGGATAGGGTCGCTGAACCCATTCTGGTTCTGAGGGTCGTGGGTTAGTAACTGAACGACTCCGGTATAATGGTGTTGAGCTGTTTAGGGGTGTCACTGGAGTCGCCCCTAATGTGGCCGAGTATTGGTTAGGGGCCTCAGAGAGGATTATGAATGATTTGGACTGCATTCCTGAATAAAAATTAAAAGGTGCAGTCTCTCTGTTTCGCAATGAGGCGTATCAGTGGTGGCTGACGGTTGAGGAGGGTACTCAGCTTGATCGATTGAGTTGGGACTTCTTTAAGACCACCTTCTAGAGTAAGTACATGGGGGCGAGTTATGTTGATGCTCGTAGGCGTGAGTTTTTGAATCTCACATAATGTGCCAGATCTGTGGCTGAGTATGAGGCTGAATTTATGAGGTTGAGCCGCTACGCTTGAACCATGGTGGCGTTTAAGTACTAGAGATGCGTTCGGTTTGAGGATGGTTTGAGGGATAAGTTGAGGGTCTTAATTGCTCCACAGAGGGAGCGAGAGTTTGCTGTACTGGTGGAGAAAGCTAAGATCGCTGAGGATGTTAAGCGCGTGGAGCGCCATAATAGGGATCAAGAGAAAGGCAAGAAAAAGAGGGAGTCGGAGCCCTCTAGTTCTATTCTGAGGCCTAAGAAAAAGTTTAGATCTGATGGGCCAGTTAGAGTGGTGCCCCCTGTTGTTCCTACTGGGTTACAGCCATTCAGAGACTGTGGGAGACACTATCCAGGCAAGTGCTGGAGGAGGATTGAGGCATGTTTGAGGTGTGGGTCTTTTTAGCACCGTATTAGAGAGTGTCTATAGCGTACAGATCAAATGCAAGCTCTAGCTCTGGGTACTGTACAGTCTTAGCGAGTAGTTCAGCAGCCACTTAGGGGTCATGGACAGGCGAGGGGTGGTAACGGTTTAGGTCGTGGACAGAGAGCACCAGGCAGAGGTGCTGGTTAGACTGAGGTGAGGCAGCCTATTTTTGTTTTCACTGCACGTCGCCGAGAGGACAGATGTGCTCTTGAGTCATCACTGGTACATTCTTTATTTTGATGTACCTTACTTTACTCTGATAGACATAGGATCTACTCATTCCTATATGGCCTGTTCTGTTTCCGAAAATATAGGGTTTTCGGTTGAGAGACTTCTAGTGAGATTACCGTGATAAGTCCGTTAGGGCAGTCTGTTCGGGTTAGTAAATTGTATAAGGATGTTCCGTTAGAGGTGCAATGGGAGATATTTCTGGCTGATTTAATAGAGCTTCCGTTTAAGGAGTTTGACCTAATTCTGGGTATGGACTGGTTATGGAGCACCAAGTCAGTTTAGACTGCGCATCTAAGAGGGTCATTCTGAGGAACAAGGATGATATGGAGGTGCTTATGATTGGTGAGTGTCGAGACTATCTGTCGCATGTGATCTCCATATTATTAGCTAAGAAATTAGTGCGGGAAGGGTGTGAGGCGTTTTTGGCCTATGTCGGTATTTATGAATCTAAGGGTTCTTCTTTGGGAGATATCAGAACTGTGAGGTATTTTTTAGATGTCTTTTCTGAGGAGTTATTAGGATTACCACCGAATCGAGAAGTGGAATTTAGGATTGAGGTTCTTCCGGGTACAGCTCCAGTGTCTATCGCTCCCTATCGAATGGCACCGAAAGAGCTTGCAGAACTTAAGGCTCAACTGCAGGAGTTGTTGGACCGTGGCTTCATCCGTCTGAGTGTGTCTTCGTAGAGAGCACCAGTACTGTTTGTTAAGAAAAAGAATGGGACCATGAGGATGTGCATAGACTATCGTCAGTTGAACAAGCTGACTATTAAGAATAAGTATCCACTTCCGAGGATCAATGACTTATTTTATTAGTTCCGAGGGGTTCTGTGTTCTCTAAGATTGATGTTCATTCAGGGTATCATCAGTTGAGAGTTAAGGAGACTAATGTGCATAAGACTACATTTAGGACTCGTTATGGGCACTACAAGTTCCTAATAATGCCTTTTAGTCTGGTGAATGCTCCGGGTGCATTCATGAATTTGATGAATCAAGTATGATGACATTCCTAATAAGACTACATTTGGTGAATGCTCCGGCTACATTTAGGGAATCATCAGTTCGTTGTGGTTTTCATCGACGACATTCTAGTTTACACTAAGACTGAGGATGAGCATGATGAGCATATTAGAGTAGTGTTTTAAATTCTGCGTGAGAAGCAGCTTTATGCTAAGTTCAGCAAGTGTGAGTTCTCGCTACGTGAAGTGACTTTTCTGGGGCACGTAGTTTTGGCTGAAAGGATTCGAGTCAATCCTAGAAAGATTGAGGCTGTGTTGGATTGAAAATAGCCTAAGAATGTGTCTGAAATCCACAGTTTTCTGGGTCTGGTGGGTTATTATTGGTGTTTTGTGGAGGGTGTCTCCTTGATCACCGCTCCATTAACTAAGCTGCTAGGTAAGGGGGTTACATTTGTTTGGACAGATGCGCAACAATTGAGCTTCGAGAAGCTGAAAATTGTTCTGACTCAGGCTCCTATTCTGATACAGCCTGAATCTGGTAAGGAGTTTATGGTCTACAGTGATGCGCAGCATGTTGAACTGGGTTGCGTCCTAATGCAGGAGGATAAAGTTGTAGCTTATGAGTCCCGTCATCTTAAGACACACGAAGTGAATTATCCAACCCATGATCTCGAGTTGGCTACTGTGGTCTTTGCACTGAAAATTTGGAGGCACTATTTATATGGTGAGAGGCGTATCATCTATACCGATCGTAAGAGTCTCAAGTATCTCCTTACTCAGAAAGAGTTAAATCTTAGGCAGCATCTTTGGATTGAACCGCTTATCTCTAAATGATTAAATGAAAGAAAGCTTTGAAATTAATAATAACTCTAAAGGCTAATAAACTGAAAAGGTTTTAACTTAATGACAATGGTTTTTCAACCCATTTCATGTGACACTTCCGAATTCGGTCATAATGTGTAGGCGAGGTTTAGGGTGTTACAGTGTTGGTCACCAGTTTGCTAGTTAAAGCTTAGTGAGAAGAAGCTGGTTGGTCCAGACTTAGTCTGTAAAGTAAAAGAGAATATGTTGGTCATCAAGAACCAGTGTCAAAGGTAAAGAACCCGTAAAGTAGAAAAAGCTCTAAGTGAAGATTTCTATTGAGTTCCTTCGTATCTTTGTCTGTTATCTGTGTTATTTTGTTAAACCTTCCTCACTATATAACCAGGTAAGTGGCTTTAACATTTGGTTCCGATTCTCGTGTTTAAGGAGTCGATGCATGTAAGGGTAAAGACAATGAAACAAAATAAAAGTCATGCATGTTCATGGTATAAACACTCATTCTTTGGTGCACAAGTTTCTGTATCCAAAATGGTGTAAGGAGGTATCGGAGGGTTGTTACGTACATGAAAAAAAATAAAAGGATATTATATTTTGCCTCCGGTATGTCACTCTGGTGTAAACCATGATTGGTGAAAACTTGGTCTTGCGGGGGAACACTTATGTGTTCAAAATAAAAGGAGGGATGAATGGGGTATGGAGGTTATGACTAGTAAATATATTTGATGAGTGGTATAAAGATACAGGAAAAATGGTTCTTTGGAATTAGAATTATAAGCTAACATAAGAAAGGGAGTAAGGAAAAAATGGTGCATTTGTGTAAAACAAAGAGTTTACGTTGCATGAAGTGTAAACAATATGTTTAACTATTATAAAAGGGTAATCTGTGAAAGTGGCGTACACGCAGAGTAATTGTGTTCAACAGATAGTGTTCGCTAATAGGTTGCGTCTAATCGTGAGAGTATTTTTCAGTAGATACTTCGGATGGAGAGAGAATTGTATCTGTTAGATATGGAGTACTATTTTGTCACTTTAAGTCTTGATCTCTTAATGTCTGATGGTCCTTATTTTAGAATTATACTTCCTAGGAACTCACTAAGTTCTTATGAACTTACCTAGTTGTTTTCTTCTAATTTTCAGGTTCTTAGGTTGGACATTATAGTAGTAGGGAATCAGCCAAATTAGCAGCCTATTGTGAGCCTTCTCTTATCTTGGTGTAACATGAAATTATTAGGGTGTTAAGACTTTTGTTAGTTGCCACCAGTTGAAAATCATCAGCCTGTATTTTGGAAAATGGTATTTTGTAACTTTGAATGCTTATATGTAACCTTGCTGGCTTATTGACAAAGTTGGTTTTATGTGACACTGGAACAAAAAAATTGTGCAAGTGTACACAATCGTGACAAGTAATAAAGTGATAAATTTTGAGTATCGTCTCCACAGGGACTGTTAAGCACTTCTTTGTGAAAAAAAATTAGAACTTAAACAAATTGGTGTTGGAAAAATAATATAGGTTGAAAGTGTAGTGCAATTAAATAAAAGTGAATTAACTAACTAGTTTAATAAGCTAAAAATTATCTTAGTATGTAATTTAATGAACACAGGAAATTATGCAAGTATTAGGAGTTTATCACAATGGCATGCTTGTGTTAAAACAATCATCTTTCCTAGTTTAGAATTATTCATTTTGTTAAAAGATGCTACAGAGATTTTGTGGCTAAATTGATTATTTATTAACCCTAATCAATTTAGTAAAATATTTAACTTAATCAATTATTAAACCTATCTCGCATATTTCTATATTTAATAGAATTAAAATTTCATAAGAAAAACAAGTAACAAGGTTATGTAAGGTAATAATAGTTTTAGTATTATTACAAATTTAATATATACATGATTAAACATTATACCATACAAGTATTTTGTCAATTAATTAAAATCTTATTCATATTAATTAATTAATTCATACATTTCTTCACATTACATGTAACACCCCAAACCCGACCTAGAAGTCTAGACCGAATTCAGAACACTACATTGATCACCGAAGTGATCATGAGAAAATTTTACAAATCAAGTCGTTTAAAAATTTAATTCTGAAAACGTTTATCCCGAATCAATTCAAAAACTTTTAATCATTTAAATTCCCCAATATAACAATTACAAATGAAAACTTAAAACAAAGTTGTACCACAGTATTATGAAACTTTACAATCCAACTTAAGTGAATAACAATTAATACTGAAAATAAAAGCTTATACTTATTTCCACCAAGACTGTCCGAGTCCTCCGCGTACTGAGTCCAGCATCCAGAATCCAAAACTGTACTTGAAAGGGGAAACAGATGAGGGGGTGAGCTACTCGAGCTCAGTGTGAGACCAAAATCGGTTAAACTACAGAAACAGAAATAAAGAACTAGAAGTAGTTCAGAAGAACACATTTACAGACAGATAATAGTTAAGCGAGTTCGCCCAACATCAAACACACACCATATGTACCTTACAGTCATATAGAACAAACAGACACACCTAATCTCACGTGCTATTCAAATACAATTGCAACAGTTCACAAGTCAATCACACTATCACAATAACAGTTCAGTTAGACATTTGTAGAGAAAGTCTACAGAAATCGCATAGGCACACGTGCCTTTTAGTCGATCAGTAACACATTCAGTCATACTATCACATTCAGCCAAACTGATCAATCAGACATTTCAGTCGAATAGTATAGTCACATTCAGTCACATAGATTCATTCAGATGCATATGAGTGCAAATGAGTTATAAAATAACCCACCTATCTAGCCAACACACCATCTCCTTCCAACCCTACACTTACTGTGGGGATTTAATCAACCCACCCATCCCTGCACTCTGAGTAGGACCTCGAAAAGCCCATCTAACCTTATACTCTATGTCATTCTGGGATGCCCAGCAACGATGAGCATCAGCATTGTCCTCGACCCTCAGCGAATTGGGATCGCCCACGACCCTCTGGGAATTGGGGCTAACAGTGTGCAGATAAACTGCCAGTCTCATATATTACGCAGCAAAGTTAGCATATAAGCTGTACTGTACAATACGGTAAACCGCGATACAGACATGTATTATGAACTAGCAGATCCGATAATGGTACGTAGAGTAGCTAATGTACATGCGGTACAGGGCAATGCGGTAATCCGCTATACTGATGAGTTGTAGTAAAGCTGCCAAATCAGATAATGATACGCAGTGATGCTGACGTATGTGCTATACAGTGTAGTGCAGAAATCCGCAGTACAGTCAAATCATCTACGACCCTCAGGGTATTGGGACTTCAATATACAGTTAAACTGCCAAATCGTAAATCTTCCTTCTTTTCAAAATCCCAACACAAAATACTTTATATGCAGATGTATGTATACAAATATATATATGTAGATGTATAAATGCATAAACACCAATTCAGAATACAATTTTAGGCGATCATTGAAGCGATCCACTTACATCATATCCAATCGATTGTGAACGTGCACACTTATGCACCCAGATTCAGTACCTAGCATAGCACACATTCACTTACAAGCAGTACATAATTCGAAGTCAAAACAAAATTGCATTCACCCTCAATAAGCTTAGTCGAGGGGTTGGAACACATAGACTCACAACGACATTTGATTTGCCCTTAAATTAGAATCTGGCGAGTTAGGGCTACATGCCCGTGTGCTCTGATCGTGTGGAGCAATCCAGGCCGTGTAGGGATCTAAACGCCTGTGTGAGAGTTGGCATACGGCTGTGTGACAGAGGCACACAACTGTGTGACAGAGGCACACGCCCGTGTGGTGCAGGGACACGACCGTGTGAATAGGCCGTGTAACTTACTGTCTAATTTTCGTAATATTAGGTGCAAGGCAGATACGACCGTGTGAAGGTGTCACACACCCGTGTTGTAACACCCCTAACCCGTATCCGTCTCTGAATTGGGTTTACGAGGCATTACCAAATTAATCCCAACCCAGAATAGACATAAATATACATATATCAATCTTTACTACTATTAGCCGAAAATATCCAACACATATAATTAACCACATTATTCACAATTATCATGATCACATTCTCAAAATCATCCATACATTTCAAGATATGCCATGTGCATACATATGCTTCACTCTTGTCTACAACATTTCTTAATCTACTTACCCATAATATTAATAACTAATATGACAATTTCATTAGCAACATTTTTCTTGCTATATTCGGCATTTTCACTTACATATGATTATTCGAACATTTTATGCATCCATTCTATCAATTTATTTCGCTATTAGCATAACCCTTATAGCATACAAGCCGAACATGTATCAATAATAGCACACGCATATACAATATGCAACTTTTACCAAATATTTCTAGTCACATAGCTACATTTAGAACAACATGCCAAATCTATCTATCACCATCCAACTATCCTATAAACATTTAGACCATATCTCATACTCAAATTTTTAATACCATCCATCATGACATATAGATTTACGAAAAGCTTTAACCATTACCGAAACTATTCAAGTTCAAAATTGATCTAGTTTTAGCCATCTTCGTATGGCTTTTATATACATTCCAACCCAAAAGAGACCATACAGTATCCAAGCTATTACATGCCATAATCTCTAAGGTTTAAAGCTAATAATAATACCAAGAGCAAGTGATAATGTGCTTCACTTCGACAAGGATCACCGAGTGCGAGCTTCAACTCCAAAATCTACACCAAAAACAACCAAAATACAAATAGTAAGCTGTTTAAAGCTTAGTAAGTCATAAGCAAAAGGTAGCATACATATAACCAAGCATTTTTAAGAGCTTCTAACTAACTCAACTCAATCATTTATTAATTTGCATTATTCATACATATAATAAGTCGCCATTAACCAATAACATACTTATTTGGTTTCCAAGCAAAAACCGAATGTCTATATGCTAATCTTTCAAACCGAAATGGCTTACCTAATTTATACCAAGATAATGAACTATCATATAAAAAGTTCTTACCTGTCACCCTCGTTTACCTCCACTAATTATTTTCGTCTATTTATGAAAATCCGAAAATCCGCACACTTAGTACAAATCCCGTAACGTATCGCTCACACAGAGCCGTTACTTAACATTTTTGCACACACAGTGCCACTTTCCTCTTTTAATTTATTATGTGAAAAATAAAAATAAAAGTAAAAATAACCTATAAAGAAATAAAAACTTAAAATGTCTTAAAAGAAAAGTAAAGTAAAGTAAAGACCCCTCCTCTTTTAATTTATTTGCAGACCCCTCAGTATCGTACCAGTTTTTTCTTCATCATTCTTGTCCTTGCTTGAGTCATCTTGTTCCTTCCTCGACAGTGGAGTCCATGGCTCAAATATAAAGTCTGGAAATTCAAGCACAAAAAAAAAAGGTTATGAAATATTTTCTTGAATGTACCTCTGAACGAGTCATCTCGTATTTTTATGTATCTCCAATAAGCTTGTTGCTATCAATGCATGTGCTGCAGCATGTCCATTATATTTGATTGTTTACTCCATGGAATAGTGCTAGATGAAGGGACTCTAAGTGTTGGAGTTACCATCTCTGGTTCAGGAATTGGTTTAGTATGCTTTGACAAGTTAGGAATTTCAATCGACTGTATTGGTTTTGGTTCTACAGGAATCTTCTATAACACCCCTTACCCGTATTCGACGCTGTAACACCCCAAACCTAGCCTAGAAGTTATGGTCGAATCTGGCAGCGTCACATGATAGTGCTTTGGTAAACATGATTGCGTTAAAACCATTTGTAGATAATTAGAAAATGTAATTACAATAATGCCCTTCTCGATATTTTAGGATACCTTAAAAAACGCATTGTTTATTCATTTATTGACCATTTTCAAAACGTTATACGTTGCGGAAGCCTTTTTAAAAGTAATTTTTGAAAACTCGAGTCATGTCCTACTGCTAGCAGTTCATAAAATAATAATCCCAAATTTAAGTAAAAATCCGTAAAGGCCTTATTACAAAAATATACCCAAAAATAACAAAATAGTAATTAAAAATAAACTGTAAATAAGTGTCTGGAACTGTGGTCACCGCCGAGTCCTCCACTGCACCGATCTGTCTACTGCTGGAGATTACCTGAACATGTTAAATAGAAAAGGGGTGAGTTTTCGCAAACTTAGTGAGTAATCCCCATAGAAACATACACACAGAATATCAGATTACAAACTTATATTCACATTTCGGGTCTGAGCCCCTTACAGAAACGGTGTGCACCTTAGCCCACTTAGATACAGATTCAGACATATTACTGGGCCTTGGCCCATTTTAGACAGAATATGCAGATAACAGAGTCTTACCTATCAGCCTCAACACACAAACTCCGTCCAACCTTACACCTTACACATCATGCGGGGATAAACTCAACCCACCCAGCCCTACACACCATGTTGTACCGAATGCGACACAAAATCAAAAATTTGCAGCTGAGCTGCCAGTTAACAGGCTTAAAAGCCTTTCAGATACTTCCCCTGAATAACATCAACCCCACCCTGATGCAATGCAACATACATAAGATGTCATGCTATTATGCAAACACAGCTCATACATTCAGATATCAGAATTTATGCTCAATACAGAAATCAGAAAGTCAAGTTATATAATTAGAGGTTTAGGTAAAGCTTACCGACCCTACATTAGGCCCATAGTCGACTGGGGTGACCCGTGCAACCTTACAGAACATTACAGAAAAATGGGCTCAAATGCCCATGTGGCCTGCTCGTGTGGGCCCACATGCCTGTGCAGCCCACACGGCCCAAATTGGCCTTGGCCGTGTGGATCACACGGCTTAGCCCAGAATCTCACACGCCCGTGTGGTTCACCCGTGTGGCCCACACGGCCCAATCGATCGAGCCCTTATGTCCCACACAGCCGTATCGCTCGCACACGGCCTGGCTCGTCAACCACACGGTCGTGTGGTAACTAATAGTCTCGCACATGGCCTACCACACGGGCGACCACACGTCCATGTGGAGTTGACAGAATGGTTTTTGGTTTTCACCTAAACATCATTTTCTTCATTTTTGGGTACGCACCTGGTACTGAATCGATGCTAACCACTATCGAGCACTCCAAAACCTTTAACGAATAGCAAAAATTCCACAACCTTCCACCGTTAATGGCTAATCTCCAGCCCCTTGATTGACTCTGATCACGACCGACGTCGTACTAAACCAACTGAACCAACGAGTTAATGGAAAAGAATGAAAAGAAAAAAGGAAGAGATTGTGAAGGGTTTAGGCAACAAGGTGGGGGGAAATGGAGGATGATAATCAAAAATTTCAAATAAAAGAGAGGCAGAGTAATCAAAAATCAATAACCCCTCCCTAATCCCTTATTTTCCTCCTAAAACCGTCCCTCGCTTCCCCACTCATCTAAATTACCTTAGAATTTCGGGTACACCATAACTCTTACCATTCACTGAGCAAAAACAACATCCTTGCTCGTGGTGGGATTCAAACACATGTCCTCAAACATAATCACACACCACTTAACCACCAGACCAGCAGGCCCATTCTTGTTAGTTACTTACACACTTAAATTTATAAGCCTATTAACCAAAGTTAGGGCTTTATTCATAAAAAAATACCAAAATTTACTCAAGTTGATACTTGAACTTGGGGCCTCTAAAACATACCCAAACACACCCAAATCACTTAACCAACAAAGCAAACAAGCAATTGTGACTTGAAATTACCAAAGCCAAAATTAACGAAAAATCGGGACGTTACAGACGCCGGAATAGGGTACGAGGCATTACCGGACATATACACAAGAAATAATACAAAATCGAGACGTAAATTTCCATCCAAATTTAAAAATTTTCACATACATTCATGTCATTTTAAAACGAGCATACGAGGCCCAAAACATACATTGGAAGCAGTTCGGGGTTAAACTGAGAACTTTGGAAAATTTCACTACACTTAGAAAATTTTCATGATTTAAGAGCCACAAGCTCGTGTAGCTTGGGACACGCTCGTGTGGCTTGGGACACGCCCGTTTGGCTTAGGACACGCCCATGTAGGTAGGCCATGTGGTCAGACACGCCCGTGTCCCTAACCCGTGCAACTCTCTGTTTGTCACCTAAGAATAAATTGAAGACACATGGCCAAGTTACACTCCCGTGTGCTAGCTCGTGTGGTCGATTTAAAAATATTGATTTTTCATTAAATAGGTGCATACTTCACACGCCCGTGCCTGTGGCTGTGTCATCCACACTGCTCAGACACACGCCTGTGTCTCTGCCCGTGTGCTCAATTCTGAGCATTCTGTTTTGTAACAATTAAGGTGCAATGGACACATGGTTGGATTACACACCCATGGGCAAACCGTGTGTCACACACAGCCTAGACACACGCCCGTGCGTCTACCCATGTGGACTAAAATAAGGCTATTTTCCAAGCCATATTGTCACCCTTCCATGCCCAAACCTACACAAGAAAATATAGCAGCATTCCAAGTATATACATTCTACCAAATCAGCCACAACCAAGGCATCAATACCTCATTCACATGCTATCATTGATCATACACAAACATCATATATATCTCAACTCAAATCATGCAATTTCCCACATCCATGATAGACATCATCATATGTATATATACTTAAACCAATATTAGCCAATTTCGATGGCCATTTACAAAATGAATTATCAACCAACATGAGCCAACACATTTGGACAAATCAATTATGATACATAACAAAATGACCAAGTCCTTATACATGCCATAACTCAAAATATTGAAATCATTGGTACCCAAAATATTAAGTTGATAGTGTGACTGGATCACCGACAATCTCCGATCCCCGAGCTAGCTTGGTGGCACTATAAGACAAGGGAAAAGAAAGGGGAGTAAGCTATAAAGTTTAGTAAGTTCCCATGCAAATAATAAGCATTATAACTCACATTTAACATACAATTAACTTGAAGTAAATTAACATATATGTCATTATAAATCTCATAATCAAACTTACTCAATCACAACCTTACCGAGGGATTCATCACATATCAAGCTCATTAAGCAGAGTTTTATGTACATACCTGTGCCAATTTACAACATGCCATAGTCGTTTACAACTTTGACATTCTTGTTGCATTTCCCGTTGAACCACTTGGAATACTAAAGGATACTCGGGACTCTTGCACACATAGTACCATACCAATTCTATATCCAAGATATGGTCTTACATGGGATCTTGTATCGATGCCAATAACCCAGTTATGGTCTTACACGAATCCTCATATCGATGCCATATCCCAGATATGGTCTTACACATAATCTCAAATAACCTTAATGTCATGACATTTGTATCCTATCTATTCCTAAGGTTCAATCGGGATTTCTCACTTATCAAACTTTGTTGACCACGTTCAAGAGAAAATCACAATTCATACAATATTAAAACAATTAAATCATAAATAAAAATGCATTATTTACATACGAACTTACCTCAGTACAAAAATAGTAGGAAATGGACCTAATCGTCAAATACTTTGTTTTTCCCCTAATCTAGGTCCGAACCTCGTTTCTCTTGATCTATAATAGAAAATTTAACTCATTTATTAATACATTACTCAAATCATTCCAAAACTTACATTATGTAAAATTACATTTTTGCCCCTAAACTTTGACATATTTATATTTTAGTCCCTAGGCTCGTAAAATGAAATATATTCAATTTCATCAAGACCCAAGCCTAGTCAAACCTCTTTCATGCTTAAAACAGGTCACATTTCCCATTTAATCACACTTTTATACACATTTTGAAATCTTTTTACAAATAGGTCCCTTTGACATTTTCATCAAAAAT
This sequence comes from Gossypium bickii, assembly GCA_025503065.1. Lineage (NCBI taxonomy): Eukaryota > Viridiplantae > Streptophyta > Magnoliopsida > Malvales > Malvaceae > Gossypium > Gossypium bickii. The sequence goes on from CP106719.1 coordinate 26,330,461, forward strand.
CACCTAGCAAAAGTTGTTTATCTAACATTAAACTTGCATAATTTACCATTAGACATCAAAATACACAAATATATAACATGGGTCAAACCCTATACCTCAATCATCTCTCAAATTAATGGTAGAAATAGACAGGTCGAGTGATAACTACTTCAAAAATGTAAAGAGCATTAAAAATGGGGCAAGAACGGACTTACAATCGAGCTTGAAAAGTGGAAAAAACCAAGCTATGTATTCCTTATAATTTTTGGCACAAGCATGAAGAAGATAGACTAAATTTTGACTTGATTTTTGTTTTTTTATTCATTTAATTACCAAATAACCAAAATGCCCCTAACTTAAAACATAAAATTTCTCTTACCTCATGTCTATTTTTGTCCACTAACTTAAAAATTGGTCTAACTACCATCGAAGGACCTTCAATTTAAAATTTCATAGCAATTGGGCACCTCTAGCATGTAGAACTCAACTTTTGCACTTTTTACAATTTAGTCCTTTTTGTCTAATTGAGTGCTCAAACGTCAAAATTTCCGAACGAAATTTTTATGAAATCATTCCGTAAAACCATAGATCATAAAAATGTGATAAAATAAGTTTTTTTTACGTCGAATTCGTGGTCCCGAAACCACTGTTCCTACTAGGCCCAAAATTAGGCTGTTACATCTTCTCTTTTTCAGTTTCATCAATTGATTTAGGCTGCTTTTGAAAGATAGCATCTCATGCTACTCTAGCAAGGTCCCAATCAATAATCATTCCTTGATTATACCTTTCCATCTTTACAGCTGGACAAATACGAGCTTTCAAACAAAGTATTGTTATCATAGAAGGAAAATAAGTTGGACCAGAATGTATCGTAGCACAGCCTCAAATTTCTTTCAGAATGATTTTTCCCAGGTTAGTAGTCTTTGTTTTCATAATTGAGTATAACAAAACCATCTGTTCCACACAAATTTTTGTAATATATGAGACGAGCAATAGATTAAAACTTATGAAATAAAACCATACTTATGCTAACGGGGTCCAATTTTTTCTACGAAAATATTACTCCCGCATTTCGACACAATCCATTTAGACCTAGGAACTATAAGTTCACGTAAAATTTCTTGCAACATCTCTATCTCAACATTTATCAATATAAAAGAATAATCATTGTATTTATAATGATGTAAATCATAAAAGTCATTAATTGATTTTAAGTTCAGTGGTACCTTAACTCCTCGGATGAAAACCTCTGTTGCATAAGTTGAGGTCAGGTTTGCATAAAATTCTCAAACCAAATAAACATTTGTTGTTTCTTGAAGATGGATTCATATCTCTCCTTTGCTTCTTCGGAATGGAACTTGTTTTGTGATTCCTCAAGTCGAAATATGGATCATGTTCTTTTCTGAGACATATTGTAACGTCAAGAGAACTTGAGATTTAACACAACCACAGCCAACAACAAGTAATAAATATTGTTAGAAAATATTTTAACATAAATTCAATATGCAATTAAATATTTAAAAACAATTTTGAGTAAGCTTTCACTACCTTTGTTATCAATCGATATTAGCCCAAGATAGTGAACTAGGGTGCGACAAATGGTGGTATTTAGGGAAGAGTTAAAGGATGGTGGGTTAAGGAAATAAGGGTCACACTTTAAGTAAGGTTTGATGGTGATGTTGAATATGGTAGCTGACAGTGGGTGCTAGTAGGTTCAGGTTAGGAGTAGCGGTTGTAGGGTTTAAGGGATGGTAATGGTTCTTTCATTTTTGGTTGTATATGTTCGATAGTGGTGGGGTAAATAGGTTGTTACAAAATCTTAAGGGTTTATGGAGGTTTAGCGATAGAGGGTTGTGAGTTTGAGGGTTCTAAGGGTGAAGGGCTGAAGGTAAGGGTAGTGGTTCTTAAAGAAGGTGAAGGTGCATCGGTTGGTGGTTTTAGGCATTAGGGGTTGTTGCTTTTGAGGTATGATAGAGGTGTGAAAACTTCAGGTTGAGGGAAAGGTGCAATGGTGTGGTGGTACAAGGGGTTTGCTAAGGTGACTAATGGCTTGGGGAGATGGAAGGAATGTATTGTGTGACAATGGAGGTTTGAGATAGATTCGATAGTGGATGGAAGGTTTGGTTGGGGGAGCAAAAGTTGATATGATTTAGGGTTTTGCAATTAAGCATATATAAGCAAAATTTAAACTACTTAGGGAAAATAAAAATAAATAAAATTAGTCCTAATCTTAATGAAACTTTAATAACAACTAATATATGTATACATATATATTGTTATTATTATTGGCTATTAAAAATACTTACAAGAACACAACCATTATTTAAAAACAATTAAGTAACGTACCTGCATATGAAAATTAAATAACAAAAAATTAAAGTTAGGTCAAAATTGACCTTTTATTCAGCAAAAATAAAATTTTTATTAAAACATTAGAAAATATTTTCTCGAAAAATTATATAAAAAAATTTCTCAGGAAAGATTAGAGGGGCCACAAGTAATCTCACTTAAAATCCAACTTCCTAGACATAATTTCTTTGAATATAATAGTCAAGAAAATATTGTCAAAGTCGGTTACTTGAAATCAAAGAGAAAAATTAGGGATCCAATAAAGTGAGTGAGATTTTATTCCGCTCAACTTTATCACCCCAATAATGTTTAAAGCAGTGACCATTGACTTTGAACTTACCTCCCTTACCGTTATGTAGTTCAACGACCCCGTATGGAAAGACTTGAGAAATGGTGAATGGACAGAACCAATGAGATTTTAACTTACCAGGAAAGAACTTTAACCCAGAATTGAACAGCATGACCTGTTGACCTACAACTCGCAGATTTGGATGTGTTTGTCATGCCATCTTTTTAATTTCTCTTTACATAGCTTTACATTTTCATCTGAAAACATCTTAAGTTTGTCCAATTCATTGATCTGAAGCATTTGCTTCTCTCCAGCAAGCTTGAGATCTAAATTAAGCTCTTTGATAGCGCAATAAGCTCTATTTTCTAACTCCAAAGGCAAGTGACAAGATTTCTCAAAAACCAATCGATAGGGAGACATCCCTAAGGGTGTTTTGAAAGCTATCCAGTATGCCCACGAAGAATCATCTAGTCTCTTGGACAAATCTTGCCAGTTTGGAGGAACTACCTTCTCGAGTATACCTTTTATCTCATTATTTTCTAATTTATCTTGCCCATTTCTCTGTGAATTGTAAGTTGTGGCAACCTTATGCTTCACTCTATGTTTGTTGAGCTACCATTTCAACCATTTGCTCACAAAGTGGGACCCTTCATCACTAATGATAGCCCTCGGGGTTCTAGACCTTGTGAACACATGCTTTGTAAAAATCTCATCACCATCTTGGCATCATTTTTTGGGTACATCTTGGCCTCAATCCATTTGGATACGTAGTTGACCGGCTGCACGCGTGCGCATTAAAACAACGAATTTATACAATAATTTTTAAAGCTCGATTTTACTACAAGCTTACAATGACAGTTTTAATATTTGTAGTTCCAATAGAACACGAAGTATTCCAATGGGTTGAACACAAAGGAAAAGGCAATTGAGCAATAACTAGCATACACAATGGAGTCTAAGCGGCTACTAACATGATTTTATAGTATGGAAAGTTAGGCATCGATCACAATTCTTTATGTAAGCATACACATCTTTAAATGAAGTTGGGATAAAGAATTTAGCTTGTAAGGCATTGGCTCCTACACACACCTAATCATTTGGTTTGTGCACTCTTTGAATAAGTATGGTTTCTCTCAAAAAATAGTACTTTACATCATGAAGAAACTTTTTTCTTTATTGGTACGACTTATCAAGCGGTATCAAACCACAAACTAAATAGTTAGCAAAATCAGCAGACCAAGGAGTATTATAAACATGATTTACCTTGAATTTATGCAAGTTTGGAAATGTCTCGTTAATGGGTACAAGAGGAGAAGTTTTTTCTTATTGCTCCAATTCGAATAAGTGATCTGCTATTTGGTTTTCTACCCCTTTTCGATCTTGAATTTTTAGATCAAACTCTTGAAGTAGAAGTACCTACTGAATCAATCTCGGCTTGGCATCTTTCTTGGAAAGTATTTGATTGTCGAGTGATATGTAAAGACAATCACCTTGGTACCTACAAGATAAAATTGAAACTTGTTAAAAGCAAAAATAATGGAAAGTAACTTTTTTTTGGTTACCCTGTAATTTAGTTGAGCTCCTGTTAAAGTCCAACTTGCATAGCTAATGGGATGAAAAATCTTGTTTCTTTGTTGTCTCATTACTGCTCCTACCGCAAAGTCACTTGTGCCACACATTAACTCAAATGGAGACTCTCAATCTAAGTGACATGATTGGTGCTGAGACTAATCATCCCTTCAACTAATTGAAAGCCTTTAAGCATTCTTTATTGAAATTGAATGTTGTGTCCTTCTCTAGTAATTTGCATAAAGGTTTGGAGATCTTAGAGAAGTCCTTGATAAACCTTTGATAGAATCCAAGATGCATCAGAAAACTTCTAACACCCTTAAAGATATTGGAAGTGGAAGTTTCTCAATAATATCCACTTTTGCTTTGTCTACTTCAATCCCTTGTCTCAATATTCGGCGTCCCAGAACGATCCATTCTCGTACTATGAAATGGCATTTTTCCCATTTCTGCACAAGGTTCGTTTCTTCACATTACCTTAGTACCTTGGCCAGATTGTCTAGGCAATTATCATAAGTATCTTCAAACACTAAAAAATCGTCTATAAAAACTTCCAAAAACTTTTCCACTATGTCAGTAAAAATAGTCATCATACATCTTTGGAAAGTAGTAGGAGCATTACATAAACCAAAAGGCATACGTCTAAAGGCAAACATACCATACGAGCATGTGAATATCGTTCTATGTTAATCCTCTAGAGTTACTGTGATCTAGTTGTAACCTAAGTATCTGTCTAGAAAAAGGTAATAGACTCGCCTTGTGAGTCTATCTAACATATGGTCTAAGAACAGAAATGGAAAGTAATTTTTCCGAGTCACCTTGTTCAATTTTCGATAATCCATACAGATACCCATCACGTAACTATCTTGGTTGGTGCCAACTCATTGTTTACGTTCTACATGATCGTAATGCCTTCTTTCTTTGGCACGCACTAGACCAGACTTACCCATGAACTATCTAAGATGGGGTAAATTATACATGCCTTTAATCATTTAATGATTTTTTACCACATCCTTCATAATAGGGTTTAGTCTCTATTTTCCATCAATTTTTCCCTTCTTACCATCCTCTAAGATGATATTGTGCATGTAAATGGATGGACTAATACCACGGATATCGGCTATGGTCCATTCGATAACCCTTTTGAATTTTTTAGCACTTCAACTAGTTTTTCTTCTTGATCTTTAGTTAGCTCAGCTGAAATAATCATAGGCAAGGTAGAAGCGTCACCTAAATAAAAATATTTTAAATGTGAGGGTAATACCTTGAGGTCTAATTTCGATGATTTTGGTTGAACATGCTCTCAGTTTGTCAATTTCAAATATTCAAAATGGGATTGAAGAACAAATCTCTTTAAATTAGATTCTAGGAAAGCTAAGTAGTCTGAAATTAATAATCACTCCAATGGGTCTTCTACAGAATTGAGTTCCCATTCAGTGGCTAAAGATTCTAATTTGGACACTGCAGAACACTAGTCAGTAGTATCAGGAAATCTCATTGATTTAAATACATTAAATGTTACTTGTTCATTCTGAACGTGCATAGTGAGTTTGCCTTTCTGCGCATCAATTAGAGTCCTTCTAGTTACCAAGAAATGCCTTCCTAAGATTATTGACACTTCCTTATCTACTTCAAAATCTAACACAAAAAAGTCAGTAGGAAAAATAAATTTATTTACACGTACTAGTATATCCTTGATTTTTCCTTTCGGATGTGCTAAGGATTGATCTGTCAACTGAAGTGTAATTGTTGTAGGTCTAACTTCACCAATTCCCAACTTTCTGAATATGGACATAGGCGTTAAGTTGATGCTCGCTCCTAGATCACACAATGCCTTACCACAGTAAGATTCTCCAATATTACAAGGTATGGTGAAGCATCTTGGATGTTTTATCTTGGGGGCAGCTTGTTCTGTAGGAATGTACTGCACTATTTCATTAGTGCTACCGTATCAAATTCTCTAAGTCTTATTTTTTGAAAAGATGTCCATAAATTTTACGTAGTTTGACATTTGCTCAAGAAATTTCACCAACGGAATATTGATATAAAGCTTCATGCGTACATCTAAAATTTTCTTAAATTGGACTTCCTACTTCTATTTTCGAAGTCTTTGAGGGTATAGGAGATTTTTAACTTGTGTTAAACATTCCTTTTTCGGCGACGTTTTTCTACATCTAACATAGGTGTTAGTTTATTAGAATTGACCAAGTTAGCAGTTACCTTGGTTTTTGTAAAACTGGAGTTTCAACAGTTGGTTGAACCTCTTCTTTATCTTGAGCATCATTGAGCTCATTTTCAACTTCATCAGCATTGGGCTCTAATGTTCTTCCACATTGTAGAGTAATCGCTTTGCAATATTCCTTACCCAACTTTATTGGGTTCTCTGTGTCACTAGACAAAGTGCCTTGTTGCCTATTTTGGAGTTCACTAACTAGCTGACCCATTTGATTCTCCAAGTTCTTCAAGGAAGTGTCATTATTTTCCATGTACGCCTTCAACAAGTTCTCCAAACTATTGGAAGGTTGGATTTGTTGTGGCTTTTAAACTTGTTGGGTATATGCTTGGGTTGTATATATATGTTACTAGGTCCAGCTCCTTGGTTACTCCAAGAGAAGTTTGGGTGGTATTTTCATGATGTGTTATAAAAGTTGGAATGTGGTTCTTACCCACCTTTGTTTTGGTTCTAACTTCTAATGTAATAATGGACTCTGGCTTTGAGGGGTAATTTTCAAACAAATGCCCGTCCCCACAGTATACACAAGCTATGTTTTCGAATTGGCTTAGTGGTTGAGCTGCAACATTATTAAACCTGTTAGCAGTAAAACTCTTAAGCATTGAAGATATCGAAGATACCTAAACTACAAGTGAAGTGGGGGCATCCTCTTCATGTACTCCAGCTACTCATCTTCATGAAGCTATTCGGTTGGCTAGTCATTGGTAATTGTTATTGGAAATTCAATTAATAATATCGTAAGTCTCATTATAAGACTTAGAGATGAGAACACCATTTGTAGAAGTAATGTGGAATTTCTTTATAAGGGCATTTTCATAATAATTCTTTAAATCTTTCCCACGCCTCATACAAGGATTCATCATCCATTTGTTGGAAGGTAGTGATCTCGTTTCACAACTTAGCATTCTTGCTAGGTGGAAAATACTTCATTAGGAAGCGCTCTGCCAATTGTTGCCATGTTGAAATTGAATCGGGTGGCAATGAATTTATCCAAGTTTTTGCTCTGTCCCTTATTGAGTATGGGAACAACTTCATTCTTAGCGTATCTTCGGTAACTCCGAGCAACTTGAAGGAGTCACTCACCTCTATAAACAATAGAATGTGAAGGTGATGATCCTCAGTAGGCATCCCACTAAACTGGCCCACTGTCTGAAGCATGTGGAATATAATACACTTCAACTTAAACTGTATGCCTTGATCTCGAGTCTAGCAATACCTGAATTAAGTTCATGGAAAAGTGGCATGACATACTGTCTTAAGGCTCAGTCCCTATCATCAACAACAAGGATCAAATTTCGAGCATTTGTAGCTCCATTTCCTTGATCTTGATTTTGATTCTCAAGATTCATTTCTTCAGTCTATCTTTAAGATGCTTATCTTCTCCTTTATCTAAATGTTCTTTCAATTTTAGGATCTACTGGAGTAAGTCAATAATATGATCAATACTCATAAACACTTGAAATAAAACACCGAAAATAACTAAATTAAAATTCAACAAAAAAAATAACCAAAATGCAAAAATAATAATTTTTACAAATAATGTCTTAAGAAACAGTCTCCGACAACGACGCCAAAAACTTGGAACAACGAAATTGTTAAGCACAGGAGCTACTGGAGTGTACATAGTCGTGACAAGTAATAAAGTGATAAGTATCGAGTATCGTCTCCACAGGAATTGTTAATCACTTCTTTGTGAAAAAAATTAGAACTTAAACAAATTGGTGATGGAAAAATAATATAGGGTGAAAGTGTAGTGCAATTAAATAAAAGTGAATTAACTAACTAATTTAATAAGCTAAAAATTATCTAAGTATGTAATTTTAATGAACGCAGAAAATTATGCAAGTCTTTCATGCTTGTGTTAGAACAATTCCTAGCTTAGAATTATTCATATTGTTAAAAGATGTTATGGAGATTCCATGGCTAAATCAATCATTTTTTAACCCTAATAAAACTTAGTAAAATATTTAACTTAACCAATTATTAATCTATCTCACATATTTCTATATTTAATAGACTTAAAATTTCATAAACAAAACATGTTATAGGGTTATGTAAGGTAATAATAGTTTTGGTATTATTATAGATTTAATCTATACACGATTAAACATTATACCATACAAGTAGTTTTTCAATTAATTAAAATATTTTTCAGATTAATTAATTAATTCATACATTTCTTCACATTAAACATGCATAAGAAACTTAATCGTGATTTTACTTGCATGAATAAATTGATCAAAAGCACAAAACAACTTTTAACAGAATTGAATAAAGGAAACTATGAAAATTAGATCATTCTAACACCAACGAATTTAAGCAATCATGATTATATTGAAAAATAAATACTTAGCTGAAATCATGTTTATGAATTGAACGAAAACAAAGATAAAAAAAGAGAAGGAGAAACTCTAGTCGATTTTGGATGTTCCCAAGGCATAAATTGCTTGCTCCTTCCTTAGTTCTTTTGTCTTGTCGTTACAACGAAGCCAAAGTACTTTCAATATAGCCGAAATATTGCTGCTCTCAATGTTGTACAAAGCTCTTTTTTTAAGAGGAAGAAATAGGGAATGAAAGGGGAAGAAAAGAGAACTCAAGTGGAGAGGAAATGAAGAGAGAATGAAAAATGAATGAGATGATTTTGAAAGGAAAATGAGGGTCCTATTTATACTAGTATGGGACAAATAAGAGCCTTGATTTTCTCTATCAAGTAGCTAGCCATGAATTGAGGGGAGGGGTTGATTAGTTTACTAAAATTAGCTAGGTGCTTAAATTTGGAAGGCTTGAAAAGTGGAGGGGTTGGAAAGGTTATGAGGAGCAGTTTAAGGGTTGGTTTAATTGAAATCAGCTTAAAATAGCTGATTTGGAAAGTAATTTTGGACGGTTTGGGCTGCTCTTCCTCTTTGTGGACCAGTCTTCTTCAAATTAAATATTATGGGCATCTTTTTCTACATTAAGCTGCCCAATTTAATCATCCTAATTGAGAGCTGGGTTAATTGAATTGTAGAGGTCCAAAAATAATCTTTTTTGGCTTCCATGGCTGTTAAATAATCAGCTATCGTTGTGTGACAAATGCTTTTAGAAAATGCTTCAACAATTTGATCTTCTTAAGGTGCCTCTAATACTGGTTTTCCTTTCATTGCATAAAACTGCTGAAAATTGGCAAAATTTTGTAAGTTCAGCATAAAATTATTAAAAATAAAACTTTTTCTCTAATTTTCCAATTTAAATATTTTGTAATAAAATTACAAAAATGTGCTTAAAAGAGCTCAAAATTTGCAAAAAAAAAAATTAGTTAGAAAGTGCTGAAAAAGTCTATAAATTCTTAACTCGAGAATAACTAAATACAATGAGATGAATACAAATGAAGGCGGAGGCCACTATTTATAGTTATGCTCCCTTAAAACCAACGGTGTAACACCCAAATATCCTTATTGAACCGAAAGTTTAAAGGATGGTTAGGATTAAATTGAAATGGTTAGCAAATTTCAGGACTCCACCAAAAATTCAAAAAACCTCCGAAGTCGAATCATGAATAGTTGGATCTCAACTTTTGGTTTGGTTAGATTGAACTAGCTAGTTCTATAGTGGGAGACAAAATGATTAAGAACATATGGTGGTAGTAATCGGTGGAAATCATGCCAAAGGAGAATATATATGGCTAGGTGTATGTGGAGACAAGATTTCTCAAATCTATTTACACATTTTTCTTCATGTAGTATCATATTCTTCAAGTTACTATGAAGAATAAGAGAACTTAACTAGAGGAAGCTTTGCATGCCACAACAATCATGCGAGTTGAAGTCTGAAAGTAGAGAAATTAAAGAACAGGTAAGTTTCCTTACCCTTTTGTACGTATGGATTTAAGAAAGAGATATGGTAAAAACTCTTAAAAGCTTTCTATAACGATGAATTTTGGGTTTATAAAGTTTGAATGCCTTCAAGATAATCGGGAAGTGGTTGTTATGCTTAGCTGTCAGGACAAAGGAGGCTCTAGTGTTTGGACGTAATAAAGTTGTTAGACTAAGGAAACAAGGTGAGTTTTTACAATCCATACCTAGAATGTTACATTAAGTTAAAGATTTCATAGGCACATAAGTATCCACCATACTAGTTTAGTATACACGATTTGATTATGAGATCATGATGTTTGATTGTGAAAAGCATATATCACATGTTTTAATAATGGAACATGAAAGGGAATTGTCGAAGGGTTTAGATAAAGTTAGGACCTGAAAAATGAGAATTTATGTTAGATACTACCATACGCTGTTTCTGTGTGCGAATTGTGATAGTGAAGTTCTAGGCCTTACGGAGGGAACACTATGGTATTCGAGCATCAAGGTTAGGACGACCAATGGAGGAATGAGCGAAGGAATAGGGAAAAAAGAAAATTGGAATTCCATTTTGATTCCACCATCCGAGATTGTTGGGAGCAAACCGTGATGTGAGAAGCTTTGGGCCTTATGAGGGGGACACTTCAGTGTTCGAGCATCAATGTGGACTTATGATAAGATGATATTTATGGTTATTAGGTTCCACAGAGCAACATGGTGATGACGGTCTGTAGGCTCTATAAGGCGATACAACGAGGGCGGTAAAGTCTTTGTATAAGGTGTAAGACTATAACTCGGCTATGGCAACCTGAGTAGTCCGCTGGGACAATAAATATGAGGTTATACTAGAAGGTCCACAAATCAGTATGCTAGTAGAGAATCCACTAGAGACGAGGAAAAGAGTGGATTGGAGAACGTCTCAAACTAACAAGGATAAAAAAAAATGAAGTAACTCTTTAGATAGAGAAGTATACGTGTTACGTTTAGTCCGAGACCGTAGAGGTAGATGTGGATCCCACACTACTAAGGGGGATATGAAATTTGGGAAAAATAGCAGGTCAGCCACCAAGTAAACGTGAGTTAGGTAAAACCTATCGGAGTCTTTAGGAAAGAAAGTGTCAGCCTAAGGTTGAAGGACTAGTGGAGTTCGCCAAGGCTAGTGACGGGCAGGAGTCCGTTAAGACCATGAAAAGCGATAATGATCCGGATAATCTACCCCAGCCGGGAGCTGCAAGACCAATGAACCCCCCATTTTAAAAAGGACTGAAAGAGCGAGAACTATAGAGATTACACTATAAGCATCAGTGTTTCGAGGAGAAGGAAATGTTATATAGAGATAGTGTTCTGGCAAGGATCTGCATTTCAATAGTTATTGAAAAAGAACGTAGAGTACCGCTAGTCTGGCATATTAAGTATGAGCATCAAGGAACTTGTTCGCCAGTAAATGGCCCCGAATAATGGAGGCACAAGTCTTGTTAGCTGAGTTGGCAAATTCTACTATAAAAACCAGAGAGTTTGATTTTTAGCCAGATGCTTTATTTTCACAGGACCCATGTGTATATATATAATCTATGGGCAGGCCTTACTAAGTTTGTTTGAACTCATGAAATTGTTGCTTGGATCCAGGATTAGGTAAAGAAAAAGGCATCACAAGGGACCAAGCCGGATTTTGCCGGAATAGGTAGTGCTGTAGCTGTTCATGTATATAGTAAGGCACCCATAGAGGCCTTGCCTCAATGTCCAGGTCAAATATGTCTACATTCGAGTGTAAATCCAAAGATTGTAAATAGATGATGGGATTTGAGTCGTAAGGACTATCCACTAGTTGTGAACGAGATTTTGTATTGAAACTTCCAAAAAATTTTTAGTTATGAAAGCATGTAACTAAATTCGAAACGGAAGTACCATTTAAGCTGCTTAGTTTGGTGTAGCATTTGGTACTCGAATCTAGCGATCGGGTTGAATGTTAGAAGCAGTACAGATCGAGTTACATTGACAGTCAAGATTAGAGTCTATCTACACTACTCTATACAATCCTTCTCTTTAGGATTTACTTTACCCTGATAACTCTAGTTTCATTGAAGCGCTACATTGGGCCACCAATGCTTCAAGTAGATGGGCTTCTCCATGGGTTCCATGAATCGGGTTAGAACATGTAGGTCAAATGAGCCCCACTTAATAAGTTGACCTTTATGGGGTGATCGGTGCGCAATGGTCACAAGCTTTGATTCGCGACCCTCCGTCAGTAGAACCAACTTGGATACGAAATATCAATCTCCACATTTACTTTATGATATTATCCACAAACAACACTTCACATATTAAGATTATATGAATGCTTAAATAACGAGATTCATCTGACTATGCATAGCATTGCTGTTGGTGAGATGAATGAATGATGACCAATCTTCGTCGTTAGTTCTTTTCTTTTCTGGCTTAACTTCCCCTTTAGACACCTTCCCTAAAGCATCAATCTCCATGGCCTTATCGTAAAGCTTTACCCACATCATCCTTCCTCTTTTCCGTATGATGTTTTTGGTTAAGTGCCTAGTTTATATCTGATTTTTTGAACTCTAAGTGTGGAGTGTGAGATTCAGATATGGTTGTTGTCAAATTTTCTAAGTTTTCTTATGAATAGCTGTTTTCACATCATGTCTCCATCTCTATGTGACTGGAGTAAATAACAAACAAGCAATGAGAAGAGACCAGATAAAGAAAAGGAAATAGAAGGAAGAAAAGTTCTGAAGTTTCTGTTTGAAAGAGATGGTTCAATCCAACTTTTAAAGCTATATGATTCTGGGAATCAATAATTTTATACTCATAAAGAATCCTTTAAGACGAAAAATACTGCAAAACTTGATAAAAAGGTATCTTCATGAATATAAAGCCATTGAAATCATCATTACTTAAGAAAGTTTACAAAGAAAAGACAGAAAATACTGCTAATGTGTAAAAGCACCTCCAACAGATGGATCAATCATCTCTTTCATTTGGAAACTCCAAGCTTACGGCCACCCATGTATCCTCACTGATAGGCAGTACAGTGATGCCCTGTGGAAATGCAATGTCGGGGAAGCGTCGATAAACTCTGAACCTGTTGTTAAGCAAATAACTTGTAAACCCTGTATCCTTCTCCATATTTGAGTGTGAAATTGAGAGACCTGAAATGTCAACATGTGTTGATTCACTACACGTTGAGCCTTCTTTCCCTTGTGTATTGGCTTCTTGCTCATCTACTAGGCAACAATAAGCCACATTACAACAAAATGATGGTTTAAAAATGAACAAAGCTTAGCTAACTACGAATAGAACATTGGAGGAAGGTGGCAGATTTACTTTCTTCTGCATCTTCTTCAATTTCTACAGCAGTGGTTAGGTCTGCACTAGACAGAGATTTAAGAGGTTCACCTTGGATTCCTGAAATAGGAAAAATAATTTGTTGAAGGCAGAAAGAAAGTAGCAACTAATTTCTTAGCCTATACTCGGTATTCACTCTAACTATTCTGTTTCCACTCTTTATTTTTCTTAAATATCTTTGTCCGACACATTTTCGAACATGGCTATACGTATATGAACTTATAATAACTCTCCAAACACATGAAAAAACTTAAAAAGAAAAAGAAATATATATATATACCTATATCGGACAGTATGCGTATCCACACAGATACATGAGTACAAGTAAACATAGCACACTAATAAGTATCACAAAATAAAATCAGTGATTAAGGACATTAATAGTAACATTTGAAGAAGATAACGAGCCTTGTTTGGGTGAGACAGCCACAAATCTAGAGCAGGAAGCAGAGTTTTCATTACTGGTTGTGGATTTGGCTAACTCTTTTCCTCCTGTTTCATCTACAATGCCAAAGATTGATTAGATATGAGCTCGAGCTAGCTAATAGAGTAGGAAAAAAAACATGTTCCAAAATGAATAATAATGGAAGGTGCCATATTTACTTTCTTCATTTTCCATAGAAGTAACCAAGACCGAGGTAGACATAACTTTAAGATGTTCACTTGTCAAGTGTTGAGGCGAGCATAACTCAGAGCTGCTAACCTGTAAACCTGAAACATGACAAACAAATTGTCAACGACATAAAGGACTTTGGACAAAATTAAACCCTTGTCAGGGACCAATCAAACATATTAAGGTCAGGGCAACATTAAAAAACATTGATAAATATCAGTAGTTAAATTAATAAAAATGTTTACGCTCGGTTAGATTGGTGTAAGCAACTTTAGCAGCGTTGATCTCAGCTTCTTTCTTGGATTTCCCTCCTTCCCCATAAAAAACATCTCCTCCCACTTCCACACTAGAAAAAAATGTTGGCCTATGAGGCACACCACATTTCTCTGTCTTATACTCTGGTAAACTCCATTCTTCTCTCTGAGTTAATTCTTGCAACAGATTCTTGTAAAATCCCAAATCAACCTGTAAAAGAAAGAAATTTTAAATAAAAGAACTACATATGATTACCCATTTTATTAATCTAGACAGTGAAATAATGAGAGGAACATAAGGATACCTCTTCAACAGGATTTGGGTTACCAGCAGCGGCTGCAAGGGAATAGGAAGAAGAACCGAAGTAAAGGAAGGCGGACTTAGCGGCATCGCTTTGTGCTTCTTTACAAGATTTGCAAGGGACAGTGGAGTTAAACAACTTGTTGTTTACAAACACCGAGGCTTTGAAAAAAGGATTATGATCAGGGCCATCTTTCATGGAGGTGTACCTTGGTAATGCCCATCGCCTTTGCTGGCACAGCTCCTGCAACTTCGACTTGTACATTCGTTTTTTTTTTTTTTTTTTTGAAGAGAGAAGGAAATGAAATGACTGCAGAAGTTGAAAGAGTTCTGAAGCTTTTATTAGAGTGGAAATGAGACAGTGGAAGATGAAATTCCAACAGACATGCTTCCCGCGAGACGTTCATTTGTTTCATGTTTACTTTTTGGGTTAAATATAAAGTAGTACCCATACTTCTTCACTTCTATTGTATTGATATTTATAGTTATTTTTTGTCTCAGATTGGTACCTGAATGTTAATCCCGTCAATTAAATCGGTATATGAGTTTAACGCCGTCAAGTATAGGACATGTGGCAGAATAAAATTATGACACGTGACATAAATGATGTCATGGTGATCTCATAACTTTAAAAAATTATAAAAAACTTTTTTTTCTTCCCCACCAATTTTTTTGTAGTTCCTTTTTTTTTTTTTTCCTTTTTTCTTCCTTGCTCTTCTTTTTCTTCTTCTTTTTCTTAACCTAAGTTTTTTCTCCCCATTATTGTAAACACTATAAGTATATCTTAGCTTCTATTTTAAATATATATATATATTTCTGTTTCATTTCCTACACTGTCTCATCAACCAAACAAAAATACACATTTACAAGAAAAGTCAATCTAAAAGAATTAACAATACAATCAAATATAAAACATCCACGATCTCTTAACCAAAAAAACTCATCTGAAAGCAAACAATTATCACATGAATATCAATTACTCCAATGAAAAAACAAAAGAAAAAAAATGGATCTCTTGACAACCACCCGTTTGATTATCATCTTCTCCCCCCCTTTCTCTGTATCCAAACCTTGATTTTCACATCGAAACAAAGTCCCTAACTAGATTTAAAACCCAATCACTTACCCTAATTTCAAAACAATTATCACATCCAATCGCATCTGAATCCAATATTAAAAACTCTAAAAATACAATCCATATAAGAAAATATAAAATCCACACGTTCTTCCCACTAATCTTGAATGAAACATTGAAAGGAAAATTTAAATTTTAGGATTAAAAAATTTAAATAAAAAAGGCAAAGGGATAATGAATGTAAATTGTTGTTGTTGCTTTTATATATGAATGGAACAGGGAAAGGTATTGTCATTTGTGAATTTATTGTGTGGATTCAGTGACTTGAAAACTATAGGCAAAGAGATGAGAATACAAAGTATTTAAAAAAGAAAAAAGAAAAAAGAAGTATGTGAGAGAGAGATTGCAGATTTGGTATGGTTGGGAGAAGTGAAGGAATTGCGAGCCATGGCAGGAGAATCCAAGTGAGTCATCTTCTTCTTTTGTTCTTCAAATTCAAAGCTTTTCATTTACTGCATTTAGTATTGCAATTTGGGTTGAGGGAGGCCAATCGTCGGCGATGATGGAGGTAGCGACTTGGGTTAAGGGAGGAAGAAGAATAAGAAGAAGAAGAAATTGAGGATTTTGGCTAAAATCATTGAAAAAGTAGGAGAAGAATCGAAAGTGCAAAGAGAGAGAAGAGTTAAAAAGAAAAAATAATAATTTTTTAAATGATGATGCCATTTCATTACCATGTGTCTTCATTTTAGAGTGTCACATGTGCAGTTAGAATTTAAAGTAGTTAGATTTGGCTATCGATTTAGTTAACGGAAAAAAAATTTGAATATCAATCTAAAATATAAAAAAAATCATAAATACAAATTTAGGAGAAGTGAATAAATTTAATTACTAATTTTATATTTAATCCTTTCTCTTTTACATTTCTTTGAATTAATGTAAAAGTTAAGCCATAAACTTTCGCCCAATATATAATCTACGTTAATATTCTTTAATTTAAACAGTAACTTGACAACAAACAATAAATGAATGCGGGCTATTGGCATATGATGTAAAAGTATATCTTAGTTTTTGTATTATATATTAGATTACCTTTTGATATTTCTATTGGAAAAGTGAAGATTGGTACCTTAATGAAGGAGTAAAGTAATCCTCTGTTAAATTTATGTTGTTGATTGCTTATTTTGATTTTTTATATAAAAAACATAATAATAAATTTAGGGTTTTATCTTTATTCAATTTAACTTAATTTTTTTATTTGAAATTAATCGACTCTAAACTTTCATTACTGACACTATTTTTTTAATTTAAAATTAAAAAAACACACAAAAAAATTATAATTTCAAAAATTATGAAAAAAATAAATTTAAAATTAAAGAAAAAAATCTATTTAAATGCACAAATTACAAGATATAAGCTCATTTTTTTACAAATATTCAATAAATCTATTTAATTAATAATTTATCTCACAAAAAAATTAATGCATAAATTATAAATATATGCTCATAATTTTGAAGGACTTTTTTGTCTTTCAGTTCAATTTTTAATAGAATAATATTTGTACTGTTAAAAAAATAACTTTAAATCTTATCTTTCAACAAGATAGTAGTATTTTAGTCAACACTTAATGAGTTGATGGACTGATAAACTCAATTTCAATAGTTAGAATTCAGTCCAAGGCAATATATTTTTCTTTTCTATTTTTTTTATTTAAATTTGAAAAGCTTTTATAAGTTTTTAAGTTTTTTTTAGCTTTTTAATTATTTTTAATCTTAAAGAGCTATTTTCTTCTTTTTTTCAATTATAATGTTTATTTGTGTAATTAATTTTTTTATAAATTTTAAATTATTTATTAATGTGACATATAAGATAAAATATTGCATGTTAGTAATGAAAGATTAAAAATAAATTTAATTCAAATAAAAAAATAAGTCAAATTTACAGATAAATGATTAAATTTGAGACGTAAAACACTAAAAATAAAATATTTTTTTAACATTAATCTCATCCTAAATTCTTATCATATCTGCTCTTTTTGATATAATGCCTAAAACTACCAATAGCCCCTCATCAACCATTAAATAGGAGACAATGCGCTTCAATGCACTCGAACTCACGTCTTCCTGGATTAACAACAATATTGAAACCAATCGAGTTAAGACTTAATCAGCCACTAAAAATAAACTTTTGTGGACACAATTTTAGTGGAGGAACTATTTTTACCCTTTACTTAACGTAGAAAGAATCAGACTAAAGAAAAGGGACCATTGATTGATTTTTTTTGTCTACAGTTCTTAATCGACGAGATATTGAAACTTTGGGATTAGGCCTGCTTGTGGGCCTGGCCACCTGACCCAAAGGCCCACTCGAAAAGTGGGAGGATTTGGGTAAAAATATAGACCCGAAAAGTGAGTTTGGGAAAAAAAATAAGGTCCCTTTAAAAAATAGGTCGGGCCTCGAGTAAGGCTTTTTTGGCCTGGCCCGACCCAAATATGCAAAAAAAATTGATTTTTTTTGCTATTTTTTTTTCACTATTTTGCTACCATTTCACTATTATGTTGCCACTATTTTGTTGTTATTGTATAACTCTTGTTTTATTGTTAATTTTATTACTATTTTAGAGGCGTTTGGTTGTTAAGTTGCACCTATCTTAGTGTCATTTAAGTATACATATTTTTTTTAAAAAAATTATTTTCAATTTGTTGAGAAATATTTATTTTAATATTTTTAGTATTTTTGATGTATTATATCTTTTAAAAAAAATTATATATAAAAATTAATATGGGCTAGGTTAGATCGGGCCTAGGTTTTAAAATTTTTATTCAGATCTGGCTTGGACAAAATTTTAGACCCATTTTTTGAGCTAGACCAGGCCCGAACCTAGCAAACAGGCCTAAAATTTTGGTTAGGTCTGACCCGGCCCATGAGCACCTCTATTCGGGATATAGAGATTTCATAATCGATCAATTTTCAATTTTGGTTTAAAGTTGTTTTAAAATTTTGTTTAATGCTTAAAACTAGAGATAAAATTATCCCCAAAAAAAACTAGAAATAAAAGAAAAATATCAAATGATTAAATCAACCAGTAAAAACTTATTAATTGATAAAAAAACAAGTTTAAATATTACAAATAGTCACAAAATTAAAATGATTTTGTTTTGGTCAATCAATTAAAAAAATTAATTTAGTCATTAAAGTTTTTAAAATTTTAATTTTTGGTTACTCTGTCATTGGTAATGAAAGTATGACGGTAGGGAAAGAAATTTTTGAACCAATTACAAAGTGTCACGTGTCAAGCCGAAATGTAGGTTAAACCAAATTAACATCACATATTGTGTCATAATTATTTTTCTTTAATTAATTTAAAATAATTAAATGATAATATTAAATTATTATTTTATCTCAAAATTAATTAAAATAATAATAGATAAATAATAAGTAAAAGAATTTAATCTTTATGGATCACTTCATATAAAGAGTTTATATTCCACAATATCTCTTTTTTACTTTAAAACTAACATTGTAAAAGGGGGTCACCTCCAAACTATTCAACACATTCACAAGTTTAGAAGTCTATAAGTTCTCTAAAGAAATTTTTGAAGAAATTGGAGAACTTGAAGAAATTATAAAGAACACTATAATCGATAACTTTTTATTTTTCACAGTTTCATATTTTCTCATATCGACATAATTTATCGAGATCTCTTTATTTTCATCATTTTCACTTTAGGTACCTAAATCTCTTTTAGAGTTTTAATAATTAGTTATGTCTTAGGTCTCTTAGGAGTACTGCCTCCAATATATGACCATATTGATTTATTATTTTCTTTTACAAGAATTTTCATCTTTGGAACCAATCAATTTAGTATGCTTTATGCATGTGTTATTTATTCTAACAGGTTGTCTTCCTGTGACTTCATCACATCAGTTGGTGTATAATACTTGGTTATGTTGTTTAGGTCAGTAAATACATTTGGCAGTTAACTTGCAATAAAGTGAGTTGTTCTTTTGAACTTCCAGTTCAAATTACTTTTTACGAGGATCTAGATAATGATAATTTATTTCAAGTAATTATTTCAACCAACTATTATTTCGCTCCCCTCTAATGTTGAGCAAACTATCAAATCAAAATACAAATCATGTCATAATTGAATCTCTAATTTATTCAAAGCATTCAATAATACAAAGAGATTCATGATTAATATAAATTCTCAACATTTTTTTAATACTCATTTTTTTGTACTGCGGTGGTGCAACTTGAACATGCATTGCACATTCTAAGATTCTAAAATGGGTTATATTTGACTCCTAACCAAAAGACAATTCTAATGGGGAGTATTTTATCATAACTTATTGTCATGTGCGTACAAGTGTTGGAAAATATCATATCTTTCTATAAAAGTTTTGTCCTCAAAAGATATGGTTTAGTTACTAACCAGATGCAATTATTTCATAAATTTTGCTAAACCATTTTATACGTATAAACAATAGGCTTTTGCTATAGTTACTGGCACTGACAAACTAGCATATAATAATCAGTTAAAGCCTGAGAAATAAACTCACAAGCATTAACAAGAATTGTCTCAATTGCATAATTTGAAAGTTTTGTTCTTAGACAAATCAGTAAACAAATAATCTTGCAAACTATAGGTTGCGAGTTGATAACTCACATGCGGTTATCTGGTAGATGCATCTACTAAAATTATATCAAAAATCCACTTTCTAGATAAATAAGCCTATATTTCTTTCAGATATACAAGAGATTAAATTTCAACTTTTGTTAGTGAGGTTTAATAATTCATATTATTTGAAAACAAGTAACACTTGAAAAATGAATAACCTTCAAGTTCCATAATAAATTTCCATGTAAATTCTCATTTTGTTGCATCATTGTTGATCAGGGTGGTCTAATCAGTTATGCCAATTAATTAATATATTTGGACTAGTAAATTATATTAATGTAAACTTTTGGTTTACCAGTGTATGTGATTAACCATACTAATACATGCATAATACAAACTAGAGGAAAAGACACTACTTTTTCAATACAAAATTCTTACCCAATATAATAGATGTAATATATAGAAATCAATCGTATCTTCATCCACAATCTCAATATGATACCTATCACAACATATATCATTTTAAAACATAATCACTTCAAAACTGACTAGAACATTTTGTATTAGTTTTGCAACTTCCTTTAAAACATATCCTTTTAAAACATATATCCCAATTATCACTTTGTTTTTTCAGATAACCATGTATTAGCTCTTCTGGAGCTTTGAATTAATTTTTTTACTATGAAATATTAACATTTTTCATTATCACATTGAATATAGGTTAACAATATATTAGCTTTTTTGGAGCCTTAAATTGGTTTTGTACCATCAAAGATTTGTTTGTTTCATTACAAAACAAGAAAAATGCTTTTATCCCTAAGGATAGTATGCACCATTATATTGTCTACTGGACATATGTTTCCTTCCTTTGAAGTAACATAAGATATTCATGTGTACAACAGGTACATAACCAACAACTTTTCATCAAATGTCTTTCTTCTTTGAAGGGTTATATTGAGAACCCTTGTTGCTCTCTTATTTATCTAGATGTTTCCATTTCTAGTGGTGAGAAAAATTTACTAATAAGATATCCAAAAATTAAGTAATGAATGCCATGATTCACAAAAAGGATGCAACTCATACTTTTAGAAATTTCTTCTTTAACAAAATACATACAATCTTGAGGAATATGACCATAAGATTGCATATAAATATCAAAATCAAATCATAGAATTAAAGTTTAGTAATGGATAGTAAATACATTATAGTAGCAAGTTCTTCAATATGGATTATAGAAATCCTAAAAATTAACATGTTAACATTTAAAATAATCACCATCATAAAGACAATGCCAATATCCATTTATTATTTAGATCCGTCATGATCTGATGTGGTTGTTGACAGTACAAAAAAATCCTATCCTTATAAAATAATGAAAAAAAAATAGTATAAGAGAAGTAGGGTTAAATCCTCAGGGACTAGATTTGCACAAGTTCTTGTTCCTTGATATCCCAGACAGAGCCGTGCCCAAGAAAACCTGTGTACCTGGGAAAAAATAAAAAAATAGAATTAAAAGTTTGATTAAATTGAAATTGCGAAAATTAAAATTAAAATTAAAATTGTAGAGATAAGCAGAGTTGAGGAAAAAGAGTTTTTATGAAGAGATTTCAGCCTCCGGTTGTCTTGATCCGCCTTGGGTTAAATCCTAGGCTTTTAAGTGACCCTTCTCGAACAGAATAAGCTAGTTATAGTGGAAGAGGACGCCTACGACCACCAGCTCCACTTAGATTTTAGACTTGCGATTTAGAAGAACTAACTCTAGCCAATCGTCGCTTTTATAGGACCGTTTTACACTAGATCATCACTTCTCAATGGCGAATGCCACGCCATTTTGTCTCTTGGGCTCGATAACCACTTACACAAAAAGCTAAAGAACCGACTGTGTAACCTTCCCAAAACATACAAAGCAACTGTTCTTTGCACAAGTTGAAAAGATCATCTTTGAAGGGACATGGATGGAAACGTCAACCCTGTAATGCAAAGAAATGATGAATACTCGTTGAGAAGGTTAAACATGGATTCTAAGCCTCATGAACCCTTTTTGGGGAATTTTGACAACCTTTGGCTAGATAAATTTAGTGGCTCATGCTTTTTTTGGGGAAAAGAAATGAAGGTAATGAAAATGAA
Organism: Gossypium bickii; assembly: GCA_025503065.1. Lineage (NCBI taxonomy): Eukaryota > Viridiplantae > Streptophyta > Magnoliopsida > Malvales > Malvaceae > Gossypium > Gossypium bickii. The sequence goes on from CP106719.1 coordinate 26,353,062, forward strand.
TTTTTTATTGAATAATATGAAAGGAATAAAGGCTAAGCTTTTTGGGAGAGGGAATGCTTGCAGAAAGGATGAGTCAAATTTGTGTCACTCCATCCCCTATTTATAGTACTAGGAAACCTAGTCTATTCCTAGTTAAATTCTAAAAGATAAATACAAATAAATAAAGATAAATAAAGATAAAAGCAAAAATTAAATCTAAATAATAATCTTTAACAATTATCCTAATATAATTAAAAATTAAATAGAGTCTTGTGTTTATAAAATCTCTTCTTTGCACTTTTGCCCCTAAGTTTTCCACACTTTGCATTTTCGGTACTACTTCCTTCCTACTTCGCATGCTGGCCCATTTTATCTTTAAATTCATGCTTTTTGCCCCCAAACTTCCTTTTGCCTTTAATTTAGCCCCTACAAGATAAAAAAAAACCATAAATAACTCAAATTAATAGTATCATACTCAAAATAAATGTGTAATTAATACATAAAAATATGTCATTCTAGAGTATTATCAAGTTTCCTCTACTTAGCCCATACTTGCCCTCAAGTATGGTTCCTATCCACTGTGAAATTTAGAATTTTGCCATGAAAGAAATGTCACTCCAAAGTTTTATAAGAAGTAGGCATAATGCATATGAAAAATAAAAAGAATCCTTAGCTTGCTTTAAGTAAATCTGAAAAAGTATTCCAATTTAATCACACAAAAATCAAATCTACTTGGATTATTTCAAGTAAATCTAAAAAAAGTATTCCAATTTAATCACACAAAAATCAAAATCGACTTGGAGTATTTCATGAAAATTAGATAATTTACTAAACTTACCAAGACACCCTATTTGTTTCCACATTTAGTCCCCAAATGCAATTTTATTATTACTACATCTTTTTTTTTCTATTTTTCTTATTTGCTTAAGAATATTTTGAACCTTTTGACGCGAATAGAGATGACAGCCAAGCACCCCACCCCAGTTACTCAGCCCAACATACTCCTAATTTATTATATTTATATTTTTTTCCTTAAGAATATATTGAACATTTAAACCCGAAGAGAGACGACAGCCAAGCACCCCACCCCGATTACTCAGCCCAACACATTCCTAAAAAAATTGTTTAATTCCGGTTAACAGAGTTTTACCTAACACGTCACACAATCTTTTGACGCGAAATAGGATGACAACCCAATCACCCTACCCCGGTTACTCAGTCAGTCACGTTTTTAAGCTGCACTCATAACCACGGAGACATCAAAATTTATTATAATGAAAAAGAATTTTAATTAGAAGGACTAGGAAAAACAATCAAGTGTCGGAAATAAGTTTCAGTAACCACCTAACAGTTATGAAAATAATTTTAGCATGCAATTATATTAAGTGTCCTCTTTGCAATTATATAAGCAAGATAGTGTTAACTTTGTTAATCATAATTATTTTAGCCTAATAAAAATAAAACAATAGACATGAAAATCAAACTAGCAAAATCATAATTAACTCAATAGACAAGAACCATGCTCGCAGGTCAAACAATGGGCAATTCCTAGTAAAAATCTTGGGCATGAAAAAAGGAAAAATATTCTTTAAAAAAAATAAATATGGGCAGAAACTAACACAAGGTAGCAGCAACAGCAACACAACAATAAAAACAGTAGATAAAATGACAGAAATAATAAGGAATGTCTCCCCCTACTTAAAACATATTGTCCTCGATGTGAAAGAAAAAGGAAAACAAATATGTGAAAGAAAAAGGTTTTAGAAAAACTCCTCATGTAGTCACTATCGTTTATGCATAGTTGTAAGGAGGAAAAGATTTAGTGTCGCGTGGAGAAGAGGAAGGAGGGGAAAGTGTTCGTCAGTTAAGTTGACATGTTGGGGCACCGAGAATCGACGCTGACAGTTGTTGACGGTGAAAGAGGGTTCGGCGGTGGCACGACTTCTAGTCCTAACCATGGTGGTGGGAAAAATCGGTGTTGGGGGTGAGGGAGAAGGGGAACCGCGGCTGGAGGGTTATTTTGGTGAAAATGGGGGAAAATATAGGATTTGAAGGTGTAAAAGAAAAGGTGTTTAGCTATAGGATAGGTGTTTGGATGCAGGTTTTAAGTAAGTATAAACCAAGAATGCGCTATTCCTACTTAGGATAGGGATAGAATAAGGGATGTTTGTGAAAGCATGCCAATTCCTAAGTTTTTTCCTCGTCGATTCACCTAGACAGAAGAAGAAAAATTTCTTAATATCCAAAAAAATGAACTAATAAATAATAAAATAAAATAAAACAATAAATAATAAATAATAAATAATAGATAATAAAATAAAAATAAAGAAAAATAAAAATTAGGTTGCCTCCCAACAAGCGCTTGTTTAACCTCGTTAGCTTGACGCCCCAACTAGTATTAGGGTTGTTCCAGCTGAATTCTTTCATTCGTATGGGCTTGGAAATTCTCCTTTTTTACCACATCCACCATATTTAGGTTCAATCATCATTGCGCCTCTTTCTTTGGTTTCATGTTTTCCTCCAAGAAAATCTTATTTGTGCATCTCAAGGGGTTAATCCCTTTTAAGTCAGCAATGGTCTCGTCATTCTCTAAAATGCACGCTTGAGATGCTCGGGAAGTGGTTTTAATTTCAGATCTGGTGCTTGCACAACAGAAGGTAGAAGTTTAGTATCCATAGGAGCCAATAATTCATTAACAGATTCAAAATCATCAAACATCATTTTAGATTTATCTCCATAAGATGACTCAAAAGTTTCTTCTAGTAATGAGTCAATTATGTTGACACAATTTACGTTCAATATTTTACTTGGGTGACTAATAACGTCATAAACATTAAACTTCACGATCTTCCTGTCAAACTCCATCGTGAGAGTTCCACTATGCACGACAATCTTAGTGGTAGCGGTACTAAGGAAAGGTCAGCCCAATAAGATATCTGAAGATCTAGGAGTGTTATCCTCTTCCATTTTTATCACATAAAAGTTTGCAGGAAATATAAGTTCGTTGACTTTCATCAATACGTCCTCGAGGACTCCTTTCGGATGCACAATAGACCTGTCTGCTAACTGAATGATAACACCTGTTTTTGTCAAAAAAACCCGCGTTAAGTGATTCATAAATAGAAAAGGCATTACATTTGTGGAGGCCCATAAATCACACATAGATTTTTTAATTCCTCAGTGGCCTATTTTGCATGGTATTGCGAACATGCCCCTATCTTTGCATTTCACTAGCATCTTCCGTTATAATACCGTGGATACATTCTCACCAAATCTCTTTCATTACCAGTTAATTTTCGCTTGTTGGTGCAGATTTCTTTGAGGAACTTGGCATAACGCGGAATTTGTTTGATGGCATCCAATAGTGGTATGTTGATCTCGATATTTCTGAATGTTTCGAGGATCTCCTTGTCCTCTCTACCTCTCTGATGTTGGTTCAATCGTCCTGGAAACGGAGGTTGAATTATGGGCAATGGAGGTTTCGTTCGGACCTCTTCATCATTCTCGTGCTTTTCTTAGGAGGAATCTTGGCCAATATTTCTGCCAGGAATTGCTTCCAATACTTTTCCACTTCACAACATCACTGCATTTGCATGTTGTCTTCGATTAGGTTCCATTTGTGACGATAGGTTCCCTTATGAGTTTATTTTCTAAATGGATGTGGTCAATTCTCTTATAGACGCCTCGGTTTTCTGTTGAAAATCATTTGTTTCCTTTTGGAAATAAAGAGTTTGCCGTTGTATTTGCTGTTGGAAATCAAGCATATTAACTGCTAATTTATTAAACATGGTTTCTAGAGAGGTACCTGAATCTCGCGGCTGTTGTAGAAACTGGTTTTGGTATGGCTAGTTATACTGAAGGTTTGCCCCATAACTCAAGTTAGCATGGTTTTTCCATCATAGGTTGTAGGTATTAGCACCGGGGTCATAATACTTAGCTGGTGAATTACTATGGATGGTTTTTCCATCATAAGTTGAATTACTTAGCTAGTGAACCCTTCTAATGGGTTTAGGATTGGCTCGAAATTGTTGAGTATTTGCAACCATCGTGGATATCAAGTTCGTTGCCTGTTAGAAAGTCATGTTGACCAACGTTCCTCCATTGGCGGCATCTACCATATTCATCTCTATGGGCTTTAAGCCTTTATAAAATTATTGGAATAGAGATTGTTCTGTTATACCATGTTTTGGGCAGCTTGCACACAACTTCTTAAATCGTTCCCAATAGTCGTAAAGAGACTTTGATTCTTTTTGCCTTATCCCAATGATCTCTCTTTTTAACTCAGCTGCACGCGATGCTGGAAAAAACCTGTTAAGAAACAAACCAGAAAGATCAGCCCAAGTTGTAATAGACCTAGGGGGTATATAAAATAGTCATTCCCTAGCTGAATCTGCTAAGGAAAAAGGGAAAGCATGTAATTTAATTTGATCCTCAGTTATGCCCTTAGGTTTCATACTGAGACAGACCATATGAAACTCTTTCATATGTTTGTGGGGATTTTCATTTTGCAACCTACGAAAAGTTGGCAGTAGCTGGATTAAACCTGAGCTTAGTTCAAAATCAGTATCCATAATAGGATATGCAATGCACAATGGCGGTTGTTCTGCAAGAGCTTCGGCCAATTGCCGCATCGTTTGAGCTATAGGTTGATGTGCTAGATTCGGGTTTTCATTAACCCTAGCGTTAAGCACTTCTTCTGGTTAATTAACTTCTACTTTTTTGCTTTCAAGTGTTTGAGTAGGGTTTTCATTAACCCTAGACTCAACTTCGTCGTCGACTGCAATTTCTGGCAGTGGGTTACTTTGAGTCCCAACCACCCCTGACTGTTTTTTCCGTAACTTTGTCTCCTTACGATTGGCTCTCGTAGTCTTTTATATTTCTAAATCAAATGCAAGAATACCTAGAGCAGGTCTGGTCATAAGAAACAAAGAAATAAGATTAGTACGTTACTAGTCCCCGACAATGGCGCCAAAATTTGATGCGGTCGTTGAAAGCACCAAAAATATCCTATCCCTATAAAATAATTAAAATAATAATATAAGGGAAGTAGGGTCAATTCCTTAGAGGTGTACATGGGACGACCCATGCAGCTTACCAAGGCCTCGCCTAAATGTGGGAGGTTTGGGCAAAAATATAGGCCCGAAAAATGGGCTTGGACAAAAAAATAAGGCCCGTTTAAAAAATGGGCTGGCTCTGTAAGGGCATTTTTGGCTCGGGCAGTCTATTGAATTCACTAAAGGAAAAAAACTATTTTTTTAATATTATTTTCTTATTATTTTTCTCCTTATTTTGCTACCATTTTACTATTATGTTTCTACTATTTTGTTGTTATTGATTAGATATTATATAAAACTTATTTTATTGTTAATTTTGTTATTATTTTAAAGACATTTGTTAATTTTGTTATTATTTTAGAGACATTTGCTTGTTAAGTTGCATCTATTTTAGTGTTATTTAAGTCTACATATTTTTTAAAATTTATTTTCAATTTGTTGAAAAATATTTATTTTGATTTTTTTAGTATTTTTGATGTATTATATATATTTAAAAATTATATAAAATAATATAAAAAATTAATACGGGCGGCCGGGCCGGGCCGGGCTTGAGTTTTAGCATTTTTATATGGGCCGGGCTTGGACAAAATTTTAGGCCCATTTTTAGGCCCGGCCCAGCCCGAGCCCAATGAACGGGCCTAAATTTTTAGTTGGGCCCGGCCCATGTACACCTCTACAAATCCTCAGGGACTAGATTTGCACAAGTTCATGCTCCTCGATATCCTAGACAGAGTCGTACCCAAGAAAACCTGCGTACTTGGGAAAAAATAAAAAAATAGAATTAAAAGTTTGATTAAATTGAAATTGCGAAATTAAAATTGCGAAAATTAAAATTAAAATTAAAATTGTAGAGATAAACAAAGTTGAGGAAAAAGAGTTTTTATGGAGAGATTCCAGCCTTTAGTTGTCTCAATCCGCCTTGGGTTCAATCCTAGGCTTTTAGGTGATATTTCTCGAATAGAATAAGTCAGTTATAGTGGAAGAGGACGCCTACGACCACCAGCTCCACTTAGATTTTAGACTTACGAGTTAGAGGAACTTGACTCTAGCCAACCGTCGCTTTTGTGAGACCTTCTTACACTAGATCATCACTTCTCAATGGCGAATGCTATGCCATTTTGTCTATTGGGCTCGACAACCACTAACGCAGTAAGCTAACAAACTGACTGTGCAACCTTCCCAAAACATACAAAGCAATCATTCTTTACACAAGTTGAAAAGATCAACTTTGAAGGGACATGGACGGAAGCGCCAGCCCCGTAATGCAGATAAATGATGAATACTCGTTGAGAAGGCTAAACGTGGATTCTAAGCCACATGAACCCTTTTTGGGAAATTTTGACAACCTTTGGCTAAATAAATTTAGTGGCTCATGCATTTTGGGAGAAAAGAAATAAACGTGATGAAAATGAAATTTTTATTGGATAATATATGAAAGGAACAAAGGCTAAGCTTTTTGGGAGAAGGGGTGTTTACAGAAAGGATGAGTCAAATTTGTGTCACTCCATCCCCTATTTATAGTACTAGGAAACCTAGTCTATTCCTAATTAAATTCTAAAAGATAAATACAAATAAATAAAGATAAAAGCTAAAATTAAATCTAAATAATAATCTTTAGCAATTATCCTAATATAATTAAAAATTAAATAGAGTCTTGTGTTTATAAACTCTCTTTTTTGCACTTTTGCCCCCAAGTTTTCCACACTTTGCATTTTCGGCACCACTTCCACACTTTAAATTCATGCTTTTTACCCTCAAATTTCCTTTTGCCTTTAATTTAGCCCCTACAAGATAAAAAATCATAAATAGCTCAAATTAGTAGGATCATACTCAAAATAAATGTGTAATTAATACATAAAAATATGTCATTCTAGAGTATTATCATGATCATCAGTCTGTTATGTCAAATTTTGATTCGATATCATTCTTATTATTCATTTCCGCATTGTCTCATTGAAAGATTCTCTTAAAAATTCTTGTTCATCTCTTACTTATATTCATTTTTCCACTCTGGTGGTAAAAGGAATCATTATGACCACTCCTTTGGCAATTATATAATACAACTTACCATGTCCATAATTATGTCTTTATTATGTATTGTCGCGGTCTCTTTAGGGAATGAAGCAGATTCAATAGGATGGTTTTTATAATTTTTCATTTGATAGCTCACAATTTTATTTAATCGCAAGTAACCTAATATTAATTTAAAATATTTCTTAAAATCTTTTTCACAATACTACAACTCCATGAGCATATTTGAAGCGTAAAAAGTTCAAACGTTTTCTCTAACAAGGTCTCATCACTAATATTCTCTCATATAATTTTAATTGAGAATTTATCCTAATTACTGCAGAGCTATACTCACTCTCAATTTTAAAATCTTGCAACTTCAGGTGCATTTGATTATAACGAGCTTTAGATAGGAGATTTTACAACTTCAGGTACATCCAATCATAAAATTACCATATTCTGATAGAATATATTTTCTTTTAAATTATTTTACAATTCAAGTAGATCTTTCACAATTAAACATTTGTATGGATAAAGTTCACATCTCAAATATAAAAAATGGAGATAATTTTTTATTTATAAAGAAACAATTTTACAAAAAATTAAAAGTAAAAAAATATTAAATAAAATAATATTTTAAATAAAATAATTTTAAATGTAGTTTAACATCTTAAAAATAAATTTAGTTTTTTTTCTTAGAAATACTGTCAACAAATTAAACAATTATATTTTGTTTAAAATCTATTTAAGAGAAAATTATTTATAATTTAAAAAGTAAAATAGAATACCATTTTAAGATATAAAATTTTTATTAATTATTTTTTTAAATGAAAAATTAACATTTAAAATCTGAATAAATCAATCTATTTTATTTTAAATTTGTTTGAGATAATAATTAAATAAAAATTATAATTGTTAAAATTAAGTGACCCGAATCCTTATTTAAATAAAATACAATGGTAAAATAAAATAAAAGAAGAATCCCTATAGAACTTAGAGGTGTTCATGGGCCGGGCGGCCCGGCCCAGCCCGAAGGTCCGATCGAAATTTGAGAGGGTTTGGGCAAAAATATAAGCCCGAAAAATGGGCTTGGACAAAAAATAAGGCCCGTTTAAAAAATGGGCTGGGCATCGGGTAGGATATTTTTAGCCTTTTTTTTTTGAATGTTATTTTCTTGTTGTTTTCTCCCTATTTTGCTACCATATTACTATTATGTTACTACTATTTTATTGTTATTGATTGAATATTGTATAAAACTTATTTTATTGTTAATTTTGTTATTATTTTAAAGGTATTTGTTAATTTTATTATTATTTTAGAGGTATTTGCTTGTTAAGTTACATCTATCTTAATGTTATTTAAGTCTACATATTTTTTTAAAATTTATTTTCAATTTGTTGGGAAATATTTATTTTGATTTTTTAGTATTTTTGATGTATTATATATATTTAAAAATTATATAAAGTAATAGAAGAATTTAATACGGGCGGGTCGGGCCGGGCCTGGGTTTTATAATTTTTATATGGGTCGAGCTTAGGAAAAAAATTTTACCCATTTTTTGGGCCCGGCCGGGCCGAGCCCGATGAATGGGCCTAAATTTTTAGTTGGGTCTAGCCCGAACCCGGCCCATGAACACCTCTAATATAAGGTTTTTTTAAACCTTATTAAACTCCATCTATTTGATATTGATTAGAATAAGGAGTTTCAATCTTACTACACTCCTATTAGAATATGGCTTTACAAGCCTATAAATAGACATAGTCTATTCCTCTTGTAATGAATTCGAATTCGACATAGTGAATTTTCTTCTCCTCTGCCTGTGGTTTTTCCCGAAAGGGTTTCCATGTAAAATCTGTGTGTTCTTTAAATTTTTATTTCTCTTTTCTTTGTAATATATTGTCATTACCGACATTATATTTTTCACAAATTGGTATCTGAGCTTCCGGGTTTTTCATCTCGATCACGGTAATGGCGTCTTTGAAGTATAAAATTCCGCTGTTGGATCGCAACACCAGGTTCACATTGTGGCAGATAAAGATGCAGGCAGTTCTTGCACAGATGGATTTAGAAGAAGCCCTGCTAGGGGTAGATAAGATGCCTTCGACATTGACGGAGGAAGAGAAGAAGCACAAAGATCGAAAGGCATTAACACAGTTACATCTGCATTTGTCTAACTAAATTTTGCAGGATGTGATGAAGGAGAAGACTGCCGCTGCATTATGGAAGAGGCTAGAACAAATATGTATGTCAAAAACTCTAACTAGAAAGTTGCATATGAAGCAACGTCTTTATGCTCATCGTTTGGAGGAAGGTGCGTCTGTGCACGAACACTTAACAGTGTTTAAAGAAATTCTCTCAAACTCGGAGGCCATGGAGGTTCAGTATGATAAGGAAGATCTAGGGATGATTCTACTTTTTTCATTGCCCTCGTCTTATTCAACCTTTAGAGACACGATTTTATATAGCCACGAGTCTCTCACAGTTGATGAGTTTTATGATTCTTTAACCTCGTATGATAAGATGAAGCATCTTGTGGTTAAAACTGGCTCTCAGGGAGAGGGTCTCATTATTCATGGGAGATAAGATCGGAATGCTGATAATGATCGTGGAAGGACACAGGATCAGAATCCTCACGGCAAATCTAAGGGTATATCGAAGTCTTCAAACAGAGGTAAAACTTGTAACTTCTGCAAGAAGAAAGGGCATATTAAATCTGAGTGCTGTAAGCTAAGAACAAGATTAAAAGGGAGGCTGTGAATCAAAAGGGAAAACAACTAGAAAATTCTGGTGAAGCTGATGTTGTAGAAGACTACAGCGATGGTGAACTTATAGTCGCTTCTGTCAACAATTCTAAAGTGAGCGAGGAGTGGATACTTGATTTGGGTTGCACCTTCCACATGTGTCCCAATTGGGATTGGTTTACAAATTACGAAACAGTGTCTGAAGGTGTTGTTTTGATGGGAAATAATGCTTCGTGTAAAATCGCAGATGTTGGAACAATTAAAGTTAAGATGTTTTATGGAGTTGTCAGAATACTTAGTGACGTACGACATGTTCCAGAATTGAAGAGAAATTTAATTTCGTTAAGAACTCTTGATTCAAAAGGGTACAAATACACAGCTAAAAGTGAGATTTTGTAGATTTCTAAAGGTTCCCTCGTTGTGATGAAAGAGAAGAGAAAGACTGTCAAGTTATATATTTTGTAGGGTTCTACTGTTATTGGTGATGCAGCTGTCGCTTCCTCTTCCTTGTCAGATGATGATATTACTAAATTTTGGCATATGCGCCTAGGGCATATAAGTGAGAATGGCATGGCAGAATTGAGCAAAAGACGACTTCTTGATGGGTAAGGAATTTGCAAATTGAAGTTTTGTGAGCACTGCGTTTTTGGGAAGCAAAAGAGAGTTCGATTCACCAGAGGAATCCATAACACGAAGGGAACGTTGGAGTATATTCATTCTGATCTGTGGGGGCCATCAAGAGTGCCTTCGAGACGTGGAGCTAATTATATGCTAACTTTTATTGATGATTTTTCCAGGAAAGTTTGGGCATTCTTCCTGAAGCAGAAAAGCGATGTGTTTTCCGCATTTAAGTCTTGAAAAACTATGATTGAAAAACAGACGGGAAAACAAATAAAATACCTCCGCACAGACAATGGCTTAAAGTTTTGTTCTGATGAGTTCAATAAACTATGCAAGTCAGAAGGAATCGTGAGACACTTGACAGTTCGTCATACTTCACAGCAAAACGGTGTTGCAGAACAAATGAACAGAATAATCATGGAGAAGGTTTGATGTATGTTGTCAAATGCCAACTTACCAAAGTCATTTTGGGCTGAAGCAACCTCTACTGCATGTTTTTTGATCAACCGATCTCCATCCATTGCCATTGAGAAAAAGACTCCACAATAGGTATGGTCTGGTAATCCTGCTAATTATTCTAATTTAACGATCTTTAGATCTCCTGCGTATGCTCATGTTGATAATGGAAAATTAGAACTGAGATCCATTAAATGTGTTTTTATTGGTTATAAAGCTGGTGTAAAATGGTATAAGTTATGGTGTCCTGAAAATAGAAAAGTTGTGATTAGCAGAGATGTTGTTTTTGATGAAACTACTATGCTACCTAATTTATCTCTTAAAGGCTCTTCCAATAAAGAAAATCAAAAGTAGGTGGAGCATCAGATTAATACAGAGTCGACTCCTCAAGCCAGTACAAAAATTGAGAATAGAGTTGCTTCTTCACCACAATATTCTATCACCAAAAAACAGAACTAGAAGAGAAATTAAACCTCCAAAGAAGTATGCCGAGGCTGATCTAATTGCTTATGCTTTAAATGTGGCCGAAGATATAGATACAAACTAAGAGCCGTCTAATTATTCTGAGACGGTTAGCTGTGAAGATTCAGAAAAGTGGATGTTTGCTATGCAAGAGGAGATGGAATCACTCCATAAAAATAGAACATAGGATCTTGTGAAACTTCCTAAAGGTAAAAAGGTTGTTCGCTGTAAATGGGTGTTTAAAAAGAAAGAAGGGACTCCAGGAGTTGAAGAACCCAGATATAAAGCAAGGCTTGTTGCAAAAGGTTACAGTCAAATTCCAGGAATGGACTTCACAGATGTGTTGTCCCCAGTTGTGAAGCATAGTTCGGTTCGAGCTTTGCTTGGTATTATGGCCAAGCATGATTTGGAGCTTGAGCAGTTAGATGTAAAAACTGCATTTTTGCATGGAGAACTTGAGGAAGATATTTACATGCAACAACCAGAGGGTTTTACAGTCTCAAAAAAAGAGGACTATGTTTGCTTGCTGAAAAAGTCCCTTTACGGTTTGAAATAGTCACCAAGATAGTGGTACAAGAGCAAAAGATAAAGGAGAGATAAGAAAGGTCAAAACCCAACTAAGTGAAGAATTTGAGATGAAAGATTTGGGACTAGCAAAGAATATATTTGGTATGGAGATTCTCAGAGATAGAAAAGCAAGTAAATTGTACCTAAGTTAGAAGGGGTACATTGAGAAAGTTCTTTGCAGGTTCAATATGCAGAGTGCTAAGCCTGTTAGTACTCCTTTAGCAACCCATTTCAGACTTTCATCGGCTTTGTCTCCACAATCAGATGATGCGATTGAGTACATGTCACATGTTTCATACTCTAGTGCAGTGGGATCTTTCATGTATGCTATGGTTTGTTCACGTCCAGATTTATCATATGCAGTCAATACAGTTAGCAGATACATGGCGAATCCTGGTAAAGAACATTGGAAAGCAGTTCAGTGGATTTTAAGATACTTACGATGTACTATTGATGTTTGCTTACAGTTTGGAAGAATTAGAGATGGAGTTATTGGGTATGTTGATGCTAATTTTACTGGAGACCTTGATAGAAGAAGATCTTTCACTGGTTATGTCTTTACAATCGGAGGTTGTGCAATCAGTTGGAAACCTACTTTGCAAACTACAGTTGCTTTGTCTACCACTGAAGCTGAGTACATGGTGATTACTGAGGCTTGTAAAGAAGCTATGTGGTTGAATGGACTTTTTAGTGAGCTCAATGAAGACCTTCAAATCAACACAGTATTTTGTGACAGTCAGAGTGCCATCTTCCTTACAAAAGATCAAATGTTTCATGAGAGAACAAAACACATTGATATTCGGTATCATTTTGTTCGTGATATTATTGCTCGTGGTGATATTGTTGTGAGCAAAATTAGTATTCATGAAAATCCTGCAGATATGATGACTAAGTCACTTCCTATAACCAAGTTTGAGCATTGGTTAGACTTGGTTGGTGTTCATTATTGAAGTTAAACCCTTAAGGGGTTTTATGGAAGAGGTGAAGAACTTGTTCGTTGAGAGTTCGCGATGAAGAACTTGTTCATTGAGAATTCGTGTCAAGGTGGAGATTGTTAGAATTAAATGATCCGAATCCTTATTTAAATAAAATACAATGGTAAAATAAAATAAAAGAAGAATCCCTATAGAACTACACTTCTTTTATTTTATTTTAAATAAGGTTTTTTAAAACTTATTAAACTCCATCTATTTGATATTGATTAGAATAAGGAGTTTCAGTCTTACTACACTCCTATTAGAATATGGCTTTATAAGCCTATAAATAGATATAGTCTATTCCTCTTGTAATGAATTCGAATTCGACATAGTGAATTTTCTTCTCCTCTGCCCGTGGTTTTTTCCCGAAAGGTTTTCCACTTAAAATCTGTGTGTTCTTTAAATTTTTATTTCTCTTTTCTTTGCGATATATTGTCATTACTGACGTTATATTTTTCATAATAATAATATTATATCAAAATTAAAATCATTTAACATTTAAATAAATAATTTTTTCATAAAGTTTATAAAAAATAAAAAAATGATTTAATTTAACAACAAACAAGTGTCTATATATCTACTAGATATAGTAAGAGCAAGGACTTTAGATTTAAATAAAAGGAGTTGCCATCTTTGTAAATAAAATAAAATAGGTGAATGATAATATAATCCGCTTTTTTTATTATCTTACTTTATTTTTACTTTTCTTATTATTTTATTATTCTTTTGTCTTCTAATTTGAATTCTTGAATTTAATAAAGAAAGAGTTTTATTACAAATTGTTGAAAGAATCCAAGAAAAAAATTATTAGAAAAATGCAAAACTTTATATTTCTATTCTATTTTTTCTCTATTTAAATTATATTTACATATGCAATAGGGGAAGATAAAATTTGTTTTATTTATCTCTCTAATTTCGAATTTCATTTCATAGAAAAAAAAATTGCTTTATATATATTTGTTTGTATTTTCTTATGATGTACGAGCCACTTGTGCATATTAAATTTATAATATTTCTCATAACATTAGATATTTGTTTAAAATCATTAATTAATTGAAAAAAGTAATGTACTTATGAAATACTTTTAAAAATATTTAATTAATTTAGAATCCATTATATCAATGATATTTAATCTTAAAATAATATCAAAATTCATTTGAATATTAATATTAATTTATTATAATTTAATAAATTTTTGAATTAATTTATTTTAATGTTAAAATTTTTAATATTCAGTTTTTTTTTAAATTTTATGTTTATCTTTCCTCTATTTTAATTATTGAATATAATTAACTCTTATAATATTTAAAAATATAAAATGTATTTGATAAATGTTATTAATATGTGTCTTTTTTAAAACTATATTTTAAGTTTAACAATTTAAAATTCAATAATTTTAATATTATAACCTTAAAAATTAAACCAATTAAGTAAAATCTTAAAATAAAGAGATAACTTTTAAAAAATAAACTCTATATTTAATATATAAAAAATTCTAAACAACATAAATTTAAATAAAAGACATGAAATAACTTTAAAAAATTTTAAAAATAAGGAGTAAGAAAATAACTTATTCAAATTGGAAATAAGTGCTTAAAATGAAAAGCTGCCAAGTGTAAAAATTCTGTAACGTGAGCACGGACGTTTATTTATTTAACTTTTTTTTTTTTGGTCATCTATTGTTAATTAATAAAGGAAAGATAACTTGGAAGCTTTTAAAATTAGCATAATATCAATTTTAACACTCAAAATTTACATATTGTATCAATTTAGTCTTGATTGTAAATGTTGAGGGTTAATTTTCTTAAAATCAAGACTAAATTGACACAATTTATAAATGTTGATGGTTAAAGTTACTATTACGCTAGTTTTAAAAGTCGTCACATCATCTTTCTGTTAGCCATTTAACGACCTATGACAAAAAAGACAAAATCAAATGGTTGAATTATCATTATATAACTTTTCATGATTGGTTGACTTAAAAAAAAAAAAACTTACCAAAAGTTGAATAACTGCTAGCATAATTTACATTTTACTTATTTATCTAGAACCTTGTCAATATCATATAATATATTAGCTTTCTTTACCCTTATGATGCACAAGTTAACGGTATGTATTAATAAAATATATTATAAATTCATTAATAAAATGAGAAATAAATGTAAACATAATATTTCAAAAATAAAATTTTAAAATTTTGTTAGAAGTATTTTCTAATAAATTTGTTAACTTATTATTTTTGAATTAAATTAAATGTGATGGATGGGTTGGCAGTATGTAGTTCAACTTTTTTTAGTATTAGAATATAAAAAAATTAACTTTAAAATTCCAGATATTTTTATACAATAATTCTAAGTATTTTATTTTAAAACATGCTAATTTTCAAAAACTATTTAAAGCATGAATATTTTAAAAAGGATTAAATATTTTTAAAAAAGTATTTATGCCGTTACAATAATTATTTAATTTGATATTGATTTTAAGAAAATATGAATATTAAAAGATATTTTTCTGTAATGTAATTGAAATTATGTTTTATTTTTTAAAAACATTATAATATTAATAAAATTGTAAACTAATATAATAAAAATTTATGTTTTAAATTTTAAAAACATAATATAACCGTATAATGAGATAAAGATTAAAACATAATATGATCGAAAGTCATAATTAAAAAACACTTATACTTGTTTAACATTATTCCGATCACAAAAGGTGGTTACAGAGAGTAATGTTGCCTAGTTCCGACCAATTCTCTTCCGTAGAGTGCATTGCAAAATAAATCTGTTCTGCATCTGTGCAGACAGTCCCATGGGGAAGCAATTTTTAAAAAAAAAAATAGAAACTGTATAATATAATAAAATAGTATTTATACTATTACATAATGTCTTGTTTTAATTTTAAATATATATATATATTTAACTTAACACAATCAAATGTCAATTTTTTTAAAATGTGAACATAAATGTTCCTTAAAATAGAGGCGAAGCCAGAACAATTTTTTAGGGGGGCCGGATAAAATTTTAATTTTTTTATAGTTTATATCTTTATAATTTGTAAAGGATTAAATTAAATTTTTATAATTTTAGGGGGGTCAAAGTGCAATTTTACCTTTACTAATTTAAAATTTTTAAAAAAATTTTAAGGGCTTAAATAGCAATTTTACATTTTAGGGGGGCCGGCCCATGCCAGCCCCTGGCTTCGCCCCTGCCTTAGAACCTTGTAATATTTATATATATTAATTTACATATTAAAATATACTAAAATACATTGATGTTGTTCTTTTAAGAAAATATTATTTCTAAATCAGATATGATAAAAATGCACTGAATCTGACCTGTTTCAGGAATCAAGCCACTCAACCTTTGCTGCTGTTCTATGAGATTTCAAGGGCATCTTTATTAAGGCCTATTTTGCCTACAATCATCTGTTTGTGGAACCGCATATGGCTGAAGCTTTTGTTATTTGGGAAGTATTGTGGAGGCTGAAGTCGACAAATTATGACGTGATTATTATAGAGCGGGATTGTTTGTGAGTGAGTGATAGATTCTTTGATTAAGATATTTCTGAGTAAAGGTTATTGATACTGGATTGTCAAAATTTTGCATTTCGATTTCTAACACTTGCTTTTTGTTTGGATTCGCAATGAAGCTAATAAAGTTACTCATTCATTCGCTCGAGTAGTTTTGTTGTATGCAACTATATTGAATCCGATATTTTATATGTTAATTCCATTGATGGAGATGGACGTAAGTTTGGTTATATTGAATTAGTTTATCCTCTTTTATCGTGATTACTTTGTCATTTCTCTATTTTTATTAACGTACATAAAAATATTATAAATGAAAAGTAGGTTTTTTTATTGAAGGTATGAAAAGAGGTAGGTTGAAGTAAAGATTAATTCAAATTTATGCTCTGGTGCTGGAAATGCAGTGTATTTAATGATAAGATTGATATTTAGACATAAAAGGTAGAATATTTTAATAATGGAAGAAAACATTAGAGCAAAACGGATGCCTTAACGTTGGGCCCAATTTTCGGCCCTTTATATATACCCCTGCCATCCCATCCCCTTCGATATCTTCCGCATTCAATCATTTTTATTCCGCTATTCTCTCTCTCCCCAAACACCCTTTTAAGCCAAAAAGAAGACAATGGCCGATCAGCTCACCGATGATCAGATCTCTGAGTTCAAGGAGGCCTTTAGCCTATTCGACAAGGACGGCGATGGTCTCTTCTAATCTGTTTCTCTTTTAATTTTTTTCTCAATGTTTTTCATTTTTAGTAATTTTCTTTCTTCGATTCGGCTCTGGTTTGCTGATCTAAGCATCCTTCTTGTGCTTGTGCTTGTGTTTGTTATTATTATTTTTTAAATTCTCCATTTTCTTTTATGTTTTGAATGATGCGATGGATCTAGGGTTCCGATTTATGAATCTATGATCCTGCTTGTTCTAGTTTTTCTTACATTTCTTTGATTTTGACTGTTGTTGCTCTTAATTCTTATCCCTTTAATTTTTTTTTTCATTTTCTTTATTGTTCTCCTTTCTCGGTCGTCATTGATTTCAATATGTTTTTATTGTTAGGCTTAGATATTTTCTAGATGTAAACATGCTTTCATAGACCATCATTGTATTGGTTATTCGTTTCATTTATATTTTCGAGTTTTGGATTTGCTGATTCGATTTGGTTTGTGATTCAATGATCATTAATTGTTCCATTTGTGTATATCTTAATCTAATCAGCCACGTTTCCATGGATTTTGGATCTGATTCCCTTTGATAGAACTTTCGTTTTCAACCTATATTGAACTATAGGATCATTGTTAGTATTTTATTTCACTTGCATGTTAGTTGTAAAGCCATTGATTCATGGTTCTTTCCTGAAATTTAGCTTTTACTGTCACGCATAATAGTTATGAATCTAGGATTAAAATGTGCTTGGCTTTTCTAGGTCATGAAAATTCAAGACTTGTTGTGAATGATTCAATCGGTTAATCTTATGGTTTCTAATCCTAAACCGTGAACTAATAACAGTTCACACCTACGAGATTAATTGATGATAAGAAAACATATATGAATTATTGTACAATACATTACATGTATTCTATTTATTAGCTAATCCTTAGATTATCAACTTTCTTTCCTGGCCGTCTATTCATTCTGAAGCTTATCTGTGGCTGTAAGAATTGGACTATACATTGCTGAGTAGGCATATGCCTTCATTTTAGGCAAATTGGAAAAATGGTGACTATCCTCTACAGTTCTTGTTTGTCAATGTATTTATCTTTGTTAAATGTCTTGGCAGAGATATACGGGTTTAGAAAAGTTTGAAAATCATCTAGTATCTTTCTACTTGAAAAAGTATGTGCCCTTTTGTATTCTTTAGGTAATATCACATTCGCATGTCTTTTTTTTTTTCTGGGAAAAGGTACTTAACCACTTCTTATTCCATAACCAATATTATAAAAGACTAATTGTGTTGCATTTATTTTTTCCATCCTTGTTGCAGGCTGCATTACTACCAAGGAGCTCGGGACTGTGATGCGATCACTTGGGCAGAACCCTACTGAGGCAGAACTTCAAGATATGATTAATGAAGTTGATGCTGATGGAAATGGGACCATCGATTTTCCTGAATTCCTTAACCTGATGGCGAGGAAGATGAAGGATACTGATTCTGAGGAGGAACTTAAAGAGGCTTTCAGGGTTTTTGACAAGGACCAGAATGGTTTCATATCAGCTGCTGAGCTGCGCCATGTCATGACAAATCTCGGTGAGAAGCTTACAGATGAGGAGGTTGATGAAATGATCCGTGAAGCCGATGTTGATGGTGACGGGCAGATCAACTATGAGGAGTTTGTTAAAGTCATGATGGCTAAGTAACTTCCTCACCAACCATAACGATGAACCAAACATTGATAAAAAAGGGAACAGGGCAGATAAGTTCGCTAAGACTTACATCTCTGAATAGGAACATCCATGTTTTTAAATTATTTGCTTTTGTTGTTGATTTGTATCTGTTTTCGTTTGAATTATTGCGGAACCTCAGTGTCATACTCATTTGCTCTGTTTTTTGTTCAGTAGTCCGGGTTGTCAGTGCTTATCTATTTTTTTCTTTTTTTAAATTTTTATGTTTGTGATTGGTTTCATGAACCTAGAACAATTTCCAAGAATCGATGATTTTCCAAATGGTTGACTGGTCTTTTACGATATATTTCGAATATAAATTAATTTAATTTTTATATATTTTTTAAAATCAGGATGTTTTGATAATTTTTTCTTTCTTTTGCGTTAGGGTGGAAAAACATATTTTCGGCAGTTTTAACTCTAAAAAAGCCATATGTTTCACTATTTTTTCGTGTGAAAGTATTTTTTAACCCCAGACGCAGTAAACAATGAATCAGAATATTTTCTTCCAACGACACGAAGTATTCTAAAAAACGGTAAATCATGGTATCGGTATTTGTACTTTGCTAATGTATTTTAAATTGGCTATTTTGATTATCCAACTGTAATATTCTTAATATGATAAATTTATATGTTTTAATTTCATTTTACTCACAATTTAATTTTTTTTATTTTATTTTAATATCATATCTATTTCATGTGTTATTATTAATTAATATTAAAATATAAGTTTTATTATTTATTGTATGTTATTTTTAAATTAACATTTGTGTTTTTAAATATGTAGATTTCACATGCATACGGGTGTAATTGAATTTCTAGTATTGATAATATTGTTGATTGATTTGGTGTCACAGGTTAACTTGATATTAACTCAAGATTGATAATGGTACCATGATAAACATTTGTAATGCATGCGATTAATATTCCTAATATTAATTAGTTTCAAATAGGCTGGTCATGGGTTGAGTTGGGTCGGGTTTGGATTAGATTGATGTAAAATTTTAGATCCGTTTTTTACGCTCGTGCCTGGTTCGGCTCGAAAAATGGGCCTAAAATTTTGCCAAGTTCGGTCCAGATTAAAAATGCTAAATCCGAGCCTAAACTTATCTACCCGTATTAATTTTTTTTAGATTTTTTTATATAAAAACAAAATTAAAAAATATAATGCATCAAATACACTAAAAATATTAAAATAAATGTTTCCCAACAAATTGAAAATGCATTAAAAAAAAAATCTTTATACTTAAATAACACTGAGATAGTTGTATCTTAGCAAACAAATGCTTTTAAAATAGTAGCAAAATTAACAACTAAACAAGAGTTACACAACACTCAAATAATAACAATAAAATAATAGTAATATAATAACGAAATGGTAGCAAAGCAATAGCGAAACAATAGAAAAAAAACATTCAGGCTAGGCTCCGGTAAAAAAATCCTACCCGAGACCTAATCCATTTACAAAACAAGCTTTATTTTTTGTCCATGCCTATTTTTTAGATCTATATTTTTATCCAAACCCTCGCGAGCCTTTGGGCCTTGGTTGGTAGCCCGACCTATGATCAAGTCTAGTTTTAAACCATACATTTCATTATTTATTATATGTTATTTTTAAACCAACATCTATATTTTAAATACATAGTTTCCACATACATACACTTGTAATAGAATTTCTAGTTATTATTTAAGTCCCTGACTGAATTGGTGTTACAAGTCAACTAGGCACCAATACGGTTAGGAAAACTACGAAAATGTCATTCTATAATTGCAATAAGTTATATTATTTGAGGGTATCTTAATCTTTTACTTTAAAAAAATCCAAAATAAAAATTTACATGTGGAATTTAAACTAAGGGTGAGTAAAACTTGATTCGATTTGAAAAAATAAAATAAAAAAAATCAAATTTCGAGTTAATTAAATTGAGTTATTTACTCTTGGAATAAGCAATTCGAGTTTCGAGTTCAAGTTGAGTTGAATTTTACAATTCGGATCACTTAAATAATTCGAATAATATATTTGTGTAAATACCCTTTTGATCCCTGACAATTTTGAAAATGAGCAAATTGATCACTCTCTCAACAAAAATTACAAAAAAAAAAAAAATTAAAATATTTATAAAAATTCCAAAATTTATATATTTTTAAAAAATATATAATAAATTTAAAAATATTCTAAAATAATAACTTTGGGACCCCAATAAATAAATTAATTATTAAAGTTTATTGTACTAAAGTATCTTATTTTTATTATTATTTTGCTTTGAATTTTTTTCAAATATATATGGTTTCAAATTTATGTGCTCTAACATGGAATAAATTATATTGTAACAAAACTTTAATTTGATATGTTTAATTTTTTAATTAGCTCGAACAATTTCACTCAATTCGACTTAACTTTTATTTCATTTTACTCGACTCGATTCGAAAAAATTTCAAATCAAGTTAGGATGATAAAATAGGACTTGTCAACTCAATTAACTCAAAATTTTTTCATTCGATTTGATCAAACGCTCACCCTTAATTTAAACCCATGGTATATACATTAATAAAATTTTAATTTCACCATTAAACCAAAACTTTATTTTAATGTAATATTTAAATTTTAATTGTATTATGCATATTTTATTATCCCATCAATTTTATATCTATACACCTATACTATCTATTAAGTGTTCTATTATGGTAATATAACTCCGTAATTAAAGTAAGTTATATTATTTGAGAGTAATTTAGTATTTTTATTTAAAAACCAATAAAAATATGTATATGGTGGGATTTAAACTCAAACCAATTATAGTAGTAAAACCTTTTAATTTACCACTTAGTTAAAGCTTTATTTTGATACTTTTATACATTGCAAATTTTTTATTATTCACATTTTATTATCTCAATCAATTGTATATATATCTATACTATCTATTAAGTGTTTTACTAAGTTGGTATTACCCTCAATTGGATCATCAACTCAATTAAAAAATTACAAAAAAACCCTTCCGTAATTAAAAAAGTTATATTATTTGAAGATAATTTAGTTTTTTTTTTCATTTAAAAATCTAATAAAAATATGCATATGATGAGATTTGAACCCAACCCAATTGTATTAGTAAAACCTTTAATTTACCACACAACTAAAATTCTATTTCAATATTTGTATAACTTTCATTTTTTATTGTGCATACTTTATTACATTCATCAATTGTATCTATACTATTTATTAAGTGTTTTGCTGAGTTGGTGTCACTCTAAATCGAGTCATCAACTTAGTTAGGAAATTATAGAAATTTTCATCTATAATAAAAATAAGTTATATTATTCGAGGATAATTTGACATTTTTATTTAAAAAAACCAATAAAAATATGCATAAGGTGAGATATGAACACAAATCAATTACATTAGTAAAACCTTAATTTACCACTCAGCTAAAGGTTTTTTTTTTTTAAATATTTTTTATACATTTCATTTTTTTTATTATGCACATTTTATTACCTCCATCAATTTATATACTAATGTATTTGATTGAGTTGGTAGCACAAATTAACTTGACAACGACTTGAGATCGATGGCAACACCATGATAAACAATTTTAATCTTATTTTTTTATTTTAACATCGTATATATTTCACGTGTTATTATTAATTAGTTTCAAACCATACGTTTTATTATCTATTGTATGTTATTTTTAAACACACTATTCTAAATTTATTACTTCCATATGCATACGTGTGTGATAGGATTTTTAGACTATACTATTTATTAAGCTTTTTTATTAAGTTGGTGTCACCCATCAACCGAGTTCTAACTCAATGAATTACCTTAAATCAAAAAACTATTTTATTTGCTAAGTTATATGACTTTGTGGATGTTTCTATTTTTTTTTATATATTTTTATAAATCAATAAAAATTTACCCATAATAAGATTTGAGCGAAGAATGCTAAGTATTTATAACTTTTTCATTTACCACTTGAATTAAAACAATTTTTTGTTTATATATGAAACGATAACAAATATATTTGTTATATACATTTTTATATGTTTGTGTATCTAGCTAAACTATTTCTAAAGCGATTTACTAAGTTGGTGTCACCTATCAACCGGATCCTAGCTAAGTTAGCAAATTACCCAAAAATCATTTTATTTGAAAAGTAAGTTATATGATTTTGTAGGTGTTTTTTTTTCCTTTTCATATTTTTATAAATAAAAAAAAATTATCTATAATAAGATTTGAGCCAATGACATTATGCATATAAAACTTTTTTTTTTACCATTTCTAAAACCAATTTTTAATTTTTTTAATTTGATGCGTTTTTGTATTTAAATTTCGTTTTACTCACAATTTAATTTTTTTTAATTTTAATATCATACATATGTCGTGTTATTATTAATTAGTTCCAAATTATACGTTTCATTATTTATTATATGTTATTTTTAAACACATATATGTGTTCTAAATTCATGGTTTCCTCACACATACGCATATGATAATATTTTCTAATATTGATAATGTTGTTAATTGAATTGGTGTCACAAGTCAACTCAACACTAACTCGAAATTGATGACAACACCATGATAAATAATTATAGTGCATGTATTGTTCTTAATATGATGTATTTCCGTGTTTAAATTTCATTTTACATACAATTTAGTCTATTTTTTTTATTTGAATGTTGTACGTATTTCATGTGTTATTATGAATTAGTTTTAAACCATACGTTTTAATAAGGTCCAGCTTAGTTGAGATTACCAGAATTCTATTTTTGACAAATAAGTTATACTATTATGAGTGTGTTTTTGTCTTTTTATATTTCTATTAATCAATAAAATTTTACACATGATAAGACTTGAACTAATAACACTATAATATCAAACCTTCAACTTTTCCATTTTAACTAAAATATCAATTGATTTTTATATAAACTTTTAGTAAGTATATTTGTTGCATAAAATTTTTTCATCAATTGTTATTTGTAATGGTAGTTGTTTTTTAATAGTCTTAGATACTCATTTTTATTATTATTCTATTTTAATTTTTAATAGATATAGATATGATATGTTTTTTTATACATAATTATGAATAATATACTTTCATCGACTAAGTTTTAGTTCAGTTCATATTGTTACTATTGTAATAACCAGACAGATATGAATTTAAACATGTTTAAACGATTTTTTTTTTTCAATTTAAATTCATCAATCTTCACCCATAATAAATAGAGATATTAAGATAATACACATGGGAATTCAAACCACTTAAATAGTTTTAGTTTATATATATATATATATATATATATAAAAGGTTGGTTTATATATAGGAAAAATATTTCCTAATAATTTAATCATCAAGTGCATTTGAAATTTTATACTTAAAATATCTATTTTAAAAAAATGATCGTTATTATAATAGAAATATGATAATAAAAAAATTTAGAAAAAAAAAAAAAAACTGTAATATCTATATTTGGTCACCTATAAAATAAAAAGTAAATATTTTTACATTTAGTTTATATGACTAAGTCATTAATTGAGTTGTGATTAATTTAAATTTTAATATTTATATTATTAAAACTAAAAGTTTGTCTGATTATATTATCGAAAGAGTTTGGCACAACAAAAGATACAATTATAAAACAATAACACACAAGAACATGTTTACGTAATTCACAATTAATCTATGCTTGCATAGCTTTGCTTAAAGAATCAATCCACTAAAATTTTCTAAGTACAAAGAATAATGATTTAAGCTCAACCCTTTTCACTCAAGTTGTACCTCACCTTTGTACGATCTAGTTTAATTCTAACACTTTGCTTTCTCAATCATTTAGCAAGTGTTTCTTAATCATCTAAAAATGATGGAAAAATCCTTATGGATTAGTTCCTTAGAAGAACAAATATTGTCACTAAAAATCACAAAATCTTCAACAACCACCCATCATATATGGTATGATAGTTTCTTTATCTTTAATTCAAAATACATACATACTCCTAAATTGTGTCTTATTGCGAGAACCAACGCAACTTAGATCGAGCCTCCTTCTTGACATATTGGGGTAAAACTACTCCTTAAACTCTTCCTGGAACTCCTTCCAAGTCCTAATTGCAACCTTACCACGATTTTCATTTGTTGATCTATGTCATCGTCATAAAAGAGTAAAATCAATAAAATATCTAGCAGCAGTATTTACCTTAACATCATTATCCTTGATGCTCCAAATCAACCACCAATGCAACTTAGATGCTCCAAATCAACTAC
Organism: Gossypium bickii; assembly: GCA_025503065.1. NCBI lineage: Eukaryota > Viridiplantae > Streptophyta > Magnoliopsida > Malvales > Malvaceae > Gossypium > Gossypium bickii. The sequence continues at coordinate 26,378,089 of CP106719.1, forward strand.
CAACGCATCATTATCCTTGATGCTACAATAAAATATCTAGCGTCATTGCCACCCATCACATACTCTAAAATAGGGGTGAGCATTCGATCGAATCAAATCGAAAATTTTTGAGTTAATCGAGTTTTCGAATCGAATTTTATCATCCTAACTTAATTTGAAATTTTCTCGAATCGAGTCGAGTGAGATTAAATTCAAATTAAATCAAATATATTTGTTCGAGTTAAATTTTTAAAAAAATGACTTTAGTGTTGTTTATTTTTATGTAATTTTTCAAAAAAATAATTTTCTTTAAAGTTTTTAAATATGATCATACAACAAAAAAATTGAAGTAAATAAGTGAATAAATAAAAAGAACACAACATCAACCTAAATAAACAATATGGGTCCAAATAAACAACAAAAACAATACAACAAGATTATAATAAAAAACATAAGTAAAAATTCAAGTAAATAACATGAGTCCAAGTAAACAACATGAGTCGATATAAACAACAACAACATTATAATAAAAAAAAACATAAGTAAAAATCCAAGTAAACAACATGAGTCGATGTAAACAACAACAACATAATAATAAAAATATAAGTAAAAGTCCAAAATGTAATAGAAACCTACACCAGTCCAAACAAATAAAAAAAAGAACACAACAAAAGTCCAATTAACCAACAACAATAACAAACCAAACCAAACGAATAACAATAACACATCAGTTCAAAAACCATTATAGAATAGTTTAAGTTTCTTCTTGTGCTTCAAACACCATTGGCATTGATAATCTTGAAACATCTAGTAAAAGTATTGAATGAGTTAGTTAAATAATAAAAATGTTCGCAAAAATAAATTAAATAAACATTTAACTTTATAAACTAATGCTAAGTATATTACCTTTTTGATCTTCAGGTATTTTTGACAAGTCTAGCAAATTTAAAAACAAAAGTGTTAGTTAAATTATGCTTACTAATATAAATAACACAAAAGCTTATTTTATAAATTAATATTTATATATTACCATCTTCCATGGTTTGAAGTTCATCAACATAATCTTCAAGATTGATGGCATCATTAGTTTTCCGAAGCCAATCTTGTGTGCAAACCAAAGCCTCGACCATGAGAGGAGTTAGAGAACTTCTAAAACTATCGAGAACACGTCCACCCGTGCTAAATGCACTTTCCGAGGCAACCGTTGAAATAGGAGTAGCAAGAATATCTCGAGCCATTTGTGAAAGAATAGGGAATCTAGGACTGTTCATTTTCCACCACAACAGTAAATCAAATGAACTTGAATTGTTTACTTCTTCATCCTCACCCAAATATCTATCCAACACAGATTTGCTTTATAATCCAACTTGTTTCTTCTTCTGAAGGTATTTTTGTTTGGCCAAGCCCGTTTTCATTTCTGACTGATCTATTTCCGTTGAACTACAAAGATTTGTCGAAGAACTAGATCTACCTTCAAACAGTTGAATTCTCCCGGCATTGTAAGAATACTCGTTGAACAAGCAATGTAATTCTTTATCAATCATTTTCATAATGTCATTAGCAACATTAGGAAAAAGCAAGTTGACCCCAAAGTCTAAAAAACTCATTTTATATCATGGATCAAAGATGACCACCAAGTAAACTAGCATGTTGATCTTGTTTCCTTCACCCCAATACTTATTATATTTATCTCTCATTTTGGAAGTCATAGAAATTATGTCTAGATCTCCACAACTTTGCCACCCATCAAAAAGACAATACACATCCGTCAATACTTCAAAAAGTGAATGAGAGGTAACATGCAAAGATCCTACACCTTCAGATGTAAGATGATAAAAAGCTCTAATACTTTTATAACTCTTGAACAATTTCCCAATCATCAAATGTAGGAACTCCATCTCCAGCAGATGAGGTCAAGAAAAAATTATGGTTATCACGCACATATGATTCAAATGCACGCTCATATTTTTCGGCCACCTTTAACATCATATATGTTGAGTTCCATCTAGTAGGCACATCTAAACACAATTGAGCCTTACTATCTATCATTTCTTCTTTTACTCGTTGGTTGAATTTTATCAACCTCGATGGTGATGCTCTTATATACCTCACAAAGACCTCTAACTGGATCCACGCATACGTAAACATCCTTAATACCGTATTGCACAATGAGATTAAGAATGTGTGCAACACATCTCATATGAATAAATTTTCCATTTGCAACAGAAGCATTTCGATGATTCAATTTCTTTCTCAAATATTTAATGGCAACACTATTGGCGGATGCATTATCAACAGTAATAGTGAAGACCCTCTTAATCCCCCAATCTCGAAGACATTTTTCAATAGCTTGACCTATGCTTTCACCTCTATGAGCATATATTGGGCAAAAATTTATAATTCTTTTTTGCAACCTCCACTCATCATCCACCCAATGTGCTGTTAAAACCATGTAAGATATCCTTTGCAATGAAGTCCAAGTGTCTGTCGTCGAACAAACTCTACTTATATCTTTTTCAAAACAATTCTTCATCACACTCTTCATGGAGTTAAATAAATCAAGACAATCCCTTCTAATTGTCCAACGAGATGGAAGACTAAACCGTGGGCATGCTATAGAAAGAAAGTATTTAAAACCCTCTCCCTCTACAATTTTAAAAGGTAGTTCATCCACAATTATCATACGAACCAATGCTTTTCTAATAGCATCTTTATCAAACACCCAAGTTGATAAATCCGTTGTTTCTTGGCTAACATTCACAAATGCCAATTCTGATTGCTTCGGATCAGAAATATTACCTCGAGGTCTTTTTAGGCATGTTTTCAAATGGTTATTCAAATTTGTTGTAGAACCCGAAGTTGTTTCCATGGTGTAAGTAACATCACATGCATTGCACCTTGCTCTCTTCTCCCCCTCTTTAGTCACAAACTTGGTTAAATGGTTCCAACAAGCTGCCCTTGGAGTAACCTTTTTTCGAACATTTTCCTTGGTTGTTGTTTGATCATCTGCTTGGGGAAGAATTATGTGAACTTTGATTGAACCATCTCGCTTTGGATCACTCATCTACAAGTAAACATTTGTTGCAATCACTAATGATGACCAATAATTGATTTAAAATCAAACTTAATAACATTTATGCTTTAATTGATTTTTTGAACCAAAGTTATCATTCAACTAATTCACCAGAAATGGAAAGCAAGTCAACTCCAACCATTTAAAAATAAACAAATAGAAAATATATGTATAATTCATGAAAAGCAGTTCATGAAGTTCTAGTAACCATAGAACATTCTAACTGGTACAATTGCACTGTTGATAAGCATAGTGAACATTCTAAATGGATGGCAAAGAAATATATTAATCATCCACGAAAGATGGCACCTCATTTAAGTTATCATACCAAATATTTTATTGGTTTCAATGAAAAATTATTTATTCTCCAAGACCTGCTTATTCAGTATTATAATATTATCAATTACTATGTCCATAAACTCTCATCTGCAGATTATTTATTATGTAGATAGGAATGTTTGGGAGAGGGCTCTTCTAAGAATATACTAATTATGTACTGGGTCCGGTTAGTCACTGCTTGTAGGCACCCGTTAAGGTTTCTTTAATTGCAATTTTAAGAAAGTTTTTAACATTTATTGCATTACTCTTTTAAAATTAAAAAAGACGTATTAATTTCATTTTTTTTAAAAAAAGCATTAATTGCATTTTTCTTGACTATACAAAATCTAAATAAGGAAAAGAAATATATTATTATTAATCATCCACGAAAGATGACACCTCATTCTAAATGGATTAGTTCAACCTGGTATATAAAGAGGGAAAATAGCAGCATAGTGAACATTCTAACTGCTAGAGACAGTTCTAACATGTTTTCAAATTTAGAAGCCAAAATTTGTGAACATGATTGCATACCTTGCCAGACCTCAGGTCAGGGACTCTGAAGCTGAAGATTGCTTTCAGCCCGGGTGCAGGTTGATTATAGTGGTATACAGCTGATAAACATAAACTACTTTAGCACCAGAAATAATGTCCAAAATAAGAACCATATTTATTCAATATCGAAGGAATACAAGGGGGAAAAGAGCAACTATAAACTCAACCGAGGAGATTCTTCAATAGAATAGCATTCCATCCAAAAAGATTAGATGTCTAAAAGGTACATCATGCTCTAGTAATTCGATGTTCCAGACAAGTTTATAAGGCACAGGTTTCTAATGTGAAGGGCATGGAACATAACTACAGAGCTTCTGAAAAAAAAAAAAAAAAATAGATGAAGACCAAAAAGTAAATAGAGAAAAGAGCATCATATCTCACTTGCTAACAAATATGTAACCAAGGACTAATGCTTATACCTCAAATAAACTCAAAATAAACAAAAAGAAACAAATCAAAACACTTACATTGGAGTAGGTATCCACTTTAATATCAGTTGTTACATTCTAATTCTTCAGCTGGGTGTTAACATCAGCCAAAAAGAGTTCACCTTTCTTCGTTCCGACAGAGATAATAGCCTAACAGTAAAAAGGGGGGGAACACCCATAATACCCGAGAACTAGTTGAAGTTCTTGTAGCAAATCAAGAATGGAACATCACACATGATACATAGCAATAAAAAAGAATGAGATACCCATGCTAAAACTCTAAAAACATGAATCTTTCAACATTTCAAGTGTTGGAAGCAAAATATACAGAAATGCACTAAATTAGCTATTGTAATTACTTACTTAAGAGAACCCCTCTCCCAAAAAAAACAATGTATATACATAAATATGTTTGAAAACAAATATGACAACATCTTTAAAATAACCTTAAATAAACATTCATTTATCTAATAACATAAGCTTATAAATAATAATAAGACATGCATCAGGAAGATTCTACCAAAAAAAATCTAGAATATGAATCCAATATTCACTGTTTAGGTTCATTGAAATTAATAACACATGCATTTTGCATCAAATCAAGAAACTAAAAAAATAAATCTACAAAGATCCCAACAAGAATAAATCCGAAAATAAAAAAAATAAATCAAGAAACTAAAAAAATAAACAAAGAATCGAGTTCTAACAATGTTAAAAATAAGTAGAAAAAATCTGGAAAGCTTTGTGTTTCAATCCGAAAGTGAAGCAGGAAGAAGAGAAACTCAAGAAATATGGAATTGAAGAGTAGAAAAAGAGATTAGACAACTTCCCAGAGAAAGGTGCAGCTGAGAGTTAGGATAGAGAAAAAGAAAATTAATTTGGGGTTTGGAGAAGAAGAATCTGCAGCAGTGCACGATGAAATTTTTTACCTGCTGCTGCTAGGGCTTGGGGGGTTGATTTGGGGGAGGAATTGGGTTGGGAACTTGGGATTTGGGAAAAAAAAATTTGGGGTTGAGTGCTGACGGGCTTGGGAGGAAATGGGTAAAAGCCTAAAATTTTAAAAAGAATAAAAAAATATATAGTTTATATTCGGTTTATTCAAATTTGTAAATTCAACTCGATTCGAACTCGAAATTCGAAATTCAAAATTCTAGTTGATTCGATTAACTCGATTAACTCAATTCGAATAATTCGAAATTCGAATTTTTTTTCGATTTTTTCGAATCGAATCGAGTTTTGCTCACCCCTACTCTTGAATTGTGTATTGTTGCGAGAACTAACGCAACTTAGATCGAGCCTCATTCTCAACATATTAGGGGTAAAACTACTCTTTGAACTCTTTCTGGAACTCCTTCCAAGTCCTAATTGCAGCCTAACCACACTTTTGATTTGTGGACCTATGTCATCGCCATAAAAGAGCAAAATCAATAAAATATCTAGCAGTAGTTTTTACCTTAGCATCATTATCCTTGCTGCCAATCACACAGAAATATTGCTCCATCTCCCACAAGAAGTTGTCCACCTCTCTCGCAGACCTTGCCCCTTGAAATTTTTCAGTTTTGGGACATATATCTTGTGGTTTAATGTTACATCCAACACTTCTTTACCCATGACGGCTCGACACACAGCCAACTCTCTCTCAAGCTCCTCAATTATTGTGCTCAAAGCCCTTGTCGTGGCATTAGTTTCCTTCTTTAAAATAATCACCATGGCCTCGAGAGCATCATCTCTCATTGCCAACTTATCCGCAGTAGAATTGAGCATCCCTTGCATCGCTTCTATTTTAGAATCTAAAGACTTTAACACAAATTCCATGAGTTGCTCTTCCATCGAGTCCAATCCTGTAGTGTGTCCCTCGACTACCTCGAGTGTCTTCCTCATATCCCCCATGGACTCATTCAGATTGACCACTCGATTTTCTAAAGCCAACAATATGTCTCTCGATTGGCAAGCTTTTCTGGCCCTCCCACGAGTCTCTGTTTGCTCAATCTGATCTTCTACTCCTTTCGTCATCTCAAACGACACCTTTGAAACATTAGCTCAAATACCAGTTGCCAAGGGGGCTAGAACTTTATTCTCGCAGTCCGTGTGACCTTAGGCGATTTATTGAGTTCAAATCCACCTAAGTCAACCTAACTCTCGCAAAGTAAGAATTCTCGATAGAAATTCTTAAGGCACTGAAAATAAAGCGAAAGCAACTCGAAGCGAAAAAGTAACAAAAGAACAGAAAATGTCACAAGAAAGCAAAACCATGCCAAGTGTTTGAGTAAATCTCTCCATAGTATTCAATTACTATGAAGGATTACAACTGAGTGATTACAAATGAGAGGGAAGACCTTTATTTATAGTTAAGCTCCTCCAAATTCAACGGTACAGATTGAGTTACACCAGCAGTCAAGACTAGAGCCTATCTACAAGATGAGAGTTCTTATGGATTTAAACTCTATACATCTTTATCACTTAGGATTTACAATATTTATCCTGATAACTCTAGCTTCACCGGAGTGTTTCACTAGGCCACCAAAGCTTCAAGTAGATGGGCTTCTCCATATGTTCCACGAGTTGGGTCAGTTCAAGCGGGTCAAATGAGCCTCATTTAATTAGTTGACCTCTATGGGACGCTCTTTGTGCATTCGTCATGAGTTTTGATCTGTGGCCCATGACACTAGTACGTAGTGCAAAAAATCTAAATAACAAAATTTGAAGTGAATTGAATTGAAAAAAATTGAATTTTTTTGGTTTATTCAGTTTTCAATTTCGGTTTAATTGGTTTATTTGATCGATTTTCGATTTTGACATTTTAAATTGAATAAGCCAATTAAGGCCATAAGCCCATAACCATTTACATAACTAAACTCAAATTTAAATCATAAACCCAAATATTCATTAAAACTTAAGGTTGTTTAGTAGTGTTTAACAAAAGCACTTTTGGTTCCAAAAGCACTTTTGGAGGAAAAGTTGTGCTAAACAAACTGCTTTTGGTTGAAACTTTTGACTTTTAAAAAGCACTTCTGAAATGGTGAAGCTAAAACTTTTAGCTTTTTCTCTCTCAAAAGCACTTTTGGTGCTTAATTACTTTTTTACCCCTCTAGTAACATAATACTTTCCCCTTTTTTTTTTCTTGGTGCTTAATTGCAAATGTGTTAAAATCATTAATTAAAATAAAAAATTTAAATACTAATTAAAAATATTTAATGGTTATATTTAAATATTTAAAATATAGTTTATATATTCCAATTAAATTTTATAAATAATTAATATTTATTGCTTAAAAATATTTAAAATTTATATTTCATGTATTAAAATATTAACAAGTTATAATAATTTTTTATATTCTTACTAAAATATAATAATATTAATTAATTTAAATATTATTTAAATGCATACTTGTTACTTGATAATAACATGTCTAAAATAGACATTTTATTTCTCAAAAGTATTTTTTGACAGTAATGCTAAACACTCAAATTTTAAACTAAACTTTTAAAAAACACTTCTCAAAAGAACTTTTTCACAGCACTTTTCAAAAGCATTGTCAAATTAGCCCTTAGTATTCTTAAAAGCTCAAACCCATTAAAATTTAAAATCCAATACTCATTAATATTTTAAACCCAAATTTAATTTTTCTATGATATTCATTTTATTTTTTGATCATTTAATATATTAAAAAATCCAAATTGATATATACTTGTTAAGAATACTAGAAGACATGGAAATTGTATGTTGACCATGTAAAAATAAATAAATAGTTTTTGAGTTCATTAAAAATTGTTTGATTTAATTTTTAATATTTTTATAATAATATTTGAAATAAAATTAAAATTAAAAGTAACGATCTATAATAAATTGAAGAAAAAAAGACAATTAAAGAAATAGAATTATAAGTACCTCAACAAGAATTTTATTTCAACTAAAAACAATATAAAAATCGAACCGGACCGAAAATTCAGTTTTATTTATTCTTTATTGCTCCTAGATTGGTTTGGTTTAATTGATTTACATGAATAATTTAATTTATTTAATTTTTTGTATTAAAAAAACCGAACCGACCAAATGCAATTGGATGCGATGCGACATGACTTGATAATATATAGGAATTCCCATATATTAGGGAAAAAAGCTCTCTCTAAAATTTATTATTGCCCTTGCAAAATCTTACGGTAGAACATAAATTTACAAGAATATTGAACGGAAAATTGTATTCCAAAAATGCTGTTGGTCATGAACAATATAATATAACTGGTATCGGTTAAAAAAATTGTATTTTTAAAATTTTCTGCTGACGAAAGAAAATAATTTCCAGTTTTCACCAAATCTTATGCTGTGGAGAATACTATCATTATTATCAGTTTGAAATGTTTACTTCTGTAGGATTAAGACAATTTTCAACCATATTCAAATATGAATCTAAAAAGTGGGATAACCCTCCCAAATTCTAATTCCTTCCTAATCAAAGAAATATGTATCATTTTAACAAAAAAAACACTGAATATTATTTGCCCGACTATGGGAAGATGTTACACATCCTGTTAACTCAGTTACTATTAGCCAACTGGGTACGCATGAGCTTGGCAGCAGCTACCATGTTGCGAAGAGCAGGCTCAACTTCAGAGTATTTGCGTGTCTTGAGACCGCAATCGGGATTGATCCACAGAACCCTGTTATCGAGGACTGCAAGCATCTTGTTGATGCGATCGGCAAGTTCTTCTGTAGATGGGATCCTAGGAGAATGAATGTCATACACACCAGGACCGATACCGGCTTCATATTTGACTCCCTCATGAAAAACAGATAGAAGCTTTTCATCTGATCTTGAATTCTCGATGGTGATCACATCAGCATCCATATTTATAATCGCGTTAATGATGTCGTTGAAGTTTGAGTAGCACATATGGGTGTGAATCTATCCAAATATGTTTGCAGTATCATGTTCAGTAAAAAAATCCAAGCATTTTATCTCATGCACATTAAATTTTATGCAGCAAAATTCCATATTCAATCCTATTAACAAATGCCACTACGGTTCTACAAAGGAAAGTCAAATACTAATTCAGTTCTTTCATTCCAAAGCTTTTTCGCTTTCAGGGAAGAAAGAAAGGAGAAAGAAAGAAATTGTTGGTTTCTCCGAAGAATTTCAGTGTTCTAGAAGCTTTGACGATTAACAAAATTTTCCAGTGTTACTTCCAGTGATTAGAAATGTTTAAAATACCAATGACATAAAATGGATAAGGTTTAAGAAACTAGTTCACTAAAGGCTCAGTACTAAAGAAAAGGTCAGGGATAAAGAAACCTGAGTAGTGTTTTTGACGCCACAATTAGTAATCCGGAAGGATTGAACGGCCCATTCCAGATAGAAAGGCTGCTCGGATTTCCTAAGAGGTAAACCTTCTCTTAATGCAGCTTCATCAATCTGGATAATATTAATGCCAGCTCTCTCAAGATCCTCGACCTCATCCCTAATGGCTAAGGCAATCTGGTAGCATGTTTCATGCCTAAAAACAGGCAACAATTCTGAATTAAAGAAAATAAAATTTCACATTATCAACAATGTTGGATTTACTCACCTATTCTGGTCGTTTCTCACAAAGGACCAGTTCAGAATCGTAACTGGACCAGTAAGCATTCCTTTCATAGGTCGTCTAGTCATACTCTGGGCTGTTGAAGACCAAAAGACAGTCATGGCTCTGGGGCGGCTCACATCACCATAAATAATAGGAGGCTTGACACAACGGGATCCATATGACTGAACCCACCCATTCACAGTAAAGGCAAAACCGGATAATTGCTCACCAAAGTACTCGACCATGTCATTTCTCTGCATTGATAAAGTAGATTTGCAAATCAAAATGACAAGTTTGGACTTGATTCCCATGAGAAGGTTAAAGCCTAGGCATACCTTACCCTTATAATCATGATAAAAACTCACCTCTGGCTCACCATGCACCAAAACATCAATGCCAAGCTCTTCCTGGAGCTTGACAACTTTGCTAATTTCCTCCTTCATGGCATTGACATAATCATATTCAGTGATCCTACAAGTACATGGCAAAACAAGCAGGCTAAATATGCAACAAAAACAAAGACTTGAAAAGCAACATAGACTAAGAGCAAATAATCTCACTTTTTAGCCTTGTACTCACGACGCACTTTTCTAAGTCCTATGGTTTGGGGGAAAGATCCAATTGTGGTGGTAGGAAGAATTGGTAAATTCAACTTCTTCTGCTGAGCAGCCAGTCTAGCACTTACACTTGTGGCACGACGATGATCAGAGTCCTTCAAAGCAACAACCTATTAAGAAAGGAGTGATATGTAAGTGATAGAAGGTCGATTAGATCATTGCAGAAATGAATGACAATGACTTTCTGTGGAAACTACATACAGCCCTCTGCACATTCTCATTTCTCACTCTAGGAGATGATCTTCTTGAAGCATGAGATGTAGCATTGGAAGCAAAAAATGCCTGCAAAAAATATGATGCTAGAGCATATCACCAGAAATATTTATAGATCATAGACAACATATTTCAAAGTTATAGGCAGTGTAATCCGTCTACCTTGTCAATTGATAATCAAGAGAAGAAATAAAAGAGGTAGAGAAAGGCAAGCCTGTGGGTTGAAAGTCATCAATGGCTAAAACATATGTTTTCCATATCAATAATTGTTGATCAACAACACTTTCAAAAGTTAGCATTTACCCACCAAAACAAGAAAGAAATACCTGATCCTTCTGCCCAACCAATGCCCTGGCCAAGGCATTTACTTCAACTACTTTTTGTGCAGCAAATGCAAGCCAGGACTTGATTTCTTTGTCCAACTTTGTTTCATTCACAAGGTCCACTGCAGTGTGGAGAAGAGAGCATGATGTCGACACCACAACTTTATCTGTTGGAGAACAAAACAAAAATTGTTCTTAACTTTCAGTAATTTGCATACTAAAATTCCAGATAGAAAGAACGTAGGAATTCCTAAATACCTTTTCCAACAATACCCTCAAGAACCTGCAGTATACAAAGTGAAGCAGCAAGATCATTAGCCCAAATGTTTCTTCCGTCAACCACTCCAGCAAACAAGTATTTATCAGAAGGAAATCCACTCTTTAAAAAGTTAAGTGTTCTTGTTCCACGAACTAAATCAAATCCAAAGCCAGCTACATTCTTTAGTGAAGTAAGTGCTTTGTATGTCTGGATGGGGACATCGGCAAAGTAAGTTTCAATGAGAATATTCACACCAGAAAATGATGATTCTAGCTCAGAGTAAGCATTTGTAAAAGTTTGCAGTTGAAGCGCCTCGAGATCCAACACAAGGGAGGGTTCATCAAACTGAATCCACGTTGCACCAGCTGCCTTTAATTCAGCAACAACTTCCCTGTCAGGAAACATTTGTTAGAAAGCTCTTAAGACAATATGCCAGCAATCAGTAAAGCTTAGCCCAATAATTTGCAGATTAACCAAGGGCAAGCAAACATATTTGTGCCTTACTTGTAAATAGGAACGATCTTCTCAACTAAAGAAAGAAGAGAGAAGGATTTATCCACGCCCTTTGCCGGTTTTGATAACAATAAGTAAGATAAAGGGCCTATAAGGACAGGGACAGTATCAAGTCCAAGCTGCAAGTCAAAAATGAAAGAAAAGTTAGCAATTCAACATGCATAATTAGGTAGGGAATTTAAATTTTCCAACACCATAGTTAAGTGAAAAAGAAACCCTAAAAGCATCTTGTCAAAATGAATTTACAATTTCCCCAACTAAAATACTTCAGTCCTAAGAGGACATTATCATTTGTAGATATGGATGCTATGACGGGGCTAAAATAATAATCCTCTTAAATCACAATTTTCATCTGCACAGCTGACACCATAATAGTAAAGCCATGAGGCCTGGATCAATAGGTATCAATTTCATTCTGACATATGGAATCCATTAAAAACTTAGGCTTCAAGCATGTAAAAGATGCATATGAACAAATGGATTTATGCAAAGTATGTTTTAGCTACTTCTTCATCTTCTTGGCTCGATGGGACTTGTTCATTTACTCTTAATTTCTTATACCATAGAGCCTCCACGCTACAAAAGTCTAAAGGGTTAAAAAGCAAAATTGACTCACAGATATAGGATGTCCCTGGTGCGCTCTTTTTTATAATAAATCAACTCTCAAAAAAATTATACATGCCTTAGCATTTTTTAGAAAGAAAATAGTGTGGCATTCCTTCAATAGTTAATGGTGGTGTTACTATGATGCGAGCACAAAAAAGATGCAAATTTGACAGCTTAGGGATAATGAACTGAAACAAAAAAATAAATTGAATATCAGAAATTCCCTCTTAACTAAACAAATACTGCTAAAGTAAAAGCTAAAGAGCAAAAAGGAAAAGGTTAGAATGAGAAAGTAGCAAACTCACAGCTTTGGCCTCCTTGTATTCCTCAACAGCCTTATGATATGCATAGGAGAACTTGACATCGGGCCCCAATTCCGGGACAATATAGTGACTTCAAAAATGAAAAGTACCATTAATTTCAAGTAAAATGAGATTATTTTTCGAAAATTACTAGCTACAAATTATTCTCACTTACTAATTGGTATCGAACCACTTAGTCATTTCCATAGCAGGCACAGAAGCATTACCCCTAGCCATTGAGAAATAAACATCAAAACCAATCTCACCACCATTCCAACCATATCTAGGAGGGACTGCACCTAGCATTGCTGTGGTGTCCAAAACGTGATCATAGTATGAAAATGTGTTGCTAGGAATATACTTGATTCCAACCTCAGCCATTTGCTTCCAGATGGAGAACCTGAGATCAGCTGCCACCTGCTTCAATTCCTCGGCACTGCTTTTACCTTCCCAGAAAGATTCCAATGCAAACTTTAACTCCCTCTTGGGTCCGATTCTAGGGTAACCGACAATGTGGGATGTCATTGCTCTGTTTCAGTAAAACAGAGTTACCACATATCGTTATGATTTCAATTAAACCAAAAGAAAAGATCTTCACAAGTAAAACTACATTTAAGTTTTTATAGAAACAAACATATCCAGTCGAAATTAAGATTCTTTTCTTTAATCAATGGTACAATTGTGGGATAGATATTAAAATTCAACTATTTCACTTGGGAGATACCAACATCTATTATTACCCCAAATACTCAGGTGCTGGTTATAGTTGAGTTTTATTAGTCAAGAGCAATGATTGGAAGTAACATTGAAATTCAAATGCATAATAATAATAATAATAATAATAATAATAATAATAATAATAATAATAATAATAATAATGTATGAGATAGAAAAAGAAAAAAATAAACAGAAACGAATTAGGGAAAAAAAAACTCACCTGCTTATCTGTTTGGTTACTAAGAAATAGCAAGAATGGAAAGGAAATGAAAAGAGAATCAGCACTGATTGTGTCAAATTATAAACATTGTTTTGAGATCCTAAAAACAAGGAATTTCTAAACGGTTTGTTAACTTTTCCTTTTTCAAATTCCGCTAGACCGAACCACAAAAACCTCAAAAATTTCCTTTTTTTTTTTGGCTCTTATTATTTTTGCTTCTAAATACAAAAAAGAAATGAGAAAAGAGGAAAGGAAGTTACCTAATGGAGAAAGAAGGGAGGGAGAAGCGTGGCGGAGGGGTAATGGAGAAACGAGACAGAGAAGAGAAGGGGGAGAGAGAGTGAAGCAGAGAGAGTTGGGTCATTTATACTTTCTTCCTTTGCCTTGCTACTCTATTCTCCCTCCGCTTCTTTTGTACTCCCCCACCCCCCTCCGTTAGGCACGGTGACTAATATTAACTTTATTAATTGGATAGTATAATATTCCCTTATATTATTTTATTATATTAAATTTGATAAAAGTATAATTCACTAAGAGATAAATTGTATTTTATCTTCAAATTAATAAATAAATTAGTTCTATAAGTTAGAGCTTTTGTTAAACAAATTTCTTTCATTTTTACTGTAAATTGTTGTTATAGTAAATGAAATAACCGGACACTAACTCATGCCATGCTACGTGTATCTTATTATAATGTGATAATATTTAAAAAAATCTTTAAATAGATAATTTTTTATAATCATTTAAAAACTTACCTTTAAGATAAACTTGGATAAATGATTGTCCAAGACAACTATTTGTCTAGATTTATCATGAATATAAAATTTTAAATTATTATAAAAATAACTATTTGTTCAATTCATCATGTACATGAATTTTCAAATAATTATAAAAATATATATTTAAAAATTATTATAAATTATAATAAATTATAAAAATATTTAAAAACAAGAATTTAAAAGATAAAGATTAAATAATTATAAAAATGATAAAAAATTTAAAAAATATTAATAATTATAGACATTTTTTTAATTTTAAAATTTATAAAAACTATATATACAGACATATATTATATTTAAAGAATTCAAATATATATATACATATATATTTTTAATCGAATTAATATTTTTAGTTAATTAAATTGATGACTCTTATTTTATTAAATTGTTATAATTTAAATATATATACGCATATATATACAATAGTATCATTTCATATTAAATTTTAAATAATTTTTTATATATTATTATAATTATTTAAGAAATCATTCAATAACGAACCTACACATATGGTTGTCTAGTATTATTTGAACCTGGATAAAAATTTGTCTAAGTTCATTTTAGACTTTATTTTTAATAATTCTAAAATTTTTATAATTTTAAATTTTTTTATATTTTTTATAATCATTTAAAAAACCATGTCTAGAATGAAACCGGACAAATTTTATTTACTTTTAAGATTTTTCTATTTTTTAAATATTTGATGATGCGGCAAAATGCCACATCAACCTAAGGTGTATGTGGCAAGTCATATATCACTGTTTGGTTGGTTCATCAACCATGTCATCAATTAATAGTAGAAGTGGATGGAATTTTTAATAAAATGACTGATTTGATATTTGATCTAACATACAAGGACTAATTTATTATTTTTTTAATAGAGGGTGTCGAAACCATTTTTGTTGTTGGAAAACAGGGTCGACTTTAAAACGACAATGGAGTCGCCACCAATCTTTTTTGAGGTGTGATTGGATCACATTGAGATTGATCATTAAAACATTTTGATTTATTAAAACAATGATTTTAGCATACAAATTTTGAGAAAACGAGTTCAGGAGTCAGTTACACATGAGGAAGGATTAGCACCCTCGTAACGCCCAAAATTGGTGCCTAATTAATTAATTAACGTCTTAATGTCAAAAATTTGAAAAAATTTTAAAATACGATCCTCTTTGTTTAAAAGAAAAACTTGAATAAATTAAATTGGATGTTGAGACCCGCTTATTTCGAAGAAGTAAAAGGTCATGCCCAGTAAGTTAGGATACGACATTTCGAATCCTCGAAATTAAACTTGTCTTTTGACTTTTAAAACTAGTGCATTTAAATTCAAAAAAGGATATTCAGTCATTTGGGTCAAATGAAAAATCGGAACCCAGTAAATTAGGGCACAATTTCTCAAAATTCCAAATACAGAATATTACCTTTGTTTTTTTTAGAAATCCTTACCTCAAGATAACAAAATGTCACATCCAGTGAGTCAGGACACAACATTTTTGAACTCCCGAGAATAAGTTTTTATTTAACTTATGCTTTGATTTTAAAAATGATTGGTTCTTTAGACTCGATGAGAAAAATCGAAACCCAGTAAGTTAGGGTACGATTTCTTTCGTATCTTAAAATGCGGAGTATTTGCTTATTTCAAAACAAAAATTTTAATGCATCGGATAAAATGCAATATGATCGTAGTAAAATGAAAAATGAATTACAGTGCCGATATGCATAATAGAATAAAAATGAGTGCGATAATACAAATAACAATAATAAAGGCAAAAATAAAATAAAATAAAAGCTAAAACAAATAACCTATATAAAATAATAGGTAAAAGTAAAAAACTAAAAAAATAAATAAGTAATCAAATAAATAAAATAAAATAAAATAAAATAAAATAAAATAAAAATAATAGTAAAAGCTAATAGTAAATCAATAAATAAATAAATACTCTGTAAAATAGTTTAAAGATAATAAAATAACAATAATAACAATAATACAATAATAATAAATTATAATAAAAATACATTAATAAACGAATAATAATAGTAAAAATAAATAAATATGAGTAATAATAATCATTATAATAATGATAATAGTAGTGAAAATAATAAAATAAATAATTTAACATTTGAAAGCATATATAAAAGGATATAAAATAATCAACAAAGAGAATAAAAAGAAAAGATTTAGAAATTGGCTGGAAGTGTAAAAAAAAATCGCCAAGAGTGCTCTCCAAAGAGTCCTAGAGAAAACAACAACTGTTGTGGGTTGGGGTGGCGGAGATTGGTGGTGACGATGGGAAAGAGAGGGAGGAGATCTCCCTCCTTGCTGAAGAATTGGTTCAATTATCTGTGAAGGGATCGATTGTGACTCCAAGCGACAAGCCAACTTTGATCTGTTCAATCTGAACAGCAAAGCTTTACAATCTAGAGAGTTTTAAGGCTCAGATAAAGAGTATATGGAAGACAAAAAAGAAGTTTGAGATCAAGACAGTGAGATAGAATTTATTCTTAATTATTTTTGAGTTGGAAGAAGATCTAGAGATGATTCTAGAAGGGAGGCCTTGGTTGTTTCGCAAGAATTTAATTTATTTAACAGAATTTTACAGCTAGTAGAAAGATCACAGATCAGGTTAAATTCTTCGCCATTCTGGTTAAAGGTAGGGGTATGTTCGCCTGAATTTGATAAAAAAAGATCTACTTCATGCAATAGGTGTTTCTTTTGGGGGAGTTCTTAGATCTGAAATTAATGGAGAAGTATGTCGCCTTAGAATTAATCTTGATGTGCAAAAACCCCTTAGACGTGGTATCTTTGTATATACTAATAATATTAATAAATCATGGGTTTCCTTTAAGTACGAGAAGTTACCACTATTCTGTTTTGGGTGTGGAAGAATGGGGCACAGTCTTGAAGACTGCCAAGAGTTAGATTCGGCAGGAAATAATAAAGTCAGAATTGACCCACCTTTCTCGTTGGCTTTAAGAGTAGAATCAAACTTAGTTGGGAAGGAAAGCATGAAACTCAATGCGTTCTCTAAAATTGGAAAGGTTCAATTTTGTTATATAGGAGATGCAGGGGTACATCCACTGAAGAGGAAAATAGCTGAAGAAAAGGAATGTACGAATGGGCAACTACAGAACAGAATAGCACTGAATACTAAGGATGGAAAGCCAAAGGAAATGGAGGAAGAATTGAAATCTATGGAAGTGGTTCTGTCTTACGAGAGTAACTACAAGGAAGTAGATAAATGAAATTTAGTAAAGAAGACACGATGGAAGAGATTGGAGCCAGTACAGCCGATGGCGAAAAAGGAAAAAGAAGGTGACATAAGAAAGAGGAAGTCTACGGAAATTGATATGAAGAATCAGTGTGGAGCAATTGTTGACGTTGGAATTAAAAGATTGAAAAAAGAAGGAAAATGGGTTTGTGAAGAATTCCTTTATGAGGAAGAGCCTGAAGTCATGGATAATAATGATAATCTACAACTTATGAGATCGGTGGCTGCCAAAAGGCAAGCCGTCTAGACTCAATGAAAAGCATAAGCTGGAACGTTCGTGGGTTAGGGAGTCCACGAGCGATTGGGAGGCTGTGAAATTTTTTAAAGCAGTAGAATCCCCAAGTGGTCTTCTTAATGGAGACAAAAATTGACAGGAAATGGATGGAAAGAGTTAGGAGAAGTTGTGGCTTTTCAAATGGGATTGACATTGATACAGACGGTACACGTGGAGGACTAAGCTTAGCATGGAAGGAAGATCTTACAGTTACTCTAAGGAGTTTCTCAAAAAATCATATTGATGCTATGGTTAAAGAAGAAAATACTGATGCAGAGTGGAGATTTACAAGGTTTTATGGTTCTCCTTATGACAGTAATAAAAACGATTCATGGAATCTGTTACGAAAATTGGGGGAAGATAAAACTCACCCATGGCTAGTGTACAGGGACTTTAATGAGATAATCTATTCTTTTGAGAAGAGTGGAGGAATTCCAATGGAGGAAAGGAAGATGGAGTCATTCAGAGAAGTTTTAGAAGAATGTCAATTTGTAGACATAGGATATTCAGGGGTTTGGTTCACTTGGGAAAGAGGAAATTTTGTAGAAACAAATATTAGGGAAAGACTTGACAGAGGTGTTGCAAATAAGAGATGAAAGATTCTTTTTCCAACAGGTATCATTCATCATCTTCCCCACTCGATGTCGGATCATTGCCCTCTCCTTATTGATACAAAGAGTGAAAGAATTTTTGTCAAAAATCCACAATTTAAGTTTGAGGCTTGGTGGATCACAGAGGAATCTCTTAAGGCAAGAATAAAAACATCATGGGAATCAACTACAGGCCCAATTTTAGAGAAATTAGAAAATCTACAAGGAAATCTTAAAGAATGGGAAAGCTCAATTAAAAAAGGGAAAGAGGGGCTAAAGAAAAAGTTGACGAAGGAACTTGAAATGTTGCTGGAAAAAGATAGAGATGATGATGCTATAGCAAGGATGATCGATACAAAGGTCCATTTGAACATGAAAATTGATAGGGACGAAATCTACTGGGAACAGAGAGCAAGGGCAAATTGGCTTAAAGTAGGAGACAAAAATTTGGCGTTTTTCCATAGATACGCCTCGTTCCAGAAGAAAATAAATACGATATCTCAGCTGGAGTTAGAAGGTGGAGGGGAGACTACTGAGGAGAATAAGATCATTGAAACAACTACTTTATTTTTTCAGAACCTTTTTATGTCGAAAGGAGTTGGAGAATTTTCCCATCCACTTCAAGGCATTGAGAAGAGGATTTCATCTGACATTAACGCTTCTTTATTAACAGCATTCACGGAAGAAGAGGTGGTTTCAGCTTTAAAAGAAATGGGGCCAACTAAAGCACTATGACCTGATGGATTCCTAGCAATTTTCTTCCAGAAATATTGGCACATTATAGGTAAAGATGTTACTTATTTTTGTTTGGGAATTTTAAACAATGGTCAGAATTTTGGTCATCTAAACTCAACAGATATTGTGCTCATACCAAAGTTTCAGAACCCTAGTAATCTATCAAATTTTAGACCAATCAGTTTGTGTTTGATTCTCTACAAAATTGTGGCAAAGGCAATTGCTAATAGATTTCAAGGAGTAATGGAGAAATGTATTGATGTTGCTCAAAGCACCTTTATTCCGGGTAGGCTAATTTCCGATAATATCTTACTGGTGTATGAGATGATGCACACGTTCCGAATAAAGCGTATGGGAAAAAAGAGGTTTATGGCAGTCAAGCTCGATATGAGTAAAGCTTATGATAGGGTCGAATGGGGTTTTATTAAGAAAGTTATGCTGAAGATAGGGTTTGATGAGAAATGGGTGGATTTAATTCTAAAATGCATCACTACAGCATCCTATGCAGTTAATATCAATGGAAACAAGGGAAGAACTTTTCAAGCTACTAGGGGTTTGAGACAGGGGACCCTCTAAGTCCGTTCTTCTTTTTATTTTGCAGCGAAGGATTATCGACATTAATGAGAATGGCCCTTAATGAAGGCGGATTAAAAGGAGCAAAAACAAGTCAGAGTGGACCAACGATTACACACTTACTTTTTGCAGATGATTGTATCCTCTTTGGAGAAGCAACAAGAAAGGGAGCATGTTAAGGGATTCTAAAAGAATATGGCGATTGCTTAGGACAATGTGTGAATTTTAACAAATCCACGATCTTTTTTAGTTCAAATACGGAAGAAGAAAATAGGGAGGAAGTACTGGCAATTTTGGGAGAGAGACCATCAACAAATATGGAAAAGTATTTAGGTCTCCTAAGTTTGGTTGGTAGACGTAAAAAAGAATCTTTTCAAGCCCTCAAAGAAAAAGTTCTATTTAGAATTAAAGGCTGGAGAAATAGGTTTTTATCACAGGGTGGAAATGAGATCTTTATTAAATTAATTTTTTAGGCAATTCCTACCTATGCTATGTCGTGCTTTCTTCTACCTAACTCTTTTTGTGGAGATCTCAAAAAAATTATTGCAAGGTTTTGGTGGCAAAAAGGTTATGGAAAGCAGGGTATTCATTGGTGTCAGTGGCAGAATTTATGTCGTTCAAAAGAAGAGGGAGGAATGGGTTTTAGAAGTATGGCCAAATTTAATGTGGCATTATTGGCAAAACAAGGGTGGAAAATTCTCAACAATCCAACTTCGTTAGTAGCGCAAGTCTTAAAAGCTAAATATTTTCCGAATGTAAATTTCCTTAACTCGTGTTTGGGAAATAATTGTTCGTTTACATGGAAAAGCATATGGGCAGCCAAGGGCATGTTAATGGATGGGCTCTGTTGGAATGTGGGAAGAGGTACGGAAATCTCAGTTTTGAACGATGCTTGGATACTGGATTTGCATAATTCCAGGTTATTTTTTCATGTTAACAATTTAAATGATTTTAAAGTGGCCGAATTAATAGACGATATCAGTAAGAAATGGAAGGAAGAGATGTTAGAATCTACCTTTCTGGACGTCATAGTTGAAAAGATTTTGCGCATCCCGTTAGCGAAGGAAACCGGATGAAGCTGTGATGGCCTGGAGTGGAGAACCCTCGGGAGAATTCACGGTACGAAGTGCCTATAAACTATTACAACATACTGGAATAGACCCTAGGGCTTATGCCTTACAAACAATTTATAAGAAATTTTACAAAACACTTTGGCTACTTAATCTACCTTCTAAGATAAAAATCCTAATATGGAAAATCTCGTGGAATTATCTACCTACAAGGGTCAACATGCATCATAAGAGACTGTCGAACATCCAAATCTATCCTCAATGTGGAACAGGAGCAGAGAATACGAGTCATTTATTTCGATAGTGCCCTGTTTCAGAATTAGTATGGGAACAGTTATCTTTTCTGGATTTCCTCAAAGTTTCAGATATGGGGTTTAAGGAATGGCATACTTGGGTTTTTGAGCAGTTACTCCTTTACAGTGTAGACTCTTTTGTTGTGCACTATGTGCCATCTGGGGTGAAAGAAATAGGGGTGTTCATGAGAGAACCAACGGATCTGCAGAGGGAACAGCAAAATTTATTAGAAACTATATTCTTGAATTAGACGAGACTGAAGAAGCAACAAAAAATAAAAAAGTCCAGTTAGAAGTTAGAAGACGGAAACCTCCAACAGAACAGTTTGTCAAGATCAATTTTGATGCAGCATTTGACAATAAGTTATGTCAAGCGGCAGTGGGTATAGTAGCCAAGGATAGGAAAGGCTCAGTATTGCTAACGTACTCAACGATCCAAGAAAAAGTAACATGTACTTTAGCGGTTGAGGCAATCGCTTGCAACATAGCAGTTCGAACCGGTGTCGACATGCAATGGAGGAAAATCATTATTGAAGGAGATGCGTTAACAGTGATCAAGAAATGCAGAAAAAAGACGAGAGATAGATCAATGATTGGGGCTTTTATTCACGATATTCATCAGACACAAACTAAGATCGGGGAATGTTACTTTGAGCATATACCAAGAGAAATGAACAGCCTAGCACATATTTTGGCTACAGAAACCTTAAAGACGATGAGAGAGTCTTACCTGATAGGAGATGTCCCGGAGTTTGCCATGAATTTGAAGGAAAAGGAGATAAGGGAGAACCAAAATGATAGAGGATATGAAATGGAAGATATGAGGCGTGTATAGAAAGTAAAGGGAGGAAGAGCAGGTAATTTCAGAAAAAGTAGTAGTTGAATAGACAAGGGGACTGAAACAGCAAAACCAAGAAGATAAAGTAATTGATTTCATAGAGTAATGGGAGGCGTCCAAAAGAAGACAAACTGACGGGGTGATTGGACTGCTGATTTGCTTTCAGATTGGGCAGCAAAGAGGTGACTTTTATTAATGCTTCCAGAGTTTTCTTTTGTTTATTTTTGAATTTCAAACGGATTGTTTAGGTTGCTCAATTAGGCCAATTTTTAGGTATGTTTTAGGAAAAACTGTTTGGTTTTCTTGGTATGTTTTTAGGCCGAGTTCTATGGCCCTTATTTTTATTATGTAATGTTTTTTTAGGAAGTGAATAAAGCCCAATTTGAATTCTTTTAAAAAATGATATAAAATAATAAATAATGAATAAAATAATCATAATGAAAATAATAATAATAAAATAAAAAATAAGTAGAGTCTATTTAAAAAAAGAGTAAATAAAAATAAATATTCAACATTAAATATATCAATTTAATAATATAATAATAGTAATAATAATAGTGGTAGTAATAAAAATAAAAATATTAATAATAATACTAATAAATATAATAATGATAATAATAATAAAATAAACACACAATAGAATAAAATAACAATGTACAATAAAAAGAAATAGATCAATTAATTAAAAAAATTTAAGAACATGGAATAAATAGGTTAAATAATAAATAAAGTAATATATAAAAAGAAACAAATAAATAATAAATAAAATGACATATAGGAAATAAGGCTAAAAATGATGGAAATTAAATAAAGGAGGGCCAAACTAAAGTTAAAATGAAACTAAAGGCCTAAATCGTAATAAGATAAAAGTTTAAAGGGCTAGATTGAAATTTAAATAAGGTTTTGGGCCAAAATTGGGAATATAAATAAAGAAAAGGACCTAATTGTAATGCACGAATAAAATAGAGGGACCAAATGGGGAAATATTCCCATTCACCAAAGCGCCGCGTTTTAATAGGGACCAAAATGAAACAGATGCGAAACTATCGGGTCAAATTAAAAGTAAAAAAAGATTTAATTGAAATAGGTTTAAAAAACGGAAGGGCTAAAAGCGCAAATAACCTTTCCGTTAAAAAAACACGCGGATCCTAGCAGGTCGGGTCGGTTGCGTGCGGATCTAGGCAAAACGGCGCCGTTTTGCACCTGGCGTTTTAAATCAGAACGACGCCGTTTGGATGGTCTTTATAAACAATTTTTTTTAAAAAAATAATCATTCTCTCCATTTTTTTAAAAAAAACTTTCAAACCCTCAAAACTTTCTCTCCCTCCCTAATTTTCGGTGGGAGTTTCGATCATCGGCCACCGTAAATGCACTTTCAAGTCAGCGCCACCATGCACTGTGAGGGAGCTCGAAAAAAGGTAATTTTGCCTTTTTTTATACTATATTTTAATACTTATATAAATAGTAAAAGAAAAATAAAAATCTTTATATCTCTACAAACAGTTTCGAAGAATATGAAAAAAAAAAGAAGAAAAAAAAAAGAAAGAAAAAAAAGAGAACCTTTCTTTTGATTTGCTTTGCAATTTCTTTTTGTATTGATTTTTTTGTGAGTAAAAAAAAAAAGGAGACTACAAAGGCTGAGTCGAAAAAAAATCAAAATAATACAACGTTTTTTTGTTTTGTTGTTCTCTGCTTGCTGTCCTTCTTTTGCAGGTACAGAGGTGTGCAGACATACGGAGGGTGCCGACATGGCAAGGTGGAGTCGGCGGCGGCTGAAGAAAGACCTAGGGTTTTCTTTCTGATTTTGTTTAGGTTATGGGCTAGGGTTTACTTGGGTTGTGTATTGGGTAGGAGATTTGGGCTCTAATTTTTTTTGTAATTTTGGATTGTTATTTTGGGTTTAATTTTTAATTTAGGCCCAAGTTAAATTTGACCTATCACAGAAGGGAAAATATGCAATTTAACTCCTAATACAGGGTCCTTCATGGTACTTTCACCTATTAACTTCATATATGCAAGATTACGACATACCTACAATGTGGGTAAAAAGTTTATGTAACAATTTTTATAAAAAATAATGATATAATAATTATATATGACTTTAGTTAAAATGGTAATGTGGAAATGATAAAAATCATAATATTTTGGATTTGAATTTTATTATGCACAAGTATTTTTTTCTAGATTTTGCATGAAATGACAAAACTACTTTCACAATAATATTTATTACTTTGTAAAAATAATATACTTTTGATAATTTTACAATTGAATTAAAACTCGATTAATAAATCACAATAAATCAATCAAAATTAATTTTTCACAACCATCTAACTTCTCTTCATTAAATTTTCAATTGAATATGGTGTTGTATTGAGGATTCAAACCCTTCACTGCATTAGCAAATTGAACTTCAACTTGAACTTACACAAGTTATTTTTCATTGGATTAGTGTCATGAGGTTAGAACTTTAATCTCGCAAATCGCGCGGTTTTAGGTGATTCTTTAGCTTCAAATATGCCTAAATCAGCTTTACTCTCGAAAATGAGAATTCACAAAGAAAATTTTCTAAACAATCGAAATAAAGCGGAAGCAAACTCAAAAATAAGAAGCAACGAAATAACTAAAAAAACTACAATAAAGCAATGCACACAAGGTGTTTAAATAAATGCTCTCAAATATATTCAATAACTACTAATGAAATGATTACAAATGAGTGGAAGGCCTCTATTTATGGTTGAGCTCATCCAAATCTAACGGTACAGTTTAAATTACATCGAGGTCAAGATTAAAGGCTATTTGCAAGAAGAGAGTCCTAAGAGATTTAAACTCTATACAATTTTTCAATATTTATATATATTTTTGTCAATTTGGACTTTATTCCTTTTTGAGTTAAATTTGGCCTTCAACCATTTTTAAAAGATTTGAATTTGACCACTAACCTTTTAAAAAGAGTCGAATTGTTTTTTTTTAACAAAGATACTTATCAAAAGGTTAAAATTTTAAACATGAAAATCGACGTATAATTCAAAGATTTTAGAACTAGACCAATAGTCGAATCGATCAGGCCAACTGTAAAATCGATTCATACGGTTCGATTAAAAAATAGTTAAAAATTCATTAAAAAAACACGATTCAACTAGTTCAACCAATTTTTTAGCTTGGTTCAATCGGTTTGTATCAGTTCACAGGTCAACCTATCTAATGCCTCTCTATGGACGGGTACCCTAGCTAGTTCTTGTCCCAACCAATTCAACCAACCGATCTAATCCAATTCAAACAACCATAGTGTAATTCATGCTATTTGTTGAATTTTATGAATTTTATTATAATTTCTTTTTGAATTTTTTATACTTCTAAATATTTTATAATTTTTAAATTATTTGTTGACGTAACATATGAGACAAATAATGTCATGTCAACATGAAGTACATGTAGATTGCCATAGATTACCACTGGTTGCCATGCCAACATTATTAAAAAAAATGTTTTAGTTAGCATTACCGATAAAAAAAGTGTAACACCTTATACCCGACTCGATCGTCGAGTCCGAGCTACACTATGTCGCATTTGTTGTTAGAGCAACTATGATCAAAATAACCACAGTTTAAGCCTTTTAGCATTCAAATACAAGCATTATAAACAAACAATATGATAAATAAATATTCTCTAGTTTTGTATAAGCTTACGAAATATTTAATGTTATCTCGTACTCGAATCAGGACTAAATTGCGAAAATTTTAAATTACAAGGTAGACATCACGACGTAAGGGAGCTCCTCGCTGCAACGTGACATACTGACTTAGTTTCTTCATGACGACGAGGTTCCTCGTTGTGCCATGACCTGGACTCCAACCCTCATCGTGACAACATGCATTTTACGTTGAGACATCACATATTGTTTCTGCAATTTCTAAGTGCACAAACCTGTAATTTTAAATGCATCAATGCATAATCAAACTTCTACCTTATTTTGACCAAATATAAAGTACCTATAAGTTCCATAATAAGTCATAACACTTTCTATTCACATAAATATCACTTTTTAACCATCAAATAATTCCAATCATCCAATCTTCTTATCAACTTACCTAATTTCATGACATATTAGATGCAAACATATACACATTCATCACATTATAACCATATTACCATTTCATGTATCATACCCTAATCAAACTGGCAAATCTAAGTTGCACATATATATAAATAACAAACATATAACGCTTTTAAAACACTTAATTCTACAAGATTCAGCCTATTAGGTACATGCCAGCTAACAACAGAAACAGAAATCGAACAAACATTTCTGAGTTTGGGATCAAATATTGGATGCTGAAATTGATACTTAGGAATCTCGAATTGAACCTAACCAACGTACGGAAAACAAACTGTACGCTGAACAATACGCTCAGTGGTAAATCTATGATACGAGTTAACATAAACATAATTATGAAATGCACATAATTTAATTTAATTCCATTCATAATCAAATTTAGTACTATTTTCATTAATTACATCAAATTCCAATCAATCATGCTTACTCCTATCTTAATTACCTAATCAAATGTATATTCATGCTAGTTATTCAATTCCATTCACAACTTTCATTCACAATTCTAATTATCACCATGGTAAGTAAGCTTATCAAACATATCATAAATATGAGTAGAATCCTTTAGTTTACTTATTCACATATGCCCAATTTCAAGTATCGTATCAACAATTCTGAGTCTATAGCTCGGTCTTATTCAAGTAGCCCTTGGGATAATTTTCAACTCAATTCGTATGGCATCATATTTCACATTTCCATTTCATTTCATTCCACAATCATTTCAACAATTCATTTATTTTTAACCCTATTAACCATACACAGACTCAGCACGGATATACAGGTTTATCACCCCGAGTTGCCCAACAACAGTGTTTATCCCAACTTAATCAATTTGTCCCGGGTTGCCCGAAAACGATGACTCAAGCATAATGTCTACCACCTCGGATTGCCCGACAACGATGGTCTTACTTAGTATTCTAACCCTATGACATGCCAACTATATCCGACACAGTCCGAACAACTAATAAGGTAACCAATTTCTGTTCCATTACATATAGATCAAATCACATTCTTTTGTTCTCAATTTATCATCAAACTATTAATTTATCATATATCACTACATGTTTCAATTCAATTTCATACCAAATATCTATTACCAATCAAATTCATAAATTTCTATTGTAACGCCCCGATTTTTCCATTAATTTCAGCTTTTGTAAGTTCAAGACACAAATACCTATCTGCTTTAGTGGTTGAGTGATTTGGGTATGTTTGGGTGTGTCTAGGAGGTCCCAAGTTCAAGTCTCAACTTGAGTGAATTTTGGTATTTTTATGAATAAAGTCCAAACTTTGGTTAGTAGGCTTATAAGTTTTTAATTGTAAGAACATGTCAGAATGGGCCTGCTGGTCTGGTGGTTGAGGGGAGTGTTAGTCTGCTAGAGGTCCTGTGTTCGAATGCTTGCGTATACAGGGGGATAGATTTTTGCTCGGATGATGGACAGAGTTTTGGTGGAGTTAAAATACCAAGGAAGTTGTGAGTTAGTGGGATTGTGGGAGTAAAGTTAGGGGGTAATCAGAATCCTGATGGGTAGTATTTTGTTTCCCCAAAATTCCTATTGCAATTTTTTCCCTCTCTTCCTTCTCCCACGCCGTTCTCCTTTTTGTTGCAGTCCCATATTTTATTTTCTTTCTACCACCAAACTCTAGTCTCTATCGTCTTAGTTTTCCCTTTCGAGCATTGCTGGTAAGTGTAGATTATTGCAGTTTTGGGCTTGACTAATGATTCTTTGTCTAACGAGGAGTTAATGGTACTTAGGAGAAGCACGAGGGGCTGTTGGTCGTGATTTGGCATCTTAGTTGTATTGAGAGAATCATCGCTGTTAGGAGGTAACGATTTTCGGTAGTTTAGTAGTTGGCTGTCTCTTTGTGTTTGCGTTTAAGAATGGATTTAAGTGACTGAATCGGTATTATATTACTCAATCTTAGGTTCTACCAACTTTGAAGTGCGGTTGCTACGGAAATAAACCAGGTGTGTACCCGAAAACACAGAAAACGAGGTTTCGATGAAAGCCAAAAACCATTCTATTAACGCCACACGGACGTGTGGTCGCCCGTGTGTTAGGTCGTGTGCGAGACTGTTAGTCACCACACGGCTGTGTGACCGACGAGCCAGGCTGTGCGCTAGCGACATGACCATGTGACGGCTGGACGAGGCCGTGTGCGACACACGGGCGTGTGGGCCTACACGGGCTTGTGGGATTCTGGGCCAGGTTGTGTGATCGACGAGCCCGACTGTGAGGGTCGAACGAGACCATGTAATCCACACGGTCCGGCCACATGGGCGTGTGAGCCCATTTTTCTGTATTGTTCTGTAAGGTTGTACGGGTCGCCCTAGTCGACTGTGGGCCTAATGTAGGGTCGGTAAGCTTTACCTAAACCCCTAATTATGTGACTTGACTTTTTGATTTCTGTACCAAGTATGAATTCTGATATCTGAATGTATGAATTGTGTTTGCATAATAGCATGACATCCTATGTATGTTGCATTGCATCGAGGTGGGATTGATGATATTCGGAAGAAGTATCTGAAAGGCTTTGAAGCCTGTTATCTGGTAGCTCAGCTGCAATTTTTTGATTTGTGCCGCATTCGATACAACATGGTGTGTAGGGCTGGGTGGGTTGATTTTATCCCCACATGGTGTATAGGGTTGGACGGAGTTGGTGTGTAGAAGCTGGTGGGTTGGTGTGTAGAAGCTGGTGGGTAGGACTTTGTTATCTGTATATTCTGTCTGAAATGGGCCAAGGCCCAGTAATATGTCTGAATCTGTATCTGAGTGGGCTAAGGTCCCCACCATTTTTGTAAGGGGCTCAGACCCGAACTGTGAAAATAAATAACTGTTATCTGATATTTTTGTGTGTATGTTTTCTGTGGGGATTACACACTGAGTTTGCAAAAACTCACCCTTTTCTGTTTAATCTGTTCAGGTAATCCCCAACAGTAGACGGATTGGTACAGCGGAGGACTCGGCGGTGACCACGGTTTCGGACACTTATTTATAGTTTATTTTTAATTACGATTTAGTTATTTTTGGGTATATTTCTTGTAATAAGGCCTTTATGGATTTTTACTTAAATATGGGATTATTATTTTATGAACTGCTAGCAGTAGGACAAGACCCGAGTTTTTAAAATGAACATATGTTTTATCAAAAACACACAAATCCGCAAATTACTTTTAGAAAAAGCTTCCACAATGTATAACGTTTTGAAAATGGTTAATAAATGAATCAACGACGTGTTTTTTACGGTAACCTAAAATATTAAAAAGGGTATTATTATAATTACATTTTCTAATTATCTGCAAATGGTTTTAGCGCAATCATGTTTTCCAAAGCACTATCATGTGACATCGCCAGATTCGGCCATAACGTCTAGGCCGGGTTTGGGGTGTTACATCTATTTTATTCAACTTAGTCCTTAACTCGATAACTAATCTCAAATATACCAAATCAACTCAAATAGTCATCACTGACTTACCTCAATTATGTATGATGTAAAATATCATGAAAATGCAACAATTAAATGGGTCTCGAATCATAGAAATACAAATCATAAATTTCGAGCTATTCGCCAATGATAGAGGTGCTCATAGGTCGGGTCAGGCCCAACCAAAATTTTAGGCCTGTTGCTAGGCATGGGCTCGACCCGACCCAAAAAATGGGCCTAAAATTTTGCCCAAGCTCAACCAGTATAAAAATGTTAAAACTCGGGCTCAACCCGTATTAAACTTTTTTATATAAAATTTCTTTTAAAAATATAATACATCAAAAATACTAAAAACATTAAAATAAATGTTTCCCAACAAATTGAAAATAATTTTTTAAAAATATGTATACTTAAATAACACTAAGATAGGTGCAACTTAACAAGCAAATGCCTTTAAAATAACAATAAAATTAACAATAAAACAAGAGTTATACAATAACAACAAAATAGCAGCAACATAATAGTGAAAAAATTAACAAGAAAATCGCAAAAAAAAAAAGAGGGTAAAAAACAACAACAAAAAATTGCAGTTTTTTTTTACATATTTAGGTCGGGCCGAAAAAGCCTTACCCGAGGCCAAACCTGTTTTCTAAACAGGTCTATTTTTTTCCCAAGCCCATTTTTCGGGCCTATATTTTTACCTAAACCCTCCCACTTTTCGGGCGGGCCTTAAGGACAGGCTGGGTGGTTCGACCCATGAGCAGGTCTAGTCAACGACTTTGGATTTTACTTTCCCTCTTGATGAATTTGGGTCGACGTTTGCTACGGATTAACATAAAAGATATAGTATTATCAATAATCAATAAATTAACAATCAATAATCAATTTATAAAAAAAAATTAATTTATTCAATTTGGCCCCTAAAACCGAGATATAACTTCCAAATTAAAGCTTCAAACTGAATCCCGATTTCACTATTACTCATTAGGGACCTCCTATTTCTTATTTCTATAGTCAATTTTACATTTTATTTAGTTTGTTCTCTAATGTACAAAACTATCAATTAAGCTTTACAATTTAGTCATTTTCACATCTAAGCTTAAAATCTATCTATTTAACACCTAAAACTTCAAGAACTCAACAATGAAAACTTCCTAAAACTTTAAAATTTTTGCAAACTGGTACAAGGACTAGCTAAATCAAGCTCCCATAACCTCAAATCTATAAAAATTACAAGAAAATGACTGTAATAGGCCAATTTAGCCCGGGCTCATACAAAAAATAATAAACAAAAATAATAAAACAAAGTCCAAGTCTAGTCCAAAATATATAATTTGGCCCGATCGGAATGACCCATTACTTGAAAAGATTGAAGGTCCATCTACAAGCTTGATGTGTATGGGAACACAATCTTCAAGGATATGCAATCTTAGATATGGTATGCAAATCTTAGATATGATATGTAATTCTAGAAGATATGGTATGCAATCTTAGAAGATATGGTATGCAATCTTAGAAGATATGATTTTGTAATCATAGAGATTTAATTTGTAGATACCTTTTAATCTTAGCTGTTGATGTAATTGATCTGTACCGTTGGATTTAGGGAGGCTCAACTATAAATAGAGGCCTCCCCCTTCATTGTAAAACACACTTGAATTTTGAGTAATAAAAATTCTTGAGAGCATTCACTCAAATTTCTCTCTCTTTTGCGTTCTTATTTTCTGTGGCTTGTTCTTATTTTGTTCTCCGCTAATCTTCGTTTCTTTTTGAGTTGCTCCAGTTCGAGTTAGATTTTGGTGGAGGAATTTTGTTGAATCCTCATATTGCGGGAGTTAGGTTGACTTATGCATTTTTTAACTTTTTTATTTATTTATCCATATCATTTTTATACTTTTTTTATTGTTTTTAAAATTGTTATAATATTCATTAATTGTTTTGAGTATATTATTTACCTTATATTATTATTATTTTTTATACATGAAATTAATCTTGTGAATAATTTTTTTTTAATTTTTTCATAGATTTTTTTAAAATTGCTATTATCTACTCATTGTTCATTTTTTTAAAAAAAATTTTGAATCCAGTATCTTTGTTTACCTCAACATTATTATTATTGCTTGTCATTCTTTTACTTAATTGTTTATGTTAGTGCTAATTGTTAATATGACCTGTAACTTTAGTAAATTGCACTTTTTGTAATAACTTAATGCTATTTTTTTTAAATCTTTGTTTAAAAATATCTATCTCCTTTAATTACTATATTTTATCCAAAAGTTTTTCTTAAATAAGACAATGTTTTGTTTTTAGAAATTCGGGAAATAGTGCCCTAACGTGCTGGGTTTCGATTTTTCGTTTGACTAAATAACTAAATATCCTTTTAATGAATTTTGTAAATCATGAGATGATGTTGGCTACGAGGGTTTAAGAAATCATGTTTTCAAATCTTTTTGAATTTTCGACATTAGGACAATAACTAATCAATCCGGTACCAATTTTGGGCGTTACGAGGGTGCTAATCCTTCCTCGTACGTAACCGACTCCCGAACCCGTTTTCTTGATTTTTGTAGGCCAAAATCAATGTTTTGAAATAAAATGTTTTATAAGGTGATCCGATCACACCTAAGCAAAAAGGGATTGGTGGCGACTCCATTTTTGTTTTTAAAGTAGGTCCCCGTTTTTTTAAAAAAAAAACTTAAAAATAATTTCGACAATGACTAAATTGCACTTACCAAATTAGGGTTGAAAGCTTCAAGTTTCTTTAGGTTTTCTTTCTTCTTGTTTCAGTGTTTAAGAGGAAGAAGATGATAGCATTCATCTTTTTCTTTCCACTATCTTTAATATATGTATATATTAGTAAATAAACTTTAAATTAATTAAGTTAAAAGCCAGTTAATCAACCGTCCACTAGCATATATATTAGTATGGTCTAATTGCTATTTTAAAGATTTGGTTAATTGTAATTTAATTTTTCAATTCATTTTTTAATTAAAAAACTATAGCGGTTAGACTTCACAATTTAGTCCCTGAACTTTAATTAATCATTAATTCGATAAAAATTACCTATCCAAAATTCAATTTACTTATATAATAACTCCATAAATATTTATTGTCTCGGTTTATGAAGACTGGGTTTCAGTCTTAAAACCCCCTTTTTCGACACCACTAGAAACCGGGTCATTATAAAAAGTGTTTTAACTCTATTTGAACTATTAATGACCAAGTTTAGCTCAAGAAAGAAAAAATAATAAAGACCAAATTGATATAATATATAAATGTTAAAAGGTAAATTTATCATTAGACCACATTAATATGCTTTATTGTAAAAGAAAGAAAAGGATTGTAAGCTTCTCCTTTTTTCTTTTAAATCTTTTATTTTTTTTATTACAGAAATTTGGGATAAAACAAAATGAAAACAAAAGGAGTGATATTTTTAAAATATAAAATAACTTTTATAAATACTTATTGATAGTATGGTTTTTAGTTCATGTTTTGTGTTGGGCTGATTATTTATTTGTGTTAAATAACAGAGTAAAAAATTGAAGGTTAAATTATTCTCTAAGTCTCTACATACTTCATATATTTGGAATTTAGTCTCCCTACTTTTATTTTCAAGAATTTAATCCTTCTACTTTTTGAATTTAAAAATTCAAGTCTAGTTGTTACCACCATTAAATTTCTTCTATTGAATTCTTTGGTATGACATTTTGAAATTTAAAAATCACTTGGTAGCCATGTAACAATAAAAATGACGTTGAAAATATTGATTATGATTTCTTAAAAATACTCATTCAAACTCGTCATTATAAAATAATTTTTTTATGTTGGAATAGTGTTCTTAAGAAAAATTGACGTCAACATTTTTATTGAAATAGTTAAAAATATTCACTATTTAAACTAACTAATGACATTATAAAAGTAGATGGACTAAATTATGTCAAAAATTGAAGTATATAGACTAAATCGCAAGTTTTAGCATAGTATAAGGTCCAAAATTGAAAATTGATCATTGTGTCACTCTCTAATACTTTTAGGGCATTCAAATTATATAAAACTACGTAATATTTTAATAGGAAAAGTAATGATATTAAACTATTTGGACTAGTTAATAAGATTATAGAAATATAGAGACCAAATTATAATTAAAATAATGTGATTAAATCTCAAATTTAACCATAATAGAGGTACCAAAACTAAATTTTAATCATTTTGAGAGAGAGAGCTTGAGTGCCACATGTCAACAAAGAGTTATTTCTTTATTAATAAATCAATTTCTATATTTTTTATTATTTTTCAAATTTATGCACAAGTGATTTGGAGAAATGCTAAATTACCTTACATATTTGAAATAAGTTATTAGAAGGGTATTTTTATTTTTGTTTTTTTACATTTTAAATAAAACTAATAAAAAATTGCAAATGATGAGATTTGAATCTAGTGATTAATACCTCGTGTTTTGTAGGTCCATCAAGAGAGTAAACGCTGGTCATGACTTTTAAAGCTACTCTATACCCAAGAAGAGGATCGAACCCTCCATCACTAATTAAAATAGATAAGACCCATATAACCTTCGTAGTTAAAGTCCCAATCATTATTAATATAATTCTTGTAATTGTAAAAAAAAAAAATTACAGCTTACAATAATACTAATTCAAGTGACGAATATTCGACAAAGATATGTATAAATTTGAGTCAAATAAAATTGAATTATTATTTAATAATAAATTATTTAAGGTTAACTATAAACTATAATACTTAAAGATAAAATACTTTTTAATATTCTATTATTTTATATAATAAACAAGTTAAATAATAGTATATATATATATATATATACCTTGATGCAATGTGCAGTACTGAATTTGAGTGAAGAGTTGATGTGTATTGCTATTGAAGTTAAAAGATTAAAAACGTTTGATTTAAATGTGTTTTTTATGTTCTCATGCCTTTTATGCAATTATATGTTTCTATTAAGCAATCATTTCTTTGAAATTGCCAATATGTGCAATCATTTTAGGCTTAATACCTCTACTCTTGGAATTTTAAATTTAATCATTTAGCTTATCTTAAATTTAATCATTTAGTTTTATCCATTTTATTCCTTTAATTAAATACATTTTTAGTTCTTCTAAAATATTAATAATTTAATTTAAGTTATTAACATTT
Source organism: Gossypium bickii (assembly GCA_025503065.1). NCBI lineage: Eukaryota > Viridiplantae > Streptophyta > Magnoliopsida > Malvales > Malvaceae > Gossypium > Gossypium bickii. The sequence continues at coordinate 26,412,897 of CP106719.1, forward strand.
GGCTTTTTATACCAATTCAGTTAAGAAATTATGTAAAAAAAATTTAATAAAAAATAATATTATTAAAATAATAGTATTTTTGTGTTTTATTATTTTTTATGTGAAATGTTAAAATAAAACAACGGAAAATGCAATGTCTAAGAATTGAACCTAAACCTAAAAAAAATTTAACCATAAACATTTTACCATTTCGCCTATACATCAACTATTAACTTTTTTTATAAATATGAATTTAATATTATATTTTTTTTTTCACTCGTATTGTCAATGTAACAAAACCTAATAAGTAACAATATACTCATTCACATTAAATTTTGATTGAATCAACTATTAAATTAACAATTCAATGTACAATATAATACATGAATTATATAAATAAGAGAGGATGAATAGTATGATATATCAAATGAGTTCATGAATCCCATTAAACATACTAATAACCCTTTAGGTACCTACTCAAAGTATATGTATTACAATATATTCATCCATAATGAGATTTAACTTTAAATTTTTAAAATTTTGGAATTAATTTTTTGCTATTAAATCTAAACTTTATAGATAAGAATTTTGGGCAAGATTTGTAAACATAAATAAGTTTTTATAAACTTGAATTACAGAATTAACAGAAACAAAAAACCGATGCCCCCAAAGCAAGAAACAAAATACAGCAAATTGGGTTGAACAAAGTGTCAAAGTGGAGAATTGTAGATACCATTAAGGCAAACAAACAAAAGGAGATCCACCGGATTTGACGAACATGATGATTACCATGCAAATGACAGTTTTGTTCACAATTCATAATAAAGTATTACTTACAATCAAAACAACATCCTGAGCTATTCTCTTTTTATGTTTCCCCCCCTCCCCCCAAAATCCCTTTTTTCTCAATGCATCATTTGGAACGAGCCCGGTGATTAATTCTTCGCGTTCTATAGGTCCATTAAGACAATAGACATTGATCATAAGTTTTAAGGCTGTTTCATACCCAAAACGAAAATAAAATCCTTAACAACTGGTTAAGGTAGAAAAGACTCATACCCTGTCACCTAACATCCATGATTAAAGCCCAATCATTGTTAATGTAATTTTTGTAATTGTACAAAAATTAGGGCTTACAATAATACTGATTCAAGAGACGGACATTCCACAAAGATATATAAATTCTAATTCATTAAACTTGAATTACTGTTTAATAATAAAAAATATATTTAAAGTTAATTATAGACTATAATACTTAAGACAAAATACTTTTAATGTTCTATTATTTTATATAATAAATAATTTAAATAACAGTATATATAATATTTATAAAATAATTTTTAATATTAAATTATTTAGACAGAATGATTATTGGATTAGGTTGGGTTAAAATGATTGAAAAAGACTTCAGGTTAAACTCATGAACAAAGCTAATATAGATGATAAATTATAATTCCACCATCGTAGAATAATACTATGAAAATTCTCTTTTAGATATAAAATAAAAAATATATATACTTTTATTTATTAAAAGAAGGATATACCAAAATCTGTCAACTTTGTTCATGGCATATATATGTATATATGTGAAACAATAATTACATTAACAATCACCAAAATAGATGTAGCTGCCTTGGTATTGACGCTCTCTAAACTATAAAAAGAGCTATGAATTTCTTACAGATTTCACCAACAAGAGTAAAGTCAAATAAAAGAAGAAAAAAAAATGAAAGGGGTGGCATGTACATGGATGCTACTCTCCATGTGCCTTTTGGGGCATCTCATAATATATGGAGAAGCCAATGAGGCAGAAGTCCTTGGTGACTTTCTCAAGTCCAGATTGTCAAAGAAACCATCTCCGACGGTGCATTCTTGGGCATGGTTGAATGAGAAAACTGGGAATTATCCTAATTATATTCAGCCTCAAGATGGATCCATGGAGGGTGATAAAATCGGTGCATTGCCTGGTCAACCTAATGGTGTTGATTTCAACCATTATTCGGGATATGTGACTGTTGATTCTAAGGCTGGCAGAGCACTTTTCTACTATTTTGCCGAGTCCCCCAACAACTCTTCCACAAATCCATTGGTTTTATGGCTCAATGGAGGTATGTTTATTGTCAATTATCAATCGTTACTAGTCATTGTGTATGCTCTAATCATTCTTCATATTTGCATTTTACTTTTAATGTTTCAATCACAAGAAAATTCTTTAATTTTTCATCCGGTTCCAAAGGTCGAGCTAGCATTGCTTAATTTAGATCGACTTGGATAAGAACAATTTGATATCGGTTTATTAATTACTTTTTTTATTTTTAATTATAAGAACTTATAAATATTAATTTTTTAAATTTTTAATTATAACGTGAGAATGGATTCAAATCGACATTCTGAATTAGATTAGGCCACAAAGGAGTTTGAACAATTCAAACGGCATCCATGAACCAATTCATGGACAAATTTATTTTATAAGTGAAGATATAATATTATTTTTAATAAAAGAGACAAAATTTAAATATAATAAAATGGTATTTTTGTCTAACATACACTTTGAGAGTATGGTCCTAACTTTAACACTTTCTATTAAACTAAAGAACTTGTTAATTAATCATCATCTTTGGTTTAATTTTTGGCATTTAATTTCAGGACCAGGATGCTCTTCATTAATCGGAGCAATGGAGGAATTAGGCCCTTTCAGAGTAAACAATGATGGCAAAACACTATTCCGTAACAATTTTGCATGGAACAATGGTCTTACTTCTTCCTTTACTATAATCTACATTTACATTGTTAATAGTAGAAATTAACTACATTTTGGTTGAACTTTGACAGTGGCGAATGTAATCTTCTTGGAATCACCAGCTGGAGTAGGCTTTTCCTATTCGAATACTTCCTCAGATTACCAACATACAGGTGACAAGAGTACTGCAAGAGATGCCTATACCTTTCTTATCAACTGGCTCGAGAGGTTCCCTCAATATAAAACCCGAGATTTCTACATTACCGGAGAGAGTTACGCTGGTCACTATGTGCCTCAGCTTGCTTACACCATTTTTCTCAACAACAAGAAAGCAAATCAAACCTTAATTAATCTTAAAGGCATAGCAGTATGTTCAAATACGAAATCAATATTATTACATGAAATTCTCATTTTAAATTGTTTTTAATATACGTATATGATTTGCATTTGAATATATTAATCATATCCATATTAAATAAGTATACAAATGTAATGATTTTGACCTAACTTTTCTTACCGATGGCAAAATTTTTAGGTTGGAAATGGTTGGATTGATGACCATACAGGCTATTGGGGCCAATTTGATTATTTATGGACGCATGCTTTGAATTCAGATGAAACTAACAAAGGAATCCACACCTATTGCCACTATTTTAATGACAAAGATCCAAAAGAGTGCGGTGACTTCATAATCAAAGCCTATAATGAGACTGGTGATATTGATGGATATAATATTTATGCCCCACTTTGTCAGCTATATTCTTCGTTAATAAAAAGCTCATATGATCCGGTAAATTATCTTACTTTGTTACATTAATGGCTCCTTGCTAGATAACGATTTTGAAATTTGAAATTCATTTTTCTCATTATCCATTCATTTAGGTTGGTATTAAATGCAATAAATATTTTGTTGTTTGAATTTTCCTTTCAACAAGAAAGAAAAAGGGATTGCAAGATCGATTTTCGAACTCTTACCTATTGAATTATGTTGCTTTAGTTGTTTATTTATCTTAGAGTACTATATGACCATTCCATAATTCTCAAAATACATAAAAGAAGTTACAAAATCGTTCCAATCTGAATAGTGTAATTGTTGAGTGCCACCTCTTAAAAGTGACAACATTAACATTTGGCTTGAATCACTGATTATTCTTCTACGTAGTTTTTAATATGATCAAGGTTAAGGTCTAATGTAATTAGACAAGTATAATAAGAAGCAAAAGTTGCAATCATGGCAAAAACATTTATATTGAAATAATTTTCAAGAGATGTTTAGATAAATTTGTAATAACATGGTAATATGATTCTCATTTCAGGTAAGCAATTTCGATCCATGTTCAAGCTACTATATGTGGTCTTATTTGAATAGAGCAGAGGTCCAAACAGCTCTCCATGCTAAGGTTTCAACATGGGATCTATGCAGGTTATGTCTATGATCCTGCTCTTTTGTAGGCTTCTAAATTAAGATTATTAAGTTTGTTTTTTGTTAGTATTTATTTTAATTTATGTTATAATGTTATATCACTCAGCGACTCAATTGATAGTTGGATTGATAGTCCAGCCACTATCTTACCTATCATCAAGAATCTGATGACAAGTGGTCTTCAAATTTGGTTATATAGGTAAAAACTCAGCTTACTTTTATTTGGCATATTTGGACATTTATAACTTTTCTCCTACCTTACACTACAACTAATTAATATGGGAAAATGTTGCAGTGGTGACGTAGATTCAGTAGTCCCAATTACCTCAACCAGGTATGCTATACAGAAACTCAAGCTTCCTGTCAAGACTGCTTGGCGTCCATGGTCCACCAACGACGAGGTAAAAACAAAACTTAAATATTAACATTTTATGCCTCTCTATATCATTTGATACTTAATTTATTTTCTTTAAAATAAAGCCATATTCTATTAACAAAGTTACCTCAATGAATCAGTGTTAGGCTGACTTCACCTGATCAATTAATACTAAGTTATCATACATCAAATCAACTACCTTCTTAAATGCAAATATGACATTCAACTTAACACTTGTTATGAATTTTCTTTTATAACCATTTTGCCTGAAATTGTTGAATGAAAACAAGCAGGTTGGAGGATATGTGGAGGAATATGAAGGGCTGACATTGGTGACAGTGAGAGACGCAGGCCATTTTGTTCCAAGCTACCAACCAGCTCGTGCTCTTACCATGATTTCATCTTTCCTTCAAGGAGCTTTACCTCCGGCATGATCATTTCAAAGCAACATCTATAGATGATTGAGCTAATGATTTTCTATTTCAAATAATAATAATAATAATAATAATAATAATAATAATAATAATAATAATAATAAAGGTACATGAGACAAAAATATTGTTCGAATCTACCATATTGTTCGAATGATGAGTTTATGTGTATTGTTTATTTTGAAATTTGATTTATCTTAAAAAGATTAAAAGGGTTTGATTTAAATGTGTGTTTTCTGTTGTCATTTCTTTAATGCCTATACTTATGCAAATTGAATTATGGTTAAATGGTTTATACTTGTATAAATTGAATAATAAATATATTTTAAAAAATAATTGAATTATAAATATATCAAATTATAACAAATGTTCAATTTAATGTGCCACATAACAATAACTATAATTATTCAAAAGAATTTAACAAATAGCAAAAAATTAGTGAACAACCAAATGAAGAATTTAATAATGCATCCAAAATAAATATAAAGAACAAAACATTATAAATTACTTTAATTTCTAGCACACATTTTAACCATCCATGCAATTCAAAAAGTAGAAAATATTACCGTCAAAGAATTTAAACCTAATGAAACAAGAATCTTTAACCAATCTTAGATCAAGCAAAAAAAAAAAAAAAAAAAAAAAGTTAGATTTAAAAATTTAGATGCAATTAAATTTTTTTTTAAATTCGTTGGAATGACATCTTAAAATTAGAAAAAAGAACCCATTTGATAATTATGTAATAGAAAATGATATTGTAATAGATTTGAATTAAATTTTATAAAGAATTTCGGGCAAATATCCAAAAAATACCACAAAAATAAAAAATTACCTGAAAGGACAGGTTTCAAAAATATTGACCGGAAAGGGCAATTTCCCCCAAAAACGCGTCCACATCAGTGCGTTTTTGGGGGAAAATGGGCTAAAGTATGCCACGTAGGACGCACTTTGTCCACCTCAGCAAAAATGCGTCCATGTAGGCGCGCTTTTGCTGAGGTGGACAAAGCGCGTCCTACGTGGCGCGCTTTAGCCCGTGTTTTTTTAAAAAAAAACTATTCTCGAATATTTTAAAAATTTACGAGAATAAACCTTTATAAAGGCTCAAAGTGACAACACCATTTTTTTTAAGGTGTCATCAATTAATAAAAAAATATAACTTACAAAGGAAATCTTTATATAGACCCAAAGTCTCATTTCCCTTGTTTTCTTGAGTAAAGTGGGATATGAGATATGTGTATTTATAGACTCATGAATAGTTTTGCAGCTTGTTCCTAAACAATGTGGGATTCCTTCCTCTTTTAACTAACAACATGTCATCCCACATTGTTTAAGAACAAGCTGCAAAACTATTCATGAGTCTATAAATACACATATCTCATATCCCACTTTACTCAAGAAAACAAGGAGAAATGAGACTTTGGGTCTATATAAAGATTTCCTTTGTAAGTTATATTTTTTTATTAATTGATGACACCTTAAAAAAAATAGTGTTGTCACTTTGAGCCTTATAAAGGTTTATTCTCATAAATTTTAAAATATTTGAAATAGTTTTTTTAAACACACGGCTAAAGCGCGCGCCGCGTGGGACGTGCTTTTTGTCCATCTCAAAGAAAAGCGCGCCTACATGGATGCGTTTTTGCTGAGGTGGACAAAGCGCGTCCTACGTGACGCGCTTTAGCCCGTTTTCCCCCAAAAACGCGCTGACGTGGACGCGTTTTTGGGGGAAATTGCCCTTTTCGGTCAATATTTTTGAAACCTGTCCTTTCCGGTAATTTTTTATTTTTTTTGGTATTTTCTGGATATTTGCCCAAGAATTTCAACAGTGTTATAAATTCTTAAAATTCATGTTAGCATTTTAATCAAATTTAAGTGGAGTATAGGAATAGAAACTGAAACTAATCTAAAACAATAGAGGGATGAAAATTAAAATTCAACAAACGTGACTAAGAGAGAGGGAAGTGGATGGTTAGGGAAGAATGAAAATTAGGGAACTTTATTATTAAAAAAAAAAACAGAATAAATCAAGAAGAGTTTGATAAAATCTAACCCCCCAGCACATTTAGAGTTTAAAGTTAACGAAACTACTAACAAAGAACAAAAAGAAATCCCCTATTTACACACACAGAGGTTCGATCACCAAACCCAAAACAAACACTTCATGAAGTTAACCACCTAACCAAATTAAATTACTTAACATGTTTTAAGCAATTTAAATAAAAAAAAATTTGGGCCATTACACACTAGATCCAACACTAGAACCTTTGGTGCATCTCTCACTTTCATGGAGCATCCTCAACATGCACAATATGCAACTCTGGGTATGTCATCCCATTTGCTACTTTATTTGCTCAAGCATCCATGGCCTCTGTTGAGAATTCGTCCGGATGGTATTGGGGTAGGCCACTTTATAACATACCTCTTGACCAAATGGGACATTTGTTATACCCATACCCCAACAATAACATGTGGTAGAACATAGGGCGGTATGGAAAGAACCCCCATTGGATGTGACCTACAAGCAACCATTTGTTTGATACCTTTTTATGGTGGCCCCTCGACTAGAGCCATACATGACCAACCATTCGTGGATCCCACTTGAACCAGCTAAAACACCATTCGCTATGAACCTTTCCATGGGGAACATTGGGAGACCATTGAGGCATAACAATATCGTTCAACCTCCATAAGGAGAATGTCAGAGCAAGACAACATAGTACAACACATGCTAACAATTGTCCTACAATGGCCCTGCCACCTAGCCGACCACATGGGCTAACCTACCATGCATCCATATTGTCAGCTACAGGCACTACCAGACAAGAGGCACCCCTCATATATACCCTTGAACACAACGGGCAAAGGATCCCATCTTTTTCCCCAAGAAAACCTAAGTATCTTTGCAACTATCTCCTATTTCCGTCCTCCTTCTTTCTTATCTCCTCTCCCTATAATCTCTTACCCATACTTCGACTCTCTGTCTATCACAAGTGAACCGATCCTCCAATCACTACCATCTTTTCTTCCTTATCGCCCTTTTGTTGAGCATTTGTATCAACACAAAAAATAGAAGGATGGGAGGTAGAATTAGACCATCATCTTGAACATGTAAAAAAATAGATTACATATATCTCATAAGCAACAATATGTATCTTACAAGAATTTTGATTGAATCAACCCATTGAATCAATAATTCAATGTACTAAATAATACATAGATTACATAAACAGGAGAGGATAAATAATACCATGTACTACATGAGTACATGAATCCCATAAAACATACTAATGATCCTTTATGTATTTAGTCATTCACAACATGAAAATTGCTATATTAGAATAAATTCATACATGATGAGATTTATCTTTAAAATTTTTAAATTTTTAATATGTTTTTTTACCATTAAATCAAAATTTTATCATAATAAAAATTTAATGCGAAAGAATTTATAAACATAAATAACTTTTTATAAACACGTAAACATAAATTATTAATTCAATCAATTTGGTTAATTGATTTTTTTTAAATAATAAGTAATCAAATTCTTAAAAATGTTTTTTTTACTCAAAGATGTAGTTCCGATTTAATTATTAACTGAAATAATCAAAATATTTAATTAAGTTTGCTAATATATTTTAGCATTTTCCTAAAAAATTAAATTACAAAATTAACAGATACGTTGGAAAAAAAAAATGATGCCCCCAAAGTGTAGCAGGCCTGCCTTGGGCCCAATAAGACCCAAAATAAATCAAAATAAAAAAACAAATTACAAAAAAAAAATTCCATTTACAGTCCAATTACAAGGCCCAATACGGCCCAAAAACCCCTAGCCAAAACTTAAGGGCCTAAAAGGCCCAAAACTCTAAAATTTTCAGAAAACCTAGTGCCGCCCCTAACCCTACCCTAGGCCTGTTGCACTGCCTCTGTCCACCTGCTCCACCACCCATTTGCACCTACAAAGAAGCAAATACATAAAAAATAATCATTAACAAAACAAGTTGTAAATTAGGCTATAAAAAGCCTTAAACAATATGCAATTTTTTTACATGGAGAAATACACAAAAATATTCGCAGAGAAAATACAAAATAGAAAAGCAGATCGAAAACACAGAAGTCTAACAAATGTGTTCTTTTTACATCTTTTATTCTTTTATATCTTTTTTACTCGTATTTTAAAAGAAATAAACAAAAAAAGAATAAGAAAGGGTCGAATCTTACCTTTTTGCGTTCGCGCCGTCGTAGGGGAAGGCCGAGGTTGCCATCTTCGATGAAAGATGGTATTTTTTGGGTCTAGAAGTCAAAAAGGCCAAAAATGACCATTTTTTATCCCCGGCCACTGTGGACAGCGGCATCGTCGCCGGTGACCGTGGCCACCACAATGGCCGATGGCCGGATTCTGGAGAGGGGGAAGAGGATTTTTTTTCTTTTAAAAAAAGAAGAGATTTCAGTTTTTTTTAAGAGAAAGCAAAAAATAAAATTTTTAAATTTTTTTTATTTAAATAGGCCCTATGAAACGGCGTCGATTTGGGCTAGTGCTCCATGTGCCAAAACGGCTTCGTTTTGGTTAAACCGACTCGAGACCCGGCCCACGCAAAGAGGATCTGCATGTTTTTAAAGCCAAATTGGCTAATTTCTGTTTTAATCCTTCCGCATTTTCACTATTATTCAATTTCGTCCTATTGCTTTATTTTTTATTTTTAATTTCTCCCTTTTATTTTATTTTTCGTACAATCTAGTCCCCTGATTTGTCAAAGAAACGGTGCGTTTAGATGGGTTGGGAATGTTTTCTGTTCGGCCCTTTCTTTTTTTCGTACATTACGTTTTAGTCCCTTTGTTATTTATGTTATTCAATTTGTCCTTTTTATTTCGTTTAAGTTACAATTAAGCCCTTTTTTTTATTTTAATACCTTTATTTATTTATTTATTTATTTATTTACTTACTTGTTTATTTTTTTATTATTCCATTCATTTTATTCATTTATTTGTTCATATACTTATTTATTTATATGTTATTCGTTTATTTATTTATTTGTTATTTTAATCCTTGAATTCTTTTATTTATTATTCTTTCATTTTTACTATTTTTATTTTTCTTTCATTGATTATTTATTTTATTTATGTCTCCATTATTATTAATACTATATTATTATTATTATTATTATTATTATTATTATTATTATTATTATTATTATCTATTCATCTATTTATTTATTACCCTTTTTTATGCTTTCAAAAAATAGATTATTTATGCTTTTTTACTTGTACAATTATTATTATTATTATTGTTATTGTTATTATTATTATTATTATTGTTATTATTATTATTATTATTATTATGTTATTACTATTATAACATTTCTTCGTTTACTCATTATTTATCATTTTATCTACATACCCATATTAAGTTACCTCATTTTTACTATATCATGCATTATGTTTAAATAATTATTCGTTTTTTGCACAATGCATAAAAAAGGAAAATTTTTAAACCAAGACAAATGTTCATTATTTCAAATTTAGAAAAATTATGTTCTAACTTACGGAATATGGTTTTTTCTAAAATCGAAATAATCGAGTATATTTAAAAAAATAAAATTTTGGTATTTATTATCGTTCCAAGTATTCAACGCATTGTGTCCTAACTTCCGGGACGTGATCCTTTTTCTTGATTAACTTGAAATAAACTCTTTTTTCATAAAAAAAATAAATTCAATTAAGTAATGTTTTAATAAACGATCATATTTTTAAAATCTCTTCAAATTTTTAATTTTCGACATTAAGACATTAATTAATCAATTAGGTACCAATTTTGGGCGTTACGAGGGTGCTAATCCTTCCTCGTGCGTAACCGACTTCCGAACCCGTTTGCCTGGATTTTGTAGACCGAAAATCATTGTTTTAGTAAATCAAACCGTTTATTAAAATAATCAAATTACGAGGTGATCCGATCACACCTCATAAAAAAAGATTGGCGGCTACTCCCATTTTTTCGTTTTCAAACAAAAAGTCGACTTTTTCAAAAAAATGGTTTCGACAGCTTGGCGACTCCGCTGGGGATAAAAAAGAAAGTCAAGACGCGAGTTGATTACTTTTTGTCTTTTTGTTCGAAAATTGATGATTTGGTTTAAATTTACGATCCTTTGGTTGCATTTCATCCGTCATCATTGTGATATTCATCATTTTGTTTGTTTTTGCTTTTTGATTCGAGTTTCTGGGTATATTTTCGCATATTGCATTGCATAATCGTTCAATCTTGCCCTCCTTAAGTGGGAGTGAGAAACTATTCCTTCGTGAGGTTTTCACCTCCGTATAGAATAGTGGATCACTTTCGGGATACATCCGTACCTATGTCTTTGTGAGATCTTCATCTCCATATAGCCGTAGGGAAATGTATTCTTGTGAACCGAACTCGGTCCGTAGGAGCCTATAATGGGTGAGGATCGAGGAATCTGCTGGTTTAGGTAACCTTACTTTAGAACCGAACAGCAAATAACGAGCTCTAGCAGCCTACCCTAGGTAGAACCATACCAAACCCTAGTGGTCACCCGAATAGGTGCTTTATTTATTATTTCTCGCTTGCTTTGAATTCTAGCTCTGTATGAAATGTACTGACTTGTTTTGTTTTGCTTTGCTTTGACTGTGATTGCATGACATTTTTCATCATAAAAAAGGTGTTGATTCACATTCAGTTACTAAATAGAGAGCTTGACATGGAAAAGGGATTCCTTGATAAAGTGGAAGATAATACGGCCGTCCGAATATGGTCTGAGAAAATGCAACAAGAAAAGGTAATACTTTGATGGAGGGGTATGTGTCAGAATTGTGGGATTTCACTCGCATCAGTGTGACTCAAAATAATCTCCAAGAGTTGAAAGAGGTGTGGGACCAATGGGACGATGGAAATTTTACTGTAACTATGGTGATTTGCCTTATCTACTTGATGTCAAAGTGGATAAGCACTTGTTCAGAGCTCTGGCCTAATATTGGAACCCTATATATAGTTGTTTCACTTTTGGGAAGGTAGATTTGGTGCCCACTGTGGAGAAATACACAACCTTACTTTGTTGTCTGAAGATTCAAGCCGACAAAGCCTATTCTAGAGCCGCCAATGTCCCGACTTTCTTAAAGAAGCTAATGAACATCATGGGGGATGAGTGAGCAATGGGTCGCGGCCCGTATTAAGCAAAAGGGAGATAGTAAATGTATACCTTGGAAAAGTTACGAGATCTGATTTTGGCACATCCAGACACGAAGAAAAGGGTCAATGTCTTCGCCTTGAGTATCTACGGGTTAGTAATATTCCCCAAAGCACTAGGGCATATAGATGAGGCAGCTTCAGATTTATTTGACCGGCTTGAGAAAAGGGTCACACCCATCCCAAAAATCTTGGCTGAAACCTTCAAATCTTTGAATGCATGTCGGAGAGCGGGTGAAGGAAATTTATCGGGTGTGAGCAACTCTTGTTAGTTTGGTTCCACAGCCACTATTGGAAAATAGAAAAGGTCTCTTATCAGGTATTCTCTGAGAATTACTCTCCACTAAAGGAATTTGTGGCTACGCCGAGGCGAGACGACATTTCGAAAAAAATGGATGGCGATTCTCTAGAATCTCTAAGACGAAGAATTTGAATAGAGAGCCTCTTAGATGATCCCCGATGAGATTCTGTATCGATATGAAGACTTTGACTGGGTTCCTCTACTTGGAATTTGGGGGGCTGATGGATATGCTCATTTGCTCGTATTGAGACAGTATAGATCAATGCAGTTCATACTAGAGATGTAAGGGTTGGCTCAGTGTGAGTTTTCGTACAAGGGTGATAATTACAAGAAGAAGGTTCATGAAATATCGACCGCAGAATGAAAATATTTGCCGTAACCTGAATATAGTTGGTGGTAGGGTAAAAGAGTCAATGACAACATCCCTGTGCAAAGTCGAGAAGACATTCGATCAATAGAAGAACACATGCAAGTAGTCCCGTCTGAGCTAGAGATCATAAAGCAGGATTTTGAAAAGAGGAATTCAGAGTTAGGAAAGAAGATAGAACAATTGGAGGAGGAAAAAATGCAGTTAGGATTAGATGTTGATGTTCAGAAGCTAGAGGCCAAGAAATTAAGAAAGAGGAAGAATAAGGCCGAAGAGGATCTGGACAGTTGAAAATGGATTATAAAAAGTTGCGTTTATCGATGAAAACCACTCGATTGGGGAAAATGTCAGAGCAATGGCGACAAGAGATCAAAGAATAAATGATTAGAGCCGATCGATGGGAGAAAAAATTCCAAGATGCTCAGGTTCGAGAAAAGGCCCTAGAAAGGAGTTTGTAAAACCAAAATGAAAAGATCAGATTAAAAGCCCAGGTAGCAGAACTGGAGAAGTCACTTCATCAGCACCGTAGTCGCAACTCCGTAATTGAATTGAAAGCGCGCCTAAAAAAGATTGAAGAGCTGAAAGGAAAAACAAAAGAGCTCGAGACCGCGCTACAAAATTGTGAACTCCCAGTTGAACTCCTTGAAGCAAACAACGAACATTGGAAAGAACAACTCCACCGTTCTCAAGGTCTGATCAGAGATAGAGATCATATCATGGGTGAAGTTGTGGCTCAAATACGAGATGTGGCTGGTCATTTGCAAACCCTAGTAGTTTAGGCTGATGTGCTAAGCTTGAAATATGAATCAGAATCGGATCGGGGTCGAGAGTTAGCTTGGCTTCTTAGGAAAGTCAAGGCTTTGAATATTAGGGTAAAGCCATATATGTAATCTGTTTTATGTAAAGGGATTTGTTTTCTAGTAAATTTGATCTAATAGAATTGAATCAGAATCAACGTCTTTTTGCATTCATTTTATTCATTTGCATTGTATTGCATCACATGCATTAAATTTCACAAAAAGGTTCTAATTAATCAAAATTATGACAGTTGTGATAACCAATTTTGCCCGTGGGCCCACTTGCAAACCCAAAATGAACCCCAATTACAAAACCAAACCAAACAGATTACAACAGGCCCAAAACAAAAAATTTTGAAGAAACTAGGGTTTTGGAAACCCTAGCCTAGCAGCGCCGCACGCCCCTCCACTAGCCACTGTCGGCCGCTCTCTACTATCCCTTGTCTGCCACCGCCACTCGTCCACCTGCAAGAAGTAGAAGACAAGAACAAATAATAATAAGAAATCGTGTAAAAATTGGCTATAAAGCCATTTGAGAATGATGTAAAAAAGGTTCCTTTTTCAATCAAAAAAAAAAAAAACAGAAAGCAATAACAAGCAAAGATTAGAAAAAAAAAAGGATCAAAAACAAAAAAACGTAAAAGGCCAATATTCAGATCTGAAGGTATTTTATTTTTTATTTATTTTTATTTATTTCCTTTCTTTTTTTCTTCATTTGCAAATATATATAAATATATAAAGATAAAAAAATAAAAAATAAAAAAATTACCTTTTAAAATACAGCTCACGGTGGCTTGCGGCATGGGTAATCCACGGTGGTCGGCACGAGGCGTGCGGGCCGAAATCCCCTCCCGTCTGCACTGCGAGAGAAAAGGGAGAGTAAAAGCTTTTTTTTTTTAAAGAGAAGTGAGGAAATGATTTTTTTAGGGAATTTTTGGCCTTATATAGCCCATCAAAACGACGTAGTTTTGGGGCTGGCCTAAAACACCCAAAACGACGTCGTTTTGACTTTTGACCCGACCCGCTAAGGAGGATCTGCGTGTTTTTAATTAATGGGTATATTGCGCTTTTGGTCCTCCCGCTTTTTCTTGGCTTCGCGATTAAGTTTCTGGTATTTTTAATTTGGCCCAAAAATTTATTTCGGAGTTCAATTGGGTCCACCTGATGTAATGTTTTTTGGAAGAAGGGGTTATTGTCCATTTTGGTCCCTCCTTTTTTACGCGCACTTCTAATAGGCCCTTTCTTTTTATTTTATTTCGAATTGACCTCAAACTTTCGTTTTAGATGCAATTTGATCCTTCTTTTGTTATTTTGTAATCTTTTTAATCCTATTTAATATATTATTATTGTTTAATATCTTCATTATTAGTATCATTATATTATTTATATATTTATTATTATCACCATATTTATATCATTATTATGTTGTATATATTTTATGTTATTCTATTATTATTACTATTATATTATTATTATTATTATTATTATTATTTCTATTACTATATATTATTATATTGTACATATTTAGCATTATAATTATTATTATTATTATTATTATTATTATCTTCATTATTATTATTATGATTATTATCTTCATCATTATTATTATTATTATTATTATGTCGTACATATTTCGTATTATTATTACTATTTTATTATTACTATACTATTTATTATTATTACTACTACTACTACTACTACTATTATTATTATTATTATTATATTTGCTACACTACTATTATTATTGCATTTATTATTGTCACTATCATTATTAATATTTTTTGTTTTTGTTTTATTATTGCTTTAGTGTTATCTTTTATTTTCGTTTTATTATTGCATCGCTTATTATCACGCTTCGGATTTCTTGCTTCCGTCATTTCATCGCAATTCAACATTTTATCATTTATTGTTTTTCTTTTTTTATTCATAAAAAGGGGTTTTCTAAAGGTAATATTCATGAGTTCGGAATTCAAAATCTTGTGCTTGTCGTGCTCGGTGTGACTTTTCGTTTGACCGAACAAGTGGATAACCTTTCAAATTTCGTTTCTATTTTCAAATAAGGTGATATTTGTGCGTTTGGAAGTTTGAAAAGATCGTGCCCAATCGTGCTGGGTGTGTTTTCTTTCGCATGACCTAATGAGCAAATGCCCTTTCCAAAATTTCAAAAACGGTACTTGGAGAATTTCTGGAGATGATCTTGGATTCAAGGACTTAGATTATCGCGTTCAATCGTCTTTGGATGTGAAACTCTATTCCTTCAAAACAAGGGAATACCATTATTCAATCAAGTCGTTTAAAAACAATAAAAAAGCAAAATTTCAAAAAAAAAAACATTTCAAACTTTTCGACATTAGGACATTGATTAATCAATTTGGTACCAATTTTGGGCGTTGCGAGGGTGCTAATCCTTCATCGCATGTAACCGACTCCCGAACCTATTTTCTCGAATATTCGTAGACCTAAAAACACTGTTTTAATAAATCAAATGTTTTATTAAAACAAAGGTGATCCGATCACACCTAATAAAAGGTCGGTGGCGACTCCCGTTTTATCCATTTTCAAGGCCCAAGTTTGATTCCCGTTTTCTTCAAAAAAATGGTTACGACAGCTTGGCGACTCCACTGGGGACTTAGAGTCAGGCCGTGAAATTGCTTTTCTTTGCCCTTTTGCCAAAAATTTGGAAAATCATGTTTCTTTTGATGCATTTGCTGGTACTATGATTGCAATAATGTCGAGTCTCATAGGATGTCTTTGCATTCATATTTGCATGACCGTTGTGGTCACACCCTTAAGTGGGAGCGAGAAGCTATGCCTTCGTGAGGTTTTCACCTCCGCATGGGCTAGGGGACTGCTTCCGGAATACATCCGTACCTATGGTTTCGTGAGGTTTTCACCTCCGCATGGCCATAGGGAAATGTATTCCCTTGAACTGAACTCAATCCGTATGAGCCTATAATGGGTGAGGATTGAGGAATCTGCTGGTTCAGGTACCCTTCCTTTTAGAACTAAGCCACATGTAGTGAACCTTAAGGGCCCATCCTAAGTAAAGCTATGCTAAGCCTTAGTGGTTACCCATATAGTGGTTTGATGTCCTTTTACTCGTTTCTATTATTCAATACTAACCTGTTTCTTTTGACCATGTTTACATGTCATTCTATATTGAAAGGTATCGGTCTCTATTTGATTACTAAGATAGAAGCTTGTTATGGGGGACGAATTCCTTGATAAAGTGGAGGATAACGCGACCGTGCGTATATGGTCAGAGAAGATACAACTCGAGAAAGGGGATAGTCTAGCCGAGGAATATGTATCGGAGTTGGGGGACTTCACTCGCATCAGTGTAACATAGAATGAGCTCCAAGAATTAAGAGATATATGGGCTCATTGGGATGAGGGGACTAAGCAGCTTTTCTACTTTAATTATGGCGATCTACCCTATTTGCTTAACATCAGAGTGGACAAACGCTTGTTTCGGGCCATAACCCAATACTGGAATCCCGCATATAGCTGCTTCACATTCGGGAAAGTGGATTTGGTACCTACTATAGAAGAATACACGACTTTACTTCGTAATCGAAGGGCTCAGGTCGATAAAGTCTACTTTAGGGCCGGCAATGCACCAACTTTTGTAAAGAAACTGATGAGCATCACTGGAATGAGTGAACAATGGGTCATGGCATATGTTCAGCAAAAAGGCGAAGGGAAATGCATTTCGTGGGTGAACTTAAAGAATTTGATAGTGGCACACCCAGATGCTAAGAGGAAGGTTGACATCTTCGCCCTAAGTATCTACGGCCTGGTAATTTTCCCAAGAGCTTTGAGGCATGTGGATGAAGCAGTTGTTGACTTATTTGATCGTCTGGACAAAGGAGTTACGCCAATACTAGCAATTCTCGCCGAAACGTTTAGATCTTTAAATGCGTGCCGGAAAGCAGGCGAGGGTAGATTCATGGGATGTGCACAACTATTGCTAGTTTGGTTCCATAGCTATTTCTGGAAGATAGACAGAGCTTCTTGTCGAGTTCACTATGAAAATTATTCCCCATTAAAGGAGTTGGCGGATATGCCCAAGAGAGACGATATATCAGAAGAACATTGGATCACACTCCTTCAAAATCTCCAAGAAAAAGACATTGAATGGAGAGCTCCTTGGTTTGTTCCTGATGAAATTCTCTATCGCTGTGGGAGTTATGATTGGGTTCCCCTACTAGGAATTTGGGGAGCCGTTGGGTATGCTCCTTTGCTTGTGCTAAGGCAATACAATTCAAGACAGTTTATACCGACGACTTACGGCCTAGCTCAGTTCGAATTTTCATACAAAGGGAATAATTCTAAGAAGAAGGTTCGGGAGATTGCTGATGCTTGGAAACAAATTTGTCGAATGAAAAGAATCGCTGTAGGTCCGATGGTAACCCTCGAGTATAATACTTGGCGGAATAGGAGAATAAATGATAATGTCCCTAAACTGACAGAAGGTATTACTCAACCGATAGAGAAATACTTACAAGTAGTCCTTTCTGAGGCGGAGATTATGGAGCAAGACTTTGAAAGTAAAAATTCAGAGTTGGAAAAGAGGATAGAACTACTAGAAGAAGAAAAGATGCACTTAGTGTTGGATATTGATGTCTAAAACTCAAAAGCTGAGGAATTGAAGAAAGGAAAAAGGAAGGTCGAGGAAGATTTGGAGAGCTTGAAAACTGATTATAGAAAGCTGCGTCTATCAATGAGCACTGCCGGATTGGGTAAAACTTCAGAACAATGGCGTCAAGAAATTCGAGAAGAGAAAGCCAAGGTTGATCAGTGGAGGAAAAAGTTCCAAGAAGTTCAAGCACAAAAGGATGCTCTGAGGAAGACTGCAAGTGAGAGCCAAAAGGAAAATACGACACTGAAAGCTCGATTAACAGAACAAGAGAAGATGTTCGGCCAAAGATGCGACTCTACGGCGAAACTAGAATCAAGCCTAAACCAGATTGAAGAGTTAAAAGGAAAGGTCGTAGAGCTCGAAATGACACTGCAAAATAGTGAGTTTCAGATTCAACAATCTCAGAATCAGGTCAGTGAAAGGGATTATGTCATGGGGGAAGCTGTAACGCAAATACGAGAAATGGCTGAACATCTACAATCCTTAGCGGTCCAAGCTGATGTATTAAGTGTAGTATATGAGTCAAAGTCAGACCAGGGTCGAGAATTAGCCTCGCTTCTCGAGAAAGTTAAAACTCTGGGCGTAAGGGCTAGGTCGCATATGTGACTCTATTTTATGTAAAGGATTTTGTTTTCTAAATAAGCTTTCTATAAGAAATCGAATAAGAATCGACGCCTTTTTTGCATTCATTTTACGCATTTGCATTGCATTTCATGCATTTGCATTTCATTCATTTGCGTACATCACATCATTTGCAAAGAGAGTCTCATTGATTAAAATCGTGACAGAAGTTACCCTGGAAACCGACAAAAACCAACCTATTATACATTACTACAATACTCGTCGTAAGGCAAAAGCGATGGATCAAAGATACGAACAATTTCAGAAAGACATGCAAGACCAGATGCAAGAGCAAATGGCAAAATTTTAGCAAGAAATGAAAGAACAGATGATAGAGGCTCAGCGGAATATGATGGCCCAGATGACTTTGATGATGAATGGGATAATGGACAAAGGAAAAGGCCCTACAACTAGTACCGCGGAAGAAAGCGAAGGCCATCCTCCAGGATACACTCCACCTTACATTCATGCAACGCAAAGAGGATATTCTCAAGTGGAGCTTATAGGCTTGGGGCAACGACCAGCACTGCCTACTTATTTAGGGCAAGGTATATTCACATCAAACCCTGGAGCTAATCCTGCCGACCCGATCATTCCGGATTTGGATGATCTAGCAGAAATAGCCAGGCTGAGAATGAACGATCAGAGTGCCCAGGATAAGTACAAGAGCTTGGAAGAAAGACTCAAGGCAATAGAAGGTGCTGAAGCCTTCTCTGCACTTGGTGCCAAAGAACTTAGTTTGGTGCCTGATCTGATTCTGCTACCAAATTTTAAAGTACCAGACTTTGAGAAATATGATGGGACAAGATGTCCGAAAGCACATCTTATCATGTTTTGCCGAAAGATGGTGGGTTATGTGAATGACGATAAACTACTAATACACTGTTTCCAATATAGCTTGGTTGGGTCTGCCTTCGATGGTATGATCAACTTAAGAAAGAAAGGATCCGATCATGGACGGACCTAGCATCAGCCTTTTGTGGACAGTACAAGCATGTCTCTGACATGGTGCTTGATCGACTAACTCTGCAAATTATGGAGAAGAAGCCAACAGAGACCTTTAGACAATATGCTCAAAGGTGGAGAGATATCGCAGTCCAAGTAGATCCCCCATTAACTAAGACTGAGACAACGGTCCTCTTTATCAACACACTGAGAGCACTATTTTATGATAGGTTGGTAGGAAACGTCACAAAGGACTTTACCGACGTCGTATTATCTGGGGAAGTTATAGAAAATGCCATCAAGAGCGGAAGGATGGAGGGTCCCGAAAGTTTGAAAAGGCCGATGCCTAATAGGAAAAAAGAGGCAGAAACCCATATGGTGGGGACTGGAAACCACTACGCTTCCAATCCATACCCAATCCAACTGCGACCTCGATTTCACCCATCTCCCAGCTTCTATCCCCCTCCCCAAAACCTCTACTATCAAACACCTCCTCCTTATCTTGTCTATGCCACCGATGTCCAAAGACCACTCACCATATTCTCACCAAATACCATGACCGCTCCGAGCCAACCCAAAAATGAACCAAGGCCGACAAGACCCAATCCCGGAAAACCTCAATTTACCCCTATTCCCATGCCATACGGAGAACTATGCCCAAAATTTCTGGAGAAACAATTGATATCACCGCATTACATAGTACCGTTGAAGCCTCCATACCCTAAATGGTACGATCCTAATGTTAGTTGAATGTACCATGCTGGAAACCGGGGGCATTCCATGGATAATTGTCTAACCTTTAAAAGGAAAGTTCAAAGTCTTATTGATGCGGGCATTTTGCGGTTTGATGGGATCAGTACTGTGGCTGAAAATCCGCTCCCTAACCATACTGAAGGGAACGTAAGTGTGGTGACACAGGAAGATAGGTGGCAAGCTAAAAGTCGTGTCTCCGAGATAAGGACACCTTTGAGGAAAGTGTGGGAAATAATGACTGAAAAGGGTTTGCTCGGCAGAAGTTTCAAGAAAGAAAGCATGAAAGGTCAAAGTTTTTGCGTTTTTCACGGCATGGAAGGACATCACATCCAATCTTGCGAGGAATTTAAAGAACTACTTTAAGGTATGATGAACAATAAGGAGGTTGAGATCTGTAATAAGAAGAAAGAGATTGACGAAAAGGATATATATGCTTCTGAGGGTCAATCATCAGGTCCCCCTTATAGTGCTGACCGACCCCTTGGTAATCTATTACGAAACAAAGAAGGAAGAGGTGAAACCGAAGATGATAATTAAGGTACCAACTCCGTTTCCTTACAAGGAAGACAGAGTAATGCCTTGGAAATACGGTGTCAACATCACCCTGCCCGAAGCTACGAATGGAAGCGTTAGCGAGGTAGGACATTTTACCCGCAGCGGGAGGTGCTATTCTCTTGAAGTGGATGAACCAAAAAAGAAAGGCGTCGGCTCGAGTCAAAAAGGAAAAGCACCAATGCATGAGGCGGTAGTCGAGACTGAAACCCCATCCGAACAGGGGATTAAAAGACCCGTGAATGAGGACGAAGCGCATGAATTTTTAAGGTTTATCAAGCACAGCGAGTATAACATCGTGGAGCAATTGAACAAGCAACCGGCAAAGATCTCAGTGTTATCTCTACTGTTAAACTCAGAACCACACCGAAACGCTTTATTAAGAGTGTTAAACCAAGCATATGTGCCGAGCAATGTACCCATTGAAAAGCTTGATAGATGGGCAAACAACTTAAACGCAGATAATTTCATCTCTTTCAGCGATGATGAAATACCACCGAACGGTAGAGGCTCTATCAAAGCATTACATATTACAACCTATTGTAAAGGTTACATAGTACCGAGTGTGCTTATTGACAACGGGTCTGCGCTCAATGTCATGCCGTTGGCCACATTTTCCAGGATGCCGGTTAATATGTCTTACCTAAGGCCTTGTCATTCCACGGTAAGAGCGTTTGATGGGACACGACGAGAGGTCATGGGAAGGATTGAGATCCCTCTAGAAGTGGTCCCATGTACATACGATATTGAATTCCAGGTCATGGACATTGCGCCTTCATATAACTGCCTCCTAGGGAGGCCTTGGATCCATTCAGCCGGGGCAGTCCCTTCGTCTCTCCATCAAAAGATCAAGTTTGTCATAGATAATCGCTTGATCACGGTCACTGGTGAGGAAGACATCGTTGCATCCCTCTCTATTGATGCACCCTACATCGAGGTGAACAAAGACGCAGTAGAGTGTTCCTTCCGTTCCTTCGAATTCATCAATGCTACTTTTATTGCTGAAGGAAGCAAGTCCCCCACACCCAAGCTGTCAAGGAATACCAAGATGGGAATCAAGATGACTATGGGGAAAGGAGCCGAGCGAGGAAAGGGTTGGGAAAATACCAGCAAGGAATGGCCAGAGCACTAAAACCAATACATCATAAGGCTCGATGGGGTTTGGGATTCAAGCCCGACGCGTGGCAAAGAAGGAAACAGTTACAAAAAGAACAAGAAAGGAGGATTGCGAGAGCTTCGGGTCGGGAATTGGAATGGGAACCCATAATGGATCCGCCTTTATCGAAAACATTTACATCAGTAGGAATTACATACCCGGGAAGAGATGATCCACAAAGCATGATGTTATGGATAGAAAGGGGTATACAAGACTTCAGTATAAACGTCATTAACAAAGGGAATAACGCGGTGGAAGATGTTTCAATGATACGCCCTTGCCCCCCTGGATTCACTCCGAACAATTAGACTGCCGTGGACCTCCTTGTAATTTCCAAGTCTCCTCCAAAGTAATGCTCAATGCTGGCTTTTTGTATGCCCCTAAGCTATAAGGGAATCTGTTATGAGAGTTTATTTTGTCTATCTGGCTTTTAAATGAAACATGAATAAAGATGCATTTTGTCATGGTCTTTTCATTCTCATTGGCTCCATATTTATTTCCTTTTTTTAACCTGTCCCTATATATCTCGTATCATCGTATCACGTTTATAGGATTCGGTACCTTGATGTCCCTCTATAGTTTCTTTTTCATCTACTTTTCAGGTGCTCAGATTTTAACGACGCGAACAATCCTGTTACAAGTCCTAAAATCGACTTCGAGAAAGCCATTTGTGTGGGAGAATTCGAAGTTGAAGAAAATGTGGAAGATTGCGTCTCCTCCCCAGATTTACTAAGAATGGTAGAACAAGAGTATGAACAGATTATGCCCTATCGAGAATCTGTCAAGACAGTGAATTTGGGAAGCAAAGAAAGGAGACAAGAGGTAAAAGTTGGGAACTCCATGTCAGAGGATGCCAAACATGATCTGATAGCCTTGCTTCGTGAATACAAAGACGTATTCGCATGGTCGTATCAAGATATGCCAGGTTTAAACGAATATATAGTGGTCCATAGACTCCCATTGAAACTAGAATGCAAGCCTATCCAACAGAAGTTAAGGCGGATGAGGCCTAAAATGCTCTTAAAGATAAAGGAAGAAGTAAAGAAACAATTTGACGCTGGCTTCCTACAAATCTCTAGATATCCAGAATAGGTGGCTAATATAGTCCCAGTACCGAAGAATGATGGCAAAGTGCGAATGTACGTGGATTATCGTGATTTGAATTGAGCAAGCCCTAAAGATAATTTCCTGTTGCCACACATCGATACATTGGTAGATAACACGGCAAAGCATTCATTTTTCTCCTTTATGGATGGATTTTTGGGCTACAATCAAATCAAGATGGCTCCCGAGGATATGGAGAAAACTACATTCACGACAATGTGGGGACATTATTCTGCTACAAGGTGATGCCATTCGGACTAAAGAATGCCTGGGTAACATACCAGAGAGCCATGGTAACATTGTTTCATGACATGATGCACAAGGAAATAGAAGTCTATGTCGACGATATGATCACCAAATTTCGAGGGGAAAGAGAGCATGTCAAGAACCTCCGGAAGTTGTTTGAAAGACTGAGAAAATTCCAATTAAAGCTTAACCCAGTCAAATGTACCTTCGGAGCTACCTCTGGAAAATTACTGGGGTTCATCGTTAGCGAGAAAGGTATCGAAGTTGATCCGGATAAAATAAAGGCCATACAGGAACTACCGCCCCCGCGCACACAAAAGGAAGTCAGAGGATTTCTAGGAAGACTGAACTACATCGCTTGATTCATTTCTCAACTCACCAAGCAGTGTGATCCGATTTTTCGACTCCTTCGAAAACACAATCCTGGAGAATGGAACGAGGAATGTCAAGAGGCTTTTGACAAGATAAAGCGGTATTTGTCTAGTCCCCCGGTGTTAGTACCACCAACTCCTGGAAGATCGGTAATACTATATCTGACTGTATTCGAAAACTCAATGGGTTGCGTCCTGGGGCAACATGATGAGTCCGGAAAAAGAGAACAGGCGATCTATTATCTCAGTAAGAAATTCACAGAGTATAAAGCAAAGTATCCGTCAATCGAAAAATTCTGTTGTGCTCTGGTCTGGGCAAATCGGAGGCTCAGACAATATGTGTTGTATCATACGACGTAGTTGATTTCAAAGCTGGACCCAATAAAATACATGATGGAATCACCTGCACTCTCTGGAAGAATGGCACGATGGCAGATCCTACTATTGGAGTATGATATCATCTATGTGAATCAAAAGTCGATAAAAGGGAGCGCAATAGCTGACTTCTTAGCAACTCGAACAACAGAGGAACACGAGCCATTGAGGTTTGACTTTCTAGACGAAGACTTGATATGCATTGCGGAAAAAGAATGTGAATCGTCGAAAGAGAAATCATGGAAGATGAGTTTTGATGGTGCGTCAAATGCATTGGGGCATGGGATTGGAGTAGTCTTAGTGTCACCAGAAGGGGATCATTACCCCTTTACTACCAGATTAAATTTCTTCTGTACCAACAACATTGTGGAATATGAGGCTTGCATCATGGAACTTCGCGCAGCTATCGAGCAGAACGTGAAGGTCTTATCAGTCTCCGGGGACTCGGCATTGGTGATTTACCAAATCCGTGGAGATTGGGAAGTAAGAGACTCAAAGTTGGTCAAATATCACGATCTCGTTGCGGAATTCGTTGAAGAATTTGAAGAAGTGACTTTTAATTACTTCCTACGGGAAGAAAACCAATTGGCTGATGCCCTGGCCACCTTGGCTTCAATGTTCAAAGCAAACGGAGAAACGGAAATAATGCCTCTCCAGATGAGCATATTTGAGGCCCCTGCACATTGTTTTAGCATTGAAAACGAGGCAGATGGACAACCATGGTTCCATGATATCTTAGAATATGTCAAGAATCAAAGATATCTCGAGCAAGCAAACGAGAACGACAAAAGAACGACCAGAAGATTGGCAGCAGGATTTGTTCTCGATAGGGACATCCTATACAAAAAAGAGAAAGATCAAATGCTCTTGAGATGTGTGGATACTGTTGAAGCCAGAAAGATACTCGAAGAGGTCCATGAAGGAGTTTGCAGAACGCACGCCAATGGCTTCACTATGGCCAGGCAGATTATGAGACTCGCTTATTACTGGTTAACAATGGAAAGCGACTGCATTAGTTACGCACGAAAGTGTCACAAATGTCAAGTTTATGGCGATAAAATTCATGTGGCACCTTCACCCCTTCATGTCATGATGTCTCCGTGGCCTTTTTCTATGTGGGGCATAGATGTTATAGGATCAATTTCCCCAAAAGCTTCCAATGGACATCGATTCATTTTTGTGGTCATAGATTACTTCACAAAATGGATAGAAGCGGCTTCATTTGCTAATGTGACAAGAGACAAATGATGCATGAGTTCTTAAAAAGGAGATCATATGTCGATACAGTTTGTCTGAGAGAATTATCTCAGATAATGCTTTGAATCTGAACAACAAGATGATGAAAGAAGTGTGTGATCAATTTCAAATAAAGCATCATAACTCCTCACCCTATCGTCCAAAGATGAATGGGGCGGTAGAAGCCGCTAACAAAAATATCAAGAAAATTATTGGGAAAATGACTGAGAAGTATAAAGACTGGCACGAGAAGCTACCATTTGCTCTATACGCGTATCGCACATGTGTACGGACCTCTACGGGGGCAACTCCTTTCTCTTTGGTTTATGGAATGGAAGCTGTACTACCCATTGAAGTTGAGATCCCCTCCCTACGAGTCTTAATGGAGTCAAAACTAGAAGAATCGGAATGGGTTCGAGCTCGATATGACCAATTGAACCTGATTGAAGAAAAACGCCTAAAAGCAATCTGTCATGGACAAATGTACCAAAAAAGAATGACCGCCGCCCATGAGAGGAAGGTGCGTCCAAGAGAATTTCGCGAAAGAGAACTCGTCCTGAGAAAGATTCTCCCGATACAAAAGGACTTCCGAGGAAAATGGGCACCGAATTGGGAAGGCCCATACGTTGTAAATAGAGCTTTCTCAGGTGGAGCTTTGATTCTCACTGAAATGGATGGGAAGGAGTTACCAAATCCGGTGAACTCAGATGCCGTGAAGAAATATTATGACTAAAAAAAAAAAGGGGGCGTCCTGATAAACAGAGAAGGCTTAGGATGAAAACTCGAAAGGGCGTCCTAAGGAAGCAAATTTAGGCCGAAAAAGCAGGAATGGTTTGAACAAGAAGTCAAACGGTGAGATTATAGTATTGAAGTGGACTCTGAAGCTCAAGAATCTTCTACACGAAAAATCTTGCTCGAAAGGATTCAGGATGAAGAAACATGGAAAAGTTCATACGTCGGATATCTAGAGCACTTACGACAACTGAACTTGTTTTTCTTTTATAATGCTTTCTTGATCGAGTTATTCCTTGTCAATTTTCTTTGCTTGTTGCTTTTGAAATAAATATAGATATGAGGAACCCTTTTCATGCCTACTTTGCCATTTTCATGCATTTTATCCATGTTTCATTTTAGAGATAAGAAGTAAAATTACATGCTCTAAACGAAAAGAATATTGAGCATTACCTGGATGAGAATTGGGTAAGTACGAGAGTCTCAAAGCAAGGATAAAGTTCAACAGGGGGCAAAAAAACGAGAAACACGGATTATTCGTAGAACTTGAGGACGGGTACAAGACCTGAGAAAAGTCAAGAATCGAAGCAATAAAGATGGGTCATCATGAGAGTCATAACGAGAGACATAGGACAAACCCAGGACGCATGGCATAGTCATATAGGCATAAAAACATTTAAGACAAATACGTGCATATCATGATAACATCACGCATGACACATACAGGTACGCCAGTAAAGCAAGAAGTCTTGACAATAGTTGTGCCAAACCAAGGAAAAGAAGACATCCAAGTTCCACCAGATGACACATTTTTAATTATCGTTTTTTCAAAAGAATCAACTCATAATGCGAGAAGTGAGTTGAGCCTCGGATCACACCCTGAGGTGTCTTTTAATTTCTTTTCAAAATATCAACTCATATTGCGAGAGGTGAGTTGAGCCTCGGGTCACACCCTGAGGTGTCTTTTAATTTCTGTTCAAAATAATCAGCTCATAATGCAAGAGGTGAGTTGGGCCTCGGGTCACACCCTGAGGAGTCGTTTAATTTCTGTTCAAATATCAACTCATAATACAAGAGGTGAGTTGAGCCTCAGGTCACACGCTGAGGTGTTTTTCAATACTTACTTTTCAAAATATCAACTCATATTGCGAGAGGTGAGTTGAGCCTCGAGTCACACGCTGAGATATTTTCAATTTCTGTTTTTCAATTTCTGTAAAAGAAAAAAAATCAACTCATATTGTGAGAGTGGGGTTGAGCCTCGGGACACACGCGGAGGTACTTACAGCATTTAAAGATCAAGTCGCCGAGCAAATTGCAAATTTCAGATTCATTACCTTGAAGTTCCAGCAGGCAAAGAAGATTGAGCAAGAGCAAAATGAAGCTACAGGCCATATCTCTCGGAAGTAGCAGTAGAGTAGACTGAAGATTGAAGTCTCCCCGAAGATAGTGAGGAAGCAGTTTGAAAGGTTTGGATTTATTTCCTCAAAGTCCCGGTGAAGTAGATCAAAGCTACGAATCTCTTCTCCCTGAAATCACATCGAAGCCGATCGAGATGCTAGTTACTATGCTCTGAAAGAAGCAGTGAAAATATTATCTCCTTGAAGAAATAACGAAACAATAAAGCGGATCAAAGCAATGAGTTACACTGGAGTTTGAAGCTGTTTGAAGAAGACGAGGACCAATAAGTCAAAGCCACCAAGACCGGGCAAAATTGATTCGTCTATTGTCTTTGCTCTATTCTCGTTTCGCGACAATGAGCAAAGAGGGGCAGCTGTGATAGCCAATTTTGCCCGTGGGCCCACTTACAAACCCAAAATGAACCCCAATTACAAAACCAAACCAAACATATTACAACAGGCCCAAAACAAAAAATTTTGAAGAAACTAGGGTTTTGGAAACCCTAGCCTAAGCAGTCGTATACGCCTCCACTAGCCACCGTCAGCGCTCTCCACTATCCCTTATCACCACCACTCTCGTCCACAAAGAAGTAGAAGACAAGAACAAATAATAAGAAATCGTGTAAAATTGGCTATAAAGCCATTCGAAAATGATGTAAAAAAGGTTCCTTTTTCAATCAAAAAAAAAAAATAGAACAGAAAGCAATAACAAGCAAAGATTAGAAAAAAAAAAAGATCAAAAACAAAAAAAACGCAAAAGGCCAATATTCAGATCTGAAGGTATTTTATTTTTTTATTTATTTTTATTTATTTCCTTTCTTTTTCTTCATCCGCAAATATATATAAATATATAAAGATAAAAAAATAAAAAAATAAAAATTACCTTTTACGCACCGTGAGCGGTGGCAGTAGCGTGTGTCCACCGTGGTCGACTTCGCGAGGCGTGGGGAATCCTCTCCCGTCTCACTGCAGAGAGAAAAGGGAGAGTAAAAGCTTTTTTTTTTTTAAAAGAGAAGTGAGGAAATGATTTTTTGGGGAATTTTGGCCTTATATAGCCCATCAAAACGACGTAGTTTTGGGGCTGGCCTAAAACACCCAAAACGACGTCGTTTTGACTATAACCCGTTTTTGACCCGACCTGCTAAGGAGGATCCGCGTGTTTTTAATTAATGGTTATATTGCGTTTTTGGTCCTCCCGCTTTTTCTTGGCTTCGCGATTATGTTTCTGGTCTTTTTAATTTGGCCCAAAAATTTGTTTCGGAGTTCAATTGGGTCCACCTGATGCAATGTATTTTGGAAGAAGGGGTTATTGTCCATTTTGGTCCCTCCTTTTTTACGCGCACTTCTAATAGGCCCTTTCTTTTTATTTTATTTCGAATTGACCCCAAACTTTCGTTTTAGATGCAATTTGATCCTTTTTTTGTTATTTTTATTATTATATTATTTATATATTTATTATTATCACCATATTTATATCATTATTATGTTGTATATATTTTATGTTATTCTATTATTATTACTATTATTATTATATTATTATTATTATTATTATTATTTCTATTACTATATATTATTATATTGTACATATTTAGCATTATAATTATAATTATTATTATTATTATTATTATTATTATCTTCATTATTATTATTATTATTATTATTATTATTATTATTATTATTATGTCGTACATATTTTGTATTATTATAACTATTTTATTATTACTATACTATTTATTACTACTACTACTACTACTACTACTATTATTATTATTATTACTATTATTATTATCATTATTATTATTATTATTATTATATTTGCTACACTACTATTATTATTGCATTTATTATTGTCACTATCATTATTAATATTTTTTGTTTTTGTTTTATTATTGCTTTAGTGTTATCTTTTATTTTCGTTTTATTATTGCATCGTTTATTATCACGCTTTGGATTTCTTGCTTCCGTCATTTCATCGCAATTCAACATTTTATCTTTTATTGTTTTTCTTTTTTTTTATTCATAAAAAAGGGGTTTTCACAAAGGTAATATTTATGAGTTCGGAAATTCAAAATCTTGTGCCCAATCGTGCTCGGTGTGACTTTTCGTTTGACCGAACAAGTGGATAACCTTTCAAATTTCGTTTCTATTTTCAAATAAGGTGATATTTGTGCGTTTGGAAGTTTGAAAAGATCGTGCCCAATCGTGCTGGGTGTGTTTTCTTTCGCATGACCTAATGAGCAAATGCCCTTTCCAAAATTTCAAAAATGGGTACTTGGAGAATTTCGGAGATGATCTTGGATTCAAGGACTTAGATTATCGCGTTCAATCGTGCTGGATGTGAAACTCTATTCCTTCAAAACAAGGGAATACCATTATTCAATCAAGTCGTTTAAAAACAATAAAAAAGCAAAATTTCAAAAAAAAAAAACATTTCAAACTTTTCGACATTAGGACATTGATTAATCAATTTGGTACCAATTTTGGGCGTTACGAGGGTGCTAATCCTTCCTCGCATGTAACCGACTCCCGAACCTATTTTCTCGAATATTCGTAGACCTAAAAACACTGTTTTAATAAATCAAATGTTTTATTAAAACAAAGGTGATCCGATCACACCTAATAAAAGGTCGGTGGCGACTCCCGTTTTATCCATTTTCAAGGCCCAAGTTCGATTCCCGTTTTCTTCAAAAAAATGGTTACGACAACAGTTAACCTGGAACCTAACAAGAGTATACGAACTGAATATCGTTACGGTACTCGGGGCAAAACTAAAGTAATGGACAAAGATTGGAAAGGCTAGAATAGATTCAA
Source organism: Gossypium bickii (assembly GCA_025503065.1). Taxonomy (NCBI): domain Eukaryota; kingdom Viridiplantae; phylum Streptophyta; class Magnoliopsida; order Malvales; family Malvaceae; genus Gossypium; species Gossypium bickii. Next base: position 26,443,444 of record CP106719.1, read on the forward strand.
AAAGAGATGCAAGACCAGTTGCAAGCGCAACTACAAGAACAGTTAGCGAAAGTACAACATAAGATGACGGATCAGATACTGGAATCCCAAAAAAGTATGATAAGCCAATTGACGCAGATGATGGCTGGAGGACTTGAAAAAGGGAAGAGCATCATGGTCAACTCAGGGGATGATAATGAGGACCCCACTTACCCCCCGGGTTTTACCCCGATAAATGTCCATGCACAACCAGATGTATACCCATGAAGGGTACCCATTACAATCAGACCTTAAAAGTATCAAGTCGGTACCTCGACGCCAATGAACTATCAAACAGGCTCAGGCTCTAATCCGAGGGATAATCCAACCAATCCGGTTGTCTCTGATCTAGATGATATGGCAGAAATGGAAAAAGCAAGAATGGATGTAACAGTTCGATTTTGACCTTAGTCGGAATAGTGATTTTGGGGCCACAAATCCGAGTAAAAAATATTTTAATATTATTTTCTATTCTTGCAATATGTGATTAAGCATGTGTGAAAGTTTCGTGATTTTATTTATCTGATTGTGTGTTTAATTTGACATAAGGATTTAATTGCATAAAATGCAAAATTAGCATGCCATGTGTTAAATGTGCTTATGTGTTATGTATTTATTAATGTGGTGGCCTTATGAAGTAAATAAACCATTATGTATGATAATGGACATAAATAGCCTTAATGTATATAAGTTTTATATGTTTATTAAAAGGCTAAATAAGTAAATGATTTCATAAGTTATTATTATTATAACAAAAGATTAAAATGAAGCCATTATCATCATCCATCAACCGAAAATATCAAAAAAAAGAAAGAAAGCTAGGGTTCGGCTAAGTCTAAGCTTGATTAAGGTATGTAATTTATTCGGGTTTTTTATAATTTATACGTTTTGGTAATCTTTGCTTAGTGTTCTTCAAAACCCATGCTTCAATTTTGTGAATTGATGATGATTTTGAAATGTGCCATTGATGAAATCATAAGTTTTGTGATGTTTGAAGATGAATTTTGAAAGATATGTGTTAGATTAACATAGTTTGTCTTTGAATTTTTGATTACTTTGAGTAATTTGGACTTAATTGAGAAAATAATATTTTGAAGGACTAAATTGTGAAATAAATGAAATGTATGGATTGGTATGATCATAGTGAACATTCAGCTAAGCATGGGTGATATGAAATTATGTGTATTTTATGATTTTATGAAGTAGGGACTAAAATATCAAAATGTAAAAATGTGAGGGCTAAATTGTAAATTGCCCTAATTATGTGTTTTTAGATTGAATTGAATGAATTAGTGAATAAATGGGTTAAATTTGAATATGTATAGATCAAGAACTGAAGAAAGCGGATTTAGATCGAGGAAAGTCAAAAGTAATTGAATAGCCGAATCCGTTCGGTTACTCAAATCTGAGGTAAGTCGATATACAAATAAATGCTTTTAAATTGAGTTATTTATGCATTTATGAAATTTAGATTGCAATGAATATGTTCGAGATGTTATGTACATGAAACCCGAGGAAGTATCGACAAGGTATCAATGTCTGAGAAGTCCCGTATGAACCTAGGAATAGATAGGATTACATAGGTCATGACATAGGTTTCCAATATGTGATATCGTGTAAGACCACGTCTGGGATGTTGGCATCGATTTGAGATTTACGTGTAAGACCATGTCTGGGACATTGGCATCGTATTTGATTTGTGTAAGACCCTATCTGGGACAGTGGCATCGATATCTGAGTACATGTAAGACCACGTTTGGGACGTTGGCATTGTACGACTATTCCGAGCATTCTGAGTATCCTATTGGATTCCGAACAGTTCAACGGGCAAGTCCGAGAAATGAATTACTACGTGAATTATATATTTGTTTCAGATACGTTTGATGTGTATGATTTGAATAGGCATGAAAGGTGAGTATATGTATGATTTGAATAGGCATGAAAGGTGAGTATATGTACATATATGCAATGAATAAAATGTGATATATGTATGTTTGAGATATGAGCAAAAAAGATGCTTGAGGTATGATATGTTGGTAAGAAATTGCAATCTAATTGAGCCAAAGAGAAATCTATGTGTTTGAAATGAAAATATGTTAATGAATTTGATTTGCTATACTTATAAATGATTATATGATGAATTTATTTGTATATGTCTTACTAAGCCTTTGAAAGCTTACTTTGTGTGTGTTTGCTTTGTTTTATAGATCGTTGAAGCTACGAAAGGCTCGGGAATTGTCGAGGATCATCACCACACTATCAATCTCTACTTTGGTACTTTTCAATGTGTATATAGTTAAATATGGCATGTATAGGCTAGTTGTTTTGGAATATGTTTGAGATATGTACATAGTCATGTGCTATGGCTAGATAAATGGTTGTGTTATGAATGAGTAGCCATGTTATATGATACTTAGTTTTGGTACGGTTTGATGGCTAGTGACATGGACAAAGTAATGGTAAGTTTATTGATGCAAAGTTTGTATATCATTGATGAGAATATATCTTATTAATGTGGTAAATTGTGGAATGAATCATGCTTGGAAATGTATATGATTGGATTGAACTAAATGGCATATAAGTTGGTTTGATTGTTAAGCTCATAAGTGGTTAGAAATGATGAACATTTTGGGATGTATTAGTTGCATTTGATGCTTGGATTGATGCTTAATTGTGCTTGTAGAAATGACCCAAAGTGTGGGTGGCATTTTGGCCTTGCAAATGGCCTATATTTGCCCACACGGTTGAGCACACGGGCGTGTAGCTCGACTGTGTCCCTCGTGGTTGCATTACAAAACAAGTTAGACTCGACCACGGGCTAGACACACGGGCGTGTGACTATCCGTGTGGTGCAAGTCAATAGCGACCACGGGTGAGGCACACGGGCGTGTCTACGGCCGTGTGGACAAGTCAGTATGTATGCCCTGTTTTGACACGGCTTGCCCACACGGGTGTGTGTCCTCTGTAACTTAGAAAAATTTTTAAATTTCTGAGAATTTTCGTATGTGTTCGATTTTGTCCCAGCCCTATTCTAAAGCATGTTTAAGGTCTCGTAGACCTATTCCAGGGACACTTGGATTGGATTCGTTGAATTAAATTATGAAATGTCTGTTTATGGTTCCGATTTGTTTGGTAATGCCTTTAACCCTAGACCGGCGATGGTTACGGGTTAGGGGTGTTACAATGGAACTGCCAAAGCAACTTGAAGATAGGTGCAGATGGTTAGAAGAAAAATTCAGAGCAATGAAAAATGCTGATTATCATTGCAAAATTAATGCCAAGTACCTGAGTTTGGTCCCAGATTTAGTGTTCCCTCCGAAGTTCAAAACTCTAGAGTTTGAAAAGTATAATGGGACTAGTTGTCTAGAAGCTCACATCACTATGTATTGTTGAAGGATAACCGGATACGTTAATATTGATCAATTGTTAATCCACTGCTTTCAAGACAATTTGATCGGGTCAGTAGCTAAATGGTACAACCAACTGAGTCATGCCAAAATCAATTCATGGAAAGACCTGGCACAAGCTTTTTTGAAGCAATATAGCCATGTGATGGACATGACACTCGATAGAATCACACTACAAAAATGCAAAAGAAGCAAAATGAGAGCTTCAGGCAATATGCCCAAAGATGGAGAGAGGTGGCAATGCAAGTCCAACCACCTTTTTTGGAGAAAGGAACCACAATACTTTTCATCAACACTTTAAAAGCCCCGTTGATCAACCATATGTTGGGAAGTGCTACTAAGAGCTTCTCGAATATAGTAATATCTGGTGAAATGATTGAAAATGCAGTGAGAAGTGGTAAGATAGATGCGGGAAAAACTCCAAAAGATCGGCCCCAAAAAAGAAGGAAAACCAGGTGAATAATGCAGGCATGTATAATAAGGGTTATTCGAAACCAATCACTGTAGACCCACTAAGGACAGTAACCACTAGCCATCAGGGCCCCCAAGGCAAGAATCCAACCCGAAGCTAAATACAGAAAGGCTCCAGTTCACATCCATGCCGATGACATATAGAGACCTATATCAGAGTTGTTTGATGCACATGTGGTATCCTATTTCTACTTGAAACCTATGCAACTTTCATTCCCCAAATGGTACGACGCGAAGGCTCAATGCGAGTACCATGCAGGAATCACATGACACTTAATCGAGAATTGCACCAGTTTTAAAAAGGTAATTGAAAGGTTCATTAAGATGAGAATTGTAAAGTTTGACGACCCATCAGGACCTAATGTGGCAAGAAATTTGTTACCCAGTCATTCTGATAAAGGGGTAAATGCGATAATTGAGAGTGGAAGTAAAAGAACCAAAATTGACATGGAAAACATAAAAACCCCAATGAGATGGGTTTGGAAAATGTTGGTAGAAGGAGGATTAATCAAACAAGATTCAGAGAAGAAACTTGAAGGGATGAGGAACTATTATGAGTTCCATGCTAAACAGGGTCATGAAATCCAAGAGTGCATTGAGTTCAGGACCTTTGTATAAAATCTGATGGATAACAAGGAAATTGAATTATATGAAAAGGTTAAGAGCTTAGAAGAAGAAGATATATGCGCCTCAGAGGAAAGATCGACGAAGAAGGTCCATAAGGTCAACCACCCAGTGGTATTATTTCACGACCAAGAAGCAATGAAGTCGGATTACAAATTGCACCAAGGGTCATAATCTAGAAACCTGTAGCCTTTCCCTACAAAGATAGCAAGAGGGTTCTCTGGAATTATGATTGCAACGTGACGATCTCGGGAGAAAAGAACCCAATTAGCTCGCATATCAGTACTAGCTTTAAAAGACACGTCGTAGCTCGTTGATGAAAGTGCTGAACGAAACTTATGTCGCTAACGATATCTCTGTAAACAAGCTAGACCACTTAGTTAACAATATAAGTGTCGACAACTTCATCTTCTTTAATGATGACGAAATACCGCCAAGGGGCATGGGATCTACAAAGGCTCTGCACATCACCACCTGCTGCAAAGGATATACATTACCAGGGGTGTTATTTGACAATGGATCTGCACTAAATGTCTTGCGTCCATCCACACTGAATAGGTTGCCTGTGAATAGCTTTCATATGAAAATGTGTCAAAACATTGTGAGAGCATTCGATGGTACCGAAAGGAGGGTGATGGGAAGGATTGAGATACCCCTTTTGATTAGTCCAAACACGTATGAAGTAGATTTCTTGGTGATAGACATCGAGCCTTCTTATAATTGCTTGTTGGGGAGGCCTTGGATTCACTCGGCTGGGGCAGTGTCGTCATCAATTCACCAAAAGCTAAAGTTGGTAACTAAGAGTCGACTGGTAACGATAAACGCAGAAGAAGACATTATTGCATCTGTAACCAGTGACGTGCCATACATAGGGGCAGACGATGAAGCGATTGAATGTTCCTTTTGATTGCTGGAATTTGTGAATGCAACCTTTTTTGTCGAAGGAAACAAGATCCCTGTAAGCATTTAATTTTGTCCAGCTCGATTTCGAGTTTAATTATCAGAATTAAAAAAATTGAAAAATACAAAAAATTAAAATTACATTTTGACCCTTCATCTTTTCTAAAATTACCTTTTAACCCCTAAACTTTTCTAAAATTACCTTTTAACCCCTAAACTTTTATAAAATTACATTTTAACCCCTCATCTTTCTCGAAATTACACTTTAATCCCGCCAGTTTTATTGTATTTGCAGTTTGGTCCTTCTGTCAGAAAATCCCCAACAATCCGGCAGATTTGGCGCCCCCACCCCCGATTTTTAGGCCACCGGCCTAAAGGATGGCCTCCCTTCCCCCTAGCCACCTAATACCTGCAAAAAACACACCATAAAAGAATATTTTTCTCAACAAAAAAGACCCCTAACAACACCCACGAAAAAGGGGAAGAAAAGAAAAAAGAGAAAGAAAAAGAAGAGAAAAAGAAAGAAAAGAGGAAGAGAGAAGAAGAAGAAGAAGAGAAGAGGGAGAAGGCGCATCACTGGCGGAGGAAACGAAGGTGTCTACGGCGGTGGCGGGCTAGGAGAAGAAGGAAGAAGAAGAAAAAGAAAGAAGAAAGAAAAAAGAAAAATAATAATAAACGTCTGGCCTGACCCAACCCGTCCGGCCCGACCCGACCCGCGGCGACCTGACTCGCGTCCAGCAGGCCCAAGTTCAAGCAGCCCATCAGCAAAAAAAAAAAAAAAAAAGCAGCGAAATGAAAAAAGAAAGAAAAAAAAAAGAAAGAGGAGCAGCCCAACTCTTCAAGCCCAAAGAAAGAAAAAAAGGAGCAGCCCGTTCTTCAAGCCCAATTTTTTTTTTGTAACCTTTTAACCCATTTTAAATTTATATATATGTATTTCGACGGCATCTCATGTTTCATTTTATTGGTATTTTTAAATATTTTTCTTTCTTAATTTTTAGAAAATTTATTATATTCATTCTAGTTGCAATTTTAATAATTTTAATAAATAAGGCAACGAATCGGTTTGACACTAAGTCGTTGATTTCATTGCTATGTTGGGTGAATATCATCGGTTCGTGTTAAATACAATACGCCCTTTTAAAAAAATAAAAAAATCTAAAAAAAATCTCGGGTTTTAAAATAAAATGATTATTTTTGTAGTTATTTTTAAATTATCAAAATTTCATTTTTAGATTATAATACGTCAATATGTAATTTATTAAAACTTTTGTGTTTCAAAATTTTCATGTTTTCAAAAATTTTCGTGTTTTAAAAAATTCTCTGGTTTCAAAAAACTTTCGTGTTTCAAAACTTTCGTGTTTTCAAGAATTTTCGTGTTTGAAAATTTTCGTGTTTTAAAAATTTCTCGAGTTTCAAAATTTTCATATTTTAAAAATTCTTGGGTTTTAAAAAATTCTCGAGTTTCAAAATTTTCGGGTATTCAAAAATTTTCTTGTTTTCAAAAACTCTCAGGTTTTAAAAAAAAAATCTCGTGCTTCAAAATTTTCGTGTTTTCAAAATTTTTATGTTTTCAAAAATTTTTGTGTTTTCGAAAATTCTCGGGTTTCAAAAAATTCTCGAGTTTCAAAATTTTTATGTTTTCAAAATTTTTGTGTTTGCAAAAATTCTCTGGTTTCAAAAAATTTCTCGAGTTTATGAAATTTCGTGTTTTCAAAAATTCTCGTGTTTCAATCAGATCACGATTAAATATTAAATTGAACTCGTATTTGTGAAAATTAAGACAACGCGCGCTTAACGAGATACCAATTTTGGGCGTTCCGAGGGTGCTAATACCTTCCTTGCACGTAACCGACTCCCGAACCCTATTTTTCTCTAGAATTTTGATGTAGACCTAAACTCGGCCTTTTTTAAGAAAATTCAAAAAAATAATTGTTCTTTTAAAAAAAGGATTTATTAGGTGCCCGATAACACCTATGAAAAAGGATCGGTGGCGAATCCCTTTTTTAAATAAAATTGAAACTCTATTTTCAAATTTTCAATAACAGCCTCAATTAACGCCTGAACAAATTTACGTCGCTACAGCTGGCGACTTCGCTGGGGACATTTTTGAGAGTCGAGTCTGAAATTAAACCCGTGTTGTCAAAATTTTCGAAACTCCTTGTTTAAATTAATATCTAGTCGTCGATCCTTAAATTTTGTTTTTTTTTTTTTGAAAAGCCATGCATTTGCATCATGTTGTAAATATTTTTCTAACTTGTTTTATCTTTTTGTTTTTCAGCTCTAAGTTTTTACGGTTTTAGTTTTTTTAGTTTTAAAATAAAAACGTAAAGGTTTGTGAGTTTCTCCCCACACATCGTGCACTTGCATTTTTGCATAACATGAGCTCTCTACCTGGGCTCCGTCCGCTTAAGTGGAAGCAAACACTATGCCTTCGTGAGTTAACTCGTCCCTCCGCACAGGCTAGTGAATACTTCTGGATTACATATGACTTATGCTTTCGTGAGTTAACTTGTCCCTCTGCATAGGCATAAGTAAATGTAATCCCTCGAATTGAGCTCACGAGCCTATGTTGGGCGATAACTGAGGCTCCGTACTAGCCTTAGTAGGTGACGGTATGGACAATTCGAGTACCTTTTTAGAATCGAAACTACATATAGTGAACCGTACAGGCCACCCAATTAGAGCCATGCTGAACCTTTGTCCGTTGAATAGTCACCAAAATAAGTACATGGGAGAACCGCCTCTTACTTTTTATTTCTTTATATTTGTTTTTGCAAGAGAATTAGGTCTGTTTAATAAATTTGATCGGGTACATTATCTGATGAGCATGTGGGGTAAGTTTATTTTGTAAAGTATGATGGGGTAAAAAAAATAAATAAAAAAACGTAGGTCGGTTTCACCAAATGCACGATTAAATAGCCTAATTTGTTAGATTTTCCATAGTTTTTCTTCGTTTATATTTGTTGTGATTATAACCAAGGTTATTTGTCTTCATTTTTATTTATTTTGTGTTATTTTATTTCATCATGCATCATAGGCATTTTGTTAGGAAGGTGCTGATTAGAGATTGGTTGCCAAAAATGGGTTTCCGATGGAGGAGTCAATTACATAAGTAACCGAAAAAAATGTCGTGGTGTGAGACTGGTCTTTGAAAACCCAGAAAGCAAAAGGGGACAGTTTAAAAGAAGGATGTATCTCCAATCTTCCTGGGCACGTGACTATGAATGCTTGTCGAAATAACCTTGAAGACTTGACTAGAATCTGGAAACAATGGGACTCAGACACTAGGGGCATCTTCACTGAAAATTACGGGGATATAACTCACTTGATCGCTATCAACAGTTGATTCAAGCCATGGTTCGATTCTGGGACCCAGCTTAAGGAAGAGGAAAAAACTGCGCGTGCTATGATAGAGTTAAGGAAGAAGAATGTTGAGTATGAAACCGTGTCTGCAGAATTAATGACTAGTCAGTCTGAGCGTCAAGAGCTAAGAGGGAAAATACAAGATTTAGAAAATACACTACAACCTCATCAGCAACATTTGGATACTCTCCTAAAAACCCTAGAAGAAAGGAATGGCCAGCATGACAGAGACATTCGTGCCTATGAAAGAGCTCTCTAAGAAAAAGATATGCATCTCGGCGGTTTGATCAATGAAATTCGTAAGGCGGCTGTGCAAATCGTGCAATTATCAGAGGAAGCCGAAGCTCTCAGTTGCCAATTCACTCTGAGCCAAAGATCAAGCATGTCAGAATTCCTAGAACTAGTAAAGAAACAAGGCTATGTGGCTAAGAAATTTGTGTAACTATTGAATCAGAGATGGCAAAATGTTTTGTAATGGACTCTTTTGATTAATGAAATGCCTAAGTATGGGGCTATCTTGAATTCAACACCAAATTCTTGCATATTTATTCATGACTAACATTCATTTGTCATTTATTCATTTATCCATTCATTACATGTGCATATCACCCTAATCATTCAATGAGGCTAAAACCATACAATCAACAGTTGCAGAAAAATCAAGAAAGGAGGATTGCAAGAGCCTTAGGTCGGGAATTGGGATGGGAGCCCATAGCGTATCCTCCTTTGTCAAAAATATTTACATCTGTAGGATTGATGTACCCACAGTGAGATAATTCATGAAGCACGCTGTTATTGATTGAAAGGGGTCTTCAGAACGTTAGTATAAATTTTATTAACAAAGGGGATGATACAATTAAAGATGTTTCAACGATACACCCTTGTCCTCCTGGATTTGTTTTGAACAATTGGACTGCTGAAGATCTTCTTGTAGTTTCTAAGTCCTCTCCAGAGTAATGCTTAATGTTAACTCTTTTTTGTATACCCCAAAGTAATAGTGGGATTCTTACAAGTCTCTAAATATCCACAATGGGTAGCTAATATAGTCCTGGTACCGAAGAAAGACGGAAAGGTGCGAATGTGCATAGATTATCGCAAACTGAATCGAGCAAGCCCTAAGGATAATTTTCCTTTGCCACACATTGATACGTTGGTGGATAATACAACAAAACATTCTTTATTTTCTTTCATGGATGGTTTCTCGGGTTATAATCAGATAAAGATGACTCCCGAGGATATAGAGAAAACTACCTTCGTAACAACGTGGGGAACGGTCTGCTATAAGGTGATGCCATTCAGATTGAAGAATGCTGGGGCAACATATTCGAGGGCAATGGTGATGCTATTCCATGACATGATGCACAAAGAAATAGAAGTCTACGTCGATGATATAATTGCTGAATCTTGGGCAGAAAGAGAGTATGTTGGGAACCTCAGGAAGTTGTTTGAAAGACTAAGAAAGTTCCACCTAAAGCTTAATCCAGCCAAGTGCACATTTGGGGCTACCTCAGGAAAATTACTAGGCTTCATTTTCGGCGAGAGAGGTATTGAGGTTGATCCAGATAAGATAAAAGCCATGAAACACCCCAAACTTGGCCTACGATCCTCGACCAGATCTGGCATGCTCCTGGAGTAAAACACTTTCAAAGCTTGTTTGTTAATTTGGAAAATTTGATCATTTTGAAGAGAAATCGATTTGTGTTGTGATTAAATTGAAAACGTTGTCTTTATTGGAGTCCGTATTTTATTAAAACATTATCTTCGTTATTGAAAATCATAAATTATAAGACATGGCCGAATTTCAACCCATTTGAATTTATTTTAAAAAAACTGTTTAACCTGGTTTAAAATTAATCGTTCTATAACAGAAATTTAAAAATGAAAGCATAAAACAATTAATAATAATGGCCTTATTACATCAAGCAAAACCCGAAATAAATCTAAAAATACTTAAATATAAAATTCAAAATAAAATAAATGCTGAGCTGAGCATGGCCACCACTAAGTTCCTGCCGACCCAGTCCATTTACTGAGTGTCACCTGAAAAGATATCCCACAACGGGGTGAGTCAAACAAACTCAGTGTGTAACAGCCAACACAAAGTCTCAAAAGATTTAGGCATATCAAATCATACATATATAACAAATATAAATAATGATGCAATCCCAACCCAAGCCTAGATATCCATCCTCTACACATCACCCGCACTGCCATCACACCGTGGGGATTACTAAATCGACCCTCCATCTCTACACACACCATCGAAGGCAACCAGCTGCATTTACTTGCACATCGCCTTATAAATTGTGGCATAGCCACCAGATAATGTGACAAAGTCACCAGATAATAATACGTGACATAAGTCACCACATTCAGATTATGTAACATGAGTCACCAGATATTGTGGTAAAAACCACCAGATCACTTCCCCTTTTCATATTCACCTATATGCCCCATGTGTCATACAAACATGCATAAATCATGCCATATTCCTTATTTCATATTCATATTCGTTACAAATTCACATATGTGTCATAACAGATATTCATAACATTATTAACATAGTAGTGGTAGGTTAACGTACCTGGATACTCTGTACCATTGAATGGTACCTTTTTGCCATATTTTCCATATTTCCATTAACACGTATATTAAACTAATACTATAAATCAATTAAGAATCAGTGTGGGGCTACACACCTGGTTACTAACGTTTTCACCGAATCTCGGAAGGTCTACCAACAAGTTGTACTCCTCCTAAACAATTAAAGTTAGAATCGGCCACTCAATAATCACTAAATATGGCCTTGGCCGAATGTTCATGCCTTCTTACCTTGTGGATCTAAATCCCGAAATCGCTATCTGTTAATGGAGATGTCGAAATACCTACATGATCTATGTTAGATCCGATTCCAACATTTAAATAAATGGCCTTCGGCCTAAACCACACTTTTACTTACCTTGGATAACCAAATCCCGAATGATCTCCCCTAGAAGTTGGCTACACTAGAAATCCCGAAAGATCCTTCATAGTTTCAGCCAAAGGACATTAATGGGATTAGTGCCTTGATTTTCGACAGTTAGAGAAAGAAAAGAACAAGAGTTCGGCCAAGAGAGATCCTTACCAAGAGAGTGACCAAAACGCAACTGATCACTACCTTCAAGAAATCGGCAAGAGAGCTTGCAGAAGAAATCGATGCAAAGAGTGACAATGAAGTGAATCTTTTTGGCTTTAGGATTTAATGAACAATCGGCTAGGGGTTACCTTGAGTGTTCGGCTTTGAGTGAATTTGAAAAAGAAGAAGAGAAGGTTGATGATAGGGATTCGGCCTCAACAAGAATGAGAAGGTAGAGTATGGGACTTAGGGAGAATCGGCAATGATGAGTTTTGAGATAGGGATATTCGGCCTTTGATGAAAAGAAAAAGAGAATGTAATTTGAGGAGTTTCGGCTTATGAAAGTGAGTAACAAAAAGGAAGAAAAGAAAAAGAACACAAGTAGATTTCTTTGGGATTTTCGGCACACATGAAAAAGATGAGAAGAGAAGCAATTTCGGCACACCTATCTTACAATCATCCAACGGAAAATGTCATCCTCCTATGCCCCATATTCGGCCAACTCCTATTCCCTTATCAACTCCTTCTTTTTCTCCCTTTTTTTTTTCTCTTCCTTACCCATTCAAAAATAATTTAAATGAGTCCATCAATATCCTTTCACCTTAGCCAAATTTTAAAAGAAATTAACCACATGTAAAGCTCATCCCCTTGGTGTCCCATTGCTGTCTACCTCTGTCTCTCCTTGCTGCAAAATAAAACTCCGCTTTTGCTTCCCTTGCTGCTCGAACCTGAGCCCTTTTACACTGATTATGGCGTCACCTCCTAAGGCTTTAAGTGGCGCCTCCTTGCCACTTTATCAAGCCTATTTTTATGTCCAATTTCCCCTACTAATTTTCTTAAGGCCTATCAAGCTTGGCTCTACTTCAAGACTTAAAATCTGATATTTTCTAAGGCATTCTCCTACCTTCTAAAGTTCTCAACATTTGTAAAACACATTCACAACACACATAGGCATGCTACTTCATACAATTAAGCAATAATGCACAAGCCCAAAGACCTGGATATTACAGTTCTACCCCCTTAAAATAATTTCGACCTCGAAATTACCTGGCTAAAATAGGTGAGGGTATTACTGTCGCGTTGCTTCTTCTGGCTCCCACGAAGCTTCTTCCGATCCATGATTACGCCATAACACTTTGACTAGAGTAACTGACTTCCTCCGTAACACTTTCACATCTCGTTCCAAAATCTGAATCGGCTCCTCCTCGTAGGACAAATCTGGCCTTAGCTCCACCTCTTCAACTGGTACTACATGAGATGGATCCGATCGATAACGACGTAGCATAGAAACATGGAATACATCATGCATTTGCATCAACTCCGGAGGCAATTCTAGCTGATATGCCACTGGTCCAACTCGCTTTAATACCCGATAGGGTCCTATAAACCTGGGTCTTAACTTCCCTTTGCGACCAAATCTCATCACCTTTTTCCAAGGCGATACTTTAAGAAACACCTGATCTCCCACAGTAAAATCTATTTCTTTGCGCTTAAGATCTGCGTACGACTTCTGCCTATCAGATGCCTCCTTTAACCGTGCTCGAATTACTTTAACCTTCTCCTCGGATTCTGCCACGACTTCTGGACCCAAAACTCAACGTTCCCCTAACTCTGTCCAACACGTAGAAGTGCGACACTTCTATCCATACAGCGCTTCATACGGTGCCATCCGAATACTGGCTTGATAACTGTTATTATATGCAAATTCTGCTAAAAAGCAAATATTCCTCCCAACTTCCTCTGAAGTCTATCACACAGCCCCTCAACATATCCTCTAACACTTGGATCACTCGTTCAGACTGACCGTCCGACTGCGGATGAAATGCCGTAGTGAAATCCAATTTGGTGCCTAAAGCTTGATGTAGAGCTTTCCAAAACCGAGACGTAAACCTTGGATCTCTATCTGAAATAATCGATACCGGAACTCCATGCAACCTTACAATTTCTGCCACATACAAGTTCGCTAACTTCTGCAAAGAATAGTTAACCCGCACTGGAATGAAATGCGCGGACTTTGTCAATCGGTCCACTATCACCCATACCGAGTCCTTCTTAGTAGGAGTAAGGGGAAGCCCACTAACGAAGTCCATGGTGATTCTCTCCCACTTCCACTGTGGAATCTTTATCGGCTGAAGCAATCCTGACGGAACATGGTGTTCAGCCTTAACTTGTTGACACGTTAAGCACTTCCTTACAAATTCGGTAACTTCCCGCTTAAGACCAGGCCACCAAAACTGTTCCCTTAGATCTCTATACAACTTACTACCTCCAGGATGCATAGCATAAGGGCTACTATGTGATTCCTGAAGAATTCTCTGTCTTAACTCCTTATTCTTAGGCATACAGACCTTGCCATGAAAACACAGCACTCATTCACTATTAACACCATAGTTTTCCAACTCCCCACTCTGCACTTGCCGCAACTTAGCACTTAAATCATCATCTGCCAACTGACCTTCTTTCACCTCATCCAACCATGTCGGCCTGACTTGTAACTCTGCCAATAAACTTCCGTCGTCACACAAGCTAAGATGTGTAAACATCGCCCTCAGATCCGACATTACTTTCCGACTTAGGGCATCTGCTACCACATTCGCCTTGCCCGGGTGGTACTCTATAGAACAATCGTAGTCTTTCAATAACTCCACCCACCTTCGCTGTCTCAGGTTCAGCTCTTTCTGAGTCAGCAGATACTTAAGGCTCTTGTGGTCTGTATAGATCACTGACTTTTCTCCATAAAGATAATGCCTCCATACCTTAAGAGCAAAGACCACTGTCGCCAATTCCAAATCATGCGTCAGGTAGTTAACCTCGTGTGGCCTTAATTGCCGAGACGCATAAGCGACTACCTTCCCGTCTTGCATCAGAACACATCCTAATCCTGTGTGAGAAGCGTCACAATACACCACGAAATCCTTCCCTGCCTCAGGCTGAATCAAAACCGGAGCTTCAGTCAAAACCCTCTTAAGCTTCTCAAAACTCTCCTGTTGCTTATTTGTCTATACGAACGGTACCTCCTTTCTCAACAACTTTGTCAAAGGTGCAGCTATTGATGAAAACCCTTCTACAAACCTTCTGTAATAGCCTGCCAATCCCAAGAAACTACGAACCTCAGCCACAGATTTAGGTGGTTTCCAATCCAACACTGCCTCAATCTTCCTAGGATCCACCCTTATCCCTTCTGCAGACACTACATGCCCTAAGAACCCTTAACACTTGTAACACCACCCGGAGATGCTCATCATGTTCTTCCTCAGACTTGGAATACACTAGGATGTCGTCGATGAACACAACGACGAACCGATCCAAGTAAGGTTGAAAAACCCGTTTCATCATATCCATGAATGCGGCTGGGGCGTTCGTCAATTCGAACGGCATTACTAAGAACTCATAATGCCCGTATCTTGTCCGGAAAGCTGTCTTATGGATATTTGCTTCCTTCACCTTAAGCTGATGGTATCCAAACCTTAGATCTATCTTTGAAAACACCCCGGCCCCCTTAAGCTGATCGAACAAGTCGTCTATCCTTGGCAAAGGGTACTTGTTCTTGATGGTCAGCTTGTTCAACTGACGATAATCTATGCACATGCGCATAGTTCCGTCCTTCTTCTTCACAAACAAGACCGGTGCTCCCTACGGAGACACACTGGGTCGGATAAACCCACGGTCAAACAACTCCTGAATCTGAGCCTTAAGCTCAACCAATTCTTTTGGTGCCATTCTGTACGGGGCAATTGACACAGGAGCTGTACCTAGCAGTAAGTCAATTCCGAACTCCACCTCCCTGTTCGGGGGTATTCCAGGTAACTCCTCCGGAAAGACATCTACAAATTCCCTTACTGTTCTAACTCCGCGAACTCCCTCTTCTTTTGCATTCAACGCACTGACGAAGGTCAAAAATGCCTTGCACCCTTTCCGAACCATCTTTTCAGCCTTTAAAGCTGAAACCACGTTAGACAAGTAGTTTCTTCTTTCTCCTATCATAATTATCGTCTCATCCTCCGGCGTCCTTAACTGCATTCGCTTAGCTGCGCAATCCAATATAGCCCGATGTTTCACTAGCCAGTCCATGCCAAGAATGAGATCAAATTCTCCGAATGGTAGTTCCATCAAGTCGGCAGGGAATATCACTTCCTGAATCTCTAGAGGTACATTCCGAAATATCTTATTCACCACTACCGTTTGACCTAACGGGCTTACTACAGTCATCTCCCTATCAGACAGTTCAGAAGCTATGCCTAGTGTTTCAACTACTCTACATACAACGTAAGAGTGGGTCGAGCCAACATCAATTAAAGCAAAGTAAGGCTTGTCAGCTATAAGGAACATACTGGTTATGACATCCGCTGCGTCTCCATCCTCCCTCCGGTAGACTGTATACACCAGACCCGGCTGTCTTGCCTCTGTATTACCAACACCTCTGCTCGGTGTTCCAAGTCCTCTTCCAGAACCATTACCTCTACCAATCGGACCACGACCCCACGGTGGCTGCTGTCCACCTCTTCCAGCCTGATTAAAACCCTGACCTGTTGGTCGGCTCCCGTAGATTTTCATAGGGCAGTCCTTAATCATGTGTTCCTTGGACCCGCATTTAAAGCATCCCCCTGTCTTCTTCCAACACTCTCCTAGGAGCATCTTCCCACACTGAGCACAAGTACGATATTGCCCTCCTGTCACAACCTGCTGACCTCGCGGCCCATCAACTCTAAGCCTCTTTTGAACATTCCCAGATGACCCTGCTGATCCAAAACCTCTCTTTTGCCTATTCCGATCTGTATTTTGTCTCACAGAGTCCTTAATCCCTTCGGCTACCTTAGCCTTCTCCACCAACACGGCAAACTCCCGCTCCTACTATGGAGCTATCAACAACCTCAGATCATCCCTCAGTCCGTCCTCAAACCGAACACATCGCTCATGCTTCGTAGTCACGATCCCTCGAGCATACCAGCTCAACCTTAAGAATGTCGCCTTGTACTCCGCTACGGACTTGTTACCTTGAACCAACCCCAGAAATGCCTTTCTCTGCGCATCAATATAACTAGTACCAACACACTTCTTCTGATACGTTGCCTTAAAATACTCCCAAGTGAATTCCTCAGCTGTAGCACCATCCCGAACTGTGAGCCACCATTGATATGACTCATCGCGGAGAAGCGACACTATTCCTTTCATTTTCTCCTCAGCAGTTAGATCCAGCTCATCCATAATTCGCTCTGTCTCCTCCAACCAATACTCGGCCGTACTGGGTGCCACACCGGATACACCACGGAATACCCCAGCTCCATTGGCTCGAGTCGCCGGTCAGATTTTGAGCTCCCATACCTCCACCGCTCCACCACCATCTTAAGAACTCGCAGCATGCACTCGCGATCATCGCATCATCCTCGTCCCGATCTTGATGCTCAATATTAGCAGCTGGTGGTGGGGGTGATGGTACCTCATTTTTGGACCCTTGACCAGACCTAACGGGTTCTGATACGGTCATTCTGCCCCTAGTACGCCCTCGCACATTACGACTACGTCCCCTAGAACTCATGTCTACGATCGTGATTTAATCTGATTTAAGAAATTTTATGCATTAGTATTTTGTTCCACTGATTATCCGCGAACAATTTTATGAAAAGGAGTTTAGTAATAGTTCTTTCGATCATTTCAAAGTTTTCGTTTCAAGTTTTCTACCCTAATTCAGAGAAGCACAATCATTCAATAGTATCTACTACACACATTCATCACTCGAACATTTTCATCCGTTCTAATCCCAGGGGTATTTTCGTAATTTGTCCTACAGGGGTATTTTGGTAAATTTCCAAATCAGGGTATCTGGATATTTCGTAAAATAGGGTTTTTGGATATTTTTGTAAAGTAAGAATATTTTAATAAAAGTCAGGGGTAATATGGTAATTTTTATAAACTAAAGGTATTTTAGTAATTTTACAAACCAGGGATATTTGGGTAATTTTGTAAATCGGGAATATTTCAGAAAATTTTATAAAAGAGTTTTTACAAATCAACGGGGTAATTTGATAATTTTAAAAACTAAGATTTTTATTAAAAAAAATATGGCTAGTCCCTTTCGGGTTTTAATTAATGAATTTAGCCTATGAATAAGTCCTCTTGGTTAGGGTGAACCGTCACTACGCACCAGGTAGGATTCGAGCGAAGAGGAGGTGAGTCACTAGGACTGCTTAAATACCAGGCTCTCCCTGAATCCAATCCTAGACATGCACACAATGGTTGCCACACCCTAACTCGGCGACTTACTCACAAGTTTGTTTAATTAGGCCTTAAATTTTATGTAATTCTTGTGTTGGGGTAGCTAATCCTAGGGTTCAATAACTTAATATACTAATCTACGTTCCCGTTATTCCCACATACAAATCATAGAATAAATCATACAACAGTTAGGGGTACTTACCTGGTGGACTTCGGGTTGGAGACTTAGGTGCCATGCCAGAAAAACCTGCTTATTGACCCTCCATCCGCTACACACCACCGAAGGCAGCCGCTGCAGACGACTTGCACATCGCCCTTATAAATTGTGGCATAGCCACTATATAATGTGACAAAGTCACCAGATAATAATACGTGACATAAGTCACCACATTCAGATTATGTGACATGAGTCACCAGATATTGTGGTAAAAACCACCAGATCACTTCCCCTTTTCATATTCACCCATATGCCCCATGTGTCATACAAACATGCATAAATTATGCCATATTCCTTATTTCATATTCATATTCGTTACAAATTCACATATGTGTCATAACAGATATTTATAACATTATTAACATAGTAGTAGTAGGTTAACGTACCTGGATACTCTGTACCATTGAATGGTACCTTTTTGCCATATTTTCCATATTTCCATTAACACGTATATTAAACTAATACCATAAATCAATTAAGAATCAGTGTGGGGCTACACACCTGGTTACCAACGTTTTCACTGAATCCCAGAAAGGTCTACCGAACAAGTTGTACTCCTCCTTAAACAGTTAAAGTTAGAATCGGCCACTCAATAATCACTAAATATGGCCTTGGCCGAATGTTCATGCCCTCTTACCTTGTGGATCTAAATCCCAAAATCGCTATCTGTTAATAGAGATGTCGAAATACCTACATGATTTATGTTAGATCCGATTCCAACATTTGAATAAATGGCCTTCAGCCTAAACCACACTTTTACTTACCTTGGATAACCAAATCCCGAATGATCTCCCCTAGAAGTCGGCTACACTAGAAATCCTGAACGGTCCTTCATAGTTTCGGCCAAAGGACATTAATGGGATTAGTGCCTTGATTTTCGACAGTTAGAGAAAGAAAAGAACAAGAGTTCGGCCAAGAGAGATCCTTACCAAGAGAGTGACCAAAACGCAACTGATCACTACCTTCAAGAAATCGGCAAGAGAGCTTGCAGAAGAAATCAATTCAAAGAGTGACAATGAAGTCAATCTTTCTGCTTTAGGATTTACTGAACAATCGGCTAGGGGTTACCTTGAGTGTTCGGCTTTGAGTGAATTTGAAAAAGAAGAAGAGAAGGTTTATGATGGGGATTCGGCCTCAACAAGAATGAAAAGGAAGAGTATGGGACTTAGGGAGAATCGACAATGATGAGTTTTGAGAGAGGGATATTCGGCCTTTGATGAATAGAAAAAGAGAATGTAATTTGAGGAGTTTCGGCTTATGAAAGTGAGTAACAAAAAGGAAGAAAAGAAAAAGAACAAAAGTAGATTTCTTTGGGATTTTCGGCACACATGAAAAAGATGAGAAGAGAAGCAATTTCGGCACACCTATCTTACTATCATCCAACCGAAAATGTCATCCTCCTATGCCCCATATTCGGCCAACTCCTCTTCCCCTATCAACTCTTTCTTTTTCTCCCTTTTTTTCTCTTCCTTACCCATTCAACAATAATTTAAATGAGTCCATCAATATCCTTTCACCTTAGCCTAATTTTAAAAGAAATTAACCACATCTAAAGCTCATCCCCTTGGTGTCCCATTGCCGTCTACCTCTGTCTCTCTTTGCTGCAAAAAAAACTCCCTTTTTGCTTCCCTTGCTGCTCGAACTTGAGCCCTTTTTACACTAATTATAGCATCACCTCCTAAGGCTTTAAGTGGCCCCTCCTTACCACTTTATCAAGCCCATTTTTATGTCCAATTTCCCCTACTAATTTTCTTAAGGCCTATGAAGCTTGGCTCTACTTCAAGACTTAAAATCTGATATTTTCTAAGGCATTCTCCTACTTTCTAAAGTTCTAAAATTTATAAAACACATTCACAACACACATAGGCATGCTACTTCATACAATTAAGCAATAATGCACAAGCCCAAAGTCCCGGATATTACAAGCCATACAAGAACTATCACCTCTGCGCACACAAAAAAAAGTCAAAGGATTTTTAGAGAGGTTGAACTACATTACTCGATTTATTGCCCAGCTTACCAACCAGTGCGACCCAATTTTTCGACTCTTTCGAAAACATAATTCGGGAGAATGGAATGAGAAGTGCCAAGTGGCTTTTGACAAGATAAAACAGTATTTGTCTAGTCCCCCTATGCTAGTACCGCCAACTCCCGGAAGACTGTTAATATTGTATCTGACTGTGTTCGAAAACTCAATGGGTTGCATACTAGGGTAGCATGATGAGTTGGGGAAAAGAGAAAAGGCGATTTACTACCTCAGCAAGTTCACAGAGTATGAATCAAAGTACCCGTCAATTGAAAAATTCTATTGTGCTTTGGTCTGGGTAGTTCGAAGGCTCAGACAATATATGTTGTATCATACGACATGGTTAATTTAAAAGCTGGACCCAATAAAGTACATGATGGAATCACCTGCACTCTCAGGAAGAATGGCATGATGGCAGATCCTACTATGGGAGTACGACATTGTCTATGTGAGTCAAAAGTCGATAAAGGGGAGCGCAATATCTGACTTCTTAGCAACTCAAACAACGGAGGAATACGAGTCATTGAGATTTGATTTCCCAGACGAAGATTTGATGTGCATTACTAAAAAAGAGTGTGAGTCGTTAAAAGAGAAATCATGGAAGATGAGCTTTGATGGTGCATCGAATGCATTGGGGCATGGGATTAGAGTAGTCTTAGTGTCACCAGAAGCAAACCATTATCCGCTCACTGCCAGATTAAATTTCTTCTATACCAATAACATAGCGGAATATGAGGCTTGCATCATGGGACTTCGTGCAGCTATTGAACGAAACATCGAAATCTTAGAGGTGTGTGGAGACTCAGCATTGGTGATTTACCAAATCCGTGGAGATTGAGAAGTGAGAGATTCAAAATTAGTTAAATATCGCGATCTAGTTGCGGAACTGATGAAAGAAATCAAAGAAGTGACTTTTAATTACTTCCCACGAGAAGAAAACCAACTGGCTGATGCCCTAGCCACTTTAGCTTCAATGTTCAAAGAAAACAAAGAAACAGAAATAATGCTTCTCCAAATGAGCATATATGAGGTCCCTGCACATTGTTTTAGCATTGAAAAAGAGACAAATGGACGGCCATGGTTCCACGATATCTTAGAATATGTCAAGAATCAAAGGTATCCCGAGCAAGCAAATGAGAATGACAAAAGAATAATCAGAAGAATGGCGGTGGGATTTGTTCTTGATGGGGACATCCTGTACAAAAGAGGAAAAAATCAAGTGCTTCTGAGATGCGTAGATGCTGTTGAAGCCAGAAAAATACTCGAAAATGTCCATGAAGGAATTTGTGGGATGCATGCCAATGGTTTCACTATGGCTAGGCAGATTATGAGACTCGATTATTACTGGCTGACGATGGAAAATAACTGCATTAGTTACGCACGAAAGTGCCACAAATGTCAAGTTTACGGCGATAAAATTCTTGCAGCCCCTTCGCCTCTTCATGTCATGACTTCTCCGTGGCCTTTTTCTATGTGGGGCATGGATGTTATAGGGCCAGCTTCCCCAAAGGCTTCTAATGGGCACCAATTCATTTTTGTGGTTATAGATTACTTTACAAAATGGATAGAAGCCACTTCGTTTGCTAATGTGACAAAGACTGCAGTTTGCAGGTTCTTAAAAAACGAGATCATATGTCGATATGGTTTGCCTGAGAGAATCATTTCAGATAATGCTTTGAATCTGAACAATAAGATGATGAAGGAAATGTGTGAGCAATTTCAAATAAAACATCATAACTCCTCACCCTATCGCCCGAAAATGAACGGAGCTGTAGAAGCAGCCAACAAAAATATTAAGAGGATTATTGAGAAAATAACCGAGACATATAAAGACTGGCACGAGAAGCTACCATTCGCTTTGTATGCATATCGCACATATGTATAGACATCTACGGGAGTAACTCCTTTCTCTCTAGTCTATGGAATGGAAGCAGCCCAGCTAAATCTTATCGAAGAAAAACGCTTGAAGGCAATCTGTCATGGACAGATGTACCAGAAGAGAATGATCACAGCCCATGACAAGAAGGTGCGACCAAGAGAATTCCGCGAGGGAGAACTCGTACTGAGAAAAATTCTCCCAATACAAAAAGTCTTTCGAGGAAAATGGGCACCAAATTGGGAAGGGCCATATGTTGTAAAGAAGGCCTTCTCGAGTGGAGCTTTGATTCTTACTGAGATGGATAGAAGGAAGTACCAAATCCAGTGAACTCAGATGCTGTGAAGAAATATTATGCCTAAAAAAAAAGAGATCAAGATGAAAACCCGAAAAGGGCGTCTTGATAAGAAAAAGTAAAAAAAGAAAAAGAAAAAAAGAGATCAAGATGAAAACCCGAAAAAGGGCATCTTATTAAAAAAAAAGAAAAAAAGAGATCAAGATAAAAACCCGAAAAGGGCGTCTTGATAAACAAAATAGATTAGGATGAAAACCTGAAAGGGCATCCTAATGAAGGGGGTTCAGACATAAGGAGTAAGACGATTTGAACAGGGAGTCAAATGGCAAGATTACAATATTTGAAATATTCTCGGAAGCTCGAAATCTTTTACACAAGAAGCTTTGCTTGAAAAGATCCAGGACGAAGAAACGTGGAGAAGTTCATGCGTTGGATATCTAGAGCACTTGTGACAATTGAATTTGCTTTCCTTTCTTTATAATGTTTTCTTTATTGAACTATTCCTTGTCAATTTTCTTTGCTTGTTGCATTTGAAATAAATATGAATGTGAGGTATTTCTTTCGTACCTACTGTGTCATTGTCAAGCATATCATGTTTGGTTCATTTAAATAATAAATAGTGAAATGACATACTCTAAACAAAAGGAATGTTGAGCATTACCCGGATGAGAATTTGGTAAGTACAAGAGACTCAAAGCAAGGACAGAGTTCAACAGGGGGCAAAAAGGTGATATACAAGAAACGCAGATTACTCGTAAAGCTTGAGGATGGGTATAAAACCTGAAAGAAAAGTCAAGATTCGAAGCAATGAATGCAGGTCATCATGAAAATCATAACGAAAAGGGATATATGACAAACAAGCCCAATGCGCATGGCATAATCATGTAGGCATGAAAGCATTTAAGACAAACACGTGCATATCATGATAACATCATGCATGACATATACAGCTAATCTAGTAGAGCAAGAGGTTTTGATGGTAGCTGTACTGAATCAAGGAAAAAAGAAGACATCCGAGTTCCACTAGATGATATGTTTTGAAATTCTGATATTTTTAAAATTATTTCATTTCTATTTTTCAAAAAAAAAAAAATCAACCCATATGCTAGAGGTAAGTTGAGCCTCGGGTCACATGCTGAGGTATTTTTCAATTTCTGTTTTTCAAAAAAATCAACTCATATTGCGAGAGGTGAGTTGAGCCTCGGGTCACAGGCTGAGGTATTTTTCAATTTTTTTTCAAAAAAAAAAATCAACTCATATGCGTGAGGTGAGTTGAGCCTCGAGTCACACGCTGAGGTATTTTTCAATTTCTGTTTTTCAAAAAAATCAACTCATATTGTGAGAGATGAGTTGAGCCTCAGGTCACACGCTGAGGTATTTTTTCAATTTCTATTTTTTTTAAAAAAAATCAACTCATATGCGAGAGGTGAGTTGAGCCTCGGGTCACACGCTGAGGTATTTTTCAATTTCTGTTTTTCAAAAAAATCAACTCATATTGCGAGAGGTGAGTTGAGCCTCAGGTCACACGTTGAGGTCTTTTTCAATTTCTGTTTTTTTTTTCAAAAAAAAATCAACTCATATTGCGAAACGTGAGTTGAGCCTCGGGTCACACGCTCAGGTATTTTCAATTTCTATTTTTAAAGAAATCAACTCATATTGCGAGAGGAGAGTTGAGCCTCAGGTCATACGCTGAGGTATTTTCTATTTTTTGTTTTTCAAATATCAACTCATAATCCGAGAGGTGAGTTGAGCTTCGTGACGCATGTCGAGCTATTTTCGATTTCTGTTTTTCAATAAACATAAAGAATAAGGATTGGACAATCGAACAAAATTTAGTGCTATTAAGTCTTTGCTCTATCCCTATTTCACAGTGATGAGCAAAGAGGGGCAGCTATAAGCACTAAATTTTGTCCGGCTCGATTTCGAGTTTAATTTTCAAAATAAAAAAAATTGAAAAATAAAAATCAAAATTACATTTTGACCCTTCAATTTTTCTAAAATTACATTTTAACCCCTCATTTTTTCTAAAATTACCTTTTGACCCCTAACCTTTTCTAAAATTACATTTTAACCTCTTATCTTTCTCAAAATTACACTTTGACCCTGCCAGTTTTACTGTATTTGCAGTTTGGTCATTCTGTCAGAAAATCCCCAACAATCCAGCGGATTTCGCGCACCCACCCCCCGATTTTCCGGCCACCAGCCTAAGGGATGACCTCCCTTCCCCCTAGCCACCTAATATATGCAAAAAAACACGCCATAAAAGGAGATTTTTCTCAAAAAAAAAGGACCCCTAACAACACCCACGAAAAAGGGGAAGAAAAGAAAAAAAAGAAAGAAAAAGAAGAGAAAAAGAGAGAAAAGAGGAAGAGAGAAGAAGAAGAGAAGAGAAGAGGGAGAAGACGCATCACCGACGGACGAAACGAAGGCGTCTACGGCGGCGGCGGGCTAGGAGAAGAAGGAAGAAGAAGAAGAAGAAAGAAGAAAGAAGAAAGAAGAAGAAAGAAGAAGAAAAAGAAAGAAAAAAGAAAAATAATAATAAACGTCTGGCCCGACCCGACCTGTCCGGCCCGACCCAACCCGTGTCTAGCAGGCCCAAGTTCAAGTAGCCCATCAGCAAAAAAAAAAGAAGTAGCAGCCCAAAGATAGAGAAAAAAAGAAAGAGGAGCAGCCCAACTCTTCGAGCCCAAAGAAAGAAAAAAAGGAGCAGCCAATTCTTCAAGCCCAATTTTTTTTTTTTGGTAACCTTTTAACCCATTTTAAATTTATATATATGTATTTCGACGAAATCTCGTGTTTAATTTTATTGGTATTTTTAAATATTTTTCTTAATTTTTAGAAAATTTATTATATTCATTCTAGTTGCAATTTTAATAATTTTAATAAATAAGGCAACGAATCGGTTTGATATTAAGTCGTTGATTTCATCGTTATGTTGGGTGAATATCATCGGTTCGTGTTAAATACAATACGCCCTTTTAACAAAATAAAAAAATCTAAAAAGAAATCTTGGGTTTTAAAATAAAATGATTATTTTTGTAGTTATTTTTAAATTATCAAAATTTCATTTTTAGATTATAATACGTCAATATGTAGTTTATCAAAACTTTCGTGTTTCAAAACTTTTCGTGTTTTCAAAAATTTTCGTGTTTTAAAAAATTCTCGGGTTTCAAAAAAGTTTCGTGTTTCAAAACTTTTCGTGTTTTCAAGAATTTTCGTGTTTCAAAATTTTCGTGTTTTCAAAAATTTTCGTGTTTTGAAAATTTCTCGGGTTTTAAAAATTTCTCGAGTTTCAAAATTTTTGCGTTTTCAAAAATTTTCTTGTTTTCAAGAACTCTCAGGTTTTAAAAAAAATTCTCGTGCTTCAAAATTTTCGTGTTTTCAAAATTTTCGTGTTTTTAAAAATTTTTGTGTTTTTGAAAATTCTCGGGTTTCAAAAAATTCTCGAGTTTCAAAAATTTTCATGTTTTCAAAAATTCTCGTGTTTCAAAATTTTCGTGTTTTCAAAATTTTCGTGTTTTGAAAAATTTTTGTGTTTTCAAAAATTCTCGAGTTTCAAAAAATTTCCCGAGTTTCAAAAATTTTCGTGTTTTCAAAAATTCTCTTGTTTCAATCAGATCACGATTAAATATTAAATTGAACTCGTATTTGTGAAAATTAAGACAACGTGCGCTTAACGAGATACCAATTTTGGGCGTTGCGAGAGTGCTAATACCTTCCTTGCACGTAACCGACACCCGAACCCTATTTTTCTCTGAAATTTTGATGTAGACCTAAACTCGGCCTTTTTTAAGAAAATTCAAAAAAATAATTTTTCTTTTAAAAAAAGGATTTATTAGGTGTCCAATCACACCTAGGAAAAAGGATCGGTGGCGACTCCCTTTTTTAAATAAAATTGAAACTTTGTTTTCAAATTTTCAATAATTGCCTCAATTAGCGCTTGAACAAATTTTACGTCGCTACAATCTCGATGCCCAAAATCTCCAAAACTACAAGGATGGGCCTACAACTGACGATTGGGAAAGGAGTTTTGCTTGGGGGAGGACTTGGAAAATGCCTACAATGAAGGGACGAGGCACCTATGCTAATGGACAAACGAGACCGCTTTGGCTTGGGATACAAGACAGATGCGTGACAAAATAAGAAAGAGATAGAGAAGAAGCATGAAAGGAGTAGAATGCGACCAAGTGGGGAAAAGGTCAAGTGGGAATCGATGACTTTTCCCCATATATCCAGAATTTTCGTGTCAGGAGGAACTATTCACCCTGAATGCAAGATGTTGAGAAAAGAAGCCGCTGAAGAAATGTTGGGAAATCTGAACATCAACGCCATATCCGAAGAAGAAATAGGCATTCGTCCTTATGTACCTGGAAGTATTCTAAACAATTGGACTGCAGAACAGATTCCTGTAGTTTTTAGAGCTAATTCAGAGTAATGTTCAAAACACGCTTATTGCTCTAAGCATAGGAACAATAAGAATCCTTTTGTGAAATAGGCTTATGTCCAATATTTTTATTTCAATAAAATGCATCTTTATGTCTCATTCTGAGCAAATATTCTTTTATTTCTTCATTTCATTCATACTTATACTACACAAATAATTATTCTTAGATTCATTTGTTCTTTGGGTCTTCCTTTGTGCCTACAACAGGTCTCAAGATATCAATGACAAGAGCGACACTTCTATTGACCCAGAATCTCCTTTTGAGCGAGATATGTGTCTAGAGGAACCTCAGGACTTTGAAAATGAAAAAAATTGTAACTTATCTTTGTTAAGGATGGTAGAACAAGAGGAGAAACAGATCCTACCTCACAAAGAATCAGTAGAAATTGTGAACTTGGGAGGCAGACAAGAAAAGAAAGAAGTGAAGATCGGAGCTTGCATTACCGTAGAGACAAAGCGAGACCTTATTGAGTTACTCCAAGAATTCAAAGATGTCTTCGCATGGTCGTATCAAGACATGCCTGGTCTAAGTACTGATATCATGGTACACCGGCTCCCCATAAAAGAATAGTGCAAGCCAGTTCAACAGAAACTTCGAAGGATGAAGCCCGGTGTCCTGTGAAAAATAGAAGAAGAGGTCAAGAAACAATTTGACGCTGATTTCCTACAAGTGGTTAAATACTCAGAGTAGGTAGCCAATATAGTCCCCATCCTTAAGAAAGATAGGAAAGTACGAATGTGTGTAATCTACAAGGATTTAAATAAGGCTAACCCGAAAAATAATTTCTCATTGCCTCACATCGACACCTTAGTGGACAAAACGGTAGGTTATTCACTGTTCTCCTTTATGGATGGCTTCTCCGGTTACAACCGGATAAAGATGCATCTTAAAGATATGGAAAAGACCATATTTGTAACCATGTGGGGAACATTTTGCTATAAGGTGATGCCATTTGGACTGAAAAACCTGGGAGCAACATATCAGAGAGCCATGGCAACCCTGTTTCATGATATGATGCACAACGGAATTGAAGTTTATGTCGATGATATGATCGCCAAATCCCAAACAGAAGAGGAGCATGTGCAAGTCTTGAGGAAATTATTTTTGAGGTTGAGGAAATTCCAGCTAAAGCTCAATCCAGCAAAACGTACCTTCGGGGCCAGGTCGGGGAAACTGCTAGGATTTGTAGTCAGTGAAAAGGGGATTGAGATTGACCCGGATAAAGTCAAGGCTATTATAGGAGCTACCTCCGCTACGTACTCAAAGATAAGTTCGAGGTTTCTTAGGGAGGTTAAATTACATTGCCTGGTTCATTTCACAACTAACTGAGAAATGCGACTCCATATTCTGTCTTATCAAGAAACACAATCTAGGTGTATAGGATGACGAATGCTAGAAAACTTTTGACAAGGTCAAACAATACCTGTCCAATGCCCCAGTGTTGACGCCACCTAGTCTAGATAAACCACTGATACTGTATTTGGTAATGTTTGAGAATTCTATGGGATATGTGCTTGGCCAACACAATGAGTCAGGAAGGAAAGAAAGGGTGATATGCCACCTCAGTAAGAAGTTCACTGAGTGTGAGACGAGATACCCGCCAATTGAGAAGTTGTGTTTGTAACAGCCCGAATATGACCCTAAGAGGAATGGTGGTTTTGGGACCACGAATTCAAGTTAAAAAATATTTTAATACTTTATTTCATATCTATGTTAGGTGTTTGAGCATGTGTTAAAATATCGTGGAATAATTGCATGTTTGAGTAGCTAATTTAAGAAAAAGGATCGAATTGCAAAAGAGATAAAATTGGTCAATTGTATGATTGAGAGGATTAAAACAAAGTGTCTTTCTAATTAAGGGATTTTATGTTGCAATTATCCCTATTTCTCTTTTAGTGGACGGCAAAGGGGTATTAAATTATGTGTTTGTTTGATTTTATTAGTTAAATATATATTTATATGTTATCATTACATCACATTTTTTTAGATAGTGGAATAAAAAGAAAACATAAAATATTGAAAGGCCATTGCATGTTCATCATCTCCATTCTTTCTTAGCTGAAACTAGAAAAGGAAAAAGGGGAAGAGAAGCTCAAGAAGGTTCGGCCCTCATTCACTTCATTTATGTAATTCTTAGCTTTGAAATTTTAATAATTTTTGCATTTTTGAGATGCTTGTTCACTCCATTATCTAGCCCATGTGTTAATTTTGAGTAATGGTCTTGTATGTGAGTTATGCCATTGTTGGTAACTTGAGTTTGTATGAAGATTTTTGGTAGAAAATGAGAGCTATGAACTAGGTGGATATATTTTACTCTTGAGTCTTAATTGAATATAGTTAATTAGAAATTATTTGCAAAAACATTGCCATGGAAGGGCTAAGTTGAGAAAATATAAAAGTATATGGACACAAAAAGTCCTTAGGAAGTTTCGGCTATAAAGGATGATAGACTAATTTTGAGAAAATCGTGATGTATTGTATGAGGGACTAAATTGTATAGATTGTAAAAGTTAGGGGTAAATTCATAAAGTTGTTAAATTATTGTGTTATGGATCAAATTGAATGATTATAAATTTATTGAGTATAAATTGGAAATATTTAGATCAAAAGCCAAAGGGAACGGGTTTGGATCGGGGAAAAACAAAATTTATCGAATAGCCGGGAAGCGTAATTCGTCAATTTACGAGGTAAGATTTTAAGCAATTCGGTTAAATAAAAGTTTATTTATATGTTAAGTTGATGTCATTATGTTTAATTCCTTAATATCGAAAGTGACAAGGAATTTAATTAGTGATAACAGAATGTGTGAATTGAAATTTATATATATGTACTAAATGATAATTATATGTGGAAAAGAATTGAGAAAGATGTATGTATTTGAGTAAGTGATATATATATTTAAAAGTATTAAGTAACGGCTCTATGTGAGCGGTACGTTACGAGAAGTATTAAGTAATGGCACTATGTGTGCGATACATTACCGAACGATGGCACTATGTGTGCGAGAAACGGGTAATGGCACTATGTGTGCGATACATTACCGAAAGATGGCACTATGTGTGCAAGGAACGGGTAATGGCACTATGTGTGTGATACATTACCGGAAGATGGCACTATGTGTGCGAGAGATAAGTAACGGCACTAAGTGTGCGATATGTTACATGAGTTGCACTGTGTGTGCGGATTATCGAACCTCTCAAGGACATGAACCAATGAATGGATATAACCAAAAGAGACATGTAGGAAGTGATGCATGGAAATTGAATAACGTGGTGCTAATGAGGTAAGTTGCTTTTGTATACTAAATTATGAAAATATGATAAATTCAATAACCTTTGAGCTTGTTTGAAATGGATATAGGGCTTGTGATCATTCGGTTTTGGAGAATATGATATTGTTGTATAGTAAAATGCTATATGTAATGCTTATACGAACCAGTTAATGATCAAGTTGAATTGATTAAAATTGTATATTGATTTGTTGTATATATTTCCTTTTGATTATAACTTACTAAGCTATATTAGCTTACTGTACGTGTGTTTATTTGACTATTGTATAGATCTTGAAGTCTAAGTGTGTAAAATTTAAAATATCGAGCACTAAGTGTGCGAAATCGGTCGTTATGCACTAAGTGTGCGAAATTGGATAAGGAGCACTAAGTGTGCAATTAATTTTTATATCTTGGATTGAATTTTGGGTAAGTGGATATTATGAGATGATATTAATTGAAATCAAATAAGAGTGATAAATTAGTTTAGATGGAATGTATCAATTAATTTTATAGTTCAATTGATATGAGTTGACATGGAGTAATGCTTACAAAATCTCATTGATTTATACATGAATTTTATATATTATATTCGGCCATGTGGAAGTTTGTATAAAGAATTCATTTGATTAGTTTTAAATCTTGAATATGTGATTTATATGGGTTTGAAGTGCAAGTATAAGTTCGGTAAGTAAAATATATATATGTATGTGAAACCTATTATCGAAGGTTTGGAAGTTCGGCCTTTGGGATATGAGACGAGAAAGATTTTGAAAGGTGATATGAACTAAAGTCATGGTTATAAACCTTGGTTGTGAGTATATTATTCTGACTTTGCTAGTGTAGTGTTATAATGCATTATTGTTGTGAAATTGCTTATAACTTACTAAGCTTCCGAAGATTACTTTGTGTATTTTTCTTATGATTATAGAGTTTCAGAGGCTTGCTCGGATTGGAAGTCGAAGGAGATCTCATCACACTATCTAGTTTTTGCTTCGGTAAATAAATGCTTGAAGATTTGGTTATGTGGCATGTATAGACTAGTTATGATATGGTTGGTTTTGAAATTATATATATAGCCATGCCAAAATGGCTTGATTATGATGTTAATGGTTGCGTATTCGGTTTTGTCTTCGGTTAAATTTGGAAGTATGTTTTATGGTAAATATGTTTTTATGTGGTTATATGATTTTGCAATGAAACAATTTTTGGTTAGCAGCAGTGACGTGAATTTGAAAAATCACAAAAAATAGGAGAAATGGAATTAGAAAGAGAATAGGATATAGAATTAAATCTTATTATGTCTATTTCTATATTAAAGAAATAGAGTAGGCAAAGGAATTTTATATTATGAGATATATAAATTTTAATGAGACTGGTTCTGAATGACTTCGTGATCCCCTGTTCTGTCTTGGAAAAATTATTAAAAATTGTACAAAAATAATCATGGAGCATAGTCTATATGCTTAGAATCCTTAATAAGTCTATCTTTGATTGGAATAAACAAGAACATTAATTGAATTCTGTACAATGAGATAACTGAGTTTTTGTAAAGATAGGTCAGAACTATCAAACAGTGAAATAGGGGAAACTTTAATGAATAACCTGTACTAATTGGCCATAAGAAAAATTCTGGAAAAATTATAGTAAGTAGATATATGAGTCTAGTTTCAAGGAAAATTTACGGATCTAAATTTTGAGTTTCGTAACTCGAGTTATAGTTAATTTAATCAACATGACGCAGATGGACAGTTTCAATTTTTATGCCCCAAATTAGTAGTTAAATTTAGTAATGCCTCGAGTTCGACTCCGGCAACGGTCTCAGGTAAGGGGTGTTACAATGTTGCACCTTAATCTAGACAACCCAAAGATTGAGACAGTACATGTTGTACCACACAACTTGGCTCATCTCGAAACTAGACCCTCTAAAGTACATGATGGAGTCGACTGCTTTGAATGGAAGGATGGCCTGATGGCAAATTCTGCTTTCCAAATTTGATATAGTCTATGTGAATCACAAAGCTGTAAAAGGGAGTGCAATAGAAGATTTTCTAGTCAGTAGAGCTCT
The DNA here is from genome assembly GCA_025503065.1 of Gossypium bickii. Lineage (NCBI taxonomy): Eukaryota > Viridiplantae > Streptophyta > Magnoliopsida > Malvales > Malvaceae > Gossypium > Gossypium bickii. The sequence goes on from CP106719.1 coordinate 26,475,750, forward strand.
AGAGCATTATGAGCCTTTGAATTTTTATTTCCCAAACGAAGATCTAATGTATGTTGCCACCACTAAAGAAGACTCTCAAAAAGGTCATCCTTGGAAACTAAACTTCGACAAAGCATCAAACACTATGGGTAACGGAATCGAGGTAGTCCTGGTATCCCCAAATGGAGATCATTATCCCTTTACTAGTAAATTGGATTTTGATTGCACAAATAACATGGCGGAATACGAAGCATACATCATGGGTATCCGTGTAGCCATAGAACGCGAGATCAAAGTACTGGAGGTATATGGGGATTCTGAGCTAGTGATCTATCAACTTAAAGGTGAATGGGAGACAAGAGATCCCAAGTTGATCAAATATCGAAGGTTGGTCCTTGAATTAATTAAAAAGTTTGATGATATCACCTTCTGCTACCTCCCGCGAGAAGAAAATCAAATGGTTGGCACCCTAGCAACTTTAGCTTCCATGGTCAAGGTGAACAAACAATAGGATGTGAAATCCATCTAGATGAGTATTTATGAGGCTCCGGCTCATTGTTACAACATCGAAGAAGAAGAAAAGGATGATCATCCTTAGTACCACGATATACTGCGATATGTGAAGAATCGTGAATACCCTGACCAAGCAAATGAGAATGATAAAAGGACGTCGAGAAGACTGGCCAGTGACAATGTCTTGGATAGGGAGATCCTATATAAAAGAAGAAAGGATCAAGTGCTACTAAGATGTGTGGACACTATTGAGGCTAAGAAAATCTTGGAAGAAGTCCATGAGGGCGTCTGTAGAACACATGCTAATAGTTTCATAGTGGCCAACAAATCATGAGATTTGGGGATTATTGGTCCACCAGGGAAGGAGACTACATTAATTATGCTAAGAAATGCCATAAGTGCCAAATTTATGGAGATAAAATTCATGTACCTCATTTACCTCTGCATGTTATGACTTCTCCATGGCCTTTCTCTATGTGGGGCATGGATGTCATTGGGTCGATCTCGTCAAAAGCTTCAAATGGGCATTTATTCATCTTTGTGGTCATTGACTACTTCACTAAGTAGGTAGAAGCCACTTCATATGCCAATGTTATAATGTCAGCAGTTAGCAAATTCCTGAAGAAGGAAATCATATGTCGATATGGAATGCCAAAAAGGATCATATCTGACATTGCATTAAATTTGAACAATAATACGATATCGGAAGTCTGCAGTCAGTTCAAGATCAGACACCACAACTCGTCACTGTATCACCTGAAAATGAACAGCGCAGTCGAGGCAGCCAATAAAAACATTAAGAAGATCATGGGAAAATGATTGAGACTTATAAAGATTGGCATAAAAAGTTACCATTTTCCCTTTATGATTATTGAACGTCTATCAGGACCTCCACCGGGGCAACGTCTTTCTCATTGGTTTATAGAATGGAGACAGTTTTGCCCATTGAAATCGAGATTCCTTCACTCCAGTTTTTGTTAAAATTAAAGTTGGATGAAGCGGAATGGATCTAATCCTGATATGATCAGCTAAACTTGATTGAAGAGAAAAGGTTGAAAGTCATTCGTCATGATTAGATGTACCAAAAACGAATGATACGAGCATACAACAAAAAGGTTTGCCCCAGATAATTCCACGAAAGAGACCTAGTATTGAAAAAGATTCTTCCTATACAAAAGGACTTCAGAGGAAAATGGATGCCAAACTGGGAAGGACCTTATGTAGTAAAGAAAGCCTTTTCTAGAGGAGCGTTGATATTGACCAAGATGGATGGAAAGAACCTGCCTAATCCAGTGAATTCAGATTCGATCAAGAAATATTTCACCTAAAAAAAAGGGAGGAGAGGCTAAGGCGAAAACCCGCAAAGGGCGCCTTGAGACCAAAGGAATTTCAGTTGAAAACATGGAAAGAGGCAGCTCAAATTTGGATTGAAGATTGAACATGTGATGGTTGGGTCTCCTCAGAAAGAAGAACGTTACATCTTGAGGCATCGACAAAGTACTCTAGATCCCCTAAACACATAATTGAGCTCAAAATGGTCCTCAAGAAGTTTTGTGCAAAGAAGCTCATGCTACGATATCTGGGGAACCAACTTTCATCTTACCCACTTTGTACTTTAGCAAAATTTTCTATTTTGATTAATTCCATTCATTTCGAGCTTTGCTTCCGATAAATTTCAGTCTTGTCTATTGTTACAATCTTTTTCAAGCATTTTTTTATTGAAATAACGACTAATGGACTCATAATATTCACGTAAAAGGAGTTTTGCATATTGCTCTAAAAAGCTTCTAAATAGTACAGGGACCTGAAATAGGACCACTAGTTAGAACTAACCAAACCTAAGAGTTGGAAACATTTGATAAAGAATAGTCTAAATTGTGACTATTTCTTCGAATTTTCTACCAAAGATACTAGCTGAACAAGAATGCATAGTAACACATCATTAACAGAACCTTGATAAGCAACAAGCGATGACAACCTAAGCATTACAAAGGGATTATTCTCGAAAAATGACATTCTGCATTCATGCAAATATCATTCATACACATCTAGTTAGGAGCATTTGATTCATTTTGATCATGGCATCCTAATCACTTGGCATAAATAGGCCCATGAAATGGATTCTACAGGTCATGTTCCCTAGAAAATGGTTGACAAACCAGACGAATCATAAATCTTATACCCCTGAAGTTGCAGTGGGATGGATTGAAGTTATCATGGCGAATCTTATCTCCTTGAAGTTGTAGTGGAGCAGATTAAAGCCATAAACCTTATTTCCCTGAAGTTGAAGTGGAGTAGGTTTAAGTTATAAGTCTTATCTCCCTGAAGTTGCAATGGAGCAGGAAGGTTACAAATCTTATCTCCCTGAAGTTGCAGCAGAGCAGATTGAAGTTATAGATCTTATCTTCCTGAAGTTGCAGTGGAGTAAATAGGAGATAGCAAATCTTATCTCTCTGAAGTTGCAGTAGAGCAGATTAAAGTTATAAACCTTATCTCCCTGAAGCTGCAGTGGAGCGGGTTAAAAATAAACAAGTTTTATCTCCCTGAAGCTGTAGTGGAGCAGGTTGAAGTTACAAGTCTTATTTCCCTGAAGTTCCAGTGGAACAGACTGAAGATGGCAAATCTTATCTCTCTGAAGTTGTAGTGGAGTACATTGAAGCCACAAATCTCATTTCCTTAAAGTTACAGTGGAGCAGATTGAAGACAGGCTACAAATCTTATCTCTCTGAAGTTGCAGTGGAGCAGATTAAAGCCACAAACCTTATCTCACTGAAGTTGCAGCAGAACAGATTCAAGCCACAAATCTTATCTCCCTGAAGTTGCAGAGGAGTAGATTAAAGCGATGAATCCTATACCTCTTAAGTTATAGTGGGTCGAGTCAAATCAAATCACAAATCTCATCTCTCTGAAGTTACACCGGAGCAGATTGAAGTTACAAGTTTTATTTCCTGAAGTTGTAGTGGAGTGGATCAAAGTAACAATTCCTATACCCCTGAAGATGCAGTGGATTAGAAAGAGGATGCTTGAAGAAGAGAAACACCAAAGAAGTCGAGATTTGGTGAGGCCAGGCAAAATTGGCCTTTTCAAAAGTCTTTGCTCCATTTCCGTTGCACGACAATGAGCAAAGTAGTAGTAGTAATAGTAGTAGTAGTAGTAGTTCTAGCGCCGCAACCCTCCCCTGCACACGCGCCGCAGACCCAAGCATCCGAGCCTCCAGCGCCCCATCTCCGTACGCGCATTGCCACGTCCTCCTCCGTGCGATAGCCATACCTACAGAAGGAGACAAACAAAACAACAGAGAACAGTAAAGAAAACAAAAAAAGAAAAACACTTGTAATTTTTCATTTTTTTTAATTTCGATTTCGGCTTTAAAAGGCCGAAAACAAACCATTGTATGGGTTACACACACTGGATATAGAGAATACAGAGAAATACAAATCAAAAATAGAAATTCGAAGGTTTTTTTCGATTTTTATCTCTTTTAATTTTTCAAATCCCGTTCGATTGGCTTTCGATTTATTTCTTTTGTGCATGCGAAAATAAAAAAAAAAAAAGAAAGGAAAGATTACCATCGTAAGTTTCCGTCCACGTCTTCTCTGTCACAATCGGAGTTAGATATGAACGTTGATCAAAGGGCAAAGCTTTAAGGTCGGTACGTAAGAGCACATTGAACCTTTGTGTACCACTATGCGCCATTTACAGTGGCGTTCTAGTAATCGGACGGAGGGGTTTTTAGATGCGACCGAGAGCAAAACAATGGGAGCTAGGGTGTCGATTTCTAAAGAGGAGAGGAGGTCGATTTCTGATTTTTTTTCAAGCTTTATTAGCCTTTTAAAACTATGTGAAACGGCGTCATTTGAAGCCTGATTAAGTGGCCTCAAAACGACGCCGTACAAGGCCGCCCCGACCCGATCCAGTTCAGTATCTACAGGACCCGCGCATTTCTGCGGTGATGGATAATTTACGTGTAACATCCTAGATTAGAGGATTGTTGCAATTTTGTTTTATTATTTTATTATTATTGTTCGCATGCTCGAAGAAATGAAATGCATATGTTATGGCCTAGTCATAATCCCGGGTTAAGTGGGATTAGGGCCAAAAAAAAAAATTTGCTTTTAGTGCCTAAGGAGGAAAGAAGCCAAGTAAGGAGGCTTTAAATAAATTTTGGTGCGAGACATGCCACAAGGGAGTAGCTGGTAGAATGGCTTGAGGGCTAGGAAGCTTCAGGAGGAAAGGGGTTCGAGCCTGGGTGATAGCATGGGAGTGTTTTATTTTTTTTTTTTGCGTTAAAAAGGGGTTCGAGCTAGGAAGGTTTAAAGATTAAATGATGCGGTTTAAGGGCATAAAGGTCGGCCTGGCAAAGTGGCTTGGGAGCGCCACTTAAGGGCCTGAGGGCGAAGGGACTCAGGTTCGAGTCGTGTTGGAGCAAAGGGGCATTTTCATTTTTGGCGCCTAGAAGGAAGGGGCTAACTAATGAGACTTTAAAAGAAATTATGATGGGATATTGTCATGAAGTGAGCGGTGGCAGAGTGGCCGGGCGTGGGAGCCTCAGGTCCTGCAGTTCTAAACCCAGGAGCAGCGCATGGGCGTTTGGTTTTTGCCTTTGGCGTTAAGGCAAGGGAAGCTCAAGAGGGAACGCTTAAAGGAAATTGTAACTAGCTTATGTCACATAGGGACGCCACAGTAGAGTGGCTAGAGGCTTGGGATTATTCCTCCAGGTTTCGGGTTCGAAACCCGTGTGCAGCAAGGGAGGTTTTATCCTTTTCTTTTGGCCGGCGTAAATCAGTGGCTGCATGGGCACTTGGGCGCATGCAGCAATGCTAGAGGGTTGCTATCATTTTTTTTATTTTATTTGTGCTAAAAAGTATGGGTTAAAGCCTTTTTTTTTTTAATTATTGGAAGATGGAATAAGTGATGGGCATACCTATTAAACAATTTTTTTATTATTCCAATGGTGATGGGAAATTTTAATAAACAATGTTTTATTGTTTTGATGATGGGCAAAATTCTTCAAATTTTATTTTTCCTCCCCCCATTTGAATGCTTGGCCGAATGTCTTCATCTTGTTTTGGTTCTTCTTTCAAAATTTTTTTCCTTGGCCGAATGAAGCTTGGTTAGGGGAGCTTGGTCGGCCTTGAGTTGGTAAGGGAGAGCTTGTAGTTTGCTTCTTTTCTTGCCATATTGTTTTAGCCGAACTAGGGAGACTCCAAGAACTTGAGGATTCAGTTTCGGAAGGAGGTTTAGGGTGGTATTATCGTTTGGAGGGAGGCTCATTTGGGTGCCGAGCTTTGCTTCTTCTTTCTCCGTTCTTTTTCTTTGGAGTAGCCGAACATTCAACCTTCTTTTGCAAGCTAGGCCGAACCCCCCAAAAAGAGAGTGTTGTCGAGTTCGAAGGTTGGTAAGTATCTTTAGTTAGCATTCGGTTTTCTTTCTTTTCCTTTTTAGTGTACCGTATGCAAGTGTCCAAACCTTGGGAAGGTGGGCCGAATATGTTCTTAAGACATTAAGAGTTTTGCCCTCTTGTGTGTAGTAAGCGTAAAGGAACATTGAAGGAGTGGCTTCCCGGGACTTCGTTCATTTTGGTAAGGTGACATGTAGTTTTGGCCATGGGCTTTTTGTCAAAGATTTGCACTTTAAGCCGAACTAATATGTGCCATATAGGATTTCAACGATTTCGGGAATAAGTGTAGTTTCGGGATTTGGTAGAAGACCAAATCGGCACTCAAGGTAGATGTTCTTCGTGTACTACATATTTTTGGGATTACTAACATAGTAGAATGGCTATTAGATCTTAAGTGTGGGTGTTGGCCGAATGTAGGGGGAAAACTATATCGCGGGATTTTACTAGTGTAGCTCGGGATTCGCTAGTCTCGCAAGTAAACCGGTGTGTAAACTCTTACACACTTTATTAGCATAGACTGCCTACTATAGTGCTGTATAACCTCTCGTGTAGTAAATTTTTGCCTTGTGGGCATAAGCTTGGATTTCCGGTAAGTCCCCTATTACTTGATCTATGTTGTATGACGTGTACACCATCATATGCTATTAAATGCTATGCTATATATGAATGCATGATATGTGGGATCATGATACTTGTTATGTGAGCATGATGATGGTGGGACTGATGAGAGGAGGGAGATGATCTCTATGGACTGTCACCAGTGGTTTGGTACCACACGATAGGTTGGCCCCATCATTTGATATTTGTGACTTCGGTCACCAGTGGTTTGGCACCACATATTGATATTTGTGACTAAGTCCCAGTGGTTTGGCACCACCAGTGGTTTGGCACCACATATTGATATTTGTGACTTCGGTCACCAGTGGTTTGGCACCATCAGTGGTTTGGTACCACATGTTGATATTGTGACCTATGGTCATCAGTGGTTTGGCACCACACGATGGGTTGGCCCCATCACTTGATATATTGTGACTCCGGTCACCAGTGCTTTGGCACCACCAGTGGTTTGGTACCACACGGGGTAGAAAAAGGAGTACGGATGGCTAGCTTGGGTTGCATAATTGCATGTCTTACTAATATCTTGTGTATGAGTTATATTTTTGGGTTGGGGATTTATACACTGAGTCCTGGTGACTCACCCCTTCCCATGTCTTTTCGCAGGTGAGTAGATCGCGAAGATGGAGCTGGAGAGGACTCGAGGCGGCCATGCTTGTTCCTCGATTTTGAGATTTTATTTCGCATCGTTAAAGTTTACTATTTACTAAATTTTAGTTTGGTTTGTAATATGGCCGCTAATTACTATTTTGGATGTTTAAGTAGTTACTTCATTTTACCGCTATTATATTACTAATGAACCTATAAACAGTTGAATGAATCGCAAGTAAACAGGTGTGTAAACTCTTACACACTTTATTAGCATAGACTGCCTACTATAGTACTGTATAACCTCTCGTGTAGTAAATTTTTGCCTTGTAGGCATAAGCTTAGATTTCCGGTAAGTCCCCTATTACTTGATCTATGTTGTATGACGTGTACACCACCATATGCTATTAAATGCTATGCTATATATGAATGCATGATATGTGGGATCATGATACTTGTTATGTGAACATGATGATGGTGGGACTGATGAGAGGAGGGAGATGATCTCTATGGACTGTCACCAGTGGTTTGGTACCACACGATAGGTTGGCCCCATCATTTGATATTTGTGACTTCGGTCACCAGTGGTTTGGCACCACATATTGATATTTGTGACTAAGTCCCAGTGGTTTGGCACCACCAGTGGTTTGGCACCACATATTGATATTTGTGACTTCGGCCACCAGTGGTTTGGCACCACCAGTGGTTTGGTACCACATGTTGATATTGTGACCTATGGTCATCAGTGGTTTGGCACCACACGATGGGTTGGCCCCATCACTTGATATATTATTACTCCGGTCACCAGTGGTTTGGCACCACCAGTGGTTTGGTACCACACGGGGTAGAAAAAGGAGTACGGATGGCTAGCTTGGGTTGCATAATTGCATGTCTTACTAATATCTTGTGTATGAGTTGTATTTTTGGGTTGGGGATTTATACACTGAGTCTTGGTGACTCACCCCTTCCCATGTCTTTTCGCAGGTGAGTAGATCGCGGAGATGGAGCCGGTAAGGACTCGAGGCGGCCATGCTTATTCCTCGGTTTTGAGATTTTATTTCACATCGTTAAAGTTTACTATTTACTAAATTTTAGTTTGGTTTGTAATATGGCCGCTAATTACTATTTTGGATGTTTAAGTAGTTACTTTATTTTACCGCTATTATATTACTAATGAACCTATAAACAGTTGAATCAATCGGTTATAAGTAACGTTTTCAAAATTTTACTCGTACGCGTTTTCAAAGATGTTACCATCGGGTAACAAAACTTACCAAGTTAATTATAACTCTGATGTTCCTCAAAATTAGATGATCAAATGTCTTCGAAGTTTTCAACTCAACCATGTTTATAAAATTGATCCCACCTGAGTTTTAATAAACACCGCTTTAAAATCTCAAAGAAATCCTCGATTTCTACCACCAGGTTCAAATCTTTCAAAATGTTTTACTCGTCGCATGCCAAATCCAGGCCAAGGCTCGTAGGCGTGGTTTGGGGTGTTACAAATTGGTATCAGAGCCCGGTTCAAAACTCTGTTTGTAGGGGCCCAAGGCCTAAAAATGTTTTCTTGATGGGCTTTTATGAAATATTATGAAAATGGCTTTGTGTCAAACAGCATGGCACCGAGTCTCCGGCACCAATCCGCTCGGGTAAGTGTTTTTAACCTCTGTGTGAATAATTATTGGTAAAGGGGTAGAAATGTGACGTAGATAGTATGAAAGGTATGTGAACCCTAGGACTAGTTTACCCCAACAATCGCATAAGACTTAAATGGCCTAATTAAACAAACCTATGACTAAGTCGCCAAATTAGGGTGTGGTAACCCTTGTGCGCATGTCTAGGATTGGATCCGAAAGAGCTTGGTATTTAAGGGGTCCTAGTGACTCACCTCCTCTTCACAGGAATCCTACCTAGTGCGTAGCTTCGGTTCACCCTAACCATGAGGACTTGTTCATAGGCTAAACCCAATTACTAAAACCCGAAAGGGAACTAGCCGTATTTTTAGAAAAAAAAAACTCTAGTTTTAAAACTTTTGGAAAATTTCCCTTGAACTTGTGAGAACTGCTTTTCAAAAATTTTTGGAAAAATTTTGATTTATGGAAATTTCAAAAATTTCCCCTAGTGGTAAAATTACAAAAATGCCCCTGGTTTCTAAATTTCAAAGCTACCTCCAAAATTCAACAAAATTTTTCTTATTTTACAAACATACCCAAAACCTTAATTTGCAAATATCAAAAATGTCATGATTTTGGAAACTTACCGAATTACCCCTAACTTACAAAATTACCAAAATGACCCTGAATTTCACAATTTTTGCAACACTGCCAATTTGGAAAACAAATTCTCCAAAAAGAACCCCCAAGATTTACAAATTTACCTTGGTTTATTACCAAAATACCCTTGTAGGGCAAATGACGAAAATACCCCGGGGATAGGAATTGGACAAAAAGGTGAAGGAATAAGTGAATGTGTATTTTCGAATTAGGATAGAAGACTTGAAACTTGTTTGATCGAAAGAACAACTTTTAAACTCCGTTCATAAAATTTCTTCGCTAATAATCAGTGGAACAATGACTAACTCATAAAACTTTTTAAATCAGATCACGCGCTAAGAAATGAGTTCTAGAGGTTGCGGCCGTCGGGGACGGGGTAGAGGCCGGATGGCTATGTTAGAACCCGTTAGGTCGGGCCAGGGATCTGATAATGAGATACCACCTCCACCACCACCCCCAACTTTTGGTGTTGGACAGCAAGATCAGCCGGGAGGCGAGACGATGATCGCGAGCTATCTTTGCGAGTCCTGAGAGATGATGGCCGAGGCCTAGAGGTAGAGTCTGAGATCTCAAATCTATTCCAGAGCGACTCCCAGCGAATGGGGCGGAGATATTTCGAGGTATCAGGTGTAGCCCCCAGTACAGCGGAATATTGGCTAGAATCGACTGAGAGGATCATGGATGACTTGGATTTTACAGCTGAGGAAAAACTGAAGGGTATAATCTCTCTATTCGAGATGAGTCATACCAGTGGTGGCTCACCGTAAGGGACGGAGCAATGGCGGAGAATCTCACATGGGAATTCTTTAGGGCAGCCTACCAAAGAAAATATATAGGAGCTAGCTACGTGGATGCGCAACGGAAGGCTTTCTTAAACTTGGTTCAGGGTAATAAGACGGTGGCAGAGTATGAGGCGGAATTTCTCCGATTGAGTAGGTATACTCGTGGTATCGTGAGTACCGAGTATGAACGCTGTGTCAGATTCGAGGATGGGCTGCGGGATGAGCTGAGGATGATGATAGCTCCGCAACAAGAACGGGAGTTCGCGGTTCTGGTAGAGAAGGCTAAAGTTGCTGAAGGGGTAAGACAGTCTTTTAGACGGAATCAAGATAGGAGCTGGAACAAGAGGAACTCCGGATCTTCAAGATTTTCTGGGAGTCAGCAGAAGAGGACAAGGTATAGTGGGTCAGATCAAGCTGCTAGGCCTACTGCTGCTACCAATACTCAATGGCCGCCACAGTGTGCTCGGTGTGGAAAGTCTCATGCGGGGGAGTGTTGGAAAGGTAATCGGGGATGCTTCGAATGTGGATCTATGACACATCGAGTTAGGATCGTCCGGAAAGGTAGCTAGGCTAAGGTCTGAGGGTCAGGAACGTCCACTGAATAGAAGGGATAATCAGCAGCCGCGCCAGAGAGGTCGTGGTGCGTGAAAGGAGGAAATGGTGCTTTGCAGAGGTCGTGGGACATCGAGTGGAGGTATCGGTGGGTAATGCGAGGCTAGGCAACCCGGTTTGGTCTATCTTTGCGCGAGGCGCCAAGAGGAGAGCGACGCACCTGGACGTCATAACCGGTATGTTTTTATTATCTTTGGAGTACCCTATAGCACCTTGATTGATGTTGGTTCGACTCACTCATACATTGCTAGTAGCGTTGTGGAAACTCTGAACTTAGACTTTGAGCTTACTTCTAAGAAGATGACCGTGTTAAGCACTCTGGGTCACTCTGTAGAAGTAAATAAACTTTATAGGGACGTACCCCTAGAACTCCAAGGGGTCGTGTTCTTGGCTGACTTGATGGAACTGCCATTTAGGGAGTTCGATCTGATTCTCGGGATGGATTGGCTAGTAAAGTATCAAGCTAGCCTGGATTGCGCAGCTAAGCGCGTGGTGTTAAAGACCGTGAATGGAGATGAGGTGGTGATGATAGGTAAGAGGAGAAATTACCTATCTAATCTGGTTTCTGCTTTGAAGGCAGAAAAGATGGTTAGGAAGGGTTGTGAAGCTTAGGTAGTACATGTTTGTGCTTTGGAAGCTAAGGATACAGCTATTGGGGATGTGCGGACTGTAAGGGAGTATGTTGATGTGTTTCCAGAAGAACTCCCGGGTTTACCCCTTGATCGTGAGGTTGAGTTTGTTATAGACTTGTTACCTGGAACCGCGCCAGTATCAATAGCTCTGTATCGGATGGCACCGAAGGAATTAGTGGAGTTGAAGGCTCAGATCCAGGAGTTGTTGGATAGAGGGTTCATCCGACCGAGTGTATCGCCTTGGGGAGCTCCAGTACTTTTTGTCAAAAAGAAGGATGGAACAATGAGGATGTGCATAGACTATCGACAGCTGAACAAGCTGACGATAAAGAACCGGTATCCCTTACCCAGGATTGATGATTTGTTCGATCAACTCAAGGGTGCATTGGTTTTCTCTAAGATCGACCTTAGGTAGGGGTATCATCAGCTGAAGGTGAAGGAAGCTGATATCCATAAGACGGCATTTCGTACTCGATATGGGCACTACGAGTTTCTGGTAATGCCTTTTGGCTTGACGAATGCACCAGCTGCGTTTATGGATTTGATGAACCGGGTTTTCTAACCCTATCTGGATCGGTTCGTCGTAGTGTTTATAGACGACATTTTGGTGTACTCGAAGTCTGAAGAGGAGCATGACGCACACCTCCATATGGTTCTGCAAGTGCTAAGGGAGAAAGCGATTATACGCCAAATTCAAAGAAGTGCGAGTTACGCTTAAGGAGGTAACTTTCCTAGGGCATGTTGTTTCGGCTGAAGGGATCAAGGTAGATCCTAGTAAGATTGAGGCAGTGTTGGAGTGGAAACCACCAAAGTCGGTTACGGAAATCCGAAGTTTTCTGGGGTTGGCTGGATATTACAGAAGATTCGTGGAAAATTTCTCCTTAATCGCAGCCCCGTTGACCAAGTTGCTGAGAAAAGGAGTTCCGTTTGTGTGGTTTGAGAAGCAGCAAGAGAGCTTCGACAAACTAAAGAAGTTTTTAATAGAAGCACCAGTCTTGATTCAGCCTGAGTCAGGGAAGGAGTTCACTGTGTATTGTGATGCATCGCATACTGGTTTAGGGTGTGTGTTGATGCAAGAGGGAAAGGTGGTCGCCTTATGCGCTCACGGCGAGCTGAGGCCTCACGAAGGTAACTATCCGACGCATGATTTGGAGTTGGCTGCTGTGGTTTTTGCCTTGAAGATTTGGAGGTACTATCTGTATGGGGAGAAGTCGGTGGTGTACTCGGATCACAAGAGCCTGAAGTACCTCTTGACCCAAAAAGACTTAAATCTGAGGCAGCGGAGGTGGATTGAGTTGCTGAAGGACTACGATTGCTCTATTGAGTACCATCCGGGCAAAGCTAATGTGGTCGCTGATGCTTTGAGTCGTAAAGTGGTGGCAGATTTGCGAGCAATGTTTGCTCACCTAAGTCTTTATGAGGATGGTAGTCTTCTGGCAAAATTACGGGTAAAACCATCTTGGATCGATGAGGTTAAGGAGAGGCAGTTGACCGACGAAGTTTTAAGTACTCGGAGGTTGCAAGTACAGAGTGGTGAGGCCGAAGGTTTCAGCTTGGGTAGTGATGGAGTGTTGTATTTTCAGGGGAGAGTATGTATGCCTAAGGATGATGATTTGAGGCAGTGAATCCTTAAAGAAGCACATAGCAGCCTGTACGCTATGCATCCTGGAGGCAGTAAGATGTACTGGGATTTAAGGGAGCAGTTTTGGTAGCCGGGTCTAAAGCGGGAAGTAACCGAGTTAGTGGGCAAGTGTCTGACATGCCAGCAAGTTAAGGCTGAGCATCAGTTGCCATCAGGGCTGTTACAGCCGGTAAAGATCCCACAATGGAAGTGGGAGGGAATTACGATGGATTTCGTAAGTGGGCTTCCCCTTACGCCCAGTAAGAAAGATTCAATATGGGTAATTGTTGATCGGGTAACTAAATCGGCCCATTTTATACCGGTAAGGGCTGACTACTCGCTTCAAAGGTTAGCCAAGCTGTATATAGCTGAGATAGTGCGGTTGCATAGTGTACCTGTGTCCATTATCTCAGATAGAGATCCCCGGTTCACGTCGAGGTTCTGGAAGGCCTTACATCAGGCGTTGGGTACAAAGTTGAATTTTAGCACGGCCTTTCATCCGCAGTCTGATGGACAATCTGAGAGAGTAATCCAGGTTTTGGAAGATATGTTAAGAGGCTGTGTTTTGGACTTCCGTGGTAGTTGGGAGGAGTACCTACCTTTGGCAGAATTCGCTTATAACAATAGTTATCAAGCGAGTATTCAGATGGCACCGTATGAGGCGCTATATGGCCGGAAATACCGTACTCCTACCTGTTGGACAGAACTGTGTGAGCGTCAGATATTGGGGCCAGAGTTGGTGGCAGAGACAGAGGATAAGGTTAGAGTAATTCGGGCTCATCTGAAGGAGACATCGGACAGGCAGAAATCCTACGCTGATCTTAAGCGCCGGGATGTGGAGTATGCAGTGGGTGATAAGGTCTTCTTGAAGGTATCACCTTGGAAGAAGGTGCCGAGGTTTGGCCGGAAGGGTAAGCTAAGCCCTAGGTTCATCGGGCCGTACACAGTGTTGAAACGTGTGGGACCAGTAGCGTACCAGCTTGAGTTGCCGGCAGAATTAAGACAGATTCATGACGTCTTCTATGTGTCAATGCTTAGGCGCTGTCGATCAGATCCATCACACATCGTACCGATTGAGGATATTGAGGTGAACACGGACTTATCTTTTGAGGAGGAGCCGGTATAGATTTTGGATCGAGATGTCAAAGTTCTGAGAAGGAAGTCGGTACCGTTGGTAAAAGTGTTATGGCGAAACCATGATATGGAAGAGGCCACGTGGAAACCCGAGGATGTGATGCGACAGCAATACCCCCAACTCTTCTGATCCAGGTAATTTCTGGGACGAAATTTTTTTAAGGGGGGTAGAACTGTAACATCCTAGATTAGGGGATTGTTGCAATTTTGTTTTATTATTTTATTATTATTGTTCGCATGCTCGAAGAAATGAAATGCATATGTTATGGCCTAGTCATAATCCCGGGTTAAGTGGGATTAGGGCAAAAAAAAATTTTGCTTTTAGTGCCTAAGGAGGAAAGAAGCCAAGTAAGGAGGCTTTAAATAAATTTTGGTGCGAGACATGCCACAAGGGAGTAGTTGGTAGAATGGCTTGAGGGCTAGGAAGCTTCAGGAGGAAAGGGGTTCGAGCCTGGGTGATAGCATGGGAGTGTTTTAATTTTTTTTTTTTTTGCGTTAAAAAGGGGTTCGAGCTAGGAAGGTTTAAAGATTAAATGATACGGTTTAAAGGCATAAAGGTCGGCCTGGCAAAGTGGCTTGGGAGCGCCACTTAAGGGCCTGAGAGCGAAGGGACTCAGGTTCGAGTCGCGCTGGAGCAAAGGGGCATTTTCATTTTTGGCGCCTAGAAGGAAGGGGCTAACTAATGAGACTTTAAAAGAAATTATGATGGGATATTGTCATGAAGTAAGCAGGTGGCCGAGTGGCTGGAGGCGTGGGGAGCCTCCAGCAGGTCTGGGGTTCGAAACCCAGGAGCAGCGCATGGGCGTTTTGTTTTTGCCTTTGGCGTTAAGGCAAGGGAAGCTCAAGAGGGAACGCTTAAAGGAAATTGTGACTAGCTTATGTCACATAGGGACGCCACAGCAGAGTGGCTAGAGGCTTGGGATTATTCCTCCAGGTCTCGGGTTCGAAACCCGTGTGCAGCAAGGGAGGTTTTATCCTTTTCTTTTGGCCGGCGTAAATCAGTGGCTGCATGGGCACTTGGGCGCATGCAGCAATGCTAGAGGGTTGCTATCATTTTTTTTATTTTATTTGTGCTAAAAAGTATGGGTTAAAGCCGTTATTTTTTTTTAATTATTGGAAGATAGAATAAGTGATGGGCATACCTATTAAATAATTTTTTTATTATTCCAATGGTGATGGGAAATTTTAATAAACAATGTTTTATTGTTTTGATGATGGGCAAAATTCTTCAAATTTTATTTTTCCTCCCCCCATTTGAATGCTTGGCCGAATGTCTTCATCTTGTTTTGGTTCTTCTTTCAAAATTTTTTTCCTTGGCCGAATGAAGCTTGGTTAGGGAAGCTTGGTCGGCCTTGAGTTGGTAAGGGAGAGCTTGTAGTTTGCTTCTTTTCTTGCCATATTGTTTTAGCCGAACTAGGGAGACTCCAAGAACTTGAGGATTCGGTTTCGGAAGGAGGTTTAGGGTGGTATTATCGTTTGGAGGGAGGCTCATTTGGGTGCCGAGATTTGCTTCTTCTTTCTCCCTTCTTTTTCGTTGGAGTAGCCGAACATTCAACCTTCTTTTGCAAGCTAGGCCGAACCCCCCAAAAAGAAAGTGTTGTCGAGTTCGAAGGTTGGTAAGTATCTTTAGTTAGCATTCGGTTTTTCTTTCTTTTCCTTTTTAGTGTGCCGTATGCAAGTGTCCAAACCTTGGGAAGGTGGGCCGAATATGTTCTTAAGAAATTAAGAGTTTTGCCCTCTTGTGTGTAGTAAGCGTAAAGGAACATTGAAGGAGTGGCTTCCCAGGACTTCGTTCGTTTTGGTAAGGTGACATGTAGTTTCGGCCAAGGGCCTTTTGTCAAAGATTTGCACTTTAAGCCGAACTAATATGTGCCATATAGGGATTTCAACGATTTCGGGAATAAGTGTAGTTTCGAGATTTGGTAGAAGACCAAATCGGCACTCAAGGTAGATGTTCTTCGTGTACTACATATTTTTGGGATTACTAACATAGTAGAATGGCTATTAGATCTTAAGTGTGGGTGTTGGCCGAATGTAGGGGGAAAACTATATCGCGGGATTTTGCTAGTGTAGCTCGAGATTCGCTAGTCTCGCAAGTAAACAGGTGTGTAAACTCTTACACACTTTATTAGCATAGACTTCCTATTATAGTGCTGTATAACCTCTCGTGTAGTAAATTTTTGCCTTGTGGGCATAAGCTTGGATTTCGGGTAAGTCCCCTATTACTTGATCTATGTTGTATGACATGTACGCCATCATATGCTATTAAATGCTATGCTATATATGAATGCATGATATATGGGATCATGATACTTGTTATGTGAGCATGATGATGGTGGGACTGATGAGAGGAGGAGATGATCTCTATGGATCACACCAAAGTGGTTTGGTACCACACGATGGGTTGGCCCCATCATTTGATATTTGTGACTTCTGGTCACCAAAGTGGTTTGGCACCACATATTGATATTTGTGACTAAGTCCCGGTGGTTTACACCACCAAAGTGGTTTGGCACCACATATTGATATTTGTGACTTCGGGCCACCATGGTTTGGCACCACCAAAGTGGTTTGGTACCACATGTTGATATTGTGACCTATGGTCATCGGTGGTTTGGCACCACACGATGGGTTGGCCCCATCACTTGATATATTGTGACTCCGGTCACCGTGGTTTAACACACGCGATGGTTTGGTACCACACTGGTAGAAAAAGGAGTACGGATGGCTAGCTTGGGTTGCATAATTGCATGTCTTACTAATATCTTGTGTATGAGTTGTATTTTGGGTTGGGGATTTATACACTGAGTCTTGGTGACTCACCCTTCCCATGTCTTTTTCGCAGTGAGTAGATCGCGGATATGGAGCCTGAGAGGACTCGAGGCGGCCATGCTTGTTCCTCGCTTTTGAAATTTTATTTCGCATCGTTAAAGTTTACTATTTACTAAATTTTAGTTCGGTTTGTAATATGGCCGCTAATTACTATTTTGGATGTTTAAGTAGTTGCTTTACTTTACCGCTATTATATTACTAATGAACCTATAAACTGTTGAATCAATCGGTTATAAGTAACGTTTACAAAATTTTACTCGTACGCGTTTTCAAAGATGTTACCATCGAGTAACAAAACTTACCAAGTTAATTATAACTCTGATGTTCCTCAAAATTAGATGATCAAATGTCTTCGAAGTTTTCAACTCAACCATGTTTATAAAATCGATCCCACCTGAGTTTTAATAAACACCGTTTTAAAATCTCAGCAAATCCCCCGATTTCTACCACCAGTTCAAATCTTTCAAAATGTTTTACTCCGTGGCATGCCAAATCCGGTCAAGGCTCGTGGGCCGGGTTTGGGGTGTTACATTACGCGTTCAGTCGTTTTTCTTGGCGCCACGTTTTAATTAGATCCTTTGTACATTTCTTTTGTTTTTTTTTAAATCGACCTCTATAATCTGTGCATTATTCCAATTTGATCCGTGCCTAAACGATGTGTATAAGGATCTGGAAATATTGCATTTTTAATCCTCGTTCGTTTATGCGTATTTTATTTAAGTCCCTGATTCTGTTTTTATAATTTTATTTGTTTAAAAATTATTCCTTTGATTTTGTTTTTATTTCAATTGGGTCCTTTTTTATTTTATTTTTCATATTCCTTAATTTATTCATTTTTAAATAAAAACCGTTTGAACATAATACTTTAAAATATTTTATTAAATTTACTTTGTTTTAATATGTTATTTTTATATTTCCATTTGTGTATATATTTTATTAGTTTTATTGTAATTTATTTTCAAATTCTCTTTTATATTACTCTATTTTAAAAATTCATATAATATTTAATTTAAATACTCCTATCAAATTATATTAAATTATTTAAATTATATATTCTTTTTATATGCATATATAATTTGTATATACATATTATGGTATGGAGTTCATATTATTTTCATATACGTATTTTCTTTTTAATCTATTTATATGTATAAGTATATTTTAAATTTATTTATTCATATAATTTATTTTCTTTTAAGTTCATATTTCGTTATATATTTTTGTTTATTTCGAAAACATTTATATATATATTATTATTTTCATATATAAATTATTCATATTAGGTTTTTATTTCATATATTATTTATGTAGATTAATATGTTATTTTGTATATTATTTACTTTGATTTTCTTTGTATATAATATATTTATTTTAAAATTCATTTATATTATTATTTCATGTATTAGTTATTTTCATCTTGTTTTTTTTATCTATTTCAGACTCTATCATATGTTGCTTATTTGTAAATTTCCATTTATTTAATAGTGTTGGTATTTTCAAAATAGGAGTTGTGAGATTATTATTTTTGTATAATTCGGATTGTATGTTCATGTTATTATTTTTGTTATCCATTTGTACGAAGTTGTATTCACATATTATTATTCCATGCTCGATAATATATTTTTGTTTTTCATTATCGAATAGTGATTGAATAAATGCATTATGAGTCGATTTTAAAATCGCCTATTTGAAAAGTTCTCAAAGCAAGGCAATATGCCGTGTTTGGAAATTCGAGAAATCGTGCCCTAACATGCTGGGTTGCAGTTTTCCGTTTGACCAAATAGTCAAGTATCCTTTTTAATTTTTGTCCATGTTTTCAAAAACAAGGCAATATTTCGTGTTTGGAAATCCGAGAGATCGTGCCCAAACGTACTGGGTTTCGGTTTTTCGTTTGACCAAATAACCGAATATCCTTTTAAGATTTCATTCGTGTTTTCTCAGCTCAAAACAAGGCAATATTTAGTGATTGAAAATTTGAGAAATCATGCCCTAACGTGCTGGGTTTCAATTTTCCATTTTGACCAAATAACTAAGTATCCTTTCGTAATCTTGTTCGCGTTTTCCTTTTGAAAGACAAGGCAATATTTCGTGTTTGGAAATTCGAGAAATCGTACCCTAACGTGCTGGGTTTCGGTTTTTCGTTTGTCCAAATAACCAAATACCCTTTCAAAATTTCAATGCATGAGTTTTGAGAATTTTGGGATAATCTTGAATTCGAGGACTTAAAGTGTTGTATCCTAACGTGCTGGATGTGATATTTTATTCCTTCAGAACAAGGGAAACTTAATATTCAAACTCGAGTATCTTCAAATGGGTCAAAGAAGGTCATAATTTAAAAATCTTTTTAAATTTTCAACATAAGGACATTAGTTAATCAATTTGGTACCAATTTTGGGCGCATTTAGGTGCTAATCATTCCTCGTGCGTAGAATCGACTACCGAACCCGCTTTTTCTTAAAATTCGTAGACCAAACTTAATTTCTTTTAAAAATAAAACAAAATGTTTTACAGGTGACCCGATCACACCTAAACAAAAAGAATTGGTGGCGACTCTATCTGACATTTTAAAGTCGATCCCCGTTTTTCAAACTCAAAAAATGGTTTCGACAATTATTATTATTATTATGTTTAAATAATTATTAGTTTTTTGCACAATGCATAAAAAAGGAAAATTTTTAAACCAAGACAAGTGTTCATTATTTCAAATTTAGAAAAATCATGTTCTAACTTACGGAATATGGTTTTTTTCTAAAATCGAAATAATCGAGTATATTTAAAAAAATAAAATTTTGGTATTTATTCTCGTTTCGAGTATTCAAGACATTGTGTCCTAACTTACGGGACGTGATCCTTTTTCTCCATTAACTTGAAATAAACTATTTTTTCATAAAAAAAATAAATTTAATTAAGTAATGTTTTAATAAACGATCGTATTTTTAAAATCTCTTCAAATTTTCAATTTTCGACATTAAGACATTAATTAATCAATTAGGTACCAATTTTGAGCGTTATAAGAGTGCTAACCCTTCCTCGTGCGTAACTGACTCTCGAACCCGTTTGCCTAGATTTTGTAGACCGAAAATCATTGTTTTAGTAAATCAAATCATTTATTAAAACGATCAAATTACGAGGTGATCTAATCTCACCTCATAAAAAAAGATTGGTGGTGATTCCCTTTTTTTTTTTTTTCAAACAAAAAGTCGACTTTTTCAAAAAAAAAAGTTTCGACACAAAGCAAGAAACAGAATGCAGCAAATTGGGTTGAACAAAGTGTTGATTTGTCGATACTATGCAAATGATAGCTTTGTTATATATAGGCTCAAAATACGACTGTTAATATAATTCTTGTAATTGTATTTTCTAAGGAAAAAAAAATCCTTGCAATTCTACAAATATTAGGGCTTAAATTCGACAAAGATTTTAAAAATTCGAGTCAGTTGGACTTGAGCTATTATTTAATAACAAAAAAATATTTAAGTTTAATTATAAAATAATAATGAATGAAGGAGAAATAATATAAAAATAATGTATTTTAGAAAAAAATAATTTATTTATTTTAATTATTATCATATTAAAAAGAGAGCGGTAAAACTTGAACCTGTATTATCTAAGTGCCACATAACACTGTTCCAAGTAAAATTTGATATAACAATTATTGATAAACTAATGAAAATATAAATTATTATGTAAATTAAATTTTGGTTGCATAGGTAAGATTGAATTTTTAGAATGTTATGGACCAAGTTCAAAACCTTAAAAAATATTTTTATTTTATTTTAAAAATAAATTAACTTACTTATATAACTCTTTTGATATATGATTTGTTTTAGTTTAGTAACTTTGAGTATAATTTACTTTTTAAAAATTTCATCATTTAATACTTTGTTTAATTAAATTAATATTTGATTGATTTGAGACAAATAACTCAGTGAATTACTTAATTACTGATGTAAATAATATTTATATAAAATAATTCCTAATATTCTACTAGTTATAAAAAATATTATTGGCTTAGTTGAAAAAAGACTTCAAGTTGAACTCATCAACAAATCTAAATGATTAATTATCATCTCATTGAAAATTTTCTCTTAGAAAACAGAATAAAAATAATATTTTTATTTACTAAAAGAAGGATATACGACAATTTATCAACTTTGTTCATGATATATATATATATATATATATATAAATGGTTACATATATGAAACAACAATTGCATTATTAATCGCCAAAGTAAAATCTAGTTGTCTTAATCTTGACGCCCTCTAAACTATAAATAAGAATAGCATTTCTTACAGATTTCACCAATAACAATAAAGTCAAACATTAGAAAAAAAAAAAAAAAAAGATGAAAAGGGTGGCATATACATGGATGCTACTCTCCATGTGCCTTTTGGGGCATCTCATAATATATGGAGAAGCTAATGAGGCAGAAGTCCTTGATAACTTTCTCAAGTCCAGATTGTCAAAGAAACCATCTCCGGTGGTGCATTCTTGGGCATGGTTGAATGAGAAAACTGGGAATTATCCTAATTATATTCAGCCTCAAGATGGATCCATGGAGACTGATAAAATCGGTGCATTGCCTGGTCAACCTAATGGTGTTGATTTCAACCATTATTCAGGATATGTGACTGTTGATTCTAAGGCTGGTAGAGCACTTTTCTACTATTTTGTCGAGTCCCCCGACAACTCTTCCACAAATCCATTGGTTTTATGGCTCAATGGAGGTATGGTTATTGTCAATCATCATTCGTTACGAGTCATTGTGTATACTCTAATCATTCTTCATATTTGCATTTTACTTTTTAATGTTTCAATCACATGAAAATTCTTTAATTTTTCATCAGGTTTACATTAAATCCACACAAAGAAAGAGCTAACACTGCTTAATTTGGATAGGCTTGGATTTTTTATTTCGATATATTAATTAAAAATTGTTTTACTTTAAATTTAATTATAAGAATTTGTTTGATACAATGCCTAGACCTAAATGCGCTTCAACGTGTTCGAACCCATGTTTTCCTACTGCCAACAATGTCGATATCAACCAAATTAAGACTCAATCAGCTAATTATAAGAATTTATCAATATTAGTATTTTTTTTTAAAAATTACTTATAACATGATAATGGATTCAAGCCGACAAACTGAATTAAATTGGACCAAAAACAAGTCTGGACAATTCAAACTACATCCTAGCACGAACCAATTCATGGAAAAATTTATTTTACAAGTGAAGAGATAATATTTTTTTTTTTATAAAGGAGAGTAAGAGGGCATTTTTACCTAACATACACTTTGAGAGTATGGTCCTAACTTTAACAATTTCTATTAAGTTAATTAATCCTCATCTTTGGTTTAATCCGACAATTTCAGGACCAAGATGCTCTTCATTAATCGGAGCAATGACGGAATTAGGCCCTTTCAGAGTAAATAACGATGGCGAAACACTTTTTCGTAACAATTTTGCACGGAACAATGGTCTTACTTCTTCCTTTAAGATGGTCTATATTTACATTGTTACTACTAGAAATTAATTATATTTTGATTGAACTTTGACAGTTCCGAACATTATCTTCTTAGAATCACCAGCTGGAGTAGGCTTTTCATATTCGAATACCTCCTCTTATTATCAACATACAGGTGATAAGAGCACTGCAAAAGATGCGTATGCCTTTCTTGTCAACCGTCTTGAGAGGTTCCCTCAGTATAAAACCCAAGATTTCTACATTACCGGAGAGAGTTATGCTGGCCACTATGTGCCTTAACTTGCTTATACCATTTTTCTCAACAACAAGAATGCAAATCAAACCCTAATTAATCTTAAAGGCATAGCAGTATGTTCAAATACGAAATTAACATTATTACTCGAACTTTTCGTTTTGAATTGTATTGAATATATGTATTTGAATATATTAAGCATACCCATACGAAATAAGTATTAGATAACTATACAAATCTAATGATTTTGACCTAACTTGGTGGTAAATTTTTAGGTTGGGAATGGTTGGATTGATGACCGTACAAATGCTTTGGGCCGATTTGATTTTTTATGGACACATTCGGGTAACCACTAGGGTTTGATATGGTTCTACGAAGGGTAAGCTCTTAGGGCTCATTATATGCGGTTCGGTTCTAAAGTAAAGGTACCTGAACCGGCAGATTCCTCAATCCTCACCCATTATAGGATCATGTGAACCGAGTTCAGTTTAGGGGAATACATTTCCCTATGGCTATACGGAGATAAAAATTTCACGAAGACATAGGTACGGATGTATCTCGAAAGCGATCCGCTATCCTATACGGAGGTGAAGACCTCACGAAGGAATAGCTTCTCACTCCACTTAAAAGGGTAAAATCGACCGGTTATGAGATGCAATATGTGGAGATAAATTAAAAGACTCGAACCAATAAAGCAAACATATAAAAATGATGCAGACCAATGAAGTGCAATGAAAGGATCGTAAATTTAAACCAAATTATCAATTTTCGACAAAAAAGACAAAAAATAATCAACTCGTGGCTTGACTCTCTTATTTTGTCTCCAGTGGAGTCGCTAAGCTGTCGAAACCATTGTTTTTGAAAGGTCAACTTTTGTTTTAAAAACGAAAAAAATGGGAGTTGCCACAAATCCTTTTTTTTTATGAGGTGTGATCGGGTCACCTTGTAATTTAATCGTTTTAATAAACGGTTTAATTTACTAAAATAAAGATTTTTGGTCTACGAAATTCAGGAAAACGGGTACGGGAGTCGGTTACGCACGAGGAAGGATTAGCACCCTCGTGACGCCCAAAATTGGTATTAATTAAAGTCTCGATGTCGAAAATTGAATATTTGAAAAAATCGTTTAAAATATGATCCCTCTTTGTATTAATGTTAATATTAAAAATAAATTGAGAAGTATGTTAAAGACCATCTCATCTTGAGATAACAAAATGTCACATCCCATAAGTTAGGACACAACACCTTGAATTCTCGAGAATGAGCTTGTCCCTTTTTTATTTAAAATCTCATGTATTTAATTTTAAAAGGATGTTTGGTTATTTAAGTTCAACAAGAAAATCGAAACCCCGTAAGTTAGGATGTGATTTCTCGAATTCTCCAAATATGAAACATTACCTTATTTTGAAAATGATATATGTCGAATTCCCCGTAAGTTCAGCAAGAATTAACGTAATATTAAAAATGATATATAAATCAAATTTTACATTAATAAACGGCAACAATATAAATATACTAATAAGCAACTCATAATACGTGTCATTTTAATACCAATATTAACAAAGAAAAATAAAATAATTAATAAAAATAAATAATGACAGTGATAACGATAATAATACTAATGATAAAATATGCACATGAAATGACAGTATCAAATTTCAAATATAATAAAGACAAAAATAAATAAAATAAAGACGTAAATAAATATAAGGAAAATAGTTTGTAAAAATATTGAAAGTAAAGAATCAAAGTAAAATATAAATGAAATTAAAGGTAAAATTTATAATAAAATATATAAATAATAATAATAATAATAATAATAATAATAATAATAACACTATATGTACAAGTAAAAACATAAATAATCTAAAGTATAAAAAAATGAGTAAATAAATAGTGAAATAATAACAGCGATAATGAAGGCCAAAACAACAATAACAACAACAACAACAACAATAATAATAATAATAATAATAAACAAAAATGCATGATAAAAGGAAATAAATTAATTTTAAATACTAAAAAAATAAAGAGCAATAAATAAATAGATAAATAATGAATAATAAAATATATAAATAAATAAAGCTATAAATGGTTGAAATTAAATAAATGAAGACCAAATTGGAATTATAATGAAATTAAAGGCCTAAATCGTAATAAGATAAATGTCTAAAGGATTAAATTTAAATTTAAACAGAATTTTGGGCAAAAATCGGTAATGAAAATAAGGTAAAGAACCAATTTGTAACGCGCGAATAACAGGGAGGGACCAATTGGGAAATTATTCCTTGTTCCCAAAACGATGTCGTTCTCTGGGGGGCTAAAATGAAATAAAAATAAAATTATAGGGTAAAATTTAAAAATGAAACAAATTGGATTGCAAATTAATAAAAAAGCGAAAGGGCTAAAAGTGCAATTAGACCCTGCCGCAAAAACACTCGGACCCTGAGGTTGGAGCAGGTCGGGTCTCGGGTCGGCCTCCCTAAACGACGCCGTTTTGGCATTAAAGGGCCTAAGTGAAACGGCGCCGTTTCATAACTGCTATTTAAAGCTGAAATTTTTTAAAATTTTCATTTCTTCCTGCCTAGGGTTCCGGCAAGCCTCCGCCGTAGCCTTACCGTAGACGGTGGTTGAAGGTGCAAAATATCGAGCTTTTTTAGCCCTTTTCAATCCCCTTTTCCTTTTTAACATAAAAAACCTTTAAAATTGACTTTGATTTTGAAATAAAAAGGAAATAATACGGGAAATACATTAACCCCCGTTGCCGTTTGAACCCTCATCAGAACCCATATGGGTTCTTGGGTGTTCGAACGCCGGCAACGTTTGACGGAGGGGAAGACGAATCAACAAGTAAGATTTAACTATTTATTTATTTATTTCGAAGAAAAATAAAAAAAAGGCACATTTGATAGTTTCTGTTTCAAACTTCCTTTTTTGTGTATTCAAGATATTTTTTTTTTTTTTTGTATTTGATGTGGTCTGTAAAATACATTGACGATATTCGGGGCTTTTTATAGCCGATTACATAGCCTATTCTACTGTTTACATTTTGTTTCTACCACTGTTCCTTTTTTTGCTTGTTGCAGGTGTCGAAACCATTTTTAACATCGATTTAAAAAAACGGGGACCGACTTTAAAAACGAAATGGGAGTCGCCACCAATCCCTTTTTGCTTAGGTGTGATTGGATCACCTTGTAAAACGTTTTATTTTAAAACATTTGATTTTAGTCTACGAAAAAATAAGAAAACGAGTTCGGGAGTCGGTTATATACGAGGAAGGGTTAGCACACTCGTAACGCCCAAAAATTGGTACCTAACCGATAAAATCATGTCCCAATGTTTGAGATTTAAAAAATTTAAAAAAATGATCCTTTTATAAACCAAGACTACCTATATCAAAGAAATAAGAATACTACACCCAATAAGTTAAGATACTGTATCTCATAACTTCGAAGCTAGATACATCTTTTTAGAAAATTCTTACCTCGAGATACACAACATCACACCCAATAAGTTAGGATACAACATTTTGAATTCCCAAGAATAAGGTTTTTTATTTGATTTAAAACTTTGAGATTTCTTTGTTCTGAAAGAATATAAACATCACATCCAGCACGATTGGACACGATATTTTTAAAACCTCGTAACTAAGATCATCTCATAAAAACTTTGAGCAATTTTGACTTAAAATTTGAGAGTTCTTCGATCCGAAAGAATATAAACATCACATCCAGCACGATTAGACATGATATTTTTAAACCTCTCATAACTAAGATCATCTCATGATTTATAAAACTTGTTAAAAGGATATTTAGTTATTTAGCCAAACGGAAAATTGCGACCCAACACGATTGGGCACCATTTCCCGAATTTTTAAATACCAAAACATTGCATTCTTTTAAAAAACCTTTAAATAAAATATTAATTTAAAAAAATTGTATTTATAAAATAATAAATAACTATACAATGCAATTATAAATGAAAGAATATGGCAAATAAAATATATACATAAAACCATAAATATCAAAATAGAAATTACTAAATAAATATGAAAATCTTCATGTAAGATTAATAAAAAATAAATAAATAAATAAATTATATACGTATAATATAAATAATGTAAAAAATGATTTTAAATAAAGATATATAAAATTAATACATATATAATATAAATAACGTAAATAGAATATAATATACAATATAAATAAATTTTAGTTAAAAATAATATATGATATAATATTATAGAAAAAATAATTATATATGCAATAATAAAAATAATTAGCAAATAATATATATAATAATTTTAAACAAAAACATATATACATAACATATTAATAAAAATATATGTGTAATAATAAAAATAGAATAAGTTATATATTATAATAGATATTATACAAAACAAAATTACATAACATAATATAATACTTAGAAATATATATAATTATTAAATCAAGTAAAAATAATATATAAAATATTAATTAAATAGTACATATAAAATATATATAAATTTTTTATCATTAATAAATATAAGAAAATAATATAGAATATTTTAATGTGATAAAACTATTAATTGTAATATAAAATAATAAAATAAAATTAAAATTAAAATAAAGAAAATAGGGGTTAAATAGCAATTAAAATAGATTAAAAGGACTAAATTAAAACTTTTATTAAAATACAGGGGTTAAAATAGCAATTTGGTCAAATTTTAAAAATGGCAACATCTTGACTTTGGCCCTTAAAAGAATCTGAGGGATTAAATTGGAACAAAATTAAACTCTAGGGCCGAATTAAAAATAAATAAAAATGAAATTAAAAAGAATAAAAATACGGAGGGACTAAAATGGTTATTAGACCATTAATAAAAAGTGCGCGGATCCTACCCGGGTTTTCGGGTTGGAATTCGGGTAAAAGCTAAACGGCGCCGTTTTGATGCTTATTGCCTTAAGCCAAAACGACGTCGTTTTGGTATTAATATATAAGTTAAATTTTGATTAAAAAATCATTTTCATCCATTTTTAAAAAAAAAAAACAGAGAAAGAATCTCTCTATTCACTCTCGCTGAAGGATTTCCGGCGATGCTCCAGGGAACTCCGACCGCCGTCCGCCACACGGTGGCCGGAATTTTGAAAAATGTAAGATTTTCCTCTCTTTTTTTTTTTCTTTAATATGCTTTAACTCTTATATGAGAAAAAAATAAAAATAAAAAATAAATAAATAAAAAATGGATTCGGGAAATGAAGAATAGAAGAAAAAAAACCTTGTTCTTTCTTTTATTTTTTATTGTATTGTGTATCTCCTCCCCTTTTACAGATTCTTACAAGGCTTTCTATAGCCTTCGAAATAAAGATAAAAAAAGGAAATAAAAATGTTGCCATATTTGTTTTGCTGCCATGTTTCCTTTTCTTGCAGGTGACCGAGGAGAGTACGGCGGCGATGGGGCACCATTCGGGCATGGATTGAGGCGCTGATGGTGGCACGACTGTTGGTGGGTGCGAGACAAAGGCTGCGGCGCAAGGGTCTTTTAGAAACCCTAGGTTTCTGCCAATTTCGTCTAAGCATTGGGCCTCTTTGAGCCGCTTATATCTGTGTCTGGGGCCTAGGTTTAGTTTGGGTTAGGTTACGTTGTAAGTGGGCTAAGGGAATTGGTCTGTTGGGTTAGTTAATTTAAGATCTGGGCCAGGGTGTTTTGGGCTCATTTTTGGGTCTGTTTTATTTGGTTGTAAAAATGGATTGTTCATGGACATTTATTATTTTTGGTTTTTTTATTCTGTTTTATGGGCCCGGGCAAAATTAGGTACTTACAGCAGGCATTGACGGAGGGGAACTTTGGGCGGCGTGCGCGCTGGAGCGGGAGTACAATGCACATGGGAGCAGCAGCGCCAGAAACCCTAAGGTTTCTGCCTTTCTGAAATTTTTTTAGTATGTTGGGCCTGTTGGGCCTTGTAATTTTAGGTGTATTTTTAGGCTTGTAAAACTGATAGTTTTTTTTTTTTGCGTTTTTTTTTTTTTACTTTGGGCCTGGACAAATTGGATTATTACAATAAGTATATGTTTTTTGCTGAAATTGCTGAATGAAAACAAGCAGGTTGAAGGATATGTGAAGGAATATGAGGGGCTAACTTTGGTGACAGTGAGAGACGCATGCCATTTTGTTCCAAGCTACCAACCAGCTCGTGCTCTTACCATGATTTCGTCTTTCCTTCAAGGAGTTCTGCCTCCACCATGATCATTTCAAAGCAATATCTATAGATGATTGTGTTAATGATTTTCTATATTTTATTTCAACTAATAATTAAGGTAAATGAGACGAATATACTGTTTGAATGTACCTCAATGCAATGTGCATTAATGAACTTGAGTGAAGAGTTGATGTGTATTGCTTACTTTGAAATTTTATTGAAGTTAAAAGATTAAAAAGGTTTGATTTAAATGTGTTTTTTTAATGTTGTCATTTCTTTTATGCAATT
The DNA here is from genome assembly GCA_025503065.1 of Gossypium bickii. Classification (NCBI taxonomy): domain Eukaryota; kingdom Viridiplantae; phylum Streptophyta; class Magnoliopsida; order Malvales; family Malvaceae; genus Gossypium; species Gossypium bickii. Next base: position 26,504,925 of record CP106719.1, read on the forward strand.
ATATGTTTCTATTATGCAATCATTTCTTTAAAATATCCAATATATGCAATTATATGTTTCTATTAGGCATTTTTGGATGGCTTAAGCTTGTTCAAAGAAGAGGTCATGATCGCGTAATAGTTCTCTCAGATAGTTTGGACGTTATTCAGGCCATTCAAGGAAGCAATCAAACCATATCGAACTCTGCTTTAATCAGGCGAATTCAGAGTATTCTTTCTCAGGAAAATTCTTGGGATCTGCGGTATATTCCCAGAGGACAGAATGCAGCTGCTAATTGCATCGCACAAGAAGCGTTGTTATCTAGTATTGAGCTACAATTTTTTGACTTCCCCCCTCTTAAGGTTCAAAGTTTCTTAAATTTGGACCAGTCTAGGGGTTCTTTCTCAAATCTATTGATGTAATTTCTTAGCATTTATGTTTTTTTCACAAAAGAAAAAAACCTCTACTCTTGGAATTTTAACTTTAATAATTTAGCTTATCTTAAATTTAATCATTTAGTTTTATCCATTTTAGTCCTTTAAATAAATACATCTTTTTTTGCATTTTTAGTTCTTCTAAAATATTAATAATTTAATTTAAGTTATTCTAATATAAAACATTTGGCTTCCTACCACTCAAAAATTTTAATTTTATCTCTGCCATCTTAGTTTCACTCTTGATATGTGACATTCTAATATTCAAAGGTATGATTTAGTTATTAAAGTCCAAATGATGACACATTCAAATTTAATGGAAGTCAATTAATAGTGTTATCAATTGAACTTTAATTTGAAATCAGACAAATAGAGGAATTAAATTTCTGGATTTAAAAGCAGATGGATTAATTTTTAATAATTCAATGAGTACAAGGATTGGAGGCAAAATTAGACCATCATTTTGCAAATGTAGAAAAATTAGATCATCTAAGTGTTTTATTTTTTTTTTGAAACATAAATCAGATTGGGCTTATATAATTGATAAAAAGTCTTACAAAATAAAACTTTGGCCCGTAAGAACATGGCCCAAAAAAGAAAACCAAAACCACAACAAAACAAATCTTTAACTACCATGGCCCGAAACCTTCATAAAACAGAAAAAATCCTAGAAAAATTAAAATTCAAAAATCACTGTTCATTTGCCCAATCAAATTTGATCACCGCCTGTAGACCTATCTTGTCTGTCTATTCAGTAATTAAGGCGATTACATCATTTCCAAGGATTGAGAACGTCTGCTACCTTTTGCTTTACCCGATGGCCATCCCTTCACCATTTCCATCTTTCTTTCCTTCGTACAGTCTGGCCTCTCCATCTTCCGTTCTTCTCATGCTATGAACCCCCCAGTCAACAACCCTTCAATCGTCAAATCACCCATCTATAAATCTCCTGCACAACGATTGCCCATATCTCCCCCAGATCCCTTATCATCTTAGAAAACACAGTGCATAATCCCTATCTGTTCATCTACTCCATTTTTAGATCTGCTTACTTAAAACATCTTCCCTCTCTTTATCCCATCTTCTCCTCACAAAACAAAACATCTTCCAGATTAATCCACCCCTGCCTCCTTGACAATCTGGTACTTTGCAAACTCCGGCACTCCCCCAACCAGGTAAAACTCTCTCCACGATTTAAGAGTTTCTGTGGCTAAAATATAGGCTGAAATGTTTGATTCTCTTGATATATGCTCGAAAAGACAGATCTCAAAACTTATTTTGTAACTGCTGAATAACATGAATAATGGCCCCTATCATTGATCTATCTATCATCTGTTTTCTACATTTCTTTATTATTGTCAACGCATCACCTTCGATAACTATTTTTCTCCAAAGCATGTCCACTCCGATGCGCACCGCCACTCTACAATCGATTGCCTCAGCCGCGAAGGCAGATGGAACGGTTTCATGTATCATTGAGAGTGAAAGCAAGACTGATCCTTTATTATCTCTAGCCACGACACCCACTATTGCTCGACCCGAAGAACTATCGAACGCAGCGTCAAAGTTAATCTTGACAAACTGCTTTGAACGGGGTTTCCATTTTTTAACCTCAACCTGAACTTTTTGCGTTGTTGTTACGTTTTCAACCACATCAAGTTCAAGGATATAATTTTTGATGAATTTTACTGTTTCCTCCACAGGTCTCTGGATTCGCTCATGAACTCCCCTATTCCTTTCACCCCACATAGCCCACAAAGTGCAAAAAAACAGTCAACACTGTCTAGGGGTACACTCTTCAAAAACCTGGGCAAGCCATTCCTTAAACCCCATATCCGAATTCTTTAACAAATCCAGTAGAGATAACTGCTTCTAAATTTCTAATGATACAGGACATTCCTGAAATAAATGGTTTATATCCTCTACTCCTGCTCCGCAACGAGGACAAAGTAGAATGTTCGACAGCCTCCTGTGGTGCATGTTAACTCTTGTAGAGAGATAATTCCACGAGATTTTCCAAGTTGTAATTTTGATCTTAGAAAGTAGATTGAGTGACCAGAGCTTTTTGTAGAAATTCTTGTAGACTGTTTGTAAGGCATAAGCCGTAGGATCCACTTCGTTATATTGTAATAGTTTGTAGGCGCCAGACGAGAATTCCCGAGGGCTCCCGCACTGTGCCAACACATCATCATTCGGTTCTGTTGCTAATAGGATACGCAGAATCTTCTCAACTATGAACTCCAGAAAGGTAGCCTCTAACACCTCCCTTCTCCATTTCCTACTACTATGACCAATCAAATCGGCTACTTTAAAATCATTTAAACTGTTAACATGAAAACTTAATCTGGAATTTTGCAAATCTGGTACCCAAGCATCATTGAAAACAGAGATTTCCGAACCATTACCAACCTTCCAACACAGTCCCTCCGTTAACACCCCTCTAGCGGCCCATATACTTTTCCATGTAAAAGAACTATTATTCCCCAAGCTAGAGTCAATGAAAGTTGTGTTTGCGAAATATTTAGCTTTATAAACCCTCGCTGCTAAGGAATCTGGATTATTCATAAAACGCCAGCCTTGTTTTGCCAATAATGCCACATTAAATTTGGCCAAACTCCTAAAACCCATTCCACCATCCTCCTTTAAACAGCACATGTTCTTCCATTAACACCAATGAATACCCTGTCGTCCATAACTCTTTTGCCACCAAAATCTTGCAATAGTTTTCTCGAGTTCATCGCAAAAAGCATTTGGAAGTAGAAAGCACGACATAGCATATGTAGGAATGGCTTGAAGAACGGATTTTATAAATACCTCTGTCCCGCCTTGAGATAAAAATCTAGTGCACCATCATTTGATTCTGAGTAAAAACTTTTTTTTAAGCACTTGAAAAGAGTCTTTTTTTCGTCTGCCAACCAAACTTGGGAGGCCTAAATATTTTTCCATATTTGTTGATGGTCTTACTCCCAGAGTTCCCAGCACTTCTTCCTTTCTTGCTTCATTTATGTTTGAACTGAAAAAAATTGAGGATTTGCTGAAATTTACACACTGGCATGAACAGTCACCATACTCCTTCAGAATCCCTTTAACCATACTGGCTCCCTTTCTTGTTGCCTCTCCGAAAAGGATGCATTCATCCACAAAAAGTAAATGTGTAATCGTTGTCCACTCCGACTTGCTTTTGCCCCTATTTTTCCACCTTCTCTCTGTACCATCTTCATCAAAGCTGATAATCCTTAACTACAAAAAAGAAAGAGAAATGGACTTAAGGGATCCCCTTGTCTCAAACCCCTTGTAGCTTGAAAAGATTCTCCCCTGATCCCATTAACATTAACAGCAAAAGAAACGGTAGTGACACATCTTAGAATTAATTCCACCCACTTTATGTCAAACCCCATTTTCAGCATAACTTCCCTAATAAAAGCCCATTCAACCCTATCATACGCCTTACTCATATCAGGCTTTATTGCCATAAACCCCTTACTCCCCGTTCGCTTTCTACGAAACGTATGCAACATCTCGTACGCCACTAAAGTATTATCAGAAATTAATCTGCCTGGAACAAAAGCACTTTGTGATTCGTCAATACACATTCCCATTACTCCTTGAAGCCTGTTAGCAACTGCCTTTGCCACAACTTTATAAAGGACTGTACATAAATTGATTGACCTAAAATTTGATAAATTACAAGGATTTTGGATCTTTGGAATAAGCACAATATTCGTAGAATTCAGTTGACCAAAACTTTGACCATTGTTCAAAATTCCCAAACAAAAAAAAACATTGTTGGAAATCCATCAAGTCCTGGTGCTTTAGTAGGCCCCATATCTTTTAAAGCTGAAAACACCTCTTCTTCTGTGAAAATAGATAAAAGCGAAGCGTTTATATTTGAAGAAATTTTCTTCTCAATGCCTTGAAGTAAATGAGAAAAATCACCAACTCCCATAGACATGAAAAGGCTTCTGAAAAAAGAAGATGCTGATTCTACAATCTCATTCTCCTCCATAGTCTCCCTTCCATTTTCCAGTTCTAATCGGGTAATCGTGTTCATCCTCTTTCGTGTCGATGCATATTTGTGGAAGAATGCCGAATTTTTATCTCCTGCCTTAAGCCGATTGTTTCTAGCTCTCTGTTCCCAATAAATTTCGTCCCGATCAATTTCCATATTCAATCGAACTCTGGTGTCAATAATCTTTTCTAAAGTGTCATCATCCCTATCTTCTGTCATCAGCGATTCAAGATCTTTGGACAACTTCTTCTTTAGCTCCTCTTTCTCCCTTTTTATTGAACGTTCACATTCTATAAGATTCTTTTGTAGATTTTCCAATTTCGTCACAATTGATCCTGGAGTTGATTCCCAAGATTGTCTAACTCTAGTCTCAAAAGATTCTTCTGTGGCCCACCAGGCCTCAAACTTAAACTGTGAAGTTCTAGATCTGATTCTTTCACTCATTGTATTAAGAAGAAGAGGACAATGATCTGACATCGAATGAGGAAGATGATAAATCATACCTGTTGGGAAAAGAGTTCTCCATCCTTCATTTACAACTCCTCTATCTAACCTTTCTCTAATATTTGTTGCTGCAAAATTTCCTCTTTCCCAAGTGAACCATGCCCCCTAAAATCCTACGTCTTCAAGCTGACAATCTTCTAATGCTTCTCTGAATGACTCCATCTTCTTCTCCTCTCATGGAATCCCTCCCTTCTTTTCAGTAGAATACAAGATCTCGTTAAAATCCCCACATACTATCCATAGATGGTTTTTATTTTCCCCCAACTTTCGTAACAAATTCCATGAATCTTCTTTATTATGTCCGTAGAGAGAACCATAGAATCCTGTAAATCGCCAGTTTGCATTTAAATTTCCATCATCGACCATGACATCAATGTGATTTGTTGAGAAGCTCCTTAAAGAAACCGAAACATCTTCCTTCCATGCTAAACTTAAGCCACCACGTGTACCATTCGCATCAATATCAATCCCATTTGAAAAACCACATCTCACCCTGACTTTCTCCATTCGTTTCCTGTCAATTTTAGTCTCCATTTAAGAAGACCATTTGGGGATGCTGCTGCTTTAAGAAATTACGCAGCCTTCTAGTAGCCCGTGGACTCCCCATCCTACGGACATTCCAATATATGCATTTCATTGAGCCCGGTCGGCTTGCTCACTGGCAGCCGCCGATCTTTTAGTTTGGAAATAATCACCCTTGTCCGCTTCAACAACTTCATCAACTGAAAAATGCCCTTCACAAACCACTTTTCCTTCTGTCTTCATTCTCTTTAGACTAGCATCGAGACTATCTCTGCTCTGATTTTCCAAACAATTTCTGAAGATTTTTGCTTTTTTATTTCTCCTTGTGTTCCCATCGTCAACAATGGTTGTACCCTTTCCAATCTCTTCCATCGGGTTCTCTTTGCACAACTTTGATTATTTGATTCGCTATGACTTTCCCTTTGAGCCAAATCAGCTTCTGTAGAATTAACTTCTTCCTGACCCAAAGGCCTTTCATCCTTATTTTGGAAATCAATTCTATTCTAATTTTTCCCCATTTATAAGATCCATGTTTCCTATCTCCCTCGTTAAGAGATGGTCCCCCTCTTCTCCTTTATAACTGCATTGCTTTCTTCCAATTTTAGATAAAGCGTTAAGTTTCACACACTCCCTCCCAACAAAGGTTGATTCGGCTTTTAGAGCCAATGAAAAAGGTGGATCAGTTTTAACTTTAATTTTCTTTTCAGGGTCTAACAATTGGCAATCATCAAGACCATGACCCATTCTTCCACACCTAAAACAGAAAATTGGTAACTTTTCATACTTAAAAGGGACCCATACCATATTTGAATTTTCTATACAAACAAAGATGCCACGTCTAAGGGGTTTTTTAACATCAAGACTAATTCTAAGAGGGCATACTTCTTCAGATCTGATAACTCCACCAAAAGAAACTCCTATTGCATGAAGTAAGTCTTTTTTATCAAATTCAGGAGAACAGCCTACTAACTTTAACCAAAATGGAGAAGGAAATAACCTGATCTGTGATCTCTCAATTGGCTGTAATAATATGTTAAAAAGAACCAGATTCTTTCGAAACAACCACGGTCTCCCCTCCAGGATCATCTCTAAATCTTCTTCCAAATCAAAAATAATTAAAAATAAATTCTGACCTACAGACTTGAATTCAGACTTCTTTTTTGTCTTCCATACACTCTTCATTTGGGCTTTGAAACTTTCAGGATTGTATAACTTTGTTGTCCATAGTGAACAGATCAGAGTTGGCTTATCACTTGGAGTACCAACCGACCCCTTTACTGATAATTGGATCAATTCTTCAGCAAGAAGGGAAATCGCCTCCCTTTCTACCCCCTCGTCACCACCGATCTCCGCCATCCCAAGCCACAACAGTTGTTGTTTTCTCTAGGACTCTCTGGAGAGCACTCTTGGCATCTAAGTGTTTTATTAAACTGGTGTTATAAGTCAATTTGACACTAACTCAATTAAGAAATTACTTTAAAAAAAACTTTTTAATAAAAAATTAATATTAAAAAATAGTGTTTTGTGTTTTATTATTTTTATGAAATTTTTAAATAAAACAACAGAAAATGTAATATCTAAGAAACCTAACCCTAAAAAATACTTAACCATAAACATTTTACCATTTCACTTATACATTTTATAAATATAAATTTAATATTATATTTTTCTTTCACTCATATTATCGATGTAACAAAATCTAGTAAATAACAATATACTTCTTCATATGAAATTTTGGTTGAATTAACTATTAAATTAATAATTTAATATACCATGTAATACATGAATTACATAAATAAGAGAGGATGAATAGGATGATGTATCAAATGAGTAGATTGAATCCCATAAAACATACTAATAATCCTTTAGGTACCTACTCAAAGTATATGTATACCAATAAATTAATCCATAATGAGATTTAACTTTAAATTTTTAAAATTTTGAAATTAATTTTTTGCTATTAAATCTAAACTTTATAGAAATAGAAATTTATGGCAAGATTTATAAACATAAATAAATTTTTATAAACTTTGTAAACATAAACCATTAATTCAATTAATTGATTTAAAAAATCATAATTGATGGAATTATTCAAAAATGTATTCTTTTTAATGAAAGATGTAGTTCCAATTTAATTAATTAACTGAAATAATGGAACTAAATTAATTCAATTAGGTAAGTTATTTTAGCATTTCCTAGAAACTTGAATTACAGAATTAACAGAAACAAAAAACCGATGCCCCCAAAGCAAGAAACAAAATACAGCAAATTGGGTTGAACAAAGTGGAGAACTGTAGATACTATTAAGGCAAACAAACAAAGGAGATCAACCGGATTTGATGACCATCATGATTACTATGCAAATGACAGTTTTGTTATATTAATTTATACTAGACTCGAAAAGCAGCTGCTTTGGTTCAAAATTTATAATAAAGTATTAATTATAATACAAACATTTTTTTTAAGATATCAACCGAACCGAGCTCAGTGACGAGATTATAAATTTTAAAGTTGTTCCATACTCAAGACGAGAATCGAACAGTAGATCGTTGGTTAAAATAGAAAAGACCATTATTTTATATAATAAACCACTATATATAATATTCATGTAAAATAATTTTTAATATTCAATTATTTATACAAAATGATTATTGGATTAGTTTTGGTTAAAATGATTGAAGAAGACTTCAGGTTAAACCCACGAACAAAGCTATTATAGATGATAAATTACAATTCTAGGATGAAATTTTTCTTTTATATAAAATAAAAATATTTTTTTATTTATTAAAAGAAGGATATACACAATCTATCAACTTTGATCATGATATATATATATATATATATATACTGTTATATATGTGAAACAATTATTACATTAACAATCACCAAAATAAATGTAGCTGCCTTGGTCTTGACACCCTCTAAACTCTAAATACAACTATGAATTACTTAACAGATTTCACCAACAAGAGTAAAGTCAAAGAAAAGAAAAAGAAAATGGAAGGGGTGGCATGTACATGGATGCTACTCTCCATGTGCCTTTTGGGGTATCTCATAATATATGTAGAAGCTAATGAGGCAGAAGTCCTTGGTAATTTTCTCAAGTCCAGATTGTCAAAGAAATCATCTCCCGCGGTGCATTCTTGGGCATGGTTGAATGAGGAAACTGGGAATTCTCCCAATTATATTCAGCCTCAAGATGGATCCATGGAGGCTGATAAAATTGGTGCATTGCCTGGTCAACCTAATGGTGTTGATTTCAACCATTATTCAGGATATGTGACGGTTGATTCCAAGGCTGGCAGAGCACTTTTCTACTATTTTGCCGAGTCCCCCGACAAGTCTTCCACCAATCCTTTGGTTTTATGGCTCAATGGAGGTATGGTTTTTATCAAATATCAATCCTTATGACGCATTGCGTATGGCCACTCTTATCATCCTTCATATTTGCATTTTTCTTGTGTTTCAATCACCAAAAAATTCATTCATTTTTCGTCCTGTTTACTCTAAATCTGCCCAAAGATTGAGCTAACATTACTTAATTTAGATCGTTTTTGATAAGTAAATTTTGATATCGATTTATTAATTAAAAATTATTTTTATTTTAAATTTAACTATGGGAATTTATAAGTATTAATATATTTTTTAAAAATTTTATTATATCATATAGTATTGGATAACTAGATTCAAGTCAAAAGATTGGATTAAGTCAAGCCAAAAACTACAAACAAATATATTTAGGTTACAACCTGACAATCATCAATCCATGGACAAGTTTAATTTCCTAACTTTTGCTTAATTTTCGGCAATTTCAGGACCAGGATGTTCTTCATTAATCGGAGCAATGATGGAATTAGGCCCTTTTAGAATAAACAACGACGGCAAAACACTTTTCCGTAACGATTATGCATGGAACAATGGTCTTACTTCGTCCTCTACTGTAATCTATATTTAGATTGTTATTAACAGAAAAATAACTATTTTTTTTTTTGAACTTTGACAGTGGCAAATGTAATCTTCCTAGAATCACCAGCTGGAGTAGGCTTTTCATATTCGAATACCTCCTCCGATTACCATCATATAGGTGACAAGAGCACTGCAAAAGACGCCTACACCTTCCTTGTTAATTGGCTCGAGAGGTTCCCTCAATATAAAACTAGAGATTTCTACATCACCGGAGAGAGTTATGCTGGTCATTATGTGCCTCAGCTTGCTTACACTATTCTTCTCAACAACAAAAATGCAAATCAAACCCTAATTAATCTTAAAGGAATTGCGGTATGCTCAAATATGAAATCAATATTATTACTCGGACTTCTCATTTTAAATTGTATTTAATATATTTATTTGATATATTTACAATGGCAAAACCAAAAAATTTTATACTAAAACATCAGGATTAAATTATAAACTTTCGAGAGAGCATAATATAATTTTAACATTGTATTAGCAAATGTGTTTATTTTGACCTAACTTTAGTGGGCTGGTAAAAAATTTAGGTTGGGAATGGTTGGATTGATGATCGTACAGGTTATTTGGGCCAATATGACTATTTATGGACACATGATTTGAATTCAGACGAAACCAATAAAGGAATCCATACCTATTGCCATCATTTTAATGATAAAGATCCAAATGAGTGTGATGACTTCCAATCCAAATCGTCTGCTGAGCAGGGTGATATTGATGGGTACAATATTTATGCTCCACTTTGTCCACTAGATTTTTCTTCATCAATAAAAAGCTCATATGATTTGGTAAGTCATTCTACTTTGTTACACCAATGATTTTTTGTGAGGTAATCATATTTATTATGAGTTATTGATATTTGAGACTCATTTTTCTCATCTTTCATTCATTAATATGATGATGGTTGACCTCCGAGGAGATCAGACAAGTAAAATAAGAGGCAAAAGTTGTAATCATGGCAAAAACATGTCTTACTGATTTTAAGGGATTTGTAGTAAAATAGTGATATGAATTTGATATCAGGTAAATAGTTTTGATCCATGTTCAGACTACTATATGATATCTTATCTGAATAGAGTAGAGGTTCAAACAGCTCTCCACGCTGGGGTTGCAAAATGGCATAAGTGCAGGTTATACCCATCATCTTGCTCTTTTGTTGTGGGTAACTTGTTTTGTTAGTATTAAATCGTATTATATCATTTCACTCAGTTACTCAATTTTCGGATGGGCTGATAGTCCAGCCTCTATCTTACCTATTATCAAGAATCTCATGGCAAGTGGTCTCAGAGTTTGGTTATACAGGTAAAAACTTTATTTAACACTTTGCGAAGGAAATAATGTCTGGCATTTAATAAATTTGATGTTAAAACAAAATACATAAAGATAAAGAATAAACATATAAAATACAAAATTTAAAATTTAAAATTATGCAATGGATTGAATAATTAAGAGGGGAAAATGTTGCAGTGGTGACGTAGATTCAGTTGTCCCAATCACCTCAACTAGGTACGCTATAAATGAACTCAAGCTTCCCCTCAAGACTGCTTGGCGTGCATGGTCCACCCACAACCAGGTAATAACATATCTCAAATTTTAACCTTTCCTGCTTTATATATTTCTAAACTCTTTCTAGTTTTACACCCATAATAATATTTTAATTGTAGTAATTAACCTAAAATAATTTTTTTAATTATTAAATATAATAATTTATCTATTCAAATATTATAATAGAAATTTTTCAAATAATAATTAAAGCATTTTTAACATATTCAACGTACAATATGGTTTTACTTTATGTAATTAATGTTAACATTATTCAAAATAATAACTAATTAACTCAAATATTAATTAAGTGATAATTAATATGTTTAGAATTCTATTCAAATAATAATTTTATTTTATATCAATAAAATTAGCACAACCTTTTTTTTTTAAATAAAGGCATAAAGATAAATTTAGCCCCTAACGTTTACTCATTTTGTTATGTTGGCTCTTATTCTCTTTTTTTTTTTTATCATTTTGGCCCTCAACCTTTAAATTTTAGTGAAATTGCTTTCTTTTGGATAGAAAAACAAATTGAACTAATGTAGTAGCTTATGTGGCATTTTACATATATTTCGCTACTAACATGGATAAATTTTTTAAAAGTTTTATGAATTTTTTTATTTTTTAAATATTTTTATTAACTTTTTTTGAATTATATGTGGTGTAAAAATTTTTATTTGAGCATATAATTAACTTTCTTTTGTCAGACTAAATACTAATTAAATTTTACATAAAATTAATATTTAACATATAAAATTTATAAAAATTTATAATACTTTTAATACTTACATACATTTTTCTGGGAGATAAATTATATAAAATGCGAAATGAATTTAAATGTAACAAAAGCACACATATTATTTTTTAAATATCATCATTATGATAAATGTGAAAAATAATATGAAGGTATATAAATGTATTAAGATTTACATAAAATGAATTAATGTGTAAATTTATTTATTTATATAATTGCTGAATGGAGGTTGGAGGATATGTGGAAGATTACGAAGGGCTAACATTGGTAACAGTGAGAGACGCAGGCCATTTAGTTCCAAGCTACCAACCAGCTCGTTCTCTTACCATGATTTCCTCTTTCCTTCAAGGACTTTTGCCTCCACCATGATCATTTCTATACATGTTAATGGTTTTCTATATTTCTAATAATACAAATATTTTGTTCCTATAGGATTTGACGTTATGTTAAAAGATTAAATGGGTTGGAATTTAATTTGAAATTTTGTTTTCTTATTCTTATTACTATGCACATACATACAAATATTCTTATTATGTACACTATGATTTTCAATTTATTCCATATTGAATTTTTACAAGCCATCAAGTGTCTATTAAACAGAATGTTTGTTTTAGTTTTTATATGAGATTAAGGAAAAATTATTAGATGGTCCCTTCCTATCACTTCCATTATAATCCCATCTACTAATATAATGCCATATGGATTATCATAAAAAATTTAGTAAATATTCCTACTAAATCAAAAACATTTTGAAGCATGTCTTTTTGTTTTTTTTCCATCTCTTACAACTCCCAACTTTTCTTCTTCTTCTTTTTCTCATAGATTCGATTTCCTTAATAGACTCGGGTCATATTTTAGAATCATGTCTCATTCTTTTGGCTTCCAAGTTCTTTGTTGTGAGGTGTTATGGTACGTTATGTTTGGTATTATTTTGCTATCCACTAATTTATTTTGGACGAAGATTCTATTTTGAGTGTTTGTGTTCGAATGGTATACTTTATACTCGGTATTTGGGGTTTTCTTTTTAATGTATTTCTATCGGCTTGAAAAAACATAAGATGAAGTCTAGATTCATTTTTTGCATTCTTCATCAAGGGATAAAAATATATATACTTCAAAAAAAAATTCATGTAGCTTTGATTTAGTAGGAATATTCACTAGGTTTTTTTTTTCGTTTTTTTTTTTTTAAGATTTTAGGTGATCGTGTTTTAGTTTAGTTTCAAAATTGGAAAAAAATTAGAGGAAAATTATATGAGAAAAGTACATAATGAAAGAGGGGAAGGTGAATTGGAATGGATAAGTTAAGCAAAAATTTAGTGACATGGCATTATATTATTAGATGGGACCATAGTTGATGTGATAGGAAAGGCCTACTTAAAAATTTTTCGAGATTAAGAGAGCAATTATCTTGTTAATATAAGGAACATATTTTAGTGACAAAAATTGTTGTAATTAAATTGTTCTTGTTGTTTAGTTGAGAACTAAGCTTTCAAAGGGAAGATATTAGTGGGAAAAGTGATCCAGATTGACGATAGGAGTGAGGTTGCAACTAGGTAAGTGAGCTGGATTTAAATTTTGTCTTGTTAATTCATAGTAAATTGCTCTTTCAATAAGGCCTCACAAATGTAGAGGTGACAAACGAACCAACTCAGGTCAGGCTTTCTTATAGACTCGGGCTTTTTTAGGCTCGAATTTTTTAGACTCGAGCTTTCTCGGATTCGAATTGTTATGGGCTCGGATCAGTACAGGCGGGCTTTTCTGCTCGAGCTTGATTTACCATCTCTACACAAATGTAGGATGTTTTTGAACTACGTAACCAAATTTTGGTGTTCATCTCCTATTTTATAATTAATAGTAACTTCCATTGCAACCGAACAAAAACTTATGATTGATACCAAAGGTAGGCCCTCAACGCACTAAGTGAAGCTCTTGTCATTGATTTGCTATTGAGATAGAGGAAACATCAATCTCGAGACACATATGCTGGACGATACAAATTATACTTACTGGAAGGCAAAGATGAAGGCTTTTATCAAGTACATGGATGAAAAATTTTGGAGCCTTGTAATGGGCCATTTTTGCCCGGCCCACTACTAATTAGATACTAAAAACAAAAAAAACCAAAACAAATAATAAAAGTCCAAAAATCTTACAGTCCATTACAAATACTAGGGCTTGATCAGCCCAAACCAAAACCCAAAGCCCAATTAATAGCCCAAAACCTAAATTCAAAGCAAGAAACCCTAGCCCCTTTCGCTTCAAGTGCCGTACGCCTCCATGTGCGCCCTCGGTGTGCACGTCGCCCGAGGGGCGGCCCCTCCGCAGACGGGACATCAAAATGGCCCAGCACCTGCCCCGTTGACCTCCCAGAACCTGCAAAGCAACAAAAATGGCAAAGGACAACAAGAAAATAGGAAAACAAACAGCAAGCAAAAATCAATAGAAGTGTATTCTTTTCGGCTATATAAGCCCGAAAACAACGAATGTAAGGGGGGATTTTGAAAAAAAAAAAACAGAAGCTTTGAATACAAAACAGATTCAAAAATAATTTTTGTAAGATATTGATTCTTTTACTTTTTCAAGTCATTTGTTTTATTTATTTATTTTTTATTGGCGAATATACATACATATATTAAAAAGGAAATATTTTACATTTTTTTCGTGATTTCGACCTTGGATCGATGCCCTACGCCTGACAAGGTTAAAAAAAAGGGGGTCTTTTCGACTTTCCATTACACAAGACTACGATCGTCGATCATAGGAATCTTGGCGGAGTGGTGGCGGTGGTGAGCCTGGCGGTCAGAAAGGGAACTTTGAGAGAGTTTTAAAAAAAAAATTCTAAGAATGAATTTTTGTCAAAAAAATTCAACTTATAAAGGACCCTTAAAGGCGCGCTAGTTCGAGTTAAACAAATGACCCAAAGCGGCGCTCGTTTGCCCATATCCAAACCGTCCATGTACGATCCATACTAGATCTAACCAACCGCCCATCCTACCTCTTCTACGTTCTTGACAGCCCAATACCCGAAGGATCCACGTGTTTTTATTAAACGGGCTATTTGCGCGAATAGCCCTTCTGCATTTTTTTACTTTTTTAATTCAGTTTTTCTTATATTTTAATTTGCCCCTGTATTTTTCTTTCTATTTCACTTTAGTCCCCCTTTAAGCTGCGCGTTTCAGATGGGGGAATAATTTCCCAAATGGTCCCTATCCTTTGGTGGCGCATCACAATTCAATCCTTTCGCTTTATTTTATTTCTATTTTTACCCCAAAACACTGTTTAGCTTTCAATTTAGTCCTTTCATCCTTATTATTATTAATATTGTTATTAATTTTAATATTACTACTATTATTCTACTATTATTACTATTATTATTATTTAATATTTCCATATTACTATTATTACTATTATTATTACTAGTATTATTATTTTCATTTTTATTATCACTTTTATTATTATTATCATTATTATTTGTTTGTTTTTTATTGTTGTTATTCGTTTATTATTATAATTATTAATATTATTATTTTTAACTGTTTTACCTAACATTCATTCATTTATTTATTTGTTCACTATTAAATTTTAAATTATTTTTAGTTTTCATTTATTTATTTACTCATTTTTTTATAATTAGTTTGTCTTATTTTTATTTTTTTATTATTTATCTTATTTTTATTTTTGCTCTTATTATTCCTTTTATTTTTGGTTTGTTTTATTTTTACTTTTACCCTTATTATTTTTTATTTCGATTTGATTTATTTTAAATTTTTACACTTATTATTGCCATTTCATTATTTATTTATTTATATTTTGTTGCACATACTTTCAAATTTCGGCTATTCATTATTGATATTTATATTTATTATTGTCATCATCATTATTTTGTTACGTATATTTGTGAAAAATATAACGTCGGTAATGACAAATATATCGCAAAGAAAAGAGAAATAAAAATAAAGAACACACAGATTTTACGTGGAAAACCCTTTCGGGAAAAAAACCACGGGCAGAGGAGAAGAAAAATTCACTATGTCGAATTCGAACCAATTACAAGAGGAATAGACCATGTCTATTTATAGGCATGTAAAGCCATATTCCAATAGGAGTGTAGTAAGATTAAAAACTCCTTATTCTAATCAATATCAAATAGATGGAGTTTAATAAGGTTTAAAAACCTTATTTAAAATAAAATAAAAGAAGTGTAATTCTATAGGGATTCTTCTTTTATTTTATTTTACCATGTATTTTATTTAAATAAGGATTCGGGTCACTTAATTCTAACAATCTCCACCTTGACACGAATTCTCAATAAACAAGTTCTTCATCGTGAACTCTCAACGAACAAGTTCTCCACCTCTTCCATAAAACCCCTTAAGGGTTTAACTTCAACAATGAACACCAACCAAGTCTAAGCAATGCTCAAACTTGGTTATAGGAAGTGACTTAGTCATCTTATCTGCAGGATTTTCATGAGTACTAATTTTGCTCACAACTATATCACCACGAGCAATAATATCACGAACAAAATGATACCGAACATCAATGTGTTTTGTTCTCTCATAAAACATTTGATCTTTTGTAAGGAAGATGGCACTTTGACTGTCACAAAATACTGTGCTGATTTGAAGGTCTTCATTGAGCTCACTAAAGAGTCCTTTCAACCAAATAGCTTCTTTACAAGCCTCGATGTCGCCATATACTCGACCTTCGGTGGTAGACAAAGCGACTGTAGTTTGCAAAGTAGCTTTCCAACTGATTGCACAACCTCCGATTGTAAAGACATAACCAGTGAGAGATCTTCTTCTATCAAGATCTCTAGCAAAATCAGCATCAACATACCTAATGACTTCATCTCTAGTTCTTCTAAACTGTAAGCAAACATCAATAGTACCTCGTAAGTATCTTAAAATCCACTGAACTGCTTTCCAATGTTCTTTACCGAGATTCGCCATGTATCTGCTAAGCACCTTGATCGATATGATAAATCTGGGGCGTGAACAAACCATAGCATACATGAGAGATCCTCTTTGCACTAGAGTATGGAACATGTGACATGTACTCAATCTCATCATCGATTGTGGAGACAAAGCCGATGAAAGTCCGAAATGGGCTGCTAAAGGAGTACTAACAGGCTTAGCACTCTACATATTGAACCTGCAAAGAACTTTCTCAATGTACCCCTTCTGACTTAGGTACAATTTACTTGTTTTTCTATCTCTGAGATTCTCCATACCAAGTATCCTCTTTGTTGGTCCCAAATCTTTCATCTCAAATTTTTCACTTAGTTGGGCTTTGACATTTCTTGTCTCTGCTTTATCTTTTGCTGCTATCAACATTTCATCAACATAAAGAAGTAGATACACAAAAGAACCATCACTGTTTTTCTTAAAGTAAACACAGCTGTCAAAACTACTTCTTTTAAAATCATGAGAAGACATAAAGGAATCAAACCTCTTATACCACTGCCTTAGTGACTGTTTCAAACTGTAAAGAGACTTTTTCAGCAAGCAAACATAGTACTCTTTTCCTGAGACTGTAAAACCCTCTGGTTGTTGCATGTAAATATCCTCCTCAAATTCTCCATGCAAAAATACAGTTTTTACATCTAACTGCTCAAGCTCCAAATCATGCATGGCCACAGTACCAAGCAAAGTTCGAATCGAACTATGTTTCACAATTGGGGAGAACACATCTGTGAAGTCCACTCCTGGAATTTGACTGTAACCCTTTGCAACAAGCCTTGCTTTATATCTAGGTTCTTCAACTCCTGGAGTCCCTTCTTTCTTTTTAAACACCCATTTACAGTGAACAGCCTTTTTACCTTTAGGAAGTTTCAGAAGATCCCATGTTTTTTTTTTTTTTTTGTGGAGTGATTTCATCTCCTCTTGCATAGCAAACATCCACTTTTCTGAATCTTCACAGCTAACTGCCTTAGAATAATTAGACGGCTCTTGGTTTGCATCTATATCTTCAGCCACATTTAAAGCATAAGCAACTAGATCAGCCTCGGCATACTTCTTTAGAGGTTTAATTTCTCTTCTAATTCTTTTTTTGGCGATAGAGTATTATGGTGAAGAAGCAACTCTATTCTCAATTTTTGTACTGGCTTGAGAAGTCAACTCTGTATTAATCTGATGCTCCACCTACTTTTGATTTTCTTTATTAGAAGAGCCTTTAAGAGATAAGTTAGGTATCATAGCAGTTTATACCAGCTTTATAACCAAGAAAAACACATTTAATGGATCTTGGTTCCAATTTTCCATTATCAACATGAGCATATGTAGGACATCCAAAGATCTTTAAATCAGAATAATTAGCAAGATTACCAGACCATACCTCTTGTGGAGTCTTTTTTTCAATGGCAATGGATGGAGATTGGTTGATCAAAAACATGCGATGAGGGCTGCCTTTACCCAAACGACTTTGGTAAGTTGGCATTTGACAACATACATCGAACCTTCTCCATGATCGTTCGTTTCCTTCGTTCGCAACGCCGCTTTTTGTGGAGTATGATGGCGAATCGTCAAGTGTCTCACGATCCCTTCGACTTGCACAGTTTATTGAACTCATCAGAACAAAACTCTAAGCCATTGTCTGTGCAGAGGTATTTTATTTGTTTTCCTGTATGTTTTTCAATCATAGTTTTCCAAGACTTAAATGCGGAAAACACATCGCTTTTCTGCTTCAGGAAGAATGCCCAAACTTTTCTGGAAAAATCATCAATAAAAGTTAGCATATAATTAGCTCCACCTCTCGAAGGCACTCTTGATGGCCCCCACAGATCAGAATGAATATACTCCAACGTTTCCTTAGTGTTATGGATTCCTCTGGTGAATCGAACTCTCTTTTGCTTCCTAAAAATGCAATGCTCACAGAACTTTGCAAATTCCTTGCCCATCAAGAAGTCCTCTTTTGCTCAATTCTGTCATGCCATTCTCACTCATATGCCCTAGGCGCATATGCCAAAGTTTAGTAATATCATCATCTGACAAGGAAGACGAAGCAACAGCTGCATCACCAATAGCAGTAAAACCCTGCAAAACATATAACTTGACAGTCTTTCTCTGCCTTTTCATCATAACGAGGGAACCTTTGGAAATCTTTAAAATCCCACTTTCAGCTATGTATTTATACCCTTTTGAATCAAGATACTTAATGAAATTAAATTTCTCTTCAATTCTGAAACATGACGTACGTCACTAAGTGTTCTGACAACTCCATCAAACATCTTAACTTTAATTGTTCCAACACCTGTGATTTTACACGCAGCATTATTTCCCATCAAAACAACACCTTCAGACACTGTTTCGTAATTTGTAAACCAATCCTGATTGGGACTCATGTGGAAGGTGCAGCCTGAATTAAGTATCCACTCTTCGCTCTCTTTAGAATTGTTGGCAGAAGTGACTAGAAGTTCACCATCGCTGTAGTCTTCTACAACATCAGCTTCACCAGAATTTTCTGGTTGTTTTCCCTTTTGATTTGCAGCCTCCCTTTTAATCTTGTTCTGTAGCTTATAGCACTCAGATTTAATGTGCCCTTTCTTCTTGCAGAAGTTACAAGTTTTACATCTATTTGAAGACTTCAATCTACCCTTAGATTTACCACGAGGATTCCGTTCCTGTGTCTTTCCACGATCATCATCAACATTCCGATCTTGTCTCCCACGAACAATGAGACCCTCTATCTGAGACTCGGGTTTAACCATAATATGCTTCATTTTATCATACGAGGTCAAATAATCATAAACCTCATCAACTGTAAGAGACTCTCGGCTATATAAAATCGTGTCTCTAAAGGTTGAATAAGACAGGGGCAACGAACAAAGTAGAACCAACCCTAGATCTTCCTTATCATACTGAACCTCCATAGCCTCCAAGTTTGAGAGAATTTCTTTAAACACTGTTAAGTGTTCATGCACAGACGCACCTTCCTCCAAATGATGAGCATAAAGATGTTGCTTCATATGCAACTTGCTAGTTAGAGTTTTCGACATACATATTTGTTCTAGCCTCTTCCATAATGCCGCGGCGGTCTTCTCCTTCATCACATCCTGCAAAATTTTGTTAGACAAATGCAGATGTAACTATGTTAACGCCTTTCGATCCTTGCACTTCTTCTCTTCCTCCGTCAATGTTGAAGGCATCTTATCTACCCCTAGTAGGGCTTCCTCTAAATCCATCTGTGCAAGAACTGCCTGCATCTTTATCTTCCACAACGCGAATCTGGTGTTGTGATCCAACAGCAGAATTTCATACTTCAAAGATGCCATTACCGTGATCGAGATGAAAAACCCGGAAGCTCGGATACCAATTTGTGAAAAATATAACGTCGATAATGACAAATATATCGCAAAGAAAAGAGAAATAAAAATAAAGAACACACAGATTTTACGTGGAAAACCCTTTCGGGAAAAAAACCACGGGCAGAGGAGAAGAAAAATTCACTATGTCGAATTCGAACCAATTACAAGAGGAATGGACCATGTCTATTTATAGGCTTGTAAAGCCATATTCTAATAGGAGTGTAGTAAGATTAAAAACTCCTTATTCTAATCAATATCAAATAGATGGAGTTTAATAAGGTTTAAAAACCTTATTTAAAATAAAATAAAAGAAGTGTAATTCTATAGGGATTCTTCTTTTATTTTATTTTACCATGTATTTTATTTAAATAAGGATTCGGGTCGCTTAATTCTAACAATATTAGCATTGAAATTCATTTTACATCTTGCCATAAAATCATATTCCATTTTATTCAATCCATTAAAATTTTTATTTTAAAACAAGTGAATACTCTGCGTTCTAAGGTTCAAAAGAAATCGTACCCTAACGTGCGGAGTTTCGATTTTCCGTTTGACCAAATAACTAAATATCCCTTCGAAATTTCGTCCATGTTTTCTTAAATTAAAAACAAGGCAATATTTCGTATTTGGAAATTCGATAAATCGTGCCCTAACGTGTTGGGTATCAATTTACCATTTGACCAAATAATCAAATATCCTTTTAAAATTTCAATGCATGAGTTTTGGGAATTATAAGATGATCTTGAATTCAAATATTTAATTTTTCATATCCTAACGTGCTAGATGTGATATTTTATTCCTTCGGAACAAGAAAATCTTAATATTTAACTCGAGTATATTCAAATGTTTTAAAAGAAATCATATTTTAAAATATTTTCAAATTTTTGACATTAAGACGTTAATTAATCAATTAGGTACCAATTTTGGGCGTATCGAGGGTGCTAACCCTTCCTCGTGCGTAACCGACTCCCGAACCCCTTTTCTGGATTTCATAGACCAAAAAAAATCGTCGTTTTAGTAAATTAAAAATTTTATTAAAATGACCAAATTACAAGGTGACCCGATCACACCTCATCAAAAAGGATTGGTGGCGACTCCGTTTTTCCTGTTCATTTTCAAAACCAAAGTCGACCTGTTTTACAAAAAAATGATTACGAAAAGCCTGATTCTAATTGGTTGAGAATCGCCAACAATTGATCTAAGTAGTGTGAAGACTCCTAAACTTAAAGTGACTTGAACCGATGATGAAAAAAATTTGACTAATGCAAACTCCAAAACCTCCAATGCAATTTTTTTATGAATTATGCTTCTATGACCTCTGACACATCTCTAAGTTTACCATTTATTAAATAGGCTCAGACTATATTAGAAACAACTCATGAAAGAAATAATAATGTGAAGTGGTCCAAACTTTGGATGTTGACTACAATGTTTGAGACCTTGAGGATGCAATACATTAAAACCTTGTCTGAGTTCTATGCATAGCTATGTAATATCACAAATCAAGCATTTGCATTAAGTGAAGAATATTGAAATTTGAAGTAGGTGAGAAAAGTGCTTCGATCTTCGCATGAAAACTTTGCAATCAAGATGACTGTTATGAAGGAGGCAAATGATAGTGACAATATGAAAATTAATGACTCAGTTCATTGAAAACATTTCAGATCAATCTCAATGAGACATAGAATAAAAAAGATAAATATGATAAAATTATTGCATTATATGTTGTAATTCTAGTTGCAATTGAGGGTGAAACTACCATGAACAACCAGCAGGAGCAATTGATCTTATCGAATTAAGAGGTAAAACTTTAATAGAATGTTTAAAAAGCTGATCAGAAAGTTTGATTCAAACAAAAGTTGTGACAAGATAAAGGGTGTAAGAGGCCTATTTTGCCCGGGCCTATAACAAACCAAAACAATAAAAAATAATAAATATCCAGTATATTTGTTACAGTCCATTTTACAAAACAAATCCTTAAAGCCCAGATTTAATAAACCCGATTAGCCCAACTAAACTAACCCAGACCCAAAACAGATTTTAAACTACCCAGACCCAAACAACACCTGGCCCAAAAGAGCCCAACACTAAACAAGTTTCAGACCTAGGGTTTCTAGGGAAACCCTAGGAGCCGTAGCACCCCAACCCCTCGCGCCTAGGCCACCAATCGCGCCCTATCATCGCCAGGATCCGCGCCTTTCACCTGCAAAAAAGGAAAAGGGAGCAGCAAACATGGCGAAACAGAGGCCAAATTTTTGTTTCTTTTTTTATTTATTTCGAGGACTATAAAAGCCCTACACAAACCTTTAAAACGGACACGCATATAGCCAATACAATATACAACGATTTTGAGAGAATACAACAGAGTACAGAAACCAGAAGATTTTTATGCATTTTTATTCTTTGTTTCGAAACTGTTTTACATACTTAGAGATCTTCTTTTAAATTTTTTTTAGATTATATACACGCATATAAATATACTGTAAAAAAAATAATAATACTGTTTAATTCCGACCATGCAGTGCAAAGGGCTGCGGGAGGCAGCGACGGCGGTGGTCATCGGTCTTTGGAGAGTTTCACGAAATCCTCACTGGAAATCGCCTGGGCAGAGGATTCCAGAGTGCCTCTCTCTCTTTTTTTTTGAAACAGAAGGAAAATGATTTTTTTTGAAAAAATTTTGACTTATATAGCCATTCAAAACGACGCCGTTTTGGCCAGAGTCCTAAAGCCTCAAAACGACGTTGTTTTGCCCTGGTCTGACCCGATCCGACCCGACCCGCCTCAGGATCCGCGTGTTTTCTACGGAAGGGCTAATTTCACTTTTAGCCCCAGGAGGGGCTAATTTCACTTTTAGCCCTTCCGCATTTTTAATAATTTGTAATTAAGTTTCTTTTATTCTTTAATTTAGCCCTATATTTTAATTCGATTTCAATTTAATCCTACACTAAGCGCAACGTTTTGGAGAGAAGGGATATTTTCCCTTTTAGCCCCTCCTGGTTACTAGCGTGTTCTAATCGGTCCCTCCTTTTAATTTTATTTTCGATTTCGCCCCAAATTTTTATTTCAAGTTCAATTGCATCCATTTTTTTTATTTTCTTTTGTAATCCTTGTTATTTCATTATTAAATTTTTTTTATCATTATTAACACTATTATTATTTGTCTGTTATAATTATTATTTTAGTATTATTATTACTATCATTTTATTTTTAACTTTATAATTATCATTATATTCATTTGTATCATTATTATTTTTATTGACCATTATTTTTTATATATTATTACTATACCTATATTTTTATTATTATTATATTTATTAGTATTAGTATTGTTATTATTATTATTATTATTTTAATATTACCATTATTATTACTATTTTCATTATTGTTGTTTTTATTTTTATTATTATTTTTATTATTAATATATTCTTATTGTACTACTACTATTATTTCTATATTATTATTACTATTAATTTTAATATCCTTACATTATTTTATTATTAATACTATTTTTATTTTTTCTATTATTTTTATCATTATTTTTATTATTATTTTATTTTATAATTGTTAATATTATTATTTATTAACATATTTCCATTTTATTATAATTTTTTTACTATAATTATTATTGTTTTATGCATATTATTTATCTATTTGTGAATTTGATATTAGCTTTATTTTTGTTATTATTCTCGTTTTTACTTACTTATTTGTCTATTTATTTACTATTATTTTTATTTAATATATTTTATTATTATTGCCTTCATTATTATTATGTATATTATTACCCACACTTTTATTCCGTTAAGCATATTGACATTATGATTTATCTTTCCATTTTATTACAATCATATTATATTTTCTTTGATGCATCAAAAATTTGGTTTTGAAATAAGCAAATACTATGCGTTCTAGGGTTCGAAAGAAATCGTACCCTAACTTACTGGGTTGCGATTTTCTTCTTCGAGTCCAAAGAACCTATTACTTTCCTTTTAAAAGTTAAATAAGAAACTTATCCTCGAGAATTCAAAATTGTCGTGTCCTAACTCACTGGATATGACGCTTTATTATCTCGGGATAAGAATTTCAGAAAACAAGGCAATGTTTCGTGTTTGGAAGTTCGAGAAATTGTGCCCTAACGTACTGGGTTTCGGTTTTTCGTTCGTCCAAATAACTAAACATCCTTTTAATGAATTTTGTAAATCATGAGATGATTTTGGTTACGAGGGTTTAAAATATTATGTCCTAACGTGCTGGATGTGATATTTGTATGCTTTCGGAACAAAGGTCTCCAATTTCAACTCAAATGGTTCAAATTTTTAAAAAAATCATATTCCCAAATCTTTTTCAAATTCTCGACATAAGGGCATTAATTAATCAATTAAGTACCAATTTTTGGGCGTTACGGGGGTGCTAACCCTTCCTCGTACGTAACCGACTCCCGAACCTGTTTACTGGTATTTCGTGGACCAAAAATCAATGTTTTGAAATAAAATATTTTATAAGGTGATCCAATCACACCTAAGTAAAAAGGGATTGGCGGCAACTCCATTTTTGTTTTAAAGTCGATCCCCATTTTTCAAAACTTAAAATAAAAAATGGTTTCGACAGAGGGCAAAGGAGGTGTAATCAATGATGATACACCCAAACAGAAAAAGAAAAAGATACGATGCATGAATGTTAAGACTTTGATCATATTCAAGCAGAATGTTTCAAGACATTGAAGGAGTACATTTTATTTTGATATTTCAATTGGTCTTCCCTTATAGTTGTAAATGAGAAGAAGGCTCCTTGAATCTAAATTGTGATCACTTATTCATTTTCAACTTATTATATTTATCTTAATTAAAAATATAATAAATATTGTTAAATAATGACAAAAATTAGAATTGCAAAAATAATTAATTATTAAAAATGGATGGACATCGGGTTTTAAGTCTAGTTAAGAAGTTGTTAAAAGCCCAAACCGAAGCCCAGGCTCTCTCCTCTTTGTGTTCATACTTCATTCGGCATCCATTTCCTGCTATAAATCTATGCAACGGTACCTGAGTCCTTTGCATTGAAACAGAAGCAAAAGAAACAAAGAAATTCCACATGGAGCAGGAACCGTAAGATCAAAAGAAGGACGATGGAAGGATTTGCTTTGTTTTTGGTTGTGCTTGTTTCAATGGGCATCACCAACCTAGCAATGGTTCCTGAGAAAACAAGTCGGAATGTGTCTGCTATGTACGTGTTGGGTGATTCTTCTGTGGATTGTGGCTCCAACACTCTCTTTTACCCTATCATCCATTTAAATCTTTCTTTACTTCCTTGTAACGGTTCCAATTCCATCCTTCTTCCCTATCTTCTTGGTAACCACTTGCCTCTTTCTCCCCTATTTTCTTTCATATATGCATTTGTGGTGTTCGTTGTGTTTCTTGCTTTCTTTTTTCCTGGAAAATATATGTTTAATTTGCATATGGTTCTTGGTTTCTTTACAATTTGCATTTTCCGCTTTCAATCTTGTTCCAGAATCCTCTTCCTGAAAATTGCAATGCACTTAAAAGAAATTGATGATTTTCATGGCTAATGCATGCAGCTAAGAAAATGGGTTTACCATACGCCGAGCCATTCTACGCCCAGAACGGAACCATCGATGGCTTGCTAAACGGTGTGAACTACGGTGCAGCCCACGCAACAATCCTTAGCCCCACTAGCCTTAGCCACCAGTCTCTTAACCACCAGCTAAGGCAAGTATTCGAGACGGTTCAACTATTGGAACTACAACTCGGCCATGAAAGCTCTCGCCATTTCATCAGATCCTCCCTTTTTTACCTCGCATTCGGCAAAGATGACTACATAGATCTCTTTCTCCGCAATTTCTCAGGTGTAATGGCTGAATACAATGGCCCTCAATTTGCTGAAATTTTAGTTAACCAAATGGTACATGCAGTGATGAACCTGTATGATATGAATGTGAGAAAAGTTGTCTTAATGGGGATACTGCCTTTGGGATGTGCTCCGAGTTTACTGTTCCAATGGCACATTGATGATGCAACAGGCTGCGTTGAGATGATAAATGAAGTGATTTTGAGGTATAATGTACTGCTAGAAAAGAGCATTGTTAGGCTCAATGAAGAGTTGCCTGATGCACATCTCGTCTTTTGTGATCTTTACCAAGGAGTCAAGAAGATCATAACTTATCCACATTTCTTCGGTATGAATCCTTCCATTGTCTTTTATAAAACTGTTAAGGGATACAAAAAGGGGTTGTTTATATTCGAATTAACAACACGAGTATTTCAAGAAAAATGAAGAGTCCCGAAGAGTAACATAACAAAACCTAAAAAAAAATTTGCAATCACATGAACAGAAATCTTACTTAAAATGTGTGACAAAAAAAAAAAAAAAAAAAAAAAAAAAAAAACAGGATTTGAGGATGCAAAGAATGCATGCTGTGGGCTTGGTTTGTATGGTGCAGAGATTGGATGCGTGACTTCAGATATCGCCTGCAACACTGTTTCAGCAAATGTGTGGTGGGATCTCTATAACCCAACACCCAGAGTTAACTCATTGCTTGCCGAGTCAACATGGTCCGGTCAACAACTCCTCTCTAACATTTGCCGTCCAACTACAATCCGTGGTCTGGTTTACTCTTCAGTGTCCCCTCCCACTTGACCCGCCTCACTCATCTTCACCATTTCTCACAGGCCACTATAGATTCAAGTTCCTTTGTTAGGGAAACCCATTGTTCTATATCCCTGGAATTAGCTGAGAATTGGTGTAATTTTCCTGAAAAACTCATGCACATCAGCCATATACCAATGGCAGTAGATAGCAGTCCAAGTTAAAGGAAAATTGAAAATACGGAACTCCATATGTACATGCTGCAATCAGAACCATATTTTTTATCCCTTATGGATTTGCTGTTTTTCTTTGTTTCATCTGTTGTATTGTATTGTATTTTACCCCCATTAGCAGAGAAACAAAGGCATACATAGGAGACACAGAATAGTTGAATGTTAAAACAATAAAGTACATGATTATTAATGGAGAAAAGAAATTAATAAATCCCAAAAAGTGTGTGCAAAATGGCAGTAGCGAATGCCAAGCCAATGACTGCTCCATTTCTGTTTCCATTTGAAGGGCTGCCACCTGAAAAAAGAAGAAGAAAACTCAGTTATTTAATAATCTAAACTCGAAACATAAAAAAAAAAATGAAAAATTATAATTAAAACCATGTTTAGGGTTTGATTAACATGATGGATGAAAAATTACAATAAAAGGATGAATCTCATAAATTTTATTTATGATCATAATTGATGACCTTGATGTTTTGAAACGTCGGAATTCCAGACCTTATTGGCCATAAGCTTTAATTTATCATACAAATTTCTTATCTGGTGACAATTTTGATTAACGAGTATAGACTTCAATTCATGTTCATGCTTAAATCTTTTTGACATAAAATAAGCTTTCTGTGAAACCAAATTTTAAAGTAAGATTGAAATGAAAGAAATTAAAATTCAAGTTACCTGGTGACACAGATTCTTCGCTTTGGGGTGGACCTGCAACTGGGGCACGATTGATGACTGAAAAAAAGCAGAGAAATAATTAGGAAATATGTTCTTATTAGTATAGAATATAATTAAAACTAATCTAAACAGGATTATATAGCAAAAAAAAAAAAAAAACAGATACAATAGTTATCATAATGTTTAAATTCGTGTCATTTTCATATTTGTTTCAAGCAAATTTTACATCATGTCTTATACAAAGTTAGATATATGAAAAGAAATAAAAATATATATAATTAATTAAATATTTAAAATAATACTAAAATATTTATCACACGAATATATGTATGGAAATCGAGTAATTAGAATACAAGTATGCATTTAAAAATATTATACAATAAATAATAAAAATGTAAATTTTAAAACTAATAATAATGCATCTGTAATATGTACGAAATTAAAATAAAAAATTAGTTTAAGAATATTTAAATAGACAAATATGTCAAATTAAGAATATTAAATACACTCCAAATATTTATCATGGTATTGTCATTTTCTTGAGCTGATATCTAGTTCACTTGTGACACCAACTTAATCAACGATATTTTCAATATATATATATAAACAATGCATGTGAAAAACTGTGTAATAATACTAAAACATATAAAAATATTGAAATAAAACTTTAGTTGAAGTGGTAAAGAAAAAATAAATAAATGATAGTGGTATAGATTCAAATCTTACTATAGGTAATTTTTTACCGGTTTTATTAAAAATATAAAAGGACAAAAGTACCCTCGTATTAACATAATTTATTGTATACATAAAAGGGTATTTTCATAATTTCCTTAATTAAGTTGGTGTCGAGTTGACTCGTGATATTAACTTAGTCACACACATAAATAATAATAGAAATTCTATCACACACGTATACGTTTGGAAACCACGTATTTTAGAATTGAAATGTATATTTGAAAATAACATACAATAAATAATGAAACACATTATTTGAAACTAATTAATAATAACACATTAAATATGTACGATATTAAAAAAGGAAAAAAATAGATTAAATTGTAAGTAAAATAAAATTTAAACACATAAATACATTAAATTAAGAATACTAAATGAGTACAATTTTTTTATCATTGAATTGCCATCAATCTTGAGTTGGTGTCGAGTTAACTTGTGACACTACCTCAATTAACAATATTATTAATACTAGAAATTCTATCACATGCGTATGCATGTAGACACTACGTATTTAGATCACATGGGTGCACTTATAAATAAACATATAACAAAAAATAAAATATAATATTTGAAACTAATAATAATAACACATATGCTATATAAATTAAAAATTATTTTAGTTGAAATGGAAAAATTGAAAGAGTGTATGTTTGATGTTTTGGGTTCAAGTCCCATTGTAAGCATTTTTTTTTTCCTCTAGATGTTATATAAAAAGACAAAAATACCCTTAAATTATTATTTATTGCTTTGTCAAAATAAATTTTTTTAATAATTTAATAACTGAGTTGTCACACCAATATAATCGTATAGATATAATATAGATAATGTTACGGTATCTTCTACTCAATTATGCATGAAAAAAGATGGCTTAATGATATAAAAGGCCCACGAAAATTTTCAAAAAAAAAAAATCAATTAATCCTCTCTCAATTTTTTTTAGCTTTTGGACTTACAAAATTGATCAAATTAGCCCTTTGATTGACATTGTCCATTAATTTTTAATGGAACCGCAAATGTAGTCATTAACAATGCTAGATCATAAAAATTAAAATTATTTTTCATTATTTAAAGAATTTGAAAAATAAAATTTTATCCAAATTTATCACTTAAAAATATCTATCAATTATAATTTTTGATTGATTAAATTATAAAATAACGATTGTAGGTAATATTTTTCTAAATGACAACGATCCCATGTTCAAGCTCTGATAAATGTGATTTATAAAATTTTAAAAATATTAAAATTTTTAATATTTTTTAAAAATTTTAGTAAATTTTAGTTTTTTTAAATATTTTTTTTGTAATTTTATAGTTTTTCTATTTTGTAATTTTTTTAATAATTTTTAAAATTTTTAAACATCTTTTGTAATTTTTTAATTATTTTATATTTTATATTTTTTTTTCATTTTTAAAGATTTTAAAGGTTTTTTTAGATGATGACATAATAATGACATTATTATAATGACATGTGACAATATATGATTAGTTGGCTAGTTCTTTTTATTGTCTAAAATACTGAATCGAAAATGTATAATATTATGGACTAAACTAAAAATATAAAAATATTTGATAATATTAGAAATTGAAGTGAGCTAAAAAAAATTTAAAGACTAAAATGGAAAAAGCGGTACACTTCAGAAACTAAAATGTGCCTTAAGACTATTATATATTATAAATATAAATTAAAAATAATATATTAAATCATTTGATTAGATAGTTAATTTTAATAATCATAACCGACCAACAAAACCATTGTAATTGAAACCTTAAACTGGAAATTAAGTTAACCATAATCTTACCCAAATGAATTGGTTAAATCATTTTTTACAAACCCTAACTTAAGGGTCCTATGACTGGACTGAACCTTGGGTAGAGAACTGGAGGATTCTTGTTTTTATCATTATTATTTAAGATAATTGTTTAATATAAATATAATATGTTTTTTTAATTTAAATATATTTTAAATAACCTATTGTTTTAATTTAATATCCTTTACCATTCTTTTCTACTATAATCTCACCATCAGAATTATAATAAATAAAGCCTACCCCAATTATTAATATTTAAAAGAAAACTGTGCATATGAAGTCTTTTTTTTTAATGAAGGCAGTGCACGTGAAGTGAGGTGAGAGCTAACCGAGAATCAGGCAACAAGTATATTTTATTTTCTTATAGGTTTTTAATGAGTTTGAAAAAATGCTCCTAAATACTCTTGATTTCATTGATAAAAATAATACTAAGCAACAATCAACTTTTATAATTTTATAATTTTTTTAATAATATTATTATAGGTTATGATTATATCTATTTTTTTATACAACGTATAGAATTACTTATAATCTCTCTCCAACTCATAAATAAAAAAAAATCTTCCTATATTGACAATAATAACTATACCAATCGAGTACAATTTTAAGTCATCATATTAAACAAGTTGCAATTTAATATATTAAAAAATATTAAATTAATTATTTAACTGCCATATTTAATAATAGAATAATAATTTTATAAATAGTAACATGATTAATTGTAATAAGTGCTTTTAATGACAACTTTCTCTTTAGCAAAAGGCATTCATTCAAGATACTAAATGGCTTTCACTATGTAGATTTAAAATTTTAAAAACTCTTCATGAAGATTAAATTTTTTAAGGCACAGCAAGAACAATAATTAATGAAATAATTACCGATTGAACCTTCACTCCATTAGTACAAGTAAATATAAGAGGATATAGGTTCGAGTTGAGAAGTTTTAAGATTTTGTGTCCAAAAAAAAAAAAAGATCAAAACCTATAATGAAATTATTCAAAATAATAATAAATAATAAAATAATTACCCAATTTTTTGAAAAGCTTTTTACCCAATCCCAGTTTTAGCTGAACTAAATAAAGAAGCATAAGTAAAAATAATAATAATAAGAATCAATGCCTTGATGTCAAAACAATTAATTAAAATAACTGAATTATACATAAAATTATTTACTATTTACTTAGTGATTAACATAAGTGTACTATTTGATTGAAAAAAGTAGAATAATAAGAATTAAATTAAGATCAATAAATAAGGTTTAGTATAAGATATTTTGATGAAAATTTAGCCAAATAAAAATATATCTTATGTTGAAATGATAATACTAATAATTAAAAATGACCGACTAAAATTTTTGTTGAAAGAAGTAATAAAATTTAGGAAACCGTGGACCCTACCAACCCCGGTAATTTAGCGTTAATGGACAAAGATTAACACTTTATTCTTTTGGCTATAGAAAATGATGAACACTTATTTCTTATGCTGCTACAAATTAAATTAAATTTATATTAAAAAAATGGCTATCTAATGCACAAATTTTAAATGAATAACATACTTTTCTTATGCTATTTCATGGTAATTACTGCTGAGAAAAATCGAAAATTAATTCGAATTATGATATGTGCCGATTTTTAAAATCTAAATTAAATCGAAAGTTTTAATTTGTAATTTTTATTATATAAAATTTTATTTTTAAAATATTATATAAGAGCCATTAATTATTTTTATTTACTTGAAAAATGATTTTTTTAAAATATATATTTAAGAATTTTTGAAATTTTACCAACTATCGTATCATTTTATTATAAATATTTCCAATGTCCGCAGATGAATAGATTAGGGTAGACTCCGAATTCAATCCTTTAGTTTTTCATGTTTGTAGTATAATTAATTATTCAAAACTAATCTAAACGTTGTTTTTTGAAATTTGAAATTGAAAATCACATATATTGTGAATCAAGTAGACAGATAATTAGGATTCTTCACCAGATCTAAAAGGAAAAGGTAAAGAGGAACAAATGAAATACCTGAACAGAGAGTCACAGGAGGAGTGGAAACATTACAAACTGTGGGAAGATTCAGAGCTCTCTTCATATCAATGTCCATCCCAACCACTGCGGTTGCGTTTTTACCCAATAAATTGCACAAACATTGTGGACTGCTTTCCACTAACCCCGCCAGCTCCGGACAGCATGCCTTCCCCGGCTTCGTTAGATTGCTCCCTGCCTCCACGAACGTCAAGCAATCCGATAAGTTCAGCAAGTTCGTAAAACAATCCGCCGTCGGTGCCTCTGCTGATGGTCCCAACCCCAACCCCATCGCCACCCTGCAGAATGTTAGCACAAAGATGGTGGCAACAACAATTGTTACCCTCTGCTTAGTTGCCATCTCTGTGGGTCAAGGCAGGCTAACGCTACTGTGGGAAATGAGAAGGGGAAACAAGTTAGATTTGAGAGAGAGAAGGTGAGTGAGATGGGGGAGAAATAAACAAATTTATAAATTTATTGTAAGCTACTAACTAGTAACTAGTAGACGTGTTCTAGGTCCACTTATCCCAACAGCCTGGATAGTTTGATTCATTTTTCGGGTCAGCCAAATCTAAATTAAATCATTTTTTTTAAAATGTTTTTTTATTTAAAATTAATTATTTTTGGTACAAAGTTAAATCACAAATTAAGAAAATTCCATAAAAAGGTTTGAACTTTGTGGGTGTGAACTTAATCATTGATCTCATATTTTTGATAAAATTTTAATCATAAATTTAATTTTTTAAACAACAAAATAGATCATTTCAACAAGAGTTATCACGAGATCTAAGATGTTGAAGATATACATGAGTAGTCTAATTACGAAGAACTGTGGAGCTAGATTGTGCTCAAATTAGACCTCCAAATCAAGATGCCCTAATAGCTATGTTCCAGCCCAGTTTGAATCACTAGATGATTCTATTTTATTGATAAGGTTTGGGTCAATGAGTGACAAATATCGTGTTCTCAATGGTGTGCCATCCTCCTTTGACAACCATTTATGGTTGTTTCAGAATTATGATGGCCAACTTTGACCGTGAGCGTATACCTTTGATACTCCTAAACTTTGCGACCAGATGGTGGAAGGAATTGTTGAGCGAATCAGTAATCATAAGAAGGTATGTTTCCTTTAATTCAAATATGAAGAAACTTGGAGAGCGTAAGTTTATAAGGATTGTAACACGCTTAACCCGTATCCGTCGCCGAATTAAGGTTACAGGCATTACTAAACCAAAACACAAGTCAATGCACTCTATCATAACTATTACTTTGATAAATGCGTACCATTTCATACTATTACGAATAAACATGTATATCCCATCTAATCTCAATACATCGACTTGCATATCACAAATAATATCATTAACATCAAATAGTAACTGAATACAATCAACTAGCAAATCACTATTCACATGGTCATTTAAAAGCAATGGCCGAATAGGTATATGGCACTTAATCATTTATTATATTTCTATTATCAACAAAACATTCAAGCATATATCATTATTGAACATATGTTACACTTTTGATCATGTATACTCCCTATTTTAATATCACATATGATTATATCATTTACCTATCTACTTATCTCACAATCGAACATAACTTAAATACAAATATCAAACCAACTCATTTAACCCATAGTTACTTATCACATAATGCAATGATCATTTCATAGATATAAACATATAATCATAGGCACACCTTAGCTAGATATTACATCCATAAATTTAACCATTCATTCCTCATGGCTGGACACACACATATGAACATCCAAAGAAAAATGTAAAGTTTCCTACTAAATAAATGTAATGGCCGAATATTTACAATAAGTTTATTTTCATTAGATCATCAATAAATCGATTTCACTTATTGCATAATATGAAATAATTTCTAAACTAAACTTATAAGTCATTCATTAAACATTCATTTATACTATATGAATAACATGCCATACATAATCTCATGAAAACGCACTTGCCAAAATGAGTTTATAATGTAATTGAATATACACACACATACGCAACATCTCAAGCATGGTCAATTAACTCAAACCTAAAAATAAAGCCATTTTCGCATGGCAATATTACATTCATATAATCATCGTTTAAGTTAACTCAAAAACGGTTTAGCCTATACATGCCACAGACTTAAAGTTTATACACAAAAGAGATACCAAAATTTCGTTGATAGTGTGATGAACTTCAAAGATGATCCTAGAGCACGAGTTGAACACCCAATATAGATCTACAATACGGAAACAACCAAATACAAAGTAAGCCTTCATAGCTTAGTAAGTTTTAAGCATTTAACTCACATATACACTTTATCAAGATTTAAAATAAATTGTTTAATTTACATCATCTTTTCCGAATAGTCAATATACTAAAATAGATTTCATAGCAACATTACATGCATGTATATATATATCCATACACCACCTACACATAATAGAATAACCTGCATGTGCCTCTTTTGCTTAACGATTTCCTACTTACATTTCAAGCCACCATCAATCACAAGTTGTTTTAAATAATGCATACCTCTAGGTTATTTCTCTTTCCAACCTTAACTTCCCGAGCATATTATAAGATTGCATACTCGAATATTTTATTATTCATATCAACATTAATAAAATGAATCTTTTAAAAAAAAAAACATCAAACTTGTATACCTGTTACAAAGAATTTAGTAACGTATCGCACACATAGTGCCGTTACTTTAATATTCCGCACACTTAGTGCCAAGTCTCTATAACGTATCGCACACATAGTGCCGTTACCTTCACAATTCGCACACATAGTGCCTTGTAACCGATCCCGCACACTTAGTGCTCGGTTATAAACTCGCACACTTAGTGCCTTTCATATCCTGTCATTTATCTGAATATACACTTTCATATATATAAAATCCAATCCACAACTTCACATATAAACACATACATATATGTATACTTGATGATTTAACATCCAAGTCTATATATTATAATCGGCCTAGACATTATCAAGCCACCAACAATTCCTTTGAATATATATATCCATATCCCAATTTAGTATGTCTCATATTTAAAAGTATCACTATCATATAAATTCACATTTCATGCAATTGATTCTAAACATCCAAGTAACCACACATATTCGGCTAACTTATACAAATTTCATTGTTACATTCGGCAATGTGTTATTAATACACTTACCACCATTTAGCTTAGGCATATAATATGGTATAAAATTCAATTTAACCCAATTACTTAAAACTTACCTCGGAAATTGTCGAATTAAGGTTGCTCGGCTATTCGTTCAACTTTGCCTTTCCCTGATCCAATCACGTTTCCTTTTGTTCTTGATCTAAATAATTCCAAATTGAGCTCATTCAAATACATTTTTATTCAATTTAATCCAAAAACACATAATTATGCAATTTATCATTTTACCCTTGACATTTACAATTTTTACAATTTAGTCTCTAATACACAACTCACAAATTACTCAAAATTTGGCTACCATCCCTTAGGGCCAAATCTTCATAAGGACTATATAAGTCCATATATTTCATAAATTTCTCAATTTAACCCTCCAAGATAATATTTTCACAAATAAATCCTTAATTAGCTACATTCACCAAAGACTCAAGAATAAGATATGTACATCTAGCTCAAATCTCTCATTTTATACTAAAAATCATCATAAAACTCAACTCATTATCAATGGCATATCTCATATACATGACCAATACACAAAATTAATACATGGGCTTGAAAGTAGAGTGAACAACAATCTCAAAAATGTAAAAATCATCAAAAATCCAAAACTAAAACTTACCTAATTTTGGTTGATGAGTGCCGAACCCTTGTTGGGTTTTTTTCTTTTCTTTTTCTTTTGCTAGTTTCGGCCAAGAGAGTTCAAAAATGATGAACATGCAATGGCTCTCTTTATTTAATTATGTTTAATTCCATTATGCTAATAAAATATAATATAATATATCATTAATATATATTTAACATATAAAGCAAACAAACATATAATATAATACCACATTGCCGTCCACTATAAAAATAATAGGAGTAATTGCAACATAAAACCCCTTAATTAGAAAGACACATTGATTTAACCTTCCAATTGAGTAAATGGCTAATTTTACCACTCATGCAATTTAATCCTTTTTCTTGAATTGAACATACAAACAATCAAATTATCTCACGATATTTTAACACATGCTCAAACATAGTTCATAGATATCAAATATAATATTAAAATATTTTTCTAACTCGGATCTGTGGTCCCGAAACTACCATTCCGATTAGGGTCATAATCGGGCTGTTACAAGGATGAAGGTGGAACGTTAAGTCTCCAAGCTTCCACTGCACTTTATTGCATTTTGTGGCAAGCAAGGTCATTTTTTGCAAGGGGTTATTAAATACAAACACGGGGAAAACAAAATGCGATAATACTCAATGTTTGGAATCGAACCAAGTTGGGAAAACTCAAGAGGGTGATTGCATGAAAGAATATATTATATATTATTGTATATCTTTTAGACATATACTTAAGAATATATTATATATCTTTTCTATTCCTACGTGACTATTAGAGGTGTACATGGGCCGGGCTACCCGGCCCGACCCGAAGGCCCGCCCGAAAAATGGGAAGGTTTGGGTAAAAATATAGGCCTGAAAAATGGGCTTGGGAAAAAAAAGAGGCCCGTTTAGAAAACAGGCCAGGCCTTGGGTATGATTTTTTTGGCCCGGGCTTGGCCCGGCCCGGCCCGAAATATTTTAATATTATTTTTATTTTTTTATTAATAAAATTTTAACTTTAGTATTATTTTTATTTTATTTTTTCACGTGCCTTTCTGTTAATCTCTTTCAGGCTTCCTCCGTTCCTCCAATTTTTTTCATTTCTAAAAATCAAAATCCCTAACCTAACTTCCTCTTCATCTTCCTCTTTCTTCCTCCCAAACATTCCCGACAGCACATTGAGAGAGCATCTTCAATTTTGTGGTCTCAGAGCTCCCCCAAGTTGTAAGCTTCTTCTTCAATCTTCATTTCTTGGCTGAGTTCTGTTTTTTCTTTTTTCTTTTTAGTTTCAGCATACTGCAAAGGAATAATTTCAATATACGCTTTAAACTGTATTAGAAATAAAAAAAAATCCAGCCTATTAATCTAAGCATAAGACAGATCACAGTTGGGTGCATTGTATAGCTTTAACAAGGAAAGCATTTTTTTCCCATTTCTTTTCCTCCTCGATTCTCGCATTTTCCCTGTAACCAAACAAGAAGATAAATGGAAAATGAAGGTTTTCTCTCGAAATGAAGACGTATTTTAAGAGTTGGCCTCTGTCCCTCCTTTTAGAATTTAGATTTTCTCTCTTTATTAAATAAAATTCAAAAATATTCGAATTCTTTTTTATATAATTATTTTAAAAATTCATTGGTTTACATTTTAAGATTATTTTAAGATTTCAAATGACATGTTTTTTAGAAAAGGAACTATCCATTATATAAAAAAATGCACATATACTGTCCATTAGGAAAGGAACTGTCAATTTCATTACCATGCTTCCATCTTTATACAAATATTCCAATTTGTAAGAGTATTTTAAATTGAATGTATGACATATTGTAAACTCCACCCTCTTATCACCTTGATACAATAAGTTTAATGGTATTAAATATTTATGTATACTTGCTTGTTGGCCATGTGACTGAAAGTAACTTATAAGAGTAGTTAGTTTTTGCTGTGGAAAACTATGAGCTTTTGATAATGATTAGTTTGATTTTCCACTGAAAGTTGTTCTCTTATAATTACCAAGGATGGCTACCATGTTTGATGCTATCCAGGGCAAATTTTAGTGCTTTTCATCTTATGTTTGCATTGAAATTGAATAAGATCTAATCTACAATGATAAATTATGTTAAGATCTAATCTACAATGATAAAATTACACATTAATTCCTTTAAAAATTTAAAATTCATATTTGATTCCTTTCGTTTTGTGTGAGAATCATGGGAAACTTTAATGGGAAGACTTTTTTTATAAGTTTGACTTCCTTTGGATCACTGATTGCCTCCACAAAGGCACATAGCCTCAATGCAGTTACAAACTCCAAAGACTATTTTGCTTTGACTAGAGTCGAAGCCTTCAGTGTACCTATAGTGAACCAAGAAGCCTTTTCCTTTGACAAAATATAACCATATTTTATCTATGATTTTTCCTTTTTATCCTTAAAAGTTAAAATAATTTCATACCTAACCTTATTTGTTATCAGGCTTGGGAAGCCACCATTACGATATTGCTCTTTGGTTTATTGTGATTACTACTTGTTTGACTACTATTCATATATTTAGGTATTGATTACATAATATTGAGTGGTATGGTGTTCCAACTTGTGCTTTGTTCTTGCTATCTCTTTTTTGGATACTGATTGAGAGCATTTTTCTATTTTATGCTTATTGTATTTTTTATGTTTTTTTCTGTCATGATCTTGCTTTCCCCAAGTAGCATAGATACATCTTTCTTGCTGTAGCTCCTTCAATGTTTGTTGCAATATGTTGGGTCATTTCTTTTTTTTTTTTTACTGCAATTTGGGGTAATTTGGTTTATTTGGATTCCAAAGTAGAAAATAAGCATCTATTTTCTTTATATGTATTTGATTCATTATTTTTAATTTAATAAAATAAAAAAATATGGGTCGAGTCGGGCCGGGCTCGGGTTTACCAATTCCATGTCGGGCCAGGCTTGAACAATTTTTCAGGCCCATATTTCAGGTCGGGCCGGGCCCGGGTCTACAAAACGGGTCTAGATTTTTAGTTGGGCCTGGCCCGACCCGGCCCAGCCCGACCCATGTACACCTCTAGTGACTATTGCTGTATAAATATTATGTATACTCTTGAGGTCTATCAATAAGATTGAAAGGGATTGCCCTATTCTTGTCATGGTATCTGGGCTTGGTGTTTAACACAAATTTTTTCATCGTTCTCAATGGTTAGCGACGATTCGACTTTTCCACCGCCACCGCCTAAGTTAGGAGGACGACACTTCCTGGTTTTACCGTTGAGCAATGGCAATCTCTTCTGGCGGTGTTCGATAATACACAATCCACTACCAATCAATTGAATGGTGAGTCCAAGAATAATTGAATTATTGATTTGGAGTGTTCAAATCATGTTACAAGTGATCTTATGTATTTGACGAATGTTAAAGAAGTTGTAGCATGTTTCATATGGCTTGTTGATGGTCAAACAGTGGTGGCTATCCAAGAAGGAATGGTTAAATTGACAAGCAAAATTCACTTAAAACATGTTCTTTAGGTTCCTAAATTAAACTGCAATTTAATTTCGGTTTCACAGTTGAATGATGGTATGAATTATTTTGTCCTATTTTCTCTAACATATGTGTTATTCAGGACATTCATTTGAGGGAGTTGATTGGAGCGGGTGAGAGGCGGGATGGACTTTACTACTTCCGGCAGGTATCAACGGTTAAAGCGGTTTTAATTGAAGCTTCATCCTCTTTGGAGCTTTGGCATAGAAGATTGGGTTACCCTTTTGAAAAAGTTGTGAAGTTACTTCCCTATGTTAGTAACTCTAGAGAACATTTGAATAAAGCATGCGAAATTCATCATCGTGTTAAGCAAACAAGAAATAACTTTCTAATTAGTGAATAGAAAGCCACTCATATTTTTGAGTTAGTTCATTGTGATTTATAGGGTTTGTATGACACTCATTCATCTTGTGAATCTCATTATTTTTTACATTGGTTTATGATTTCTCCTGTTTTGTCTGGGTATATCTATTGGTTAATAAGAAGGAGGTTTTCAAGATTTTCATGTCATTTATTGCTATGATTGATCCTCAAATTTCTCAACAGATAAAGTTTGTTAGAAGTGATAATGAAATGAAATTTAATTGTCTCTAAGATTATTTTCTTATAAATGACATTATTTTTCAAACAACATGTGTTGGTACTCCTTAACAAAATGGGAGAGTGGAGAGAAAACATCAACATATTTTAAATATGGCTCGTGCTTTGCATTTCCAAGGAAATCTACCTATATATTTTTTAGGGAGTGTGTTTTGACTGCTTCTCATCTTATCTATCAAACTCATTCACCTCTTCTTCATGGTAAAACATCCTATAAAATGTTTGGTATACCTCCTTTATTTGATGATCTTCGTGTATTTGGCTGCTAATATTTTACTCATAATCAACGTTCTAAAGGTGATAAGTTTGCTAGTCGAAGTCGAAAGTCTATTTTTGTTGGGTATCCTTTTGACAAAAAAGGTTGGTATTTATATGATATGGATTCTAAGAAGTTTTTTGTGTCCCATGATATGAAATTTTTTAAGGATATTTTTTCGTATTTGGATGGGAATGCTAC
The DNA here is from genome assembly GCA_025503065.1 of Gossypium bickii. Taxonomy (NCBI): domain Eukaryota; kingdom Viridiplantae; phylum Streptophyta; class Magnoliopsida; order Malvales; family Malvaceae; genus Gossypium; species Gossypium bickii. The sequence continues at coordinate 26,545,405 of CP106719.1, forward strand.
AACCATTGAGCCTGACCATGTCGCTCTGCCATATGGAAGTGCAGATGTGATTTTTGATACATATATTGGTGAGTCAGAAATGTCACAGCTCGCAATAGTTCTTTCGCAGCCTATGAGTTCGCCACCTGCGGATTCTTCGACACCTGTGGTGTTTTCTTCTTTTTCTAATGACACAGGGTTATAGAGGGCTTTGGGTAATGATGCGTCTAAAATGGGACAATAGCATAAGGAAAAATTTCCCTCAGTGAAGCTTTGGTATTTTGTTACTCATACCGCTATAAAGAAAAGTCTATCTCCCACCTCACCTGCTTCAAAGTCTTCCTCAAGTACTTTATTTTCGATAATGCATTATGTTGATTGTTACAAATTTACTGTGAAACACCAAAATTTTTTTGCAACTATTACTGCAGTGGTTGAGCCACAGTCTTTTAAAGAGGCTGTGAAGGATGTAGGATAGCTTGATGCTATGTAAAAGTAGATTCGTGTTCTGAAAGATAATGGCAATTGGTCTATAAAGACACTTCCTCCTGGATAGAAAGCTCTAGGTAGTAAGTGGGTGTACAAGATTAAATATAACTCCGATGGAAGTATTGAGAGGCTTAAAGCTCCTTTTATTTTTTTTTGATAATCACCAAGTATAAAGTATTTATTATAATGAAACTTTTGCTCCTATGGCGAAAACAGTGACTGTTCGTGCTTTCTTAGTTATTACAGCTTCAAAAAAGGAGTTACATCAAATGGATGTATATAATGCCTTTCTGCATGGTGATCTTGATGAAGATGAAGAAGCTTCATATAGCTTCATATAGCTTCTTCTAAGTTTTGCCTCTGGTAAGCCTAGAATGGTTTGTCATTTGCGCAAGTCTTTGTATGGGTTAAAATAATGTCCTCAGTGTTGGTTAGCTAAGTTGGTTACTGCACTGAAAGGGTATGGGTTTCTTTAATCATATTGTGATTATTCTCTCTTTACATGCACTAAGGGATCTGTGTACATTAATGTGCTAGTTTATGTTAATGATTTGCTTATTTTTAGGAACGATTCCGTTGTTTTGAGAACTTTTAAGGGGTATCTCAAATTTTGCTTCTATATGAAGGATATTGGTGTTTTAAAATATTTTTTGAAGATAGAGGTAGCTCGTAGTTTTTTAGGTATATTTCTTTGTCAAAGGAAATAAACACTTGATATTATTTCAGAGACGGGTCTTTTGGGAGTAAAGCCCGCAGAATCATCAATCGAGCAAAATCATAGATTTGTGTATGCTACATGGGTAGTTTTGACTGGTCCTAAGTCATACAGACGGTTCATGGGTCGTTTGATTTATTTGGCAGTGATTAGACTTGATTTAGCATACTCGATTCATGTCTTATTTTAGTTTATGCATGAGTCGAGGCAGGAGCATTAAGATGTGGCTCTGTATATAGCTCAATACTTGAAAGGTTCTCCTTCCAAAGGATTCTATTGAGATCTGATAGTAATTTCTCCTTAAAGGGGTGGTATGATTTGAATTGGGTTGCTTTTTTGTTAACTCGGCGTTCGCTTACTAGTTAGCTTGTCTTTTTGGGACAATATTTTATTTCTTAGAAAACTAAAAAATAGCATACTGTTTCTTGTTTTTCCACCAATGCTAAGTATATGTCTATGGCTTCTGTCGCTTGTGAGCTCATATTGCTGAAGGCCTTGCTATTGAGCTTGGGTGTTCATCATCCTAAAAATATTCCTTTATTTTGTGATAGTCAATCTGAGTTGCATATTGCACAGAATCTTGTATTTCACGAACGCACTAAACATATTGAAGTGGATTTCCATTTTATTAGGGATGCAATCAAGGATGGGTTGATTGCACCTTCTTATGTTCTGACCTCTATTCATTTGGCTAACATTTTTATAAAGGCGCTTGGTAACCCGCAATTTAAATACCTTCTTAGTAAGTTGGGCATTTTTTATCTGCATGCTCCAACTTGAGGAGGTGTTAGTATATTATTATGGGATATTATCTTTTAGGAATATATTGTATATTATTGTATATCTTTTAGGCATTTATTTAAGAATATATTATATATCTTTCCTATTCCTACGTGACTACTGTGGTATATCTTTGTCTCTCTTTGCGAACTTAAAAGGGAAATCCACTATTGGTCCTACCCCTAATCTGGATAAGGCAAAAAGCTTAATTGGGGAACTAAGGATTTTGATAAAGATTGCTGAAAGGACATTTTCGGCATAATTCATAGACCTTATTAGGTTCTCTTCATTCTAGCAGGTGCCTACTGTGGATGACAATAAGAGACTTTAATGAGATTTTATGGTCTTTCGAGAAACAAGGAGGAAGGTTTCTCGAATGGTTGCATTCATGATTTCTTGATTTTGTAACATGGGAATTGACCCATGCTTACTATACTGTTTTACTATAGCAATAATAATGTCTTTGGAGGAAAACTCCATTTCAACTTGTAAATCGTCAAATTAGTAAAACTCGTATGATCGGGTCTTCTATGAGGAAGTTTTGAAAATTCTAACCCATCTTGAGCATTAATGTTGCTATTAAGCATGTGGGTGGAGGTTCATACCTCGTAAAATCTAGTTGAATTCTTCTAGCACTGTTTGAACCTTCATTGTCAGAATCATTCCCCTTTGGTTTGGAAGGAACAACCTCTAGTTTAGAAAATAATGCAATTTTCGAACTCGGTTCAAACTCCTAAATTAGATCATAATCGGTTTTAACTTCCTCTTCATTTTCAACTTCCTCTTCATTATCAATCCCAGTTGCAGTTTCATGTATCGGATTTTATATTCTTTCACTAGTGCAGTTTGTTGCAAAACATCATTTGTTCTCATCAAACCTACGTTAAAACCAATATTACTTACGAATTTTCCATTCATGTAAGTTGATGCATATCTGCATAAGTTGAAATAAAAGACGTTCACAAAATGTCATGTTCGGGTCTCCACATTTGGGTTACCAACTAACCCGATTGTACGTCAAAGTTGAAATTAAAGGCTGAAACCAAGAAATGTTTTTCCATTGATGATTTTGGCATTCCTTGATATGAGCTTTGCAACAACGCTATGAAATCATCGCACAACTACGTGATTGAATTTTCTGCTTCCTGTTCCTAAAACAAATTAACTGAAACTGTTGTCGAACTTGGACCATCCTCATCTACATCGACAAACTGGATATATAACTCTAGTATAACATTTCCAATTGAGCAATGCGTATCAAACATTAACTCAACATCTATGTCGCATTTGAGCTCAAATGTATCATATCTTACATGGTTTATTGATGGTAGATATTTATATTTCAAATTCAAATGTACCATATCTTACAAGGTTCATTGATGTTAGATATCTAATTCTTGACAAAAGCTCGTTCAGTTTGATGCTCCGGTTAAAAGCTAATTATGTAGATTGGGTTAATACAAAATGACCCCAATTTCAGTTTCACAAATTTGGCTGTCATAATAAATAACGACTCTAATTTGTTCACTCATTTTTACCAAAAAATTTGTTTCACATGTTTAATATAAAATTAAAATGAAAACATTGTACAGAAAAATAAATAATCATTAATCAAATTCGAACAACGACACCAAATTTACTTACTCATAAATCTAAAAAGATCGGATATTACTCACAAATCAGAAATACGCTTCTTATTAGAAGCGTTTTTCTGAAAAGTTTTTCTTTCCCAATATTCATATTTTTGTGACAATTTTGTCATAGAAAAGACGAAACAATTTGTAAATTTTATCTTGGAATTATTGAATTTTCCAGAAGTTATTAAATCTTTTTCGAATTTTTCAAATTTGAATCCAACGAATAATTTTTATTTATTTCTCTTTTAAGTTATAATTTCACAACTATTTGATTTCGAAGTAAATTATTTTTACTGATGTGACAAGAAAAAGGAAGAAAGCGCGAAAGTTTTTGTCGGATAAATAAGGTTTATATGCCATTTTTTTCAATTAGGCCTTTAGGTCGTTTTTAATTTTGTTTAGGGAAACATGTCGTCTTTAGAAAGAGAGTGTGAAAGCGTGTCCAGTTGGGCACATTTTCTGCATAGTTGGCAGGAAAGCGCGCCCAATTGGACGCGTTTTTTCTTTAAGTTGCAATTTTTAACTTTTTTTAATATAATTAATTTCTTTAGTCGAATGGTTAAATATTGATGGTTTTTCCTTGATTCCCAAGTTTGATTCTTTTCTCACTTACATTTATATTTTTTTATTTCATGTTGTTTTAAGCTTCTTCTTTTTTAATGAATGTTTTTAACATATTAGCTTCCTTAATTAAATGATTAAATAATAATGATTTCATCCTTGAGACCTAGGTTCAATTCCCCTTTTCTAAACACATTTATAATTTTTATTTCATACGGTTTCAAGTTTTTTTAATTAATAAATATATCATTTTCAACTTTTTATTTTAATTAATAACTCTTTTATTCATAAAATCAAATAATAAAATTTTAATTATATAATAAAAATATATATTTTACATATATCATTATGTTGGAAATATTTGAAATTAATAACTCCTATATATAAAATATAAACATCAACTAATTTTTTAATATATTTTTCTTTATATATAATATTTATATGTCAAATATTTATTTTCTCCACATATATTGTGGGCATGATAATTTCTAATATTGTAAAATGAAATAATTATTTCGAATATAATTATTATTTTTATATGTAAAATATTTCAAATATTATTGTTTTTTATCTACATTGTGAGTATGATATTTCAAATATTTTTATATGTGAAATATTTCAATTAACTATTTGAAATATCATTAGTTTACCTGTGAAATATTTTAAATACATATACAAAACATTATTATTTAACCATTTAACTAAGGAAATTAATATGTTAAGAACATTTCGTTAAAGAAAAAAGAAGAAGAGACTTAAAACAATATGGAATAAAAAATATAAATGTGAGTGAGAGAGAAATCGAATACGAGACTCAAAAACAAAAGCACTAATATTAAACTATTCAATTAAAGAAAATAATTATATTAAAAAATAAAAAATTACAACTTGAATAGAAAACATGTCTAGTTAAAGGAATTTTTCAGCCACTTGTGTTGAAAACATGCCGTTGAGCTCACTTTTTAAATCACCTATTTCTCTAAATAGAAAAAAAATTGGCATGTTTTTGCCATCCGTATAATATAAAATAAAACAGTGTAGTTCTCTAATTGTTTTTTAAAATCCGCGTATATGCACAAATATTTTTTTTTTTAAAAAAAAAACCCAACCAATCAAAGGAATAGATAAGAGAAAGATTTGAGAAGAAAACAGGTTGAAAAAGAGAGGGCAAAACAGAAAATCGGACCGACTGAAAGAGAGGTAAGACACTGTGATTTTTTTCTTTCTTTATATTGAATATGAATGTTACTTATTTTGAGAATTAACCTTTTGGTTTGCTGTCCGGTATTTCCATTCATCGGTTCACTTCAATGGCAGACTCTGATTCTTCAAGACTTGCAGAAATGGAAAACAGTGGAAAATATGAAGCAGAGAGGTTAGTTATATATGGTTTATTGGTCAATTTTCAGGCACTCAAATCGTTTAAAGTGGTTTTGTGGATGGTGGATTTTCGCTTGTCGGTGTTTGTAGATATGCCGTAGTGAGCGGAGCAAACAAGGGCATCGGATTTGAGATTGTAAGGCAGCTCGCTTCAAATGGCGTAACAGTTGTATTAACAGCTAGAAATAAAGTGAGGGGAAATGAGGCAACCGCCAAGCTCCACCAGCTGGGATTGGCAAATGTAGTTTTCCATCAACTCGATGTTTTGGATCAAGCTAGCATTGAATCGTTGGCTGATTTCTTATCTCAGAAGTTTGGAAGACTTGATATCTTGGTAAGGATCCATGTTACGCAGCTTGGTATGAACTATGAATGTCGGTGTAAGTACCCTATACAGAGATCTTCAAAAGCAACCTTAATCGCCTGCATCTTGACAACATGATTTCAAATTTATAGTTTTGCAATTGCTCATAAAATCATATTACATTTGACAGGTAAATAATGCGGGAGCCAGTGGTGCTATAGTTGACGAAGATGAACTCAAAGCCTTAGGTATAGATTCTACAGCATGGGTAAGTTAAGTACAAGAACTTAATAGTTGGGGAGCTTTGTGTTTCTCAGTATTATAGCCATTATTTATATGAATGAGCTAATTAATTGTTGATGCAGCTGTCAGGGAAGGTGGCAAAGATGGTCCAAAGCGTGATGAAGTATACATATGAAGAGGCAGAAGTTTGCTTGAATACTAATTACTATGGTGTCCAAAGAGTAACTGAAACCCTTCTCCCTCTGCTGCAGCTGTCCAGTTCAGGAGCTAGGATTGTCAATGTTTCTTCTCTTCGGAGCGAATTAAAGGTACTTTAATTATGATTTTTATCTCAAGATAATAATGAGATTGGGATAAATTTTTGTTTTATATTATAATCTAATGTTGATTTTTTTTTTTGAATTTTTTAATATACTTCGAATTTATTGAATTTTGCCATGTTAGATAGGAAAAGAATAAGAAATATAATAGTATAATTCATCTAAATCAATCAAATTACAGTAAAAACAAAATTAATATTGACCGTAATACAGTGACAATTTGAGCTTAATCTCATAACTAGTTAGTTTTATTCTTCGCTTTAATCATTGAATAAAGACTAAACTCACTGAATTGAGAATTCCTAGTCTATTAGGTAAAAATCCATTGTTATCTCTATACACTATACTGTTGTTGAAGCTCTTGACATACATGGTGAGATTTTAACTTGAGTCACTGTGGTTTTCAAATCTTCAACTTTACCATTTTAACCAAAGCTTTACTTGGTTTCTATATAAACTTTTAATAAATACATTTATTATACAATTTTGTTTCACTGGCTGTGCCATAATCTTGTAGAAAGTTCGGAAAAGGCCAATGAAATGGTACATAATGCCATCATAAGTGCATAATGGTAAGCTTCAAATTTTGTAGAGGGTTCCTGGTGAAAGCATCAGAAATGAACTTGGAGATATAGAGAATCTAACTGAAGAGAAACTGGACGGCATATTGCAAAGATTCTTGAAGGATTTTAAAGACAATGCTCTTGAAGCTAACGGATGGCCGTTAATGCTGCCAGCCTACAGCATGTCGAAGGTTGTCCTCAATGCTTACACAAGAATTCTAGCCAGAAAATATCCAAATATGTGCATAAATTGTGTTCATCCTGGTTATGTTAATACTGACTTGAATTGGCACACGGGGGTGATCACGACAGAAGAGGGTGCTAGAGGCCCCGTTAAATGTGCTCTCATCCCCGACAGAGGCCCTACTGGTTGCTATTTTGAACAGACCGAAGTTGCAGAGTTTTGAGATGCACCTCTTTTTCGTTTGATTGGAACTATTGCTGAGGTTAGAGATTATACATTCGAATGCAATTTAGGCTTTGCTACATTCTATTTATGTTACCTGCACTTTACATTTTCTGAAGTATGTGTCGAATAGAACATAAATGTGGATTAAGTCGAGGATATATGCCAAGTCCAGTAGAGCATGTGTGCTAAGTCAAACAGAGCATGAATATGTGGTAATTTGTGTTAGAGCATGCATACATGATCACACAAGTTATTCATGTTTTGCTGATTATGTTGAATATATCATGTGTTAGTGAAAACTTATGTTATCTGTGTTTATGCTCATTATGTCGAATAGAACATGCATGCTGATTGAGTCGAAGATAGGTGCTGACTCATTCAAATAGAGCCTAAATACTAAGTTGAATAAAGTATGTTTATGTGGTAATTTGAGTTAGAATATGTATGTATGATCACCCAAGATATCGGAGTTTATGCTGATTATGTCCAATATAGTATGTTATCCATGTTTATGTTGAACATGCATTTGGATTAACCCAACATAGAAACATAAAAAAATAGATAACCTAAATGAATCTATCATGGAAAATCTTTAAACTATAAAATGAACTGTTGGATTCCAGTGTCTAATTAGTTGTGGACTTTGTTAATGTGTTTATTGTTTGAAATGATTTTAATTAGTTGGATGATATTGGATTTTGTATGTATGTCAACTTGAGAGATTAGTTATGTTGTTTACTTGAATTTATGTTGCTAATGTTTGTTTTGGTTGTTTAGTTTCAAATTTTCAATATTTCAATTATGATTTAGTAATGATAACGTTGATGTTTTAATTGAATTTGGAATGCTTAATTGATGTCTATGCCATTATTTTTATTTATTGGGGTGAATGAATTTGAGACGTCCCTGTATTCTAGGGACTTTATCAAATTAGTCCGTCTATTATTAAATGGTTCATTTTAGTTCATGTACTATTAAAAAGAATGAAATAAGACCAAATATGGAATAAAGTTAACATTTACTGTTTTAAAAAATATCATTTATTGTATAACAAAGTTAATATTTTTAAAGTTTTTATTGTTCTCTAAATAAAATGATTGATTTGGAATTAGAATGCAATTGAAAAGAATAATTTTTAAGACATTTTTATATCGTAAACATTAACTCTATTACAATTTGGACTTATTTGATTATTTTTAATAGCATATGATTAAATTGATCTATTTAATAATAGAGCGATTAATTTGATCTAGACCTTATAATATTGGGATCTATTAGCAGGGGCGAAGCCAGAACAATTTGTTAGGGAGGCCGGATGAAATTTTAATTTTTTATAGTTTATATTTTTATAATTTGTAAAGGATTAAATTGAATTTTTATAATTTTAGGGGGGTTAAAGTGTAAATTTATATTTATTAATTTAAAATTTTTAAAAAATTTTAAGAGTTTAAATAACAATTTTACATTTTAAAAGGCGGGGGCGCATTCCCTAGCTTCACCCCTGTTTATTAGGTACTTTAACTTATTCATTTGTTCTATTTTAATCATTGTAAAAGATGGGCGAGGTATTCATGAGTAAAAAGATACGGGTTACAAAGATTAAATATTATCGTTGAAAGGTATCAAAGTAAAATTAAACACGTAAGTCTAATCATTATCATTTTTGATTTTTCTATCATTTCACTCTCCCATTACAAAATTTCTAAAACACCCATTACTTCGCTAGCACATCCAAAAATATAAACCCATTTACTAAACAACTAGAACCATATAAAACATTATCCAAACCCAATTCACAACCAATATCATTAAAATTCAAATTATCAAAAGCAAGAACAGAAACCAAATTTCGTCATATTCTTGAAGCATAAAGAATGTGATGTGTGATGGTCACACATTTGAAGTTTGCGCGCGCTAATCCCATTGACTTGTACTGTATTATTATTGGCTCCTTAACGACATTAAATTTTCATGCTCCAAATATCCATTAAATTCCCAAGTTAGATAGACACAAATGATTAGCTCATTAGAAACAAATACAATATTCATGGTGTATTGCTAACATTGATTTTAAGGAGTAATTGTTGGTTCATATGGAGATCTTTGATGAAAGTGTGGTCGGATGTAATTGTCAATGTTTATTAGTCATTAGGAGATGGGCAACTAATAAATTTTTGGAATGATGTGTGGATTAGGCAAGATGGTCCTCTTAGAAATTTTTTCAAAGGGAGTGAAAATCTGGATGACACATTACGTGTATGTAATCTGGTTGACGAGTTTGGAAATTAGGATTGACATCGATTAAACAGCTTAGTCCCTGATTAGTTTCTCTTACAGATAGCTGGTTTGATGCCACCTTTACTAGATGCAGGGTCAGATCGTTTAGCTTGGAAATAGATGAAAAAGGATACTTATTTCATGGCTGAAACTTATATAAATCTCTTCCTGTGTGAGGCTGATGACTTCCCTAAGGTTTGGAAGAGGATTTGGAAGGCTAAGGCATCTCAGAAGGCAAGAGTGTTTCTCTGGCTTCTTCGGCAAGATTGAATTCTGACGAATGGGAACGAGTAAGGTGACATATGATTGATGATGGCCATTGTCCACGGTGCGGTAATGTTAATGAAACTAGTATCCATGCAATTCGTAATTGCTATTTCTCGAAATCGGTCTAGCTCTATGTTGTGCCAAGACATGCTCAAATGGCTTTCTTTTCAATGAATCTTAAGGATTGGCTGTTGTGGAATATGCAGAATGCAAGTCATTGTGATGTTGGGGACACTGATTGGCATCCTCTTTTCGTTATTTTTTGCTAGTTGTTATGGAAAAGTCGTAATTGCTATGTTTTTTTCTAATGGCCATAACCGTATTCAGAATATAGTTGATACAAGATTTTCTTGGGCAAGGAACCATGATCTGATGTCCTCCAATCTGATACATGCTAATCCGACAGTCATTGCAATGCATTGGTCGCCACCAGAGAAGGGATGGATTAAGCTCAACACAGATGGAGTATTACCTTCAGTTAAATCAGAAGCTTCTATTGGGGGGGTGTTTAGAGGCGCCGATGCAAATTGGTTGTGTGGTTTTTCATTATGTATTGGGAAGGACACGATTTTTAAGGTTGAAGCAAGACATGTGCTACAAGGCCTTTAAATAGCATGGGAGAACGAATACAGAAAACTTGAGTTGGAATGCGACAATGTGCTTCTAATAGAATTGATTTTGGCAGGTGAAACGAGCAATAGCAATTTGAGGGAGTTACACTTAGTACATAGTTTGCTCAAGCGAGACTGGAAGGTAAGATTTCGTCACATTCTGAGATCTCATAATAAGATTACTAATCATATAGTCAAAATAAGTTCAAGTTGATAGTTCTTTTAAATTTGTAATCGGTTTGTGCTGATAATTTCTACCAAAACAAATAATGATAAATAAACACAAGATGCAAACGCAAAAGTGCACTGTCTTTATGATTGCAATCAAACATGTTAGCCTCATATTTACTTACCATTAATGATTTAACCACTAAATAAAAATACAATTAGCAATATAAATGATATGCAGCCAAATGTTCATAATTAATTAGGATTAGAACATATCTATCCTTAATTACATAAATTAATATTAAAATAACATATACTTCAATTTGTATAATATAAAGGAAATAGTCATGAAAAAATATTTAATGAACCAAAATAATTATTTTGGACATTCCACACATTTAGTATTCTGTCCAAAATATTCCAAAAAAATTTCTCAATTTTTCAGGTATAGAAAAGTAAGTTAAATATATTTAATACTCTCTAATAATTAGGGTAAAAATAAATTGGAACATCAAAAAGTATATTCAACATGCCCAAAAATACAAAATTTATGTCTATAATATATGATGAATTTTTCAAATTTTGAAAAAAAAAAACCAAGTATTAAAAATAATTTAAAACATATTTTAAGCATTTTCTAAAATATATATTAAGTATAATAATCACTCAATAGTTATACATATTATCCAAAAAATTATGTTAAATAATCCAGAAAAGCATAAAAGAATATTTAAGAATTTGTTTTGGAGTACCAACTAATTTAAATATGCATATTGAAAAATATGAACTAAAATAATCAGATAGGCAAAAGTTTTGAATACATAATAGTGATAGATTAAATCTGTTAAAATTAAGAGTAAAGCATATAGATATGGTGACCCAATTTTCAAATATTTTTATGTTATGCATCAAAAAGAAAAATGTTGCAAAATGGATAATCACGTTATAAAATTTATTGATTTTAATTACCCTCGTTAAAATTGCAAACAAAAATCTTATATGGTATTCAAATCATTTTTTTTATTTTAGTGACTAAAATGAAAATAAATATTTTGAATGCAAAATAATGAGGTGGATATTAATATCCAAGGTGGAAAATAAAAAAAATTAGATGGAATGCCATGTAAGATTCCCGTTTACAATTTTAATGGGAGTGATCAAAATGAAAAACTTTATAACATGAGTGTCCATTTTGCAACCTTTTTCTTTTAAATACCTAAAATAATAATTTTTTAAAATTAACCCTAAAATTAAGATACCTGAAATTTCACTATACATTGTAACCACCATAATTCACACATCCAAAAAAATTCGTGATTTCAGAACAAACAAAAAACTTAATATTAATTTTATTTTCAAATTTATCGAATAAATCATTTTAAATTTATAATGTAAAGAAATTTTTTTAAAAAAATTACTATGTAACCAACAATCATAAATCATACATTATTAGACATACAACTAGATACATATGAATGCTTGGAACCAATGTCATTAAATCAAAGTGTTGTACGGAATGGATAGTAAAAGTACATGTTATGACGCCGAATGCGTCTTTGTGCTCTCTGTGCCTAGCTACATATACCAGAGCAAGCTGCCTAGCCTCAATTCTATTCGCACCCTGACCTGGTGCTCGCTAATCATGACTACTAGTCGCAATAGTATTCGCAGTCATATTCTAACATTGGCCCCTTGGAGGTGATTGCCCAACTCTCTGATTCTGAACTTGATTTTATACCGGTGCTTGCATCTGATTAACTCGACGAAGACAATCTCTGACTCGGTGCTAAGTAGATCCACAACCCAAACATGCACATGACTTTTTCCAACACTCGTTCGGATGGCGCTTATCATAATACCCACAACCCGAAAATCTAGCTACTCCATAAGGACCTCTAGTACCCACTACTGTAGTATTCTGCTATTGTCTGCCCTCTTTAGCCCGCTTTAAAGGCCGCGGATTAAGGCTAGAAGGACCAAAATCCCTCTTTTTCAGTGCCTTGTTCTTTTCTCTTTTCCCACGCTCCAAAAGCTTAATTTCCTCAACAGTCTTGGTCTTGTCAACCAAGGTCTCAAATACTCTTTCTTGATGCGGAGCCACTTGGATTTTCAGGTCATACCTCAAACCATCATCAAAACGTAGACTTTTGTCTTGATCAATCGCCACCATACCCGGAGCATAGCGGCTAAGTCTCAGAAATTCAGCCTCATATTCGGCCACAGACATATCTCACAACTTTAGCTCTATAAATTCCTATCGACGGGCCTCAACATACCTAGTACCCACGTACTTCTTCTGGAAGGCCTTCTGAAAATAATTCCAAGTCAGGCTTTCAGCTATATACCTCTCACCACATGCTGCCACCAATGGTAGGCTTCATCCTTCAGTAAGGACACAGTACCCTTTAGTTTTTGTTTTGGAGTACAGTTAATATCTTTCAAAATCCTTTCGGTGGTATCCATCCAATACTATGCCACAGATGGAGTCAAACCAGCAACACCCCTGAATAATTCAACCCCATTAGACCGAAGCCTCTTAGTAACGGGCCCATGGTTTCCAATTCCAGTTTGGGCTCCAACAACCCTTTGTAGTGCTCTCAACATTGCTTAGGATACTATGTCATTACCTAACTTTTAACTGCCACCTGAAATAGGTGTATCCTTAGTATAATCTTTTCTTGAGTTAGGTGTAACTCCCAATGATGAATGGGATTCTTCCTGAATTGCACGGCGCGACGCACCTCGCTTTCGCCTACCTCAAGTGATCATAAGGAATTCTCAAAGATCTACGATCTTTGGCACTCTTTCTAGATGATGGGTAGTACATTCCGGTTACCGTCTTGTGCAACCGCAATCAGTAGTATCTGCGTACATTTCCCATAAAGTCAGGTATCATCAATTTGCACTAGCGACTTGTAGTAGGGGATGACCTTAACACATGGATCGAACGTCCAGAACAAGCGATGGAAAATTTGTTTCCCTGGTTGTAGTACGTTATCAATGTCGCAATAAGGCCACATCTATAAGTCGATCACAGTCCCTGGCATGTACTCCTGCATTAATTGCAAATATCCACCCTTATAGTTCGTTGTATGACGCGTCCGAGTCACCATACAACTACTCCATCGCCATCTGTTTCACCCACCGTGCTTTCCTGTATAACACCCTGTACTGGAACCGGACTTATATGTCGGCAATCAATACTGAGACAGGAATGGTTGGCGTGTCTTTCACCAATGGCCATAGTTGCAGGGCATTTTTGCATCTAGCTTCCAATGATCTTACGTCATACATTCTGCAGTGCATGTATGGGATTCTTCCAATTTGCTGATTGTCTATATTTGAGTCCTTTATATAAGTGCAGCACGAACCCACCATTTACACCATTCTTAAGCTCTCCAACATTCCCCAACGTATAATGTCGATTTTGACTTGGTTACTTTGTAGTCCACTGACACCTACATGCTATACCTTTTTATTGCAATAACACAATCCTCCTTGTTCGCAAACTGTTGCCTTATGAACAAATTATCAAAATCTGTATCTTCCGTCGAACGGTGAGCACGTATTATATCTAGGTACTCAGGAAACTCTGGTGCATGCGCTGCATCAGGGTCTACACTCGACATGTGGGCCCCAGGGTGATCCCATAAAATAATCACTCGGTTCAGGTTCCCGACCGTAGGGTGTGTACATCTTCACCCTACTCCGCGCCTTCATCATCAATGTCCTCCAAGACCTTATCTACATCGGGGTCACTATATTCTTCACCATCGTGTTGACTATCATAATTATTATCGGATCCTTCCCCACCATCTAAATTGTTTTGGATCACCTCAGGATGTATTTGTAGGTAGCAACCCGGGACAGGGTCGTAATACGAACCCTCACCGTATTTTGGATTTTCGGCCATTAGCGATGTCCCCCCACAGCTCAACTGATCTTCCCACCCGACATTCAAATCAAAATCAACCCCACGATGTTGACTTATTGGAGTTACATCTTCATCAGACCGTGCATCAGCTAACTCAGCGAACAATTAAACCGGTACGGTGTTGACGTTCTTATTGGACCAATAAAGTTCTATCATATTGGCTAGGTAAACATCATCTACAAGCTCCACTTCAATAAATTTCTATGGATCTACTACGATTGGCAACTTGTAGAATAATTTTGACAAGGCCCTTCCACAACATAGAACTATTCTTTCACTGATTTTCTGCTTCATTTCCTTCAGCTCCACATTCTTGTTGAATCGCATCAATAACTTTTGTCGGGCTTCAAATATACAACCAACTTCTTATATTCTACAATTTCCCCCATCGAAATAAACACATACACTCAACTTTTGGTTACTCATCTTCAATCAAAATTTTTCTCACTTCAACTAAATAGAACAAGTTTTCTTTCTTTTTTTTCTTTTTCTAATAACACTTAAAATGAAAATGCGTTCATCTAATGAGATAAAATAGCTGGATTTTTTTGGGTCATGTCATAGAACTTGGCGACACCAAAAAAATATTTTTTTTATTTGATTTTATTGGGTGCAGCCAAGGCTAAGGGTGGCACCATAAAAAATTCAAATTCTTTTGACAAAATTGTCATGGTGCCGCCAACATAAATGACATGACCAAAAAATTTCCTTTGACTCAATTAAATAAGTGCAGTCAAAATCAATGGCACGACCAAAAAGAAATTTAAACTACTAAATGGATGCAACCAACACTACTGGCTTGACAAAAAAAAAAAAAGCGGTGCAGCCAACATCAACAGCTTCACCTATTAAAACTTGTTTTTTTTTTTTTTTTTAAATTTTAAAAATCAGAATACATATATTTTACCAGTGTATAAAATACACATACCGGTGCAATCAAGGATAACGACCGCACCTACCAAAAATATTTTTTTAATCCAAGGCCCAATGATTGACTGTCGATTTGACGTTGGTGCAACCAACAGTATCAGCTGCACTGAAGATTACTATTCAAAACATGTCATTTACTTACTTAATTTCAAAGTTGGATTATTTTCGTAAATAATAAATAATTTAAGGTCAGTTTTGCAAAAAAGCCGTAATGGAGTGGACACCGAGCATTATATATAGGAAGGGTTGAACACAATCAAACACCACCAATCTATGCCAATAGTTTCTAGACTTAGATGGATACCACTGATAGAGAAATCCAAGCTCCAAATTCAGGTCGCAAACATGGCGGCTGGGTCACCTTCCCTTTCATTGCTGGTTCTCATCAACTCTTAATCCCTTGCAGCATTCATAAATCAGTGTATGAATATGTTAGATCATAGTAATGTTTATTTCGTTACTGATAAAATGTAAAATTCCAGGTGCAATGTTAGGCTTAGGAATTGCTGGTACAGGATGGACGGCCAACCTCATCATCTATTTGATTCAACAATTCAATGTAAACGCCATTGATGCTGCTCAGGTTTACAATATCGTTAATGGCGGCTCAAGTTTGTTTCCCATAGTTGGAGCAATCATTGCTGATTCTTTCTTGGGCTGTTTCTCAGTCATCTCATTATTTTCATCCATTTCTTTACTGGTAAACCCCCTTCAAAACTTCCTCTCTTATTTCTTTTTTTACAATTTCTAACCAATGATTTGTTAAATAACCATTGTCAGGGAACAGTTTTTATTGCCTTAACAGCTACACTCAACTCACTGAGACCAACACCCTGTAATGGTGGATTGGGCAGTTTTTGCAAAGACCCATCATGGGTTCAGTTCCTAGTGCTTTATGCAGGAATAGCACTGGCATCCATGGGTCTAGGAGGCACGCGTTTTACTTTAGTAACAATGGGAGCCAATCAATTTGATAACCCACAACACCAAGGGATATTCTTCAACTGGTGCTTTTTCAGTCAATACGCAGCCTCTGCAGTGGGTGCCACTGCTTTAGTGTATATTGAGGACAACCTGAGTTGGGGTTTGGGTTTTGGACTATCAGTTGCGGCTAATCTTCTTGCCTTGCTCATTTTCTTGTTGGGAAATCGATTTTATTTGCATGACAAGCCCCAAGGGAGTCCTTTCCTAGATATTGTTCGTGTAATGGTGGCTGCTTTTAGGAAAAGAAACTTCTCACTCTCACCCATGGCCGATGATTATTACAATCCCATTACTGTGGAAGGTGCACCTCCTAATAAAGCTTTCAGGTATGACAATGTCTAAACTTTAGTATTTCTCTTGTGATTTTGATCTAATTCATCACTCAATCATATAACCAGATGTGATGAATCCAACACAAAGCCTCCCTCACAAAAATTAAAATGATATAAAAATCATATCTATATTAAATAACACAATATAAATTTTAATTATATTAAATAATAGTTAAATATTAATAAAATTATATCAATAACGCAAGTGTAAATTTTAAAGACAATATTTTTTCGAAGTAATAGTAAAAACCCTCAACATAAATAATAAAACAAACATAAAAATATCAAAAAAATAAAATAAAATAATATATATTTATATTTAAAATAAATTATGAAAGATTATTTCTATTATTGATTAATAGAGGAAAATATGTAGCTGACGGATTGTGATTTCAAATGGTCATATCTCATCCTTTAATTTTATTCCCAGCCATTTAGTTTTTAAATTTTATTTATGGTTCGAGTTTTAAAGATTTTAAGTGTAAGTTTTCAATTTGTGAGATTCAAAATTGAATGGGTCGGAATTCAAGGGTTATGATTTAAAACTTAGAGATTTTGAATTTTGAAATTCAAGTTTCAAGGGTTAGGGTTTGTAAGTTTAGATTTAGGATATTGTATTTTATAGATTAAGTTTGAGATTCAAGATTAAAAATTTAAATTTTAGGTACGATAAAATTATAAAAATAAAATAAAATATTAATTTATTTAAATTATATTATTATGTCAAAGCCATTTCTTAATTATCTTTGGTGTTATGATTTCACTGTGTGGTTGTGGTGGTCACACTTAAATTTTTGTGGCAGACATAAATATGGTGGTGGTGATGGTGGTGCACTAAATAATTTTCTTTTTCTCTCCAGAGTCAATGTTATTGGCATTAGTTAGTGTAAACACACAAACTAAGTTTTACAAACAAACAAGAAACATTGAGGATGTACCCTCAAACTATTAATCTCTTTAAAAACATGTACAAAGCAACAAACATTCAGACTTGTTCAATATTTTCTAGCAATTTAAAATACCCAAAGACCCTGAAAAGTTTGCTACAATCTTACCCCTGTGATCACGTAGAACCCCTCCGCAACCAGCAGGCCCCGGTTTTTCACGTGCTGCTCCATCGACGTTAGACTTGATAACACCGCAAGGAGTAGCGTGCCATACAATCCTCAACCTAGGTCACACCCCCTTCGAACACCGCACACTCAATCTTGGATTCGACCACCATTGGGATTCAATCACAATACACCCTTCCTTGGATGCTTTTACCCAATAAAGAGAGCGAAGCTTAGCAAGAAACACAATTTCATCAATCGATAACCTCTTCATATTGAACATGAGCTCGTTGCGAGCCAACCAAAGAAACGA
The DNA here is from genome assembly GCA_025503065.1 of Gossypium bickii. Classification (NCBI taxonomy): domain Eukaryota; kingdom Viridiplantae; phylum Streptophyta; class Magnoliopsida; order Malvales; family Malvaceae; genus Gossypium; species Gossypium bickii. Next base: position 26,563,653 of record CP106719.1, read on the forward strand.
AGCGGCGCATATGAGCCGCCATTGCTTTAACAAACCTGCAACATTTATGTTATAACATTGCCAAATAAACTCACAAATGTAATAACATTTATGCACTTAATATTTGTTGTGGCATGTAAATGGCAATATTAAAGGTGATAAACTACTAATTTGGAAGCCATGCTATTAATCCAGCCAAATATTAGGTCAACATTTGACTAATAAGATCATAAATTCATGAGTGACCCACTTCAGATTCATCAATTCAATATCTACATGAAAAGAATGAAGATTTTTATTATAATTTTGTCTTATCTGATATATATAATTTCATAACTTGTAAACAAATCAAGTTATTAGAGACAATTCAGACATGATGAATCAACTTTACAGGTTTTTTCCAATATATATACAAAGGAAGCTATAATTAGGGTATAGGGGAAGGATCATAGATGTTGAAATGAAGTATAAACCCTATCAACTCTTAAAACATGACTGAATAAATTAACAGCTAAGCTTCCAAATCAATTACATGCTTTTGTTGCAGGTTCCTCAACCGAGCATCATTAAAAGCTGAAGGAGACATTAAAATCGATGGCAGTGGCACAATAGCAAAGCCATGGAGACTTTGCAGTGTGCAACAAGTAGAAGATCTGAAAACCTTGGTCAGGATTCTCCCATTGTGGTCTTCAAGTATATTTCTAGCCACCCCAATTGCAATCCACAGCAGCCTGACGGTCCTCCAAGCTCTAAACATGGACCGTCACCTCGGCCAACACTTGAAAATCCCTGCCGGCTCTATCTTGGTCATAGAAATAGTTGCCTGTGCCATTTTTCTAACCCTAATAGACCGATTCTTATGGCTGACATGGCAGAATCTAACCGGAAAATCCCCGTCACCACTCCAACGAATCGGTGTCGGCCATGTGTTGAACGTACTAGCAATGGCCATCTCAGCGTTGGTGGAGTCAAAACGGCTCAAAATGGTCCATCACCATGACCGTGACCAGTCACAGCTAAGGTCGTCCATGTTGGCTCTATGGCTGGTCCCTCAACTAAGCTTAGTGGGCATTGGCGAGGCCTTTCATTACCCAGGACAAGTTTCACTGTATTATCACGAATTCCCAGCATCTCTAAGAAGCACGGCGACGGCCATGATATCCTTGATTATTGGCATTGCTTTCTACTTAGGCACTGCCATAATTGATTTTGTTAGCAGGGTTACAAGCTGGTTACCTGATAATATAAACAATGGGAGGCTAGATAATGTGTATCGGATGTTAACTGTGGTTGGGGTGCTTAACTTTGGTTACTATCTTGCTTGTTCAAGGTCTTATAAGTATCAGAATGTTGTAAAACAAGTGGATGCTGATACTAATTATAATTATGGTTGAGACCTTCACAATAATATTTGTTTCCACGGCAGAAACTTCAATGTACTATTTCACTGCTTCTAAGGGATTTAAAGTAAGAAATAAATGAGAAAAGGCTGGACTTTTTATTTTGCTTCAACTGAAGCTGCTTCTATCGTTATTTTTTATTTTTTATTTTTACAATTATGGTGCAATGGAACCCATTTTTATCAATCAAATTGGATTATGCTAGCAGTTTGCACGATGAGTTCCGCATGGGAAGCTTGGTGTGATAGCATTCGCATGGGACATGGATGGTATGATGACGGGCGGGATGCCGATAAGGGTCACCCATTGCTTCAACATAGGCTTTAATATGATTCTTACGTTGTAATTTATAAGTTTACCCTCCATGCACTTAATTTATCTATGTTGGGCCAATATATTTTGGAGGCCTAAACTTTTTATTAATCCTACATCTTCAAATTCTTTCATTTTTGTAATTGTTCATTATAATCTGTTAGGTTTTTTTTTTCATATTAATTTTTTTTATAAAATGAGATTTATTTTATGACTTTTAAATATTATTTGATAAAATTTCAATATTTTTTTCATAAATATTTCTTAAAAAGTTTTCAAAAGTTTTTAATTATTTTAACTATTTTAAATATAAAATATTTATTTATATCATAAAAAATTAACATCAATTATATATTAAATAAAAAAACAAATTCGGTATGGTTTCAAGTAGGCCCGTTTGAAAAATGATAGGTTCAGAAAATGGGTTTAGACAAAAAAATAATGCTTATTTTCTAAATGAACTGAGCCTTGGATAGGTTTTTTTGGCTCCGCCCAAATTTGAAAAAAAAAAATTATTGTTGTTTTGCCACTGTTTTGTTGTCATTTTGCTATTATATTAGTACTATTTTATTGTTATTATTTGGATATTGTATACTCTTGTTTTATGGTTAATTTTTCTACTATTTTAAAGGCATTTGCTTGCTAAATTGCACATATATTAGTGTTATTTAAGCATAAAGATTTTTTTAAAATTTATTTTTAATTTGTTGGGAAACATTTATTTTAATATTTTTGGTGTATTTGATGTATTATATTTTTTAAATTTATTTTTATATAAAATAATAATATAAAAAATTTTAATATGGGCGGGCTAGGCTCGGATTTTAGCATTTTATTTGCGTTGAGTTTGAAAAAAATTTTAGGCCCATTTTCGGGCTAGTACCCGGGCCTAAAAAATAAATCTAAAATTTTCCCTCGACCCGACTCATGATCAACTTTGGTTTCGAGTAACCACGATTTTTGAACTTGCATTCCATAAACTATCCAAATACCTCAGTTTGAGTCAATTTTCGGTTTAATAGGTTTTTTACTCAGTCCTGTGTTTAATTGATGATTCGAAGATTCGGTTTGGAACTTCATGAGATTATTTGATATTAATAAATTTAATTCCTCATTTTGGGCCTTTGTTTAAAAAAAATGGATAAAATTTATTAAAATTGAATTATAAAATCATAACAAAATTTGTTAAAGAAAGTCTAAAATATAATAAAGGGCCAGATTTTTTTTATTTAATAAAGAAGTCCAATTTTGGGTTGTGACTTAAATTGTGCATTTCATATATATTACTGGAAGTGTGGTCAGTCGTGGCGGTCTCCGATGAAACCAGCTGACCTGATCCCCTTTTCTATCACTAATTCAAACCTTAATCTATTGAATTTTAAATTTTTTATATTAAAAAATGTTCACCATACCACAAAGTGTAGTGAATAATCAATCCTTGTATGGATTGGAATGGCAGAGAAGAACTAGAATGAAATGTAGCAGGAGTTGCAGACAAAGGGCACTTTAGCAATGTGATGCTCAAAGCACTCATAAACTTCAAAAGTCCCAATGGCAATAGGATCCATGCACTCAACACCCATCAACATATTTTGGGCCATTACTGCTCAATTAAAGAAACAGATAAACTTGGGGTATAATTGAATGGACAAGCATTACACAACATTACAATATGGAACATAAAAGTGTTACTATACAACTACTGATAAGCTAGTATGATGTGAAGAAGACCACTCCACCGGGGATTTTCTGATACAAAACTGGTCAATTCCCACTAATTTATGACCACACAGACAGACAAACTACAATAAAAGGATGTTCTTGATTTTGTGTTTTTTTTTTTTTTCTTTCTTCCTAGAAACCTTGTCATAAATCAACAAATCAGTGTTTAAAGACTATGACTAATTTAGTACAACAACGTAGTAATGACTTCACCTCTAGGGACAAAACTAGTGCTATCCTGTTAGTTTGGTTGTGGATTGGGACTATTTCCTACATTTGGGGACAAATCTTCGAACCCTAACTTGTTTGCCATTAATGAAGAGCTTCACCAGTTTCTGACCCCCAAGAATCCTGGACAAGTCAGAGTGTGACCTTAAGACGACACAAGCAAACAACCGCTTCGGGTTTTTATCCATATAGATTGCCTCCACACATTTACCGTATTTCCCCACAATGAAACCGTGAAGTTCTTGGTTTGAAACCGGATGTCCCCTAGAGAATGTCATAAACAATGATCTGTCTTCTGAATCAACTCTGGCCTTACTATCGTCTGTGGAAAGCTCCCCATTGTCTCCCCCGTCATCAGAAGTTGGAGAATCCAATTCAGAGTCAGGGTTTGAAGATGGCTTGCAACCCAAGTTTCCTTCAACTATATCCATAAATGCTACTTGGCACACGTCCTTGACGAAGTCCTCAATCATCCCTTTTACGGTTTCCCTGTTTTTGAAAAGAAAACCCAGCAAGATTTCTTGACCAACAAGGTTGTTCATCTCCGGGAAATCGAGATGGACACAAGGGAAGATTTCTTGCGGGGAACAAAACAAGCATTCCAAGCAGACGAGGGTCTCTTTGGCTAAAGAAAAAATCATGGGATCGGAGAAATGTAGAAGGTTGTGAACGAAGTGTTTGAAGCCGATTCTTTCAAGAAAATTCCAAAAGGCAACGATCTTCATGGAGGGGAAAGGGTCGAAACGGAGGGTTAAAACCAGTCTAGAATAAGCCATGCGATCAATGTTGTGAAATTGTTGAAGTTGTTTAAGGGTAAGCTCTTCTACAGGCAATGCCATGGCGTCCAACTGGATTGAACAAACAGAGATTATTAACTGGGAGGCAAAAAACAAAAACAAAACCAAAAGAAGAGATTGAACTGCTTTTATAGAAAGAAAGAAATCAAGAAAATCTTTTGACCGTTATTGATGAAATAATAATAATAATAAATAATAAAAGCAAGTGCTGAGAAAGGCGGTGCACATTTCTTAACCTGGGTAAAAATTAAGGCCAGATTTTGTACTATTTAATTAAAAACATTTGTGTTTTAGAAATTTCATTTTTTAAATATTAAATATTTTTAATAGTAAAATATTAATATGAAATTTCCTTACTATCCACCAACAAGGGTTGAGTGTAATGCACTTTTAAATATTTAAACTTTAAAAACGATATTATTAATCAAACAGCTTTTTTCATACTTACATGAACTTTTTATACTATTTATATTATATGTCCTATACGTGAATTTAAAATATCTATTTGTTCAATGTAAAAAATTTTCATTTTAATCAAGCGTTGAAAATCAATATTTTCATTTTCAAAATAAATCAATAATCCTAATCAATATAATAAAATCAAAACTTAACATAAATAACAAATACAATTATATTTCTAAATTTAAAGATTGATTTGTTAAATATAAATAATATAAAAAGTTCAATTTTTTTTTTACACTAATATAATAACCAAATTAAGACTTCCTAATTATCAGTTAAAACAGTTGCCTCTGAGATTTGCTTTTGCTAATGCACCAAAATATGATTGCATAACATTTTGAATGGAAAAGACATGATGAACCAAATTTTTAATCAATATATTTATTTAATTATATCATGTTCATAAAATGAAATTCAACAACATATGCAACTTTTAATTACAAACAGATATTTTTGCTTTTAAAAAGCCTCCATATTTCAAGTTGAACTTTTCTTTACCCTTTTGTTCCAAACAATAATAATTTACTGTTAGGAAAGTAGAAAATTTTCTAAGATCAGCTTTTACTACATTTTATCCATATTAATCAGTAGTACTTTCATAAATAGTAAAAAGTAAATAAAAGAAATAGTAGTGGCCAAATTAAGGTGAAGTTGACAATCCTTCAAACTGGACGAATTATGGTCAAAGAACTTTGAAGCTTTTCTTTCGCTGTTTTAATATGCCAGAATTCTGGCATTTATATTTGCCTAAAGCCTTCAAAATATTCGTTAGGTGTTGCGTGATAGTACAATTGTGGCTTCTGTTAGCAGTGAAGAAAATAGAAAAGAATTGTTAGGCGAACCTCTCGGCCTCTGTTATTCAAAACCAGGCGGGCTATTTGTGTTGGTGAACTTTGTGCAGTCAAACGGGCCCATCTTTTGATTGTTTTTCTTTCTTACCTGAAATTCACATCACATTTTTGGCATTAGTTGTACATTACAAGTGAAAATTTTAGGTCCCAAAACATGACTATGACCAATGACAGATACAATATGTACAGTAACCCCTGAACAGGTGTGAAAAGTATCACTGGAAATGAGTTGGTATCATCTCTCTCCTTCATAAATAATCTCAATTCCTCTACATTGATTAGGAAACAAGATGCTTAAACAGCATACAAAAAAAAAAAAAAAAAAAAAAAAAAAATTAGAGCATGTCAAGGTCAAGTTTAAACTCTCGGCTATGTAACCTGGACTTGGGGTGCATATTGGACATGTATATATGTCAAATAGAATCAAGTGTACTCAATTTTATATAAGCTTTTTTTCATATTTATCATACCCTATAACAATAACCAAATATATTTCAGAAATAGATATCCAGCACATGTAATTAAAAAAAAAAGTTCAATTACTGCCTGATTGTAGTATACTAGGACTAAAAATATGCTTCAAAATGCTTTAACATATCCACTCCGAACATCCGAGGTTGGAAGAGATTTTTTGTCCTTAATTAATAAGCAATGTTGCATGAGAGAGCGAGAGAGAGAAAGAAGAAGAAGAAGAAGAAGGTAACACTGAATTGCATTTGTAAGCTTTAAAAGGAAGTTGAAGTGTACCGGGGACCACGGGCCAGGTTCGGGTAGAGATTTGTCCTTAGGCGAATTTTGTACGGCACCACTTTTCATGGTTAAAACTTCCTGAGTGACAAAAATAGACAGTATTAAATTTGGCTAAACACATATTCTTAAAAGTACCTTAGTTCTTCCGCTATCAACTTACTTTCCAATCAAACTAGAAGAAGTGAAAGGCTAAATTAGCAAAAAAATGTCTTTTTTAGAGCTCATACTCATCTTACAATTTAGGTAATTGATTAGTTATTAAACGGAACTGCTTAATAATAAAACACTTGATCATGGTACTTCAAGATAAAAGTAATTTCATGTCCTCAACCTCACAAAATAACAGGACTATGAAAAGTTTACCTCTCCAGCAGCTTCAAATGCAGCTAACCATTCATCTGAAAATGGAACAGCGTTCAAAGGGGGCTTTACTACAGGAGCAACTTGTTTTGTGTCACTGCCATCAACAAGCCAGACTTGAGCATCTTTTTGGAATTATGACACCTCAAAATTTCTCAATAAGCATAGAAGTTCACTAAAACTATGATTAAAGATAGGGAAAAATGTGGATATAGATTGATCTAGGTATGATGCTTACACCAAAGTTGTACCCTTAGCTTCCACAGGGATCGCTGAACTGTTTGATTCCTCTGGCACATCATTCTCCAATCTGTTGACTTCTTCCTGTAATAAACTTCCATTTGAAGAAATGTGACTTGTGTTGATAGAGGATGTTGGCTCCTCATCCAACAAGCAAAATGCTTGTAACTTGCACGAATTTCCTGCTCCAGGAATTTGATCTTCACTCAATGAAGACAACTCAACATTCAAAGTGGTTACTTGGCCACTTTGTTCATTATCAGGCCTGGTCATATCATTACAAGCATCACAGTTGTCATCTGACAGCGTAATCTTGATATGGCTAGATATTTCCTCAGTAGTAGACAATCCAAATTTGCCTTGCTCTGGCATAACAGTGACATCACTTTGAAGCTCAGGAGGTTTATTTAAATTCTCAATTACCGCAGAGTTGCTAGTTTCTGCAGAAGTGAAAAGGTTAGTTTTGCATCTATTGAATGAAAGACCACCATCGGAGGGCTGTAAGCATACATCTTTCCAAAAAGACCCATTAGCCATCTCATTACCTCCATCAGCACAGTCGTCATTTGGTTCATATGTTTGCACCTGAGACAGATCAGGACCTTCCACTGCTCGTATAACAATTTTGTCTCTGGGACCAATGTCTGCACAACTGTCACTATCATCAAAATGTCGGGACTCTTCTAAAAGTTGTCCCTCCACAGAGAAAAGGCAATTACATGCCTCTAGAATCTGATTCTCTTGGAAGTTATTACCATCTTCACAGGAGGACTGTATCACCTCATCTTGGGCAATAGTTTCACAATCATTTTGCTTATCAAGCGATGAGTTAGTAAGCATGGTGGGTGCATCAAAATGACAAGTGAGCTTTTCTCCTGGCTCTAAAATGGCAGAATTACAATTTGCAGACAAATAATATGGATTGCCTTCAACATTTTTAAGGTCAATGATATCATCTATTAGGCCAAGGGGGGATATTGAATGGGAATCATCCATCTCTCTGATACCTAGATCGCCACTTCCTTGATAGTCATTGCTGACACCAATATCACAAGAAGTTATTGCTCCAGTTACCTGGTCTTCCTTGTTCCTTTCTAATCCTTTAGATGAAGTAGCTTCACAAAGGAGCTCAATGTCATGGTTGCACTGTGAATCAGTAGAAATTGAGGGCTCCTTCTCCACATGTAGGCACTCAGCCATCTCATGAACACAATTCTGCAGTGCAGGTGGAATTCCACATGGAGAACTGGAATTTGCCAATTCCCTTTGAAAGGCAACACCTTTAGCATGTCGAAGATTGCTTTCAGCCAGCAACTCTTCAGAAGAGAAGATTTCTCCATGTAATAAGCAATCAGTTGAATGTGATTCATAATTATCCTGGAAAAATGTTTCTACTACAATGCATGGATCAGGAAGTGGCAGCTGTTGAACTGTTTTTTTAGTTACATCATTGACATGTGTGTGCTGGTTGTCAGCTTCTGAAGCATTCAGAAGACCACTGCTGCCTTCAAGAGATAAATCAAATTCAAAAGAATCCTTTTGTGCATCTGCTACATGTGATTGCTCATTTAAATCATTAGCCCCAACAGTACCATCATTTCCTTGAATTCTGCCTCCATAATGAGATAAACCATCATTCCTTTCCAATTCACTAGCATTGCAATCTCTGATGTTTGGACAGATACCTTTATTCTGCACACTGTCGGAACAAAGAAATTCTTCCAAAGGTTCTCCCTCCTTGACCAAGGCACCATTATTAATATGTGGTCTCTCAATCTCATTGCTTGCCTGATCATCTTCAAAGGTGCAAGGTTTTGCATGTTCAGCTAGTTTGCTTGAATGTTCACGCCTGTTATGAATGCTAATCCGGTCACTGTTTAATATTGGAGAACCATGTATGTTACTACTATTCACATCACAAGAATGCAACTGCGGAAGGAGATCAAAATCCTCAGTCAATGAATTATTCTGTTCATTTCCTGAAAGTTGGTTGCCAGCATTATCAGCCTTCAAGGCACTTTTTACCTGCAGGCCATGGTAAGAGAAAAAATGGGGATCTTTAAATTCACTGCCAATGTGATACAGACTTCTGGGAATAACAAGGTCTTCTCCCTTACAATTTAATTTCACTTCTTCAGAGGACTCGCTTTGCAGGAGTAACTTGTCATCAGTACACTGAAATTCTACTTTCTCACTTTGCTGCTTAAGATCACTGTCAGTGGCGTGCAATTGTTGCTGATTATTAGTTAATTCATGATTGTAAGAATTAGAAGGAACCCTCACTGCCATCCTTGGGATTTTACTTGTTCTAGAATCGGATCTAATGTCTTCACATAAAGAACTAGCACTCGATGGAACAGACGGTTCTATGCTTGACATCCTTGCATTAGCAATTGCTGCTACATCATTAGCCACTACATGTACTTTCATAGATGGAGTGGAGATCTCAAAAGTAGAATTTAAGACACCAAGCTTCTGCAAATTAGGAATATTAGACTTTGGGTTATTGCGTTGTTGGGAGCTGCTTTGCATATTATGTGAAGCATTAATCTTTGACTGCAAAACAAGATCATGAATCAATCAGAAAAAGGGAAGAACCTCAACTGATACTTCTAAAAATCCTAAATTCATCAAAATTTACTGTTGACATAAGTGAGATTAGCATACCTGAGTAAAAAATCCCAATGATGGTGAAGGCATCCGCAAGCCCGATGGTTTTACCGTTTGTTGTGCATATTGAGTGTTTCCACCAATATGGCAAACACTTTCAGGAAGAGAAGCAATTTTGTTGGAACCAGCTTCTTTATCTATAGATCCATGACCAGAAGCCACAACAGGATCTTTGTTGACCTTTAAGCCATTATCTACCTTGTTCTCTAATGGATTCTGTGATAGGGCTGATGAATGACTTGACAATCCAGAGCTTTTCTGTGCAGAAAAAAGAGAAATTGAAGAGAAGAAGTGTTTCTTAGTTTCAAAAGGAAGGCAAAGGACAACAAAATTGCTAGTCATCATTTAGTTCCCAAAAAATTTCATAAACAATGACATTCAAAAGCTTTAGTCTCACCATATTTCTTTTAGGCTGTATAATGGAGGATTTTGTGATTTGAGATCTACTAGAAAGACTAGATTTTGCATCATTTTGAGTAGTTTTAGTACTTTTGTTGGAAACCGCCAATCCAATGCTTCTGTGGGCACTGACTGCTGTACAAGAAAAGAAACCAACCCGAAAAAACAAGAAAAGAAACCAACCCAAAAAAATATATCAAATTTCATCTTACACGTGAAATATAAATCCAAAAGTTGTGCATGTATCAGACCATGGAAGTGCAACAGAGTGAAAAAGAAACAAAGATAATCACGTTACGAAACTGTGCAAAACTATCAAATATATAGGTTACTTTAACCCAAAAAAGTTAATTTAACATGACAAATACAAACCAAGGAGGAATTCCAGAAAACAATTATACGCCCTATTACCTGCTGGAGCACTCTGATTTCGCTTTGGTTTTTTTAAGTTTGGAGAACTCCTGGCAGTTGAAGACTCTGACTTTGGAGCAGGTATTTTAGAAACTTTTGGCTCCTTAACAGCCGTTTTTGTCGTGCTCATATTTGCAGGTCTTTTAAGAGTGAGGGAAAGTCAAGGTAAACTATTCAATCAATCAGAATAGAAAATGAAAAAGTACAGAAAATAAGCATTCAAAAAAATAAGCCACGATTTCTTAACAATTCACCAAAACCATAACTAGGAAGGATATGCAGAAGACATCACAGGCCTTGGACATCCGCCACGCTTAGAACCACTTCTATTAACGTCATGATCTGAAAGCACATTTTGTTTCACCTGACCAAATTCATATTTAACGTAATCAAAAATTGCTTTCAACTTACAAAGAAAGAAATTAGAGCTACTTTTATATGCATATACATTGGAGAATATCTAACCAACCATGAAACGAGAGGCTGAACCAGAACTCTTCTGCCTTAGGCTACTAATACCAATCTTTTTTGCCTCTTTCGCATTACTATTATTTAATGGCAACTCTTTAAACAAATTACTCTCAAGTGCCTGCAAATCAGATGAATCACCGGATAACGATTCTCCCGGCTCTTCCTCTATAGTCAACAATTTCTCACCACTCAACTTACTGATATTCCCACTAATCAAAGATAATTCCGTTGAATTCAAAACACCTAACACAAAAAAAAAATTACATTAGAAGAATCAATTTCATTCTTTTAATTAACAATTAACAATACCAAAATAAAATTAAAGTAAGAAAATGTGCAATACCTTCTTCAGTGAGGAAAGCGCGGTCCCAAGCTAAACTTTTTCTCAAATTATAACCTCCAACTTTCTTTTTCCTCTTCATTTGATGCGGCTCCAAACTTAGCTTTGGAAGCTCAGATTTAGTCTCAGTATTGCTGATATTCTCTTTGTTAATATTGGAAGAAAAGGTAGGGCATCGCGCTTTCACATCTGCAAAATTAGGATATTCAAATTTAGATCGAAATCTACCAAAACAAAGAGTAACCAAACCCTAGCGCGCACACACACACACAAAAAAAAAAAAAAAAAAAAAAAAAAAGTGACCTGTGGGATTGGATATAGGGAAATGGAGAGGGGAGCAAGAGAAAAAGGAAGGGTAAAAGCTGGAAACGGCATCGGTTTTGATCTGCTGGTGCTGTAAAAGCAAGGAATCGTTGTCTTCCTCAGAGATCTCCAAGAGGTCGCCCTCCATTTGTCAATTTTTCTCACAAAGGAAGGTCAGCTCCTGGGTAATTAATGAGGAAATGTAATGATTGGAGAAGATTTGACAGTTACAAGTTGCAAGTAGACTGAAGTTTTCAACTGATAAAGCATGAATTTGAAACTCAGTTTGGATTTTGGACCCTTTTTTTTTTTTTTTTTGAGTAAAATTTAAAAAGACGAGCGGGAAGGGGATGACAGATACCAAAACGAGGATGATATCAATGATCACGTGACTGGGCTTAATGCTGAATTACATAAATACCCATAAACGTCAACAACCCAGGCCGACTCAGCTCTTCCTTTTTACCTATCTGTCTCCCTGTATGATCTATGTGGTGTTTAACGTTCAAATGTCAACATTTTTTTTGGGTTTATTATGTTTTTAATTTGGTTTATGTTATACCCTGCCCAACTTAGACGCCGCAACGCGAGGAACAATTTGAGGTGCAACTACAAATAGTTGTTTGAATGGTCACCATCCGTAAATATTATACTACTTATAAGAAGGTCACTCGTCTTTTATCACCTATTAACTCCCTTATTAAGCCATCCGTTAAAGAAATGTCAGAGTAGGCCCACGCAGTAATACACTTAACGAAAATTAACATATAACGGACTTGTCACCTGGTCGACCACACAGACGAATCACCATTCATATTGTCAGTGACATGGCTCTACAAGGCGGAGGCTTTCCCCCTATATATACCCTAACACATGATGTTGAAAGGGACATTTTCTCACTTTCACTCCCTTAAGCAATATACCCCAACATTATAATTCTGTTACTCCTTCCTCTTTCTCCTCTTCTTCCCCCTCATCTGATACTTTGCTTTTTCAAACGTCATAGGAGAATCGATCCCTTTAAAAGACAATTTTCATATAATAAATTTGGGCAATTAGAACTTTGATCATGTTAACGGGCCACAATATTTTAAATTATGGGCTTAGAATTGTTGAAATTGGGTTTTAGGGCTCACTTGGCTAATATATTAAAGGACAATTGTAAAGGAATAAATTATGGAAATGATATGCATATACTTAGACATGTTTTAAGGTGTTTTTGAGTCAATTTTCAACTCCAAAAGCCCAAGTATCATTACTTGGCCTTTGTGGTATCACAACAAGTCCAACAGAAAGCCAATTGCTATAGTGTCAACGACGTGTATCGGCACAACTTGGGACTTGTGCAGCAACAAGTGCCAAAATCCAAGTCACACCTTCGACCATTCTTAAACCACTTTAATAAAATTTTAAAATGTTTCTAAAGTCTTTTATTTGCCTCAAACTCGGATTATGATTTTATAAAAATGTTTTAAAGTTATAAATTATGATAAAAACCATTATTTTTATCAGCTCAAATAGACTCATTTTAAGCCCATGAACTTTGACTATTTGTTTTAATTTGGTTTTAATTGAATTAATTGACTGAATCAAATTAGTTCAATTAATCGGTTGACCACTAAATTTAATTAAATCGAGGATCTATTAAAGGTTTTTTGAAATTTCGGTTAACAAATAATTCGATTCAAAACCAGGTAATGAACATAATATCAACGGAAATTATTAATAATAAAATATTGTAGGCCCAATATATTATGTAAGCCCTAAATATAAAAAAAATTAAAAGATGAACTTTTTTTAGGATAACAGTTGGCTTGCATTAAATAATAATAATAATAACAAAATAGCGGAAAAACCCTAAAAACTCAAAACAGTTTCACAACAAAAAGAAAAAACAATCACTCCTAAATATACTCCTAAACAGCAACCAGCCTTTAGACTATCAAACTTCCAACTAAAGCAGCATCCAACATTTCCAGGCCCCGGCATGACCGTCCATTTACCAAAGAATAGAGATTCAGACCATCGGAGGCACTTCAACGCCTGACAAATGCCTTGCTAAAGCTTGATTTTTTAGGAACCAACTCGAATCTAAGGCACATTCGCTTCCCTACCCACTGTTAAACTACAAGAAAAGCTCAAATCTCACTCCTTTGCACAGTTGTCCCTCTATCGCTAACGTTCCGGTGTCAAAACCATCCAGATCTTTTTTGAAACTGCTCACATCCTCCGCCATTTCTATGGCTACAGCAACTCACTCCTCCATTATTGAATAAACACCCCCTACAATCATTATCTACCACCACTTCTACCGCTCTCGGAAGTCCATTTTGTAGATAAGTAACTCCTTCTCCTTTTAATCCTTCTTCAGTAAGGACGTGTGCCCATTTATTTGCCTGCCTTGATACATGTTTAAATTGACATACACCAAAAGCAGAAGTTGGAATTCTAATACTAGATATATAAGCACTCATTTTAGAATTATCTTTATTCTTCGATTGCAGCTTTTTTGTAACACCCCTAACCCGTATTCGTAGCCAAAATAGGGTTACGGAGCATTACTGAATAAACATAACATAAAAAAATTCATTTCCAAACATTAAAATAAACATAGCATATTATATTCATTCACATGCATATCGTCCCTTAATCAAGCCCCCGAGGCCTTAGAAACACTTTAGAAACAATTCGGGACTAAATTAAATCATTTGAAACATTAAGAAAAAAGTTGGAAAAATTAAATTGCAGGGGTCACACGGTTGAGGCACACGCCCGTGTCTCAGGCCGTGTAATAATTGAAATAGGGACACGCACTAGTGTCCCAGCCCGTGTCTCTGCCCGTGTAACTTTTGAAGTTGGGTCACATAACCAAGCCACACGCCCGTGTGCCAGGCCGTGTAACCATCAAAATGGACTTACACACTCGTGTGCCAGGCCGTGTAACTGCCTAACTTGAATGCCTTTAAAACCTATAGGGGACACACGGCTGTGTCGCATGGTCGTGTGTCACACACGGCTGAGACACACACCCGTGTCTTAGGCTGTGTAGACAAGAAATTGGCCAAAATCAAGTCATTTCCATCACCCATTTCAAGCACGTACCTACAAGCAATTTGCATCCATGACCAAGGATCAAAACATGCATAAAATGTCCAATTCACAAGACCAAATCCATTCAACCAATATGCCATACAAGGCACCTCAAATGCAAACATACTCATTGACCTAAACATATACCTATACTTGACCATATTTCATCCATAGAGTCTAGTTCATTTCCATCTCAAAACATAACATAACATAACTTGACCTACATCACTTCAACATAATCTTACCATTTGCCATACCATTCTTCTCATTCATCAAAATCACATAAGTGACACAAACCAACCATTTCCAAATGGTACTGGACAACCAACATATATACATACCAAAATCCATATTTAGAATTCAACCAAACATGAAACATAAGTCCCCCTATACATGCCATTATAACCTTGACCAATACATCAAAACTACTGCTATTTATGTTGGACAGTGTGATAGATCTCCAACAAGCTTCCAAGTTGATCGAGCTTTCGATAATCTAAAAGGTAAAGGAAAGTAATTACGTAAGTAATGAATGCTTAGTAAGCTCGCATAAACTTTAAACATAACAATCCATTTCAATAATAAACTTTATAGGTTAAATATAAACTTATACCAATGCCTCAACATTTATCAACTACATAACCATCAACTCCCAAATGAGTAAGTCTATCAACATCACATATATTTTTCATTCCTAACATAATAGGATTTTATAAGACAAATTACACAATCATTAACGTTTTCATAAGACTATGAACCACTTTACTTACATACTTATCTTTTCATTCCATTTATTTAGCATAAGCTTAAATAACACTATTAATGCACGAATTGGTGTATTTATCCATGACATGAGTAAATCCATCCATAACATAAGTATACTTCTCATATGTAAGTAAGTCCTTTAACTCATCAATCCTTTTATATTATCATATAACATCTCAATTATGAGCTTACCATTTCATTACCTTTTCTTACCCATTTCATTTGCATAATACAAGACATAAGCATAAACATCATCATCGATACACAAGTTAGTGCATTTATACATAACTCTTTTGGGATCAACCACATGATAAACCATTTCATTAGAAAATACATTTTTTGATTCATACCACCTTTTCATGAACATAAGCATATTTCTATTTGGACACTTACCATTTCAACGTATAACATTACAATTAAGCATGATATAATTCAACCATAAGCTTGGCGTAAGCCTGAGCATCATGAACAACACATGTTAGCATATTCAAACATAATCCACATGAATTTAACATAGGTAAGCCATTACACATGAATACAATTCATTTGAACTCATCATTTTCCTTAACATATTGTACTTTCAATGAAACTTACCATTTCAACCCTTTTCATAAATACATAACATAGTTTCTTTTGGACAATTACCATTACTTTCCTTTTCATACCCGTTGAACCATTTTGAATACTATTAGATACGTGGGATAGCTCATGCGAAGTGTGCTAGACATATAACTGTAACCTTTCCTTTCTTTTACATCATTGCTCACACGAGCTGTGAAATGGGCATGCTCACACGAGCTGTGGAGTATTCGCAACAAATGCAAGACCTCAACCATCAGTAGGACATTCAAGACCAATACTCGAAACATGAAAACCCTAATGACATGTCATTTGTCTCCTACAGATTCCTAATGTTCAAACAGGACTCGATAATCATCGTGACATTATTAGATTTACATCATTCAGTTACATAGCAATTACCATATCAACATATAGATCAATATATAGCATTAAAACGATATATAATCATATATATATTGATTCATTTACATTCGAACAATACATTAAATATTTAATTTAATCAACATTTAAGTGATTTTAGCTCATACGAACTTACCTAGCTAAATTCAGCAATGACTAAGTACTTGAGCTATTTAGTAATTTTCTCTTCTCGATTTTCCGCTCGTTCTCGATCTAAATTAATAATTTCATTCAATTCATTAATTTAGACAGTAAAACCAATTCATTTTATGCAATTTAGTCATTTTTACAAAATTACCCTCAACTTTTCATTTTTATTCAATTTAGTCCATATGTCCTAATCATGCAAATAAACCAATTTTGTTGAAAATCCACACTAGCCGAATGTTGATAGCATCCAATACAGCCCATATTTGCTGTTATTTAACATTAAATCCTTGTATTTTTACTATTTCAACAATTTAATCCCTAATCGATAATTTCATCAAAAATCACTTAACAGAACACTTATAAATAACAACTAATACTATAAATTTATCATTCAACAATTAAAATCACAAAGATTCATCAATGGAAAATTTCAAAATTTTTAACAGTTTCAAAAATGAAGGTAGGTTAGTTGGACCTAGTTGCAACGATCTCAAAAACATAAAAATGATTAAAAACAGACCGCAAAATCTCCCATATGCATCAAAGCTTGTTTCGCCGAACCTCCCATGCTTCGAAAATGGGGTTTCTCTAGTCCAAGATGAAGAACCTAACAAAATATGTTTTTTTTTCTTTCTTTTATTTTATTCATTACTTATTATTTAATTTATTAATACTAAAATATATCATATAAACTAACAAAAAAATAATCACCAACTGTTCATTCATTTATAATATGGTATATTTACAATATTAGTCCATGAATTTACTTTTTCATAGCTATTAAACACCTTTAGTTAGTAGAATTCAACTTTCACACCTTTTTGATAGACGTCGAAACCACCAAAAATAATTCCTACAAAATAACTCTAAATAGTAGTAAAGAGTGGTAGTAGGGTCGAGTCCACAGGGATTGGATGTTATAATCAACTTCTGCGTTTATCTTGTGAACAAAACATTTTTCGTGGCAAAAGTCGTGCCCACGACTCCAAACGAGCCTGCAAAAAATTAACAAATAAATCTGGGGAGTTTTGGAATGTTTAGAAATTAAATAATTGAAACAGCATAAACAAATAATTAAGTAAATTAGAAATTAAATTCAAATTTTGTAATCAAAGATAATAAGTATTAGCCCTAGACTCGGTGGATTCCAGATTTTTGCATCGATCCTCGAAAATTAATATTCTCCTCCAAACGATAAGCTGGTCATAGCAGTTAATGTAACACCCTTCATCCGTATTCAATGCCGGAATAGGGTTACGGAGCATTATCGAACTTACAACACTTTAAAACACACTTTTCATATACAATTTATCATTTCAAATACAATTCAATCACAACCAATGATAGTGTCCCTTAAACGAGCCTACAAGGCTTTAAACATGCATTAGAATGGTTCGAGACTAAATTGATAACTCGAGAAATTTTTGTGAAACTTAGAAAATTTTGCTTCAAACAAGGGATACACACCCGTGTGGCCAGGTCGTGTGTCTCACACGGCCACCAGACACGCCCGTGTCATAGGCCGTGTAAAAATAGGGGGTACATATTGACTTAGGTCACACGACCAACCACACGCCCACGTGTCTAGCCCGTGTGCCGTTCGAAGTGGCCACACACGCCCGTGTACCAGGCCATGTGTTAGGCCGTGCCAAACCTGTAGGGTATACTAACTTATGCAACACAGCCAAGTCACATACCCGTGTACTAGGTCGTGTGCCAATTAAGGGGGTATGCTGACTTGTGTCACACTGCCGATCACACACCCGTGTCCGAGACCGTGTGGTGCATACTGACTTTATTTCAATTTCAACACCAGGGGACACACGGCCGTGTATCATAACCGTGTGTCACACACGACTGAGACACACGCTTGTATCTCTGCCCGTGTGACAAAAATAGGCTATTTACCATGCCAATTTGCCACCCAAAATCTCATGTACCTAAACAACCCAAATGGCACCAATTCATAGCAAAATAGAACTCTATTCTAACCACAATCAATACAACTTCATACCATTTCAAATATTAATAACCAACATGCTTATATCCTAAGTTTAACTCAACCAAAACCTACTAAAATACATATACCAATCAACTAGTTTAACCATTACCTAACATACCTCATTTTTGTACCAATTCACAAGCAAGGTACCAATTCCACAAAATTCAAATATGATCATTCACATATCCATCCAAGAACTCAAATATCAACATATATGCACATATAAGAACATAACCAAATTCACCAAATTAAGCCAAATCTCATGGCTATATTTACAAACCAAAACATATACATTTACAATGCCAATTCATTTGGCAAACATCATTACCAAAACATAATCAACATGACTCAAATACCTATACATGCCATATACTTAAAACATAGTTTCAAAAGTACCAAAAAGTTAGTGGATAGTGTGGTGAAGTCTCCGACGATCCCCGAATCCGAGCTAGCTTTGAAATCACTATAAAACATGGAAAAATAATAAAGTAAGCTATATAGCTTAGTAAGCTCATATGTTAGCAATGAGCAACTATCATTATTCATTAATCATTCATATAATGGAAAACAATGTACAACAATTTTATTAAATCTCGAGCTATCAAATGATCATTCATATACTTACCAAGGAACTCATCAATTTCATAGTTTTCAAAACACAATTCATTTCTGTACGTAACTGTACCATCTCGTACCAATCTCATAATCAACCACTTTCTTCTTTTACCCATTAAACCATTCAGAATAAAGGTCAGATACTTAAGGTCTCACTCGATAAATACGTATACCATGACCCGAAGCCAAATCAAGGTAACTTATCCGAAATTCTGATATCATGGCTCGAAGCCAAATCAGCTGATATGCATGGCCCAAAGAAAAATCAGTTTATCTTGCACACATAGTGCTAAATCATGGCTCGAATGTAACAGCCCGATTTTGGGCCTAATCGGAACAGTCATTTCGGGGCCATAAATTCGACGAGTAAAATCTTATTTTTATTATATTTTTATGGTATATGATTTCACAAAAATATTTTGGGAAAATTTCGTTCGGAAATTTTGACGTTTGGCCACTCAATTTAGTCAAAAGGACTAAATTGTAAAAAGTGCAAAAGTTGAGTTCTACATGTTAGAGGTGTCCAATTGTTATGAGATTTTAAATTTGAGGTCCTTAAATGATAATTAGACCATTTTTTAATTTTTTTGGACAAAAATGGACATGAAATAGGTGAAATAGAATATTTTTAAGTTAGGGGCATTTTGGTCATTTAGTAATTAAAATGAATTAAAAGCCAATTTTGTCCATATTCAACCCAATGGCTGAATTTCACAAGGGGAAACCATGGATAGGGTTTTTCAAGCTTCCAAGCTCGATTGTAAGTCTGTTTTAGCCTCGTTTTTAATGATTTTTACGTTTTTAAAATCCTCATAACAAGATCTATCTATTTCTACCACTAATTTGAGATGTGGTTAAAGTATAGGGTTTTGACCCATGATGAATATGTGTGTATTTTTGTGTTTAATTGTAGAAAATGCATGTTTATGGTTAGAGAAACGACTTTTACTAAGTGATTTTCGGTGAAAATGCTAAAAAGGACTAATTTGGAAAAGTTATAAAATTTGTCATAAAAGTGTGAATTAGTGGAAATTTTGGGCTTTTGTAGTTATGAAAATGGTTCAGCTAGGCTTAAAATACAAACAAGTTGAATGAAAATCATTTTACGAGCCTAGGGGCAAAATTGTAAATATGATAAAGTTTAAGGGCAAAAATGTAAATTTTCCAAAATGTGATTTTTGGGTTAATTTGAGTAGCATGTTGAATAAACAAGTGAAATGTGTTTTTATAGATCAAGAAAAACGAGATTCTGACTTAGAACGAGAGTAAAACAAAGAATACGACGAATAAGTCCTTTTCACCAATTCTCAATTCAATCCCTAATTTGCATTTTGACTAAAAATAACTTAACAAAACTTGTATATCTATTAAAAAATATTGATAATCTATCAAGAAACTTCAAAACGCAAGCTTATTCATCAATGACATCATTCAAAATCATTAATATTTTTGCAAATTAGTCACTGGGCTAGCTAGTACTAGCTGCAACGATCACAAAAACATAGAAATCATTAAAAACGAGACAAAAACCGTACCTTCATACAAGCTTGGCCAAATGAAGAACTCAAAAAATAGTGTTTACTAGCCCTAATATTCGGTTGAAGCATGAATAAAACAAAGATGATATCTTTGTTTCTTTAAATTATATTATCATTA
This sequence comes from Gossypium bickii, assembly GCA_025503065.1. Taxonomy (NCBI): domain Eukaryota; kingdom Viridiplantae; phylum Streptophyta; class Magnoliopsida; order Malvales; family Malvaceae; genus Gossypium; species Gossypium bickii. The sequence goes on from CP106719.1 coordinate 26,584,607, forward strand.
ATACATAATTTACCAAATTAACCTTGGTTTAAAACATTAAAGTTCACTTGTTTTATGTCCATAAATGTCCATTACCTATAATAATGGTTTAATAACAACATAAGGACTTTCACTCATATAATCATAGCTAATAGGTACTTTAATCTGTTAGAACAATACTTTTACACCTTATGCGATTTAGTAATTTTTATCAAATTAACCAACCAAACGATAAAATTACTGAACGAAACTTTCACACAATCATTCAATAATGCTGTAAACCTTAAAATAATAATAAAATAATAATTTTGACCTCAGATTTGTGGTCCCAAAACCACTGTTCCTATTTGACCAAAAACGGGCTGTTACAACTCTCCCCCCTTTAGGGATTTTCGTCCATAGCTTCCTTGGGCTCCCACGTAGCCTCTTCGACACTGTGACATTTTCACAAAAATTTCACTAAAGCTATGTGTTTGTTTCTTAGTTCTTTAATCTCTCGAGCCAAAATTCTGATCGGCTCTTCTTCGTATGTCATATCGGGTTGAATTTCAATCCCTGTCGGAAGAATTACATGTGAGGGATCAGATCTATACCGGCGTAACATCGACACATGAAACATGTTGTGAATCTTTTCTAATTCCGATGGTAAGACTAATCGATATGCTACTGGCCCTATTCGTTCGATAATCTCGTACGGCCCGATGGATCGCGGACTTAACTTGCCATACTGACCAAATCTAAAGATTTTCTTCCACTGAGATACTTTCAAAAATACCTTGTCATCGATTTGAAATTCAATCTCTTTTCGTTTCAAATCCGTGTACGATTTCTGATGATCTAAAATTGCTTTCAAACAGTCGCAAATTATTTTCACTTTATCTTCTGTTTCTCTAATCAAATCGACCCTGTGAATCTGTTTCTCGAAGCTTTGTCCAGTACAATGGAGTTCGGCATTTATGACCATACAAGCCTTCGTACGGTGCCATCTTTATACTTGATTGAAAGCTGTTATTATATACAAATTCAACTAGCGGCAAATATTTTTCCCAACTGCCTTCGAATTCCAAAACAAAACATCAGAGCATATCTTTGAGAACCTGAATTACTCGCTCAGACTATCCGTCTGTTTGCGGATGAAAAGCTGTACTAAAATTCAATTTTGTACCTAGAGCTTCTTGCAATTCCTTCCAAAACCACGACTTAACGTTGGATCTATATCCGAAATAATCGAGACTGGCACTCCGTGCAATCTAACAATCTCAGCAATGTACAATTCAGCTAATCTATCGAGTGAATAATCAGTACGTACCAGAATAAAATGCACTGATTTTGTCAGTCAATCAACGACAACCCAAATTGCATCTTTCTTTTTCAGAGTCAAAGGCAATCCCGATACAAAATCCATTGTAACTCTGTCCCATTTCCACTCTGGTATCATTACAGATTGAAGTAAACCTGAAGACAGTTGCTGTTCAGCTTTAATTTGCTGACACATTAAACATCTCGATCCAAACTCTGAAATGTCTCGTTTCATACCCGACCACAAATATAATTGTTTCAAATCATTGTACATTTTGGTACTCCCCGTGTGAACAGATAAACAACCATTATGTGTTTCGTGTAAAATTTTCTAGATCAACTCTGGATTTTTCGGTACGCAAATTCTATCTCGAAACATCAAATAATCATCAGATCTGATTTGATACTCTGAATCATTAGTCGACTCGCATTGCACTTTTTTAGCTTGCAAATCACTATTACATTTCTGAGCTTCACAAATTTGCTAAAGAAATACTGGTTTAGCTTTTAACTCAGCTAAAATTGAACCGTCATCAGATAATGCCAACTGTGTATTCATTGCTCTCAGAGTAAAAAATGAGTTTATACTCAAAGCATCCACGACTACATTCACTTTCCCCGGATGATAATCACCAATTCATAATCTTTTAGTAGCTCGATGTAACACCTCTTACCCATATCCGTCGCCGGAATAGGGTACAAGGCATTACCAAAACTTACGGAACCAAATCAGAATCACAGAGAATTTTTCGCAAAATCCCAAAATTATATTGACTCTAGCCATGCCAATAGCTAAGTTACAAACATCCGTTTTCATGTAAACATTGATACTTAGTCTATACATGCCATTCTTTTCAAAATAAGTCATTTTCATATACCAAAAATATGGGTTGATAGTGTGATAAGGCTTCGACTAATCTCCAACCTTCGAGCTCCCGAGCACTACAAAATAGGGAAAAGGAGAACGGGGTAAGCACATGGTGCTTAGTAAGTTCATGCAACAGGAATTATACTTACCATACTTATACATCCATCATTTAACAACACAAGTACACATCCAATTCACATAAACATATACCTATCACATACAAACTCAACTTTTGCATTAGTTAAGTAACATCATATAAATTCAATACAAAGATAAATGATTGATGAGCTCATCAATTCCATAATTTTCATGTTCTTCCATTTCTCATATTTATCCCGTTGAATTTCTTGGAATTTCGATAGATATTCAGTAGTACACTTTTGTGTACAATTCCGGGTCTGCCAATTCGTACACATATGGGTATACCCGTTTTCCAAAGAGCACACTCCGCGAACCTCATCCTTATAGCGGGATTACCAGTCCAGGCTAAATCCCCTGCAACGACAATTACTCTAATGAGCTTGGATTTGAATTACCAGTCCAGACTAAATTTAGACCCTAATTCGAATTACCCATCCAGGCTAAATCCATTTTCCACATATTATTCTGGAGGGCTATATTAGGATAGAATCACCCGTCCGGGCTAGATCCTTTTTACCGTCAATTCCTTTTCAGAGATCCATCGAATTTTCCTTTCATTCAACCGGGATTTCTTCCCCTTTTTATCAAATATATCAATGTTTCATCAACTTTCATACAACGAACATTCAAATCATATTCACATCAATAACATACATTTCAAGCATTTAAGAATATAATTCAAGTTTCACGAACTTATCTCGATACTTGTTCGTACATAAAAATCCACTAATCCAAGAATTTTTCCTTTCCTCGATCTAGCTTCGTATTTGAGTTTTTCGGATCTAAATAAATAAATTTAATCATCAATTCAATACATTTCATGTTCATATGTAGCATTCTCTATAATTATATTATTATTTATAGTTCATTTAGAGCTGTCGCCTTGAGTTATAGTCACTAAATTATTTTTATCTTGAGATACAGAACTCCAAATTAAGATCTGCTAATTTTTCCTAAAACTAGACTCACATATCTTCTTACCATAAAATTTTTAGAATTTATGGTTTAGCCAATAAGTACAGTTAATTCTTTAAAGTCACCCATGTTCTGCTATCTAGCATTTCCGACCCTTTTTCACTAAAAATTAATTATCTTCTCGTACAGGATTCGGATGATGTTCTCGTTTATTTCTCCTGAAAATATACTTATTCAGGATTTTAAACATATAAATTTAAGCCCCTAATTATTATTCTGTAATTTTTTATGATTTTCTAAAGTTAGAACAGGGGAACCCAAAATCATTCTACCTTGTCTCACAAAACCTATTATATCTCATGATTCACAATTCCATTGCTTACACTGTTTCTTCTATAAGAAATTAGACTTAATAAGGTTTAATTTCATATTTTAGTCACCCTTTAATTCTATTTCTACAATTTTTGGTGATTTTTCAAAGTTAGACTATTGCTGCTATCCAAAACTGTTTTAGTGCAAAGTGTTGATTTCCATTTTGCCCCAAATTTCATAGTTTATACAATTCAGTCCTTGCTTAATTAACCCTCCAATTAAGCTAATTTTTCTCAATTAATACTTTACCTAGACTTTATAATTTATTTCACAACTATTTAAATTTAGAATTTCCACATAAAACTCTAACTTCAAACTCTTTCACAATTAGGTCCCAAACATTCACTTCCTATTCAATTCTTTCAATAAAATCGGCATATAAACAATTTAAAGCTCTAATTCCATGCTAAATCATCATATACTTCCAGCACATATTCATAGAAACTTTCAATTTCATTCATAAAATCTAAAACTAATGAATTCAACAAGTGGACCTAGTTGTAAAAGTCACAAAAACATAAAAAAAATTCAAGAAATAATCAAGAATTGAACTTACTTGCAGTAAAAATATGAAAAACCATCTTAAGGAACCCTTCTATGGTTTTTTTTGCTGATGAGAATGCAGAAAAATAAAGAGAAGCCTAGACAATTCCACTTTAATCCTAGCTTTATTAAGTAAATTTTGCAATATTCCAATTTTGTCCTTAATTCTCCTTATTTTCTTGCTGATTTGATGACCTTGCCGTCTAGCCCTAGGGTCTATTTGGCTTTTAAGCCCTCTTTCTTTTATCATTTAAGCTATTTAACATTTCTCATAATTTTACATTTGTTACAATTTAGTCCTTTTTGTTCAATTAACAATCGGAACTTTAAAATTTCTTGACGAAACTTTAATACTAACTTATTAACACTCCATAAATATTTATAAAAATATTTATGGCTCGATTAAAAATCTTTGAGGTCTCGATACCTCGTTTTCGATTCTAATTATTTTAATATTTATTTCAGTATACTATTCACTATTTCAAAAATTTTCCTAACTTCACATTTAACTTATACTCACTAAATTAATAATATTTTCTACTCACTTGTCAGATTTAGTGACCTCGAATCACCGTTCCGACACCACTTGAAAATTCAGGCCATTACACTGGAGCCATTTCTGTTGTCGCAAATTCAAATCTTTCTGAGTCATAATATATTTTAAGTTTTTATTATCAGTAAAGATATGGCGTTTTTCACAGTTAAATGATGACGCCAAATTTTCAGTGCAAAAACTATAGTGGCCAATTCTAAATCATGCGTTGGATAATTCTTTTCATGCGGCTTCAACTATCTGGAAGCATAAGCTATCACTTTTCCTTTTTGCATCAATACGCAACCCAAACCATTCAATGACGCACCGCTGTAAATCACAAATTCTTTACCCGATTTAGGTTGAACCAGCACTGGTGCCTCTGTAAACAATTGTTTCAATTGATCGAAGCTTTGTTGAAATTTCTCGGACCATTCAAACTTAACATCTTTCTGTAGCAATCTGGTTATCGATGTTGCAATCATCGAGAATCCTTTGACTAAGCGTCAATAGTAACCAGCCAATCCAAGAAAACTTCTGACCTTAGATAGATTTCTAGGTTATTTCCAGTCAATAATTGCAAATATCTTGCTCGGATCAACTCTTATACCTTCCGCAGAAACAATATGCCCCAAAATTCCAACTTCGCAGAGATAGAACTCACATTTGCTGAATTTAGCATACAATTGCTTATCTTTTAAGGTCTGCAATACAATCCTCAAATGCTCGGCATGCTCAAACTCATCTTGTGAATAGATCAGAATGTCGTCAATGAACACAACAATAAATCTGTCTAAATACGGTCTAAATATCTGATTCGTCAAATCCATAAAAATGGCAGGAGCATTAATTAATCCAAAAGGCATAACAAGGAATTCATAATGTCCGTACCTAGTTCTGAACGTAGTTTTCGGCACATCTGAGTCTTTAACTCGCAACTCGTAATAACCAAATCTCAAATCAATCTTTGAAAATAATATTGCACCGTTCAAATGATCAAATAAATCGTCTATTCTCGGCAACGGATACTTATTTTTTATTGTAACTTTGTTGAGCTGATGATAGTCAATACACATTCTCATTTATCCGTTTTTCTTCTTTACGAACAATACAGGTGCACCTTAGGGCGAAAAACTCTGTCGTCCAAAACCTCTATCTGTTAACTCTTGCAATTGAGCTTTCAACTCTTTCAAATCTGTCGGAGCCATTCTATACAGAGCTATAGATATTGATGAAGCTTCTGGTACTAATTCAATTGCAAATTCAACCTCTCTGATAGGTGCCAACCCCGGTAATTCTTCAAGAAACACATCCGGATATTCACAGACAACTGACACTGATTCAATCTTTGATTCATACACTTTTGTATCCAAAACATAAGCAAGATAGGCTTCGAAACCTTTTCTCACACATCTCTGAGCTGACATAGACGAAATCACAACAGGCAGTTCATTCGATTCATTTGGTTCAATCCAAAGAATTTCATCATTCTAACACTTTAATTCTATAACTTTTCGTCTACAATTCACAACAGCATCATGCAGAGTCAACCAATCCATTCTCAGAATTACATCAAACAACAAAAGCATCAAGCCAGCCGGAAAACAATAGCCCCGAGTAATTAAACGACAAATTTTGCAAACTTTATCAACTAAAACATATTTGCCTAAGGGGATCGATACTTTAATCACAAACTCAGCAGACTCGACATGCAAACTCTTATTAAACACCAAATTCATACATGTATACGAGTGTGTTGATCCAGGGTAAATTAAAGCAACCACATTAGTATCATAAAGAGAGAATATGCCAGTAATAACATCTGAGGATGACGTTTCTTCGCAAGCGCAAATAGCGTAGGCTCTAGCAGGTGCTCTGGCCTCGGATCTCACAGCTGAGTCCCTAGTTATACCTCTACCACTGGATACATTTCCCATTTTTATCAATGGTCTCGCTCTCACAGTCGTATTGCTCGATCTTACATTCTGAATTTTTTCTTTCTCAGATAACTCTGGGCAATCTCGGATAAAGTGATCTGGTGAACCACATTTGAAGCAAGGTTTAGTACTCTTATTCCAGCATTCACCAAAATGTCTTCTCCTGCACTGTTGACACTCGGGTTTGTTATTTCTCACACTACCAACACTTGAGATGGATGTAGCTTGAGCTTTAGAATTCATAGGTTAATTTTCACGATCTCTATTCTAATATCCCATTGATGCATTAGATCTACTATACGAATTTCAGAATTTCTTTGATAAAGAATGATAAGGTATATTCATTGATCTTTTCTTCGAAGCTCTAGCCTCTGAATCAGCTTTCTTCTTTTCTCGGCTAAAGTCTTCGGCTTTGCAAGCCCGATCAACTAACATAACAAACTCTTTCAAATCTAATATTCCGACCAGAAGTTTAATATCTTCGTTCAACCCGTCAACAAACTGCTTGCACATAATCTCTTCGGTAGAAACATACTCTCGAGCATATTTACTTAACCGTACAAATTCTCTTTCATACTCTATCACAGTCATTCAGCCAGGTTTTAACCCTAGAAACTCTTTGTGTTTTTTATCCAAAAACCATTGACTGATGTATTTCTTTTAGAACTCGGTCTGAAAGAACTCCCAAGTCTCTCTCTCTCGGCACCACTGATACTAATGTATTCCACCACTGATACGCAGAGTCTCTCAGAAGGGAAATAGCACATTTTAAGCATTCGACAGATGTACAAGAAAGTTCATCAAACACTCGGATTGTATTTTCAAGCCAAAACTCGGATCTTTCAGGATCATCATCAACATTGGCTCTGAATTCTTTAGCCCTGTGTTTACGGATCTTATCAACTAGAGGCTTGTTCAATCTTAAACGTTTGATTCCTTGAGGAGCTACGAAAACCGGTTGAGGATTAGGAGGGGGTAGAGGTTGTTGAGCAGCCGGGTTCGTACGAATGTATTGAGTGAACCACTCATTCATCATTTTGAGGAAGGCTTCTTTAGCCTCTCTTCTCTAGCTGTCCATTATGGGTTTAGATTTAGACGGTGTTGTCCCTTGCGTAGGAGCAGGCGCATTACTTTCAACCTCATCAGCTATCGCTTGATTGAGATCCATTTGCTATATAAAAAATATATTTTCAAATGTCAGGAGTCATCACAGTATCACAGTTTATATATGGCATGTATAACTAGACTTACATTAGTCCTAGAATTGACTAAACTGTAGCTCTGATACCAATAAATGTAACACCCCTCACCCATATTCAACACCGGAATAGGGTTACGGAGCAGTACCGAACTTACAACACTTGAAAACACACTTTTCATATACAATTTATCATTTCAAATACAATTCAATCACAACAAATGATAGTGTCCCTTAAACGAGCCTGCGAGGCTTTAAACATGCATTAGAAATGGTTCGAAACTAAACCGATAACTCGGGAATTTTTTATGAAACTTAGAAAATTTTTGCTTCAAACAGGGGACACACGCCCGTATGGCTAGGCCGTGTGTCTCACACGGCCGCCAGACCCGCCTGTGTAAAAAAAGGGGGTACATACTGACTTGGGTTACACGGCCAACCACACGCTCGTGTGTCTAGCCCGTGTGCCCTTTGAAGTGGCCACACACGCCCGTGTACCAGGCCGTGTGTTAGGCCGTGCCAAACCTGTAGGGTATACTGACTTATGCAACAAGACTAAGTCACACGCCCGTGTGCTAGGCCATGTGCCATTTAGGGGGTATACTGACTTGTGCCACACGGCCGATCACACGCATGTGTCCGAGACCGCGTGGAGCATACTAACTTTATTTCAATTTCAACACTAGAGGACACACGGCCGTGTATCATGACCGTGTGTCATACATGGCTGAGACACACGCTCGTGTCTTTGCCTGTATGGACAAAAATATGCTATTTACCAAGCCAATTTACCACCCAAAATCTTATGTACCTAAACAACCCAAATGGCACCAATTCCTAGCACAATAGAACATCTATTCTAACCACAATCAATACAATTTCATACCATTTCAAATATCAATAACCAACATGCTTATATCCCAGGTTTAACTCAACCAAAACCTACTCAAATACCTATACCAATAAACTAGTTTAACCATTACTGATAAACCGTGATAGTAACATATTTTAAGCCCACATTTAGCATGCTTTTGGATGATTTAAGCCTTGAATTATGTAATTTGGTGCTCTTAATCCTTTGCATTCATGTTTTACACTCAGGAGAGCATCGGAGGATGAAAAGAATGGAAAACGGGCTTGAAACGGCCCAAATCGGCCAGATCACGAAATCGACACGGCCTGGGCCCAAGACCACACGGTCGTGCCTCATTAATGAACTCGAAAATGGCCTGGCCACGACTTACACGGCCAAGAGGAGTTTTACTCGGATTAGGATACTTAGAGGCGAAGAAACACATTCCAAGGTCTATATAAACACCCAAATAGGAATTTTACTCAGATTAGGATACTTAGAGGCCAAGTAAGGCATCTCAGAACCTGTATAAACACCATATGGGGCAACTTAAGCAGGGAGTTCGGTAGAAGCCTTCTGCCAGGGCTTTGGTCAGGGGGCGTCCAGCTAGGGCAAAGAGGGCAGATTTGTGGGGATTTACTCGAATATAGCCAGTTAATTCATCCCAAGAAGCTGGAATCATACTCAGGACGGATGATCTCTCTTTCAATTCCTTCAGGGGGTTATAGGGATTTCTTATGTTTTGTTTTATCTTTTCTTCTGACATGTATTCTTTTATTGTTATGAACTAAACCCTCAGATACCTGAGAGGGAAGAAACCTAAGATGAATCTTGTTATCGTTTGTTGAACTATATGGTAAATATTTGACTTATTCTTAATTATGTGTTCTTAATTCTTGTGTTGATATTTTTGGGATATTAATTCAAGTGTGATGTGCTTAGGTAGAGAAGCAAAAGTCCTTGCCTAAGAGTAGATCTAACATAGTTAAGCGGAGTTGCTCGCGCGCCTAGAGATAGGGTGACGAAAATCTACCAGATTAGGGTCAAACCTATTATGGGAGTCCATAGATCGAGTTATTGTAATTCTAGGGGTTTTAATTAGAAAGAGATTTCAATTAATCAACCTAGGGTTTGACGTTAGTCACCTCGAGAGGGATTAATATAACTTAGAGAATCCTACGGATCAAGTCAAATGAATAAATCGTCTGGTTTAGAGTTAGATAACAAGTGAAGTCTAGGTGGATTCTTCCTCGGGTATTGTCTTAATCAATTGGTTTTTCCCAAAGTATTTTTCCCAAATTCATTCTCTTTGACTTTAGCTCAGTTGTTAGTTAATTTTAGATTAGATAAAAATTCCTTTAATTCTTAGGCTAAATAATAAAAAGAAAGTTAGTATTAGTACTTTTGGTTCCTTTGGGTTCGACAATCCGGTCTTGCCTTAACTATACTACTGTTCGATAGATGCACTTGCCTCAAATCGTTGTCATTGTTAGTTTCCAGCTTTGATAATTCTTTATATAAATTTTAAGACTTTGACATCGCATAAAACAATGATAAATTACCTAACATACCTCATTTTTGTACCAATTCACAAGCAAGGTACCAATTCCACAAACTTCATAATATGGTCATTCACATATCCATCCAAGAAGTCAAATATCAACATCTATGCACATATAAGCACATAACCAAATTCACCAATTTAAGCCAAATCTCATGGCTATATTTACAAACCAAAACATATACATTTACAATGCCAATTCATTTAGCCAACATTATTACCAAAACATAATCAACATAACTCAAATACCTATACATGCCATATACTTAAAACATAGTTTCAAAAGTGCTAAAAAGTCAGTGGATAGTGTGGTGAAGTCTCCGACGATTCTCGAATCCGAGCTAGCTTTGAAATCACTATAAAACATGGAAAAACAATAAAGTAAGTAATATAGCTTAGTAAGCTTGTATGATAGCAATGAGCAACTATCATCTTTCATTAATCATTCATATAATGCAAAACAATGTACAACAATTCTATTTAATATCTAGCTATCAAATGATCATTCATATACTTACCAAGGAACTCATCAATTTCGTAGTTTTCAAAACTCAATTCATTTTCGTACGTCCCTGTACCATCTCGTATCAATCTCATAATCAAGCACATTATTCTTTTACCCGTTGAACCATTTGGAATAGAAGTCGGATACTCAAGGTCTCACTCAATAAGTACCTATACCATGGCCCGAAGCCAAATCAATGTAACTTATCCGAAATTCTGATATCATGGCCTGAAGCCAAATTAGCCGATATGCATGGCCCGAAGCCAAAACGGTTTATCTAGCACACATAGTGTGAAATCATGGTCTGAAGCCTAATCAAATATACCTAATGACATGTCACTAGCATCCTAAACTATTCCTAAGGTTTAATCGGGTTTTCAACTATCGAATCTTCATCGAATCATTTCCGAACTCATTCGTAATCACAGAATCACAATTCATGCTATATATAATCACAATCCATGCTATATCAAAGCATATAAAATACATTTGAAACGAAATTATAACACACGAACTTACCTAGGATGTCAAAACGACAATTCTAGTCGATTAGTCAATAACTTTCATTTTCCCCCGATCTAGATCTAAATTCCGCTTTTCTTGATCTAAATATATTTAAAATTAACTTATTTAATCATCTATTCATTCAATTTAGTCCAAATCACACTTTAAAACATATTTACACTTTTGCCCCACATATTTTATATTTTTACAATTTAGTCCTTATTACACAAAATCACAAATTCATGAAATTCAAGACTAACCCATGCTAGCCGAATTACCATAATGCCCCTAGTAACCCATAAATTTCAGTTATTTCATAATTTAACCACTAACTTTACACATTTCTCAATTCAATCCCTATTTTGTATTTTCAATAAAAATAACTTAACAAAACTTGTATATCTATTAACAAACATTCATAATCTATCAAGAAACTTCAAAAAACATGCTTATTAATCAATTGAATCACTCGAAATCTTTAACAATTTTGCAAATTAGTCCCTGGGCTAGATAGTACTAGCTGTAACGATCACAAAAACATAGAAATCATTAAAAATGGGACAAAAATTGTACCTTAATTAGCCTTACAAGCTTGGCCGAATGAAGAACTCAACAATGGTGTTTACTAGCCCTAATATTCGGTTGAAGCATAACTAAAACAAAGATGATATCTTTGTTTCTTTAATTTATTTTATCATTAATACATAATTTACTAAACTAACCTTGGCTTAAAACATTAAAGTTCGCTTGTTTTATGTCATAAATGTCCATTACCTATAATAATGGTTTAATAACAACATAAGGGTACTTTAATCTGTTAGAATACTTTTACACCTTACGTGATTTAGTCCTTTTTATCAAATTAACCAACCAAATGATAAATTTACTGAACAAAACTTTCACACAATCATTCAGTCATGCTGTAAACTTTAAAATAATAAAATAATAATAATTTGGACCTCAAATTTGTGGTCCCAAAACCACTGTTCCAATTTGACCAAAAACAAGTTGTTATAGTTAAGAACGTCCTAACCACCAATTCTTCCTCTCGTAGCTGGTCCCGGTACAACCTACAAACCAACCCTTATGATTATCTAATCGGGATACACGTGTTTTCGATTCAAGATTTCGGCAACCTTGCATTCTGAATTACCCAACTCGAATTAACGGCCACAATCGCGTGGGTCATTTAAACCCAATAACTTCTTCCTTGATTTGTTCTCGAAGATCTGAATACAACACGACCGACTCGTTTCTCCAACTGTCAGCAAACACAACTCCAACCCAACATGCACTTTTTGACCTGGAATCGAGTTAACTTTAAGGGATGAGTTGTCAATCCCGATACTTAGGAAAAATATGAATATCAATTGGAATATTTTTTAGCAACAATACGTATCTAACGATTCCCGACCGGAAAGAACACCGGCCTAAAGCTAAGATGGAATTTAGTGAAGCATGGAGTTATTCATGCTTTGTAAACTTTGAAAGGTGGGTTGATGATTATGGTGAAGAATGGGGAAGAAAGGTACTTGGAGAGCAATTGGACCAATTTTGAAAAAGAAACAAGAATTGGAAACAATGCAACAGAATGTTAACGCCAAATTGAAATAAAAAAAGAAATTAATTCTATTCAATTCCAAATTGAAATCAGAATGTAGAATTAAGGGATGCCTTTCCTAAGTGCATTAAGGCCCTATTTATATACATAAAATTTACTAATTTTAGACTTAACTAATTTAAAATAAAATTAAATAAAAAATAAAATAAGTAAAATAAGATTTTTTTTTTCTATTTTTGGCTTTTACAAAGTAAAAAATTCTAATGAGTCCTTGGCTTTCTCCACATTTTTTATTCGGCCTCATTTCATTGATTGTGTTTCAATTTGGTCCTTTTCTGCTTGTATTTGTCTCTTAGTGTCTCAATTGCATCCTTGACAAGATTAAAACATAAAAGCACTAATTTAGCAGGGATCAATTCAGAAATAAACCGAATTAAACATAAAATGTCATGCAAATTAATATGTTATCATACGATTTAGTCTTTTTTACTTAATTAACTATCTAAACATTAAAATTTCTTAATGAAACTTTAATACAACCTTAATAACACTCCGTAAATATTTTCAGTTTATAGAAAAGAGGTCTCGTTACCTCATTTTCTAAAACCAATTAACTTTAGGGTCTTACCACTTGAACCTAATTGTTCTTCCATTTAATCAATAAATCAAAATTTATCATTACACCATATATTATTGGTAAATATTAAATAATAATATTACTGATAGTGAATCTCCTTCAATCACAAGCCTCTCAATTCTAGATCTAGCCGGAATTGAGTTGTTTGAGCACAGGCGAGTGCCTCTACTGCGAAAGATGTCGGTATGTATTCATTGAGGCATATTTTAAAATTCAAAAGCTGGCCATTTGAGTCTTTAACCATAGTCCCTGATCATAACTTCTTACTTTGTTAATGAAAAGTAGCATCAAACTTATTTTCACTTTCGAAACCTCTAGTGGCCTCCACTATTCGCCTACCACCCTTTGGACAAGTAACCTTTCATTTAATTCATATAGCTCATTTACATATCCTAAGATAAATCGTACAATTTCATCTTCTGTCTATTGTTTCCTTTTATGCACATATTTATTTCTAGCTGTCCATATAGCACAAAGATTACATGCAATCCTTCTATATTTATGAGCTAAGTTATTGACATATAGATATAATATCCAGTCTTTAAAATGTTCCTAATTCTGCTATTGTGGCCAATTTAAGTTTAATTTTTCCCAAATTTCTGTTATAGAAGGACAATCCCTGAAAGCATGTTCAATATTTTCTACCAAATCTATGCATTTGGGACAATCCATAGACCTCACCAGTCTCCTGCGAAATAGATTAAGTTGAGTAGGTAGACAGTTGTTTAGGAATCTCCAGTTCATAATCTTTATTTTTTAAGGTAGCTTCAGCATCCAAAGTCTTTTGTAAATAAAACTATATGTATTCTGCTCATTGTTGAGAGTAGCAACATGATTTTCTTGTAACAATATCTTATATCCACTACGCACCAAAAATTCCCTAGAAGCTTTACCTCGTCACACTAATCTATCCATCTGTGGAACACATGAAAGAGGAATACACAAGATCTTCTCCGCGTCTTCTATACTTCTTTGTAACAGTTTGAACTTTAATAAATCAAATCTGATACTTGACTTATAAACTGGTTATTCACTTGTGTTTGTTTCTTGAAATCCACAGATCCTGGAATCCAAGCATCCCTCCAAACTGAAATTTGACTTCCTAATTCCACTCGCCAACATAATCCTTTCTCAAGAAGACTCTTATTGCCCACACTCTTCCAGGTATATGAAAGTATATTACCCAATTGAGTGTTGGGAAATGTGCCCATATTGTAGTAAACATGTAACTATTTTCTATTTATTTTAACGATGAATAAATAAATAAAGTTAATTTCACATTTCACTAATATGTTTTTTGTATTTTTTGTCTTTTACATTTTTCATGCATAGCGAAGTTGTGACAAGCAAATATTAAGTCATTGATTGTCTAAAGTTCAAATTGAAGATAAGTGGCATTGTAAAGAACTTTTACATTGCGAGAAAGACAACTTACTTCAGTCGTTAATATAAAAGAGTTCATAATCCCGTAAAAGAATCAAAGTGAGAATTTGATTCAAATACTGAGAAGGATTATTATGTCGTCTACAATTCCAATTACAGAGATGGCTAGTCTTGGCTATCGGAGCAGTTGACTCCACAAGTAGAGACATAGATGTATTCATTGGTAGAATAATACTGAGTCCGTTTGTAAATTAATTCAGTTGTGACAATCATGGTGTGATTTACCTAAATACTGAGTTAGTTACTAACCATGCATATGCAACTCATGTGTTTTGATATAAGTGGAGGCTTATGCTCTAAAGATGATCAAACCCATAGCCGGTATGTTGGGTACATGACTTGTAATAGCCCGATTTTGACTCTAATTGGAATTGTGGTTTTGGGACCACAAATCCGAGTCAGAAAAATATTTTAAATTTTTTTCAGTGTTTATTATGTGTGAATTTGCTTGTGTTAAATTTTTGTGTTTTAATTTTGTTGTTTAAGTATCCGATTAAATAAAAGGGCTTAATCGCGTAAAATAAAAATTTGATGGTTAGTTATAAAAGTGCCTAATTGTTGTTGTCTTTTTAATATGGGGGATTTATGTTGCAATTTTTCCATTAATAAAGATAGTGGACGGCATTGGAATTATGTTTATATTATATAGTTTTTTTATATATTATTTATAAATGTTAAAATAATATATATTATAATATAAGGTTAATATAATAAAACAAAACATTAACGGAAGCCATACTCATATTTTTAGTGCCGAAACTAAGGAAAAGAAAAAGAAATAAGAGAGCTAGGGTATTCGACCATTGTTGAGCTAAATTAAGGTATGTATTTTACTCGATTTTTGATAATTTTTACGTTTTTGAGATCGTGCTAAGTTATCTTCAAAGCTCATGTCTTAATTTTTGAATTTGATGATGATTTTGTGTTTTTCCATTGATGTTACCTTGTGGTTTTTGATGTTTGATGATGAAATATGAATTATATGTGTTATATTAACAAGTTTTGTCTTTGAATTTTTGATGAAATTGAGTAATTAGGACTAAATTGCGAAATAAATTTTTGAGGGACTAAAATGCAAAATGAATTAAATGTATGGGCTTGTAATATTGCTATGAAAATTCGGCCCTAAAAAAGTGTGGTCAAATTTTGTGTAATTTGTGTTTTGTGCAAAAAGGACTAAATTGTAAAAAGTGTAAAATGTTAGGGGTAAAGTTGTAATTTGCCCATTTATGTGTTTTTAGGCTAAATTGAGTGTATTGGTGTTTAAATAAGTTTAATTTAAATATATTTAGATCAAAAATTAAAGAAATCAGATTTGGATCAGGGAAAGACAAAAGTAGTTGAATAGTCGATTTCACAGTCGTCGACGTCCAAGGTAAGTCAATTAGCATTTAAATGTTGATAGAGCAATGAATATGTACTAGTTATGAACTGAATTAAATTATTTGAATTTATTTTGCTTATGGCCGAATTTATATTGATAAATATTATACTAATTTAAAATTAAAGTGATTAAGTTTAATTATAGTTGAACTCTCTAAACCCTCCCTATACAAAGAGAGCCTTGGGTCATTATTTACATACACTTGAATTTAAGATAAAGTTGTAGAGAGAAATTCTCTAAAGAGATTATTCCAAAAAAATTCTAAAGATATTTTTCTGATTTATAACTTGACCCAAAAGCTTAGAGAAATTTCAAAATTACCCCACTAGTAATTTTTGTGAATTTTTAGCCTACACTCGGCAGACGTGAGCTAGATGATAGCGGAGAAGACTATTCGGTTGAAGTGCTCATCCTAGACGAATCGAAAATGTAAAACTTTGATTAAGTGTTTATTACTTTAAATATCACAACCAAGATCTTGTTTTGAAAATTTTTTAAAACTCTGGTTTTTCCCTAAATTAATTTTTCCCTTACGTTCACCAAACCCATTTTTCCAACACCAAGCATTTACAAAATCGAATTGGGATAATACTTTGCTTTTAAGATTGAGCCAAAAAAGAATTTGGATAACAAATTAGGTGTCATCCATGTTTAGATAATAGTGTCACATTAAACTTTGATAAACACCTAAATTCCAATCCCCCATTTTCCTTCAATTCACTCAATTTCTTCCATACGCACCAATGAATATCACACTTTCCATCACATTTTTGCCACCAGAATCTACCTATAATGTTTTCCATTTCAAGGCAAAGTGAAGTTGGTAATAAGAAACATGCCATAGAAAGTAGGAATCGCATGTAATACTGATTTTATAAACATTTCCTTTCCCCCTTTACGAGAGATGCTTTTTGCTCTAACCATTTATTCTACTAGTTAGGCAATCTTTTAAAATCAAGAAAGCTCACTTTTTTGTTCCTTCCCACCATATTGAGCAAACCTAAATATTTCTTTGGACCCCTCGACATCTTGACTTTAAGAACTAAAGACACTAATTCCCTTCGCTATTCTGAAACACTAGAACTATAATATGCAAGAGATTTCTCAAAATTAATACACTATCCTGAGCAGATTTCATACTCCCCTAAAATATTTTTTAAAGCATGTGCTCCCCTTTTGGTGGCATCCCCAAACAAGATATAATCATCAGAAAATAATAAGTGTGAAATAGCTGGGCCTTTTTGACTTACCTTTGCCCCTTTTATGACGCCTTCCCAAATAACTAGCCTCATGAGAGAAGAAAGTCTTTCACTGCAAATCAAAAACATATAATGGCTTAACAGGTCCTGTAACACCCTAAATTAGGGGTTGTTGAAAATTTAATTATTTTAAATACTTTCCCATGTGTGTGCTTGAAGAGTTAAATTCTAAGATTTATTTGACATGTTTAAGAGTCTAAAAAATAACCCGAGCTAGGCCTGACCCAGTATTAAAAATTTCTTTTTAAGTGTCTAAAAGGAGGAAGCTAGGTGAGATAAGGCTTAAACAAAATTTTGGGCGAATTGTAACACAAAGAATGGGCTTGGCAAAGTGGCTGGGGCGCTAAAGTGAAAAGGGAGTGCCAAGGGAAGGAGTTCGAGTAACATAGGGAGCAGATGGGCTTATATTTTTTTTTTTAGCGTTAAAAAAAGGGATTGGGCTAAGAAGGCTTTAAAGAAATTTTTGTAGGCATTTTTAGCATAAGAAAGGCTTTGGTAAAGTGGCTGCCGTGTGCCACTTAAAGGCTTGGAGGTTGATAGGCGCAGGTTCGAGCTGCTGAAGTAGCGTTTTGCATTTTTAATTTTTGGGGTAAACGGCCTAAGTAGGTCTTATAAATAACGAAAAGGGTTAATTGACATGAAAGTCAAATTGGGAGAGTTGGTCTGGGCGCTTAAGGGGGAGGCTGCGGCATGGGTCGCTGGTTCGAGTCCAAGAAGCAGCATTTGGATTTTTATTTTTTTTTTCCTCTTTGCTGTTAGCGTGAATTGGCCTGCACATGGTCCCTTGTTTCTTTCGGCTGGAGTTTGAGAAGCACATGGCTTCTTTGTTTTTTTTTATTATTTATTTGATGGGATAATAAGGGATAATAAGGATTAAATTAGATTTTAATTAGATTATTATTTGATTAATCTAAAAAGGTGGCAAGGAGAAAAAGTAGGCACAGGATCAATTCAAATTCTTTTTGAATTAATTCAAGCTAGTGGCCAAGAGGGATTTTAGGTGATTGCCGAAATTTAAACTCTTCATGAGAAGAGTGGACGGCAAGCTTAAGGGGGGTGCCAAATTTCATCTAAATTGGTTTTCTTTTATTTTTATTTCTTTTTCCAATTTGTTTCATAGCCAAAACCATTTAAAAATTCCAGCATCTTTTTCTTCTACTTTGTCTTTGAATTTTTCCTTGTTCTTAAGCCAAAATTGTTCAAAATTTCCAGCATCTTTTCTTCTACTTTGTTTCTTAGAATTTTCCTTGTTCTTAAGCCAAAACTGCTCAAAATTTCCAGCATCTTTTCTTCTCAAAATTTCAGCCCTTCCATTAGTGTTGGCGAACCTTCTTTTCCCCTAACTAAGTCTTTGCCAATTTCATAGTGCGGTAAGGGATCACTCTAAGCTTAATCTTTGTTCTTGTTATGGCTAGCCTTGTTAAGAGTTTGGCTAATCTCTCTTTGAATCGATATCATCTAGGAACTACGGGATTTTCAAGCAATAGATCTGACTCTCCATCCCCTATCAATCGATTTTGGTAAGAATCTATTTTATTTAATTGGTGTTCAAAGCCGAAGGCTATTAATTTTGGATAAATGCCGATTGTAGAGAAGTGAAACGGATGTACATATCGTAAGGTGGTTAGTGTTCAAAGGACGTGTGAGGTCAAGATCTAGCGTTGTAGATCGGAGTTTCGAGATCTAGGAATTACGATAGTAACAGGTGTGTAAGATCTCCTTACACACTTTATTAATTTACATGACGTTATTGTTGGTCATCTTTTGGTTATGATTAGCTTGTGGCATAATCATGGATTTCGGGTAAGTCCCCTAACTTGTGACTTTTGATATATGTTTGCATGCCATCACATGATGTTTAATACTATGACATGATATATGAGATTTGATGTATAAGCATGTGATGGTGGGATTGATGAGAGGAGGGGGATGAATTATGGATCGCCGCCGTCGGTGGTTTTGACCACAAGATGGGTTGGCCCCATCGATTATTTGTAACCTATGGTCATCGGTGGTTTTGACCACAACGATTGATTATTTGCGACTAAGTCCCGGTGGTTTGGTACCACCAAAGGGTTTTGACCACATTTGATATATTGTGACCTATGGTCATCGGTGGTTTTGACCACACGGTGGGTTAGCCCCATCATTTAATTTGTGACTTTAAGTCATCGGTGGTTTTGACCACACGGGTAGAAAAGGAGTATGGATGGCTAGTTGGGTTGCATGAGCATGTTTATTAATGAATTGTGTATGAGATGTATTTTTTTTCCGGGTGGGGAATTTACACACTGAGTCTCGGTGACTCACCCTTCCCTTAACATTTTGCAGATGAGTAGATCGCGGAGATGGAGCCGGTGGGACTCGAGGTGGCCATGCAGTGGAAATTATTAGATGAACTTGGATTTTACTCTATTTTATTTTACCGTTGGTTAAATTTTATTTCGGATGTAATAAGGCCTCCTAATACTTTAACTTGTTATTTCACCTATTTTGGATAATTTGTTTTAAACTATTTTATTATTAAATTAAATACACATGCTTCCTCAAAATTAACTCGTAAAATGTTTTAAAAATGCCATCGGGCACATTTGCAATCTATAACAACCCGACTTAACAAATATTTCTAAACAACACTAAGTATGGTTTTTAGCAAGAAACTTGAAAATGCAAGGTTTTCAACAAAACTTAATTTTTTTTTAAAAGGGTTTCAAAATGTTTTCTCTGTAGCAAACCAAATTCGGTCGTAGTGTTTGGGCCGGGTTTGGGGTGTTACAAATTGGTATCAGAGCCCAGTTCAAAACTCGACTGTGGGGGCCCAAGGCCCAAAAATGTTTTAGTAGGCCTTTTTGAATTGTTTTTGGGTTTTGAACAGCATGGCACCGAGTCTCCGGCACCTATCCGCCCAGGTAAGTACTCCTAACTTCTGTATGATTTATTTTTGTAGAAGGGTAGGAAGCATGGAACGTAGATAGCGATAAGTATTTTGAACTTTTAGGACTAGTTACCCCAAACATGGACATAAGACTTTAAAAGCCTAATTGAACAAACCTAGGACCAAGTCGCCGAGTTAGGGTGTGGTAACCTTAGTGCACATGTCTAGGATTGGATCCGGAAGAGCTTGGTATTTAAGCAGTCCTCGTGACTCACCTCCTCTTCGCAGGAATCCTACCTGGTGCGTAGCTTCGGTTCACCCTAACCAAGAGGACTCGGTCATAGGCTAAACACAATAAAACCCGAAAGGGATTAGCCATGTTTTCATGAAAACTCTAGTTTTAAAATTGTTTAAGTACCCCCTAGATAATAGGAAAAATTTATTTTCGGAAAATTTTCAAAATATTTTTGACTTACCAAAATTACAAAAATGCCCCTAGTGGCAAAATTACGAAAATACCCTTGGTTCTAAAATTATCGAATTACCCCGACTTCAATAAAATCTTCTTACTTTGCAAAAATAGCCGAAAAATTTTGTATTTCAAAATTAATGCCCTGATTTTGGAAATTTACGAAATTACCCCTGATTGACAAAATTACCAAAATACCCCTGGTTTCCGAAATTTTGCCATATCTTTAAATTTGACAATTTTGAAAAAATACCCCCTAGTTTTGGAAATTTCAAAATGTTCTGAATTATGGAAGTTTTTTAAAAAAAAATTCTCCGGTTTATTACGAAAATACCCCTGTAGAAAAATGACGAAAATACCCCTGGGATAGAAACAGGACAGAAATGTCCGAGGAGTGAATAAGTAGGTATGGAAGGTATTAGGGAATGGATGTTCCTCTCTGTGTGAATTAGGATAGCGAACTTAAAACTTTGTTTGATCGAAAGAATCCCTATTAAATTTTTCATAAAATTTCGTCGCGAATAATTAAGCGGAACAATTACTAATCCATAAAAATTTCTTAATCAGATTAAAAAACGCGTTAGTTAGAATGAGTTCAAGAGGTCGTGGGCGTCCCGCCGCGTGGCCGTGGTAGGGTAGGATGACCTTGTCTTAACCAAAGAAGCGTCCGCCACTGTCCGAAATGAGATGCTTGGATCTGCCGGCAAGGCGAAAGCAATTTCAAGATCGGGACGGTGGAAATGATGTCGATCTCAAGTCAGTATTACGGTATTGGAACGAGTTCTTTGAGGTCGGCGCGGTGCGGGGAGCCCGTAAATCTGTGGTTGAACGACTCGCTAATGGAGCAGAAGTATTTAGGGGAGTTTCCGGAGTGACACCCAGTGCGGCGAAGTACTGGTTGGAAGCAACTGAAAGGATCATGGATGACATAGATTTTACAGCTGAGGAGAAATTAAAGGGTGTAATTTCTTTGCTTCGGGATGAGTCATATCAGTGGTGGCTCACTGTAAGAGATGGAACGGTGGCAGGAAATCTCACTTGGGAATTTTTCAAGGATGCCTATCAAAAGAAGTATATCGGAACTAGCTACGTAGATGCACAACGGAAGGCTTTCTTGAACCTGGTTCAGGGAAATAAGTCAGTGGCGGAATATGAGACCGAGTTCCTCCGGTTGAGTAGGTATGCTCGTGGTATTGTGGGTACCGAGCATGAGCGCTGTGTCAGGTTCGAAGATGGGCTTAGAGATGAGCTGAGAATGATGATAGCTCCACAATAGGAACGAGAGTTTGCTGTTCTTGTGGAGAAGTCTAAAGTTGCTGAGGGAGTAAGACAGTCCGTTAAGCGGAACCAAGAACGGAATTGGAATAAGAGGAGCTCGGAACCTTCAAGGTTCTCGGGTAATGAACAGAAGAGGACGAGGTTTGATGGGTCGAATCAAGCTGCTAGGCCTGCTGCTGCTACTAATCCTCAATGGCCGCCACGGTGTGACAAGTGTGGCAAGTTTCACAAGGGGAGTGTTGGAATGGTAATCGTGGATGCTTTGAGTGTGGGTCTATGGAGCATCGAGTTAGAGATCGTCTGAGAAGCGCGCTAAAGCGAGAA
Organism: Gossypium bickii; assembly: GCA_025503065.1. Lineage (NCBI taxonomy): Eukaryota > Viridiplantae > Streptophyta > Magnoliopsida > Malvales > Malvaceae > Gossypium > Gossypium bickii. Next base: position 26,607,044 of record CP106719.1, read on the forward strand.
ACGGAGGGTCGGGATTGTGCATCGAATGAAAGATAACCAACAACCACAGAGGGGTCGAGGTGCAGTTAGGGGTAATGATAATGTTAGCGGGCGTGGTCGAGGTGCTGAAGCAGCAGAAGCGAGGCAACCAAGGTTGGTTTATGCAGTTGGCCGTCGCGAGGAGGAAGATGTGCCAGACATGACAACGGGTAAGTCTCTTATTTTTGGAATACCCTCAATTGTCTTGGTTACGGTCACGATAGTTCATTCTTAAGTTGCTAGTAAAGTGTATGAAACTTGGATTATGAACATAGGGAATGTTTCTAGAAAGTATGATAGATCATTAAGATCAGAGTGCGCAACAGTAGCGTAGTGTGATGAGTTAAGGATACACGATTAGACGATAGTAAGTAATTTCGAGGATGAAATTCTTTTTAAGGGGGGTAGAATTGTAACACCCTAAATTAGGGGTTGTTGAAAATTTAATTATTTTAAATACTTTCCCATGTGTGTGCTTGAAGAGTTAAATTCTAGGATTTATTTGACATGTTTAAGGGTCTAAAAATAACTCGAGCTAGGCCTGACCCAGTATTAAAAATTTCTTTTTAAGTGTCTAAAAGGAGGAAGCTAGGTGAGATAAGGCTTAAACAAAATTTTGGGCGAATTGTAACACAAAGAATGGGCTTGGCAAAGTGGCTGGGGCGCTAAGGTGAAAAGGGAGTGCCAAGGGAAGGAGTTCGAGTAACATAGGGAGCAGATGGGCTTATATTTTTTTTTAGCGTTAAAAAAAGGGATTGGCGAAGAAGGCTTTAAAGGAATTTTTGTAGGCATTTTTAGCATAAGAAAGGCTTTGGTAAAATGGCTGCCGTGTGCCACTTAAAGGCTTGGAGGTTGATAAAGCGCAGTTCGAGTCTTTGAGCAGCGTTTTACATTTTTAATTTTTGGGGTAAACGGCCTAAGTAGGTCTTATAAATAACGAAAAGGGTTAATTGACATGAAAGTCAAAGTGGGAGAGTTGGTCTGGGCGCTTAAGGGAGAGGCTGCGGCATGGGTCGCTGGTTCGAGTCCAGGAAGTAGCATTTGGATTTTTATTTTTTTTTCCTCTTTGCTGTTGGCGTGAATTGGCCTGCACATGGTCCCTTGTTTCTTTCGGCTGGAGTTTGACAAGCACATGGCTTCTTTTTTTTTTATTATTTATTTGATGGGGTAATAAGGGATAATAAGGATTAAATTAGATTTTAATTAGATTATTATTTGATTAATCTAAAAAGGTGGCAAGGAAAAAAAGTAGGCACAAGATCAATTCAAATTCTTTTTGAATTAATTCAAGCTAGTGGCCAAGAGGGATTTTAGGTGATTGCCGAAATTTAAACTCTTCAAGAGAAGAGTGGACGGCAAGCTTAAGGGGGGTGCCGAATTTCATCTAAATTGGTTTTCTTTTATTTTTATTTCTTTTTCCAATTTGTTTCATAGCCAAAACCATTTAAAAATTCCAGCATCTTTTTCTTCTACTTTGCTGCCGAATTTTTCCTTGTTCTTAAGCCAAAATTGTTCAAAATTTCCAGCATCTTTTTCTTCTACTTTGCTGCCGAATTTTTCCTTGTTCTTAAGCCAAAACTGTTCAAAATTTCCAGCATCTTTTTCTTCTCAAAATTTCAGCCCTTCCATTAGTGTTGGCGAACCTTCTTTTTCCCCAACTAAGTCTTTGTCGAATTTCATGTAGTGCAGATGAGGACCACTCTAAGCTTAATCTTTGTTCTTGTTATGGCTAGCCTTGTTAAGAGTTTGGCTAATCTCTCTTTGAATCGATATCATCTAGGAACTACGAGATTTTCAAGCAATAGATCTGACTCTCCATCCCCTATCAATCGATTTTGGTAAGAATCTATTTTATTTAATTGGTGTTCAAAGCCGAAGGCTATTAATTTTGGATAAGTGCCGATTGTAAGGAAGTGAAACGGATGTACATATCGTAAGGTGGTTAGTGTTCAAAGGACGTGTGAGGTCAAGATCTAGCGTTGTAGATCGGAGTTTCGAGATCTAGGAATTACGATAGTAACAGGTGTGTAAGATCTCTTTACACACTTTATTAATTTACATGACATTATTGTTGGTCATCTTTTGGTTATGATTAGCTTGTGGCATAATCATGGATTTCGGGTAAGTCCCCTAACTTGTGACTTTTGATATATGTTTGCATGCCATCACATGATGTTTAATACTATGACATGATATATGAGATTTGATGTATAAGCATGTGATGGTGGGATTGATGAGAGGAGGGGGATGAATTATGGACTGTCGTCAGTGGTTTTGACCACAAGATGGGTTGGCCCCATCAGATTATTTGTAACCTATGGTCATCAGTGGTTTTGACCACAACGATTGATTATTTGCGACTAAGTCCCAAAGTGTTTGGTACCACCAAAGGGTTTTGACCACATTTGATATATTGTGACCTATGGTCATCAGTGGTTTTGACCACACGATGGGTTGGCCCCATCATTTAATTTGTGACTTTAAGTCATCAGTGGTTTTGACCACACGGGGTAGAAAAGGAGTATGGATGGCTAGTTGGGTTGCATGAGCATGTTTATTAATGAATTGTGTATGAGATGTATTTTTTTTCCGGGTGGGGAATTTACACACTGAGTCTCGGTGACTCACCCCTTCCCTTAACATTTTGCAGATGAGTAGATCGCGGAGATGGAGCCGGTGGGACTCGAGGTGGCCATGCAGTGGAAATTATTAGATGAACTTGGATTTTACTCTATTTTATTTTACCGTTGGTTAAATTTTATTTCGGATGTAATAAGGCCTCCTAATACTTTAACTTGTTATTTCACCTATTTTGGATAATTTGTTTTAAACTATTTTATTATTATTAAATTAAATACACATGCTTCCTTAAAATTAACTCGTAAAATGTTTTAAAAATGCCATCGGGCACATTTGCAATCTATAACAACCCGACTTAACAAATATTTCTAAACAACACTAAGTATGGTTTTTAGCAAGAAACTTGAAAATGCAAGGTTTTCAACTTAATTTTTTTTAAAAAGGTTTCAAAATGTTTTCTCTGTAGCAAACCAAATTCGGTCGTAGTGTTTGGGCCGGGTTTGGGGTGTTACAGGTCCCATTGACGTAATCCCCGTTTAAGTTTAAATCTTTCCCCCATCTCCCCGTTCAAGCATATCGAATAAAAGACTGAGCTAATACAGTGCATTATAAAGTTCACAAACAAACCAACAAATCCCAACTATAACATCATTTGTTCCCAAAAAAAAAAAACCACTCCACTTTATCATAAGCTTTACTCATATCAAGCTTAAGAGTTAAACTCTCTTTTTGACCTAGCCTTCTTTGCTTAAACGTATGCATGAGTTTATAAGCAAGAAGAACATTGTTAATGATCAGTCTTCTTGGAGGAAAAGGCACTTTGAGCTTCATCAATACAATTCTCTAATACTTTTTGAAGTTGGTTTGCCACTACATTTGAAATTATTTTATACAAGACCATACATAAACTGATCGGTCAAAATTTTTTAAGATTTGTCGAATGAGCCACTTTAGGAATAAGATTAATATTTGTCATATTTAGATCTTCTAATGAACAACCTTGACTCAAAATATCCAAGTAGGACGTACCTACCTTTTGCCCTAGACTGTGCCAATAATTTTGAAAGAACAAAGCTGGAAAGCCATCAACCCCTGAAGCTTTTGTTGGCCCTATCTCTTTTAAGGCCATAACTATATTTTCTCTAGTGTAATCAGCAACCAAAGATTGATTCATATTGTTAGAAATACACCTTTCAACACCTAAGAGGATATGATTAAGATTACCAACTCCCATTGATGAAAAATATCTTCAAAATACATTTTTGCGAACTCAATCATCTCTTTTTGATTAGTACATAATTGCCCATGCTTATTCTCCAACTCAACAACGCAATTTATCCTTTTCTGTTGGGATGTGAACTTGTGAAAGAAGGTTGTATTCTTATCCCCCCAATTTTAGCCAATTCGCCCTTGCTCTATGCTCCCAAAACCTTTCCCCTTTTTCAATTTGTAGATTCATTTGAATATTTATGTATATTAATTCTGCCAAATTCTCATTATTTCTTTCTAACCCATCTAATTCTTCCAATTGTGCAATTAGCTTTCTAGATAGATTAGCTTTTAGTTTTTTAATTCCTCCTATCTATCTCTGCAAATCCCTTCCCACTGCACCAAGACGCTCAAGCACACTTTCCGTACTTTGTGTCCACTACCACTTCACTTCCTCTTCACACGAATCCTCCATAGACCACCATGCCTCAAATCTAAAACCTCTTTTCCCCAATCGTAACTCATCTTACCATTCGATATTAGCAATATTTTTATCAAGCCATTCTCTAATGTTCATTTCGGGCAAATTCTTTATTTTCTATGTAACCAACGAATTGAATAACCCAAATCCTTTATTCGATAATCCTATAAAACAACTTGAAACTCGTCCATTCGCCATTCCTCTCTTAGTAATCCACCTTTCTTTTCAAACGAATACAAGATTTCATTAAAATCACCATAAATCATCCATGGGCATCTTATTCTCTCTATAACCTTCTTAATAATTCCATATTCCCACCCTAGCAAGCTCGAAACTCCAAAGCTCCATAAAACCCTGTCACACGCCACTTCAAACCCTCCCCTTTCTACCTGAATATCAACATTAATATGATTATTAGAATAGCTCATTAGACTTACTATCATATCCTTTCTCCATTCTAAAGTCAACCCTACTTTAGATCCGTCTGCCAAAACATCCAAACTAAACTGAAAACCACACCTTCTCCGAATCATTTCCATTGGCACATCATTTAATTTTGTCTCCATAAAGAAGACCATCTTAGGAATGTAAAAACTTCAGCATATGCTGAAGGAATCTCACAACCCCTGGACTCCCCAATCCACAGACATTCTAACATAAGAGTTCCATTACATCCAGTCGGCTTGCCTATTGGCAATCGCCGATATCTTTTTGTTGAAAATTTCCTCCCACTTCTCAGGTAACTCTATAAGAATTGTTCAAATAGAATTATCAGGAACTTGTTTATCTGGTCTGGGCCTTTTCTTTCCATCTCCACTTTCTAATGGTCTCTCCTTACCATCGTCCTCCATATCAGCCAACCCTGTCCCACTCGAGTGCCCCATTACCTTTAGCCCGTCTTAATGTAATAATCCTTCTAAATTGAACCCTAGGATAAGATTAATTGAATTGAAATTCTGTCTCCCTTCTAGTCCCATCATGACCATTACCCCATCATGAACAACTTAGGAGAAGGATCTCCATCAAGACTGAGGATCTCCCATCAAGTTCTTTAGAAGTTTTTGGGTTTTCTTATGTTTTGTTGTTTTCCCTATTCTAATATGTTTTCCTCTATTAGTATGAACTAAATCCCTTAAATACCTAAGGGGGTGAAACCTAAGACAGATCTTATTATTATTTGATTTATAAGATAAATACTTGTTCTTATTCTTAATTGTGAGTTCTTACAGGTTATTGATTCAAGTCGAATATGCTTATTCAGTGGAGCAGAAGTCCCTGTTTAAGAGAAGATCAACACAATTAAGCGGAGTCGATTGCAACCCTAGAAATAGGGCGACGAAAGTCTGTCAGATTAGAGTCAAATCTAATAAAAGGGATCCATAGATCGAGTTAATGCGACAATAGGGGTTTTAATTAGAAAGAGATTTCAATTAATCAACCTAGAGTCAGTTTTTTTTAGTCTTGAAAGAGATATTAACATAAATAAGGGATTTCTACCGATTAAGTCAAGTGAATAAATCGTATGAATCAAAAGTAATAAGTGAAGTCTAGGTGGATTCTTCCTTAGGTATTGCCTATTTCATATTAGTTGTCTAAAAGTATTTTTCAAATTCACTCTCTGTCACGTTCATAATTATTTAGTTAGTTAAATTAGTTAGTTAAATTTAGATTAAAAATAAATTCCCTTAATTACTAAGCTAGATAATAAAAAGATAGTTATTACTAGTGATTTTAGTCCTTGAGGATACGATATTCCGGACTCATCACAACTATACTACTGTTCGATAGGTGCGCTTGCCTTTGTCGAAATAATAGTTAGTTTCGAGACCATCAAGTTTTTGGCGCCGTTGCCAGGGACTAAGATATTAGGAACACTAAATTTTCATTACTTTAGCCATTCTTATTTTTAGTTTACTAACTTTTTCTTTTATTTGCTTCTGGCAGGAACTTTTAGTTTATGACTAGAAGGAACCCGTCAGGAGCATTACTTTTTTACAGTGATATAGAAGGTATCGTTCGCAGAAATCGTAGGGAAATAAGGCGAAGCCTACAATACATAGAAGAAGAGCAAGAGGACGATACTAATACTATCGAGGAGATGGCTGATAATAATCCGCTACCTCCTGTGGTTGCCGCAAATCTGGTGAATCAAAACCCTGCTCCTCGTACTATGTATGATTATGCTAAACCTAATTTAACAGGAATTGAACCAAGTATTGTTAGACCTGCTATTGCTGCAAATAATATTGAACTGAAACCTAACACTATTTAGATGATTCAGCAATTTGTTCAGTTTGATGGTTTGCAGGATGAGGATCCAAACAATCACTTGGAAAGTTTTCTTGAGTTTTGTGACACTTCCAAGATTAATGGCGTTTCTGATGATCCCATTCGCCTTCGTTTGTTTCCCTTTTTATTGAGGAACAAAGCTAAACAGTGATTGAACTCGTTACCACGAGGATCAATCACTACATGGGATCAAATGAACGAAATTTTTTTGTTAAAATATTTTCCACCGGCTAAAATGGCTAAGTTGAGGAATGATATCTCTTCTTTTGTGCACATGGATCTAGAGACACTTTACGATGCATGGGAGAGATACAATGATTTACTAAGAAGGTGCCCTCACCATGGGTTACCCTTGTGGCTACAGGTTCAAACCTTTTACAACGGTGTGAACCCCTCAACTAGGCAGTTGATTGATTCAGCCGTCGGTGGAACCCTAAATAACAAAACCCCTGAAGTGGCTTATGAGTTTATAAAGGAGATGTCACTGAATAACTATCAATGGCAAGTTACGAGGGCAAAGCCAACAAAATCTGCCAGTGTTTTCAACCTCGACGTAGTAACCATGCTATCAAATTAGGTAGAACTTTTAAGTAAAAAAATTGATGGTTTGTGTGGTTCTTCGTAGGTACATCCAGTGATGCAGTGTGATACAAATGGAGGAGGAATGAATAATACAGAATATCCATCCTATAACCCTGGCATAAAAAGCGAACATATAAACTATATAGGTAATAATTCTAGACCTCAAAATAACCCTTATAGTAACACTAATAATCCAGGTTGGAGGAACCACCCCAATTTCTCATGGGGTGGCCAAGGAAATCAGAGACAACAACCCCTCCCAGGCTTTCAACAACAACCCTACCCACAAGAGAAGAAGCCGAACCTTGAGGAGATGCTAACAAAATTCATCGCGGTGTCAGAAACTCGTTTCCAAAACACTGAAACAACACTCAAAAATCAACAAGCATTGATTCAAGGGCTCGAGAACCAATTAGGACAACTTGCTAAACTGTTCTCTAAACGACCACAAGGAAGCTTGCCAAGCAACACTGAAACTAACCCCAATGAGGAACTTCATACCATTACCGCTCACGATAGTAAAGGGGTAGATGAACCAAAATTGAGGCAAGAGAATATAGTAAAGGAAGGTAAGGTTGAGGTAAGCCATGATAAACCAAAACCAGTAATTACAGAGTACCAACCTCTTGTGCCATACCCCAATGCGATGAAGAAAGACCGCACAGAAGATAATTCGGTAAATTTCTTAAAATTCTAAAGAAATTACATATTAACTTACCGTTTCTTGAAGCTTTTTCGCAGATGCCCAATTCAAGGAAATTTTTAAAAAAGCTTTTGACAAACAAATGAAAGTTAGACGATACGTCGCATGTGGAGCTAAATGCAGTGTGCTCAGCAATTTTACAAAATAAACTACCATGAAAGTTAAAAGATCCAAGGAGTTTTACAATTCTGTGCTTAATTGGTAGTTTATCTGTTAATAATACTTTAGCTGATTTAGGGGCAAGTATCAATGTTATGCCTTATAAATTGTTTAAAAATTTAGGTCTTGGGAAACCTAAACAAACTATGATGAGCATTCAATTAGCTGATAAAATCATTAGAGTTCATAGGGGTATAATTGAGGATGTGCTAGTGAAAATTGACAAATTCATATTCCAGTAGACTTTGTTGTTTTAGATATGAATGAGAATAATAATGTTCCTTTAATATTAGGACAACCCTTTTTAGCAACTGCTAGGACCATTATCGATGTTGATACAGGGAAAGTAACACTAATGGTAGGTGATGACATGATTAAACTCAAAGCAAGTGGTTCTGACAGAATATCTAATGATCAAGAGAATACAAGTCATGTTAATATAAATAAAGATAACAGAGCCAGGGTTTAGCATCCATATTGAGAATAAAACTGTTCATGAGGAACAAAGATTACAAATCGATGAACTAGATGAATGGCAGACACACGTCAAGGAACAACCAAAAAAACACGATGGACCAACACAAATCCATGTCAAACTTAAGGATGGGACAACCCAATTTAAGATTAGAGATCAGGTATTGTTGGATAAGAAAGACCCTCAAATCGCCACTTCGAACCTTAATACAAACGAAGAGATCCCTTTCACGGTACTGAATGTTTTCCCATACGGAATAGTCGAAGTAACTAATCCTAAGTTAGGCACTTTTAAGGTGAACACCACTCGACTTAAACTATATATCGATAACCAAACTGATAGCAAATATGAGGAGTTTCAACTCTTCAAACCACCATGATTATGTGAATGAAAGGTAAGTCTAGCTTAAGACTTTAAACGAGCGCTTCTCGGGAGGCAACCCGAGCACTTACCCTACTAACGTCCATATTTTTGATTTTTAGCACCTAACTAACAACTAACCAAGTCAATGAAGACATAGGTTTCTTTCTCCACACGACCATTTATCATATGTCAGAATCTTAAAAATTTATATAAAGAATGATAGAACCTAGAAACTAACTGTGACAACAACTTGAGGCAAGTGCACCTATCGAACAGTAGTATAGTTTAGTGGCAAGACTGGATTGTCGAACCCAAAGGAACCAAAAGTACTAATACTAACTTTCTTTTTATTATTGAGCCTAAGAATTAAGGGAATTATTAATTAATCTAAAATTAACTAACTACTAAGCTAAAGATGCAAGGACAGAGAGAATGAATTAGGGAAAATATTTGTGGGAAAAACCAATTGATTATAACAATACCTGAGGAAGAATCCACCTAGACTTCACTTGTTATCTAACTCTGAACCAGATGATTTATTCACTTGACTTGATCCATAGGAATAACCTCTCTCGAGGCTACTAACGTCTAACCCTAGGTTGATTAATTGAAATCTCTTTCTAATTAAAACCCCTAGAGTTGCATTAACTCAATCTATGGACTCCCATATTAGGTTTGACCCTAATCCGGCAGATTTTTGTCATCCTATCTCTAGGGTTGCGATCAGCTCCGCTTAACTATGCTAGATCTACTCTTAGACAGGGTCTATGCCTCCTCTGCCTAAGCACATCAATACTTGAATCAATATCTTAAAATATTAAAACAAGATTTAAGAACACATAGTTAAGAACAAATCAAGTATTTATCATATAGTTCAGAAAACAATAATAAGATCCATCTTAGGTTTCATCCCCCTCAGGTATTTGAGGGGTTTAGTTCATAATTATAAAAGAATACATATCAAAATAAAATATAAAACAAAACATAAGAAAAACCCTAAAACCCCCTGAAGGAAATTGAAGAGAAGATCCTCCGTCTTGAGTATAACTTCGGCTTCTTGAGATGAATCAACTGGCTTTCTTCGAGTAAATCCCACAATTCTGGCCTCTCTGGCTCGGTTCTTCGGCCTAACTGGACGCCCCCTGAAGGTTGGCCTCTAAGGTGTTTATATAGGCTTTTGGAATGACTTTCTTTGCCTCTAAATACCCTAATCCGAGTGAAATTCCTCTTTGCCATGGCAGGGACATGCCGTGGCACACGCCTGATGGTCGAGTCTATTAAGGAGGCACGACCATGTGGTCTTGGGCCCAGGCCGAGCCGATTTCGTGCTTTGGCCCATTTACTCCGTTTTTAGCTCGTTTCTCGTTCTTTTCATCTTCTGTGCTCTTTTAAGTATAAAACATGAAATTAAAGGATTAGGAGCACCAGATTCCACAATTCAAAACTTAAATCATCCAAAAGTATGTTAAATGTGGGATTAAAATATGTTCACATTACGGTTTATCAGCCTTACACACGGGCGTGGCCATGGCCGTATGGACACCCCGAATAGGCACATTTGCGTGGTAGAGACCGTGCGTACCAAGGACAAAAATTCCACAAAACACGGGCTGCGATAAAATACCACAATCGTACGATTCGGCCGTGGTCGACACTGAGAACTCTACAAGGGCATGCAACACGCCCGTGTTTTTAGGCCGTGGCCGACATTGATTAAGCAACATGGGCATGGAAACCTCTACACAGGCGTGGGAAAAACGAACAAAACACCACACGACCATGCGATACGGCCGTGTTCACTAACACGCCCATGGCACACGGGCGTGGGCAGCAACCAGGTCCCTGATTCCTATTAAAAACCCCCATTCTTCTCACTTTCTCCCCAAATTCTTCTTCTCTCAAACCCTAACCACCACACCCCCGTTCTTTTTCTATTATCTTTCCCCTCTCATTTTCCTTTCCTCCTTTCCCTCATTCTTTCTTTACACCACCAACCTCCATAACGAAGAAGCGAAAGGACCCTACCACGGTCTCCCCGTACGAGACCAATCTACATAAGTTCATGCCGGCCGCTTCATTACCTCGACAGGACAAAGACCTTTGAGTCCATCTATTTTTTCTTTTTCTCCTATTTTCATATTTAAGTTCTTTCTTTTTATCTTTCTTGTCTTTAATTTTTATTAGCATATTTTAACTTCTTTTTATCTCTGGTTGTCTATTATCGAGTAACCATAACTACGTCCATTAATACAACCCCACCTAAAACTGTACTAATGTCCCTGCAGTTTCAAAAGGTTCAAGGGGCCATTAAGGAACGACCACACCACCGCCGGAGTATCCACCTCCTCTGCCCAACCTTATCCCGTTCCTTTTTCTTTGACTCCATCCAAAATTCAGGAAGTTTCACTTCTCCCTATATCTTATGATTTTATTACTATACTATAATTATCTATCTTTGTATATTGAGGACAATGTATGCCTTAAGTGTGGGGAGGTGTCAACAATACTGAATTATATATTGTTCTTAAGTAATTTTCTCATATTACTATTAGAATGAAACTTCTATTGATTTATGATTTTCATTGATATGTTTCAGATTAAGTCATAGGAAATTGTGCATTGATGGTTTAAACTTTAAGACATTAGAGAATCAAGCATGATAAGTCTATTTTCAGAATTAAAAAATTTTATTAGGTTGTTTCCCTAAATTTAAATATTATCTTGAAGTTTGAAATTTACAAGGTTGACATCAAAAACTATAATTTTTGTGAGATTTTGAGCCTTTAAGAGCACATATTCTTCTTGCTCACTTTATTGATTACGAGTGTGTCAACATTAATTTGTTATTCTAGAACTTGCTTCGATTATGCATGTTGAGACCACACTTTTGATTTGATATACTGAAATGATAAAGGCACCTAGGATTTAGCCCACTTACTCCCCAAAAAGCCTACATTCATAATTAACCCCTAGTGAACCCCTTTTGAATCCTAATAAACCATTTATTGATCTACCCTTAATATTAACCTAAAACTCACTCTTTTTGATTCATCAAGAATTTTCCCTATTGAATTAACCCTTTTTGTCGAGAATTGATTTGATCAGTTGCCTAACAATGATTTTTATTTCAGTTGTTAAGTTCTTTTTTATTAAATACTTGTTCTTATTTTATTAAAAAAAAGTATATTCATTATTAGTTCCATTTTTTATGAGAGTAAACAGTTAAATTCACATCTTTAGAAGAAGCTCTTGTTATTAATGTAATTATTCATCAATAGTTCAATGTTTCTAGTTAAGTAATTTGTCAATTCAATCTCGATTCTAACCTTCTAATTCAACCTATATCCACATCTTTAACCCAAGCCTCATTACAACCCTTTAAAGACCTTTTGATTTGTGTATCATCCCATTTTATAGTGGTGGAGATTTGATTTTCATGCAAGCCTATGGGATTAACTCTTCATGTTTGACTTATGAGTGCTTAATTTGAACCTTAAACACCTTCAGTGATTTGAGTGAATCTTTAGTGAGGATGTCAATTCTTGTCAGTTTTAAATTAGAGGTAATTATTTAGGTAAGGGGAAACACCTATGTTTTCGTGCTATAAAAATTTATAACTTAGATTGTTTGAATCTTTAGGACTTTTTTAGTTAAGTTATCAATGTATAAATTATCTATGAATTATGATGAAACATTATTAATGAGGATTATGAATTAAGAAAGCTAATTTTAATTGTGAGTTGAGGATTTTGCTTGAGGACAAGTAAAGGCTTAAGTGTGGGGATATTTGATAAACCATAATTTATACATATTTTTACCCCATACTTGGCTTATTTTTGGATGAATATTTATTATATTTAATGAATTCGATACTCCTAATCCTTTAATTTCATGATTTATACTCAGGAGGGCTTAGGAGTCGAAAAGAACGAGAAACGAGCCAAAAAGGGACAAAATGGGCCTACATCAGAAATCACATGGCCTGGACTATTGACCACGGGCAGATCACACGGCCGTGTGTGGCGAGTAGAATCGAGCACGACAGAAAGAGTCCCCCACGGACGTGTCACACGGGCATGTCCCTGCCGAAACTAGGATGAATTTTATTCGGAATAGGATACTTGTGGGCCAAGTAAGACATCTCAAAGCCTATATAAACACCCTAGGAGGCAACCTAAAGAGGAGGGTCGACAGGACGTCGAATAGACGCTGAGTAGAAGGAGAAAATACTCCAAGACAGCCGTCGGGAACAGCTTAGGAGAAGGATCTCCATCAAGACTGAGGATCTCCCATCAAGTTCTTTAGAAGTTTTTGGGTTTTCTTATGTTTTGTTGTTTTTAATATTCTAATATGTTTTCCTCTATTAGTATGAACTAAATCCCTTAAATACCTAAGGGGATGAAACCTAAGATAGATCTTATTATTATTTGATTTATAAGATAAATACTTGTTCTTATTCTTAATTGTGAGTTCTTATTCTTGTTTTGATAATTCAGGTTATTGATTCAAGTTGAATGTGCTTATTCAGTGGAGCAAAAGTCCTTATTTAAGAGTAGATCAACACAAGGAGTTGATTGCAACCCTAGAAATAGGGCGACGAAAATTTGTCGGATTAGAGTCAAACCTAATAAAGGGGATCCATAAATCGAGTTAATGCGACAATAGGGGTTTTAATTAGAAAGATATTTCAATTAATCAACCTAGAGTCAGTTGTTTTTAGTCTTGAAAGAGATATTAATATAAATTAGGGATTTCTACTGATTAAGTCAAGTAAATAAATCGTATGAACCAAAAGTAATAAGTGAAGTCTAGGTGAATTGTAACACCCCTTACCCGTATTCGACACCGAAATAGGGTACGAGGCATTACCGGAATTACAAATTTATTTATCAAAAATTTTATATCATTTAACATTTATTTTTGAAACCAATCAAAAATCAAACATATTATCCCTTAAAACATATTTATTTTTCTTATTTCATGACTTACTTGAATTTATTTCTCGTCTCAACATATTTAATTACCTTTTATTTACATATTACAGATAATCACATATTGACATGTCATGATAAATATCATTCTCTTGCCGTTTATTCATAAACATATATTAGTTAATTCGTTATATCAATATTTCACGTGCTATCAACTTATATTTCCTTATATCACATATTTAAAGTTACACGAACTTACTCGGCTAAATTTGCGAAAATACCAAGATTCAAGGGCATTTTGGTAATTTCCCATTTTCATCGATTTTTCAACCGATCTTAATCTAATTAATAATTTCATTCAATTTTGCAATTTTAAATAATAAAATAATCCATTCCATGTAAATTGGTCATCTCCAACATTTATACAAAACTAATCATAAACTTTTACTTTTATTCAATTTAGTCCCCGGGCCTAAAACATTACAAATTAGCCATGCTAGCTGAATATTCATACATATTTTTCCTCCTCCTCCTCTCCATTCCACATCCTTAATGTATATAACATGCTATAAGTAACATTGTAAATAAGTTCATTATTTACTCATAAGTATATTCAAAACTGCCCATTTGAGTCATAGTCACTAAATTATTTATTTCCAGAGCTACAGAACTCCAAATGAAGAACCGTGAATTTTTCCTAAAACTAGACTCACATATATTCTTGCCATAAAATTTTTCAGAATTTTTGGTTTAGCCAATTAGTACAGTTTATTCTTTAAAGTCACCCCTGTTCTGCTGTCTGGCAGTTCCGACCCTTCTTCACTAAAAATTAATTATCTTTTATATAGAATTCATATGATGTTATGGTTTATTTCTTATAAAACTAGACTCATTAAGGAATCTAACCATATAAATTATGTTCCCAAATTATTTTTATACAAATTTTAGTGAATTTCTAAAGTAAGAACAGGGGATCACGAAGTTGTTCTAAACCAGTCTTACAAAAATACAAATATCTCAAATTACAGAATTCCTTTGCTTTCTCTGTTTCTTTTATATGAAAATAGACTCAATAAGCTTTAATTCCATATCTCACTTGACTTCTAATTCTATTTATACAATTTTTGGTGATTTTTCAAAGTTAGACAACTGCTGCTGTCTAAAACTGCTTTAGTGTAACATGTTGATTTCTATTTTGTCCCTAATTCCACAATTCATACAATTCAGTCCTTGCTGAATTAACCCCTCAATTGAGTTAATTTTCTCATTTAATACTTTTATCTATCATTTTAAAACTCCTTCATAACCTTTGAAATTAGAATTTTAACACTAGGCCTTAATTTCAGCTATTTCACAATTAGGTCCTAAAACCAATTTCCATCAATTTCACTTGATTAAATCATCATATAACAAAATTAAAGCTTCAATTCAATATTTATTCATCATATTCTTCCAACACTAATCCACATAAACTTTAAAAATTTAGCCATAGAATCAAAAACTAATGAATTAATAAATTGGACCCAATTGTAAAAGTCCAAAACATAGAAATTTCAAGGAGAAAGCAAGAATTAAACTTACATGATGCTTGAGTATAAAAACTAGCTTGAACTCTCTCCCATGGCTATTTTTCAGCTGAAGAAAATAAAGAGAAATGAAGAGAATTCTCCATATATTTCAATTTGATCCCCTTTTATTTAGCTAATTTTGAAAATTTTCCAATTTTCCCCCTTTTCTTCTTTCTCTTCTCTTCTTCTTTCTTTCCTGCTCTCTGCTTCTTCGTTTGGGTTTCTGTTCTCTATTCTCTTCCTTTTTTTTTTTTTGTTTGTATATATATAATAATATAATAATATAATAATATAATATTATAATAATATACCTTAAAAATCTCAGATTTTTCTTTGTTATGTCATTTCAACTATACAAAATGGTATAATTTCCATTTTGATCCTTCATAATTTCTTTTAATCTATAATTTAACTTTTACTTTCATTTCATTTTTAGTCCTTTTCATTTAATTTCCTACCCAAGCGTTAAAATTTTCTAACGAAAAGTTTAATAATAACTTAATGACATTCCATAAATATTTTGGAAATATTTATGGCTCACTTTATAAATTCGAGGTCTCAATACCTCGTTTTTGGCCTAATTTTTCTAATTAATTCTTTCACCACAAAATTCACTAATTTTAAAATATTTCTAAAATCACACTTAACTTATAATTATCGATTAACAAAATTTTCTAACTTTTCGCCAAATTTAGTGATCTCAATCACTGTCTTCCGACACTATTAAAATTGGGTCATATAATTCTTCCTCTAAAAAAAATTTCGTCCTCTAAATTTCCTTATTATTTTGATCATGAACTTCGTTATTTCTATAATTCTATAGCTCCTTTGTGCACATATTTATCTGATTTATCATTTATATCCATTCCATATCCTTTCAGGTTTGCAATTTATTTTTAATTCAATATTGCGAATATACCTTATAGCGAAAATTACTTACCTTTTATAAGAGGCCCAATAGATTCAATAGAATACTTAAGATATATGAAACAAATATAGAAGTGTATTATTATTTACTATTAGTCGAGATAGCACTTGATGAGAACCAAAGTGTTATTATCGAGAATGCGCTAAAGTTCCTTAATGGTATACCACTAATATCTTAGTAGATTTAATCTCATTTACTTGGGAAAATTACATTATACACGCATGTCACTTTTACAATTTTAACATAATGCTTTTACATATCATTTTTTTTTTTTTCCAATTTCACTTAAATGTATTCACAAATAAATTTAATTTCACTTCCTCTTCAATATACAATTCAATACTAATATTTATCCATCATTTAATTCAGCCCATTTAATTCATCAATAACGCTTACCTCATACTTCACTTACTATACGCATAATTTAAATTTAACATTTAATATTAAATAGTAAACATCAAGCATGCAACAATATAAGTCATATGTGTTAATTTATACTTTAATTTCATACCTCAACAATAGCATTTCATCAAATAGCATCATATATCATCTATATTATTTTTAATCAATTCATAAACCTTTGGTTCAAGTTTTCAATCTCATATCTCAATTTCAATTTACATTTCAATTCCTAATTCCACTTTTCCATACTTTCAATAGTTTAACCGATCAAATTCAATCGATTTTTCTCATTTCGTTTATTCAACGATTTCAATAATAATAATTTGATATTTTAACAAATTTATGAACCTTAAGTTCATACTTCAATTCTCACATTTCAATTCGATTCACAATTCAACTCATAATTTCTTACTCATATTTTCAATAGTTCAATCGATCAAATTTATTTAGTTTTTCTCATTTTAGTTATTCACCCTATTAACAATCCGGACTTTGATAGATACACGGATTCCAACCCAAACACACCAAGATCACACATTGTGCCTTAACGGTACACAATATACGACACACAAAGTGTCGAATCGAATAATAAGAATATGAATGAGTCGGCATGTAAGTGCTCGATCGATAGTTTTGCAAAAACCTGCACTCTTCCATATCCTATAGCATGCCAATTATATCCGACTAGTCCGACAAGTTAATAGGGAGATCAATTCTCATTTTAATTTCACTTAATATTCATATCTACCCCTATTAACAAGACTCGGACTTTGGCGGATACGCGATCCAACTAAACACACCAGATTGGCACCAGTTGCCTCATCGACTCAAGGTCGAAGAATCCCTGAACACTTCCAATCCTATGGCATGCCATTTATATCCAATCTAGCCCGATAAGTTAATAGGGTATTCAAATCATCATTTCATTTTTTTTTTTTTTTTTTTTTTTTTTTTTTTTTTTTTTTCAAATTCACTTTTCCATTTCCTAATCAAGATATAATTCAATGATTCACTTTGTTCTCATTTCACTTTCTTAGCCCAAAGTAGACTTTATAGAACACACCTTGATATACTTTTAATGTATACTGAGGTGCATTATGATGCACAAGTGAACAGAGAGCACCAATGTGCTAATAATCGAGAGCACCGACGCACATAATAATCGAGAAACATCGACGTGCTAATATCGGAGAGCACCAATGTGCTAATATCGAGAGCACACCGACGTGCTAATATCGGAGAGCACCAATGTGCTAATATCGGAGAGCACTAACGTGCTAATGTTCCTTAATATCCCAAAGTTCTAAATTTCGTCTACTTGGGCATTAAAGTTTGAATCTCATATATTTAAATAATTCACATAAATATTTCAAAAGGATAAATAACAATAATTTAAAATTCTTGTAGTACTTACAACAAAAAGGTTGAAATGATATATGTTATTCTTCCTTCACTCCTTAACCTTCTCTTTTCCTTTTCCTTCAATTCGGTCCTCTCCTTTCTTTCTCAAATTGATTTCATATAAACATATAACATTTATATGTAAAAAGTAATCAAATAAACTTTCTATATTATTTAACAAAATAAGCATGTATAATATATTTTTATTCAATTCGTATTTTTAATTTATTGTCTAATCAAATTTAAAATCACTAATTACTTTTCAATCAATATACATTTCAATTACTCACATATTTTCTTTATTTAATTTAATTTGCCTTCAAATATTCAAATAATTCATAATTCATTCATTTAATTTAAATAACTTTCTAATTTCGAGTTCATTCTACTTTCACTTCTTATTTCAACTAGCCACACAGATTGCAAGAATTCTTCATAGTTTAATGCAATACACATAACAATATTCAATAACTTCATGATTCAATTCAAGACACAAAATAATATTCAGTATTCCATAATTCGATTTCGATTATCAATCTCAACTTCAAAGACTCAATCTTAAATTTATCATTTTACTAAATACTTACCTTAAAATACTTACCACACATAATTAATAAATTACACATAATAATGATAAAGTTTAAATTATAGTGATACAAATATCATCAAAGTCGGAACATATCACATTATCTTAAGTTATATATTAATAATGGCATATATTTCTAGACTTCACATATACTACATTTGGTCCGAGAACCGACTAAACCTAAGCTCTGATACCACTAAATGTAACACCCTTACCCGTATTCGACACGAAATAGGTACGAGGCATTACTGAATTACAAATTTATTTATCAAAAATTTTATATCATTTAACATTTATTTTTGAAACCAATCAAAAATCAAACATATTATCCTTTAAAACATATTTATTTTTCTTATTTCATGACTTACTTGAATTTATTTCTCGCCTCAACATATTTAATTACCTTTTATTTACATATTACGATAATCACATATTGACATGTCATGATAAATATCATTCTCTTGCCGTTTATTCATAAACATATATTAGTTAATTCGTTATATCAATATTTCACGTGCTATCAACTTATATTTCCTTATATCACATATTTAAAGTTACACCTAACTTACACAAGCTAAATTTGCGTAAATACCAAGATTCAAGGGCATTTTGGTAATTTCCCATTTTCATCGATTTTTCAACCGATCTTAATCTAATTAATAATTTCATTCAATTTTGCAATTTTAAATAATAAAATAATCCATTCCATGTAAATTGGTCATCTCCAACATTTATACAAAACTAATCATAAACTTTTACTTTTATTCAATTTAGTCCCCGGGCCTAAAACATTACAAATTAGCCATGCTAGCTGAATATTCATACATATTTTTCCTCCTCCTCCTCTCCATTCCACATCCTTAATGTATATAACATGCTATAAGTAACATTGTAAATAAGTTCATTATTTACTCATAAGTATATTCAAAACTGCCCATTTGAGTCATAGTCACTAAATTATTTATTTCCAGAGCTACAGAACTCCAAATGAAGAACCGTGAATTTTTCCTAAAACTAGACTCACATATATTCTTGCCATAAAATTTTCAGAATTTTTGGTTTAGCCAATTAGTACAGTTTATTCTTTAAAGTCACCCCTGTTCTGCTGTCTGGCAGTTCCGACCCTTCTTCACTAAAAATTAATTATCTTTTATATAGAATTCATATGATGTTATGGTTTATTTCTTATAAAACTAGACTCATTAAGGAATCTAACCATATAAATTATGTTCCCAAATTATTTTTATACAAATTTTAGTGAATTTCTAAAGTAAGAACAGGGGATCACGAAGTTGTTCTAAACCAGTCTTACAAAAATACAAATATCTCAAATTACAGAATTCCTTTGCTTTCTCTGTTTCTTTTATATGAAAATAGACTCAATAAGCTTTAATTCCATATCTCACTTGACTTCTAATTCTATTTATACAATTTTTGGTGATTTTTCAAAGTTAGACAACTGCTGCTGTCTAAAACTGCTTTAGTGTAACATGTTGATTTCTATTTTGTCCCTAATTCCACAATTCATACAATTCAGTCCTTGCTGAATTAACCCCTCAATTGAGTTAATTTTCTCATTTAATACTTTTATCTATCATTTTAAAACTCCTTCATAACCTTTGAAATTAGAATTTTAACACTAGGCCTTAATTTCAGCTATTTCACAATTAGGTCCTAAAACCAATTTCCATCAATTTCACTTGATTAAATCATCATATAACAAAATTAAAGCTTCAATTCAATATTTATTCATCATATTCTTCCAACACTAATCCACATAAACTTTAAAAATTTAGCCATAGAATCAAAAACTAATGAATTAATAAATTGGACCCAATTGTAAAAGTCCAAAACATAGAAATTTCAAGGAGAAAGCAAGAATTAAACTTACATGATGCTTGAGTATAAAAACTAGCTTGAACTCTCTCCCATGGCTATTTTTCAGCTGAAGAAAATAAAGAGAAATGAAGAGAATTCTCCATATATTTCAATTTGATCCCCTTTTTATTTAGCTAATTTTGAAAATTTTCCAATTTTCCCCCCTTTTTCTTCTTTCTCTTCTCTTCTTCTTTCTTTCCTGCTCTCTGCTTCTTCGTTTGGGTTTCTGTTCTCTATTCTCTTCCTTTTTTTTTTTTCTTTTGTTTGTATATATATAATAATATAATAATATAATAATATAATATTATAATAATATACCTTAAAAATCTCAGATTTTTCTTTGTTATGTCATTTCAACTATACAAAATGGTATAATTTCCATTTTGATCCTTCATAATTTCTTTTAATCTATAATTTAACTTTTACTTTCATTTCAGTTTAGTCCTTTTCATTTAATTTCCTACCCAAACGTTAAAATTTTCTAACGAAAGTTTAATAATAACTTAATGACATTCCATAAATATTTTTGGAAATATTTATGGCTCACTTTATAAATTCGAGGTCTCAATACCTCGTTTTTGGCCTAATTTTTCTAATTAATTCTTTCAGTTCACAAAATTCACTAATTTTAAAATATTTCTAAAATCACACTTAACTTATAATTATCGATTAACAAAATTTTCTAACTTTTCGCCAAATTTAGTGATCTCGAATCACTGTTCCGACACTATTAAAATTGGGCTGTTACATGAATTCTTCCTTAGTATTGTCTATCTCATATAAGTTGTCTAAAAGTATTTTCCAAATTCACTCTCTGTCATGTTCATAATTATTTAGTTAGTTAAATTAGTTAGTTAAATTTAGATTAAAAATAAATTCCCTTAATTACTAGGCTAGATAATAAAAAGATAGTTATTACTAGTAATTTTAGTCTTTGAGGATACGATATTCCGGACTCATCACAACTATACTACTGTTCGATAGGTGCGCTTGCCATTGCTGAAATAATAGTTAGTTTTGAGACCATCACCCTCTTCGATTGTGCCCTTAAAGGCAAATCCCAACTAAACTTCATCTCCCCCATGCCATGATGGATCCTGATTTGGCAAAAATTGTCCTCAAGACCTAAACATCCTCACAGAAAATAAATTTATGGGATGAACTTAAAACTTAGTAGATTTATACAAATTATTATAATAGGCTTAAAACTTAACAGATTTATATATTTTTTAAACTAAAAAAAATAAATAAAAAGTTAAAAAATAAAAGTAAAAAACCCTAATCAATAAACTTAAGCTTTTTCATCTTCTTCCTATCGTCAAACTCAAAGTTTGAAAGGAAAACTAGGGCGCGACTTGAGTCTTGAATCTTGACCATCATTTTCGAATCTTCTCCCTTCAAACTTCCTTTTTTTCTTCTTTCACTTCATCATTCTAAGTAGATTTTATTTTCATTTCGTTACTCAACTTTTCTTTAGTGTTGTTATTGTGTTATTTTTTTTAATTAAAAAAATATTGCAATGGCTTTTTTTTTTTCATGTTTCAATCTTATTTAAATAAAAAATATGTAAAAAAATTTAGTTAATTCAATTAACTGTCCAAATTAATCAAAATTATTTCGGTTGGTTAATAGATTTTTAACAAATTTCGATTCAATTAATAGTTAAGGATTTTAAAATTTTAGATAATTTATTTAATGGTAATTCAGTCAAGATATTAACCGAACCATTTAAACACCCATAAATATAATAATAACGCATTGAATTATTTTTAAAATGCTTGTACACCTTGTTATAATATATATTAGATTATTCATTCAACAATTGCATTAAAAAAACCTAAATCTTTTTAAAGTGAATGATACTAATATAAAAAAATAAAACTTATTTGATTGTTGCTTTATCAAGGTTAATTTAGTATGCAAGCAACGAGCGTGAAACACTTAAAAAACTTCTAAGAAGTCTTATCATCATTTATAGATGCACCAATTATTTATTAGGACTAAATTTTTTTTATTACTTTTAATTTTTAAAAGTTTTTAATCTTCATAAAATTATTTTGTTTTCATATTTTTGAAATTTTAATAGATTTTTATAAAGTTACCATTTTCTTGTAGTGTTTTTTTTTTTTTAAAAAAGATTTAGATTTTTTTTAAAACTAATTTTGACTTAAATGCTAAAAAACCTCATGATTAAATTATCATTTAAGCTTCTAATTTAAAATCATAGTCATCTACCAAATTTATCATGTCATCCATCACGTAATCACTTAATAGACGATAGGGGTTTTGACATGAAAAGTTAATTTCAAGGGTGTAATTAGAGGTTTTCATGGTCAGATTCGATCCAACTCGAAAATAGACCTAAAATTTTGTCCAAGCCTTATTTGGCTTGGCCGTATTAATTTTTTTATTACAAATTTCTAAAAAAATATAATACATAAAAATATTAAAAATATTAAAATAAATGTTTTCCAACAAATTGAAAATAAATTAAAAAATTAATATGTATACTTAAATAACACTAAGATAGGTGGGTGTCACTTAACAAGCAAATGCCTCTAAAATAGTAACAAACTTAACAATATAACAAGAATTATACAATATTCAAATAATAATAATAAAATAGTAGCAGCATAATAATTAAATAGTAGCAAAATAATGAAAAAAGCACAGAAAAAAATAGCAATAAAATAGTAAAAAAATAACATTTTTTTGGCATATTTGAGTCTAGCATGAGCCAAAAAGGCCTTACTTGAGGCCCGATCCGTTTTCTAAATAGGGCTTATTTTTTTCTAAGCCCATTTTTCAGACCTATATTTTTACACAAACCCTCCTACTTTTCGGGTGGGCCTTTGGGCCGAATTGAGTGATCCGACCCATGGACAGGTCTAGGCATAATTGATTTCTAGTTTTCTATTAAAACTCTAACTGAATGTAATTTTTTTAAACTCTAATTGAGCATTTAAGCCATTTTCATTTAAATCATATCAAATAACTAAATTTTAAAAAATAATTATTTATTAAAGGTGGGTTTGGATGGATGATACGTTTAATTGCGGTTAATATAAAAACAATAATATCAGTGAGATTAGATATCGGAGCGATACTGACTTTTTTCAATTTAAATTGTTAGAAAAATTATTGAGAATAAAAATTCAATTTCACCATGTCAATCAAGAAGAGACCAAACCCTGCATTTTCCCTCATATTAGGCCCAAAATTGGAATAGAATAATTCCTTTTCTTAGGATCAAATAAAAAGTTTTACTCCATTTCTATAATTAGTTACTATCCTTTAATTGGATTAAGTTACTAATATTAGCAGGCATTAGGTTGGTTTATAGTCTGCTCTTGTAGCATGATTTTATTGTTTTTCTTTTTCTTTTTTGGTGGTTTTATCGATGGAATCATGAAGAATGATTTAGAGGATTTTAGTCTCAAAGATGGTGATGATGAAGCGTGGTAGATCAAGGGAGGAGGGGAGGTGTTGGCAGCGTCCTATAAGTATTCAACTTTTAAAAATTAAAATTTGTCATTATATAAATGTTAATGATTAAACTTATTTGTTTTTTTAAAACTTCAACTAAAATAACAAATTTTGTAAATTTTGAAAGCCAAATTTGTTGAACTTTTCATATTTAGAATCAAATTGATAAACTGTGTAAACATTAGAGAGTTAAATTTGTTACAGCTGTTAATGTTTGGTGACAAATATTTGACTTCGTATAATTTAGTGGGCAAAATAAAAATTAAAAAAAAATTAAAAGTTTAGTGATCAAAATAGAACGCGGATAATACTTTAGTGACCATTTATGTACTTTATCCTAAACTTAATTTAATAAAAATTAAACTATCGAAATTAATTCCACAAGGCAAGGACCAAGTATAAAATTTGGCATATTCTAAAATGCAAATATGATCTAGAAAAGTCAGGTTTGAATGGGTCGTCGTGGTCTATATTTCTAAAACTTTTATTATTGACCTGAATTTATATAATTTTATAATTAAATTTAAATATAAAATTTTTAATCTATTTTTATATATTAAAGGAAAGTCAAAACGGGTTGTTTCTAATTTCCTAATATTGTTAAATATATAAAAAATGTTAATTTTTAATTTCAGTCATTTTAATATGTTTAAATTTAAGATTTAATTCTTATATTTTAATTTTTGACAAGTTTTTATATTTTTATAACTTTATAAATTAGTTCAAATAATTAATATAATTAATTTTTTAATTAAAATATTACGTGATTATATATAATTTGAAAGTAGGTTTTTAAATCTATAAAGTTGAAAGATTAAATTCTTGAAAGTAAAAGTTGGAAGACTACCAACCTGATTGCAAAATTAGACTAGATTGACGAGTTAGATTGGTTGAATGGAGGTATCAATTTGGAGAGTAGTTGAATTGGTTTATCTGCGAACCAAACTAAAACTTGATTGAACTAATTTTTTCTATTTTTATTTTTATAAATTTTGATAATTTATACGACTGAACTAATCATATCAATCAGACCAATTGAACTAGTCTAATAAGAAGCCAATGATTTAATTAGTTCGATCAACGATTTTAATTTAAAAAATTCCTATTTTTCAAATTAAAATCGTTGATGGAACTAATTAAATCAACAATCAACAAACGGATATACTAATTTAAAATAAGCAAACTAATTGGACCGAATAGTGAAATAGATTTTATCCCTAATTATTTAATAATTTATTTAACTGAATCTGAGAATCAATCAGAACAAAAACCGATAGAAATGCCGCTCAACCCTGAAAAGCTGCGGAAATACCTAGCACCAAATCCCTAAAATCATTTTCTTTGAAGAAAAAAAACTTTTTTTGTGCCAAGAAAAGTAACTTTTATACATTTGTGTTATCACTCTTAAAAATATCGGCCCCGCCATAGTTGTAAGGATCTGAAGCTGACTCATTAATGGCTACCGCCACTTCCATCGTACGGTCTCCAGCGGCCCTACTCTCTGCCAAAGTCACTGTCTCCGATCGCAAACCAACCCCAACCGTTCAAATCTCCCGATTCCCTTCAAAACGTAGTTGTTTCACTGCTCTTTTGTCTTCCCTCCACGACGACAACAACGACAACGACGACAACAACAACAACAGCGTCATCTCGCATCCCAGTATGAAAATCCCCTTCTTTGCTTTCTTTTTCTTAAATAAAATAAAATTTGAAAATTTACGTGGGCTATTTTTTCATTTTCTTCAGAGCCTCTTTCTTCATCCCAGCTCTTTAATTCCGTATCTAATGGCTCTCGCCTTCGCGTTGCATATCAGGTGGTATCTAAAAACAACAATTTATCTGTTCTTTTTTTTAAAAAAAATTAATTATTTTAACGTAGGGAATTTGGTTAATGTTATATTTTAATTCTAAACCAACAAAATTTTACTATAATTCAGCGAAATTGATTGCTTGATTGTTTAATTTGTGTTGCATTATTAAAGGGAGTTCGTGGTGCCTACAGTGAAGCTGCTGCTGAGAAGGCCTATCCCAATTGTGAAGCTGTTCCTTGTGACCAATTTGATTCTGCTTTTCAAGTTATTACTTCAACTCTCTCTCTCTTTCTGACTTTTAATTTCGTTTTCATGTTGAAAATGAGGTTGATTTTGAACTGTATGTATTAGTCTTCAGTGGACTGATTTTACTTGTGATTTCTTTATTTAGGCTGTTGAAAAGTGGTTAGTGGATAGAGCAGTATTACCGATTGAGAATTCTTTAGGTGGTAGTATACATAGGAATTATGACCTCTTGCTTCGCCATAGCTTGCATATTGTTGGGGAAGTTAAGCTTGCTGTTCAACATTGCTTACTAGCCAATCATGGTGTTCAACTTGAGGATTTAAGTAGGGTTCTTAGTCATCCTCAGGTATGCTGTGAGATTTATCATGCTTGTTGACTGAGTTTCTCTTGTTCTTTGTAATGATCTTTTCCCTGGACATCATTGTGTTTCAGGCTCTAGCTCAGTGCGAGAACACGTTAACAAAGATAGGCTTGAGTAGAGAAGCAGTTGATGATACTGCCCTTGCAGCAAAGGTGAGTATTGATTTGGAGTGTAGAAACTGATCTGTCATGAAAGATTATGTTGAATGTGCAAAGTGAAGTACATGATGTGCTTTGATTGTCTAAGCATGTGAGATAGATCTTATTTCCCTGCTCTTCATCTTTGTCCTTTTATATTTTGGCATGCCAATGCTTATGGCACGTAGGTTGCCTGCCACTTTATCTAGTTTGGTTCAGATGGCTTCCTTAGTGATCCAAACTTGATCAAATACATTCTATTCTCTTTTGAGGATGTAACTAAATGGAATTTGGATTACACGATTGCTTCTGGAAATAATTGCCTCTATTGCATGAGTAGTTTCTAATTTTGACTATTTTAATGGATGTTTATCTGTAGCATGTGGCTCTCCACAAACTAAAAGATACTGGAGCTGTTGCAAGTTCTTCGGCTGCAAAGATATATGGATTGAACATCCTTGCTCAAGATATTCAGGTTTACAATTCAAAGCGTTTTGTTGTTGTATATTTGTCAGAAATTTGAATTTTGGTATGCTTCCCTTTGTGGCAGGATGATTGTGATAATGTTACTCGATTTCTAATTCTGGCCAGGGAACCAATTATTCCTGGCATCCAGAATCCATTCAAGGTTAGTCTTCAATGACACCAAACAGTTTGCAGTCAAAGCACTTGGTCAAAATATTTCATTAGCATGCTTTATTTATGAGTTATTCATTTCATTAAGTTTTTCTGATGTATACAATTCTTTTTTTCAGACGAGTATAGTTTTTTCGTTAGAGGAGGGTCCTGGTGTGCTTTTCAAGGCACTTGCTGTTTTTGCGCTTCGGCAGATCAACCTGACAAAGGCATTTATTTATGGATTTTTCAAGTCACCTCAGAAGGCTATACTTTTTTTTTCTAGATTGTATTAACATCATTTGTTTTTTTTTTTTTTTTTTTTTTTTCCTCCAACAGATTGAAAGTCGCCCATTGAGGAACCAGCCTTTGCGAGCAGCTGATGATAACAATGGTTCAAAGTAATTTTAGTAAAATATCAGTCTTATTTCTTTTTGCACTTAAATGGAGTAAAATTGGTTTGATAAAATTGAAAAATTATATGCACCACTATTTACTTCTTATATCATCAGCTGGTTCGCATAAACAGATTTCAACTTGATTGTGTCGGTGTCTTAATATAGATACTTTGATTACCTCTTCTATGTGGATTTTGAAGCATCGATGGCTGAAGAGAGAGCACAGAATGCACTAAGACATCTAAAGGTCAATTGCTTGGTCTCTTTGATGGCTTTCAAGAGAATTTAGACATTAGGTATCTAACTATATGTTTCCTTGGCAGGAGTTTGCTACTTTCTTGCGCGTTCTAGGGAGTTATCCAGTGGATACTACCATGATGTGAACAAGTTATTGGTCATGGTAAATATTCAATATTTGAACAAATGTTGAAGGTTAGATCGATGACAGCCTTTGATCTCTTTGAGATGATTTGGTGGTGGAATGATGCTGATTATTATCATTTTGTAGGACTTTGTATATATATCTTGAGCCTAAAGCTTAGTACATGTTATTTTGTTGTTTTTGTTATTATCAGATAAGCTTAGAGCTTGCTTGAATTTGAAGATATTAACTCACAGTTGTTTGATAATCTTAGGCCTAGCCTTCACTTTGAGATGACATTTACTTTTTTCAAACTCTTCCTAGGATCTTTTATATCTTATACATAACCGTGGAGAGCAAGTTAAGGGAAATGGTTAAACATTGTTCTGGAGATTGTGGCATGTCTAATAATGTATCAATTATACTTTGAGACTAATTCCAGTTAGGGATGATTATTTCTGTCCTCTTTGAACCACCCTGTTCCCAGTGGAAACTAAGAGTAAACACCCAAATTGTTTACCCTACTGACAGACTCTGATTTACCTCCTCCCAATCTGATTGTATCTTTCCACACCTTTCAATTACTTGACAAACACGGTAGCTGTTTGTAGCCGCTAGCCAGTTAATCTTTTCATGTTTCTATGAGAAAACTTTTCTGAATAATATGGATTGTTAAATGGTGTGAAATAGACTTCTGGTGAAGCAGGTGATGTACTTAACTTCATGGACCGATAATAGTGCTGATGCAGAACTGAAATTGTAGTGTCACTGTGTTACATGGATCAAATTTTTTCCTTGCACAGGACCCAGGTCGCGTTTTTGAGATAGAGATAAGGCATTGGTTTGGCTTTGAAACTGCAGCTGTCGATAGCCAAGCCATTGCACTACAGAGGAATGTTGGCAATGTATCACTCTGGCTCTAAGGTATTCTTTAATTAAAGCTAAAGCAGTTGATCTTACAACATGAGCGATCTTTCTATTCGTTTCTTTTAAAATTCAAGAGAAATGAGATTTCCATTTTTTGTGTGTGTCTACTTGGATATATCTACTTTCTTATTATTTATTACAATCTGATAAATATGAAAAAGAAAAGAAAAAGAGGCAAGGAAGAAGAATATATGAGTAGAGAAGTGCATGCATGAGAAAGAAGTTAGTTAAGTCTACCCTCTCTTTCTCAGGACAAATTGATTTTGTTGATGTCAAGTCTAAATAGCAATCTAGACCCCACCACTGAATCCCTATTACGGGATTTCGAGGAATGCGTTGATTTGGTGAACCACCGTAGCACATGGAATAGAGGCAGAATGGTGGTCGAACCAACCAAACACACTTTGTTGGTGGGGTTGACTGGTGGATGGTGAAGACGGCTAACAATTAGATCCCAACAACACAACATGACTTGTCTTATTTTGTTGGTTCTTCCAAGTACAAACTCCACCCTGTACCGTTATAGACTGCTTGATGATATGTGGGGACTTATCAGTTCCCCTTTAATCCTAAATTTATTTAAAAATCCATAATGATTTATTTAGTCTTCCATTTAATGTTTCACCCCTTTTAGCTTTTAAACTTGTGTCGTTTGTCAAATTATCTTAGAATGGATTAAAAAGTTAACGGTTGTTAACTTTGTTGATATGACATATATGTGGATGATTACGTGGATGACATGTTAGCATCTAATTAATTTTTAAAAAATTTTAAAAGTATTAAAAGTATTTCTTTAATTTTTAAAAATTCAATTAATTACTAATGTGGCATACACATGACAATCCATGTGTATGCTATGTTAGTAAAGTTAATAAATGTTAATTTTTTTCATTCATTTTGAGATAATTTGATAAAAGAAAATATAAATTCAAATACTAAAAGGGATGAAAAATTAGATAAAAGATTAAAATAAGTTTTTATTATAAAATTGAAGAGAACAAGAAATTGGGTAATGTTTTACCGTGCAAGTTTGCTGCTAATATAATGTTGTTGTCGACCCCAAACTTATGCAAATCTAAATAGTAGATGAACATAACTTATACACATAACAATCGACGTAAATATTATGTTAATAAAATTAAAATTCAAATGTGGACATGTGGTGTGTCTAAATCTAATCCCAGGAGAGATGAGGTTAACACTATGATTGTATCCTTGTATAGTGCGTTAGGGAATTCAAATGTAATCAAATCAGATTCTTTCATAGTTTTATACAAAGAAAATTCAGAGGCGTGACTACATATCTCGACACTTTTGGACCAAACGGAAAGCACACAATTTTAGAAAGAAAAAAAGATGTTTGGGCATAAAAAGAGAATCTCTGGAATGGGAATGGAGGGATGCTTTTATCACCCAATGTCTGGCACAGTTTTCTATTCAACCTTTCTTAATTACACACTGTAGAGTATCTTTCACTCATTCAATTTTATCTTATGTGTTTCACAATTAGTTTGTCATTTAATGACCATAAATAAATTTTATTTGATGCCCCCACATTCTTTTTCTCTTCTCTAATTTTATATTATATACATTCAATAAAAACATTCCTCATTCTCATAATTATATTAAATTTAGAAGATATGCAGAGTGGATCCAAAGGATATCAGAAGTGGGGAGAAATCAATCATTGTTTGTTTATTATTTGCCCAGTTTTCTGACAAGTTAGAATTTTGGTTGGTCACATTGGTTTTCGCACCCAATCCAATTTGGACAAAATACTAATAATTTTAAACATAGAAAAAGGGTTAATATAGATTACCTACGGTTTTGCTCATTTCATCTACCTTTGTTTGATTGACTGATCATCATTTTTCAGTGGATTCCAAACTTCTCTTTTAATCCACTTTTTTCACAATCCAATCGAAACCATAATCTGAAAATACATTTTATACATACTAGCCTAAACTTTTAAACCAATAAACCTAAATTTTAAATTTATAAATGAATATATAATTCAACAAATTACTTGTTCATAGTGAGATTGGTATTTTACAAAATTTATATAAATTATAAACTCGAAATTGCTCTTAATACTTACAAAAATTACAACACTCGTTATATGTTATATTATTTTCAAATTTATTAAACATATTGCGGTGTTTAAAATTATAATATTTAAATAGGGCAAGTGTAGTATTGAAAATGTTAAATTATCTAGTTGGTCATCTAATTTTAGGGCGTTTTCATTTTGCTTACTTAAAATAAAATTTTTACAATCTGGTTACCCAACTTTCAGGGTACTTCATTTTAGTTGCCCAAGAGTTAAATCTCTAATGATGGTTAACTTTACATACAACATCATGTTTATACTTTTATTTTAGTCACTCAATTTTTTGGCCGCTTTCATTTTGATTATCATTTTTTTTAAAGCATTGATTGGGTAAAATAAAACAATGATTAAAGTGAAAAGGGAATAGAAACTAAAATAATATACAAAATTGTCAAATTGTACTTGTTTATTCTATTCTCGAAATTCTAAATTTCTTT
This sequence comes from Gossypium bickii, assembly GCA_025503065.1. NCBI lineage: Eukaryota > Viridiplantae > Streptophyta > Magnoliopsida > Malvales > Malvaceae > Gossypium > Gossypium bickii. The sequence goes on from CP106719.1 coordinate 26,638,486, forward strand.
TTTTTTAATATTAGAAATTTAAATTTCAAAACAACAAAAAAAATTAAATAAATTGTTTAACAACAAGACTGAAAGTTTCATGAAAGTCAATACCTGCTTTTTGGAGGTAACCTTTTAGTACTAACTTGCATTTGTAATGTGCCGCAAACCCATCAGTATTGCGTTTGAGTTTAAAAACCTACTTGCAACAAACTACTTTCCTATTGACAGGCAAAGGGACTAGCTCTCCTGTTTGATTCTTGAGAAGAGCATCATATTCTCGCTGAGCTGCCTTTGTCAATTCAGCATTGGATAAAGCCTCTTCAATTATTAGTGGTTCATGATCACACACCTTATCTGAGAACAGTTTGGGTTTGAAAATACTAGCCTTAGATCGAGTTTGCATAGGATGAGTTGATGAGCTCGAAACTAACTAATATTTTGACAAAGGCAAGCGCACTTATCGAACAATAGTATATTTGTGGTGAGTTCAGAATTTGGTATCCTCAAGGACTAAAATTACTAGTAATAACTATCTTTTTATTATCTAGCCTAATAATTAAGAGGATTTATTTTTAATCTAAAATTAACTAACTAATTAGCTATGAACACGACAGAGAGTGAAGAGAATAATCGAATGAATAAAAACAATACCCAAGGAAGAATCCACCTAGATTTCACTTATTATTCTGACTCTGAATTAAATGATTTATTCACTTGACTTGATCCGTAGAAATCCCTAAATTATGTTAATATCTCTTTCAAGACTAAGAACAACTGACTCTAGGTTGATTAATTGAAATCTCTTTCTAATTAAAACCCCTATCGTCGTATTAACTCGATCTATGGATTCCCTTATTAGATTTGATTCTAATCCGGCAGATTCATGTCGTCCTATTTCTAGGATTGCAATCAACTCCGCTTAATTATGTTGGATCTTCTCTTAAACAGGGACTTTTGCTCTACTGAATAAGCACATTAAACTTGAATTAATATTCCTGAAAACATCAAAACAAGGATTAAGAATACATAATTAAGAATTAGATCAAGTATTTTTCACGTAATTCAAATTTATTGAATAATAAGATTCATCTAGGTTTCATCCTCCCTAGGTATTTAGGAGTTTAGTTCATAACGTAAAAGGAAAACATCATAGAATTAAGAAAACAACAAGACATAAAGAACCCAAAAACTTCTAAAGAACTTGATGGGGATCTTCAATCTTGGAGTGAATCTGCCTTCTAGATGATTCCGACGGCTTTCTTCAAGTAATTTCTTTGATCTACTCTGCGTTCCCCTTTAGGTCTTCCTCTAATGTGTATTTATAAACTTTAGAAGGCTCAGAAACCCTAAAAATTAACTTTTTCCACGTGAAATCAAAGCAAGGTGCGGCAGGGACACGGACGTGTGCTCAGCTCGTGTGAGGAGGCCCAGGCCGTGTGAGAATTTGTATGGCTCTCGATCGACACGGGCTGGCACACAGGCGTGTGTTCAGCCCGCGTGGTGCGGGCTTTGGCCGTGTAGATCCTTAATATGGCCCATTTTGTCCGACTTTGGCCCGTTTTTCATTCCTTTCGCTCCCCTGTGCTCTCCTAAGTATAGAAACATGAATTTAAAGGATTGGGAGCATCGAATTCACCAAATTCTATAAATAAACATCCAAAAACATGCTAAGCGTGGGATTAGACTGTGTTACTTTTATGGTTTATCAAATATCCCCACACTTAAGCGTTTGCTTGTCCTCAAGTAAAATCCTCAACTCACAATTAAAATTAAACTTCCTCAATTCATAATTCTCATTAATAATGTCTTGTCATAATTCACAGGTAATTCATACATTGATAATTTAACTAAAAGAATCTTTAAAGATTCAAACAATTCAAGTCACAAATTTTATAGCACGAAAACATAGGTGTTTCCCCTTATCTAAATAATTACCTTTGATTCAAAACCAACAAGAATTGACATCCTCACTAAAGGTTCACTCAAATCACTCAAAGTGTTTAAGGTTCAAATTAAGCACTCAAAAGTCAAACATGAAAAGTTATTACCACAGGCTTGCATGAAAATCAAATCTCTACCATTATAAAATGTGATGATACACAAATCAAAAGGTCTTAAAAAGGTTTGTAACGGGGCTTGGGTTAAAGATGTGGATAAAGACTGAATTAGAGGGTTAGAATCGAGATTGAATTGACAATTTACCTAACTAGAAAAATAAACTAATACTGAATAATTATAATTGAAAAATAACACGAGCTTCTTCTCAAAATGTGAAATTAACTGCTTAAGCTCAAATAACATAGAACTAGTAATATATATTTCCAAATTTTTTTTTATATAAAAATAAGAAAGAATTTAGCAACTGAAATAAAGAACATAGTTAGGCAACTGACCAAATCAAATCTCGACAAAAAGGGAGTCAACAAGGTAGGAGAAGCAAAAATTGGGTTTCGGGTTAATATTAATGGATGATTCAAAAAATTAGTTTATTAGGCTCAATTGGGTTCACTAGGGGTTAATTATGAAGGTAGGCTTTTAATGGAATAAGTGGGTTAAAACCTAGGTGCCTTTATCATCTCAGTATACCAAATCAAAAGTGTGGTCTCGATATGCATAATCAAAGCAAGTTCTAGAATAACATATCAATATTAACACACTCATAACCAACAATAAAGTGAGCAAGAAAAATATATGCTCTAAAAGGCTCAAAGTCTCATAAAATTTATGGTTTTTGATGTCAACCTTGCAAATTTCAAACTTCAAAGTAATATTTAAATTTAGGGAAACAACCTAATAAATTTTTAATTTTGAAAATAGACTTAGCATGCTTGATTCTCTAATGTCTTAAAGTTTAAACAATCAATGCACAATTACCTATGACTTATTCCAAAACATATCAATAAAAATCATAAGTCAATAGAAATTTTATTCTAATAGTAATATGAGAAAATTTACTTAAGAACAAGACATAATTCAGGGATTTTCTAATAATACTATAATTAACCTCCCCACACTTAAGATGTACATTGTCCTCAATGTACAAAGATAGAGAATGACAATATAGTAAGAATATCATAAGATAGGGAGAGAAGTGAAACTTCCTAAATTTTGGATGGAACCTGTGAAAAGAAGCCTGATGAACTAGGCAGAAGTGAAGGTGGGGGAGAATACTCCGGTAGCACCTTGAACCTTTTGAAATTGAGTCAATGAAGCAGCCTGCATGAACTGGTCTATGAGAAAGTGGTGGTATATCTGTTGTAAAGTGGTCGCGCACGGGGAGACCGCGCCAGGACCCTTCCGCTTGTTCGAAGCCGGAACGGTGACTTTGGTTTTACCTCGAGTATTAGTCATGGTGTATCAAAAAACGATTTTCAATAAATAATTCATGCATCACTACAAGTAATATGGAAATAGTTCTAAATAACAGTATATTCCTAATATAGTGAATTTAAAAGTTAAACAAAGAGCATATATTTTTATTATTAACAATAAAAAATACTAACTTATGATACCCTTAACACATGAAATAAAAGGATCCTCAAATACTAAAAATAAACCTACTCAGAATAAGAAACAAAAATGTAAAATAGTCATAATCATAAGCTAAATCTAAATGGAATTAATAATAATAATAAAATAATAAACAAAATAAATATAAGAAAAATAAATAATAGAAAATAAATATGAAAAAATAAGGGGAAAAAGAGTCACCAACGGTGGTGAGGATGGTGGCCGGGGTAGTGGCGGTGCAAAGATAAGGGAAATGAAAGAAAGAATGAGGGAAAAATGAGGGTGAAGCAAAAGGGAGGAGGGGGATCTATAGTGGCCAGAAGTAAGATGGAGGGGGTTTTAGGAGCGAATAGGGGAAGGAAGAAGAAAAGAAAAAGGAGGGGGTCGTCGGTGGCCAGTAGTCTGAGTTGCAACGAAGGTTGGGGAGGCCAGGGTTTGAGGGGAATTTGGAAAGGAGAAGGGAGAAGAAAGAATAAGGGTTTGGAGGTTTTCTAAGTGATACGATTGTGTAACAGCCCGTGTTGGGCCATACGGCCATGTCACACGCCCGTGTAGCTTGTTCCCTAACCGCGTTCGACGCGATTTTGAGATACTAGTTTTCGCACAACCTTAGATACGCCCGTGTGTCTAGGCCGTGTGGTCCATACGGCTGCGTCGCATGACCATGTGCGAAGCCCTTCGCTTCTCCCACGCCCGTGTAGAAGTTCAAACGCCCGTGTGATCGCACACACGGCCGTGGGGCCTGTCTGTGGAGCCCCCTGACTTGTTTAAAATTTTAAATTTTGAAAAATTGAGCTCCAGTTTTCACATGGCCTAGGACACGGCCGTGTGGAATCATGACACGCTCGTGTGCTCAAACACACGGCCGTGTGTTGTGCCCGATGAGCCTCCAACTAAGTCCACGATCGTGTGTCCAAGCCGTGTGGGTTAAAAACCTGCATTAAAACATGAATGAGAGTAAAAATAGACTAATTAGTAAGGTTAGTGCTCGGGTTGCCTCCCAAGAAGTGCTTATTTAAAGTCTAAGATCGACTCACCTTTCATTCGCATAATTATGGCGGTTCGAGGAGTTGAAACTCTTCATTCCTACTATCAATGTCGTTAAAATAAGGTTTTAGACGAGTACTATTTACCTTGAAGGTGCCAAATTTGGAATTAGTTACCTCGACTGTACTGTATGGGAAAATATTAAGTACCGTGAAATGGGTTGTTCCATTAGGTTCAGAAGTGGCAATACAAGGATCTGTATTATCCATTATAACTTGGTCTCCAACCTTAATTTGACTCGTTTTATTTTTAGGCTCGTCATAACTCTGCTTTGGTTCATCGTGTACTTTTAATTTCTCCTTAAACTATGTTTGCCATTCATCTAGTTCCTCGATCTGGACTCTTCGTTCCTCATGAACAGTTCCGTTCTCAATATGAGAGCTAGACCATGGCTCTGTCATCTTTTTCCGAGGGGTTTCTTGCAAAGAAGATTGAACATTAAGTTCACTTACATTAACATGACTTGTATCATCTTGATCACTAGATATTATGACAGAATCATGTGCTTGGAGTTTAATCATGTCATCACTTACACGAAGTATTAATTCCCCTGTACCAACATCAATAATGGTCCTAGTAGTTGCTAAAAAGGGTCGTCCTAAAATTAAAGGAACGTCACTATCCTCATCCATTTCTAAAACAGCAAAGTCTATTGGGAATATGAATTTATCAATTTTGACTAGCACATCTTCAATTACACCCCTAGGAGATCTAATGATTTTATTAGCCAATTGAATGCTTATCCTAGTTTGTTTGGTTTTCCCAAAGCCTAGCTGTTTAAACATTTTATAAGGCATAACATTAATACTTGCCCCTAAATCAGCTAAAGCATTATTAACAGATAAACCACCAATAAAGTAAGAAATAGTAAAACTCCCTGGATCTTTTAATTTGTAGGGTAGTTTATTCTGTAAAATTACCGAGCAAACTACATTTAGCTCCACATGCGACGCATCATCTAATTTCTATTTGTTTGCCCAAAACACTTTTAAAAATTTTATTGAATTTGGCATCTGCGAAAGAGCTTCAATAAACGGTAAGTTAATATGTAATTTCTTTAAAAGTTTAAGAAATTTACCGAATTGTTCATCTGTGAGGTCTTTTTTTGTCGCATTGGGATATGGCACACGAGGTTTGTATTCTGTGCTTACTAGTTTTGGTTTATTATGGCTTATCTCAGCCTTACCTTTATCTACCACGTTTTCTTGCCTCGGGCTTGATTCGTCTAACCCTTTACTATCGTGAGCAGTAATGGTATGAAGTTGCTCATTTGGATTAGTTTCAGTGTTGCTTGGCAAGCTACCTTGTGGTCATTCTGAGATCAACTTAGCAAGCTGACCTTTTTGGTTCTCGAGCCATTGAATCGACGCTTGCTAATTTTTGAGTGCTGTTTCGGTGTTTTGAAAATGGGTTTTTGAACTGAGATGAATTTTGTTAGCATCTCCTTAAGGTTTGGCTTCTTCTCCTATAGGTAGGGTTGTTCTTGAAAGCCTAGAGGGGGTTGTTGTCTCTGATTTCCTTGACCACCCCATGAGAAGTTTGGGTGGTTCCTCCAACCTGGATTGTAAGTGTTATTATAGGGATTATTCTGAAGTCTAGAATTATTACCCATATTGTTCATCTGTTTGCTTTCTATGCCAGGGTTGTAAGATGTATATTTTGTATTGTTCGTTCCTCCTCCATTTGTATCGCAATACATCACTGGATGTACTTGTGAAGAACCATACAAACCATCAATCTTTTTATTTAAAAGCTCTACCTGGTTTGATAGCATGGTGACTGTGTCGAGGTTAAAAACACTGGCTGCTTTTGTCTGCTTTGTTCTCATGACTTGCCACTGATAGTTATTCAGTGACATCTCCTCTATAAACTTATAAGCCGCTTCAAGGGTTTTGTTATTTAGGGTTCCACCGGCAACTGTGTCAATCAATTGCCTAGTTGAGGGGTTCACACCATTGTAAAAAGTTTAAACCTATAGCCATAATGGTAACCCATGGTGAGGGCATCTTCCAGTAGATCCTTGTATCTTTCCCATGCATCGTAAAGTGTTTCTAAATCCATCTGCACAAAAGAAGAAATATCATTCCTCAACTTAGTCATTTTAGCCGACGAAAAATATTTAAGTAAAAATTTTTCAGTCATTTGTTCCCATGTAGTGATTGATCCTCGTGGTAACGAGTTCAACCACTGTTTAGCTTTGTTCTTCAATGAGAAGGGAAACAACCGAAAGCGAATGACATCATCAGAAACGCTATTTATTTTGAAAGTATCACAGAATTCCAGAAAATTTGCTAAATGAGTATTTGGGTCTTCGTCTTGGAAACCATCAAACTGAACAAACTGTTGAATTATTTGAATAGTGTTAGGTTTCAGTTCAAAATTATTTGCAGTAATAGCAGGTCTAACAATACTCGATTCAGCCCCAGTGAAATTAGGCTTAGCATGGTCGTACATAGTACGAGGAGTAGGATTTTCGGCAACCAACGGAGGTAACGGATTATTATCAGCCATCTCCTCAGTAATATTGGTTTCGTCCTCTTGCTCTTCTTCTATGTATTGTAGACTTCGCCTTATCTCCCTACGATTTTTGCGAGCGGTACTTTCTATCTCATTGTTAAAAAGTAAGGGTCCTGACGTGTATCTTCTAGTCATAAACTAAAATTACCTGCCAGAAGAAAATAACAGAGACATTAGCAAATTAAAATAAAATAAAAATAAACTGCAAATAAAAATAAGAATGGCTAAAGTAATAAAAATTAAGTCTTCTTAATATCTTAGTCTTTGACAATGACGCCAAAAACTTGATGGGCTCGAAACTAACTAATATTTCGACAAAGGTAAGCGCACCTATCGAATAGTAGTATAGTTGTAGTGAGTCCGGAATATCGTATCCTCAAGTACTAAAATTACTAGTAATAACTATCTTTTTACTGTCTAGCCTAATAATTAAGGGGATTTATTTTTAATCTAAAATTAACTAACTAATTGGTTATGAACACGACAAAGAGTGAAGAGAATAGTCGAATGAATAAAGACAATACCCAAGGAAGAATCCACCTAGATTTCACTTATTATTCTGACTCTGAATTAAATGATTTATTCACTTGACTTGATCCGTAGAAATCCATAAATTATGTTAATATCTCTTTCAAGACTAAGAACAATTGACTCTAGGTTGATTAATTGAAATCTATTTCTAATTAAAACCTCTATCGTCACATTAACTCGATCTATGGATTCCCTTATTAGATTTGACTCTAATCCGGCAGATTTATGTCGTCCTATTTCTAGGATTGCAATCAACTTCGCTTAATTATGTTGGATCTTCTTTTAAACAAGGACTTTTGCTCCACTGAATAAGCACATTAAACTTGAATTATTATTCCTGAAAATATCAAAACAAGGATTAAGAATACATAATTAAGAACAAGATTAAGTATTTATCACGTAATTCAGATTTATTGAATAATAAGATTCATCTAGGTTTCATCCTCCCTAGGTATTTAGGGAGTTTAGTTCATAACGTAAAAGGAAAACATCATAGAATTAAGAAAACAACAAGACATAAAGAACCCAAAAACTTCTAAAGAACTTAATAGAGATCTTTAATCTTGGAGTAAGTCCGCCTTCTAGATGATTCCGACGGCTTCTTTCGAGTAATTTCTTCGATCTACTCTGCGTTCCCCTTTAGGTCTTCCTCTGATGTATATTTATAGACTTTAGAAGGCTCAAAAACCCTAAAAATTAGCTTTTTTCGCGTGAAATCAAAGCAGGGTACGGCAGGAAAACGGGCGTGTGCTCAGCCCGTGTGAGGAGGCCCAGGCCATGTGAGAATTTGTATGGCTCTTGATTGACACGGGCTGGCACACGAGCGTGTGTTCAGCCCGTGTGGTGCGGGCTTTGGCCGTGTAGATCCTTAAGATGTCCCATTTTGTCCGGTTTTGGCCCGTTTTCCGTTCCTCTCGCTCCCCTATGCTCTCCTAAGTATAGTAACATGAATTTAAAGGATTAGGAGCATCGAATTCACTAAATTCTATAAATAAACATCCAAAAACATGCTAAGTGCGGGATTAAAATGTGTTACTTTTATGGTTTATCATGAGCGTTGGAGCAGGCAGGTACAACTAGATCTATTGGTACTAAAGAAAAAGCTGAGACCACAGGTAAACTTCTAGGAGCATCAGAGGCAGAATGATCCAAAGGAACACTAGAAGAATGTATGGATGACCTGGGTGAGGAAACCTTCGGAGACCCTTTAGTAGAACCAAGGGTCTGAGTAGTTGAGGTTGAGACATGAGTTGAAGATCTCTCACCAAAGTCAGACAATTGAGCAGTTGAGTCAGGGTTGTGAGTAACCAAAATTGGAATATAAGACCTTTAATGCCTAAGTGAAGGAGTGTTTGTGTTGCACTGGACCCCTGACTTGGTAGTAGAAGCAAAAAGATAATAACCTTAATCAAATACCACATGTTTGGACACAAATATCCTACCATTTGCATCTAGGAACTTGTAGCCTTTATGAGCATGATTGTAACCAATAAAAGTGTAGACTTGAGTCCTGTATTGAAGCTTGTGCTTATTATAGGTTCTGAGGTATGGATAACAATAACCACCAAAAGTCTTAAGAAACATTTAGTCTGGTGAGGCATGATACAACCTCTCATGAGGAGATTGCCCTTGGAGAACAAGTGCAGGAGGTTTGTTAATCAGGTAGACAACATGTAGGAAGACATGGCTCCAAAAGGACGTTGGCAAAGATGCTTGACCAAGTGTCTGTTTTTCCCTTTTACAATGGCATTTTATTTTGAGGTATGTGGGCAGGTTAGCCTGTGTTGAATACGAAGCTGAGAAAGTACTTGAGTTAATGGTCTAAACTCTCCACCCAGTTACTCTAGAACATATTAATTCTGTGCCCAAATTGAACCTCAATAAACTTGTAAAATTGAAAAATTTCTCAAGAACCTCAATTTTAGATTTGAGTAGATATATCCAAGCACACCTACTGTAGGCATTTAAAAAAGTAACATAATAGAAACAACCTTCTGAAGAAAGGAGGGCAAGTCCCCATAAGTCTGACATAATAAGTTCGAAAGGTGAGGACATAATCTTAGAGTTAAGAAAAGGAAGCTTATGGGACTTGCCTAACTATTGAGCTGAATAAACAAATGGAAATTGAAACTCTTTTTAGACAATATTACGGGTTTTAAGCACTTGATGAAGTGTTTTATTACAAGGTTGACCAAGTCTTTTATACCACAAGTCTAAAATAAAATGTGAAGCAACATTGGTTCCAAATTCAGCAATGTGAGCAATAAGAGTAGGAACTGTAGAGACTTCTTGTTGTGGTGATGTATGGAGCCGGTATAGCCCTTTATGTATGTGACCCGCCAGTATAACCATCCCTATTTTTAGGTCCTTCATAAAGTAATAAAAGGGATGAAATTCAAAATACATCTGATTGTCTTTTGCAAACTGAGCTGTTGATATCAAGTTCTTGCATACAGTTGGAACATAAAGAACATTTTTAAGGTGTAAGATTCTTTTACCAGTGACAATAGAGGAAGATCCTACATGAATGACAGGGACAATAGCGTCATTACCCATAAAAAAAGTTTACCCTTACCTATGTAATCAGTAGCATGAATTAGAGTAGACACATCATTAGTGATGTTATTTGTGGCTCATTAATCTGAATACCATATCCGATCTGTGTTGGTGTTTGAAGTTACTAAAAAGTGACACCCTGGTTAACCAATGCCTATTTAAGGACTAAAAGTTCTACTACAACACTGTTGTATCCTACAACTTGGTGAAGAGTGTGTTGACTATCTTGAATCAGTGAGCTGATGACAATTCATAGTTATTGTTGAACCTTCATCAGAAACACCTACAAAGGCCTCGTCAAATCAGTAATAACATTTTTGCACAACATGGCCAATTTTACCACATAGCTGACACTAAGGTCGATTGTGTGAAAACCTTACCTCATGACCTCTACCATGATGAGACCCTGTACCTTGCTGGAAACCACCTCTAAACTGTCTATGCCTTTGATTATAACTCCTATTATAGCCATTGGATCCAGAGTCCTTAGATTGATTTTCACATTCACTATTTTGTTGTCTAGCTAGATTGGCTTGCATAGGCACACTTGACACAAATTCTAGTTGTCTAGTTTCACAGTCAAGAAGCATGTCAGTAAGAAGGTTAAGAGAAACACAAATGGTTGATTCTACCACTCTAACAGGCTCATATTCAATTAAGAGCCCAGCTAGGATAATACTAATTTGCTACTGCTAAAAAATCAAGCTACTTGCAGCAGTCAATGCATTACACATTCCTTTAATCTTGGCTAGATATTCTTTAACAAATAGTTGACCCTTTCTTTGATAATACAATGCATGCCTTAAAATTGAAATCTTGATAGTAGACTTTGCACCAAATCTTCTTTCTATAGTTGCCTAGACATCAAAATTAGTACGAGCACTTGTAAGATACACTAAGAAGCCATCACATACGGTTGTCAACAACCAAGAAGCTAACAGCTTGTCCTGCTGATTATACAGAACATACTCAGGATTCTTAACTAGTTTCCCATCTTTATCAACTAAGAATTGAGAAGGGACATTGAAAATTCCTAAAACAAAACCTTACATACCATACCCTTCAAAAACCAACATGATTTGATGATTCCATAAAAAAAAAAGTTATTCTCACCAAGTTTAATAGTGTCATGCTTAGGAAATTATTGAATTTTCTTACCAACAATAGAAGCCAATGAACCAATCTCTGAACAAGGTGAATTCACTTGCTCACCACCACCACCACCATTCATGGAATGATTCTGACTGGCTTCAAGTACCTTTGGTGCTATGATGATCCACAGAACAAACCTTGAACAAACTTCCAACTTCAACAAGAAAACTTTGGCTCTAGTACCATGTCAAGATTGCTCACAATTAACCAAAAGAGAAACAACACATAACAAGAAGGAAGTTGTAAACTAATGAAAACATGATTTGCATCTTATTGAATGACTTCCATAATCCATAAGGACTTAATCTTTTGCATTTATACGAGATCAATTAGTAAAGTAGCTGACTAGCTGATCCAACTAATTCAATTACTGATTAACAAAAACACCAACTGACTGCTAACTTCTTAACAGACTTAACTGTCAACCACCTAACTACGACAACAACTGCCACAATTGACTTATTCCTTAACAACGCTTGAGTGACTAAAATGAAAGTACCCTAAAAATTAGGTGATCAAATTATAAAAATTATATTTTGAATGACTAAAATGAAAGTGTCTTAAAAATTAAATGATCAACTAAGTAATTTACCCCATAAAAAATAATGATGTTGTGGACCATGTGAATGGAATTATATATACAGGTGTTGATGAGTTATAGATCAAATTTAAGACCAAAACTCATTATGTTTTCTAATTTTGTCGTTACTTGATCTTATGAAAAAAGATTGATTCCTTGGGTGATCTCTAACGAAACAAAAGAAAAAAAATAGGACCACAACGAGGGAAGATTAGGTTAGGTTAGGCTTGTATTATATTTTTATATAAAGAAATAAAGGTTATGAATACTGGAAATTATGCATATAATAAGAAGAAGACAGGAAGATCCGGCTGTCATTGTCACCACTGGTAAGTACTGTGTTTTTCCCTGAACTTGTCCCTGCCCATCATTACAATTCCACATCATCAGAACCTTCAACTAACATAAACATTAACATATATCGAAATCACTATCACTATCAATTCCAACATCTGGACCCCCACCACTTCTACAACACCCATCCCCCTTCATACGACTTTTGCTTTCATCTCTCCTATTATGCCTTGAACTCCACTCTATTACAATTTGTATGAGCTTTTTTTTTTTTTTTTGAAAAATTCCCTCTTCAATGAATTAATTTGATGTTTACTGACTTAGATTTAGATGTCTTAATTAAGGAAAGTTGGGAAGGAGTAATCAGTTTGAATTTGTGTTGTTAATCTCAAAAGAGAATATGCCCGTAAGCTTGTTTCAACTTATTTCTTATATTAAATATAAAGAGAAAACTTATTAGGTTCATTCACAATTAAAGTATCATATACTAGAAAATAGCCCTGGGTGGTTGATAAATTTTTTTTATATAAAGTTTTTAAATAAATTTATTAATTTAATTTTTTTTAATATGCTAGTTTCTTATGGACTATTTTTATTGGTTTGATTATATATTTTTATTTCATTTAGTCAATATATGCAATCATTATTAAGAATATTCGATTCATTTTTTTATTTATTTAACAATATATTCATTTCGTGTATGTAATTATTGTTTAAAAATAATTAAAATATATTCAATACTCTAATAATAAAAGAATTTCAAACTGTATTTAAAGTAATTGTACAACGTTCATAAATAAATTTTTTTTGTTTCCTTGAGTAGTAAAAAAAAAAACTTATATTAAAAAAATCATTTGGTCAAAAGTTAAAATTTAAAGTATACATATTATAATCTCATCTCATATCAATTTGAAATATACATTATATGTGAATAATGAATTTCGTAAAAAAATCATTTTAATTATTTTATAGTTAAATACATTCATTTTGGTATCACCACAAAATAATATATAATAAAATATTTTTAATATTTAAAATAAAATTTAAATAACAGAAATTTATTTTTAAAGATGTTTTATTATATATATATAAATATATATTTAATGCTTTTACCGACACTTATCATCCCTTACTATTCCTTCAATAAGCTGTTAATTGAATTACAAAATCTTTAAAAAAAATTAATCAATGAACAATATTGAGATTTAAATGAGAACTTGTATTTGTTAGGTGACTAAAGACGAATTGATAGGAGGATCTGGTTAGAAAATAATAATGTTATGAAAGCAAATTTTTAGTTATATTTTAATGGAATAACAATTATTAAAGTAGTCGGTTGATATGAATATTGCTGTTAATATAATAGAATGTGAATTCGAATATGCTAATATCTACTGTCCTTCTATTTATAAGTTAAAAAAACTATAAATAATTTTAAATATTATGTCAGAAAAATCACAATCATTAAAGTAATGAAGTTATATAAGTAATTAAAAAAAAAAAAAAGAACAGAGAGGGAGACAGTTGCTTTTTGTGATGATGATAGATGTTTGCGAAACACGAGGTTAATGGCAAGTGGTTTCATGTGTTTTGTGTGGTAAGAAAGGACAGAGAAGAGCCCTTGGTGATGCTGCTTATATTATTGCATCCAAATGGTCCCACTTTCACACCCAGTCCCCACACATAAAGCCTAAACCATTAAAGCTTTGCTGACCTCTTTCTTTTTCTATCCCTAGCTTAGCCATGGATAATTTAGAAATTTAAAAATATTCTTTTATTTTTAAAAAAAGAGAGAAAATTCCGTTAGGGTAATGAAAGGTTTCTCAGCGTGCAAGCCATAATCTTCTACGGCTAACTCATCATTATATGTTCTCTATCACTTACATAAAAAGAAATCTAGAACGCATCCAAATTAATTATGGTTAGTTTGTTAATTGATTGGTGATTGTGTAGATATGGGTCAAAGATTTTTATAATTAATGCCTTCTCTCTACTGAATTTGGAATAAAAGGAAAGCTCATAAATATCAATCCAATCCGAATCTACATAAAATTAAAATAATTAATAAAGTATGTATATTAAGGTATATTAAACTTATAAAAACCTCGTCTATGGGGGGAGGGCCTCTGGTTTATATATATTAAGGTCAGTGGGAGGGGACGCTATTCTTCTTCTTCTTCTTCTAATTTTCCCTTTCACTTTCCTTTGAGTTGTTTAGACCTAAAACAAAAACTCTCTTCTTCTTCTTCTTCTTCTTCTTCTTCTTCTCACTACCATCTCTCTCTACTGGAGAATTCGCCTGTTGAATTTTGCTTTCCTTTTTGTTGCATGCATGTATGGATCCTTCCAGAGGACTACACCAGGTATATACTGATATTTGATAACCAAAACATGTCTCTATTATTTTATTGACATACGTATATATATGTTTTATGAAGTCACAAATTTACTTTTGTTTTTGTTGATTTTCTCTTGTCTGAATATTCAAACGGGTTTGTAATACTTCTAAACAAAGCCTAATGGATGATCTCTTGTGGAGGCTTTTGTTGTGTTCTTTTATCAATTAAGTAATTTTTTTTCCAGATTTGATATCGGCTTCTCATTAATTCATGCTTACGTTAGTCAATTTCTGTAATTTGAATTGAAATCCTCTTTTAACTTTCTCTTCATCTCATACCAAATTTCTGTAATTTTTCTTCCAGGTCGGGCTAAACTTCAATTGTTTTGTGTTTGTAATGCAGGAGATGGGGAACCCTTTGTCAGAAAACATGGTGGTTAACTCAAAAGGACAGCAGCAGCAGGAAAGAAAAGCAAGGCCTCAACCAGAAGAAGCGCTTAAGTGCCCAAGATGTGAATCCACCAACACCAAGTTCTGCTATTACAACAACTACAGCCTTTCTCAGCCAAGGTATTTCTGCAAGTCATGCAGGAGGTATTGGACCAAAGGCGGCAATCTCAGGAATGTTCCCGTGGGCGGCGGCTGTAGGAAGAACAAGAGATCATCTTCAAAGAGGACCCAAGATCACGCTTTCACACCCAGTGCCAACCCACTCATCACTGCCCACCACCACCCTATCCCACCTTTGACTTATGACATGGACACCAATGACCTCAACTTGGCCTTTGCTACCGTCCAAAAACAATCTACTAGTGGGCAGCAGTTAGGGTTTGATGATCATGATGGCGACCTTTCTATTTTTGGAAACCCTAGCTTTAATGGTAATGCACTCACAAGCAGCTTTCTCGGGAACCATGGCAATTTTCAGAGTTATTGCTATGACAACATTGGGATGGGGGGTGCAACCACGGGTCTCAATGGGGAAACCATGCTGCCTTACAATAATCAAGAAATGATTGATTCAACCATGGCAATGGGACAAGACAGTGAGAATAGAATGTTATGGGGTTTGCCTTGGCAACTCATTGCAGCAGATAATAACATGGTGGGCTTGGGTGATCTTGATTTAGTAAGAGATAACTGGAATGGACTTCTTAATACCCCCCTAATGTAAAAAAAAAAAACATGACAATGATGCTGTTTTTTTTTTTTTTCCTTCCCCTTATTGTCTGCAATCTGCAAGAATCAAACAAAGGCATAGACTTTACTCATAGTATTTCAGTGTTTTTTCTTTTTAAAATTATGACACTATCATTTGGTGATAGTTCAAATTTGTTTGTTAACCAAATCAACGCAATTGCAGAAGAAATTAAACATAATTTCCATTTTGGATAAAGACATCATATTTCTTTCTTACTTTCAGGTAGATTCTTGTAATACTAAATACACATTACCAATTGGCATATTATAAATAATTCAAAGACTTTGAATTTAGGGGATGAAGATGGAAGCATCAAAGCACTAATCTCGGGGTGGATATTATGTTCATTCCGAATCTAAACTAAGATATGGGCGTGAGAGAAATGTCAGAAATCAGCTCAAACATTCCCATTTCTTTAGGGTATGCATTGACATTAAGGGTGGGGATATTGTGGCATTATATAAAATGATACTATACAACACTACTTTTCTATTTGGAACACTTATGGTTTTCAAACTTGAATCATAAACATGTAAGAAAATCTTTTACTGTCTATCCCAATGAAACTCCAACAAGTCTTCGAATGAAAGGACAGTCACGTCGTACATCACATATGGGGAGTTTAATACCAAAATAACATATTTAAAATCCTCACTATTGGTAATATTTAAATGTTTTTAATTCAGATCAAGAAAATATTTAGTATATTGTTATATTAAAGGATTGATAAATATTCTATAAAAATATAATAAAATATTGAAAAAAATCGTTAAATTCTTGTGTAAGAGTGTCGACAAAGCCTCTCTTTCCTTGAAGAAAATATGCTTCTTGAAATCTTAATTAATTACAAATTTAGGCTTTTCATTTAAATTTATTCTAAATAATTAGGGAACTTAATTTGCGGTCCGCCGCTTTGATTAGAATTGTTCAAAACAAAAAAATCCATTTCGAGCAGCAGTTTTTGACAATATGCTAATATGTTTTATTGTCTGAACAACCACCACTTTTTCTTTTATCACACCAACTTTCATGTTACATCCACAATAAATTAATGGTAACTTAAATTATACTTTAATTACCTATATTTAAAATATTATATTTTAGTCACTTATGTTATTATGTTGT
Source organism: Gossypium bickii (assembly GCA_025503065.1). NCBI lineage: Eukaryota > Viridiplantae > Streptophyta > Magnoliopsida > Malvales > Malvaceae > Gossypium > Gossypium bickii. Next base: position 26,655,319 of record CP106719.1, read on the forward strand.
AATATTTTAGTCACTGAACCGTTAATTGTCGTTAACAATGTAACGGTAAGCTGACGTGACACGTTAAATCATCATTTTAAATGAAAATTTTAGGTTAAATTATACAATTGATCTTTTTTTTGAGCAATTTAATATTTTTTTATTTTTTTTTAACTTTCTTTATTTTGCATTCTCTTTTACTTCTCCTTCTATTTTCCTCCCTTTTCCATTTATTTAACATAGTTTTTCTATGTTTTCTATTTGTTAAAACTAGTACATATACTTTTATTTTGGTATTGAATATTTCCTATACATTCTGTTTAATCTTCCTTTTGATTAGTTTTTAATATGGTTTCAGCTTAGGGTAACAATTTTGTATTGACCTTCGATGAAAATCCAGAATAAAGATTTTTTTTAATTTCTTTTTTGTTGCTTATTATAGACAATTGTGAGTTGGGGCTTATGATATTTTACAAGTATTGCTAAAGCTATACAAAGGACCTAAAAATGGATTATTGTGGTGATTTTATAGAATTGCTTGGACCTGATATTTCAATGAAGATTCTCATGAATCTGGTTAACGATTCTGATCTCATTAGGGTTAGCTTGGTTTCTAGTTCTTGGCATCTATTTGGTAGGCACATTAATGTCTTTGGTAGAGTTTAGCTTGGTGTTCTATTATATATCAAAGAAGAATTGATATTGATTAATTCAAGAGGATCAATTTTATTCATCTTACAGTGATCGGAAAACGGTCTCTAGGTTTACACAGAGAGTATGTAATCAAAGATATCTGGCTTTAACAAATAAATAAATAAAAAGAAAAAAAATTAAATTGTTCAAAAAAAAGTATATGGACTAGTTTTATAACAAATGGAAAACATAGAAAAATTACGTTAAAAGAAATGGAGAAGGGAGGAAAATAGAGGGAGGAGTAGAAGAAAATGAAAAATAATGAAAAAAAAAAAGAAAGTTAAAAGAACACAAAAGAAAAGAATTAAATTGCTCAAAATGAAAAAATATAGGGACCAATTGTATAATTTAACCCAAAATTTTCATTTGAAATGATGATTTAACGTGCCACATCAACTTATCGTTACACTGTTAACAAAAAATAACAGCTCAGTGCCTAAAACGTTGCAACACGATAATGTAAGTAACTAAAATGTAACATTTCAAATATAAGTGACTAAAATGTATCTTGGGGCAAATAAAAGTGACTATTTTGATAATTTACCTTGGAAACTAGGCCTCTCGGTTTTTTTTTCCAACAAAATATAATTAAGATGTTTGGTTGAAACAAAGGTTTAAGGTCATCCTTCTGCAAATAAATAAAATGTAAATAACACGTATGATATTTAAATTTTGTGTTGCATTTCATTTTGGTTTAAATTATAATAAAATGATTTAAATTAAATTATTAGTTTTTTTAGGGCTAAAAATAAAACTTGTCCAGTGATAAATATCAAAATTGTACATGAACTTTGGTCCAATATTGTGTAATTTGATACATAAATTTTAATTTGGTATAATTATACACATGAATCTTTGATTGTAAGTCACACACACACACACACACACACACATATATATATATATATGAAATTTTGATTTTGATTTCAATTATATACATTTAAAGAAATAAATATATCAATTTATTTTTATATTGAAAAATATAATTACTTATATATGCAACATGTTAGAGTAAAAAAATGTTATATTGATAATTGTGTTAGTGATTTGTGAAAATTGAATTAAATTAACATTTAATATATAAAATTGCACAAAAAATCAAAGTTTATATATAACGTTACATATTAGATCAAAGTTTATGAGTAATTTTGAACTTTATCAGGTTAAAAAGGTTGAATTAAATTAATAAATTTAAGAGGGGCTAAATAGAATAGTATACCTATTTAGGCATCCTTGTTGTGGTTGGGTGGTGAGTTTTACATGGGTATCGGGCCTACTGACTTAGGCCCTGAACCTAAAAGGCTTAATGGGTATACATTATCATAATGCGAAGCAAGTTTAAATTTTGGGCAAAGTAACTATGGTCACTCTACAATAGGATCTATCCTATTTTGGTCACTCTAAATTTTTTTCTCAATTTAGTCACTCTAAATAATATAATTGTGTAAATTAATCACTTCCGTTAAAATTTTCATTTTCTTTTAATGGATTGCTGATGTGGCATATTAGCCTATTGAGTGACTGACATGTGGTATTCTTTTTGTTGACTTTTGAATAAAGTTTAGGGACCCCTTTATAAAGTTTAGGGAGAAAATTTTTTTGGACTAATTATAAGGAGGTCCTTAAACTTTAAATAAAGGTCAACAAAAATGCTACGTATTAGTCACTCAATGTGCCACGTCAACAATTCATTAAAAGAAAACGAAAAATTTAATGGAAGTGACTAATTTGCACAATTATCTTATTTAGAGTGACTAAAGTAAGAATTTTTTTTTTAAAATAATCAAAAAGGACAAACCTTATTTTAGAGTGACCATGTATGTAGTTTACCCTTAAGTTTTTTACTATCAAACATGTCATTGATCTGGAAAACGAGATATAGGTAAAAAGCACCATAGCAACAGGAAAACAAGGTAAAAGTATCATAGAAAACTTTATACTAGGCTAGTTTACCATTGATGTTGAAAGGTGAATTTTTTTTTTTTAAAAGTGCTATTGAAAAGTTTGATAGTGTTTACCATTGCTGTCAAGAAATGCTTTTGAAAAGATAAAATGTCAATTTTAGATATAGCGTTGTAAAGTGAAAGGTTTAATTGAGGGATAAAAAAGTAATTTTGTTGAAAAATACTTTTCCGAAAATCAAAAGGTAAAAATTTTGGCTTGGGTTAAAATCTTAGTTTAAAATCAAGGTTTGGTTTAAAAAGCCGTTTGTTTATCAAATTTTTTTGTTTGAAATCAAGATTTGAAGTAAAAAAATATACTTTTCAACCTCGATGGTAAACAAAGCCTATATCTTGAAAAATGAGCAGATGATCCTTGTTGGTCAGAAATAAGTGTACAATGGTCCCTCTGTCTGTTATTTACTATTATATGCTTATATAGGTTTTTATATTGTTGATTTGGATTAAATGATGTGTAAAAAATTATTAAAAATTACAAGTGTCACTATTCATAGACCATTCTTATCACATCCCTAACTAATCATATAAATACATCTCAATCTTTTTTCCATGTCACATATAACTTAAAAAAATCCAAATCACTATTTCCCTATTATTTCTATTAAAAATACCCCCAAAAGAAGAAACATCTCTTTCTAAAATAACCAAGAATTATTAACACAATAAGCTATGATCACTCTTACTAAAATGATCCATAATTATTAACACAATTAGCCATGATTCGACAGGCAATTAGGGGATTTTCTAAGAAAGATTATTAAGGGATAAATGAGTTTTTAATCTCGTATAAATTATGAAGGAGCAACCCAAATTGGGAAAACCATGATCGGAATACTAAGTTGGGTTTACAGTACCAACATATGCGGAGTATTTTTAGGGCTTGTCGTCGGTGGGCTGAATGTAGGGTAGTGAGAAGTTCCAATTATTGAAATGGTCAACTTCTTTCCAATATTGGGTTTACAATGTCCATTGCCAGTGGGGTTAATGTCGGGATAAGGGTCACAAGTTTGAGTGGCTGGGTAGGTGATGAAAAGATTCGTAAATGACAATTAGCTAAAAATCAACCCTAATTTTGTTTTGTTAATTTTGATAAAAAAAAGGGGGAAAATAGTGATTTGGATTTTTAAGTTATATGTGACGTGGAAAAAAGAATGACATGTATTTTTATAATTAGTTAGAGGTCATGGATGGTATGATAAGTAGGATAAATTATTAAATTTGAAGTTGTATCATGACTATGTGTTGGTTGGTTCATGGATCCGGTAGATTTGTGATCATATTTCCTTTTCTGAGGCTTAGATTAGATAGTTCACTAAATCGAGTGAAAGTCTTTATCTTGATTACTATGTGTGCTGATAATACCTACAATTGTGGAGTGTGCCTCATATTTTGTACAAAACATGATTGACATCGAAACGAGGAAGGTGATTTAGCCCTTTAAATGATTTAGTCCATAAAAGATGAATAGTATTAGATGGAGCTAATTTTTTTTTTTACATGTTTTAATTTTATTGATTTGGCTTATATCTTATGTGGTAAAAATTGTTTATCTAATAATTTCTCGGCAAGAACGGTTTATGAAATAATTTCTCAGGATGTATCAAATGAGGTTTAAAATTTAAAATAAATTAAATTAAACTAGAGAAGGTATTTATACTCAGGTTTTTCTTTTTAATAAGATACGTTGCAAATGATTTTATATTTTTAATTTTCACAATTAAACAAAATAATTTACTATTTAAAATAGAGTTAATATTTGGTAGACAAACCGTCTATTTTTTTATTCTATAAGAAACATTAAAAAATTATTATGTGTCTATTTTTTAAAGAATATCTATTTATTTTTTAAATATTTTACTATACTCTATAAGAGAATTACCAACTCTTGATTCTGCTTGTGGAGTCTAAAAACTCTATTGGCAATGAACCAAATGTTATTCCTTTAAAATTATATATTCAAATATTGAAAAATGGTTAAATTAAGAGAATTAAAAAGAATATAAAAATTTAAATATATATATTTAGAAAAAATAATAAATTTTAAAAATATTTTTCAAAAAAAGTATATATAATTTCTAAAAATGTTTTAAAATTTCAAATTAAAATTCGGTTCAACAATGGTCAACCATTGTCAACATTCGGTCAACGACAAGTCAAAGTCAACTATAATTTTAAAATGTTTAATTATTTTTGTAAATGATTTTTGAATTTATATATTTTGAATTTATATATTTTTAATTTCAATACGTTGCATTCCAATTGGTTGAAAGTGCCATGTGGTCATTTGGTTTTTTAATGTCATTAAATTGAATCGGTTAACAAAATGTAACTTTAGGTACTCATCTGGAAAAAAAGTTTAAATATTAAAATGAGAAAAGTAGTATAATTTAGGGCCCAAATAATGTTTTAAGCCTTAATATATATGTCATAAATTTTTTTTAAATATTTTTAGACAATTAATATAAATTATTTGTAAAAATTAATTTAAATACACAAATGTAACTATAAATTAGTAAAAGGGAAATATTTGGTACACTTTCGATAGAATTTTTAAACTACATAAGTAAAGTTGGGGGTTGACTAGCATTTTGTAGAGGCATAGTAAATTATTAATATATATTATGTATTAAAAAAAAAGACCTATATCAATTTTTTAATATTGCTTGTGAAAAAAAAATAGTACCAATGTACTAAAGAGAAAAATTATAATTTGATATTTAAATAGACTTTTGAAAAGTAAAAAATTGGAAATTTTAACTTTTTAGTTCAACCCAAAATCCAATTTAACTTGAAAAATTGATTATTTAGCATTGTTTATGAATCAAAAAGTTAATTTAACTTGAAGCACTGATTTAAGGAATAAAGCTAAACAAAGCCTTAGGCTCTATTTAGTTCTTGAAAACATTTACTATTTACTATTTTCATTTTCCAGTTTTATTTTTAGAAAATAATTTTTATTTTTTAAAAACTTGAAATGATAAATAGAAATAGAAATAGAAATAGAAATTTATTTTTAATAATGAAAATATGAAAATATGTTTAGTAACTATTTTTCCATAATAAGAATGCGAGAAATACAATTAAAAAACTTTACATTTATATAGGTTTGAACTAATGTATCAAATTTAATATTTGAAAACTGTTCGGAAAAAAATATTTTTATAAATATATGAGTTTAAATTAGGATCAATTTATTTAAAGTTGAAAAAAAGAAGAAGAAGTTTACTCGGTTTTCTAAGGTGTTGGTTTTAAATGTACAAAGATCAAAATGTACTTTACTATAACATAAATAGCTGGACAGCATTTTTACCATTATAAATTGATTAGATTAGCTAACTTTTATTAGCTTTTGAGGTAATTTAATTTTAAATCTGGAAATATATACATTAATATAAAATTTGTAAGCTATATATAGAGAGAAGGCATGGTTTGATGTATTTGTTAATAGGTTGATTAGATACGATGAGCAATGCATTGGTTTATTTCAATGATTAGCAATGTATGGGCCAGGGATTATTCTTCGTTTACTGCCCATCTCTGTTTTAGCTGTTAAAATGTATGGGCAAGGGCGCAATTGGAGTATATATAAAGGCATCATTTGTGTATGAATATATGCAATAGCAAGTATTTCCCAACATCATCATTAATTAACCCTAACATGTTCATGCATTACTACTACTATTCCATTGGTTGAAACAAATAAGGACACAACATGTGGAGGGTCTACTTGATTTGGAAGCACAATGGTAGTTTAGGATAGGAATCCTAGTTGAATTATTTGAAACACCACATGACATATGGTTTTTGAGTATGTGCTATTGGAAAAATTGTAATTTTTACAAACTTTGAGGCATATTCTTAATTGGTAAAGGTGGAGAATTGAATTAGAAAATTATGGTTTTATATTCTACTCTATGAGACCTTTGCAATGGTATATCATATGCTCAAAATGGTTGAGTAATGAATGAGAAATTGATACTCAAAGTAAGCCACTTATGAATATTTGTTGAGGAAAAGAAAAGCTTAGATCCCACATTTGTTAAATACCAAGTGTGAGATGTGTATATATATGAGAACCCACTTAAAATTTAATTAAATGACTAAACTTGAAACATTACCTCATGCATAGGTGGGTTTGGATCTAAACCTGCATAACGTGGGTGAAGCAAAATGATGGATCTGTAAATATTTTAGCCCAACACAAAATTTATTTTTCTCAGCAAATATACAAAATCTGATTAAAAAAGGACACATATCTTGATTTTATTTGATTCCAATCAATTTGATTTGATTTTAATCATATAGATTTAATTGCTCCTTTAATGCAGATTTTGTATTCTTATTCATGGATATTTCCAAAATTCTTCCACATTGAATGCTTGTAAAAAGATAATATTTCTTCAGAATTTTTTGGACAATCACACTCTCTCACACCGAGTTAATTTTGCTCTCCAAAATTCTTCTCGTTTCCTCTCCATATTTTCTAACGTTCCGGTGATAAAAAATGCAACATTTGTTCGTTGATCACTGCATAGGTGCTACTACTTCGATTATCATGTTGTTGTATCCTAGGAGACAGTTGACCAACATTTCTCCAAGTATCGTAGGAGCGGCTAAATCTGTCTTAAGGAAACTGTGTAAAACATACCTTAACATCTAGTAAAACTCGATTCTTCTTTTCTATTTCTGTTTTTTTATGTTATTTATTGGTTTTTCGTATTTGAATAATATAAATTATTCAAATTATATTTTATTTTATATATAAATATTTGTTTATTTATATTTATATATTTGTTCGCTAACGTGTTTTGTCCAACAATCTTAAGACATATATATATTTTTTATTTTGTAATTCTCTAATCCGAGATGAACGAGACACCAAGGCGGAAAAAAATGTTGAACGGCAGGATTTATTTTAATACTCGTTTGGAAATAAAATAAAAAATGGAATAAAATCTGTTGAACGACAAGAATAAATCCCGAAACAAATTTTATTTAATTTAATACTTGTTTGGAAACAAAATAAAAAATGAAATAAAATATATTGAACGGCGAGAATAAATCCCGAAATAGATTTTATTTAATTTTAATACTCATTTGGAAATAAAATAAAAAATGGAATAAAATCGGTTGAACGGCGGGAATAAATCCGAAACAGATTTTATTTAATTTTAATACTCGTTTGGAAACAAAATAAAAAATGGAATAAATCTCGTAACAAATTTAAATTGTGCATTGGTGCCTTGTTTGTCTCGGATTAGAGAATTACAAAATAATAAAAAATATGTCTTAAGATTGTTGGACAAAACACATTAGTGAACAAATATATAAATATAAATAAATAAATATTTATATATAAAAAAATATAAATTGAATAATTTATATTTAAATTATCAGATACGAAAAACCAATAAATAACATAACAAAAATCAGAAATCGAAAATAAGAATCGAGTTTTACTAGATATTGAGGTCTATTTTACACAATTTCCTTAAGACAGATTTAGCCGCTCCTATGGTACTTGGAGAAATGTTGGTCAATTGTCTCCAAGGATACAATAACACGATGATCAAAGCAGTAGCACATCTGTAGTGATCAACGAACAAACATTGCCTTTTTCTATTATCGAAACATTGCAAAATATGGAGAGAAGAAGAGAAGAATTTTAGAGAGCAAAATAAACACGATGTGAGAAAGTGTGATTTTGCAAAAAATTTTGAAGAAGTCTTAGCTTTTTATAGGTGTAAAAGGCCCAATTCGCCCGGGCCCGAATCAGAAACAAAAAAGAAACATAAGTAAAATAAAAGCCCAATAATTAAACAGTCCATTGATAACAAAGGCCAAAAAGATAATGAGCCCAAAACCTAAAGCTAATTCAGAAAGAGTAAGAAATTCACTAAATGTGAGATAAGATATTTGCCAATCGAGAAGTTATGTTGCGCCTTGATTTGAACAATTCGAAGATTGAGACAGTACATGCTGTACCACACGACTTAGCTCATCTCAAAGCTAGACCCTCTAAAATACATGATGGAGTCGACTGCTTTAAATAGAAGAATGGGCCCGATAGCAAATTCTGCTTTTCGAATTTGACATAGTCTATGTGAATCAGAAGGCAGTCAAAGGAAGTGCAATAACGGATTTTCTGGCTAGTAGAGCTCTGGAGGATTACGAGCCTTTGAATTTTAATTTTCCGAATGAAGACTTAATGTATGTTGCAACCACTGAAGAAGACTCGCAAGAAGGTCATTCTTGGAAGTTAAACTTCGATGGAGCGTCAAATGTTGTGGGTAACAGAATTAGGGCAGTCCTAGTATCCTCAAACGGAGATCATTATCCCTTCACTAGCAAATTGGACTTTGATTGCACGAACAATATGGCAGAATACGAAGCATGCATCATGGGTATCCGCGCAGCCATAGAACGTGAGATCAAAGTGCTAGAGGTATTTGGAGAGTCCGCATTGGTGATCTATCAACTCAAGGAAGAATGGGAGACAAGAGATCCCAAGCTAATCAAGTATCGAAAATTGGTTCTTAAGTTAATCGAAGATTTCGATGATATCACCTTCTATTATCTCCCACGAGATGAAAATCAGATAGTTGATGCCTTAGCTACTTTGGCTTCGATAGCCAGAGTGAACAAACAAGAAGATGTATATCTAAATGAGTATCTATGAAACTCCGACTGATTGTTACAACATCGAAGAAGAAAAAGAAAATGACGATCACCTTTGGTACAATGATATATCGCGATATGTGAGGAATCGTGAATATCCTAACCAAGCAACTGAGAATGATAAAAGGACGTTGAGAAGGTTGTCCAATGACTAGGTCTTAGATGGGGAGATCCTATACAAAAGGAGAAAGGATCAGGTGTTATTGAAGTGTGTAGATGCTGTTGAGACAAAGCAAATCTTAGAAGAAGTCCATGAGGGTGTCTACGGAGCACATGCCAATGGTTTTACAATGGCCAGACAGATCATGATATTCGGGTATTATTGGTCCACTATGGAAGGAGATTGCATCAATTACGCCAAAAAATGCCATAAGTGTCAAATTTACAGAGATAAAATTCATGTACCTTCCTCACCGCTTCATGTTATGACTTCTCCGTAGCCTTTCTCTATGTGGGGCATGGACGTCATTGGGCCAATTTCACCTAAAGCCTCTAACGGGCATCGTTTCATCTTTGTGATCATTGATTACTTTACCAAGTGGGTAGAAGTCGCTTCATATGCCAATGTCACAAAATCGACAGTTAGCAAGTTCTTAAAGAAGGAGATCATATGTCGATATGGAATGCCAGAAAGGATCATATTTGACAATGCACTAAATTTGAACAATAGCACGATATCAGAAGTCTACAGTCAGTTCAAGATCAAACACCATAACTCATCACCATATCGCCCCAAAATGAATGGTGCAGTGGAGGTAGCCAATAAGAATATCAAGAAGATCGTGGGAAAGATGACTGAAACTTAAAAAGAGTGGCATGAGAAGCTACCATTCGCCCTCTACACCTATTGAACATCCGTCAGGACCTTAACCGGGAAAACGCCTTTTTCTTTGGTTTGTGGAATGGAGGCAATTTTACCCATTGAAGTGGAAATTCCTTCTCTTTGAGTTTTGGCAGAAGTAAAGTTGGATGAAGTAGAATGGATCCAATCCCGATGTGATCAGCTAAACTTGATTGAGGAGAAAAGATTGAAAGCCATCCGTCATGGTCAAATGTACCAAAAACGAATGATGCGAGCTTAAAACAAAAAAGATTCGTCCTAGAGAATTTCATAAGGGAGACCTAGTATTGAAAAAGATCTTGCCCATACAAAAGGACTTTAGAGGGAAATGAATGTCAAATTGGGAAGGACCTTATGTGGTAAAGAAGGCCTTTTCTGGAGGAGCACTAATTCTGACTGAGATGGATGGAAAAAGCTTGTCCAATCCTGTGAATTCAGACTCAGTCAAGAAATATTTCACCTAAAAAAAAAATGGGAGAGGCCAAGGTGAAAACTCATAAGGAGCGCCTTGAGACCAAAAGGGTTTTGAATTGAAAACCCAAGAAAAGGGCAATTCAAATCTTGATCAATGATAGGGCACGTGGTAGTCTGGTTATCCCTAAATGAACTAGGAGGAGAGATGCTACGGCTTGGGGCATCAACAAAGTATTTTGGATCTCCGAAACACATATCAAGTTCGAAAAGATCCTCGGGAAGTTAGTACAAAGAAACTCATGCTATGATATCTGGGGCACCTATTTTTGTCTTATTTACTTTGTATTTAAGCAAATCTACTATTTTGATTAATATATTCATTTCGAGCATTGCTCATAATAAATTTCGATCTTGTCCATTACTGTAATCTTTTTCGAGCATTTTTACATTGAAATAACGATTAATGGACTAATATACTTTCATAAAAGGAGTTCTGCATATTACTCTGGAAGCTTCTAAATAGTACAAGGACCTGAAACAAGACTATTATTTGGAACTCACCAAACCTAAGGGTTAGAAACATTTGAGAAAGAATAGTCTAAATTAAAGCTATTTCTTCGGGTTTTCTGTCAAAGATACCAGCTGAACAAAAAGGTAGGGTACTGCGATAGTGATAGAACCTTGATGAACAACGAGCAATGATAACCTAAGCATCAAAAAGGGATCATTCTCGTAAATATCATGCATACACAGCTAGTTAGGAGCATTTGATTCATTCTGATCGTGACATCCTAATCATTTGGCATAAACATAGGCCCATGAAATCAATTCAACAGGTTATGTCCCCAGAGGATGGTGTAACAAGATCGGTGAATCCACAAATCTCATACCCCTAAAGTTGCAGTGGGATGGATTGAAGTCATTATGGTAAACCTTATCTCTCTGAAGTTGCTGTGGAGTAGGTTGAAGTTACAAGTCTTATCTCCCTGAAGATGCAGTGGAGCAGACTGAAGATAGCAAATCTTATTTCCTTAAAGTTGTAGTAGAACAGATTGAAGCTATAAATCACAGATCTTATCTCTCTGAAGTTGCAGTAGAGCAGATCAAAATAAACCTTATCTCCCTGAAGTTGCAGTGGAGCAGGTCGAAGTTACAAGTCTTATCTCCCTGAAGATGCAGTGGATCAGACTGAAGATAACGAATCTTATTTTCCTGAAGTTGCAGTGGAATAGATTGAAGCTATAAATTACAGATCTTATCTCTCTGAAGTTGCAGTAGATTAGATCAAAATAAACCTTATCTCCCTGAAGTTGCAGTGGAGCAGGTTGAAATCACAAGTCTTATCTCCCTAAAGTTGCAGTGGAACAGACCGAAGATAGTTAATCCTATCACCCTAAAGTTGTAGTGGAGCAGATTAAAATGACGAATCCTATACCTCTGAAGTTACAGTAGTTGTAGTAGAGCAGATCATACCAATTCTTATCTCCCTGAAGTTGTAGTGGATCATATTAAAGCCACAAACCTTATCTCCCCGAAGATGCACTAGAGTAGATTGAAGATAGCAAATATTATTTCCCTCAAGTTGCAGTGGAGTAGATAGAAGATAAGTCTAATTTCCCTGAAGTAGATCAAAGCACTAATTCCTATGCCCCTGAAGATGCAGTGGGATGGAATGAGGCTACTCGAAGAAGAAAAACACCAAAGAAGTCAAGATTCTGCGAGACTAGGCAAAATTGGTCCTTCTTAAAAGTCTTTGCTCCATTCTCGTTACATGACAACCAGTAAAGAGGGGCAGCTGTACAAGGCCCAATTCGCCCGGGCCCGAATCAGAAACAAAAAAGAAACACAAGTAAAATAAAAGCCCAATAATTAAACAGTCCATTGATAACAAAGCCCAAAAAGATAATAATCCCAAAACCTAAAGCTAATTCAGAAAGAGTAAAACCGAAACCCTAGCTGTTCCTACTGCACCGCAGCCTCCACGTGCTAAGTCAGCATGCTTGTCACCCGAGACCATTGTTCTTGGCACCTTGCACCAAAATGGAAACATAGGTCTCGTTGACTCTCCATAGGACCTGCAAACAAGCAAGAAATGGAAGCCAAAAGAGCCAACAAAGAGCAGATGATAAAAACAGTAGCAAAAATAAGATTATAAAGCATTATTTATTCGGTTATATAAGCCCAGCAAAACAACGATGTATTTTTACACACACACGAAAAAAACAAACAAATATCAAATACAAAAAGATTAGAAAGGGTGATTATCAACAGTTATTTTTTACCTTTTTTTCTTCTGTCTTTTCTATTCTAATAAAAAAAAAGAATAACACAAAGGGGTTTACCTTGAGTCAATCGAGGCCTTCATTAGTGAACATCGCCGGTGCAGGAACACCGCGGACCCATAAGGGTTCGGACGAGGGTTCGAAAAAGCATCAAGGGCCCATTTTATTTTCGTTTTTTTCTTTGATGGACGAAGGATTCGTATTTTAAAAAGGGGAATAAAAAAAGAGTGGTTTTTTTTCATCGCCGGCCACCGCTTATTGCGGGGCTGCGGTGGGCCATGGCGAAACCCTAGATCGGCGCTTGGCCCGGCCCTAAGGCTCCTTTAGAGAGAATGAAGGAGGGAGTTTTTTTTTAAACAGCAAAGCAAATGTTTTTTGGGTTAAAAGATGGTATTTATATACCTGCTAAAACAACGTCGTTTTTGCGCCATGGCCAGGCATTAAACGGCGTCGTTTCGACGCGCAACGAGTCGACTCGACCCACAGGCAGAGATCCGCGTGTTTTGTGACCTTGGGGCTATTCACCTAATAGGTCCTTCCGCTTTTAAGGTCGCGTTCAATGGCCCTTATTTTATTTTGTGATTTTGGCTACCTAATTTTATTTTGGTCTCAGTTTGGTCCCTACTAAACGCCGAGTTTCAGAGAAAAGGGGTATTTCCTCATCTGGTCCCTCCCCTTTTCACGCGCGCCACATTGGACCCTAATTTGTTTTTTCTTTTAAATTCGGATCCTTAATTTTATTTTTCTTTTAATTTTGTCCCGTTTAACGTTTGATTTATAATTTGGGGCTCCCAATTTTATTTTAATTGCATTTTAATACCTCATTCATTTGTAGATTCATTTCTATTTTATTATTTTCTTTGTATATGATTTTTTTTGTTATTTATTTATTTGTTATTTTATTTATTTGTTATTTATTTATTTATTGCTTTTTACTTTTTAGCACTTTAAAGTAATTTATTTCTTTTATTATATTCTTTACTTTATTTTATTATTATTATAATCAGTTTTTATCATCATCATCATCATCATCATTATTATTATTATTATCATCGTTATTTTTTTATCTCGTCTTTGCTATTTTATTATTTAAAAAAAAAAAATCTAAATTTGACATTATGCATATCTATTTTATTATTCTATACCCTTTCATATATGTATTAAAATTTGTAAGGTTAATATATTTTTTTAATATTTGTTGATTCGTGTATTTTTACTAGTAATATTTACTTATTTATTCTTGTGTTTATTTGTTTCCCTTTTATATATGGTTTCATTACTTCATGCATTTTTAAACATTTTATGTTTTGTTTGTTGTTTTTTTGTTTATCATGCATTCTCATTTTATCGCTTTACTTGTTTAACGAGACTGTGTTTACTAATATTTATTCATCTTTGTAATTACATCATTGTTATTATAATATTTTATTTATATATCGTTTTAAATATTACACTTATTTTTATCCTAATTTGTAAGAAAGGAGGAAAAATTTTAAAAAAAATAGGCAATGTCCTGTATTTGAATGATTCGATAAAATCGTGCCCTAAAATGTCCTGTATTTGAATGATTCGATAAAATCGTGCCCTAACGTACGGGGTTTCAATTTTTCTCGTTGAATTCGAATATCCTTTCAAAAATTAAAACACGAAAGATTTTAAATAAAAATCAAAGGCCAAATTATTCTCAAAGATTCAAAATGCCATTTCCTAACTTACGGGATGTGACGTTTTATTGCCTCGAGATAAGAAAGTCTTCAATATATTTTCGACTTATTTAAGCATTCCAAAACAAAATATACATTATACAAAAAAGGATCTTATTTTAAATTCTTTTTGAGTTTTCAAATTTTGACATAAAGACATCAAATAATTAATTAGGTACCAATTTTTGGCGTCACGAGGGTGCTAATCCTTCCTCGTGCGTAACCGACTCCCGAACCCGTTTTTTGCATTTTGTAGACCAAAAATCATCGTTTTGATAAATTTAAACTTTTATTAAAATGATTGAATTACAAGGTGACCCGATCACACCTCATCAAAAATGATTAGTGGCGAATCCCGTTTTTCATTTTCGTTTTCAAAATATAAAGTCGACGACCTATCAAAAAAATGGTTTCGACAACAGGCATTCAATATGGAAAATTTTGGAAATACCCATGTATAAGGATACAAAATCTGGCATTAAATGAGCAACTAAATGAATTTAATTAAAATCAAATCAAATTGATTGGAATCAAATAAAATCAGGATATATGTCCTTTTAGATCAAATTTTGTATATTTGCTGGAAAAAAAAATTCAAATTTGGCTAAAATATCTACAATACACAACAAAGTAACCCCAAAGAATTTAAATTTACACTCCATGCACATGAAGCAAGGTTTCAAACTTAATCATTCAATCATTTTTAAGTGGGTTATCAAATATATACACATCTTAGACTTGGTATTTAACAAAGGTGGGATCTAAGCTTTTCTTTTCCTCAACAAATATTCACAAGTAGCTTACTTTGAGTATTAATTTCTCATTCATCACTCAACCATTTTGAGTATATGATGTACTGTTGTAAAGGTCTCATGGAGTACAATATAAAACCATAATTTTATGATTGAACTCTCTACCTTTATCAATCGAGAATATATCTCAAATTTTTCAAAAATTACAAATTTTTGAACATATGCAACCCTTGACAAGTTAAAGATGGAGGGAGCAGCCGAAAGGAGCTTATTGAAGAGGCTCTTTTTTTGCTTAAAGCAAATGATTGGGTTTGTGAATCACCACAGCATGTCAGTTTCTAAATGCCCAATTATGGATGATGATCGTATACATTCACTTAAGGTCAAGGAGTGTACAATTGTTTTGTCCTTGTCAGCGACTCTGATTTCACCTTGGTCATGGATATCATCATTTATAGGAATCAAATTTCTTCTATTTTCCCCCTCAATTTTGATTTATAGACTATGGAAGGTATTTGTAGTTCTGATTTGCAAACTGAAAATTCCTTCCCAACAACACTTGCACTTCCACCTCAAATGTTGAGTCGACTGTGACCATGATGTCTTTTATCCGATATATAAATCAATCAATTTTTATTATGTTTTTTCCATTTCATTCTCTCTCTTAAAAATGGTAGTAATTGTTACGTGATTTTTTTGTTTTTAAAAGGCATAATAATTTATTTGACCTTTCAAATTTATAATAAAATGTCATTCTAATCATCAATTTTTTCTGTCTTTTTAACTTTTAAATTTACGTTGTTTGTTAAATCACCTTAAGAATGGAGGGAAAAATTAACATTGTTTAACTTTGTTGAAGTTGCATACACATGGATTGTTATGTGGATGTCACATCACCATTAATTAATCAATTTTTTAAAATTTAAAAATATTTATTTAACAAATTAAAAATTATATAAAAATATATTTTTTAAAAATAATTAATTGCTAATGTGGCATGCATGTGGCAATCCATACATATGCCGCGTCAGCAAAATTAACAAATATTTAATTTTCCATTCATTTTTGGGTGATTTAACAAAAAATACAAGTTTAGAGGCTAAAAATTAAATAGATGGCTAAAATGACTTTTTTGTAAAGCTGGAGTGCCAAAAAGTTATTATGCTTTTTTAAAATCAACCAACCCATCAACAAGTGTTAGGTGCATTGGTAAGGTACATTGCACACTAAGATAGAATATAAGTTTGAACATAAGAGATGACATTATTGGGAGGATTAATCCCAAACCTCGAACATGAACCTAGACATAAAAAAAAAAAATCCACCACGTCCTTTTAACTGGCAAGACTTCGCCAAAGATTGTATATATGTTAGCTACAGTACCTTGTGCTTATTTCATATATCCATCAGCTTGTAATGCTTGCTTTGTAGTGCCATGTAGGGGATGTATATATGTTGGGCTTGAGGTTATTTGATTTGGGTGTGGCATAACAAGTTCCCAAAACAAATCAGTTTGATTTCTCAGTTCTGTATTGAAGGCTTAATCCAATTAACGTAGATTGAAGCTAAGCTAAGCTAAGTTGTGGATGTAACTATTATCCTTCATATATATATATATATATATGATGATGATAAAGGGAAGGAGGAAGCAAAGCCAAAATGTAGGTTAGGAGTAAATGGAAGTCGTTTTCAGAAATTGAAGGCAGTTAAGTTAAAAGGTCATCACAAGTAGGTTGAATTTTGCCATCTACCATGCCCCTTGGGACGTACTCTCTGACTTTCCATTAAAAAATGGCCTTAAAAGGGATAGCATTTCTAAAAGTCTTAAGTTCAGTAAAATTCATAAAATCTTAATTGAACTTCCTAATTTGATTTCGTCATTATTTTATAATCATTTTGTGTGTCCCCCAAACTATGAGTTTGAAAAGGAAGTGTGAGCAAGGGCAGCTGTTTATTCTTGTGTTCCTATATATTCCAAATTGAATCAAAGTGACTTGACTTTACACGTAAGTTCCATAAAAGTTTACCTTCTTTATTCTCTAAAAAAAGGGTTCAGTCTCAAATTTTCAAAATTGGTGCATCCCACCTGCTGCCATGTTTCAGACTAAAGGCGTAAATGAGTTCTTAATTTGCTAACATTTCACCCTGTCCCGCACAAATTGCATTTTAGCTGTAGTGAGCGCGTGGGAAAAACTGGACGCAACCAAACACCATGCCTGCCCTAAACCGTGTGGGCCTTTTTATCTCTTTAATTACCACAAATCAACAACGTCCTAGTGCCAATATGTAAGCAAAGCAAGTGTTGAAGAAGAATATATGAAAAATCCATGTCATGTGAAAGGACTTGTGATATTATTTGTCAATATGAAGCTGAGGTTCCACTAGTTTTTGTTGGGGGGTTGATTTAATGACACGAGACCCTTGCACCATTTATTCGGTCCATAAAACTTAGGTTTATCATCAATGTATAAAGGGTATGAAACCCTTCCTGGTGATCACTGGTCAAGTCTAAAACTATTATATATATTGCGTCTCGGTCTTAGCTCGCATTTAATAATTACACACAACTTTGGGAAGAATTAGGGCATCCCCATTAACCGTTTGATCAAACACTCTCCTTATCTAAAAAATTTGATATGTGTGTTCCAAATTTGATCGTTAACTGAACAATCATGGTGTTTTAACAATATATAGACCAAAGGCAAGAAAAGGGAATAAATATATGCAGGGGACAGCTGCGAAATCATTGACTGCCTTGTATGGCATTTCCTTGATGAAAATCATATCGTCGCAATCAATGTTTGGATGATGAGAAAATAACTGGAGTTTAATATCAGTGCAGCATACCATATACCAACTAAAGAGGCAGAGCCCACAGAAATGCTTAAATGCATTTGCCTTTGGGCGGGATTTTTGTATATATTAGATTATAAGCTCTTTGTGTTTACACGTTTCATTACCTTCTTTATTTCCTTTTTTTGGTGGAGTCTTCGAAATGGATGGATATACGTTACCAACCAAGTATAATAATTTCCCTTTATTTATTTGGATTGGACCACCGAATATAACAAGGCTTTGCAATTAATGAAATTAAAAGTGGTACTCACTCAAAATTTTAAAAATAATAAAATTATATAATATTAAACTTTGATTTATCAAAATATTTATATTTTAATTCCAATCCCTTTAAAAAAAAAAAAAGCTTCACTCCTGTATATAAGGTGGTACATGACTTATGTTTAAGTTTTCAATTACCATTAATTCTACCTTCCACTATCTTAACTCTTATTAGAAAAACATTGAGGATAACCCAATCTTATGGATTATCCCTTCTTAAGGATGAGCAAACTATAGTTTTGAAGCAGTGATTTTAAGTTCAAAACACATTCCCTATTATTCATAACATTTGAACCTAAAAAATCCTGTCTTTTATCAATAGAATCAACCCTGTATCAGTTAGAAGTTTGAACATCATTTAGGTATGAATGCTTAAATTGCTCCTAAGCAATTAAAACCAAACCAAAAGCAAAACCCTTTTTTATGCCATAAGGTCCACACGGCAAAAGACTGTTTTAAGACACTAGCTAGTGGGAGTAGTGGAGAAGATAAATTGTCAAGAATATTGGCAAAATCCTAACTACTTCACACCATAATGTTGAATTCTTTTTTCAACTTAATTATAAAGTAATCAATGATTTCATTCTTCAACATATAATATATTAAAAAAGATTAGAGATGTTTTAATCTTAATGGTAGCTTAATACATATAAAATTTTAAAAGTTGCAATATGCTTTAAATTTATGTACTATTCATGTATTTAGAATTTAGTCTTATTTTTTATTTTTTAGGAATTAGTCCCTTTATTTTTTTGAGTTTAAAAATGTAGGCCTATTTGTTAACACTCTTAAATTTCATTTGTTAAATTTGTTAGTGTGACAATTTGAAATTTAAAAAAAAAAAAAAAAACTCACTTGGTATGCATGTAACAAAATGACATTGCAGAGGACCTGAATCTAATAGAGAATTTTAATAGAGTTAACAATTCTTAAAAATTCACATAAACATTTTAATCGAAATAAAGTATTTAGACTGACTAATGGCATTATAGGAGTTGAGGTACCAAATTATTTCAAAATTAAAGTATTAAAATTAGATCTCAAATTTGAATAAAGTATAGAGATCAAAACTGAAAATAACTATTCTTAGAGGGATTAAAATTAAAATTTAATTATTATTATGTGTTAAGTAAGGAAGACATTAAGGTTTTCTTTTTTAGTAGAAACAAACAACATTAAGCGAAAACAATGAAATCACACAACTCTACTTAGGAAATCACCATCTGATTGTAACATCTCTTGAATTGAAATTGGGGGATCCTCGAAAAGCTTCAACCCAAACTAATTACAATAAGTACATTTCGCCATTCGATCAGCAGCCATATTTTGAGATCTAGGAATGTCACGGATTCTTGTCTTCCAATTCCTCTTAAGGTAAACATTGATTAAACGCAATTCAGCTAGGTTACTACTGGCAGCACTACCTGTAAGAACGGACTCTACAAGTAGTGCATTGTCGCATTCTATCTCCAACTATCTGTAACCTTTCTACCATGCAATATGTAAACCTTCAAGAATCACTCAAGCTTCTATGCGAAAGACCGTTTTCTTGCTGACTTTCAAGGAGTACCCGCATAACCAATGACCATCTACATCCCTAAAAAGACATCTAATTGAGGCGTTATCATCATTCATTGACACTGCACCATCTGAATTCATCTAATCCATCCTTGATCCAGAGGAGACCAACATGTCGCTAATGTCATAGCGAATGGTTGAATTCCTCGTGAACTCTGTGATAAATAACTACTTGCCCAAGTAATACTTGTAACCAGAAGATCCTGAACACAAGTGTTACTACTAGCAAAAACATAAGAATTCCGATTCTTCCATAACAACCAACAAATAATAGGAAAAAAAAGAATGCCATCCAAAATCTTCTTCCTGCCACTTCATGGTATTTCTCAAATTCCACAAGAGCCAATTATTATGCGATACCGAAAAAAATGTTCCCCGAATAGACACCGATAGAATAGAAAGCCAAACCGCTTTGGATAAACGACAATCCCAGATAGCATGCAGATTTGACTCTAACACATTACCACATCTAGGGCAGTGACACTCGCTCGTCATATGTCTTCTCATACGTTCTCCATTTGTCAGCAGCTTATCTTGCCAGAAAACCTAAAGAAATGATCGAGTTCATTGAGGTGCTTTAGTTTTCCAAATCAATTGCTAACAACTGGAAAAACCAACAGCATCAATTTAGAAAAAATTCTTGTATTCTGCAGAAGAAAATACATCATTTTTCATCCATTTCAAAGCTAACTTGTCATTACTCACGTCATACGAAGGAGGCACCATGGAGGCATTATTGGGAAGAAAACTTCGCAGTCGACACCAATCCCATTCACCACTACTCATCACCACATCACATACCTGCAGAGCATCACCAGGATACCTAATTCCTAGAAAGACATCCCTTAGCTTGCCGACTTGATGAACCTAAATATCATTCAAAAAAATTATTAAGCAACCATCACCTAAAGACCAATACATATTTTTTATCACATCCGACCACACATTAGCTAGAGACCTTCATAAATATGAGCAGTTACTTCTAACAATAGAGTTTGGCAACACTCTATGTAGCTTATATTTGCTCCTTATCAACTTAACCCACAAAGCGTCAGTGTTGATCAAGAGTTGGAACCCTAATTTGATAAGGAAAATCTTGTTCTGAACAACCAAACTCCGAATCCCCAACCCTCCATACTCTATCGATTTACAGCAATCAATCCAAGGAATAAGTTCTAGTCTTCTTGACTCCAAAGTCGAACCCCAAATAAAATGTCTAGCAATTTTTTTAATCTCATTACAAGTGAAAATTGGACACGACCCGTGTTCATCAAATAGTTAGGGATAGTAAGCAGAACATACTTAGCCAACGTAATTCTTCTTGCTAACAAAGTTTCTTGGCCTCCCACCCATTCAACTTATTACGAACCTTGCTAACTAAAAAAAATCAAAATGATTAACAGTGACTTTTTTGTGTAAAAGAGGCATACCAATATAAACACCCAAATCCTCAACACGCCTTATACCAATATCACTGCATATCAAATGGGCTAAATCGTCAAGAGTATTAGGTGAGAAAAAAACCTGCAATTTGTCACCGTTCACCTTTTGACCAGAGAAGTGGCAAAATAAATTCAAAATTGCTTTAACCTGAAATACTTGAGTCCTGCTAGCTTCGCAAAAGAGAATGAGATCGTCTGTAAAAAATAAATGGGATAAAGCAGGACCCCTTCTAGACAGAAATAAAGGTGACCACTTTCCACAATTGATAGCTTCATTAATGAGATGTCCTAGTCTCTTCATATATAATACAAAGAGATAAGGTGATAAATGATCCCCTTGTCTTAACCTACACATTGGCATAAAAGTATTAGTAACAATACCATTCCATAAAATTTGAAATGATGTAGAAGACACACAGTTTATGATAACAGTGATCAAAAGTGGAGCTAAGCCAGCTTCACAAAGAGTATCCTCTAAGAAATTCCATCTTATTTTATCATAAGCCTTATCTAAATCTATCTTAATAGCCATTCCAAGTTTATTACCTTTAAAACCCCTCAAAGAATGAGCAGCTTCTTGAGCTACAACAATATTATCCAAAATACTTCTTCCAGGTACGAAACTCGCATTGTAACACCCTAAACCCGGCCTAGACTTTAAGGCCAAATTAGAGAGTGTTATGAAGAAGGGTTTTTAAAACACGTCTTTTTGGTTAAAATAAATCGCGTTATTTAATACCAAACAAAGTCTATATGTTTTGAAGAAACTCATTTTTATAATCTTAATAAAAATGATTATACATTATCCTTTAAAGTATTTGATTAATTTGCAACGGAAATATGAAAAAACATTTCTGTCTTCAAAAACCATTCGCTCGTGTTTTCAAAGCATTTATTCGCATAAAACTGCTCTTTGTCAATCATCATAATTTTTTAAAAAAAAACTTAAACACAACCAAACCAAAACCAACAGTTAAAACTATACAGTCCAGAGAGTCCCAAAAATTACAAACTCTCAAATAAATCCAGAATTTAAAATACCAAAAATAATGGTAATGGGGAAACAATTTCTCAATGAGTGGTCACTGCTGAGCCTCTGTCGCACCAAACCGCCTATGACTGAGGGTTACCTGTACTGGCCAGACAAACAGATGTGAGTTTTCGTAACCTCAGTGTGTAACCCAACAAAGATAGTCATGCAACATTCACAGAATCTTATATGCAGACAGAAATAGAATCAGATCTAAGTCCTCAACAGATACAGAAATTAGAACCAGATGTACAGAATCCTACCCCCATCTTTTACACACCATCTCCAGCCATCCCATCACACCATGTGGGGTTAAAAACACCTACCCATCCTTACACACCATATAGTGTCGATAAGACATATAACAGAATAATATGCAGTCAAGCTTTCAAATCATAGGCGAAAAGTCACCGTACAGATCACTTCCTCCACATACGCAAATCCTACCCCAAACACAGATACAAAATACAGAGTTAAGAGAATTATCATGCTTAACATGCTCGTATATAGATAACATATATACTCAAATAGAACAGTCAGACATACATATCAGTTTCCTACTCAGATCAAACTATCAAAATATCAAATCACATGAATTAGGGTTTGGTTAGCTCTTACCGACTTTACGGTAGGCCCACAATCGATTGGAACGACCCGTGCGACCCTAGGGAAAATTTCAAAATTTTGGGCCTACATGCCCATGTGGCTCTCTCGTGTGGCCTACACGCCCTAATATGCCTTAGCCTGTGCGGCCCACACAACCACACCATCTCCGTCACACGATCGTATCTCGCGCACGACCACACCTACGACATTCACATGGCTGTGTCTCGCACACAGCCAGCCAAACGGCTGGGCACACGCCCGTGTGACGTCGACAATGCCCTTTTTTGACTTTCACCAAACCTCATTTTTTCGTGTTTAGGGTACACACCTGGTACGATTTTGGTGCTACTATAATCCCGAGCCCACTAGAACCTAAAGACAGCATTCCAATGACCTATTAACAACCAATTTACAATTTTATTAATGCAAAAATCGAGTAGCACAACCAAACTTACCACCAACAAAAATAGCTATAGACACAGTTTAAGTTGTTGAAGCAAAGTTCACTGATTCACCGCCTTCTCCTACGAAATAAAAGCCCATAATGATCAAAACTCCCAACCACACCACCATGCCAATTTTGAAAAGAAAGAGACGATCACACTAAAGTCAAAACCACCATTAATAAAGCCCTACTTACCTAAACCGAACGGGAGCAACGGTTTTACAGATGCAACGATGGGAATTCAATAGATGAAAAGTAAAATTTGTGAGAAAGCAAAAGAGAGTGGAAAAGGAAAAATAGGAACGTCAAAATTAGAGGGAAAATTGTGAAGAGAGAGAGAGAAAGAAAAGAATAAAATAAGATAATAAAAATAATATCTCAACTCTCCCATTATCCCACTGACTAACCGACCCACTATCTTACAACTTGATTCTCATCCAACAACTTCAGAGTTTCGGTTCCACCGAACCTCTATCACACAACCAAAGCAAAAATTAACACCCACGCTTACGCAGAGATTTGAACACAGAACCTTCAACACACTAACTCCTTACCACTCGAACCAGCAAGCTTATTATGATATAAGTTTACAAACAATTTTACAAAAGCCTACCCAGCAGGGATAAAGCTAGGATAAAAAATAACAAAATTGCCAAAACTGTAACTTGAACCCAAGACCTCACATACACACCCAAAACACTTAACCACTGAAGCAGATACATATTTATGCCAAATTTCACAAAAGCAGACTTGAATTATTCAGGGCGTTACACGCTTGGTTTTGAGACGTAATCATTACCATCAAATGACATTACCTATTGACCAATAATTTTGTAATGATATTGTACGCCACGTTACATAAACTGATAGATCTGAATTGGTTAATTCTTTCAGGGCCCAGAATTTTAGGTAACCATACAATTAATGTTCTATTCAGAGTAGGATCTAAAGGCTTACCCTCCAAAATTTAACGCATAAGGCAACAAGTTGAATGGCCAATAACATCCCAATTAAATTGGTTAAATCTAGTATGGAAGCCATCTAATCTAGGGGTTTTCAAAGGGAACATACCAAAAACTGTCCAACGTATCTCATTATTAAAAGTAGTTAGGAGCAACTCATTTCTAACCTCTGAGGGGATTTGAGGAAACGCACCATGATCAGGTAAGGTCCCATTAACAGAATAGCTAATAGAATATAAATCCCCAAAAAATTTCAGAGCATGCTACTTCAGTTCTTCCCTATCAAAGCACCATTCTTTACCGATTTTCAGCCCATCAATCCCGTTCCTTCTCAGTTTTGCCAAAGTGCTTTTTAGAAATAACTAGTGTTTCTATCTCCATAACTAAGCCATTTCGCTCTTGATTTCTGAAACCACAGGAGTTCTTTATGATTAAGGACTTCTTCTAACTCTTTCTAAATGTCCATCTCCTGTTTTTGAAGATTGACAGAGGTTCTTAAATCAAGTATTTTTTGCACCCGTTTAAGTTCAAATAGTAAGCTCCTTTTCCTTACAAATAAATTCCCATAAACTCTTTTATTCCAATCCCTAATTGCAACCTAAAATCTCTCCAGATTTGTCAAGATCTCTTCATTATTATTCCAGTGATCTTTAACAAGTATTTTAAAGTCAGCATACAACATCCAACTATCAATACATCTAAAATGTCAGTAACCTATAGATTTCTCGGGTTTGAGAGAAACTAAGACTGGTCTATGGTCAGATTTCAGTCGAAAAAGGTTTCGCACCAAACAATTTAGAGCAAAACAATCATATGTAGAATTACACAAAGCCCTGTCAAGTCTCTGCATTAAAGAATCCCTACACCAAGTAAATTTGGAAGCACTGTAACCCAAGTCACACAGGCCATTGTTAAAAACAAAATCTTGAAATTGTTTACAACCAACCCGAGAAATAGATGCTCTCCAACTCGATCAGACATATCTAAAATAGAGTTAAAGTCACCAGCTATCAACCAAGGAACTTTAATTGAATCAGCCATGACAATAAGCGTGTTCCAAAGGCTTTTCCCCGTATTTGGCTGCGGACTAGCATAAACTGCAGCACATGAAAACAACGAAGAACCTTGTGCATTCATGATACACATATGAACCAATTGGGGTGTAAAACAAACAATGTCCACAGAAATTGAGTCATTCTATAAAACCTAAATTCCGTCTACAAAACCATTTGCTTCAACTCTAAAAAATTTATTCATACTAATTCGCGAAATAATTCTATCCGCTCTATCCCCACAATTTTTGGTTTCAAACAAACAAATAATATCCGGATGCACTTCTTTCTTATACTTAACAACAAAATTATGAAAGTGGAGATAACCCTCGCCTTGACAATTCCAAAACAATATGTATGTATTCATAAACATAAAAAGATATGTCCACAAGAAAGAAATCAAAATTAAAAATCGACTCTATTAGAGACCATACCTCTGACCTGCTCAGTTTCCATGAAAGTATCGAGCATCAAACTGGTACTAGCAGAACCTCTGTCTAAAACACTCGTAATTTCTTCCATTGGTACCTCTACATCCACAGTTTCTGAATGGAGAACCACTGATGAATTTGCAGGTGGCTTTTTTCGTTGTTCCATTATTTCAACAGATATTGTGGAAATATAATCTGGTGCAAGCACACCAACTAACCTAGTTCCAAAATGGAACAAACCATTTTCCTTACCCACCATCATACCCATGGACTCTTTGATTGAAGAAACCCCAGCATAATCACTACCACCAAATCGAACAGCCTGTTGTTTAATGGAATTTAGGTGACTCGAAATTTAAACTAATTCAAAACCCCCCACCTTAATAACCTTTTTCATTTTATCACGTACCATAGCAGAGCCATCATCAAAAAATTACTGATTGGGCCCTGATGGATCTTTAATAGAGTTATTGGGTTTCAGCACCTTGTGCCCAATTTTGGGCCTATGTCCAACAAGGACTCATCTACCCTTACCACTCTGTCCCATTTTTTTTAACCTCATTTACACTCTTAGTTATCGTTTCATCTAACTGATCTGTAGCATTGAACTCCTTAAAAGTAGCATTTAATTCCTCCTACACCAAATTTCCATCTTGACCACGAATATCGCCTTGATTCAATCTATCTTCTTTTTCCAGAATAGTGAATCTAGATCCTCGTTGATTGGCTCTAAGGCTACCGCTTCGATAATCGTCATTGCTCCGGGCTTTACCTCGATGACTCCTCTCAACCAACATCCAAGAGCCGAAGCCTCCTCTTTCACACACTTTTGGATACCCTTGTTAACGTATTTGATCCCGATAGTTCCTTAACTTTTTCCGATGTCGTTTCTTTCATGCTAGTGCAACCTACAAAGCTATGGCCGTATAAACCACACTGAAAACAAACATTAGGTAATGATTCATAGTCCACCCTTTGTAATCGCCCATTTATTCTCACCTTCGCAATTAACGGTTTTTGTAAATCCACACATACAGTTAGTCTCGCAAAACGACCCCCCTTGTAAGATTCGTATTGATATTAAGTTTGATAACCGTTCTAATCGTCTGTCCGATAGCACGAAGTAATACCTCTGAGTAAAACCCTTCAAGTAAACCTAGAAAACATATCTAGACAACTTGCACGTTCATATAATCATTCGTGGTTCAAAAATTCGATGACCAGGGCCTCACCATCAGATAATTACCATAAACAACCCAAGGACCTCCTATTAACGCATTGTTGTAAGGCATTAAGGTTTTTCTTTTATAGTATAGAATCATATATAATTAATATATAATAAGGTATTGAAGCGATTTTCAAAAAAGTAAGTTAAATGGCATATCTAAAATAACAATATGTGGACACTCTCAATGGTTGATTTACTTTTGATATAAAAAATTAGGTGAGACTCACTATTAATTATTTTACAAATCAATTGAAAAGGTTTTCTATAAAAAAAAAAAAAACTTAATAATGACAACATCACTTTTAATAAATTTTCTTTAGTTTATTATAAATGTTTACTATAAAATCAATTAAAAAATGTTTTCTATTTTTCATCATCACTTTAATAAAAAAAGGGATAATGTCACATTTGGTACTTGTACTTTTATATTCAATGTGATACTTGTATTTTGAAAATGTCCAATGTGATACATGAATTATCAATCTATGTATTATTATAGTACCTGGAGTTAACAATGCCAGTGAATGCTAAACCAACCAATGAAAATTTGAAATGTAAAATTTTAATTTGAATTATCATAGCCTACATGATTAATATAACATTATGTGAAAAAAACAAAATAAACCAATAAATTAAATTAAATTAAATAACTAAACCTAAATGTTAACATGAAGGCAGCTGCTAATAAACAAGTTATGTGATGGAAGAACTGACTAAGGAAGTCAAGCACCACGAAACAATGTGCAAAAATACAGGATATAAAGATTGTTTACGGAGTTCGGTTTCCCTACATCTGTAGAGCCTAGCTTCATGAAAAATATTCACTATCTTCAATCTTTACAACAAGTGAACCTAAATTCTATCACACCCTAATGATAATTTCCTCACTTTTGTATCCTAGAAGACTAGTACTCTCACCACTAAATTCACCCTTATTAACTTAACTTTTAAAACCACAACTCAAAGGTTTTACAATCAAATGCACTCTCCAAATAATGTTGCTCACACGAATAAATTAAGTGCTCTCAATTTTTTGAACAATAACCTACATAAGTCTCTTAATTATATCGAGTTTTTCGAGACTTGCTAACATAATGAAGATCTATATCGGTCTTATAAAAAAGTAGTTAAACTAGTTGAATACAATATATAATAACAAACAAGGTAAACAAGGCTATTGGTGACTAAGTCTTTAATGTTCCAATCTTATCTAACTTCTTTAATCCAAGGTATTAGATATACTAGATTGGACATGTTCTGATTCTCCAAATATGTTTCCCAAAGTGATATGATATTCATTGACGGGTTAGATACAATCCACAATATCAACATAGCCTAAAATTTTGGTTTAATAAATTGTCAATCTCACAAATATAGAAACAATAAAATTTTGTCGTGGTGCTTTAGAAAGTGGGCACTTCCTCAAGCATATCTCAATCATTCCATATTTTTCAATAATCTCCCTCTTTGGCAATTTGTTGAACAAAACATATATAAAACATGAAGTTATATCATCAAGTAACCTTAGTTCCACCTTAGCATATTCATATCAATTCCAAATATTTAACTTAGAAAATAATTAAGTAAATTAACCATCAATGCCAAGTTGAATTTGCATCAATAACCAACCAACCATAATTATAACTAAGAAAGCTAATGAAACAAGAAAATAATGCATAAACAGTTATAACCATCCATTCTCAAAAGAATAAGTTCAATAGCACCATTATCAAGTGATAAACCGTAATATATACATATTTTAATCCCACATTTGGCATACTTTTGGATGATTTATCCCTTGAATTGTGGAATTTGATGCTCCTAATCCTTTAATTTCATGATTTATACTTAGGAGAGCATAGGAGGATGAAAAGAATGAGAAACGAGCCAAAAACGGAGAAAATGGGCCAAAGTAAGAAATTAACACGGCCTGGAGTTCACCACATGGCCGTGTCACTTTAGCAAACTCGAACATGGCCTTGGGCTTGATTCACACGGGCGTGTCCCTGCCGTGACCTATTTTAATTCTACTCGGAATAGAATACTTGTGGGCCAGGTAAGGCATCTCGAAAGCCTATATAAACACCCTAGAGGGCAACCTAAAAGGAGAGTTCAACAAAAGGCTTTTGTCAGGGCTTTTGACGGAGAACGAAGCCAGAGAGGGCTGAATATAGGGAATTGCTCGAAGAAAGCCTGTTGATCCATCTCAGAAGCTGGAATCACGCTCAAGACTGAGGATTTCCCCTTCAATTTCCTTCAGAGGGTTTTAGGGTTTTTCTTTATGCTTTGTTATTCAATTTCTTCTGAGATGTATTCTTTTATAAACATGAACTAAACCCCTCAAATACCCGAGGGGGATGAAACCTAAGACGGGTCTTGTTATTGTTTTCTGAACTGTATGATAAATACTTGATTTATTCTTAATTATGTGTTCTTAATTCTTGCTTTAATATTTCAGGATATTGATTCAAGTATTGATGTGCTTATTCAGAGGAGCAAAAGTCCCTGTTTAAGAGTAGACCTAGCATAATTAAGCGGAGTTGATCGCACTCCTAGAGATAGGACGACGAAAATCTATCGGATTAGGTTCAAACCTAATATGGGAGCCCATAAATCGAGTTAATGCAACACTAGGGGTTTTAATTAGAAAGAGATTTCAATTAATCAACCTAGGGTTAGACGTTATTATTCTCGAAAGAGATAATAATATAAATTAGGGAATCCTACAGATCAAGTCAAGTGAATAAATCGTCTGGTTCAGAGTTAAATAACAAGTGAAGTCTAGATGGATTCTTCCTCGGGTATTATCTTAATCAATTGATTTTCTCAAAAGTATTTTCCCAATTCATTCTCTTTGTCTTGGCATCCTTAGCTTAGGAATTTGTTAGATAAACATCACCCTTTTATTTTAGGCTAGATAATAGAAAGAAAGTCAGTACTAGTACTTTTGGTTGCCTTGGGTTCGACATTCCGGTCTTGACACTAAGCTATACTATTGTCCGATAGGTGCGCTTGCCTCAATCGTGGTGATAGTTAGTTTCTAGGCTCAATCATTCATTATATAAATATTAAAACTCTCAGACACGATCATCAAGTTTAAACAGATTATAACATTATTAGAGCTTGAATAATTTGTAATTAAGTTTCAAATTTTTGCCTATTAATTATAACATTATTTAGTCATGAAGTGATTCCACTAAGGTATCGTGGATGAGTTTTCCCTTACTATATACCAATATGAAAACTATTTAATAAGTGCTCGTCCAAAGACATTGTTATAAGTGTTTGACTTTTATAAGATATCATTAATCTCTTTGGGATAAATTCATTCTCTAAATATGATCTTATTTTATCTCATGATAACCATTACTTCTTCCTTGACTAATTTACCAGTAAATGCCAAAAAAATAAAATATTTACGGGACCAGGCCGATTGAATGAAAAATGATGGGAATGGGCCAATTTTTGAAAAACGCTTCCAACTAGAAGCTTTTTCAGGTGATACACAGAAAAGTGCTTCTAGCTGGAAGCTCTTTCTACCATTTTTCAGCAAAAGCGCTTCCAGTAGGAAGCTTTTTCTGCCAAGTCAGCAAAAGTGCTTCCTGCAAGGAGCTCTTTTCCCCTAGCAGTCACCTACTTTCAACGAATATTTAATTAGTCTTTGCCCCTAACCCCAACTTAATTAGCCGTTGCCTCTCGATAAAAAAATTTATCCTATAAATCCTCCCATTTCATTTTTTTCCAATTCAATCTCAACTCTCTCTCATATTATCAATTCTCTCCCAAATTCCTCTCAAAACCCAATTAAATTCTCTAAATTCTTTTTGCTCTCTCAATTTTATTTATTTAAATTATCTTAACATTTTCCTAAAATATTTTTCTAATAAAAAGTATTCCTTTTTTTCGAAATTATCAATGGCAAATTCTGTAATCCGTCATGATAAGAACAACATTTCCGTCAATAAATAATTTTCTGGAAAATCGGCCACCACTCTAATATTAAGAAGGCAAGAAAGTTAATAACTAATAATTCATCCCTGCAGAGTAGACAAAGTTTTATGAATCTAATTCAATTTTCCCGGATTTGAATATACAATTGGTGTAAAAATACAATGTTTTTTAATTCTAAAGTAAATTAATATTTAACATCTCAAAAAATTATTACAAAATGATTAATTAAAAATCTTAAAAAGACCTCTAAACCCTACTTTAAAGAAATAAAACCCTAGCCCTTAAAAACAGCACTGGAAAAATCAGGAGAAAAAAGCTTCTTGATGAAAGCGATTTTGCTGAAAAATGGTGGAAAGAGCTTCCAACTAGGAGCACTTTTCTACGTATCACCTGAAAAAGCTTCCGTCTAGAAGGGTTTTTCAAAAATGGGCCCGTTCTCGTCAGTTTTCACTTAATAGGCCTAGTCCCAAAAACAAATGACTTGTGACCACGTTTACTTTTCATCATGTAATGCCCATGAAAGGAAATCATTTACCTTTAAGTTGGGATATAAGTTCAACTATTGTGGAATGGTGTTACATATTGTAGAGGTCATATACTCATGTTGGAAAAAATCCAGTTTGGAAACAATTTTCTTGCACAACGAAAAATAAAAATTTTGAAAATTGAACCAATTTGTGATATTTATAGTAATAAACTCTTAACTGAAATCACACTTGTGTTTTCAGCTAGATAGATCCTTGTTGTTCTTGGTTTTCTACTGAACATCATTCTCCACTATTCTCGTACCACAAACTACTTCGAGTGTGGGCTCAAACGATTCATATCAAACACAAAACTAGAAATATTTTTCTTTGTTTTAGTGTGAAAATGAAAAAATCTTCTCAATAGAAATCGACAGAATTGATATTTTGAAAAATAGATTTAATACTTGAGAATAAACTCTCATTATTGTCGGGCAGAGTAATAATATCTTAAACTTGTGTATTTTTCCCTATCGATTCCATCTATTCACAATAAGAAAAAGCAAAACCTTTGTTGAATTGTAGAAGTTTATTTCAACTAGAAAGATGAACTCCTAGTCTAACTACAAGTATAGGGGGCAACAACCCTAGTTAATAATACTAGGGTTTGTTGTCTATCCTTTTAACATGATGGGCTTTTGGGCCTCTCGTATATCGGGTCAAATTGTAACGCCCCAAAATTTTAATTTTTGATTTTGTGTATGTGTGACACACAATGTCTAACTACTTTAGTGGTTATGTGTTCTGGGTGCGTGTAAGAGGTCCCAAGTTTAAGCCTTACTTGGGCAAATTTTGGTATTTTTATAAATAAAGCCTTAACCTTGTGCAGAAGACTTAAGTTTAATTGTTGGTAAGTCTATATCAGAATGGGCTTACTGATCTGGTGGTTAAGTGGAGTGTTGGAGTGTTGGAGGTCCTGTGTTCAATTCTTTGTGATGGCGTGGAGACAATATTTTTGCTCCAATTTCGGCTAAGAGTTGTGTTGGGGCAAAATTTTGAGTAGTTCTGTTTTAGCGGGTTAATACAGAGTGATTTTAGGAGATAATTGGGGAGAGGTTATTAGAAAATAATCTGATTATCTTTTTTTTTTACAAAAAAAAAGTAGAGTTTTGGTTTTCTCTCCAATTCCTCAAACTTTTTTTTTGATGTTTTCTTCTTCTTCTTTTTTTCCCTCCTCTGCCATTCTTTACCCTAGTTGCTGCCGAAATTTCCACTATTTTTTCGCTTCCCTTCCGTTTCTTTTTTTTTCCAATTGATTCGGTTGTTCATCGTTAGTTGTGCGTGTTCGGTAAGTAATGGTTTTGTATATTGTTAATCGTTCTAGGTTAATCTCTAAAAAGGGGATTCCTTTTTGGTGTTTATGAGTTAATCAAGTGGCTGGTGGTTTTGAATCGATGTTGTGATTGTGCGAAGTCGTGGTTACCCAAGCGAGGTTCTGGAGGCTTAAGAGTGCTTATGCATCAGAAAAGATACCAGGTGTGCACCCGAAACGCAGAATACGGGATTAAGCGAAAAGCCAAAATTGCTTGCTGTCTAGAAATAAGAGAAAATGATGCAAAAAATTCGAAAAATTATCAAAATTTGACATTTACACTCAAAGGAAATGAGGGAGTTATAAACTTGGAAATCAACATTTGCACTAAAATAGTTTTGGACAGCAGCAGTAATCTAAATTTGAAAAATTATCAAAAATATTGGGAATTGAGTTAGAGGTTGAAGAAAATATGAAATTAAATTTTATTGAGTCTAGTTTTTTTATAGAAGAAACAGTGTAAGCAATGGAACTGTAAATCATGAGATATAATAAATTTTGTGAGACAATGTCAGAATGATTTCGGGTTCCCCTGTTCTGACTTAGGAAAATCATCAAAAATTGTAAAAAAATAATTACAGACTTAAATTTATATTTTTAAATCCTTTATGAGTCTATTTTCAAGATAAACAAACGAAAACGTCATCTAAATTCCATACTAAGAGATAAATAATTTTTAGTAAGGAAAGTGATGAAGCTGTGAAACAGCAGAATAGGGATAATTTAAAGATTTTACTGTACTTATTTGATAAACTATATTTTCTAAAAATTTTATGGTAGAAAGGTATTTGAGTCTTGTTTCAAAAACATCAAACGGATTTTAATTTAGAATTCTGTAGCTCAAGATATAAATAATTTAGTGATAATGACTCAAGTAGACAGCTTTGAATGAACATATAGGTAAATAGTGAAAACATATATGTGTATTGAGCTAGCATGGGTTACTTTAAAAATGGATCACACGGCTAAGGCCAATCTGGTCCGAGTGGGCCATACGGGCAAATCACATAGGCGTGTGGGCCCATTTTTACCGAAATGTTTTTAAGGTTGCACGGGTCGCCCAAGTCGACTGTGAACCTACTGTAGGGTCGGTAAGCGCTACTTAGACCCCTAAATATGTGAAATTGACTGAATGATATATGTACTGAGCATGTTAATATCTGAACTGAATATATGTACTAAAATTGCATAATAGCATGTCATCCATTGTGTGTTGCATTGCATTGGGTTGGGGGTTGTTATTCAGAGGAAGTGTACTGAAAGGCTTTAAGCCTAATTTCTTCGCGCACCTTCGATTTGCAAACTCACATCTTGTCTTGCATTCGGTACTACTTAGAGTGTAGGGATAGGTGGGTTGATTATATCCCCACATGGAGTGTAGGGTTAGACGGAGATGGTGTGTAGAGGCAGGTTGGGTAGGATTTTTGCTCTTTGCATAATCATATCTGCTGCGATCTTTGTGATGGGCTACGGCCTACATCATATTTGACATCAGATGAGATGGGCTAAGGCCCAAATCACATCGATCTCGAAAAAGTCTTAAGCCCAAGACTATTCAACTGTGCACTGTGAATACTGATTGTTTTTTTTTCTATGGGATTACACACTGAGTTTACGTAAACTCACTCTATTTGTTTAATGTGCATAGGAAATCCCTAGACTTAGATGGATCGGTGTGAAGGATGACTCAGCGGTGACCACAGTAATTTTTGGACTTCATGGTTTTCAATTTACGATTTATGATTTGATTATTATTGACTATTTGGGTTGTAATTTAAAGACCCTCTGGGACTTTGGGTTTTTATTTATTTATTTTATTTTATGGATTTATACCTATTGGTCGTAGGAAATTCAGTTTTCAAAAAGTTAAAGTAATTTCTAAACGCATGTTCACCTAGACTGTTTTATTAAAGCTTCCGCAATGAGGGATGTTTCAAAACAAATGTTTTAATTGAATAAAGATAACTTCCTAATTTCTAACAAAGGTTTACTAAAGATAATAACATGGAATGTTTTCATCGTAACAATAAGGTTTCAAAAACACTATCGTGTGACATTACCAGATACGGTCATAACGTGTAACACCCCGAATTTGGGCCTAGAAAAATTGGGCCTATTAGGCTTTGGGCTTTAGATTTCAAAAAAATTTTTTAAAGTGAGCGAGAAAAATGACAATTGGCATGTGGGCTTTGAGGATTAATGAATTTGGAGTGTCTAGGGGTGTTGGAGATGTCCTGGGATCAAGTAAGGGGAAAGGAAAAATTTTGGTTTTAGCTATAACAGTGACTTCAGTTAGTAGGCATTTTTAATAAATGAAGAAGAAATAGGACACAAATGGGCTTGTAGTCCAGTGGTAAGTGGCGTCACTTAGGAGCTATAACGTGGCGTGTTGTAAGCTGAAGAGGTCCAAGGTTTGAGGCTTAGGAGTGGTATTTTGTGGAGTGTTTATTTTTCTGTATGGACGGCCAGAGTTGTGTTGGTCTTGAACTCTTGCTGCGGAGAGTTTGAAGTAAATAGGTGTGTTGGATGTGGAGGAAATTTCGAACAAGATTAAGGTGTTATCAGGGAGAAAAGTTAGGAGATGAGGAGAGGGAGGAGTTGGTGCCGAATGGGACTGTAGGGGGAAGGCAGGATTCGGCTTTGGCTATAAAAAGGGGGTGCCGAATTCATTGAAGGGTTACTTGGGTTCTGTTATTTCTTCCTTTTCTCCCCCTCAGCTGAATTCTTTCATTTGCCGAAAAGAAAACCCATCATTCTTTTTGACGAAATTCCTATTAGAGTTGTGTTCTTCTTCTTTCTCTGAAAGCCAAATTCCCCTATAGCCAAATTCTCTTCTTTGCCGAATTACCATCATCCTTCCTTGCCAAAATCCCCATTAGTGCTGAATCTTTGTTGTTTTTCCCTATTAGAAATCAGTTGGTAGCTACTCTTAGTCAAGGTTAAAAGCCAAATCTCGTTCGGTAGTTATCTAGGCCACAGGATCTAAGGTTGGATTAGGTAAGTATTCTGTTAACTCCCCTTAGTACGTTTTGTTAAAAGTCGAAGGGCGATCTAATTTTTCATTATCGGTGATCTTGTATTAACAAGGGTAAGGATCAGAGATCGTAAGCGTGGTAGGATCATTAGCAAGGGTAAGGATACTCAACTCGATTATGGTTGAAGTGAATGGCCAAATGTGTGGATGACTTGTGTGGGTTACGAGTCACTCGAATTTTAATGGTGTATGTGTGAATGCAGATCTAGAGAACACTTGTGGTTAGTAGCGAAAGAAGGGCCATTAGAACCCGATGGCACACTGTAAGGTTACAGTAAGGTTTCGACTTTTGAGTAAATATTTTGATTAAGTATAAGTGGTTGATTGATGGTTGGTTGGTTGTAGGATCAAGGCTAAGGATAGAATAGCACGTCACGGTATCCAGGTGTGTACAAACACTACACACACATGATTTCGGTAATGCTGGAAAACTGAAAAGTCGAAAGTGGCTAAATGGGCCTAGTGGGCCATGAGGCTAAGTTTGATAAAATGGTTTGATTTAATTATATGAATTGGGTTAAGCAAGCATGTTACATGATCTGAAATTGTTTTGGGCCTAATGGGTCATATCACTGAGACCTGGGCCTAGTGGGCCATCAAGATGTGTCGTGGCCATTATGGGTTATATGAACATGAAATGGGTTTGATGGGCTTTATGGGGACGTAAACTAGTATTCTAGGGTTTTATGGACTTTAGGCTTAGTACTGAACAACTCTTAAACTGTATAAGACTTTCTAATAATTAAACATGTCCGTGGACAAGTCGCTGGGTTAGAGTGTGGTAACGGGCATATGCATGTCTAGGATTGGATCTAGGGAGAGCTTGGTACTTAAGCGGCCCTAGCGGCCCACCTCCTCTTCTCTAGAATCCTACATGGTGCATAGTATATGTTCACTTTATCCGCAAGGACTTGTTAATGGGCCAAAATTCATAACTAAAATCCGAGAGGGACCAAATACCCTATATTTGTAAAATTACTAAAATACCCCTGATTTGAAATTACCAAAATATCCTTGGTTTGAAAAATCACTAATATAGCCTCGGATTGTGAAATTACCAGGATACCTTAATTTGCAGAATCACCAAAACATCCCTGATTTACAAAATTTCCAAAGCACCTCTGATTTGCAAAATTACCTAGATGCCCCTGTAGAGTAGATTTACAGAAATACCCTTGGATTGTGAAATGGCGAAAATAACCCTGTGTGATGAGTATAAGTTTATGGATGTTACTTATGTGTTCGATGCATTCATATGATATTCTCTTAGGATGCATATGGGTGAGAATTATGATACGGAGGAAGATTTGAGGATCCTATAGTCGCTTGACGACCGTGGATCCACCGGTGGCTTTAAGCCCATTATATGATTAGCAGCTTTGCTACAACGTTGGGTAGTGTCACTGTGAGTGCTACCTTTGGTGTGTAGAGGATGGGTGGGTCGATTTAGAAATCCCCACAAGTGTGTAGGGTTGGAAGGGAAATGGTGTGCGTAGTCGATGGATTTTTGGGAGGGTTTTGCATTACCTGGTCTTGCATATGATATGATATGATATGATATGATATGAGGTCATTGTGGGCTAAAGCCCAAGACCACTGATTTCGATAGGGTTTAAGCCCAATGTGAATATTTGTATGTTGATTTGATTGCCAAGGGTTGTACACACTGAGTTTCGAAACTCACACCCTTTATTTAATGTTTCTGTAATCCTCGATGAACGCTCTCGACGTGGGAGAGGACTCGGAGATGGCCACACTACAAGATGTTTAAATTTTTATTTTTATTTATTTGTTTCAAAGGACATGTTTTTATTTGCTTTACTTTCGTTGGATGTAATAAGGCCTTGTACTTTGATTTGATTTTAAATTTTGGGTTTTGATGTTTTAACTGTTTACTTAATGATTAAACTTAAGTAAATTTCTTATGCTTAAACTTGGTTTCGGAAATACTTAAAGCTATAAAATGGGCTTTTATCATTACTTAACAAGACTCATGGGTTTTGGGCTTTTGGGCCCTAAAATTCAACTTAGCAAAATCGTTCTTGAAATATGCCTTTGTTGTGACAGGCCGGATTCGGGCCTAACTTCTATGCCGAGTCTGGGGTGTTACAAAATGTCTAGGCCGGGTTTGGGGTGTTACACAAATTACAATTACTTAATGGACTTTTAATAAGTATTTTATAATTTGCTCCAATCTGATATTTGTTTTTCTATTTCCCAAAATAAACATCTCAATTCATTTCCAATAAAACAATCTACTCAACCCAATTTTAATTTCGTTAAAATCATGACGACTTTACCATAAAAGAATCCATAATAAAATATATTTAATATTTCTACATTCAACGGATTTACTATGACCAAATGATTTATTTACATTTCAAATTTTATCTAATTCGAAAAATAGAAATTCATTTCTAGGTCATTTTTCATTTTCATTTTCAGGAAATTCACATTCATTTCCAAATGATTCCATTTCTCCATTTTCATTTTTATTTTGGATAAGACCATAATCATTTCCAAATGTTTCCTATTTCTCCATTTTCATCATTTTTATCCAATTTTGTTCATTTGATTCAACATGCAATTCATTTCTGGTTTCAATGAGCTAGTAGAGGGATAGATTGTACATCTGCGATTAGGGCTAAAATGATTTATAATTAAGTTCCAGCTTTTGAGGGACAGATTGGGCATATGCGATTAGGGCTAAAATGATTTATAATTAAGTTCCAACTTTTCGCCTATTCATTGTAAGCTCTTTTAGTCACAAACTCATTCCACTATAGTATCATGACTGAGCTCTCCCTAACATCATACCATTGCGAAACCAACTCAATCAGTGCTCATCCAATGACCATGTCATAAGTGTGTTATCCTCATAGGATATCCTTAATCTCTTCGGGATAATATCCGTTCTCCCAATATGATTCTATTTTATCTCAATATAACCATTACATCTTCTTTCATGAAAAGTCAATTACTATCAAATAACAATCAAGTCATTCATCACGAAAACGAACAACCCTTGGTCATGTTTACTTTTCATCAACCGTGTAATGCCAATGAGAGGATATCATTTACCCATGTTTCAGGTTATGAATTCCACTGTTGTGAATGACGCTACATACTGCAGAAGTTGTATACCCAAAGCACCAACTTTCAATTCCTTATCTATTTGAACTCGGGCTTTTACTTACATCAAAGTATACGAGTCATGCATACATAGTTTGTCATCCACTTAGGATTTAGATATGCCACACTATGGCCGTCAAAAGTGAATAAATCCATAAACAGATTCAAGATCTATTCTTCTTGTGTCCAATTCGATGTACTGTTAGTCCAGTTAGAAACATACATGTCTCTATCTTCTAGGAGTCATCTGTTCCAATGCCCAAGACAAAACATCTCCTCAATTGGACTTGATAGACGACATATTAGTCTTTCAATCGGTTTGCTCATTTTCAATAAGACTAATAACATGTTTAGGTTTGTCTATTAATATAAGTTGTCTTTCTGTATTACGATCCGACCACATAATATTGCTTAGTATTAGTTTAAACATTAGACAACCAGTGAGCCAACATTTTCTTCTATTTTGCTTTGCATACAAAAACCATATGAGGAAATTTATACAAAGAATATTAATCTAATCCATGAATCTTTTTATTAACCAATCTATTCGAAAAAAATTACAAGTTTACAAACGAATATACTACACTAAGGGCACCAAATCCAAAAACCTAACGTATCAGCATTCGGTTCCTCTCATGCTTTTATTCACATCAAATTATACGAGTCACACATATATAGCCCATGATCCATTTAGGATTAAGGTACGTCAAATTATGAACGTCACAAGTGAATAAATCCACAAACAAATCTATGATATATTCTGCTTGGAATCTATTCGATGTACTGTAAAACCAGTCAATCATATCTATGTCTTTATCTTTTGGGAGTCATTCACTCCAATACCCGAGACAAGGTATCTCCTCAACTAGACTTGATAGATAACATATTAGTCTTTCAATCAGTTTGCTCAATTCCAATTAGACTAGGGACATGTTTAGGTTAATCTACTAATACAAGTTGTCTTTCCATATTATGACCCGACCACGTAATATCGCTTATTATTAGTTAAACGTTAGATAATCAATAAGTCAATATTTGCTTTTATTTTGCTTTGAATGCAAAAACCATTAAGGACAATATACAAAGAAAATTAATGTAATTAATGGATATTTTGTTAAACCAATTTGTTCGAAAAATATAAGTATACATAAATGAAAATACTACACTAAGGACACTAGATCCCAACATAGTTTGGTTTCCCTACATTTGCGAAGCCTAACCTAGTGAGAAATATCCATTATCTTCAATCCTTATAACAAATGAACCTAAATTCTATCACACTCTAGTGACAATTTTCTTACTTTTATATAATAGAAGACTGATACTCTCACCACTAAATTCAACCCTATGAACTTAGCTTATAAAACCACAATTCAAAGGTTTTAGAATCAAACACGTTCTTACAAATAATATTCCTAACTTAAATAGATTAAGTTCTCTCAATTCTTTATACTATAACCTATACAAGTCTCTCAATTATATAGAGTTTATGGAGACTTGCTAACATAATGAATATCTATATTAATCCCTATTAAACAACATCTAAACTAGCTGAATACAATATAATAATAAACAAGTAAATAATGATTGTTGGCAACTAAGTCTTCAATGTTCATACCCGATCCAATTTTCTCGATATAAGGAATTAGATAGACTTAACCCAATCTGATTCTCCAAATTTGTTTCCCAAAGTGATTGATCTTCATTGACAGGCTAGATACAACCCATAATTTTGATTTAATAAATTGTCAATCTTACAAATATGGGAACAAGCCAGTCTGTTGCAGTGCTTCACGAAGTGAGCACTTCCTTAGGCACATCTCAATTATTCTATATTTTTCAACATTAAAACCAACAAGTGTTGGATGCAATAGCAAATCATATTGCATTCTCAAGGGGATACACAAGTTTAAACCTTGGAGAAGACATTGTTGAGAGAGGTAGCCACAAACGCCGAACATGGACCATAAAATGGATATAAATAATACCCAAAAAAGATTAAACCTAAACCACATATGGTTAATAAAAAAGAAATAAATACTAAACTTACATAAACAAAAACGTCATCTCCTCCATTACAGTAAATTGTCATCTTTTCCAAAGAGATCTTCATTTGAAATCAAGTTTCCCCACATGAAACCATAATTGTAGAAATTTGATCTTGATTTTTCTAAAAATTTTCTTTCGAAAAATTCACATCTTTCTTAGCTTAAGATGAATCCAAAAATTTCAGAAGCAATATTCAGAATATCTCAGGCTATACAATTTTGGATGTGTAATTGTTGAATAACTTGATTTTATGCTACAGAATTTTGTGTAACTTGATTCTTTACAAACAATTGTAGCAAAATTGTTTGTGCAAGGTAGTCATTAAATAACGTGATTTTCTATTATCATAAAATTCTCCAAATTTTGCTTTTAAATTTTTTTGGTTCATTTTAAGCCAAAAAGAATAGGGAGTTTTTGAAAGAAAAATTGAAGGAAATCAAGATCAAATTTCTGCGATAAGAATTTAATGCAAACGAAACTTGATTTCAAATGGAAAACTCTTTGAAAAATATAACTTCAATATCTACTTTAATGGAGAAGATGACATTTTTACTTATATAAGTTTAGTATTTATAACTTCTTTTTTATTAGTCATACGTAGTTTAGGTTTAGTTATTTATTTTTTGATTTATTTTTTATTTAGTTTTTCACATAATGTTTTATTATCCACGTGTACTTGAAAATTTAAAAAATTTTCCCACTTTGAATTTTCATTGGTTGATTTAGAATTCACTAATGGTGTTAATTTCAAGTATCGTAATAATATATAGATAGATAGTTTAGGTACCACATTGGATATTTTATAAAAGTACAAGTATCAAATTTGACATTATCCCACAAAAATTTTAATTAAATTTCAAAATCAGTTTAAAAAATATTTTCTATATGTTTCCCAGAAACATAATTCTAAAATAGTTTTGTAAATTTATAATAAATTAAATACTATTTTAATAATTAAAAATAATTTTAAAATGTTTTTTTTTTTCAAATTAAGATGTTTTCCTTAAGTTAGCTTTAAAATCAATGTCTTTCAAAATGAAAACTAGTATAAAATTTTCAAAAAAAAAAAAAAAATTATTGTATTAATTTTACATTAATAAAAATATATATTTTTTAAAAGTGTTGCACTAGAACTATTTGTGTTTAGACCAAAGTATCTATTAAGTTCCCCAAATCCAAATAACCATTTAAGGGGGCATGTACAAAATATTCTCAATATCTGAAGTAGTTAAATCTATTCTAGAATGTTGCAATTTTTCTCCATAATTTTAAAGGACCTCACCTTCGGCTGCAATAGCAGTGCGAGCCTCAATGATGTTTGCTCCATCAACAACATTAAGGGCATGTTTAGTAGTGCTTAAAAAAAATTACTTTTGGCTCCAAAAGTACTTTAAGAAGAAAAGTTGTGCTAAACAAACGGCTTTTAACTGAAATTTTTAGCTTTTCAGAATTACTTTTGAAAAACACTTCTGAAAAGGAGAAGCTAAAATTTTTAGCTTTTCCTCTCCCAAAAGTACTTTTAGTGCTTAATTACTTTTTCACCCCTCCAATAACATAGTACTTTCCCCTTTTTTGTCTTGGTGCTTAATTACAAATGTGTTAAAATTATTAATTAAAAATAAAAAATATTTTTAAAAAAATACTAAATACAAATATTTAATGGTTATATTTAAATATTTAAAATATAGTTTATATATTCTAATTAAATTCGATAAATAATTAATATTTATTGCTTAAAAATATTTAAAATTTATATCTCATATATTAAAATATTAACAAGTTATAATATTTTTTTTATATTCTTACTAAAAGATAATAATATTAACTAATTTAAATATTATTTAAATGCATATTTGTTACTTGATAATAACATGTCTAAAATGGACATTTTATTTCTCAAAAGCACTTTTTGACAGCAATGCTGTAACGACCCGATAGTCACGGGTGTCAGAAAATGTATTTCCGAGACTCCGTTTTCGTAAAATAGATTTGTAAATATTAATAAATATTTACGAAGTTAGTTGTGTAGTTAGTTAGGTTTTGGTTAGGTGAATTTGCATGAATTAAGAGTTATTATGTATAAGGACTAAATTGCATAAAAGATGAAAGTTGAATTATAGATTAAAGAAAAAGTAAAGGGATTAAATAAGCAATCAAGTCTTATTTTAACAAGCGGATGATAATAGTCATTACATGTGTAAAAATAATATACATATGTATATATTAATAAAATATGTATTACTTAATATTTAAGTAAATATTTATAATATAATAATAATAAAGTAAATATAATAAAACAATTAAGTAAATGAAATAAAGAAAGAATAGAAAGAACAAACCAGAAAATGAAACAGGGAGAAAAGAAAGAAAAGAAAGAAAGAAAGGAGAAATTAGGGTTTAAAGGTTCTAAGTTTGATTGGTTAGTTAATTTAGTCCCTTTTCTTGTAATTTTTATATTTTTGAAATTTCGGTATTAAATACTACCCAACCTATGTTGAAATTTTAGAAATTATTGAATTTTTAAATGTTGTTTATATAGAATAATTTGAGTATTAGGGACTAAATTGATAGATTTTTAAGCTAGAAATGAAAAAGGACTGAATTGTAAAATAAATTATAAATTTTGAGTATTAGGGACTAAAATGTGAAAATTTTGAAATTTAGGGTTTAAAGTGGAAATTGAAGAAATAAAGTTAGTCTCGGTTTAGATACTAAACTGGAATTTAGGAAAATGTTGAATAAAAATTGAAATATTCAATGTGAAATTGAATTGTAATGTATTGATAAATTTTTATTGTTTTAATTCCATAGCTAACGTTGTACTGGAACCCTCAACTAAGAAGGGAAAAGATAAAGTCAACGAGGAATAGCTCGGAATTTCTGGTTTGTATTTCTATAATCTGAAGCTAGTTATTAATTGTTGAAATTTTTATTTAATCTATATGGTAAGTGTTGAAGTGAGAATATTTGTGTTTTGCAATTGAAATAGATTGATTTGGTATATGATGAAATTATTGAATTTATATTGACTGAATTGAATTGGAATATATATTATGAATATATATGTGTAAATATAATATTGTGTAAATATGATATTGGATATTATTATTGGAAAGTGAAATTAAACTTTATTAACTGTATCGGGCTGAGTCGGATATAGATGGCATGCCATCGGATTGGAAGAGTTCAGGGATTTCTTCGACTTCGAGTCGATAAGACACTGGGTGTCAATCTATTACTTCAGATTAATTCGATGAGACACAGGGTGCCAATTTACTTCGGTTTAGCCGATGAGGCACTGGGTGTCAAATTATTACTTCGAATTATCCAATGAGGTACTGGGTACCAAACTGGTGTGTTTTGGTTGGATCCGTGTATCCGTTATACTCCGAGTCGTGTTAATAGGGGTGATTAAATGAAATGATACTATGATTGGTATTGGAAAACATTGAATGTGAAAAGTTATTTGAATAGCAAGTATGAGATTTGAAATAGCAAGAGATGAGAATTGAATATGTTATAAATGATGTATTGATGAATTGATGAATTGATGAATTGAATGATTAATGTTATAGTGTGATTAAATGTATATATTAAATTATCTTGCCTTTAATATTCGGATTATAGAAATACCACTGAGTTTATACTCAGCGTACGGTTTTGTTTTTCGTGCGCAGGTTAGGTACTTAAGTTTGATCGCCGATTCAACATCCATCAATGATCCCGAACTCAAAACGTG
Source organism: Gossypium bickii (assembly GCA_025503065.1). Lineage (NCBI taxonomy): Eukaryota > Viridiplantae > Streptophyta > Magnoliopsida > Malvales > Malvaceae > Gossypium > Gossypium bickii. Next base: position 26,700,254 of record CP106719.1, read on the forward strand.
GTGATGTTTTTCTTTTTGTGTCAGCATCTACCTAGGGCATCTAAATGTTAACTATTTTGTGAGTTGATTGTAAATAAGGTTATAAGTTAATATTGGTTGATTATATACATATGAGTATATGGTATGTTAAGGTTATAATATGGCATGCTTTAAATTATTGCATAAATGAACATGATATAGGCAAAATTAAGTTTAATTTTGTATTTTTACAAATTTGATTTGAATGATGTTTAAATTAATATGTTTTGATAATATGGTTGTGGTACCTATGAGGGTACATTAGTTAGGCATCTAGGTTGATTATTTTGACATGTTTTGGAGATATTTGATTTTGTTTCGAATTGGTTGAACAATTGATTTTGAGTTGTTTAGTATTCAAGATTGCAGAGAATGGTAAACTTGATGTTTAAGGTTCATTTTGAGTCCACACGGCCAGACACAAGGGCGTGTGACTGGACCGTGTGAGACACACGGCTAACACATAGGCGTGTGGTTTGGCCGTGTGTCCTCTGCAACTTTAAAATTTCAAAATAGAATGCTCAGGTATTTTCACACGGGCAGAGACACGGGTGTGTGTCTCAGCCATGTGTGACACATGGGCAGAGACACAGGTGTGTGTTTCAGCCGTGTGTGACACACGGCCTGGCACACGGGCGTGTGGCTTGGATGTGTAACTCAAGTCAGTAAGCACCTAAATTTGGACACGGGTTGGGACACGGCCGTGTGCCCCTATTTCGAATGTTCACATGGCCTGAGACACGGGCATGTCTCTTGACCGTGTGAGCCACACGGCTTGGTCACACAGGCGTGTGTCCCCTATTTCTTTGAAAATTTTTGATGTTTTCAAAAAAAAATTCTGAGTACCCGATTTAGTCCCGATTTGTTTCTAACATATATTTTGGGTCTTGATGGCTCATATAAGGGATAATATGATTGATTTATGACATGTATGTTAAATAATATGTAATGTCTATTTTTTATCTGAAAAGTTTGGTAATGCTCTGTAACCCTATTTCGGCGACGGATAAGAGTTAGGGGTGTTACAAATGCTAAACACTCAAAATTTAAACCAAACTTTTCAAAAGTACTTTTCCACAGCATTTTTCAAAAGCACTTTTTAAAATATTGCCAAACTGGCCCTAAGTGTCATCACCATTGTTATTTTCATTTTCAATTGAGCTCATCAAAGGATCTTTACTAATTGGCTCGTATGGCTCCAACATGTTTACAACACTTACAATAAGAACGGAGAAAATGCTCTAGCTCCTTAATCTTTCTTAATAAGATCATTCTTCTTTTTTCCGTCTAATGATGTGGCCATGCTTTAGCGTACATTTGCAAGCCACTTGTGCTAATACCTTGCCTAAACTTATTGGCTTTTTCCCATCGAGGCTTTTACTCTCCATGTAGTACTACTTGATATTTTCCATGGTAACCAATTCATTATTTTTTAAAGATTTTCCCATCTATAACATCTATATTGAGATTTCTCAAACACGTTCTTTATGCTTAGAATTTTGGTATTGTGTTTGCTATTGTGAGTATACAACTTAATAGGAAAATCAAACTCTTCCCCAAATTTGTGCTTAATAAAAATGTACTTCTCTTGCACCTTGCAGAGGCGAATCTAAAGTGAGGCAGGCAGAGGTCTTAGCCCCCCAAACTTGATTTTTTTTTCAATTTAGTCCTCTTATAAATAGAGAAATTATAAATTAATATATAATGAACTTGTACTTTGGCCCCCCAAAATAAAACATTTTCAATTCAATCCTCTTATAGATAAAGAAATTATAAATTAATATATAGTAAAATTGTACTTTAACCCCCATAAAAAAAGAAATATTTTATGTTTAGTCCCTTCAAAAATAATGAACTTATAAATTAATAGATAATAAATTTATACTTTAAGTTATGAAAAAATATAAATAAATTTTTGAATTCGTCCCTCTCTCTAACTGTATGAACCGTTTTTCCCTCCTTCCTTTTCAATTTTGCCTAAACACTAATTTGATAAAAACAATACATTAAACACAAACTTAGTAAAGATTTAAAAAAGAATAGTGATAATTGGAGTTACACATCAATCGCAACAAAGCTGATATGAAATCCATCATTATATAATAATAATTCATTTATGAAAATAATTTCACAAAAAGAAAAAGGAGTGGGCAGGCCATTAGGTGGTCTATCTATTGTGTGGGAGGTGGCTGCAGCAGCAAGCCCATTTATGAATTAATTAAACTCAGTCATAGCAGTGACTTTATCTACGTGTCCTCTTGGCTAAGGCTGGGCCATCAAGAAGTAGTTATGTGTGGACCATTCCCCTTTCTTTTTTATTTTATTTGACATTGCAATTTCATTCTTTCTTTCTCTATTTTAGACTTTTCCTGCATTTTATTTATTTTCTAGTCCAAGAATTTTGGAGAGAGAGAGAGAAGTTCCTTCTAGAAAAACCACCTTACTTCTAAATGTTGGGCAGTTGAGTCTGTTTATTTTCATTTAGTATTAAAAAATTCATTCAAAATGGGTATTTAGATTAAATAATAGTAGAAGGATAGACAATGTCCCTAAACAGCATAACAATTATGCATCTACTTAAAATGTCCTTTGGAAGAAAAGAGGGTTACAACTGTATGAAATTCCTCTAACAGATTTTTTCTTCCAAAAAAAAGTTTCAAATTTTCAATTTTAGACTACCTTTTAAATTAATTTTTTTTAGAGAATATTATTTTCTAAAATTTTATAATACAATCTTTCTAACACATGCTTTTTCCAAAGCAAACCCTTTTTTTTAAAGGAAGGAAAGTCTTTTATTATTATGGTATAAAGGGGAAAGAAAATGCAGTCATAATAAACCTAACGAAACGAATTTAATAAATTTCTCTTCCTTTAGTATGTTTCCACTTGGGCATGGTTAAAAAATAAAATACAGCCAAGCAGCAATCTAAAAAGAGAAGTTGATGTCACATGTCACAGTAGATGATGTCATTGTATTCCTTGAATCCTAGATCTTTAGTATAAAAAGGAGGAAACCCCAACACCACCACCACCATTATCATCATTATCACATCCATTCCATCTCCCTAAAACTAAGAAACAAAGAATCCATATCTGTCTCTTTGGTCCTTTACTCTAACCCCCCCCCCCCAAATGCTTAAGATGGAATATACTAGTGAAGTAGCTGCTCAATCTCCTTCGCCTAAGTCTTCCAATTCATCGTCTTCTCCTCCTCCTCCTCCTCCTCCTCCTCCTCCTCCTCCTCCTACATCCGTTGTTATTAGCCCTTGCGCCGCTTGCAAGATCTTAAGGCGCAGATGTGCTGATAAGTGCGTCTTGGCACCTTATTTCCCTCCCACTGAGCCTACCAAGTTTACCATTGCTCATCGTGTCTTTGGTGCTAGCAACATTATCAAGTTCTTGCAGGTATCCTTTTTCTTTTTCTCCATAATCACTCTCCCATTCACCCTAGAGCCTGATAGTGTGAAATGGTAAAACACTGTAGCTTCGAGTTAATTCGTTGATAATTGAGGCCAAAACAGATAATATATTTATGGAATAGTCATTTGGTGGAACGATTTGTATTTTCTACAAGGGTGGGGCAGGGTTGAGACGGATAGTTAAACACAAATTGAGGTTTATGACATAGTCAAAGACATTGCATGTGGAAAGGACCCTACTTTCTGCATTAAAATGTTGGCACTTGCAAAATATGTCGCCAAATGTACTTATCCGTTTCCCGTATATGCAAATGAGGGAATTGATTGTCCCGCATTAAACAATTATTTGTGGTTGCTCAATAGTCAATTATGATCAGATATGCTAAAACGAGGGAAATTTTCAGGAACTTCCAGAGTCTCAAAGGGCTGATGCAGTAAGCAGCATGGTGTACGAGGCGAGTGCCAGAATCCGAGACCCGGTTTATGGTTGCGCCGGGGCGATTTGTCAACTGCAAAAGCAAGTTAATGAGCTCCAAGCACAACTAGCCAAAGCTCAAGCTGAAGTGGTGAACATGCAGTTGCAACAAGCCAACCTGGTGGCTTTGCTTTGCATGGAGGTGGCACAGTCTCCTCAACAGAATCCCCACCAACCCATCGACGATTTCCTCAGCAGCAGCCTACAAAGCTACCACAGCAACCCTAGTTTCTTGGATGACAACAACTTAGGTTCATCATGGGAGCCTCTCTGGACATGAAGCACTCAAGCTTTATAAGCATATGTTTAGAAATTTTATGAAAATGAAACTCTCCCAACTCTAAGCCAATGGCTCCAAAGAAGGAGAAGTTGAAGGAGATTAATAAAATTAACTTGGTAGTAGATGGAAGTTTAGGGTCTAATCACTTTGTTAAAATTAAGTACTAGTAGATTTGCTGTTGCTTCTGTTTTTTTTGGGTACATTTGATAGTCCCGGGATGTTGGCATGGAGTAGATATGTCTTTTTCCTCCATGTTATTTGCTCCCATGTTTGGAGAGAAAGAGAAATATGTACTCCATTTTTTTCTTCCAAAACTTTATATTTGTTTCTGATTTTTGAAATTATAACAACTTTTAGGTCACCTACTATGATTACTTATAATTGATGTTTTGGTTTACTTCTTTGTTAGATTAATTAGCTTTTGACCATCTCAGCAACTACTTCCTCTCATTTTGACTCGGGATTTAACAGGTAAATTAGTTTTTTTTTATAATAAAATATTGGGTAAGAGATGCAATAACTAGGTTGGAATATGTTACCTATATTTATTTTATAATCTAGGTTCTCTTTCAACAATATTATCTTTAAAGTTTGATCCGGTATCTCTCCTTGACAATCTATTGTGCCTTACCATTTTTCTACCGTTGTTAAATATTATTGTAATTTTTTTATAGAAGGTACAAGTTATTAAAAGATAATTCTAAATAGATGTCAACGGAAATTTAACCATAAATACTTCATAAATTTTGTAACCATTTTAAGAAATCATAATTAATAAATTCTAAATAGAAGTCTCAATCTAACTCACTGGAATCTCTTTTATCTAAAAAGACTTAACAATGTAAAATTGGGTATATGAATGTAAACTTTTTTGGGTTGATACCTGAAATTTTCCCCTTCTCCATATTGATATTTCAACCATGACAACAGTTACACACGTTTGCCCCAGAATCCTAATCGTATTTGGCTTATACGACAACACTAGCCAAAACGTGCAGTAATTTTTAATCTTCGTCACATCCTTTATTTTCATGTGGAATAGATATATAATTTCCACTCTCTTACTTTTTTTCTAATTTTATTTCCTCTACCATCCATCTTCTTATCTACTTGAATCAAATGTTGAAGGAAAAAAAAAAAAAAAAACGGAGAACAAGAGAAGATTCTTTCCACCTAATTAAACAGACAATGCATACAATCAGTCTTTTTTAACCATTAACTTTAAAAGACTCTTAAAGTTTAGCTATTCTTTTAAGGGTATGTTTGTTATATGACACATTAAGGTTATGCATTACCACATGAAAAAAATAATATTTTATTTTAAATTTGTCAAAAATTATAAAAATATTATTAAAATCATAAAATTAATAAAAAAATCATAAAAATATATAAAAATATATATTAAAATAAAGATTACTAAAATATTCTTGATTATGAAAATTTTATTAAAGTTTTAAATATGATATTTATATAATTATATCAATGAATGAAATATGTGTTGGCGGAGTGCTAATCTGAAAGTGGTGATACGACCTGGAATTTAGAGAGAAATAGCAGAAGAAAAGGAGAAGAGAAAGAAAGAGATAAGGAGAGAAAAACATTTTATGTAATTCCATTCCAAAATTCACATAACCACTTCCTTAACAGCTCAAAACTTAAAAGAAAAAGAAAACGGTCTTGGGAAATTAGTTACATTTGCCATCTGAGTTTGTTATCATGGCGTACCGTTTTATTAAAACTTAGCCTAGGCTCGAAATGCCCTATTTAACTAAAATTGAAACACATCATTTTAAACAGCAAGAACTTTCTTTAAACTCATCGTTTCATCCCTATTATTTTATTTTTGAATTCTACCTCGTAACAAATATTGCCCTCTAGAACATATCCTTGTCCTTAATGTAACACCCCAAAAATGTGAATGTCCGACTGTTGAATTTTGTCATAATTAAGTTTCTATATCTGTGGCTAAGTGCTCTATTTGTGTGATTGAGGTCAAGGGTTCAAGTCACATCTTTGGAAAATTTTGCTATTTTATTATAAGTTAACCTCTATCATTGAACCATCAATATTAGTTTTATTATGTATTAATTAATGTCAACAATGAGTTTGTTGGTTCACTAGTTAAGTATCTATATACCTGTTGGTCTTGTGTTCGAGTCACTACGTATGTGTTAAAGGAATATTTTTATGTGAGTTGCGAAAGTGTCAGCTTTCGGGTTAATTTTAAAATCTTTGTACGTTTCTTTTCTTTTTCTTTCTTCTTTCCCTACTGTCTTTTCTTTTATTTCTTTTTACTCCTCTTTACTTTTTCCTTTTTGCTTGTCTCGTGAATTGTTATCGAGTTGAATTGGAAGTTCTACTTTATCATTGTGTCGTTTGGAAGGTAAATTTGTAATTTCTGTTGTTGGATTTTGTTAACATTTTCTGTTTTTTTGTCCCTGTCGAAAACGATGGTTATCTGACTATCTCGCTCGAATTCTCTGTTAATGTGTACGATTGGCGTTCTATAGGAGAATGCCTAAAGGATAACGACTCACCAACCATCTTAGGTCTATAGATTTCTTAGTCGTGTGTAAGTAATTGCTAGTTTGAGTTTGGGGAGTTTTGGTGTTGAAGTTGTCGACTTAATTCGGTTTTTAAGAGATTATTCTAGCATTAAGTAGGGAAATGTTTGTTTAATTGGTCTCTGGTTTATTGTTTTAGGTTCTAGAATCATTTCTATTGCTTTTACGTTGAACCCGTACCAGGTGCATAGCAAAAACCTGAGTTTTTACGAATTTCAGATGCCAAAAAGCATGGTCGTCGATGCCACACGACATAACTGTGTGGTAGGCTGTGTAACTCATTCTCTACCAAGTAAGAGCCATACAGGTAAGGAACACAGGTATGTGTCCGGACTGTGTGTGGTCATGTTAGTGCAGGGTTCACAGGGGCTAAAGGCACGGGCGTGTGTCCAGGCCGTGTAACTTACTAATTAGAAAATAAGGATCATACGGGCGGAGGACACGACTGTATGTTAGGCCATGAATGATACACGAGCAAGCACATCGGCGTGTGCTAGGACGTGTGGGGCCGCACGAACTAGCTAACCAGACCGTGTGAGACCACATAGACGTGTATGCCAATTTATGAAATTTCGCCATATACCAAGCATTGCTCGAACTAAATACAAGCCTTCTGTGAGGCCATTTAAACTGAATTTGACTGCATAAACTTATATTCTATGATCTGGAATTTGAATATTAATTATCAATGTGTGTATTGTGGTTAACTAATATTACTAGAACTGATCTACTGTATATGAGTATGAGTTATATTTGAATATTTGCATAGAACCCTGTATTAATTGTTATGTGAAGTATGTATATGCATTGGATAGGAATTGAATTAGGAGGAAATATTTTATGCTGAACCAGTGGTTAAATCCCTGGTATCCGTATACTAATCTAGCAGCTAGTCTGCAATATCTGAAATGTGTCAGATCGACATTGAGTGGTGTGTAGGGTTAGATGGGTAATGAAAACCCTAATTGGTGTACTGAGTTGGTCAGAGATGATGTGTAGCGGTTGGTATTAAGTAATTGCATATATTCTGTTCTGCTTTGCATCTGGTTATACCTTGATCTGTTATTCATCTGTATGACTCTGATATGTAACTGAATGATCTATTTCCTGATTCTGAGTCAACATCTGCACTTGGATATCTTCATTTTACCGATAGTCTATTGAATATGTAAATAGTTGGGTCCTTTCTGGTATATTAACTCAATTATTGTTGAATGAATTTTAGGTAAATCACAGACTTGATTAGGTCGGTGGGTGGGGAGCTCGGTTATGTGTTTATCCTGTTTAGTATTATGAACTATGCTAGTTATTTTCATAGTTTCAATTAGTCGGAAGATACTATCGAGATACCGATTTGTCTTTATTAAACTTTATCAAACTTTAAAGGTGTGTTATTATAAATTACGAAATGTGTTTTGATTATTGTTCGTTTTAACTCTCTAAGCTTGGCCTTGTCGTCTAAGCCAGGTATGAGGTGTTACACTTAAGGATCAAAATAAGAAAAGTTGGCTTGAAACTGTTACAGAGGTCCCCAAGTAGCATCTTTAGCGAAAATGTCCACCCATTCCACCAGGACTTCGCTAGTTGCTTGATTCATTTTCTTCACCATCCTCCTATCCAAGATTCTCACCAGTTCCTTCGTCATGGCTTCATGAATATCCACCAATGGAAATTAAGATTAAGCTGAAGTTACTCCTATATACTTTTTCAATTGAGACACGCGGAAGGTAGAATGAATACGTGAGCCTGAAGATAAGCCACCTGCCCCACCTTCTTCAATACAGGAAAATGACTGAAATACTTAGGAGAGAGCTTTTGATTAAAGACCCTTCTAACTATTTGTTGTCTATATATTTACAACCATAGGTAGAACAAATCTCCAACTTGAAAGCTCATGTTAATTTTATGTATATCAACAAGTTGTTTCATACAAGTATGAGCTCTTTTCACTTGAAACTGTAACATCTTTTGAGCAACTTCACGAGCCTATATGCTTCTGTGCACCACTGCTACAGGTGACATCCCTGCCAAATAGGGCACATGCTGTGGAAGAGGCTACCTATAAAAAGTTCATATAGGGTGAGCTAAATGGCTGAATGGAAAGAAGATTTATACCACCACTCAAGAAGTGGTAACCAACTTGACCACTCTACAGGCTTCTCCCCTATCATACATCTTAAGTATTTCTCCAAGGAATGATTAAGCACCTCAGTTTGTCCATTCGTTTGGGGGTGATAAGTTGTGGATAGGATGAGCTTAGTACTAGCTCATTTAAACAAATCTTACCAAAAGCCACTCACAACGATCCCTTCTTTATTCGAAATGATAGAATCAGGCATTCCATATAGTTTGTACACATGGTTCAAGTACTTCTTAGCTACTTCCTTGGTTGTGAAATGATGAGATAAATCTAGGAAGTAACCATACTTGGTCAAATGGTCTACTACGACTAAGACTGAGTGTTTCCCCTTAGATATGGGTAGACCATTAATGAAATCAAGACTGATGGCAGACCAGGCCCTTTCTGGAATAGGAAGTGGTTGTAAAAGGCCTAGTGAAGCTACATTTTCATATTTGCATTTCTGACAGACCAGGCATTCTTTAGTCCAATGTTTGACATCGGTTGTTAAACCCTTCTAATACACCAAACCAGCTAAATGCTTCTTAAAAGTGTAGATCCTTAAGTGTCCCCCTACTGCACTGGCATGAAAGTGCTGAAATAACTCTCTCCTCAGGTTTTCATCCCTCCCCACTACAATCTTTCCCTTTTCTGTGTAAGAAACGCCCATCCCAAGAGTATATCTAATGCTGAAAGTGACCATGTTGTTGCACTTCTTAGATGATCCGGGTGATTTTAGTATCATCTTAATAGGACTGTTGCACCCTTAGTAAGAGACTGGAGATAACAGTACTACTAGCAATGAGAAACACCTAACCTCCTTCTAGTTGAGGTTGCTTAGAGAGGGAATCAGCCACTCGATTATTGATCCCCTTCCTATAAAGAATCACAAAGTCATATCCTAACATCTTGGTCACCCACCTTTGCTAAAAGGAAGTGATGGCTACCTGATCAGATAAGAACCTTAGACTGTAGTGGTCAGTTCTGATATTAACATGCCTCCCCACTAAGTAAGCATGCCACTTTCTTATTGCCAGAAAGACAGGCAACATCTTCTTTTTCATAAATGGTAAGTGTAACATCTTGAATTTTTTGGCCTATGCGTTTAATGGGTGGATATGTTTAATGTGTTAATTTAAGTGTTAGGGGTCCAAATTGGGCTCAGGCTTAGGTAGATGCCTTGATTAAAATTTTCTGTTTGGGCATTATAGGGTTTAAAAGGTAGTATCTATGTTTAAAATACCAAAGTGGGCTTGTGGCCCAATCTTAGGAGGTGACGCCACACAAGGGAGTAAGGGGCCCAAATTTAAGTTTCATGGAGCCCAATTCTTTTAATTTAAGTTAGCTAAATTTTGGGCATTAGGATTAGGTGGAGTGGATGGCAACAAGGCTAAAATTTAGGGGTTTTAATGTTTAAAATATATGGATAATAAGCAGATAAAGGCTATTATATAGGAATTTATTTTATGTGGATAATAAGCAGATAAAGGCTAAAATTTAGGGATTTTAATGATTAAAATATGTGGATAATATGTTGATAAAGGAGGGAGAAGTTAGAGATAATTAAGTCTCTTTTAGATGAGCTAGTAGATTAAGATAAAGGAGAAAAGATATGATTTATCTGCATGGATAGGTAAGTGCCGAAATTTCTATAAATAGGGGGAATATCTCTTCAATTTCAGCATTTGGGTTTTTCCCTCATTCTTTTCTCTTCTTGTCTGAGTAAAAGCCGAAAACTCCTAAAGTTCCATCTTCTTCTTCATTCTCTGCAAAAGCCGAAATCTCTAAGCCTAATCCCTCATCTTCACTTTGATTCAAAAGTCGAAACTCTTTCCATTCTTTTTCTTCCTAAAAAATCTTCAAGTCTCTTCCTTTTTCTTTTTTCTTCTTCTCTTTTCCGTCGTAAATCGAAACTCTTCACTCAAGTATTTTAAAAGCCAAAGACACATCAGCCTTCTCTTGTTCATACTTTTTTGGGATTTTCCTAAAAGCCAAAATCCTAGATCTCATCTCCCGTGATTGCCGAATTGCTTCATGGTGCCTACTTGTACCAAATCAAGAAGGAACTTTAGTGGAGTCAATCGCATAGATCTCTAAGTTATAGATCGGTAGCACTCGAATCGTGTTACTTTCGAGATTTCAAGGTAAGAAGATCTATTAGTTTCAACGTGTAAATTCGGGATTTACTAACCCTTGGCCGAATATAGGAGAGGCCCTATTTTCACATCTTTTCGACTTTTTGAGCAAAGTTGTAGATCGGTCTAGCAAGGGTATCGACATTAATCAGGTGTGTAACTTCCCACACCATTAGATTGTTTGCTAATATATATATTTACGTAATAAATCTACTATACTCTGTTAAATGCCAAAATCCCGGCATAACATTTGAAAACCCGAGAAGAGTAAAGGCTAAAATCAGGTTAGCGATTTCTGTCATTCCTCAGTGAATGTTTCTGTTAAAAACGATATGTTTTATATGTTGATTTTTATATATGCTTGGGGTTGGGTGATTGATGAAAAAGGGAAGTGATCTGTTCTGGTGGCTTATGTCATTTCAGCCTGGTGACTCTGTCACAGCTCTGTTTCTGGTGGCTTATGCCATTTCAGCCTGGTGACTTTGTCACAATTCTGTTTTTGGTGGCTTTTGCCATTTCAGCCTGGTGATCTGTCACAACTTTGGCGATGAGCAGCATGACTGTTATCAATGGCATGTAGAGGTGTGGGTTGATTGTAGAAATCCCCAATGGTGTGACTGACAGGTAAGGGTGGCGTGTAGCGGATGGAAACTTAGGATTGGGTTGGGTTTTTATGTATGTTATCTTTTATATTATGTTCTATATTCTGATCTGTGGGCTAAGGCCCAGTCTGATGGTGCACGAGGGTTGCACACTGAGTCTCGCGACTCACCCTTTTAATTTAACATTTTCAGGTAGCACCTAGTGTAACGGACCGGCCTGGAGAGAAACGCAAGGCGGCCATGCGAGAGAGTATTTGGATTCAGCAAAAAGACTTTAGTATTTTATTTTATATTTTTAGTTAATGGGTTTAAACCTCGTTGTAATAAGGCCATGGGCCACTAGACTATTATTTATGTTTTTGGGTTTAAGTTGGGTTTAATTATTAGACATTTTAATTTTTATGATAAAATTAAGCTAAGACATGTATAAGATTTTTGGATTTTAATTAAAATTCACTAAGGCAATTTATAACTTTATATCTTATATGACTTAATAAATTATTAAGTTTTCGATATTAATGATTAAACCTAGAAATCATTTTCCAAAATGCGACATGTTGTGCAAAATCACTCAAGTGACATACCAGATCCGGCTGTAGTGTTTGGGCCGGGTTTGGGGTGTTACAGAAAGTGCTTGGTGTTTCACTCACAATGCCTTACTAAAGAAAGCAACTGGCATACCATGCTGTTGTAAAATTGCCCCTATCCTAAAACAACTAGCATGTGGTTAAAGTGTTATCTCCTAAACCAATGATCGAAAATGGAATAGAAAGTGAAGGGTAAGGGTTTTGCATTGCTACCATGAACTAAGTCAGGCAACTGACTTTATCGCAAACTTTACTTTCAAGGCCAACATGGAATTGCAACTTTTTTTTTTGTAGAGAATCCAGTTGTTAGTAGTTAGTTAGAAGCAATTAGCGGCTAGTTAAAAGTAGTCAGTGTTAGGTAGTTAGTTAATATCTAGTTGGTTAGTATAATCATAATACATGAAATGTAAATTAAGTATGAATTAAAAGAAAAAAAATTTACCATTCTTTCTTCTTTTCTCATTTCATTTGTTGTTTTTTCCAGTTATTTTAGCATGGTATCAAAGCAAGGTTCCCAACTCTATTCCAGTCAATTTCTCTGTGTTTTTGGTGTTTCTTTATTACTAGATCTACTCTAGTGTTCTTGATTTAGTTTTCTTGCTGTGTTTTGTTAATATTTCTAGTTTTTTTCTTGGTATTTGACAATGTTTGATCCACCACATACAAGTGACCGTATAGTAGATTGAACACTATGCTCTTCTGTGCTCTCTAGTTTCAATCATTTACTATTCTTGTATTCTTCTAACACATCAAGTACATTGCTTGCTTTTAATTAGTTACTTGGCTTTGAAAACTATAGCATTTGGAGTTGATCTATGAGGATTGCCTTGTTAGCCAAAAACAAGTTGGGTTTCGATGATGGAAGTTGTAAGAAAGAGTCTTATAGTTCTACACTTTATTCTCAATGGGAAAGATGTAATATAATCGGTCTTTCATCGATCTTAAACACGTTGTGCAAAGAACTTTTAGTTGGCATTATGTTTGCTTCTAGTGCATTTATTGTCTGATAAGATTTGAAAGAATGCTTTGGTAAACTAAATGGCTCTCGTGTCTTCTTTCTTCTTTCTTCACAAGGAGATATCATCACATGTTCAAGGTACTTTTGGATCTGGTGCCCTAAGTGTAGTATATTCGTTTGTATACTTGTATTTTTCCGATCAGATTGGTTTAATAAAATTATTCAAAAATTACATTAATATCTTTTGTATATTATCCAATTAATGGTTTTTGTACGGAAAGCAAAATGAAAGAAAATATTGACTCATTGGTTTTCTAATGTTTAATTAATAATATGCGATATTTCATGGTTGGATTGTAATATGGAAAGATAGCTTTTATTAGTAGATGAATCTAAACATGTCCTCAGTTTAATCAGAATTGAGCAAACTAATTGAAAGACTAATATATTGTTTATCAAGTCCAATTGGAGAGATGTTTTTGTCTTGAGCATCGAAGCAGATGACTCCTAAAAGATAGAGACATAGATGTAATTGACTAGACTGACAATAAATTGGACAAGACCCAAGTAGAATAGATTCTGAATCCGTTTATGGGTTTATTCACTTGTAACGTTCATAATGTGACATACCTTAATCTTGAGTGGATGATGGACTATGTATGCATGACTTGTATACATTTATGTAAGTAAAAGTCTGAGTTCAAATAGATAAGGAACCGAAATTTAGTGCGTTGGGTATAAGACTTCTACAATATGTAGCATCATTCATAGTAGTGGAATTAATAGCCTAAGAAATGAGTAAATGATATCATCTCATTGACATTAATGATAGATGAAAAGTAAATGCGCCATGGGTCGTTTGTCTTTGTGTCGAATGATTTAATTACTATTTTATAGTAATTGACTTTTAATGAAAGAAGATATAATGGTTATTATGAGATAAAATATGATCATATTGGGAGAACGAATTTATCTCAAAGAAATTAATGATATCCTATGAGAGTAACACAATAATAACAAGATCATTGGACGAGCACTGATTAAGTAGCTTTCATAACAAAAGCTATCCATTAGTACTCCAAGGAGGAGTGCAAGATCCTCCAACATTATTATGCACTCTCCACATAACAAATGAAGTGTATGAGTTTCTAATCTCCACCTCTCAACCAACGTGGATATCAACTTCATATACAATTGAAGTCTTCCAACTATACTGTAACACCAAATTTGGACAATGCACATTGTAAAATAAGTAACAGCTCACGTGCTAATGTTTGATTAACTTTTATGGGATTAGCGGATGGAAATTTTATGTAATAAATATATAAATTTTGAGATAAAATTAAAATTTAGTCTTTGTTGAAATGATAAGATTAATATCTTACATGTGAATGTATTATTTTAAATTATATGTAAAAAGATAAAAATACTCTTAAATTTATATTTGTTGTTTTATAAAAAATATTGAGTTTCTGATAATTTTATAAATGAGTTGAAGCTCAGTTGAAGGTAATACCAATTCAGTTAAAATTTTAAATAATAGTATATATGCTTGTTTTTATTAATATTAGATTATTGCACCTCCACAATGTAGGTGAAAAAAATATAAAAAAATTTATGTAAATAACCAACAAAGTTTTGGTTTAATGGTAAAGCATAAATGTTGAAAATTAATGAGATGTAGGTTTAAATCTGATTATGTGTGTACTTTTTTTTTTCCTATTTTTCTATGTAAAAGATATAAAATTATAAAAATACCTTCAAGTTAATACAATTTACTTTGCAAAATGATGATATTTTCATATTTTTCTAATTGAATTATTATTTGAATAATTCGTAACACTAACACAATCAAAGACTTTATAATAAATATAAATAATTTTTTTATATATATTTTACAGTTCATATTCAAAGTTCGAGGTTACTTCTCCTGACAATGTGGAACTTTCGTCTCCTCACATTTATTGGTAGTAATGAAATAAAGATATGAGTTGGTTTAGTATGAGATTTGAAAAAGAGGTAAAATTAAGTGGTGAAACTTCAACAAAACGCGGTTTTGGAAGGATAAATGAAATGATGTGCTTCCCACGTGAAATCATAATCAACCAACATTACGTTTATGATTTGTCGGTTTTGATAGCCAAAAATTCGTCATCCTTTACCCAACATATCATTTCTTTTTGCTTATGCTTGCAACTGGAAAACATTTATGTTCCTTTTTGACCAAATTTTGTTTTAGCTTCATCATTTTGTCCATCTTTAAATTACAATAATAAAATCATCATTTTATTTAAATATTTTTTTTATACTTACATAAACTAAGATGAGCAAGAATAAAAAGACAAAGCAGGACTTAATTAACAAAAGTAAGGTAGTTGAAGGACTTCAATAAGATGGGGTTTAGAAAGGTCAAAGTGAATCCAATAGTGTCCATGGACTACAAATATTATTATTATTATGACAATGACTTTCCGTTTTGTCATTCTATGTCCCCATTGAAGAATATATGAAGAACAATGGCACGTTGGATCCCTTGTACTTGTAAGATTACATTTTTGTTAGGAAATTTTTAACAACACCATGTGCATGCTTCCAATTGTCATGTTGATGACTCTTTTTTTTTTTTTTTATGTTAAATATATATTATTTGGGACATTGGGCATCTAATTTGGCTGATCAGATACATATTGGGGGAATTTATTACTTAAATTTTATGTAGTATCTTAGGAATCAATAATAAGGTTCGGAAAAAAATTTTGGTTGTTTGTTATCGATTGAGTTTTGATTCGATTAGTATGTGTATTGTTTTCAAAATAAGAAGATATGAATTCGAATGCATTAAAACGTATTATCTTTCTATTTCTATTTATGAGTTGGAGAGGGACTATGGGTAGTTTTAGGCATTATATCAAAAATAGTAAATATAATCAAAACCTATAGGGAGATTTTTTTTTAAAAAAAAAATCTATTTATTTATTTGCTTTGTTTCTCATTTTATTGTTATAAATTTTTATTTATCAGTTGGTTTGGAATTAAAACATTAAAATAACAAGGTAAAATCTAAACAACAAACATGACTAATGTGACTCGAACTCAAGCCACACTTGAAGCGGTGAACACCTTTAACCATCTTATAAATCTAAGGTATTTGGAGTTTAAATTTTGGACATGCAATTTGCAATTACTCAGAAATTGAACCAAAATTTATTTTTTATTTGAAAATAAATGTTTTATAATGAAAATAATTTAAAATTTCTTAAAAATTTATTATTTTTTAGAAATATATATAAAAAAATTAAAAAAATTCAAATAATATTCAAAAGTCATAAAACAAAGCTCATTTTTTCATAATAGGTTTAAAAATTTTAAAAAATAATTTTATATGAAAAAATTAAGAATTGAGTTAAATTGAACCAAATCGAGAATAATTTAAAAAATCTAAAAAGTTTCAACTAAACCAAATGGAACTGATATCACCTCTAACTATATAGGTAACCTTGGCCTCCAATTGATTTTATTTTACTAAATAGAAACTTTATATATATTTATAGCATATAAATAAAAGGGAAATTAACTAATGTTTTTGTTTTCACTTATTTATAAACTCTTCAAATTAATTGGTTTATCATAAAATATAAAGCAATTAGTGGTGATATCGTTGAGGTTTTACAATTATTATTATTTATATCTGAAATTAAAGAATAATTTGTATTTAAATATGTTGAAATTTCATGTATTTAGTTATTAGTAACATTAACGATATCAACGTAGTAACTTGCAATTGATAAAACAAAATTCTGTATTGATTTATTTGTAAGTCATTAAAAAGAAAAGACAACCTTGGTTATTGTTTTTTGTTGATGGTTTTTTCTTTTTTTCTGTTTTGATAGTTTATGTTATAGCATGATCACATGTTTTTATTCTTATATATGAAATAGCTAAGTTATACTTAAAAATATGAATTTCTTGGTTTTTGTGCTTTTATTTATGAAGTAACAAAACTTATAACTTCTTACTACGTACTTACATATATATGGGTAAGGTTTAAAAAAGTAGAATTCATGTTTGAGGTGTGAATATTATTATCTTTAAATATATTTTACGGATTTATGTATCCCATTAATCAGTAAGAAAACAAGGAACAAAGAATAGTCAATTGAGATTGTGAGAGAAAAGAGAATACAAAGAAAACATGGAAGTTAATGAGTAACTTTGAAAGTTGTCATGCACGTCAAAAACAGAAAATATTTAATTTTAAAAAAATTTGATTCTGTCTTAATTAAGAAATTAAGTAACATTTTTTAACTAAAACAATAAAAAGCAAATAAAGATGTAAAAAGCAAAACCAAACCAAGTTTGGTATCACGCTTAGGGGAAAATGACCGGTTTGAAGTAAGTTGAGCTATCAAGCTCAGGCCTCCTGCACGTGTGTCACCCTCTTCTTTTGCTTCTTATAAGCACATGGTAAACCAATCTTGTATTAGCATTATTTAATAGGATGTGAGATATGTGTACATATAAACTTCCAACAAAACATAATAAAATTTCTTCGCTTTAGTCTTGTAATCGACACCCTAAATTAAAACACTACGGAGAAGTCACGGATTTTAGGTTTTAAGCTTGAGAAAAATATATAAAATTTGAGGTGAACAACAATAATTTAAACTTTAAAAACTTGAAACTTTAAATTTTTTAAAAAATTAAAATATAATTTTATCACATAAACCAGGACAGATAAAAATCCCTTCCGCTTCACTCCAAGCTATAAAAATGGATTTTGTTAACTATTTTTAATTTTATTATAGTTAATATGGCTTTGGTTACATGGTGTTTATAAGCGCCCATTAAAGATTATTTAATTACTAAATTAAGAAAGTATTTAAATTTAATACACTAAGGAAAAAAATCCGCTTCAAAAAGTATAACCTTAATTAAAATTTGATGATCATTGTTGAGGGAATCTAGTCTTTCAAAATAAATTTTTGAAGTGTCATTTTCAGAAACGTTAATTCGGTCTCTCAATAACTAATATACTTCAACAATTGACTTATATAGAATAGGTAAGTGGTTTGAATCCCACCAAGGGCAAGGCACTCACATCGCCTCTTGTTCGGTGGTCGTACGTCCACATAAGATCAAGGTGTCTTCCCCTGTAAATCATATACAGCTCTCCTGAGGACAATACCTTCTGTTGTTGAAGGACCGGATAGGCGTTCTCGAAAACGATACTTCAAAAAAAAAAATTGAAAGAGTCGATCTCCTCAATAATCATTCAAAAGTATATATGTTATAATATTTGTTTGATATTTATTAAGGTTAATAAAAAAATAATATATAAAGTAAGAAAAACGAAGAATGTAAAAGGAGTAAGAGCATAATTAGTATTAGTGGGCAAAGGTACAAGTGTGGAATGCTTGGCCAATGGCCATTCATTTATGATTTATGAAACATTTCCTTAAAGTAAGTTTTGTTTGGTATTGAAGGGAAGGCTTTTTATATTTAATGATTTCCCCCATATGTATTTACCTCTTTGGTTTCCAGCCCTTTCTTCATTAATTATTATGTTTTTAAAACACACCACTTCATATTTTCACCTCATTTAATTAACACTTAGTTGTTTTCAACATAAAATTGTACAATTGGACAACATTTTGGGCACACATGTAAATATATTTTTAACTTCATCCTCATATTCATTTTAATTAACAAAAATATACACTAATTAAAACAATAAACTTTACGTCACTGAAAAATAATATTATGTAATATATATTTATAAATTTTTTTGACATAATCAAAGTAGAAATATTGAAACTCAAAGTCTCTTAGACTCCGTTTGTTTCATTAAAAATGACGTGTTTTTTTTTTTTTTTTGGAAAGTTAATATTTTCTGTTGTCTGGTAGACTCATTAATTAAAAATATTTCATAAAAACTATTTTCAATGAAACAAAACATGGAAGATTTTCTTATCTTTTTATTGTTTAATTTGAGCTTATTTTATATTTATAAATTTATATTTTACATTATTCTTTACAAAACAAACACGACATAAATATATTTGTTATAAAATATTATGCAACAATTTCTCGGAATTTATTTTATAATAAGAATATATTTTGTAATTATTATAATATAGATTTCGGGTCTAACAAAAGTTTTA
Organism: Gossypium bickii; assembly: GCA_025503065.1. Taxonomy (NCBI): domain Eukaryota; kingdom Viridiplantae; phylum Streptophyta; class Magnoliopsida; order Malvales; family Malvaceae; genus Gossypium; species Gossypium bickii. Next base: position 26,719,572 of record CP106719.1, read on the forward strand.
TGGGCACTAGTATAATTAAATTGACAAAATTTCACGAATGAAATAAATAAATAAAAATAGTATAGAACTAATTTCATTTATAAGTGTATTTATAACAAGAGAGAAAAACTTATACAATTTTTTTTTTGAAAGGAAAAAGCAGTTAATTTTAGGGATAAATCTAAAATTACATATGAATTTTGATATAAATTACAATTTGATACACGAATTTTGAATTGATGTAATTATGCATACAAAACTTTAATTATGGTTCAAATGTATATATAAAACTTTAATTTTGATGTAACAATGTTGTTTGATAAAAGTAAATATTGGTTTGTAAATATTATTTTTAATTTTAATCTTATTAATATAATATTTTATATTGATTTGGATAGTATTGAATGAAAGATAAATATTGTACTTTGAATATCTCATTTTAAAAAGAAAGAATAATTTATCTTAATTTCTAATAAAATAAAATCGACCTAATATTTTCTACCTTAAATGATAAGTAGTTACCTACTTACTTACTTATCTTATTTAACACTTTTTTATTGACAATTTTATGTAAAATAAAAATTAAATTATTATCAAACACATCTAAAATATAAAATGGTAATAAATTTTGGTTAAACAAACACATCCTTAATTTGTGTCATTTTAAATAAATGTTAAAAAAATTATAATAAAAGAAAGTAAAATGAAAGAATAGGGTTGTAAATGGGGGGCTAAGGCTAAAGCCCAAAACTTGAAGAGGCCTATCCATCACCGAACCCTAGTGTTAAAGGCCCCAAATGAACTCACGATAATTTTCCACAATTAAATAGACCAGACCCGTAACTCCCACACAAAATAAGATTTTGTTATATTAAAATTGACCCAAAAATCTCCCTCTTATTTATTTATTTTTAAGGTCGATTTTATTATATTTTTTTAATGATTTGCTAATGTATTTGAGTGACGATGACATGATGTTGGAATTTTTCATGTCATTTTACCAATTGTCTAGACAATTTTTATTAGGAACTAGATGATTTCATGGTGGTTTTGTTTAGGAGTAGGTTGTATTTGTTTGTGAGTGATTATGTGAATATACACATGTAATGTTAAGAATATTGTGATGTTAGTTTTACACGAAAACTATTTCATGTTCTAAAATTCTTTAAAAAAAATTTGTTGGATGCTATTTAGCTTGTCATGATTGATTGAAAGATTGCACTGGGTTATCACTATTAATATTGATTATTGCTATTTGTGACATTGTCTAATATTTGATCCTATTTTTTTTATGTTATATTGTTGGGTATGTTGTAACACCCCTAACCCATATTTATCGCCGAAACAGGGTTACGGAGCATTACCGGAGTTTACAGATCAAATAAACAAACATTTCACATAATATACATTAATGTCAGAAACCAAACGAAATTAAACATATTGTCCCTTATATGAGCCCACAAGGCCTAAAATACGCGTTAGAAACAAGTTGGGACTAGATCGGGTACTCAAAGAATTTTTCAAAAAACATTGAAAATTTTCAAAGCTGTAGGGGTCACACGGCCGTGTGGCCAGGCCATGTGGGCACTCGAAATAGGGACACACGGCAGTGTCTCAGCCCATGTCTGGGCTCGTTTAACTCTCTGACTTGGGTCACACGGGCCGTGTGAGCATACTGACTTGCATTCTTAAGAAGATACAGGGGACACATGACCATGTCACAGCTGAGACACACGCCCGTGTCTCTGCCCGTGTGGACAAAAATAAGCCAATTTCCAAGCCACATTTCTCACCCAATTTGACACCAACCTAACTCAACATTTTTACACATCAATAAGGCATTCAAAACAAGCCAAAATCATGTCTTAAACATGAAATATCACCATAAACAACCAATATGCCCTTAGGCACCTCAAATGACAACTTAAAAACATGTCAACCAAGTATCCAAACTTACCTAAATAACCAAATACATATATGCATAATCCCAAATGGTACCAAATATACCATTCTAACAAACATCAATATAATAAGACTACATATATATATACATCAAAATATACCAAAGATAAGCCATTTAAGTGGCTAATCTCAACAAAACACTTATATGCCAACATTAGCCAAATTAACCCATACATGTCATTATAACCGGAATTAATTTACTGAAAGTACCAAAAGAGCCGATGGATTGTGTGATAGCTCCGACAAGCTTCCAACCTGAACGAGCTTCTGAATTACTATAAAACACGGAAAATAACACGAAATAAGCATTTAAGCTTAGTAAGTTCGTATAACAAGGAAATTAACTTACCATTTAATCACATTTAAGATAAGCATACAAAACATATCCAAACCAATTTGTCCAAAAGCCTAAACACACATCCTCAATATGTTAGCTATGTAAAACAAATATAATAGCCAATAAACATGGATGAACATAACCACTAAGCAAGTTTCATATACATGTATCATCCATTTCATGTTTCAATATATCATGTAATATCATTTCCATGTATTTCATGTATATACCTGTAATAGTTCGTATCGAACTCATATTGTCTCATAACAAAACATTACCCGTTGAATCGTTTAAAATATCGTTGGATACATGGGTAGTACACATGAGGTGTACTGAACTGTAATCCGTCAATTCATATACATGTACGCTTATGCGAGTTATGAATCGGTATGCTCTCACGAGCTGTGAATCGATAAGCTCATACGAGCTGCAAATCAGAAAGCTCATATGAGTTGCAAATCGAGAAGCTCATACAAGTTGTGGTGTGTCCGCAACACATGTAGGACCCCAGCGAAATTGGTAACCCTAATGACATGTCATTTGTATCCTACGAATCCCTAAGGTTCAAACGGGACTCGGTAATCGCTGGATATGCAACCGGTATTTATACATAACAATTATAAAAATCACATACATATGATTCAATTAAAACATATAAATACTTAATTTAATTACACGAACTTACCTCGACAAGTATACGTAAACACGGAGGCGACTAATTCGATATTTTCTCTTTACCTCAATCTAACTCTGTACGAGGTTTGACAGGATCTATAGGAATAAATTTAACTCATTTCAATATAATTCTCATTCAATTTAATCCAATATGGAATTTTGGCAAAATTATCATTTTGCCCTATACTTTTAATTCTTTTATAATTTAGTCCCTAGGCTCAAAAATGAATTTCATGCAATTTAATCATTACTCAAGCCTAGACAATTTTTGTACATATTAATAGCAACCCATATATTTCACAATTTCACAATTTCACAATTTTTACCATAATTTATCACATTTTTCAATTTAGCCACTAATTGATGATTTTATCAAAATTCTCTTTACAAAAGTTGTTTATCTAACAACAACCATTCATTTTCTATCATCAAACTTCAAAACTCAAGTATGTTCATCTATGGAAAAACCCTAATACTTTAACAGTTTTGCAAATTAATCCCCGAGTTAGCTAAATTAAGCTACTACGATCTCAGAAACATAGAAATCATCAAAAACGAGACAAAAATTCATACCTAATTGAGCAAAATAAGCTTGCTGAAATTTTCAAGCTTCCATGGCTAGGTTTTCTTTCTTTCTTTCTTTCTTTCTTTTGGTGGAAGATGATGATAATAGTTTATTTTATTTTATTTGTCAAAACTTTATTCACTAATTTCTAAAATTAACCTTAATAATTCATTCAATTTCCAATGATGACTATTCATGCTTATCCACTAACAAATTTAATGGCTAATTACTATATAAGGATCTTCATTTTAAAATTCTATAGCTATTTAATACCTTTAGCCATTGAAACTCAACTTTTGCACTTTACGCAATTTAGTCCCTTTTATCAAATTAAATATGTAAACGGTAAAATTTCTTAACGAAATTTTTATATGGTATTTCTATCATATTGTAGACCATAAAATAATAATAAAATAATTTTTTTCTGACTTCAAATTTGTGGTCCCGAAACCACTGTTCCAATTTCATTGAAAACGAGCTATTACATATGTCTTGTATTATTGATATAAAAATGGCCTTTGCAAAGATTGTTAAACAGTTATATGTTCTTCATAAAAAATTACTCGCTCCAATATTATTGTTAAGAGAAGTACTAGTTGAGCTTTTAACTTGATTGGGTCTAAGGATCAAAGGAGGAGGACACTAGGTGAAATGTTTAACTTCTTATATGTCTAAAATTAAGATGATGACACTAGTAAATTGCTGTTTTGTTCACCTAATCATGGAGAAATGTTTAACTTCTTATATGTCTAAAATGACATCATACACTTTATATATATATTTGCGAAACATTATAGGATTATAGTTTTTGCCCATGGTGATGAACAAACATGTACTAATGAATTAAGAATGTCTAAAGTTGTATTTTTTAATTAGTGTGAATTACTCCTAAAAAAAGTGGGTTGGAGGACACAAAAAACTTGTTAATTGATGAGCAAGTTGCAATTTCCCTTTTCATATTATGAATCAAACTTATAGTGATACATTTCAAAGATTAGCTTAAGCAATGAGTAGGTATTTCAATAAAGTCCTTATTAGTGTTATTAAAATCCAACACTTGCTATTTAGAAAGGCTAAACCTTCGTAGTGATTCAACCAATGACAAGTAGAAACGGTTCAAGATAGTCAATTGGAAATAATGTTAAGAAACGGTTCAAGATAATCAATTGGAAATAATGTTATTGACTTGATATACATATTACTAATATTAATTAAATTAATCTAAACAATCTTTGTGATTAAGTGTTACTAGAATTGTATTGGGACATTAGATGGAACACACATCAAATTATGAGTGTAACTTGAGGAGAAACTTAAGTATGGTACAAGGAAAAAGTTTTTTTTGATCCCCATTACTCGAAGAGGTGCTCTAAGTTAATCCTAAAATGAATAAAACATTAACGAGAATACCTTTGCCGATCATGACATGATCAAATTCTTAATAATGTCGGGTTACTCGGGTCTGTTTTTTTTGTTCAATTTTATGTTAAGAAGATTGTCTATGAGTTCTATGCCAACTTGAATTGAGGTATTGTGGTTGTGAACAGAAAATGCTACCACAAAGTGTTCTTACGAGAAGAGTGGTTTAAGTTTGGTCTAGAAAAAAAATTGAAATGTGCTAAATTGCTATACAGACAGCATCATCGAGTTGATGAATCCCTAGATGACTCAAATGCAACATTAACCAACAACCTCTACACCTCCTAGCCTGAGAAAAGTACATTACATGCTTTATCTTTAACTCTTATTATGCTACACTTTTTGCAATTGTTATTCATAATTGGCTTCCTATAGCTAAAGAGATATTGTGAGTAAAAGAATGGTTTCTATCTTGATAAAGGTTGTTGAGATGATTGAGTATGACCTTGGTCAACTCATATTTGATGAAATTTCAAAGTGTGCTGAGAGGTTGTTCACAAGTTACCTATTGCCTTATTCGTCCTTAATCTTTCGAGTCATATCTCCTAAAACCCAAGATTGGTTCGTGCCACTGGACAATATGAGAAACTAGCTCTTGAGCTCAAATTTTCCCACAAATGGCTTAAGGGAAAACATTTTGTGAATGAGCTATAAGAAATCTTAGACCCTGAGTCTAAAAAAAGTTGAACAAGAAAAGACTACTTCTTATGGAACATCTATTGTCACAGACACTACTTCTATCCTTTAGGGCATCAAGGTTAGAACCATGGTTGACCTTCAAGCCTCCATTGAGTTTAATCAGAGACATTGTGATAGGTCAAGAGTTGAGGCCAAAACTGTCCAGAAGATGATCGACAGAAAGGGCCTTGCTAGTTGATCTCCTACCCTTGAAAGATGATGAATAGGTTGACACTTTGTTGACCAAAACGGGGGAGAATGAAGAGGAGGTGTTGGAAGCTATGGGTTGAGGGGGAGAATATTCAAAGGAGGAGATGTGTTCTATTATGTATTTCTATTCGGCTGATATTAAGGGGGACTTATTGTTTTGAACTCTTTTATAGTCTTTTATTCTTTTGGATTAATGTAATTAATTATTTGTTGTTGCTGTTACAAACTTCATTTGTTTTTTATGAATTTATGATACATTCTGTTATGAATTTCGTTTACTTTGATGCATTCTTCAATTGCATAAATAGCTTGCTTAGTTATAATTATGGTTGGATGGTTATGGATGCAAATTCATTTTAGTATTAATGATTAATTGCTTAATTATTTTTTAAGATTTTAAGTTAGTGGGAATATGCTAAAGAGGAGTTGATGTTTCTTGATGGTATAACTTATTATATTGTAAATATTTTGTTCAACAAATTGTCGAAGAGGGAGATTGTTGAAATGGAACTGGTATTTTAATGCCAAGGGAGTATCCACTCCTTGACCACTGGAGTTGTTTAAGGCATTTCCATATTTGAAGGTTGACAAATTATTGAATGGTATTTATAGGTTGTATTGAGTATGTGGGTGATATCTAAATCATTAATGAAGATCATTACACTTAAAGAAACATATTTTGGAGATTGGATCTAATCAGATCACCTTGTTGAATCATTTAGATGATAGATATTGAATTGGATTGAAACATTGATTGCTTAATTTAGTTGCCAAGAGTCCATACTTACCTTATACTTTATTATTATATTGTATTCATCTTATTTTATTGTAGTTTAATAGAGCTTGATATAGATCTTCTTATATTAGCAAGTCTCGAAATATTCTATATAACTGAGAGACTTGTATAGGTTATTGTAGAGGTGCTCATGGGCCAAGCTGGATTCCGATTGGGCCCATGCAAGGTATCTAGACCAATTTTTCAAGCTCGGGTTCAGCCTGACCTGAAAAATAGGCTTAATTTTTTGCTCAAGCTTAACCTAATTTAAGAAAGGTAAACCCAGACCACTCCGGTCCACCCATATTTGATTTTTTAGATTAGTTTTTATTTAAAAATAATTTTTTTAAATATATAATACACTAAATACACTAATGCTAAAATATATATAATTATCATCTAACATATATAATTAGTATAATATTTTTTAAAACATAATATATTCAAGTTGGGTTGGATTGGGCTTGGGCTAACAAATCTTACCTAAGGCTCGACCCATATAAAAAACGGGCCTTAAATTTTACATAAGTCCATTTTTCGAGCCTTATATTTATGTCCAAACACTCTTATTTTTTGGGTAAGCTTTCGGGTACGGGAGGGTGACCCAAGCCATGAACAGGTCTAGGTTATTGTATAGAGAGAGAATTAAGAATTTAATTTAATCTTGTGAGGAAATTTATTTTCTAAGTGCACATTGATAGTAAAATCTTTTGTGTTGGGATTTTATTTACTAAAATCATAAGGATGAATTTAGTGGTGAGAGTATCGTTCTTCAATATAAAAAGGTGAGGAAATTGTCACGATTGTGCGATAGATTATAATCACTTGTGGTAAGTGTTGAATATAGTGGATATTTCTCATAGTTTAGATTCCGCAGACATAGAGAAACGAATTATGTAAACAAATTTTCTATCCCTATTTACTTTATGTTTCAGGTAGTGTCAAAAGGAGTGCCCACACCCTTATCACTCATTGCTTATTTGCAAGCAACCATTTTGAACTAACAGGTTTCTTCCCCATCTTTCTAATAGCTTCTGATTTGATTCTCGTCAATTCCAGTTGGGTTCTGGATTTACCATTTGCGTTCATATTTTGCCTCCATCTTCGAGATCTCCTAAGGTGTTCTAATGGATATATATGTGTTTGGCTTGTCTCGATCGTAAAATGGTTTGCTTGAACTCTTTATTATTATTTTTTTGGAGGGGGATTTCGATCGGTCTGAGGATTTATGTTTCTTGGTTTGTTCTTTCTTACTGTAAGATCCTTGGCTTTTCTACAATTTTTATGGTTTTCAAGTCTCCATTTGTTCCTAGCTACCATCATCCCTGCTTGAAAAGTTGATAATACTTGGGAGTGGATCCTGTCGCCTGATGGAGAGCTCAGAATGAAAGGGCACTGGACCCAAGCCTCCTTCAATGAAATTTGGTTGAGTCTCTGGTTTCTTTTTTTTTTTTTTTTTGCTATTGTGTTTTGTTTGATGTTGCATTTTAGTTTTTATGCATATATGTTTGGTATTGTGTATGGTGTTGATGTTGCTAAAGTGAACTGATATTACATATCTTCTTGCAACATTAATGAACAGGGTTTCAAATAGCAGCCGTTATATAGCGGTAGCGGCACCGTCCAAAACCGCTATTGCTGAAAATAGCGGTGTGAAGCGGAGTCACACCGATAGCGGTGGATTGCGGCAGCAATTTAATGGGTAACGACCAATTGCGGTAATAACGGGCCGCTATTCTTGTTATTTTCCGTTACATTAAATTAAAAAAAATACATATATTCTAAATAGAAATCAACAGAAGCAGAATAAAAACAAAAGGGAATATATTCCCTACTTGCAAAATCAGAATTTTTTTAATAAAAAAAAGTAAAAAGAAGTGTAAATAAACAGAAAAAAGCAATCAAATTCAAAAATCAAAACTTAAAAGCAATAGAAAATATGAAAATGAAAGTCTATTTCTCATTTTCGGCAAACAAGTGAACAACACACACAACCAGCAGGTGAGCAAGATTCTCTGATAATTTTCAAGTAAGTAGTAGAGTTACTAGAGTAGTACCTAAAATTTTGTCTTCTTGAACTCTTGATTCTTGCTTCGCTTGCTTGCATGTCTTGAATCTACAGCAGTGTAGAATCTGTAGATATTTTCTTTAAACTTTAGGGATGAAAGTAGGGTTAGGGACTTAGGGATGAAAACTCTGGTCTGGAGTCTTGATTTCTCTCATGAAGGGAGAACTGGAGATTGGAGAAGGCAGAGAGGCAAAAGGATTTTGCTTCTGCCTTTAGGGATTTGGGAACAAAAAAACCTTTAGCCTTTAGGATTTTTTTAGAACAGAGAGGCGGAACGATTCTGCTTCTGTCGTTTCATTTATTTTTCTTTTATTTTTTCATTAAGGGTTATAACTTATAATCAGATAGGAAAAGGGTAAAAAAGAGAGAGTTTATTTGGGTATAATTAAGAATTTAGTCCTTATACTTATATTTCATGAAATTTAGTTTTTTTACTTTTTAAATTTCAAAATTCAAGTTTAACTGTTAACATTGTTAAATTTGTTGCTATGATATTTTTCAAATAAAAATATATTCATTTGGTAGCCAAGTAATTAAAACAATGACTTTGTAATTAATTTAAATTTGACAAAAAAAATGTTAATGGTGTTAACATTGGATCTGAATTTTGAAATCTGAAAAATAGAGAGACTAAATTTCATGAAATAAAAGTATAGAGACTAAATTTCTAATTTTTAAAAAAATATAGAGACTTGTGACACATTTTTTTTTTTTTAAAACGTCTGCCTGATTTATTAAATGAAGGGATAATAAACATTTGATTACAACTTTGGAAATGAAAAGAGTAAAACAGAAACCTAACCTCTATTGGCCACTCAATCGGTGCCTTGAAAACTGGAATGAAAACAAATAATAAATTAACAATCCATTAATATCTAAAAATCAAAAGAAATCTAAAACGTCAGCTCTAATACTTGTGACACATTTTAAGCTTTATAAAAATTGATCAAGAAACATATGTAAAAACAAATAATACATGAAACGTGTTTGTCTTAAAAAAAAATTAATATTTTCTTAGCACATATGACCACATTTTACCCTTGCCAGTAGAGTTGTGGCCGAAATAATTTCGAATGTAAATTACTTGTTTCTAAATGTTTTATTATAATTAAATTAAATTAGATAATATATTAAATATGGATAAGTGTATAATATTAATTTTTATGTCTTTAAAATTTAAAATTATCCTTTTATTAGGAAACAATTTATTAGAAGTCATATACTAATCAATTTATTAGACATCATATAATAAATAAATTAATAATTTTATGAATGTTGTGTATTTATTTGGGCTTGGGTCTGAATATTGATTAGGTAATAAAGTAATAATAAAATGATTTTTTCTTAACCCATTTGTAATTAAATTGGCCTAATTTTATTTTATTCCCTTTATTATGATTAGATTTAAAAAAATATTATATAATATTGAATAATGGTGTTATACAATTTAAATTTGTGTCAAATGAGTGTTTCTCAATAATTTTAATCACTTAATACAGATCAAGGCTTAAGATATAATTATTATACTTTAGTTTAACATAATTTAATCATGTTTTTTTTTTTTGGCAATATTATTAGTAAGTGCAAATTGATAACATTGTAAATTGGCATTAAAGTTATAAGGTGAAATTTTTTTAAGAGTTTATATTAGATAGGATGAAATTAAAAAATCTCCTTTTAATCACTCAATAATAATATACCACATTATATTTTTTTTAGAGTGCATGAATAATATAATAAATTAAAAAACATTAAATTAACTCTTATTACTATTTTCAAGTCTAAAATAAATCTAATTTTTATATAAAATTCTTAGATTTTAGAATTTTTATATTATCTAAAATAATTTTTTATATTGTCATTCATTTATAAAATATACTGCAATGAGAGTGTTTATATATATATATATATATTAAATAAAAACTATAAGAAAACAATTTAAACCTAAAATACTTCAACTAAAATTATAAAACTTCTAAAATTAGGGGTGGATTCAATAATTTTAGTTTGCATAATATGAAAAACTTGAATTATTAAATTTAATCCAATTTAAATTTAAATTTTATTAAGATGAAATGGAACAAAACAAACTATTTATACCAAAAAATTTGGAACCAAGTAATAATGGGTTATGGTGTATCGTTGTTTTTAAAAAAATAAAATATGTATGGATTATGCAATAAATTTAAATTTTCCATGTTAATGATGTTTACTTTTTTGTATTATATTGTTGATAATATAAGTAATGGGTTGCTTATATTTCTAAATACAATTTTATGTTTCTTATATATAAATAAAAATAAAGCATGCCACCACGTGAAGAGTTCCCGACTAAAGGATTGGAGGGTGTACCAAGTAATGATACAGGTTGGCACTTTGGAACTCCAGTGCCAAATACGAGAGAAAATATCGTGTATAAACTTTATGGTAAAGTTGTGAAAGGAGGAATAACACGATTTAAAGAGCACATTGCTCATAAAACCGGCAATGTTGCACCATGCCTTAATGTTACTTGTATGTGATACTTCATTATTATTTTTAAATGTTATTGTAAATTTATCAATAAAGATTATATAATATTGATAATAATATAAAGTGTGAATTTTTTTTATTTTATTAACAGGTGCCATTAGAGAAAGTATGATCAATATACTGAAGGAAAGCAACACAAAGAAAATAGACAAAAAGAGGAGAAAAGATGAATTCTTATCTCAATTAATAGAATAGGAGGATGAACACGAGGAATTTATTGATGAGGTTTCTGCTATAAGGCAAGCAACTCGAGAAAGTATCCAATCACAACACGAGTGGCATAGAAGGGAAGAATTCAGACGAAGTACTGGTGGTTGTGATAACATTTATGAAGAAGGGCGATCTTCTCATGGATCAACTAGAGAATATCATAAAGAAAGAACAAGTAAATCCATCCCAAGTGAGTCTGAGTTTACCTTAAGGGGAACTATACATGAATTTGTTAGAAGCAAAAGTTCAAAGCAACCAAAGGTCAACGACTCTTTTTTAAAGAGTTTTCGAAGGAAGATAGGTGAAGCGGTATCTAAATTTTTAATATATGAAAGACTTCCTTTTCAATTAGCAAGCTCTCCATGGTTGTATAACTTAATTCAAATGTCAACGGAAGTTGGACAAGGTGTAAAGCTCCCAACACCTTATGAGGTTTCAAATGTATATTTGGATTTAGAGTATCAACGAGTTCATGATTGGGTAAATGGACTAAAGACTCATCGGAAAGAATTGGGTGCAACTCTAATGTGTGATGGTTGGGCCAACAGTTTGAATCAAATGCACATCATTGATTTCCTTGTTTATTGCAGTAAAGGAACCATTTTTTAGAAATCGGTAGATGCCTCAAGTGTTCGTAGTAGAGATGCTGAATTCTACTACAGTTTGTTAGATTCAGTTGTAGAAGAAGTTGGAGAAAATTACATTGTCCAAATAGTGGCTGATAATGAGGCAGCAATGAAAGCTGCTGGAAAAAAATTAATGTTGAAAAGAAAACACCTATATTGGACCTCATGTGCAGCTCACTGTTTAGATTTATGCCTTGAAGATATTGGGAAAAAGCCCAGTGTAGCAAAAGTGTTAGATGAGGCAAAGAAAGTGACTTGTTTTATATACAATCACATTTGGATAGTTGATCTGATGAAGAAGTATGCACAAGGGAAACAAATACTCCGACCCGCTCTTACTCGATTTGCAACTCATTTCATTCAACTTGAAGAGATAACAAGACAAAAGCAAGCTCTGAGAGAAATGTTTAATTCAAAGGTTAGTATTTTATAATTAGTTAATATAACTACTTAAATATAGCAACCTTTAATGATTTTATTAATTCCAAATAATTTAAATTATATTATTTTAAAATTTTCTTATGAATATATAGGATTTTAAAGAATCAAAATGGGGACAGCAAAAGTCAGGGTCTACTTATGAAGCCAAAAAAATTGTTTTGGGAAAAGATTTTTGGAAAAAAGCCAATGACCTCATAAAAGTTTTCGAGCCCATAGTAAAAGTATTGAGACTTCTGGATAGCGATGAAAAACCAACAATGGACTTTATTTATGAGGCTGTTGATAGAGCTAAACGAGCAATTCAACAAGATTGTCGATATTTCACTGAGTACGAAAAGATTATTGACAATAGATGGAATTTTATGCATTCCGACTTGCATTCAGCTGGTAAGATAAAATGTTTCATATAATTAAGAAATATTTTTATATTTTATTATTTTAAGCTTTAGATTATTATTATTTGATGATATTCTTATAAATTATACTTAGGTTATTTTCTTAATCCTCAATTTCAATTTGGGGTGGAGCATTCTGAAAATGTACTAATAGAAACATTAGAAGGCACACGTTCAGTAATTGAAAGATTAGAACATTCTCTTGATAATCAAGTCAGAATGGTTAATCAGGTTAGATTCAAGTACTATTATTTGTAACTTAGTTACATAATTTGAAATAGAATTATTTTTTTTATTTTTACTCTATCTTTTAATTATGCAGTTGTTACTATTTAGAGATAAACATGAGACATTCGGTACTCCACAAGCACAAAGAGCTTGGAAGCAAATGAATCCGGGTAAACAGTTAATTAAATTATTTAATTTAATTTATATTATTTAATTATATTGTACATTTTGAAGTTATTTTGAAATTTAAATAATATTATGCAGCTGAGTGGTGGATAATATACGGCACATGTGTTCCCGAATTACAAAAATTAGCAATTAAAGTGCTTAGTCAAACAACTTCAGCATCAAATTACGAACGAAATTGGAGCACATTTAGTTATATTCACACCAAGGCAAGAAATAGGTTAAAGTATAAAAAACTTGAGAAACTAGTGTTTACCTATTATAATATGAGGCTTAAAATAAGGCATCAAAAAAGAATGAGCACTGATGATATAAACGCTAGTTTTAATCCTATCAGCCTTGATCATATCTTTGAAGATGTTGATCCACTATCAGAATGGCTTCATGAGAAAGAGAATCCATTATTAGATGGTGAAAATGCCGGTGTGTTGCCTATGGATACCTCTGATGATGAAATGGATGTTAATCAATCTCAACAACAAAAGTTGTCTCATTCAAGTTCTAGTTCAACGCCAAGTTATAGTGGCGACGGACCCGATGGTGGTGGTTTAAGTCCAATTGATGAGGATGATGGATATAGTGGTGATAGAGGTGAAATTAGATCTTCTAGCCAGTATGGAGGAGAATATGGAGTTGGTACCACTAGTGGACATTTTCGTGATAGATCAGAGTTTGATGGAAATATGTTTCCTGAACCTAGGAGAGATAGAAGTGAACCTAAAGCTCAATCAAAAGGAAAAGGCAAAAAGCATACTTCTATAGGCTCTTAATCTGATAGGAGATCGAGTTCTAGTAACATTGGGTATAGTGATTCATCTACTAGCACTCAAGGTTTTTATCCACCAAAACAACATTCATATTTTCAACCTTCACATGGTTATCCACAACTATATGGTTATTATCCACCATTTCCTAATTATGGTATGCCATAGCAGCCTCAAATGCATCCTCCACCACCAATGTATCACCCACCTCCACCTCTCATGTATCCTCCTCCTCAAATATATCCTCCATATCAAATTATATGAAAACCAAGGTGAAAATGTTACTTTTTTTGGATATATTTTTGGACAAAGGCCAAGAGAATCAAGTCAAGAACACTCTCAAAGTGAAGGTGAAGGATCTGATCTTCCTCGTCATTCCACTAATTGATGAAAACTAAATTGTACCACTACCATTATTTGTAAGGTATTTTTTTTTTAAGAAAACTTTTGTTAATGTTCTTAATTTTGATGATATTAAAACATCTAAAATATATCTTTGCATAAATGAATGGAGTAGATTTTATGAAAATATAATTAAGAATCGAAGTATGTTAAACTATATATGAAAGTAGAATGAGAGTGAGAATAAGTGGTAGGAAATAAAAATAATTAATGAGAATCTATACATTTATCTATACCTTTTTTTCCTTTTGCAGCATAGAATGTTTATATCTTCACCATCTTCAAAGCTGTCAAGAAATATTGTAGACATATCTCAGGTATGAATTTTCAATTATTTTATCTATAAAAACTTTCAAACTTATTAAATATAATAAATGTTTAATATTTTCTCTCTTTTTTTACTTTGTTATTAGTTAATATAACATTCTTAGAAAATTCGTATATAAATGTAAGAATTTTTAATGATTATAAAAGTTGTGTTCTCATATCATATTAATAAAAGTTCATAAGTGTTAGAAAACACTCCAAAAATCATTAAAAGTGACTTTTTATAATTATAATTATAATTATTATGTTTTATAATAAATTGTGCGAATTTTAAAAAAATTCACGACCGCGAGAACACAATACTATCCGTTATGTCCGCAACCGCGATAAACGCAACAAGACCGAAAACGCGACCGCGACCGCAATTTAAATCCCTGTTAATGAATATAACTATTGTCATTACCAATGCAGTACTAGAGGAATATTATGGTGGTTGACACCTTGTTTAAAGGCTTCAAACTTTAGTTTTTAGTTTAGTCCTTGTTCTTAATGAGATGTAGGTTTGATATAAGCTCTTCCTAACCTTGGGGTCTGTAATCAAACTCGTTGTGTTCTTATATTGTCTATTACTCGTCTTTTGTTTTTTGCTCTTCTCCTGTTTGCTCCCATGTCTTGTATAGCTCCTCCATTCTACTTCTGTAATCTGAATTATATTATCGACAAACGCCCTTTTATTCCTAGTTAAATCCTTATTGTTTTAACTTGTATTCTAACCTAACCTTTAATTTGAAAATAAAGGCAGTTTTCCAATTGAAAATAAAGGCTTACTCTTTTTTATCAAATAAACTCTTATCAATTGAAAATAAACTCTTATCAAATAAAAGTTGATTGAAGCGTAAAATAAGTACATACATGTAAATAAAGTGGTATAGTTTAGGGCTTTTACAAATTAAATCAAAATTCACCCCAGATTTCTCGAGGCTTACAAAGGCTAGATGGGCTGATAAGTTCCCAGTTACGTAAGGACTGAGGAGTAAAGGTAGATATAGAAGTCAATCGACGGGGAATCTGTTTGTTGGGAATGGCGACGACAGCAAGAGGAGTAGGAGACTCAAACCCAGACGACGACGACGAACTCAACTCTTTACTTTCCCAGCAACACCACGAGCTCATGGCTGCCCATTCCCTCGAGTCCGACCTCGACTTTGCCTTCCATCTCCAACTCCAAGAAGCCCTCTCCGCTTCCCTTTCTCTCCACACTTCCCAACCCCCACCACACCCACCGCCGCCGCCACAACCCCCTGTCCAAAACGACACCGTTTTCTCCTTAACGTCTCAAATGCTCTCCAAACTCCAACAAGAATCACTTGATCACAAGCGCTGCCTCCTCGAAACCCAGAAACTCAAGGACGACCTCAAGCGTCGGGTCCATGACGAGAAATTCGCCCGCCGGATTGCCGACATGCCCGAAGAACTTTGGGAGGATTGGGGCGATTGCTTCGAACGTCCCTTCGGTGAAGGGTGTTCTAAAGAACTTTGTTGGGATGAAACTGACTGCGAAATCGACTCCATTGATGGTGTTTCTGACGATGAATATGATTTTCGTATTTACTTCAAGGGATTGATTAGTGAAGAAAAGGTTAAAGACAAGGCATCCAACTACGCGGGGATTGGAGTTGCGATTTGTGATTTTAGGGATAACTTGATTTTGGAAATTACAAAGCCTTTAGTGGGTGTTGGGTTGAGCAAGCAAGCGGCTGAGCTTAAGGCTTTGATCGAAGGGCTTAACGCTGCTTTGTCTTTGGAGCTTAATAGGATTGAATTCTGCTGCGATTATTACCCCATTTATCAATACGTAAGTTCCTATACATCCTTTTATTTTCCCATTTTGTTACAATGCACGTGAATTTCTCTGTTTATTTATGTTCATTTTCTTATTAATCTTAGTACTTTCTCTTTTGCTACGGGAACTAAACTTAAAAGATGGTTTTCAATTCAAATGTATAATCATCTTGTCGACTTCAATTGCCACCCGTCCTCGGTTCGATCCTTGGACAATCCTACCCCCTATCCCTTATCATAATATGTATAATCATCATGAATCTTAACTAATTTATAGATGATATATGCATTTCATTCTCATTGTTTTTATATCATATAAAATCCATATACATTCTCTAGAATTCATGTCTCCAAACATAACACACAAGAAAATTTGAAGAATTCATTGTCTGACCGAAGTATATAGTACATAGTTTTTTCAAAGGATGGAATTTGTCAATTTTCATCTTTTATATGGAATAAAAATTAAGAGTTAGTATTGCATTTTAGTCATTGGTTCATTTCTAATTTAAAAAAAAAAAAGGTAAATGGAGAAGTAATAAAGAATCAGAGTAGGAGGAAGTAGATATGCTAGTGTAAATAATGGAATCGACTTGGCTCTAGTGAATGAATTGAACTAATGAATCAGTTATGGCTTAAAAAGTTGTATTTAAGTCTGTTTTTATTTCCTTTACAAAAAAATGTTATGTTTTATTGTCAATGAGTACTATATATCCTTTCAGGGTCACTGAGAGTTTGGTGGGGTTATCTTGTTTGGAAAATAAGTACTAGGATTTTAAGTTTAGAGAAAAATGTGGCAAATTAAATAGAAGTGAGGTATGGTGATACAGAAGGAAAGCAACTAAATGAAGGAGATAATTAGGGTTCCATTGAAATGCTCACTACAAACCCTAATTCGTTTTTATTTGATAACTTCTCTGTTGTATGGTGCCAAAGCGTTGGTAAAATGCTCTTTAGCTATGTTTACAACAGGTGATACACACTATCAGCAGCATCTCATTAACAGGTTGTTGTTTTGACCGAGATCAGGTTATGCTGTGCTTAACCATTAGCCATTTAAGTTTTCTGGTTGTTAAAATATTACCTTTGATTAAGTAATGCTGGATATACATGTCACAAGATTGAAAGAACATCACTGATCATACTTGGGTTTAACTGTATTTGTGCTTTGTACTTATATAAAACTATCTATTGAAAGCCTCTTTATCTTCAAAATAAAGAGCCAAAGGGAATGTTGTTTGTGATGTATTTGGCAATACAGATTACTAGGAGATGGCCACCAAAGCAGAGGAAGATTTCAATGTTAGTGAATCAAGTATTACTTCTTCAAAGAAAGTTTACTGATTGCCGCCCCATACTCATGGCACGTAATGATATTAAATATGCCTTTAAGCTTGCAAGGGAAGCAATAGTATCTCAGGTCACTCAGCCTGTAGAGCAAAATGAAAGCAAGAGTGTGAAAGAGACTTGTGTTATCTGCTTAGAAGATACTGATTCTGGGAGCATGTTTTCAGTTGATGGATGCATGCATCGATACTGCTTTTGTTGTATGAAACAGCATGTGGAGGTGAAGTTGCTACATGGAATGGTGCCCAAATGTCCTCATGAGGGTTGCAAGTCCGAGCTTATTGTTGACAGCTGTAGAAAATTTTTGACCTCTAAAATGATTGAGACATTGAAACAAAGAATGAAGGAGGCGTCAATTCCTGTCACGGAGAGAGTTTATTGCCCATATCCTAGGTGCTCGACCTTAATGTCAAGAAGTGGGGCTTTAGAATATTCTAAGGATGCACTTGTCGGAGCTGAAAGATCTGGTGCCAGGAAATGCCTTAAGTGTCATGCCCTTTTCTGTATCAACTGCAAGGTTCCTTGGCACAGTAACATGACATGTCAAGATTACAAAAGAAAGAATCCCCTTCCTCCAGTAGAAGATCTTAAGCTGAAGTCACTTGCAAGAATGAATTTGTGGCGCCAGTGTGTGAAGTGCAACCACATTATAGAACTTTCTGAGGGTTGCTACCACATGACTTGCAGGTATTTCATTTTAGTTATGATTTTTAGTTTTCTTTTTTGTTGTTGCTTTTAAAATATTTTGTCCCACAAGTTAAGTTTGTTCAAAAACCAAGATGAAGGGAAGGGAAGGAGACAGGGAATGGTGGGTTTGTGAAGGTGCTCGCAGGGATGCTGCTTGAAAACAAGGGCTGTGTGCTTGAATTGGAAGATCATATCATGAGTCTCATATGAGTTCTCAACATTTGGCACCATTCCCTTGAATACTTGTGTCTTGACAGTGTCGGGACTATTATTTCCCCTGCCATGTCTTGATGTATCCCATACATATTTCTGTGTCAATGGCATGTATGTGTCATATACGACGGTGTTTACCATGTCTGTGCTTCGTAGATGTCATATGTCAGGTAGTGTTTAAGGTGACAGCTACCAGTAAACCATATTCACTATATATATTGTTATGCCAACAAAAGCTGCATCTCATGGTTGGTTGTTTTTTGCAGATGCGGATGTGAGTTTTGCTATAATTGTGGGGCTGAGTGGAAGAACAAAAAGGCAACTTGTTCTTGCCCGCTTTGGGAGGAGGATTTGATTTGGAATGAAAACAGAGACACAGATGAAGAGGAGATGGATGAAGACTCTGACTACGATGATGATTGGTTTGTCTTCCGAGGACTTTAACCCAGTTTTCACCATACTCTTCTCATCCCATCTCTCTGGCCAATTCCAAAACTTGGTGACTATTGTTTTAAGAAGTGTTTTTGCATATACATTGTTTTTAGCCAGGCTTCTGATCCATTTGGAAGAATAGTGAAATGCATCAGGTTTTCTTTAAAAGAAACGGTCCTATAATAAATTTAATCCTAGTAGTGGTTGCATCACATAAGTTGAAGATTTGAAATTTAAAGCATATGTACACATAAAAAACAATGTATAAAGTTAAAATTTTATAAATAAATCAACATATACATATATGTATATGTATGGTTTTCTCATAAATTTATGCAACAATTTTATCCAGGGGTGTAGTTGCATTCTTGGTTCTGATTGTTTCTTTATTTCTAACCTTTACCCGGATGAGTTGGATTCATTATTCATATAATTTATGAATATTTAAAAAAAATTGTATTAATTAAATGTAAATTATAAGAAAATATTGTTTTGTTAAATAACAATGTGATCTGAGACTGAGATACATGAAAATATTGTACCGTAGGAGTTTAGTACGTCTTTAGGAGGTTAAAAAAAATATAAGAAAGATGTTGAGGGATTGATTCTCATATTTAGAGAAACTTTGAAAGTGTTTGAGCTTAATTGTAATCCACTAAAGAAATACTTTTTATAATAATTTCGAGTTTTGGCCTTAAATTAAATATTATAATGCAAGAGAGAAGGGAATTTCAGATGAAATTAGGTGTAAGGAGCAGATGAGTCATATTCCTCAAATCTGACACCAATCATGTGCTGGGGGATCAACCTTGATTTCTGCTCCATGTGCTTTTTCTTTTCAATTATTTATTATGTTTGAAGGAGAGGTAAGTTGGTGGATAGCATCCCATCAACAATGCCAATCACTTCATTTCCTCTCCTATGTGCCTACACTTGAAAATATAAATGTTCCTTTTGCTGTCAAACAGGAATATTTATTTAATTAAATTTAAAAGGAAATTTATAATCCAACCTTAACACCTAAAACAGAGCAGCAATGGGAAAAATTTAGAGGATCTTTCATGTTATTTTAATCATAAATCTATGTTCAATTGATGATTTTGCATTTAAATTATACTCACTTTTCACTTAATTAATTTGTGATGTTTTAGTTTACAAATTTTAATGGTGTTAAAAAATAGGGGACACACATTTAGCCCATATATGTTATGTGATCTTCCTTTAACATCACATTGGCATTCATAAACAAATTTCAAATTAAAAATATATATATAGAATTCTATAAAATGCTTTCAATTTTTTTTCATAGAAAATATCAAAAAAATAAAAAAGTATATAAAAATGTAATACAAATATAATTTTTTTAAAAATAAAACCCTGAAAATTTTTTATGATATATAAATTATTTACATAAAGAATTCAAACTAAAAACTAAAAATATAAAAGTTCTAAAAATTTATATAAATTTTAAAAAATTCACAAAAATATATAAAAAAATTTAAAAAATATATATTTCTCAATAATATATATAAATTAGTTTTTTACCATTTAAGTAAAAAGTTTATATAAAAAATAGATACAAATTTTTCCATTTAGGTACTTTAAAGTTTTATTCTGTCACTTCCAAACCAATTAAAATCAAAATATTTAAAATTAACATTAAAAAACAAGAATTCCATCTCTCTTTACCTCTCCCGCCCCTTCCTTCTTCATCATCTTACCCATGTGTGAAATCAAAAATCTCGTAAAAACAATTTGTCATGTCCTCAAAATAGAGAAAATGGGCTTCTCTTTTTTACCATTTTTTTTCTTTCCTATTTTGATTTTTTAATATTGAAAATTGGGTTTGTTTAATGGAAAAGAAGATGAATGTTTATTTTAGTACTGAAAATGGAAGTTTGTTTTAATGGGAGAAATTTGGAGTAGAGTTTATTTTAAACAGTTTTAAAATTTTCTTTGTAGAGAAAAGGAAAATGATAAAAATGAAGATGGAAGGGAAGAGATTAGATTGAGAGATTATGTTTTTAATTTTTTAATTTTATTTTATTGAATCTTATTTATAGATGTTTTTATTTAATTAAAATATTACATGTCATAATATAATTGGTTCGAAAATTTTTTAATGGGAGTTAACTATTGGTACCTAAAGTGGTAGCATAATAAAACTTTAGATACCTAATTTGACAAAAAAAAATTGATCACCTAAATGAAAAATTGCATATTTTGGGTACTTATTTTTCGTATAAGCCTAATAAAAGTTGAATTTTACATTAATTATAAGTGAACACACATATGGATGCAATGGAGCCCAGATGATATTTTAGTTAAATAATATTTATTTAGAGAATTAAAAATTTAAAATCACACAAAAAAAAAAGAAGAGAAAACAACTCAACCACGGTCTTTACTATGTTTTCATTTCATTTTTCTCTATTTTAAAAAATATATAAATATGCCGATTAAGTTTTAACTCAATTAATATAATATTATAGTTGTTAATGCAAGAAGATGTGAATTTGAGTACGTTGAAGCACATTATCTTCCTATTTATGGGTTAGAGAAAGCTTTGAATACTTTTAGATATTGTATTAAAAAAGAACGGATGTCATCAAGAACTTATTATAATCAGATTGTTAAAAAATATATATGTAATTACAGCGGAATGAATATAATAAGATAAGTAAATTCTAGGTGGATCTTCAAAAGAAGCGGCAAAAGCTTAGCTCAGGGAACCGGCGGGAAAAGATTGAGCAAAAGCAAATAAAGAGCTTGGCGAGTAAGAAAAATGCGAACTTGAAGGTATCCAACACATCTTCCTCTGTTGTGAACGTCTTAAGTCCAATCCCACCGCTTTTAACACTACAACTTCTATGGTTGTTGGTTCCTCCAAATCTCTCACCAATCAATAAAACATCCATAATTTCCACCTACAAATCAAAGCAATGCTTTTCTGAGAGACATAACACAACTATAGATGCGGCAAAAGACGAGAGAAAAAGAAGGATAAGGAGGAATGGGCGGCGGAGAGGTGACGGGATGGTGGAGAAGAAGAGTTGAGTGCTGATGTTGGGTTGTTCTTTTGAAAGAGAAGAAAGAAAAAAAGAATATAGAAGGGTTAAGTTGGTTTTTTATAGCTATATATAATAATTTTTAGAATCATTTGTAAACTTTAAAGTTCAATTTGTTAAATTTTTTTTAAATTTAAAATTAATTTAATAAATATATAAATATTGAAAGATAAAGATGTTATTAGGTCACATCAACATCTCGTATCATTAGATGATCAAATATATTATAACATGGAATGACTACAATTTTCAAGTTATCTATTATCTACATATACATGAATAGTTTAGCCTTTTAATTTTTTTTTTTTTTTTTTGGTGAAATATAGATAACAGCTTAATAACTTCTAAGAGACATTAAAAGCTCTGTCTTGTTGAAAGACTGTGGACACCACCGTAGGCGGAACATCAAAAATTTGTAGAGGATTCTGCCAAGAGAGCCCAATCTTCGCCAATTGATCAGCAATTGAATTGTACTCCCTAGGAATATGCTTTATTTCCCATTGTCCTTCAGAAAGCAGAAGTCTTTTGACTCATCTAAGTAGTGTAATGCCAAAATCCGCCATTTCCTCCATGAACAAAGCCCTAACCACTTCAGAATTGTCAGTCCGAATCTTGATTTTCTTATACTCTTTGTTCATTAAAATGAACACACCATCAAGGATGCCCCAAAGTTCAGCTTCCATCGGTGAACAACTTGAGTGAAGCCTTATAATTTTTTTAAACTACATTATTACAAGTTCTTTCACGTATTCAAAGGTTTTCAATTAAGTCTAATTATAACTGATTCTATATAACTTTCTTTATTAGCACTAACTGCACTAATCAAAAACATCTTTCATTTTCCTTCTATTCTATAGTTCAGACTTTTTTCACGAAATAGTTTTCTACGTTGCCTTCCCTTCTTCCTTCCCCTCTGCTTCCCTGGCCGTTTCTTCCCTTTCGACCTTGCTTCTTCTTCCACCTGTTTCCATCTTCCTCCGCCCACATGTTCATGGTCGGCGTAGCTCCGACCACCATGAGCTCTCCCTTCCCCGCTTTCTTCCATTTGCTCCTATCTACTGTTATTGTTTGCTTTTATCTTGTTTCTATGTGCTTGTGTTTTTTTTTTAGGTATGGATCTTGGCTGCATCCTTGCTTTTCCATGGTTTGACTTGATGTGATGGGCTCCCCAAAAGAGGGTATTTGGCTTCTGTAACGGGTAATCTCTGCCACCCCCTAATGCTCCAAGTTCGCGGAGCAATTCTAAGGTGTTTGTTTCCGCCTAAAGGCTTTCGTGTGGTCTCATACGATTGCAATGTCTATCGTCACCAAAGCTTGGAGGTGAAGATGACGACTAAGGGATTAGAACTAGTGTTGGTTTTTTGGTGTTGAGAACAAAGTTGACGCTTTGTCGGTTTTAGTCTATTTTGCTTATTGGTGGCCTCTCGTGGCTCTTTGTGTTAGGTCTATTGATAGGCAGATTGTGCCTATTTTCTCTTCATTGGACGTGGTTGTTGTTTTGAAATTTTTCTTAAATGTTTGGAAGAAAAAAACATGAGTGGTAACATTTGTATCTATTCTGCAAACGTGATTGGACATTAATAATTAGGTTTACATAGGAAATTAAGGACCCATTGTTTAGAAAACCCACCAAATAAAACTCCATATTGATCTTCTTTCATTAGAAAGTTGAAAGCCAGTAAAGATTTTACCAGTAGAAAACACAAAACCCCCGCAAATTGACGGCTGTTATTTATTACCAGTAAAAAATGCAAGGAAATCACACGACCAAACAGCCCACCGTCCCTCATAGATAAAAACACACTGACTGACAAATACCCATTTGTCCACTATGTAAGTTTCCCACCTTTCATCACCATTTAATAAAAAGGGGTCACCTTTTTTTCCACACCAAACCTTTTTCCCTTTTACTTTTCGTTTTCCTCAAACTAATAGACAGATCCCCTTTTTAATCGATTCCCTTTAACTTGTGCTTTACGTTCAAGCTTTTTTCAGTGTTTCTTGTTAAAATTGGACTTCAGCTTTTTCATCCTCTGTTTTCGTTGAAAAAAAATGATGGGCGGCGAGGGGTTTAGAACAGCATCCGCCGCCGCCGGCGTAGCACCGGATAAAGCGGCGAGTTTTAACGATGTGGTGCGTGAATTCATGAAGGGATTGCTGGAGATGAGCGTGGAATTCGGGAGAGGTTGTCGGGATGTAGTGCGGCAGAGTTTGGTTACAGAGGATTCGTTTTTAGTGAGGAATTTCGGTAACGATTCTTATATTGGTCGGAAAATCAAGGTTCCTAAAGACAATGTTTTAAGGAGATTGAGATTGTTTAATGAGTACTTGGTTCCAGAAGACAAGGATCCTTTGCATGCTTGGTCTGTAATACTCTCCGTCTTCCTTCTTGCTCTAGCAGGTATTGTTAAGAAATAAAATGGAACATGGTTATTAGGATTATTTCTCAAGTTTTCAGATTCTCATTCAGATTCAAAACCTTATTATTGCCCACACAAACATAGGTACCTTTGATTTTTATTTTTCTGTTGATCAATTACTGATAAAAAGAAGTATTGGTGCAGTCTTGAGTTTAAGTATAGAGTATGATACTGCAATCCCGGTGGCAAAGAAAGTGTACATACATCCTCCTAGTGCGGATCGAATAATTCTACCGGACGGTAGATATATGGCATATAGAGAGCAAGGCGTTCCAGCCGATAGAGCTAGATTTTCGATCATCATTCCACATTCATTTCTTTCTTCCCGACTTTCAGGTTTGGTATAGAAATGCTAGAGTATATAGCAACTTGGTTTTATTGACCTATATGTGTTCATACAATTCATACTTAATTTCCTCAGTTTGTGTCCTTTTGCCCCCCCGCCCCCCTAAATGCTAGGGATTCCTGGACTTAAGGCTTCGCTATTAGAAGAATTTGGAGTGCGGCTGTTGTCATATGATCTTCCTGGTTTTGGTGAGAGTGACCCTTACCCCTATAGGAACCTCGAGTCATCAGCATCGGATATGTTGTTCTTAGCAAATGCTCTTGGTGTTAGTGACAAGTTTTGGGTTGTAGGATACTCAACTGGTAGTATGCATGCCTGGGCTGCTCTCAGATATATTCCCGATAGACTTGCAGGTACTAATTTCATTTAACTTCAGTAACTTAAGTTTTTACAACTGACTATGCACTCTTGGGGAAGTGATCATCTTTAGTTCACCATGGCTAATTTGCAGGTGCAGCTATGTTTGCTCCAATGGTCAATCCTTATGATTCACTGATGAATAGGGGAGAAAGATATGGAACCTGGGAAAAGTGGACTCGGAAAAGGAAATTTATGTATTTTTTGGCTCGAAGATTTCCTAAATTTCTATCTTACTTCTACTGGCAAAGCTTCCTCTCTGGAAAGCATGGTCAGATTGATCAATGGCTAGCATTGACACTGGGAACAAGGGTGAGTGATTTTCTACACTATGAGCTCTCTAAGGTTCCGGAATCCAGTTAAGTACAGTGCATAATATGCAAATTTTTGTTTCCAAGGGCACTCTACGGTCTTAAATGTGTGGAAATGCATAATATTCTAAGTGAGTTACTAGATTTTTGCAGCATTTCACTTGTCAAGCATCTAATATAAATTCATATATTGTCTTTACAGGATAGAGCTTTGATAGAAGACCCTATCTATGAAGAATTCTGGCAAAGGGATGTCGAAGAATCAATCCGACAAGGAAATGCAAAACCTTTTGTGGAGGAAGCTGTATTGCAAGTTTCTAATTGGGGATTCAGCCTTGCAGACCTCAAATTACAGAAAAAACAGAGAGGAAAAGGAATCCTAAATTTGATCAAGTTTTTTCTTAGTGGCTCTGAGGAAGAATATACTGGTTTTCTTGGTCCAATACACATATGGCAGGTATAATTTCATCCTATGTTTTTTTGACTCTTCCATTTTCTTGAACTACTCGTATATTTCACTTGTGTCCAACACATATCTAGACATATGATCCTTCAAAGACCCTCCAATTACATGGAAAAACTTGTTAAAAAAAAAGAACATACCTATGTTGGAATGGACCTGTATCTGGTACTCAAACTCACCTGAGTAACATAGATTCCATCCTTATTCATACATTGCTGCTGCATTAAACTGTTCTGCTACACTTTTACCTGTTCATTGAAGCATTTTGGATTTACTGATCTATTGTTCTCTAGTGTAATATGTGATAGCTGAGAAGTTCTTTGCTTTAGAGGCTTCCATTTTACTTTTGTTTTTGTGGTTAATTTGTTGCCAACGATTATCATATTTAACTTGCTTTTTACATTCACGTTAATATAATTTCTTGGAACTACATTTTTTCCCAAAACCTATTTGCTCAATTTGGTAACAAAGAAGCCTCCTTCTACTAATAATAAAAATAAAAAAAGGCTAGCTTTCTGGTATTGCTTAAACATGAGTTAGACAACCCATAGAGCACTTGATAGATACTTAGTACATAAACTTTCTTTTCGGAAGAAAGTACCCTGGCACTAAGTTACTGCGACACTTCATTTTTCTTGAAGTACCCTTGTTCAACTTCTATGTCCAGCCCATAGGTATAACCTCCATAGACCCACATGATATATGGAAAAACTTGGAAAAGCTTGAATATACCCATGTCAAAACCCGAGTCCTAGTAACAAATCCTTGGTATATAAGATCATCAATGAAACAACATTTGGTTTTGAATTCCAAGATATGAACTTTTAATCTAAAATTGTACTGAGTCCTAGTTTGCTTGCAACCTATAAACTATGGTTTTATTTTGCAATTTGAGAGCAGAACAAGACATGGATTACTATTCTCAAGGAAATTTTAGTTGAACCTTCTTTCTTTTTAATTTTATTTGCTAAATTTTTTGGTGTTATACAGGGGATGGATGATAAAGTAGTCCCACCTTCAATGACTGATTTCGTTCATAGGGTTCTGCCAAGTGCTGCAGTTCATAAACTCCCATATGAGGGTCATTTTACATATTTATATTTCTGTGATGAATGCCATAGACAGATATTTACCACACTTTTTGGAACCCCACAAGGCCCTCTCCCTGTCAACAATACCATAGAAGTGGAACAAACATCATTGGATGATATACAAGTGCAGGAAGATGCTTCAACTCAGGATGATTTTAAGACAAACTGAGATATCAAAGTTTTCTACAATTAGGTTTGAGTTTTGACATGTAATGTAAGGTTGGCTGTAAATATAGCATAGGTTTATTCTATCACTTGTGATTAGAAAAGTTGAATAAAATTTTCTCATATATTTATGTGGCAATGGAATGGAGATTTGAGAAACTTTTTGAAGTTGTTGGCTGGCTACAATGGAAATAAACATAACCAAGGAAAAGGTGATGACTTGCTCTGATTTGTTGTTAGCTGCTTTCAGTTTAATCTTGAGACAATAGTTTTTTAACAACTTATTATTGTGAATTGTGTTATGAGTTGACCACCTAAGGCTAATTGTTGCCTCAGCTGTATCTAATGTCTGAAATAAGCCATGACCACTCTACTGCTAAACAAACTAGATTTAACTGTGAACTCTGATACCCCATGTCCTTAAGAGACTTTCCACGTTTTCTAGTCAATGTTTTCAGCTAAGTTAGGTTTGGCTGGGGAAACAAAACATAGAAATTTGGCTAAATTATAACATAAGGGATGGGATTTGATTAATGGTTTGGCCTTTAAATTATATCAAGGTACTTTGAACATAGAGTTAACGACGTATGTTTTAAAAAAACAGTGACGTGTGAAAATTCTTATAATGCATTTATCCATGTTAGTGGCATTCACATAAATTAAATTTTAAAAAAGGTATGCAATAGTCTAAAAAGTTTAAAACATATATCTGCAGAAACAAATAAAAACCAAAAAATTAGATGAACATATTTAAAAATTATAAAGATTCAAAAAACGGAAATTAATAAAATATATAAATTTGTGGACTATATATATAAAATTATAAAAAATTCAAAAAAAATTTAAATAATTAAATATTTTCAATAATTACAAAGAATTTTTTTTTTTGTATTTTTAAAATTCTTTTAGAAATTATATATTTCAATTCTTTTTTGAGTTTTTTGAAAATTTTGAATTGTTAAATTTCTTTTAGATTTTATATGTTTTTTTTTTTGTATTTTTACTTCCTTCTTTTATAATTTTCTAGAAATTTGCATTTTACTAATCTTTTAATATATTTTATTAATTTTCAAAAGTTTTTAGAAATTATATATATATATTTTTTAATTTCATTTTTTTTGAAAGTTTAGAATTTTTTAGAATATATACATACTTTAAAAAAAAATTTAAATCAGTGTAAATGCCACATCATTGTTGACACGAATAAGAATGCCACATGATGCATTCTAATAGGCTTCATGTGTCGGGTTTTCAAAGTATCAAAGTGGACAAAAAAAAGTGATATAATTAACTAATTAAAGGTCAAATCATCAATAAAGCCTAGAAGTTAAGATTCAATCTAATATCTTTTGCCATTTGCTGTTCAAATACATTCATTATTATCATTCACAGGTGTAACGAATGCTTTATAACATCCTATCAAAAGGCTCACAGACAACTTATAATACCAAACCTAACCAAACCAAAAGCATTATTGCAATTAAGGATGAAATGTGTTTTGACTGAAGCACTTGGGTTTTAGAGTTGATATGTAAACTAAATAATAATAATTTAAAATTGAAAAAATGCCAGTCGATTTTCTGCAATCCCAACAGTTATCAAGCTGTGTAATGAATTCATGACTTACAAGTTCAACTTTATATCAGCTTCTTCTACTATTATGTTCCAGAGCTAGAGTTGGTAGAATTGCCATGGCCTCACCATCAAGAACAAGAAGCTCGCCATTCTTGAAGCACTTTGTTGATAGTTTTGCTCTGAACCGTGTAATAACACCGAAAGCATTAAGTCAAACACTACA
This sequence comes from Gossypium bickii, assembly GCA_025503065.1. NCBI lineage: Eukaryota > Viridiplantae > Streptophyta > Magnoliopsida > Malvales > Malvaceae > Gossypium > Gossypium bickii. The sequence goes on from CP106719.1 coordinate 26,748,831, forward strand.
ATCTGTTGTTTAGTTGTGCAAAATTTCAAATTAATTGAGGGGATCTAACTTACATGTATCTCTTCTTGCTTTGTTTAATGCTGATAGCTTTTACCTCACCCACAATTTCATCTCCAAAGTAAACAGGAGACCTGAAGTGCAAGCTTTGGGAAACATATATAGCTCCAGGCTAAAAAAATTCAGGTATTCAAAGTGTTAAATTTCAGTCGCATATTAACACTATACTGAAATAAGGAAAATGCAGTCCGAAAAGAGAAGATAAACTAAAAGGACAAATACATGTTTCAATCAACTTAATACCAAATTTCCACTTAAAAGTGCTAAACAGATAAGAGATAATTCATACAAATCTTACTAGTTAGAATCCATGTATCCGCTTCAAGAGATATTTTGCAAGCATCCTAACTTGGTCATCCAAAACAATTGTACCTTTTCCTACTGTCTTTTCATTCTAAGCAAAAAATCATAATCAATGTTATTTTCATTAAAGATTGGTGAGTTTAAAAAGAAAAGAAAAGAAAACTCTGTTATTGAATATTTAGTAAGTCCAAAATTTTATGCAGTCACACCTTCAACAACATTCATAAACACCCTGTTAATTCCTTTTCGTTATCCTTCACTTACTCCCCCACCACATTAACAGTGAGGAAACCATGGACATTGCATTGAAAAGACCAGATATTGCATTTGTAGTTGCAACGACTAGTAGATTCATAGAGAAACCAAGAATACATCTTATGGATGCAGCTAGATGTGTAAAATAACTATTGGTTTTGGACTTCATAAAGGGGTATTCCATGCCAAGTTATAATAGGTTAGTTGCAATGCTGGTTATGGTGGAGGTCATGATACAAAACAATCTATACCTGGTTACATGGGGTTCAACATAATCTATTGATGTAGCAAAGACAACCTACAGTTTGTTGTCACTTCAAAAGCGAAATATAGACCAGCAGTTGTGGCAACATAACAAAGCACGTGGTTGATACATCTCACACCAACTGATTGATTCTCTAGTGCAACTCCATTCCCATAACAAGTCAGCATACACTAGACCGAGAATTCATTCAGAACCAAACACACAAACATGCACTCACTTTGAACAAGAAAAAGTGATTCAACGTTAAGTTGAACTAAATATATCAAGACTGAAGAAAAAGTAACTGACTTGTACACCAAATGGGCTTAATGATGCAAAACTCGACGAGTCAAGAAGGCAGCTTGGCAGGACTACCAAACCAACATCAGGAGAGTAACCACTGGGGGGGTATTTAAATTGCTAACCAGTCTCTAGAATTCTCTTCCCTCTGCTTTCTTTAGATTATATTTTAACACGCATAATAGAATGTTCTAAGTTGGTTACAACATCGATCTAAGAACCTATAAATAGAGCTTTTCAATTTAGTGTGCTATGCATGGAGTGAAGTAATCAATGAGGAATGAGTTAAAAGTTTAAGTCTAAGTAAACATGAGTAGGTGGTGCCTAGTAGGGTTTGACCTGAGTGAAAGAGTGACTGACATGAGGTGAGTGTATGCAAGAGTCAAGTGTGGAAGTAAGTGAGAATAAAGAAAGGAATTAAGAGAATGTTTACGAGTGCATAGTATTTTTTGCTCTTCCTAAACATTCAATAGAAGTATTTTTTTTAACTCGCCAATCTTGAAGAAAGTGGTATAAAAGTGGTTAGGGGACTGAAAAATCAGAGCTAGAGAATCCAAGGGGCTGAAATATAAAAGCCCGCCAATCGAGGGATACATGTGGTTCATGAGAAGGGAAAAGACAGGGAGCTAGGTTGCTTGGACTTAGACAATTGAGAATTGCAATTATTTTAGACAGAGCAAGTCGTGTAAAGGGAACCCTGGAGTTGTGCCAGAGTTGTCACAAAAAGAGGTGAAAGCCACTGCCAAAGGAAAGAGCAAGATAAGCATGTAAAATCTTTCTCAAAGACATGGAAACTCAGACAGACATGGACTTCGATAGGATACAATCTTGAGGCATTTTCAAGTTGAAATGGAAGATTTTTCAAGTATTGTTAGTAAGATTTAGGTAGTATTCACTTGCAACTTCACCTTGAGGACAAGATTTATCAAAAAAAAAAAAAAAAACTATTAGCAGGGATAATACAATGCCACCAACGGATGTCGAAGAAATTTCTTAGGCAAGTATAGATTCCTCTTCATTGTTCTAATATCTAGATCTCTAGTGATATAAATGCTTGATATTTCCTTGGGTAAGCCAACATACTGCGATGTTGTAAGTAAATTTAACAATATTATCACCAGCATTGTATCAGACAATTAGATACCCCTAAAGAAATGGTCGAGGAATTCAGGAAAAAACCATTAGAATTCGGAGATACCATCAGAGCAAGCACTAACTTAAGAAAGTTGAAAGAAGGTAAAAGCGACTTACAAAGTGGGAGGAAATAATCCAAGGAAACAGTGAAGCAACAAGCAAGCCATGGACAAGCCGATCTTCAAACCCAGCAGCTCGAGCAGACTCAGAATCAAAGTGCAAAGGATTTACATCGTGACTCAGTTTAGAATACTGGCCAACATCATCATTTGAGAATGTTCTTGTTTGCCTTAAAATATCTCCAATTTTAAGTACACCTGATAACGATGATGAAGAAAAGTATCTCAACAAAGACCCTTTGGCTAAAACAGAAGTCCTACCAAACATCCTTTTAAAGATAGGTAAAATGTCCTAAATTTTTCTGTGGGTCATTTCAGCAAACGTTTGAAGTGCAAGCCGGTAGTGCCTCTTGAAAAATCTAATAAAACTCACCAGCGGAGGAGGGTCCCTATTAAATTAAACGTTGATAAAATATGAGCTATTGGCAAAGGCCTGGTTTAATATTATCTGCTGTCTGGATTTCATTTTAATATTGTTAGGAATTGAAATTCGTGTTTGTTTTTACTATTTTAGGTTTTAAATATTATTGATTGTAACATCAATACAAACGAATGGTACAGTTTATCCCAAACATAATAGACAACTCAAAAAAATATAAAGGATCGGGCCCGAAGCCCCAAAATACAACAATGAGTACAAAAACAAGGTAAAGAATCCAGCCCAAAGAACCTCAGTCCACTCTAAAGGAAACCTTAAGGCTGGTAAGTAAGAATACAGCTGTCGTCGCTACCAATGAGAAGAGGAGGAAGAGCTTTTCTTGCATAATGAAAACTAAGTTCATCTGTGATATTTATAATAATAAATATTTTCTTGAAAATTACTTGTGTTTTATGTGAAATGAATCCTTAACATTTTTGGCTTTCAATTGAATGACCTTAACTGTTATTTACGTACCATAAACTATTTTGAGTGTGGACTCGAACAATTTCAAATCAAACACAAAATCAGAAATTATTTACTTACTTTCAATAAGAAAGTATATCTCTATCTTATAAAAATCTGCAAACTCGTTATTCACGAAAAATAGAATTTATTACTTAGAAATAGATTTAGACTATTATTGGGCAGAACAACAGTATCTCAAAATTTGTATTTTTATTTTTATCATTGTCAACTATTTATAGGGAGAGGAAGTGAAACCCTAATTGAACATTTCATACATATTTAATAATAATAAAAAATCAATCCCCTAATTGAACTAGAAAAGAGAAAGGCTAATAGGGTGTGCCTCCTTCAATATATAATGATAGGGATTTGAGTCTCTCCACTATTGGGTCCAATTATATGTGATTCTTGAACATTTAACTCATCACTTTATAATTTAATCCAAACCAGTACATGTAACACCCTTATACCATCTTCGACTCAAGAAACCTGATATAGGAATATTACATTTGGTGCCAAAGTAATTCCTGGCTAATCACTAATATATTAGAACATAAAAACGAATAAATAATAAATTTATATAATTTATAATTTAATCCTTACTACTAATTGGAACATACTTGATTTTTCCTAAGTACATGACATTCTATTCAAAATTTTAAAACGTACCCTCTTGTTGCCTGAAGATATGATGAGATGAAGACTCGTAATCTCAAATACAACTCTTCAAAATTTTTGTACCTAATCTGCACACGGGTGCAAACCGTACGCTGAGTATACACCCAGTGGTATTACTATAATTCAAATATTTAAAGTAAAAACAATAAATTTACACAATTAATCTTACCACTATTTTACTTTTAATAAATCATTCATGCATTTAAAACTTTAAATTTTCTTAGTAATATGTATCTTAAATAGCTTTTCTTCATTTTAATTTATATATCTTCTTACTATATCAATATTCATTTCATGCATTTCATCAATAACCATTTCATAAAATCATTATTTCATATATTTCATTTCTATATCTCAATTCAATAACTTATTCTATTTCATATTTAAAACCTTACAACATTAGTCTTTCAATAATTATTTAAACCAACATTTTTCAATAAAAATAATTATAATTAATTCATATGATTATATTCAATTAACTCATACACTATTTCATTATTTCCAATTCATTCTATTTTCACTTCTTATTTCGATATTTTAACAAATTCATGAACCTTAAATTCATGCTTCAAATCTCATGTCTTAATTTAATTCACAATTCAACTCATAATTTCTTTCAAATACGATCAATCAAATTTATTTAATTTTCTCATTTCAGTTATTCACCCTATTAACAAACCCGGACCTTAACGGATACACCGATTCCAACCAAACACATCAGTACGGCACATTGTGCCTAAAACAGTACTCAATACCTGATCAATATATCAGAAGCAGTATACGACACATAAAGTGCCTGAAACGACACACGTGGTGCCTAATACGACACATATAGTGCTTGATAGACAAAGCCGATAAATTTCCGTACTCTTCCAATCCTATTGCATGCCAACTATATCCGACTCTGCCTGACTAGTTAATAGGGTATTCAAATCATTTTTCTATTTCAAATTCACTTTCAATTCACATATAACCATACTTCGATTCAATTCAGATCACTTTTCAATCAATAAACAATTCACATATTCACACATATTCATAATTTAATTTACTTTTATTCAATTCATATTTTTAATTCATTTTCTAATCAAATTCAAATCACTAATTACTTTTCAATCAATTTACATTTCAAATACTCACATATTTTCTTCATTCAATTCAATTTGATTCAATTCAAATTACTTTTAGTTTCCAATCAATATAAATTCATAATTCAATTACTTAATTCAAATCACTTTTAATTTTCAATTTATTCACATTCAATTTCAATAGCCATAAACATTTTTTAATCAATTTCATTCAAATCAATATTATCATTTCAATTGCTTACCTAATTTTACTTACCATGCATTTTAATTAAAATATAACAACTACTAATAAATAGATTTGAATTATAGTAATACAAACCTAAAATTCGCGATTACTCCTCAATGATCTTATACAAACCCGAAATTCGCGATTACTCCTCGATGATCTTCTCTTTTTCTTTCTTCATGGGTGCCTCTGGTGCGATATTAGTAAATTAAACTCCAAGCTTTAAAACCTTAGTTTTTCCTTTTCTTTTTCTTTTCTTCTTTCCTTTCTCCCTATTTCGAAAGCTTCTATTTCTTTTCTCCTTTTGTTTCTTTTCTTATTTTACTTTATTTCATATATATATATTAGTTAATAATATTAATAATAATACATTATAATAATAATATAATATAATAATATTTAATTCATAAATATCTTTTACTTAAATTATAAAAAAATATTTTATTTTATTACAAGTGTATTTATATATATTTTACACATGTACCATTAATCATTATACAAATCGTCTTCATTTTAATTTATTTTAATAATAAAATCATAATCATAATTTAATAATTTAATATAAAACTATAATAATAATTATAATAAATATCTATTTAATAAAAAATACATATATCACAATTATATATATAAATATTTTTACATTTGTATATTATCATGATCATCCATTTGTCTTTCTTTTATTTATTTATCATACAAAAATCTTATAATATAATTATTTAATTAATAAATATCTTTTAACTTAAATTTTAAGTAAATAAATAATTATAATACTAGTGTATATATATACATTATTACACTTGTACCATCTTATCACCATACAATTTATTTTATTTCATAATACAATAATATTAATAATAATATTTAAATAGAAAACCATAATAATAATTAATAATTATACTTATAATAATAAATTAATAACAAAATCTCAAGATTTTTATACTCATTAACCGCCTCATTCTAAGCAATTAGTCTAATTGCTTATTTAGCCCATTAAGTTTTTCTTTAATCTATAATTAATCTTTTACCCTTTATTCAATTTAATCCTTTTTCGCAATTATTCTTAATTAAGCTAAATTCACCTAATTAAAACTTAATTAAGCTCACTACTAGACTCATAAATATTTCTAATAATTATTTAAGAACTTGGTTTACTAAGACGGAGGCTCGATATTATTTATTAAATTAATTTTAATTAATTAAATTTTCAATTAAAAAATTTTCTCAACATAATTCTAATTCCGTTAAAATCATGACAATTTTACCATGAAAGAATCTATGAGAAAATATATTTAATTTCTACATTCAACGAATTCAGAATGACCAATTAATTTAATTCTATTTTCGAACTTCAATTAATTAAATAATAATTTAAAATATTTATATTAATTCTCAAGTTATTTCCATACTTAGTGAGAAACATTATTCATTTTCAATTGTAACTCATTTCTATAACTTTATCATTTCTATCAAATTTTATTCATTTGATTCAACATGCAATTCATTCCTGATCTCAACGAGCTAGCGAAAGGACCGATTGAATATATGTAATTAGGGCTTAAACAATTTATAATTAAGTTTTAGCTAGACCTGATCATGGGTTGGCCACCTGCCCAGACATGAAGACTTGCCCGAAAAGTGGGAGGGTTTGGGCAAAATTATAAGCTCGAAAAATAGGCTTGACTAAAAAAGAATGTCCATTTTCTAAACGGTTCAGGCCTCGTGTAAGATTTTTTCAGCCTGATCTCGACCCGAATTTGCCTATTTTTTTCACTTCTATTTACTACTATTTTGCTAGAGTTTGTTGTTTTGTTTGATGTCATTTTGTTGTTGTTTGATGCCATTTTTATGTTTTCTTGTTGCCATTTTACTATTATATTACTACTATTTTGTTGTTATTGTTTGGATATTGTCTAACTCTTGTTTTATTATTATTTTTGGTACTATTTTAGAGTCATTTTTCTTATAAAGTTGCAACTATTTTAGTATTATTCAAGTATAAAGATTTTTTTTAATGTATTTTCAATTTGTTGGGAAACATTTATTTTAATATTTTTAGTGTATTTGATGTATTATATTTTTAAATTTTGTTTTTATATAAAAAATACAAAATATAAAAAAATTAATATGAGGGGTCGAGCTGGGCTCAAGTTTAGCATTTTTTATCTGAGTCGAGCTTGGGTAAAATTTTAGGCCCATTTTCGGGTCGGGCCAGGCCCAAGCCTAAAATTTTGCATTGGCCCGTCCTGGCCTATGATTAGGTCTAATTCCAGCTTTTCACCTATTAATTATAAATTCATTTAGTCATGAAGTTATTCCACTATAGGATCATGATTGAGCTCTCTTTAATTATATATCATTATGAAAGATACTCGATCAATGCTCGTCCAATTACCTTATCATAAGTGTGTTATCCTCACAAGTTTTCCTTAATCTCTTTGGGATAAATCTGCTCTCTCAATATGATCCTATTTTAGATCATGGTAACCATTACATATTCCTTCATGAAAAGTCTATTACTATCAAATAGTAACTAAGTCATTTATCCCAAAGACAAATGAATCGTGGCCACGTTTATTTTTCATCTATCATGTAATACCAATGAAAGAATGTCATTTACTCATGTTTAGGGCTATGAATCCCACTATTGTGAATAATGCTACATACTGCAGAAGTTGTATATGTCACACCCAGATTTCCTTAAGACTTGGATTTAAAGAAATTTTGGGCAGTTAAGTGAGCAAAGTAGAGAGTTGGAGAACTATATTGGGAAATTTTAGAAAGTTTTATGTCGACCAAGCAAATAAATAGATTTCAATTCTAGTTTGGTTACGATGGAATCGACTAGTTCCATAATGGGAGACATAATGATTTTTTACGATTGGCTAAAAGGGTTTGAGAAACTGTGTATAAGATATATATATATATAGGTGAAAGTGGACATTCTGGAGAAGAAGAAAATTCTCTTTAACTGGGTCTATAAGTTTATTTGTATTGCTTTGCCTTTTTTTATTGCTTCGAAGAAGAGGATGACTCAGGAGAGCTCTGCATGGAGCTATTGTTGTGGGAGGTGAAGTCTGGATGTAGAGAAATCGAGGGACTAGTAAGCTTTTTAACCTTTTTGTGCTCGAGAATGTGGGAAAGAATGAGGGTAAGGTCAGGGTTTTAAGGTCTGGATGTATTTGATTTAACTGATACATGGTTGTCATATTAGCTGTTAGAATAAAGGAGGCTCTGGCGTTTGGACAAGCTAAGCTGACGAGGATAGAGGAATCAATGTGAGTTTTTGTACTCCATTTTTGGGTGATTGATAATGTTATGTTGCATGCCTAAACCATTTCACGTTCGTTCTGAGACATGACTAGAACTATGGTTGTGTATGGTTAAGGAAAATGAGTATTTGGTGTATGAATAATATTGTGAGTGTGTACTCTTGCAAGTCTAATTATTGAATGATATTGGTTGAGTCTAACACATAGATGAATGATGTACTGTTTATGAAAATATTTAGTGAAATGAAATGTATGAAAATAATTGTTAATATTGTATGCAAAGTATGGATGGATTTTACCTTGGCGGGGTAGACAAAGTTAGGGGAAAGGGGCAGAATGGAGGAATGGGCAGATTGAAAGGGGAATTCAAAGGAGTTAGACGACATCGCAAAATGGTTAGCTAAAGGCTCGCTAGAATAGAACCGTGATGATGATTATCGACCGGTCCTTCGAACCGATACCGTGACGATGGTAATTAGGTTTCTTAGAGCAACATCGTGACGACAGTCTGCAGGCTCTATGGGGCGACATGACGACATTTTAAGGTCCTACGAGGCGACACCTCAAAATAGCTTTATTTATGTAAGACCATAGCTCGATTGTGGTAGCCAGAACATTAAACATAGGGTTACATGTGTAAGGCCTTAGTTCGGCTATGGCAACATGGGTAGTCCATTAGGACAGTAATCACGAGGTAGTCTACCGGGATAGTAAACACTGGGTAGCTCATTAGAATAGTAAACAAGGGGTAGCTCATTAGGACAATAAACACAGGGTAGCTCGGCAAGATATTAAACATTAGGTTACATGTGTAAGACCTTAGCTTGGCTATGGTAACATGTGAAGTCCGCATATCAGTAAACCGAGTGACCTGTCAAGATATAAAGGAGATGTCACGTTGTGACTTGCGCGGCAAGTCATGTAACACCCTTAACTCGTAACCATCGCCGGAATAGGGTTAAGAGGTATTACTAAACATTTAGAACATTTATAAACATTTCTCATCTTAACTAAACCATTCACAATCATAGAGTCCCTTATATAGGTCTACGAGACCTTAAACATGCATTAGAAAGGGGTTAGGACTAAACTGAACATATACGAATTTTTTTTAAAACTTAACATTTTTCCAAGCTACAGGGGTCACACGCCCGTGTGCCTTACACGGCCTCGGACACGTCCATGTGTCCAAGTCATGGCAAAACAGGGCATACATACTGACTTGTCCACACGACCAGAGACACGCTCGTGTGCCTCACCCGTGGTCAACACTGACTTGCACCACACGGCCAGTCACACGCCCGTGTGTCTAGTCCGTGTGCGAGCCTGACTTGTTTCAATTTGCAAACTTAAATGACACGGTCGAGCCACACGCCCGTGTGCTCAATCGTGTGGGCAATTATAGGCCAATTGCAAGGCCAATTTGCCACCCACACTTTGGAATCACCTATAAGCATCAATCCATATGCATTTATACCTCAAATGGCAACCAAAACATACCATTTCCATTTTGCTAATTTATTCCATAATGATCATTCACATAGAACACACTCATACACATATAAGTCATTCTTTTCACATGTTCAAAACATATACCAAACCATCAAACTACCAAGCCAAAGCACATGGCAAGGCTTATACACTTCAAAACATGCCATAATCACTAGCCTATACATGCCATATACCAAATATATACAACTTCCAAAAGTACCAAAATAGATAGCCAATAGTGTGGTTGAGTAGCTGACGATCCCTAGATCCGAGCTAGCTTTAAAGACACTGTAAAATAGAGAAACACTTCACACAGTAAGCTCTAAAGCTTACTAAGTTCGTAATATAATACATTTAACTTAAGGATTCAAATTCAATATATAAAATAAATCATCACATAAATTATTTCACAAAAATACACAATCTCAGCCATAGCCAAATGTTCACAGAACCATCCATTTATCCATTTACAAAGTTATCAACCACATAAGTTTCGTACATTCCTGTACCAACACGTATTTAACTATCACATTTACTATTCAATGCCCCAAACTTTTTCTCGTTCGCTCCTCTTTGAACATTTGATGAATTCGTACACTCAGTGCTATGTAATTTGCCACAAGTACAGGTATTATCGCACACTTAGTGCCACATAAATAGTCGAAGCCATAATATTATCGCACACTTAGTGCACCACATTGAATCAAAGATGTATCATATTCGCATATGCACAGTGCCAAATAACATAGCCGATTCATTTCTCTATTCCGCACACTTAGTGCCTTTCGTCACTATAACGATTTTATTTACGTACACATAGTACCACATCTCTTCATGCTTATAACTCTCATTGCTCACTCAATTAACACATTCCATTCATTATATAACATATGAACATAATCAAAACAGTTCATATTATACACGAACTTACCTCGGACATAGAAATATTGAAACAAGTCAATCAATCGAGCACTTTGTTCTTGCCTCGATCTCGATCCGAATCTCTCTTTTCTTGATCTATACATTTCAAATTTAGCTCATTTATTCACCAAATCATTCAATTCAATCCAAACACACATATTTAGGGCCTTTTACAAATTAACTCTCACATTTTCACATTTTAACATTTTAGTCCCTATTTCATAAAATCACAAAATACACATAATTTTAGTATTTCTATGCTTGGCCGAATATTCCTCATCTCCATACAAGCCCACTTATTTCATTTATTTCACATTTTAGTCTTCCTATTTCTCATTTTCACAATTTAGCCCAAATTACTCAATTTCACCTAAAATTCAAAGACAAAATATGTTAATCTATCACATATCTTTCGTATTTCATCATCAACTATCACAAAGCTCAAACATTCATTAATGGAACATATCAAAATCTTCACCAATTTCTAAAATTAAAGCATGGGCTTGATAGTATACTAAGCAACGATCACAAAAGAGTAAAAATCATCAAAAACCGAGCTCAAAACATACCTTGATTGAGCTATGCAAGTGTCAAAACCTTTAAACTCTTTTTCTTTCCTTTTCCTTAGCAATTTCGGCAATAGAGGATGATAATGCGTTTAATTTATGTTTTGTTTTATTATTTATGCCATTATTAATTAAATACCATATTTAGCCTTTGTAATATCATTTAAAATCCACTAACATTAGGCATTTTTGTCCATCCAATCTATTAATGGTTTAATAACAACATAAGGACCTTTCATTTAATAAGACATGGCATTTAAGCACTTTAACAATCAGCACACAGCTTTATTAATTTATGCGATTAAGTCCTTTTTGCAAATTAAACACACAATCGACAAAATTTTCACACAAAATTTTCACACATACTTAATCACATACTGTAAAAACAAAAAATAATATTAAAATATTTTTGACCTCGAATTTGTGGTTTCGAAACCGCCATTCTGACTAGGGTCTAAACCGAGTTGTTACAACTCTCCTCCCTTAGGGATTTTCGTCCCCGAAAATCTTACCAGTGAATAGGTTCGGATATTGCTCTCTCATAACATTTTCAGACTCCCACGTAGCCTCTTCAACTTCGTGTTTGTGCCACAACATTTTCACTAAAGAAATTTTCTTATTTCTCAATTCTTTGATCTCACGAGCCAGAATTCGAATCGGTTCTTCATTATACGACAAATCTGAATGATCTCAACCTCAGTAGGGGCAATCACATGCGATGGATCAGATCTGTATCATCTAAGCATCAATACATGAAACACATTATGAATCTTCTCTAGCTCAGGTGGCAACAATAATCTATAAGTAACTGGCCCATTTCGTTCAATAATCATATACGGTCCGATAAACCTCGGACTCAATTTACCTTTTCTGCCTAATCGAAGTATTTTCTTCAACGGAGACACTTTCAAAAACACTTTATCACATATCTCGAATTCAATATCTTTTCGTTTTAAATCTACATAAGACTTTTGACGATCTGATGCCTCTTTCAAATGGTCATGAATCATCTTTACTTTCTATTCAATCTCTTTGATTAAATCAACCCCGTGAATCTTATTCTCACTAAGCTTAGTCCAATAAAATGGAGTTCTGCATTTTCAACCGTAAAGAGCCTCATATGGTGCCATTTTAAAGCTAAATTGAAAATTGTTGTTGTATGCAAATTCAATTAATGGCAATTACTTTTCCCACGTAGTTTCAAATTCAAGAATACAAAATCTCAACATATCCTCGAGAATCTGAATGATCCTCGGATTGACCATCCGTTTGTGGATGAAATGCAGTACTGAAACGCAGCTTCGTGCCTAAAGCTTCTTGCAATTTCTTCCAAAATCGCGAGGTAAACCTCAGATCTCTGTCAGACACAATGGATAATGGTATCCCGGACAGTATCACAATCTCGGAAATATACAATTCAGCCAACTTATCAAGCGAATAATCTGTTCTCACCGAAATAAAATGAGCTGATTTCGTTAGCCTGTCAACTATCACCCAGATTGCATCTTTCTTTCTCGAATATAAAGGCAATCCCGACACAAAGTCCATCGTGATTCTTTCCTATTTTCACTCAGGAACCATTATCGGTACAAAACATCTCGAGAGAAACTCTGAGATATCCCGTTTCATACCATGCCACCAATATAGTTGTTTCAGATCATTATACATTTTTGTACTTCCTGGATGAATAGACAATCGACTATTATGAGCTTCAATCAAAATCAACTGAATCAACTCTGAATTTCTCGAAATACAAATTCGACCTCGAAATCTCAAACAATCATCATTATCAACTTGAAATTCTAAATCAGAATTTAAATCACACCGAGCTCGTCTTGCCATCATTTCAACATCACTTTTCTGAGCATCACAAATCTGACATATAAACATTGGCCTCACTTTTAACTCAGCCAAAACCAAACGATCATCACACAGATCTATTTGAGTACTCATTATTCGTAAAGCAAATAAAGACTTTCGGCTCAAAGCGTTAGCAACAACATTAGCTTTCCCCGGATGATAGTCAATTACTAATTCATAGTCTTTTAGTAATTCTAACCATCTCCGCTGTCTCAAATTTAATTCTTTTTAAGTCATTAAATATTTCAAGCTCTTGTGATCCGTATAAATGTGACATTTCTCACAAATAGATAGTGACGCCAAATCTTTAATGCAAAAACAATAGCTGCTAATTCAAGATCATGAGTCGGATAGTTTTTTTCATGTGGTTTTAACTGTCTCGAAGCACAAGCTATAACTTTGCCCTCTTGCATCAACACACAGCCCAAACCATTCAACGATGCATTACTGTAAACTATGAATTCTTTACCTGATTCAAGTTGAACTAACACTGGTGCCTCTGTCAATAATGCTTTCAACTATTCAAAACTTTACTTGCACTTTCCTGACCACTCAAATTTAACACCTTTCTGTAGCAATTTTGTCAACAGAGTCGCAATCATCGAGAATCCTTTCACAAACCGTCTATAATATCCCGCTAGTCCCTGAAAACTACGAACTTCAGACACATTTCTCGGAGATTTCCACTCTATAATTGCTAAAATCTTACTCGGATCAACTCGTATTCCCACAACTGACACTATATGTCCCAAAAAACCAACCTCACACAACCAGAACACACATTTGTTAAACTTTTCATACAATTACTTCTCACACAGAGTCTGTAACACAACTTTTAAATACTCAGCATGTTGCGTTTCATCACAAGAATAAATCAAAATATCGTCAATAAACACCACGAAAAATCGATCCAAATACGGTCTGAATATCCGATTCATCAAGTCCATAAACACTGTAGGAGCACTCGTTAGTCTGAAAGGCATAACTAAGAATTCATAATGTCCGTACGTCGTTCTGAAAATAGTTTTCGGCACATCTGAATCTTTAACTCATAGTTGATAGTAGCCCGATCTCAAATCTATCTTAAAAAACACTGTAGCTCCTTTCAACTAATCAAACAAATCATCAATACGAGGCAAAGGATATTTGTAGCACCCCTTACCCGTATCCTATGCCGGGACCGAGTACGAGGCATTACCAGCCTTAACAATACATTTGGTCAAATTACTTAACACATTTACAAAATGACTTAGTCAAGTCCCTATACATGCCATAACTTAAATCATTTATAAATAAAGATACCCATAGATAACTTGATAGTGTGAAGCGATCTCCGACGACCTCTAACCTGAGCTTATTTAATAGGACTCTGTAACATGGGAAAGAAAAGAAGGGTAAGCTTATAAAGCTTAGTAAGTTCACATGTAAAAATAATAAGCATTAGCAATGAATTTAGCTTACTACTAAGCCGTTATAACTTGCATAAATAATGCTAAGTTCTTACTTTCCCAACTTATTTGTAGCCTTATCAAGGCCTCAACATGACAAATCCTCACAACAAGATCTCAAGATAATGCAATCATAATTACACATAGTTCCACCATTTTCTCATGTTCATCTTAAGCTGTCTACTTGAGTCATAGTCACTAAATCATTTATATCTTGAGCTACAAAACTCCAAATTAAGATCCGTTAATTTTATTAGAAACTAGACTCACATATCTTCATACCATAAAATTTCTAGAATTTTTGGCTTAGCAAATTAGTATAGTTTATTCATTAAAATTTCCCCCATTTCACTATTTGACTATTCTGATCACTTTTCACTACGAATCAATTTTCTCCTTGTACAGAATTCAAATGATGTTATGATTTATATCATTTGAAACTAGACTCATTAAGGATTTCAAGCATATAACTTTTATCCCATAATTATTTTTATACAATTTTTTATGATTTTTCCAAGTCAAAATAGGGGATCACGTACTCATTCTGAACCAATCTCACAAGAATTTAAATATCTTGAAATATAAAAATCCTTTGTTTTCTCTGTTTTTTTTATATGAAAATAGACTCAATAATATTTAAATAAACATCTCATCCAACTTATAATTCAATTTCTACTATTTTTGGTGATTTTTTTCAAATTCACGTCGCTGCATGTCCATCCAAGCGATTCTATTGTAAACTTTTGCTCTCTTTCATTTTAGTTGTCTTCATCACTTGCTTATACTAATCTTTCAAATTTCTGATTACATATTGAACATATTGTTCATACGTACATTTGCCACATTTCTCAATTGGTCACATTTATACTTGCACTTATTCATAACATGATTGTATTTAATTACACTTAGTCATCACACAATCACATGTATTTTCTATTAGTCAATTTCCCGTTGAATTCATCGTAATGATAACAGATAAATGGTGGCCTACACATGGTACCACCCTTGTAGCCAAAGCTATCTGGTACACATAGTAGCTTGCACTTAGTACTATACATGTGACCAAAACCATTTTGTAACTCTCTTGTACACATAGTTGAGCTCAACATTAACAATCATTCAATCTCTTTCATTTGATTCACTCCTTTTGTATTACTTATTATCAAATTAGGAAACGTCTTACGAATTTGAGTACGTCGTTGCTCGCCCACGTTTCACAACTCGGTATGGTTTTCCTCATTGAAATACCATACCTACATTTCACAACTTGGTATGGAAACACCATACCTACATTTCTTAACTCAGTATGGTTAATACCATACCTACATTTCACAACTCAGTATGGATGATACCATACCTACATTTCATATCTCAGTATGGATAATACCATACCTACATTTCAGAACTCAGTATGGATGATACCATACCTACATTTCATATCTCAGTATGGATGATACCATACCTACATTTTTGTAACTCAGTATGGATGATACCATACCTACATTTCATATCTCAGTATGGATGATACCATACCTACATTTCATATCTCAGTATGGATGATACCATACCTACATTTCACACTTTGCCATGGATTAACCATGGTCTTATCCGTCAATTCATTACATGTCGAAATTCGATCATACTCTGCCCTGCATTTCTCTTAATTTGATATTTCAATTCAATTTTGTAATTTTTTTTTATTATTCATGATCCAATAATAACATACAAAATAACACATGGTATCAGTTAAACATTTAAACATATTAAATTTAATGCTTATTAACATACGAACTTACCTCGAATGCCAAAACGACCATTTTACCAACTTTTTCGATTTTCGATTTTCATCCAGTTCTACATCCAAATCTCATTTTTCGGGATCTAAAACATCACATTCCAATTATTTAATTAATATACTACTCAAAACAGTCCCTAACTCAAACTTTGGCAAAATTACAATTTTGCCCCTAAACTTTTGCATAATTACGATTTTGCCTCTAGGCTCGTAAATTAAACTTTATTACTTTTTCTTATGTTTTATGACATGTAGAACATTTTTCCCTTCTATAGCAACTTCAAATTCTTACTATAACACATACTTATGAACAATAACAACTTTTACCGATTAACTCGTTTTACTCGTTTTCACCGAAAATCACTTAGTAAAAATCGTCCCTCTACTCATAGACATGCATAATCTACCATCAAATATCAAAATACCCAAGCTTTCAACAATGGCATAATTCAAAATATCCACCAAAATCAAAAATTCAAGCATGGGTTTTGTAGATAACTTAGCAACGATCTCAAAAACGTAAAAATTATTAAAAACTGAACAAAAACGAGCTTACCCATAAGCTAAGAAGCTTGGCTGAATGCTTGAAGCTTTCATGGCTGTTTATCTTTCTCATTTTCGGTGGAAGATGATGAATAGAAAGATAAAATTTGGTTTTATTATATTTTATTATCATTATTTGCCTTTTACTAAATTAACCTTTAAAAATAATCAAATTTACACAAATGCCAAACCAAATATCAGCCACTAACTTACAATTGGATTAATTATCATATAAGGACCTTTCCTTTATTGTTCTATAGCTATTTGGCACTTTTCACTTATAGAACCCAACTTTTACGCTTTACGCAATTTAATCCTTTTACCGAAATTAACCACTTAAACGATAAAACTCCTTACGAAAATTTCACACAACTCTAATATCGTGTTGTAAATATTAAAATAATAATAAAATAAAATTTTCAATGTCGAATTGTGGTCCCGAAACCACTGTTCCAACTAAGCCCAAAATCGAGTTGTTACAATATTTATTCTTTATAGTCACCTTGTTGAGTTGTCTATAATCACTGCACATTCTCATAGTTCTATCTTTATTTTTCACAAACAACAAGGAGTACCCCAGGGCAAGAAACTCGGTCATGCAAATCCTCTATCGGTCAAATCTTGTAACTGAAACTTCAACTCTTTCAATTCTGTCGGTGCTATTCTATACGGAGCTATTGAAATAGGAGTCATCCCCGATATTAAGTCAATACCAAACTCAACTTCTCGTATAGGAGGTAATCTCGGTAGTTCTTTAGGAAACACATCAGGGAACTCACAAACCACAGGTACAGATTCAATATTCTTTTTTGTCACTTTTGTATCTATCACATATGCAAGATAGGCTTTGCAACCCGTTTTCACATAATTCAAAGCTTTCATTGATGTTATAACAGTCGATAGCCCATTCAAATCACTGGATTCAGTTCGAACTATCTCACCATTCTGACTTCTCAAATCAATACTCTTTCATTTACAATTCACAATAACATTATGTAAGGTTAGCCAATCCATACCTAGAATTATATCAAATTCATCGAATGGTAGTAGCATCAAATTAGCCAGAAAACAAATATCCCGAAACATCAACGGACAGTTCTTGCATACTTTATCAACAAGAACACACTTGCCTAAGGGTTCGATACTCTAATTACAAATTTAGTAGACTCAACAGACAAAGTTTTACTAGATACTAGATTCACACACACATATGAATGAGTAGATCCTAGATCTATCAATGCAATCACATTAGAATCAAACAGAGTAAAAGCACCAGTTATGACGTCTGGAGATGACGCTTCTTGTCAAGCGCGAATAGCGTAAGCTCGGGTAGGTGCTCTCACCTCGAATCTCACCGCTGTATCTGTTGTCCCTCTCTGGCTTCCACTCACATTTTCGGTGTTTCTAGGTGGTCTACCCCCAGCCGTTATATTACTAGGTCGGCTAACTCTAGACAATCTCAAATGAAGTGATTTCGTGATCCACATTTATAGTAAACTCTATTATTATACTTGCCCCAGCATTCACCAACATGTCGCCTCCCACACTGTCTACATTCAGGCTTGTTGCTTCTAACATTGCCAACACTAGATTTAATTAGAGTTTGAGTTTTTGGACTAACACTTTGCTTCACACGATCTCTACTCGAATGTTCAAACCAAACATTCGAACGATTAACTGCATCTCTAAATCTCTTTGACGAAGGTTGATACGACTTACTCATCGATCTTTTTCTTTCATCTCTAACTTCAGAATCTGCTTTCTTCTTTTCTTTGCTAAGTTCTTCTGCTTTGCAAGCCCTTTCAACCAATACCACGAATTCATTCAAATCAAGTATTCCGGTCAGAAGTTTAATATCTTCACTCAACCCTTCAATGAAGCATTTAGACATAGTAGTTTCAGTTGAAACACATTTCTGTGCATACTAACTTAATCTCACAAACTTCCGCTAATATTCTGTAACAATCATATGGTCTTATTTTAGCTCTAAGAACTCTTTACATTTCTGATCTATGAATCGTTGATTGATATATTTCTTTCGGAATTCAACTTGAAAGAAATCTAAGGTGATTCTCTCTCTCGAAACCACAAATATAACATTTTCCACCAATTATATGTCGTATCTCTCAAAAATAAAATAGCACATTTTAAACGTTCATCAGGATTCAATGACATCTCATCAAACACTCGAATTGTATTCTCGAGACAAAATTCAGCTCGCTTGACATCATCATCAACTGTGGCCTTAAACTCTTCGGCCCCGTACTTTCGAATTTTATCCAAATAAGGTTTACTCAATCGAATCAGATCTGTTACGTGTGGCAGTACAGGTACTTGCAGGGGTGGAGGTTGTTGAGCAGCTGGATTCGTTCGAACAAACTCTGAAAACCACTCACTCATCATTTGGAAGAAGACTTGCTTAGCCTCTCCCTCGTGACTACTAGCAATCAGTCTAGATTCGGCCAGCGCTGTCCCTTGAGCGAGAGTAGGCGTATTGCTCTCAATATCATCAGTAATTGCTCGATCGGGATCCATTTACTATACAGAAACACATTTTTAATTGTCAGGATTATCACACTATCAGAATTATATATATGGCATGTATAGCTAGACTCTCACACGCTACGTTAGTCCTAGAATCGACTAAACCGTAGCTCTGATACCAATAAAATGTAACACCCCTAACCCGTAACCATCGCCGGAATAGGGTTAAGAGGTTTACTAAACATTCGTAACATTTATAAAAATTTCTCATCTTAACTAAATCATTCACAATCATTGAGTCCCTTATATAGGTCTGAGACCTTAAACATGTATTAGAAATGGGTCAGGACTAAACCGAACATACGAAATATTTCTGAAACTTAACATTTTTCCAAGCTATAGGGGTCACACGCCCGTGCGGACACGCCCGTGTGACCCCTGTAGCTTGGAAAAATGTTTAAGTTTTAGAAAAATTTTGTATGTGTTCGGTTTAGTCCCGACCCCTTTTTAATGCATGTTTAAGGTCTCGTAAACCTATATAAGAGACTCTATGATTGTGAATGATTTAGTTAAGATGAGAAATGTTTATAAATGTTTCGAATTTTTAGTAATACCTCTTAGCCCTATTCCGACGATGGTTATGGATTAAGGGTGTTACAAGTTAAAAGACAATGAATTTGGCGTGTCTGGGGACACAAACTAATGGGACAACTACAGGATTTGCTAAAGGCCATGATGAATAAAGCCTAGGAAGCGTATTAACTTAGTATGTAAGGTTAGACATACTATAACGACCCGATTTTAAGCAGTGTCGAAAAATATAGTTTTGAAGCCTAATTTTTGTAAATTAAATTTGTAAGGATTAAATAGGAAAATTTACGGAGTTAGTATGAAAATATATTAAAGATCAGTTAAGTTATGTAACCAAGAAATCATTACTTAAAGCTTAGGGACTAATTTGTAAAAGTGTAATTGCTATTCAGTTTTAAATTAGAAAATGCTTGAAGACCTAGTTAGAAATTATCCAAATGACCTAAATGGTTATTAAACCATTGTTTTTCTAATAGTTAGTTGGAAGTGGTGGTGAAAGCCACTAAACTCTTATAATTATGATCAGTACATATATATATGTCTTAAATTAGTAATGAAACATGGCTAATTAAGATTAATTAAATCTTAATCTTATATATATAAGTGAATGGTGAGATAATTGAATCATACAAATGACATGTCATTACAGATTTTATGTTTCGGGTGCTGGTCTTAAATGTCTTACCAATGGCTGAGGTCTTGCATTTGTTGTGGATTCTCCACAACTCGTGTGAGTATCATCGTGTAGCTTATATTCCAACCCACAGCTAATATAAGTATTGATGTAAAGGAAATATTATGGTTATATGTAAAGGCACACTATGTGTGAGCTTTCTCGGGTATCCGAGGTTATTCTAGATGGTTCAACAGGTATGAAAAAGGAAAGGAATGGTAAGTATGCAAATGGAACGAATCATGACTTTATAAAAAGCATTTATAAACTAAATGATGTTAGTACATATGGAAATTTATATATCTTATGGTTAATTTCATTTGTATCATGGACAAATATACTAACTTGTGAGTCGGTGATGTTGTTTAGGCTTTTACTAAGTTTATGGCATTGGTAACGATTTATACTTATTCTATGAATTGTATTATTGAAATGGTAAATTATGTTGTAAATTTATACGAGCTTACTAAGTACTCGTTTCTTACGTAGTTCTTTTCCATTGTTTTATATATTATCGGAAGCTTGATAGGTTGGAGCTCATCAGAGATCTATCACACTATCCAACAGTCAATTCGATAGTTTTTGAATATTTTGGCCAAGCTTTATAATGGCATGTATAGGTTATTTTGTAATGGTATTTAATGAATGGGTTAATGTAAGCTTTTGGTAAGTTTAGGCCTTGAAGATATGTTTGATTTGGTGAACTATAATCCCTTACCAAACCATGTCATTTTGGTCACTTTTAAATACATGTATATAAGGTTCTTTTGGTATGTTTGTAATGGCTTGATAATGGTCATTTGTGATATGTTTTGGTAGGTAATTGAACTAGGTTATAATGCTTGAAATAAGGTGCTGTTGACTTGTTTTGGTATGAAATATTTTGGTATAATTGTGATGCCTTAGAATGGAATACTGGTTAGGTGATTTAGGATTTCTAAAATGACATGTTTATGCATGTTTGAACCCCTTGAATGTATGCTTAAATGGTTTGTATAGGTATGCATGAATTGGTTATGAAATGACTTGATTTTAGGTAGAATTTTGGGTCTACACGGCCTGAGACACGGGCTGTCACACGGCTATGTGAGACACACGGCCTGGCGACACGACCATGTATCATTTGTGAGTTCTTAGGGTTCCAAGTTAGTGAGTTACACGGCCTGGCATACGGGCGTGTGGAGCATCTCGGTAGTTACACAAGTGAGGACATGGGTTGGGACACAACCGTGTGTCCCTTGTTCAAAAGTTACACGGCCTGACCACACGGCCATGTGACCTCTGTTTTCCAATTTTTGTAACTTTTTCTTAAACTTCCCTTTTTGTTTCAAATTAGTCTAGAATTACTTTTAAGTTATTTTTAAGACCTCGAGGGCTCGATTTAGGGACAAAATGCATGTGATTGAATGGATTATGATATGTTTAATTTATTTAAATAATATGATGTTAAATGTTTCTGATTGTACAATAATGCTCCCTAATCCTAATCTGTCGATAGAGACAGGTTAGGGTGTTATAGTTTGAATGTGATATAGATGTGAACTAATGTCGTTTTTATAATTGAATTATCAAACATAGCTAAATACGACACTGGGCCATCTTGAGAGAAAGGAAAAACGAAAGTCATAGATGAATGATGAAAATGTGATTTGTAATTTTATTATTCAAATTCAATATATTTGTATATATATATTCTGTTATAAATTGGCTATTGAGGTAAGAATCCTACTTGTCTCATGATTCAGTAAGTATATAGTGATACGAAACATATAAATCCATTTAAGATATGTATGGTATAGATGAGTAGCATATGAGAATATGATATGTGAACATGTATATAATGTGTAATTGGAACATTTGTTACCCTATTAACTATCTCGGGCAGAGTTGAGTATAGTTGGCATGACATAGGATTGGATTTGTTTATGGGATTATAGTTTGATTTACACCAATGAGGTGCAGAGTGCATAGTATACTTCGGACATCCGATGAGGTGAGGAGCACACTTTACTTCGATTATATTGATGAGGCGCAGAGTGCAATTTTTACTCTGAACGTTCCGTTGAGACACTAGGTGACAGATATGTTGGTGTGATGGTTAGATGATCCGTGTATCTATCTTGAGTCTGTATCCGATAAATAGGGATTATAAAACATAAACTTGTTAAATGATAGTCGATATGAAATGTTGATGAAAATGGTATACCATGTATATATATATATGAAATGTGACAAATGATAGCATGTGAAAGAGCATGCGAACCAATTAAAACAAGCCTTGAGGGTCAATACGGATAAGAAACGAATAAATAGATTCGAGAAAGAAATGAGCTAATGAAATAAATGTGATGTGATGATAGAAAACATGGTATGATATATTCATATGTGTGGCCAACTAAAATAGAAAATGAGTTTGAAACACGAGGCATGATTTGTAAATTGAAATGGTGAAAACTAAATTGTGTATTGATTGAAATCTTGTCATGCTATTTCTAACGTATTATTGATTTAAATCATGAAAGTACTACTGAGTTTTATTGCTCAGAATACAATTTGTTTATTCCGTGCACAGGTACCAATAGATCTCAAGGTTCCGAAGAGTGAGACAATATCTAGATTGCAGCTTTTGATTCAACAAGTTTGTATAGACTCACTTTATGATCAATAGATGGCATGTACCTAAGGTTGAGTCAGTCTTAATTTGTGAGTTATTATTTTGGTATTTGAAATGAAAATTGTAACTTGAATATAAGTAGATGAATTGTAAGCATGTATGTATGAAGTTAAATGGGTAGTTGAATTAATGTTTGAGATTAGTTGAATTGCTTTTTTGGGTTATTAGACCAATTGAGTTATGGATTTGGTAGGTTGAATCGAATAATGCAAGGTTTCAGGGAGTCTTCCTTCAAAGTCACGACACCACTTTATGGATGTTACGACATCAGCCCTCAACGTCTCGATGTCCCTTGTTGAAGTCACGATGCCAACCTCCTGTTTTCGGAATCTTGACACCACACTATTGAAGTCGTGATATTGAGCATTTTGTCTTCAATGTCGTGACGTGATTCCCTAAACATTACGACGTCAATTCGATACTTAGGAAAATTTTACATTTTAGTCCTCAATCAACCTCGGTTCACATAAGAGCTTTTGTAAACTAGTTTATAAACTAAATTTGATTGAATAACATGTTATAATTAAGAATTGATCATAATGACCTGTATAAATTGTTTATTTAATATGCAAATAAAATTGTAGTTGCATTAGCAACAAATGTCGCATCTTGTATCTAGGACCTGGTGATCGGGTCAGGTATGGGGTGTTACACATATATTGAGGAACGACAATCGAGTAGTTGGTCAGCTGGCTAAGGAAGCATTTAACAGGGAAGAAAGCTTATTCTGGATGGAGGAGGCTCCGAAAAAGGTCTTTGAGATTTGCGCGGCGAATCGGTGGTGGATTGACCCACCAGATCAAATGCAGGATTAGGCTTAGATGAAGGGAGAAACAACTACTTGTTGGGAGTATTAGCTCATGGGACATTGTCTGGTGCTCTCCGATGGAATGATTGAACTTGGCTGGAGGCTTTTTTGGATTTTCTCTTGTGATTTTCACAATTTGCATGTAAGGGGATTTCCTTATGTAGCTTTTGAGGAAGGGAGCACTATGTCTATTAGTTTTCTAATGAGAATTGTAGGTGTGAGTGACACACAACTATACTCAATTGTCTGTTCTCTTATCTTTTAACGAAGCTTTTATTATTAAAAAAAAAAAACTCACATGTGTTCTTAATTGATATTTAAAAAAATAAATAGATTAAAACACTGAATAATTTTTAAAACTGCTTGTGGAGTTAAACTACTTTACTAGTAGTGTATGTAATAATCTATTTTTAATGACTTTGACTTAAGTGATGGTTTATTTTTTACTATGTAGAATTATATTAGTAGTAATGATGAGAATCAATTATTACAAACATCAATCGGAATAATTAATTTAATAAACTGACTGAATTCAAATTAATTTACCCACGCAGTTTAAACAAGTGAAGCTCAAACATAAAATCTTAAAGTTGATTAAGGGTGGGTTTGGATAGGCGGTGCGTTTACCTGCGGTTAGTGTAAAAACAGTGGTGGCGGTGAGATTAGATACTGTAGCGATACTGTAGCGTGAGACAAAAAGTAAGCTAAACGCATCGTACAGCACTCAATCGCCCATCCAAACCCACCCTAAGTTAAGTCACTTGATATCATAAATAAATATTAATCGTGTTTTTTTTTTTACTAAGGTTGATTAATTGTTTTTATCTTGTAAATATATTTCCAATATTAAGTTTTGCGCTGGTGTTCTTTTTTCTTTTCTTTTTCTAATTTTCAACCATTTACATGTGCGAATTGTAACCAGACTTTGTCTTAAGAGATCTGATAAATCTCACCAGATTTCAACGGTGTCTAAACTGTAATATGCCACCTAAACTCTCAAACCATGCATGCATTCCACGCGTCTCCCTTCATCCTGTCCTCTCCTCTACATATACCACTCCTTTTCAACTCAAAACCAGACCCATAAACAACTACAAAGAACATCATCGATCAGTTAAGGGGGAAAAAGGCTAAAAATGGGAAAAGGAGTGAGCTTTTTGCTTCTAGCACTTGTTCTCTGCTATGGGGTGACCATTACAATGGGTTACAGAGGCGAGAAACAGTGGAGGAAAGAAAGAGAAAGGAGGGAAGAGGAGATGGAACCTGAAGAAGAAGAACAAGAAGAAAGTGAAAGTAGAAAGAGTTGGTTCTTGATGCCAAAATCAAGGCCTGTGATGACAACTGATGCTGGAGAAATGAGGATGGTGAGAAGCCCTGGAGGGAGGATCGTTGATAAACCGTTGCACATGGGATTCATTACAATGGAGCCTCAGTCCCTTTTCATTCCCCAGTATCTTGATTCCAGTTTGATCCTTTTCGTTCGTACAGGTATTATCCTTTTTCTTTTTATTTTCCACTAATATTACTCTCATCCCTAGCCAGTAGGGGGCAATGCTGATGGGGTTATTGCAATGGTTGCAGGGGAAGCCAGGGTTGGGTGCATTTACAAAGATGAGATGGTGGAGAGACGACTGAAGATAGGGGATGTGTATCATATACCTGCTGGGTCAACATTTTACATTTTGAACCCAGGTGAGGGGCAGAGGCTTCACATCATCTGCAGCATTGATCCCTCAGAGAGTTTGAATTTGGATACCTTCCAGGTAATGATGAACTAAAACCATCCATTATTTATCTCCACCATAAAATTGGTTGAATTTGTGGATTGCATGCAGTCTTTCTTCATTGGCGGAGGAACCCATCCAACATCTGTCCTTGCTGGTTTTGGTCCTGAAACTCTTTCTACAGCCTTCAATGTAAGCAAAATACATGCTATCTATGGCATCAGAGCTTTGCGGTTTCGTGCAATGGGCTAAAACATAATAATCAATGCACATAATTACAGGTGTCGATGTCGAAATTGGAGGAAATAATGAGAGGGAAACAAGAGGGTCCAATTGTGCATGTGACCAAGTCTCATGCACCAAGCATTTGGACAAAGTTGTCTCAACTTAAAGAGCAAGATAGGCTAAAGCAGGTGAAGAGAATGGTCCAGGGAGAAGCTGATGAAGAAGAGAAAGAGTGGTCATGGTGGAAACTGTTTGGTATTTTTTCTGGAAATGAAAGAATTTTCGGGGATAAAGCCCCTGACTCATACAACATCTACAAGAGAAAAGCCGATTTCAAAAACGACTATGGATGGAGTGTTGCAGTGGATGGATCCGTTTATAAACCTTTCAAACACTCTGGCACCGGCGTTTACCTTGTCAATCTTACTGCGGTAATCAGTCTTTGAACTTGGCAACTCTATCCCATTGGACAATTGCTTATAAGGTAGCTCATGTACAATTTCAGGGATCAATGATGGCTCCACATGTGAATCCCAGAGCAACTGAATATGGCATTGTATTAAGGGGAACAGGTAGAATCCAGATTGTGTATCCAAATGGAACATTAGCCATGGATGCGAGGGTAAGAGAAGGGGATGTGTTTTGGGTACCAAGGTACTTCGCATTCTGTCAAATAGCATCACGATCAAGCCCTTTCGAGTTCTTTGGGTTCACAACAACATCAGACAAGAACCGGCCTCAGTTCCTAGTAGGTGCAAACTCCCTGCTTCACACCTTCAACACCCCAGAGCTGGCGGCTGCATTTGGTGTGACGGAGGAGAGGATGAGGCGTTTCATCAATGCACAAAAGGAGGCAGTTATCCTGCCATCAGCATCAGCAGCACCGCCTGACGAGGATTTGACGGAGAGGGAGGAGAAATCTGAGGATGAAGGCCCAAAGGTGATAAGGAACTTTGGGGATCAAATGATTATGGGTTTTGATTAAATTAATTGAGTTGTTGAATGTAGTAGGGTTATTGCAGGGTAGGAAGCTTCTTGTTTTCCAGTGTTAGTTTTTTGAGCTTTTGCTTGTTTTAATGTTTTATTTTCAACCTTTTCTTCTTCTTCTTCTCTTATCATGGAATAAAATCAGTAACCATGTTCATCCTTTTGTAGCTTGTCATACAATAATCTCCCAATCAAACAATATAAAAAAATTTACACTATCTTTCCTTGGGTAAAAATCTAGAAAATACCAAAAAAAAAATAAAAATTACCGGAAAGGATAGGATTGAAAAATATTGACCGGAAAGGGCAATTTCCCCCAAAAACGTGTCCCCGTCAGCGCGTTTTTGGGGGAACACGGCCTAAAGCGCTCCCCCGGGGACGCGCTTTAGGCCTTTTTTTCCCAAAAACGACGCTGACGTGGAAAGAAAATGGGCTATAGCAAGTGGGAAGAAAATGGCACCAAAATTAGGCACCGAAAGTTGATGTGATGTGAAAATTGGTATGGGTAATTGCAATATTGGTCCCTATTTGAATAGGTACTTTGTAAGATTGATCCCTAAACCTCAACTATAAATAGGCCTAACCATTTCTCATTTTCTTCATCCCACAATTTGCCATTCTCTACTTAAGGCATTGTTCTCTCTCCCTATTTGTAAATTTTCACTTGTATTTTTGGAGTGAAATATATTTGTTAGTGCCCGAAGACGTAGGCAAAATTTGCCGAACCTCGTTAAAATTCTGGTGTTCATTATTATTTATTTTTCATATCTTGTGAGTGTGATCGTAGTTATTTATTGTGCTATTAAATTACGATTGAGGGATATTCTGGCTAGGAAAGATCTGGTACTTAAATGATCCTTGTGATCCACCTCTTTTTCTTGGGAATTGAACTTAGTGTAATTTTTCAGTACAGTAATTATACTCTTTTACACCGTCCACTTGCAATGAGTGAATGTATTAATGCTGTTATTTACTACGATGGTGAAGTGCGTGACACCGAAAATGGTGTTGTTTTCTTATCGGAGAACACAGCGCGATTGAGTTTTAATTGGAACGTCGATTTGGTAGAACTTCGCAAAAGAATTAGGCGTAAAATATTCGGAACAACGCTAATGAAAGTTCAGTCTATTAAGTATAGATTTTGCGCTTCGGTTGATCCGGTGAGATATGACTCATTCGACATCAAAGGTCCTCGGAGCCTTGAGGCAATGGTGGAGACTCATCTTGCCAGTGGTTCACCCTATATCGAGGTATATGTAGAATTTTCATCTCCAAGTGATCTGACTGCGACCTCAA
Source organism: Gossypium bickii (assembly GCA_025503065.1). Taxonomy (NCBI): domain Eukaryota; kingdom Viridiplantae; phylum Streptophyta; class Magnoliopsida; order Malvales; family Malvaceae; genus Gossypium; species Gossypium bickii. Next base: position 26,777,479 of record CP106719.1, read on the forward strand.
CATCTAGTATCGTTCGAGAGGAATACACGACCCCAAGTCGACACTCTGTAAGTGGGAGGCAAAACACAGAAGTGCCCGTGTGCGGTGGTAGTATGGAAAACATAACCCCTGCACGACACTCGGTTGGTGGATGGGACATGCATATTCGTCATTCGACGACGGATGACAGAAATACGTATTGAGGGACGTCATCAACTTCTAGTGGATGGCAATCCACATACGATTGGGATCGTTACGAAAGATGTTTAAGGAGGGACGATGTATTACCGACGCGACATCCACCGGTGAGGGCCCTCGTTATTACCGACGACATCCACCAGCCAGGGGCCCTCGTTTGTTGCGAAGTTATGGAGGATCGGACGATGAATCCGATGTGGATCCACCTCGGGAGCCGGGCCCGATGGTGCGTGTTGGATTATTTTACTCAACCGGAGCCCGTTCCAATTGTACCGAAGATGTTGAGGGCGGTTCGGATGAAGAAGAAGAAGATCCGCTATTCGTGGCATACTCACCTCCAAATAAGCACATGCATAATGTCGATCTATCTCAAGATGATGCATTAGAGTTTCTCGAACTACCACACCGGACGCGTGACCGCATAAATTCTTTGTTGGATTCGAGCAATTAGAAGTTGGTAACCGCTTTTCCAACAAGAATACTTTTCTTGCCGCATTGAAACAATACAAAGATCGTGAAATGTGGTTAACTACACTATGGTTAAATCAAAGCTCGATAGGTACGCGAGGCAAAGTGTGCGCGCAAGACGGCACATGTTCATGGAAAATCATGGCGTCGTTGAGGAAAAGGACAGTGCCGTGGAGGTGAAAAGTACAAAGGTCCGCATACATGTCTTACCGGTACAGTACCACTATGTGTTCAATGATTTCGAATAACACTAATATTATGTAATGTTGCATTATTTAATGTACTTCATTGACAGGTGTAACAGAAGATCATCCGAGGATGGATTCAGACATGTTGGCTGATTTAATAATCCCGACGGTGAAGGCCGATCCCGAACTACATGATGCGGGCTTTAATTGGCAATATTCGTAGCCAAATGGGGTACACGCCTCTACGTAAAGGCTTGGATAGCCAAGCAGAAGGCGTTGGAAAAATTGCACGGTCGGTGGGACGTTTCATATAATGAAGTGTGGCAGTGGTGTTAGTTGCTGGAGAGGTATGTCCCAGGCAGCACAACAGACCTTGAAACGGAACCGGCGTACTACAACGATCGTCTGCTCCGTGGATGCGCAGTGTTCAAGCGTCTGTTCTGGACATTTAAGCAATGCCGAGATGCTTTTACATACTGCAAGCCATTGGTACAAATTGACGGTACCTTCATGTATGGTAGATATACGCATCGGCTATTGCTAGCCGTGGCACAAGACTACCGGGAGAATCCTTCCGATTGCGTTCGCAATAACACCGGGGGAATCAGCTGATGATTGGGACTTCTTCCTATCTAGGTTAAGGAGGCATGTTTGCCCCCAACCTGACATATGCGTTATATCGGATCGGGGCCCTGGAATACTTGCGGCAATAGAACGCCAGGGAAGCATGTGGCATCGCACACACCATCGATATTGCCTGAGGCATGTCGCATCCAACTACTATGGGCAACATCGATCTAAAAGAGAGAAACGGCAAGTGATCGATATGGGTATGAAATATCTATTAATAAAATTTCTTTTGAAAAATTCAATTTATTCGCAATTGAAGAGTGGTATGTAATATTCGCTATCAACGTATATTAGCGGGGTATGAGATCAATAAAGACCGTTTTCACGAGATGCTGCCGCTTATACTCGATAACGCCGGCAAGGCGTAAGCTACCCTGCAATAATATTCCTTTCGAACAGTGGACACAAGCATATGACGGCGCTCACGATATGGGCATATGACCACAAACCTTGCCGAATGCATTAATTCTATTCTCGAAAGGAACCCATCATCCGCCGACATACGCAGCTTGTGCGAGAGACATATTTTCTAAGTTAAGCGGCACTATTTCCGAAGAAAGCAAATGAAGTTATAGAGGGCAAATGGAAGGAGGCCATGTATGGAGCCGTAAGGTCTTGCAAGAAATTAATCGTGGGAAGGCACGTCATAACACCATGCACACCGCGGATGTCATGACCGCGACGAAATTTATGGTTTCGTGTCACGGAGTTTGACAGACCCAACCAAGGTATTGTTGGCGGGCATTATCGTACACACTTGACAAATAAGACATGCGATCGTGGATATTTGATGCACTTCGTTACCCATGTGCTCATGTACTTGCGCGCTTGTCGTAATCTCCGTATTGATCCCATGAGCTATGTCGACGAAGTGTACAAATTAGAAAACATGTACAACGTGTGGAGACACGTATTCCCACCATCCCGGATGAACGTAAGTGGCCATCGGTATCGCGCGCACCGTATAAGCAAGCTGTTGCTCGATAGAGAATTGAGGCGCAAACCAAAAGGTCGACCTTCCTCCACTAGAATACGCAACAATATGGATATCCAAAACCGACCAACCAAAGTCGGCGCAAAGCGGATGGTGTAGGAACCCGCCAAACATCTCGCCATGTCCAAATCGGAATAGTTGACCGTGTTATTAGCTTGTTTGTCTCTTGCCGGCTATGTAATTTCTGCTTTTTTTTTTGGAGTAAAACGGTTAACTTTTGTACAATAACTCAAATTTATTAATTGAAAAATAATTAAACCATTTCTATTTTATTAAATATATTAAAACTAAATTCAAAAAAATTAAATTACAAAAGAAATAACATTAAACTCAATTTAATTAAATATAAAAAATTATATTGCAAAAAACTAAATTATCAAAGAACACTTCTTATTTTAGTGAAGAGGACTAAATTAAAAATATAAAATAAAAAATAATTTTTATTTTATTAAAAATTCAAATTAAATTACATACCAAAAAATACACAACTTTTTGATATTAAAATTAAATTACAAACACAAATAAAAAAACAACTTTTTTTATTCAAAAAATAAAAAATTTATTACAATTTAAAAAATAAAAAAGCCCATCCTAATCAATGTTGATGCCGGTGGGGGAACCAAGGTTACCTGATCGGGCGGTCGTGATTACGCTACCGATTCCTCCTTCTTCTAGCTTCCGGCGGGGGTCGTGGAACCTCAGGCGGGGAATCGGGTTCCTCCGGCAGTGGGTCTGGTTCTAGGTGTTGCGATGATGACCCACCTTGATAAAATAATGACCCCGGAGGTGTTTGCATAAACCACGGCGGGGGTGACTGCATCCCGTACGGTGAAGGAGCCTGGTAGAAACTACTGCTCCCCGACGGCGCCTCTTGTAATCCCACACCCGAAGTCGGCCTCACGATCGGCTGGCCAACGGGAGTTGTCAGGAACGGACTCGAACCCGGCCATGCATTCCAACCTGAGGTGGGACTAGGAAAAGGAAACATATATGGGTTAGGAGGATACATATAAGGGGCAGGGAACGCACCTGGCATAAACTGTGGATGCTGTGATGTCGGTGTTGTCAGCTGAACGGATGGGCCCAGTGATTATGTAGGCGCTGTTGATGGGCCCGGTGACTGTGTAGGCGCTGTTGATGGGCCCGGTTCATCACCCATTCTCCTTGGATGTAAAGGGCCCCGACGTTCCCTTCGCTCGCGAATTAGCCGTCGCCTCTCTTCATCCGACAACAGATACGGCTTGCCATAGATTCTAAACCATGGCATGTACTCCGACACGCACGCTAACTCGGGAACTATGATCGGCTCCCTGTTAGGTAAAAAGTCATACCGCTTCTCCCACGCCTCGATATGTTCTCGACCAAAATCTTGGCCAATCCGCAGGCCGGGCTGCCAGTAAGTCCACTTTGTGCTCATCATCGAGCACCTCGGGAGGCACGGAATCGGTTGCCGCGATCCAAATTACCGCAGAACCCGATCCGACCGGGTGCATCTCCACGGTTGAGTAGGTGATTAGCGGGACCTTAACGTGCCAACTGCTCGGATTTTGGAGAAATTCCTCCTAATTCTCGCCTCGATTTCGTGATCCTCGTGACGGTGTCCATTGAAACTATATTAACATTACCAAATTATTAGTTATATACATAATACTAGACACTACATACGAAAATACTAAATTATAATAACGAAATTCGACACTTACTTGTGATTCCGACCGTTGTTCCAATAGGAGCCGTATATCCTCAAGCGAGTTAGGTATTCCAACATGATCGCTTCCTGGATGGTTCCACCTAATTAAATAAACTTTTGGCATGCAATTATACTATAAATCTACGACATAATTGTAAAATATAATATTAAATTTACCTCGTTATCGGTGGGAATGAATATGGTCGGTCGAGTCGAGGACGTAAAAATGGAAATCGAAACCATGCCCATGGATCGCAGATAGTGATAGGCAACCTCCGATTTTTGCTTTACTCGGCGTCCGCTCGCACATCTCCCGGTATAACCTCGATAGCAGGCGGACCCCAACTCAATTCACCACGCTCAAATCAACAAGTTTCGTGGAGCCATCTCGGTGGACGAGGTTTCTAGAGAGGTCCCAGATCGATAGCCTCCAATTATCTCAAGTATGTATGCCCGCGCAAGATACCGTATTCTTTCTTCTTCATCGAACCTTCATTCGGCTGCGGGAATGCGCCTCGTAACCAAGCCATATCGATCCGAGCTCCTTGAATTTTATCCTAATGGCACCCGTAAGCTCGTAGCATACGGCCATCCAATCGAGAGATGTTACTTTACCCGGATGATCGACTCGGCCCACCGGTAATCCCAATCAGAATCGCACATCTTCCAAGGTGATGGTACACTCTCCGCATGGCAAATGGAAAGTGTGCGTCTCGTGTCTCCACCTCCTCTATCAACGCTACCGATCAAAGGCGGCTCCAACTTGAACCCCTACTATCGTGGCCACGCGCAAAAAAACCCGCTTCCATGCAGTAATTTCGATCAATGGCGATGGGGGACCGGGCATGTTGCGAATATAATATTGCAACACCCGATCTACATCGTTTAAAAATTATAAAATTATAAAATTCTAAATTAATTAAAATTGCATAATTAAAAAATTTAATAATATTGAAAAATTAACATTCAAACTTACCATTTTCTTTTGCTGACTGGCAATGTGGTTGTTGTCTAGGCGACATAATTCCCTACCATTGTACTCAGATAAAGAATTTAAAAATTTTCCAAAAAATAGATATATTAAAAAATTATAAAGGGCTTTTTTATAAATAGTAAAGGACTATTTTGAAATTTGAGCGTAAATTTGAAGGACTTTGAGAGAAACTTGAGAGAAAATTGAGAGCAAATTGAGAGAAAATTGAGAGAAAAATGAGAAAGGATTGAATTGTGAAAAAAATGAAGGGTTGGGGGGATATTTATAGTTTTTTTTTTTTACCGTTGGGGCCAACGGTCAAAAACATTTGACCGCTTCATGCCTAAAGCGCGGCCCCCGGGAGCGCGTTTTAGGTTGTGTTCCCCAAAAACGCTACCGACGGGGCACGTTTTTGGGAAACCGCCTTTCCTGGTCAATATTTTCCAACCCTATCCTTTCCGGTAATTTTTATTTTTTTTTGGTATTTTCTGGATTTTTACCCATCTTTCCTTTCTATTCTAGGATTATTATTGAGCTCAATCAAAATGACAATTATATTTATTTGAACGTTGGTAAACGATATTTGCTATTTAAGGTTTTTTAAAAGTAATTTAAAATTTAGCATTTTTATAAATTTCTAACTAGTTTTTATTTTTGGAATTTTTAAAGTTTTTGTAATTTTATTGCGAAAGGATTGAATTTTTAATCACCACTAACAACAATTATTTAAAAACTAAAATCAAAATCAAAATGCATATCCTACCATATAAATTAAAACACCAAAAGTGACCCTAATTTTTAGTAATTTCACATGTAAACCCTAAATAAAATAGAAAAAGGAAATGTAAAAATTGAAATCTATCTATTATAATTGATTATAATTGATCAGCCGAGAATATTTGATGCACTATTTGTGCATAAAGTGGAGTATTTATAAATAAATACTGATAATTTTATTAAACATAATTAAATAATGATTAATTATAAATAAATTCTAAAATCCAAAACTTGTTATTAATATTTATTTATAATAGTTACTATTAATGTTTAATTATATTTAAATAAAGTTAATTAATATTTATTTGCATGAGATTTATTATGACTATGCATCTAACATATTCATAATTCATTTGATGTTTTAAAATATTTATATATTAAAAAGGGGTAAATTACCTCCTTAGCCACTTAAAAATTAGGTTGTTCTTATTTAGTCATCCCAATTTTTTTTTCTTTTATTAATTTGATCACCACCGTTAAAGAAGTAGACCAAATTGGTCATTCCACAGTTAAATTTAACAAAATGTCCCCCTTTTCTTTTTTATCTTTTTCTCTCTTTTCCTTGTTTTTTTCATCTTCTTCCTTTTAACTCAAAAACCCTAGTTGTTGCCTCCTTTAAAGAAGTCGTTGCTTCCTCTCTTGAACCACCGTTGATGATCGTTGTCTTGTCAATGAATGATGCTAAGGGACACTTCTTTCTCCCTATTTTCCATGTTTTCTTTCTCCTTTCTTCTTCTTACCCACAACCGCCTTTTCTAATCATCGTTGTTGTAATCGTCCTATATCTTTTCTAGAGTAAAATTGTCGATTCAAAACTACCAAAGTGAAGCTCAAAGGCTCCTCTTTTTATCTATAAGATTAGATTTCTCAAGAAACCCCTCAAAAATTGTGAGGCCATTCCCAAAGCTTTAGAATTTTTGTGGTTTGATCTCTTAATCCCGCCGTTAACATGGTCTAATTTTGAAATGTCTTTCTATTTTTGATCTCGCTAGCAATGGTTTAAAGGAAGCAGCAATGACACCTTTAAGGGGGGCAATGGCTAGGATTCTTAAAGAAAATAAGAGGAGAGGAAGAAAAAGAAAAATTATAAAAATTATAAAAAGACAATTAATTATGGAAAAGATGGATTTAATGATTGAATGATCAGTTTGATCAATTTCTTTAATGACAATGATTAAATTAATCAAAAAGATTTAGAGTGACCAAAATAAGAATGACCTCATTTTAGAGTGACTAATAGAGTAGTTTAAAAAATAATGATAAAAAGCACGAGTTTGGAAAAAAATTCAAATTGGCGATGTCGAAACCATTTTTTGTTGAAAAACGAGCCGAAAAAGAAAAATGGAGTCGCCACCAATCTTTTTTGAAGTGTGATTGGGTCACCTTATAAAACATTTGGTCTACGAATTCTAAGAAAACGGGTTTTGGGAGTCGGTTACACACGAGGAAGGATTAGCACCCTTGCAACGCCCAAAATTGGTACCTTATTGATTGATTAATGTCCTAACATCAAAAATTGGAAGAGATTTTAAAATACGAATCCTTTAGAAAATGTTTGGATAATTCGAATTGGATATCGAAATTCTCTTGTTCCGAAAGGATGAAATGTCACATCCAGCACGTTAGGATATGATGTTTCAAACCTTTGACACCAAGATCATTTCATGATTTCCAAAATTCATGCATTGTCATTTTAAAAAGGGTATTCCATTATTTGGCCAAACGAAAGAATTGAAACCTAGCACGTTAGGGCGCGATTCCTCAAATTTCCAAACATGAAATATTGCCTTCTTTTCAAAGTTGAGAAAACACGATCAAAATTTTAAAAGGATATTTAGTCCTTTGGACGAGTGGAAAATTGAAACCCAGCACGTTAGGGCACAATTTCTCAAAACTTCCAAGCACAAAACATTGCCTTGTTTTTAATTTAAGGAAACACGGACACAATCTTAAAGGATATTTAATGATTTGGTCAAACGGAAATCGAAACCCAGCACGTTAGGGCACGATTCCTTGAATTTCCAAACATGAAACATTGCCTTATTTAAGAAAACACGGTCAAAATCTCTAAAGGATATTTGGTCATTTGGACAAATGGAAAACCGAAACCCAGCACGATTGGGCACGACTCCTCGAACTTCCAAACACGAAATATTACCTTTGTGAAACCCTTTTTTATAAATTTTGGAAAAAAAACAAAAATAAGATGTTGAAATGCGATTCAAAACCATCGATCTACATGAAATGATAAGAACAAGAATAAACAAAACACAATAGTAACAAAAAAATAATAAAAATAGCAATAAGAATGATAAATATAAGCATAACAATAATATGTATATATATATAAAAAAAATAGTGACAAGAGAATAAATGGTAATAATGAAATAATATTAATGAAACTAATGGATGTAGTAATAAAGAGAAGGGTAAGTATAGTATTAAAATAATAAATATAATAATAGAACAATAACAACAATAAACAAAAATAAAAATATTAATAAAAAAAGTAATAGTAATAATATTAGAATAATAGTACTAATAAAAAATAGTAGTAGTAAAAAAAATGTATATTGATAATAAAAATATAGGTATAATAATAATATACAAAAAAAGTAAGCAAAATAATATATATAATTATAGTAAATATAATAGGAAGAATATGATTATAATAATAATAGTACTAGTAAAATAAAAATAGCATTAATAATAAAAAAATAGTGATAATATTTAAAAAAAAAATAGCAGTAGTGAAAATAAAAGTAATATTAATGGTAAATATAATAATAATAAAAGCAATAGTAAAAAATAGTAATAGTAAAGAAAATAAAATAAAATAATAATTATAATGGTAAGATAATAGTAATACTAAATTTGGAATAATAATAATACGAATAATAATAGTAAATATAGTAATGAAAGTAATAAAAGAAGTAATAATAATATTAAAATGGTAAAAATAATCAATTTGCAAACAAATTAAAATAGGGACTAAATTGAATTTAAAACAAGAGTTTGGGGCAAAATCAAAAACAAATGAAGGCGAATGGGCCAAATCGTAAAGTGCGCGCAACATAGAGGGGCCAAAATAGCAATTAGTCCCGCTTTTTGAAACGGTGCATTCGAATGAGGACCCAATTGAAACGAGGAGGGAACTTTTGGGCCAAACTAGAAATAAAAAAAAAACTTCTTGTGAACTAAAAAAAAGCGGAGGGGCTAAATGCACAATTAGCCCCTCCTTAAAAAACGAGCGGATCCTTTTGCTGAAGCAAGTCGGGTCACGGGTCAGAAGCCCAAAACGACGTCGTTTTGGCCTCTAAACCCACTGCTCAAAACGGCGCCGTATTGTGTAGTTATAAAAGCCAACTTTTCTAAAAAAAATCTCATTCCTCCAGTTTCTTTTAAAAAAATCTGTGCCTCAAAAAATTCCCTCCTCTGGGCGATTCCCGATCAAGGCATCGCCACGGATCACACCGACCTCTTTGTTACCGCCACCACCGCATGCAATGTAATAAATTTTAAAAACAATGTATTTTTTTATGCTTTAATATATATGTAGTTTTTTTAAAATAAAAAATATAAAAAATGGGAAAAAAAACCCCAAAACAGAAATCGAAAACAGAAAATAAAAAGTGGAATAAAAACCTTCTTTGCGCTTCTGTTAAGATTTTCTGTAAGATTCAGTGTATTGCTCTCGTATTTTCTTTAAAAAAAAAAAAACCCTTTTTACAGATTTTCTATTCGGCTTTTATAACCCATATTTACAACTGTTCTCTTGTTTGCAGGTGCGTGGTGGAACATGCCACTGACGTGGCGTGATGGAACGGCGCAAGTTGCGGGGTGGTGGCATCCGGCACGCGAGGGAGGCATGAGCAGTAAACGGGGTGGCTATTAGGGTTTCCACTTTCGTGTTTAGGTTGTGTTGTGTTAGGGTTAGTGTTAATTTTTGGGCCTGGGCTATTTGGGCTTATTTATTGGACTGTTTTTTAACTTTGGACTTTTGTTTTATTTTTCCTAGTTTTGGTTTAATTGGTACTAGGCCCTGGCATAATTTAGGCCCAACAGGCGAGAATATCATTTATTGTTAATTATAATATTAAGTTGACATTAGAATAATAGTTTATTAGTATTATTATATGATAATAATAAAAGTAAATTTAATTAAATATTAATTGATATGAAATTAGTTAATTTGGTTATATCTTTTAAATGTTCCACTTAAAAGATAACAAACATATTATTGATTAATAAAATTATAAATCTATAAAATCATTAAATATTATTGGAGAAATTAAAAATAATAATATTATTTTTTAAATAAATAAATAAAATTTTATTTTAAATATGATATAGCTAATACTATTAAAATTATTTTTTTATAGTTAATAAAATTAAATGTGAGAGATTTACCTTATATATAGGGTTAACATTATATTTAGCCCCCAAAGTTGCACCAAATTGTCATTTTGGTATTTAAATGTTTTTTTATATTAAATTGGTACTTAAAGTTTCCAATTGTGTATCAAAGGCAATAAAGTATTAAAATAATAGTTCTTTGTAGATAAAATTTTAACTCATATTCGAATAACAAATTATTTTATACAATTATTTAATATTTTACTAATAAGTTGTTTTTCACATTTTTACTTTCATTACTTTTAAAATATTATTTTACTTTTCAATTATTTTTCAGAATTAATGGGCTTTTATATAAAGTAGACCGATTTTCATTTAATTAGCAAATATATATTTACTCAAAAAAATATTTTTATAATATTTAATTTTTTAAAAAAATTAAACACATAAAATCACAATGATTATTTAAATATATATTTTTTTCTTACAATAAATTAAAATAAAAAAATTAATGAAATTATATTTTGGGCCTAAGTCTAGAAGGTGGCCTGAGTCCATGAAAAAGAAAAAGAATGAGGTGAAAAGGCACGTGACATGAAGCTTCGTTGGGTTGTTTTGTTTACCGACTCTCGGCGGAGCCGTTGAGTTGAACTGAGAACTAACAGAGCTTAAACTCCCAAATCTCAACATATCTTACGAAACATCTGTTCCTCCCGCTTTTCGATTCTAACCCAACAAACACACACAAAAGCTCACCAGTCATGAAAAACGACTGTCGTTTCGCACTCCTCCTCCTCCTTTTATTGACTTCAATTACCCTTCACACAAAAGCGGAAGTCATAACCCTAACTCCCGACACCTTCTCCGACAAGGTAACCCTTTTACCCTCCCTTTATCCCTCATTTAATGTCCCCAATTTAAATCAAACAAGCTCTCTTTTTAGGGTTTTTTGTGTGTTTGTTTTTGTCAAATTTTAATAGCTTTGTGATCAGTTCCAATTTTGTTTAATTTCATTTCGATTTTAATTTATCCCTTTGCGCAACTTCTTAAACATATTCTCTTCGATGGTTATTGATCTTTTTCAAATTCAAAATCTGACATACTGCACAACAGAAAATCCCACTGGTTAACAATTGGGTATATGAATTCGGATTTAGGTGTTTCTTTTTCCCCCTATGATAAATAACTCGACGTATATATTGGATTTCCTTTCTTTTTCAGGTAAAGGAGAAAGACACGGCCTGGTTCGTGAAATTTTGTGTTCCTTGGTGTAAACATTGGTAATAATTTTCTGCCTGGTTTATTAGTTTTGTTGGATCGGGCTAGACCTGATTATAGAGCTTCCACCATTGTAATTTTTTTAGTAATGACTTATGATAATAATGGGTTTTGCTTTTCCTTTTTCTTTTTTCTTTTTTTCAGTAAAAACTTGGGGATGTTGTGGGATGAGTTAGGAAAGGCAATGGAAGGAGAAGACGAAATAGAGATTGGAGAAGTTGATTGCAGTGTAAGCAAACCTGTATGCACTAAAGTAGACATCCATTCATATCCCACGTTTAAGCTCTTTTATGATGGCGAAGAAGTTGCTAAATATCAAGGTGACATTCTAATTTCACTTCTTTTTTAATGCAAACATTGAATTTCAGTTCAAACTTAAGATCCTCTCTTTGTGTTGTATATGAAGGATTAATGTTATATTGCCTGAGTTCTTCTAAAAGGTACCTTTACCCTGTCCTTAGTGCATCTAGTGTGCTGTTTATCGGTTCTTCTGGATCCAATGTCTGAGAGGCTGGCATTGTCCTGAAGTATGCCTCAACTGCTTCTTGAGAGGGACATGTCTGCTTTTTTTAAATAATCACATAAACCAGTTGTTGTGTAGTGAATTCTAAAGATCCATAAAAAACATAGTAGAAGCCTAGAAGGAACCTGGGATGGTTAACCTACATCTGGAGAGCCCTTTAAGTTTTATATGTAGGAAGAAAATGGAGAATCGTCTTCTGCTGTGTATTTTCTTGGAGCTCCGGCTGTTTTGGGTTTAAGCAAATTCAGTTGGGAAAAATAAGTGAATAAGTGGTTGTATATCTCTCATCTTATCATTTTTGTTCTCCTCTATTTTTCTTGAGCATTTTTTTCTATGCAATTGAAAGACTTGAAAGTAAACCACATGTATATCGTCTCATGTGTGCATGGCACAAAAATCTAGTTCCATTGGTTGTTCTAAAATTAGCATCTGTTACATTAGTGACTCAATCATGTTGCCAAAAGTTTGAGTTCATTTTTCTTCGGAACTCCGACCATTATTAATGGTTATGATGTCGTGAAATGTCTGGTGTGAGCATTCTTGTGTATTTATCGTAAATCTGTTTCTGCTTAAAATAGTAAATTTTCCTTAGTGTACAAGGCTTTTCTTTTTAAAGGCTATCTAACATGGTGTTGGGTTTTTTTGTGATTTGCATCTGGCATTCAAGGAAGCCTGATTTTAATCTTCGGCACTGCTCGAATATTCTTTTCCATTCTGAGTGGTTTGAGTCAATTTTAACTGAATATGAGTCTAAACCAGCGAGTAGAATAAATCTGGTTATTTGTAATTGATCTGATTTTGTTGCATGATGCTTTATAGTTGTTTTGCTTTTCATCGTGAAATATATTTGGGTTTAACTTCTATGCATAATAATAAGCTGCAGCTAATAAAGATTTCAAATGACTATGTTTCGGAACTATTTTTGGTGTTGAATTATTTTCCCCACTGCATGTCATGAAAAATGTTAGGGAAAAGGGATGTAGAATCGCTAAAAGCATTTGCTTTGGAAGAAGCAGAAAAGGCAGCAGAAAAAGCACAGCTAGACACTGATAAAGAGTTATAATCCATCAAAAGGTAAGCACCAAAGTCTCTGCATTGTGCTTAGATGTTCTTCCTTTATATAATTTGCCTGAAATCTTTGGAAGGAGGAGAGATCCACTTATACTGGTGCAAAACTAATATTACTTTACACCCTTTCATAACTTTTTCTACAATTGATATTTTAACAATCCAACCATCATATTTCACTTTCTATTCATGCAGATCGTGCATGTAAAGTTTGGAGTAAAGAAATGTTTTTTAACTATTTGTTTTATGTAAAAAAACTCTCAACTGTTAAATATATGTTAATATTAATATTTTAAATTAATATGATAGAGATATCAGACCGATTCGAAATTTTACATGCATGACAAATATGATTATATTAATAAATTTAACGGTTAGATCGTTAAAATATCAATAGTAGAAAAAGTTATGAGAGGGTGTAAAACCATGTTATTTACATCACTGCAAGTGGATTCTTCTCATTTGAAAGTATAAATCTGCTTCTATGAAACCAAGATCCAATGTAAAAAAATGCAGCTGATAGGTTCCACTAGATAGGAGCATCTAAGTTCCACTTACACCCGTTTTACACCGTTTTTAAACCATTAGATAAAAAATGATTTAGGGCTGAGATTAAAACACATCTTTCCTCGTTTTCATAAATGGTAAAATATTATTATTTTTTCTTCTTTTTGGCACACAAAAACTTTCCTTCTCATTGCTGCAATATATATATATATTTTCCCCCTTTTTTTAGTTCCACTGAAACAGACAAAGATGAGCAAGATCATTAGTCCTCAAGAAATTATCTCCTTTTTCAATTTTTATTTTATTAAAATATGTTTTTGAAATCATTATTTACGTACTTGTTTTTATATGCGTAAGTTTGAACTTCTAGAACTATTAAACAAATCAAGAAAACTCAAATTCGAGATTGAAATCAAGCTTGAAAATAGAACTTATTTTTTTCTTCTATAAAATAAATAAGCTTAACCAAATGAAAGACAAAGAAAATCTGATGTTTATGTCAAATTTTAAAAATAAAATTCAAACTTAATTAAAACGAATTTTAGACCTTGAGTTTCGAATTGAGCTCAACCTTTATGCTACTTGTGCAAACTATTTTATCTGTACCAAGAAAATAAACTTTCAATTCATCTCAACATTTTTCGTATTGAAAATATAACATCAAAGCTAAAGCATTGCAGTGCAGTGTGATTGAAATATAATGCCGAGAAGGAAAATTTGAACCAAAAAAGAATGACCTCTGCATTTGTGTTAATGATTTGTTGCGGATCTTGCTCATCTTCATCCATTTCATTGGAAACAAAAAATAAAAAATGTAGTAACGAAAAGGAAAGTTCTTATGCCAAAAAGATAACTTTTAATGTTTTACCACGAATGATGTGTTTTAACTCATTAATTTTGATCTAATGATTTAAAAATGGTGTAAAACTCATGTGAGTTTTATATTGATGTAAGTGGATACCTTCCTCTTAGAACAGTGCAGCTAATAGTTCCACAAGATAGATGATCATCTGAGTTGCAAACCACTAAAATCATTTATTCATGCTCCCAATTTATGGTGCACAAAGTACAGACATAAAATCTCTTGCATCGGATGAAGTTGCAAGTGTGTGTGTGTGTGTGTATATATATATATATATGTATATTTATATCTTGCCCTGTTGCTGTAGAATCTTTCATAAATATTACTCAGGGAAATTGGTTTTTCATACCGACTGTAATTCAGCATGTTCTTGGATTACTGCTTGATGCATAATCATCCATGCAGGAATGGAACTCCCGAACAGAAACAGGGTGCTGATGGTCGTTTACTAGAGGATGCTTAAATTTTGACGGCACCCCCAACCTACACATGTTATTTGCTTTTCTGGATTTTGTCACGGGTCTGATGTTTTTTTATTTTTAATGCTTAAAACATGTCTGAATTTGAGAATTTTTAATCATTAGTAAAACAAACCAATTTTTCCATAAAAGGAAAAGAACAGTATCAGAGATTTTCAGGATCTGATTTTGTATTTGTTTTATAATATTCAAAGTAAAGCTTATACAAAAATGAAATTGGATAACTTCAAATTTGGAAAAGGTGGACGGTCTAAATTTTGTCATGGGTCATGCATTTAATACTTATTTTGAATTACATTATTTAAATTTTTAAATATTTCATATAGTAAAATAATTCTTTTTATTTTAAATTATTTATCATATACATGTATATTTTTGGGTATTATCAAAAAATTTCATTTTAGGTATCCAAAATAAAAAGTTTGCAATTTAGTCGTATATGTTACATAATCTGTTCATTTTGACTATTTCTGTTAAAAAATTTAACAGAAATCTGACATGAAATTTAACAGAAATCTGACATGATATTTTCTTTTTTACGTGTGGATAGACACAATTTAGGGTTTTTTACCAAAAGAATACAAAAAAATAAAAAAAATTTAAAATGGTATACGAAATCAATTATGTACCAAAATGGTACAAATGAGGTGGTGCTGCCTATGCCACTGGCACCTTTGGTGCTGCCTGTGGTGCACCTTCAACCACTAATTTTTGTTTTTCTTTTCAGCAGTTTTTTTTTTTTCAGTTTTGAGAAAAGGAAGAAAAATGTTGCCGCTGTGACACCTAATTTTAAATTTGAATAATTACCTTCTAAGCCCTCCCTATTTATTATTATTTTTTATTCTCCTTCAACTCACTATATTGTGTTTAAACAAACAATTAATCTATTTTTGTAGTTAAATAAGCCCTTTACTTATGGTTTTTACTCATAAAATTTAAAAACTTGTTGATTAAATTAAATATAATTTTTTTTATTTAATAAATTATTCTCATCAAATTTACATCAACATAAGATGTGAATTAGTTTATAATTTTTAAATAGCTTTACTTTAATGTTAAAATAGCTTTATTTTAGCTTTACTTTACACAATTAACAATATTTCACTCTTAGGGCACATGTTTGGAAATTGTAAACATTATGATATACATTTTTGGACTCTTCAAATTTCATATATGCATAGATTTAATAGTTATTATTATATTACTTAGAGTAATTGATATTATATTATTAATAATATCTATTTATATATTTAAATTAAATATTACAAATAATTTAGATATTTAAAATTTATATGTCATATATCATTATATTAATTTATTTAATTTTTTTTTTTTACTTTCCATCATTATGTCTAAAATAGATATTTTAACTTTCAATCGTAATTTTACAATACTAATATTGAACACTTAAAATCAACATATTACACTTTTTTACAACATTTTTTCAAAATGATAAGTATCATTTCCTTTTTTTTTCTTTTATGATAAAACTTTATTTGTTTTTAACGTTGAATATCTTATATTACAGCTATTATTATACTTTTTTCTTGTAGAGATGAAGTCAAAAATTTTATGTCGTGGGATTGAGATAAATTTATAAAATATAGGAAGGGTGCAAAGCTAAAAATTTTATGATAAATTTCTTAAATTTATTTATTAAATTTTAGGAGGATTAAAATATTATTTTACTACAAAATTAAAAAGGTTTCAATTGAATAATTATTTTTGGGAGGGATAAAATTGAAAATTTTCTAATTATCCAGAGAGGGGGAGCAAAGACTCAATATGCCACTTTGTCCCTATTCTCATGTTTACGTAACACATTATCATTTTTTTGTTTTTAAAATTTAATCAACAAGTTTTAAATTTTATGAGTAAAAACCATAAGTAAAGGGCTTATTTAACTACAAAAACAGATTAATGGTTTGTTTAAACACAATATAGTGAGTTGAAGGGGAATAAAAAGAAAATAATAAATAGGGAGGGCTTAGAAGGCAATTATTCAAATTTAAAGTTGGGTGTGACAGCCGCACCCTTTTCCTTCCTTTTCTCGAAACTGGAAAAATTGCATAATAGGTCCCTCAAAAAAACTGCTGAAAAAAAAAAAAAAGAAATTGGTGGTTGAGGGTGTGCCACAGGCGGCACCAAATTTGCCAGTGGCAGAGGCGGCACCACCCCATTTGTACCATTTTAGTACATAATTGATTTCGTATACCATTTTGGAAATTTTTTTTATTTTTTTTTGTATTCTTTGGGTAAAAAACCCCACAATTTATCATTGCATACCACTTTTAAATTTTAAAGGATAAAAATATAATTTGTTTAATCAAAATAGAACATTTTATTATTTTCTAAGTTTTGGTTCTGGCTCACCCAGCCATCGCCGGGCCAACACAGTCCTAAGCTGTTTGACTTAGCTGTTGCTTCCCAGCTCTGCTCAGCCATCTAGTTCCTATATTTTCAAGTGACTTGTTCTCAAGATAGCTTGTTGCCGCTAAGATACAACTCTATCAAAGCTTCTAGATTACCTAAACTAGAAGGAATTACCCCTTCAAGCTTGTTTTCAAGTGAAACCCTTTGGAGGGAGACTAGATATCCTAAACAGGGTGGTATTTTCCCATCTAGTTGGTTGTTTTGTAGCTTAAAAATCCAAGCATGGGCATTTGACCAAAATTTGATGGAAATTGTATCTCTCACTCTAGATGATTAGCATACAAATTACATGACTGAAATGGATGTTAGATTGTTTACCGTTGCTTACTTAGTAACGCATCATTCAATAGTTCCATATTCCTAAGGCCAAGACCACCTCCATATACCAAAAACATGCCTCCACCAAAAGCATCTCATAAAACGACCAGCTCTATCAACAATGTATGGAGCCTTAAAACAAGACAAAAGATAAATAGGAATAGAGGATAAGACACTTGGAATTAATGTATATCTACCTCCATGGGAAAGGTATGAAGATCTCTAACTTGCCAGTTTTGATTGCATCTTCTTGAGAAACGATTGAAAGAAAAGCTTCTTATTACTTATGAAGCCCACCTGGATCCCAAATACTTATCCAGTTGGTCAATTTGCTTCGCCCCTAAAATATCAAACATCCAAGTTCCAACGTCTTTTTCGTATCTGCCCTGAATGGCTAAAAAACAGCTTCCACTTGCTCAGATTATCCACAATCCAGAGAGTTCCGAGTATTGAGCTAGTATAATTTTGAAAGCTCGACACGACTGTATCGTAGCAACTAATAAGTATTTAACACTCGTGTCTAGTATTTCCACTTTCTATTAATCGTAGCTAGTATAATTTTTTAATAACTAAAATGTTTTTGGTGCAACTAATCTCAAAAACCGTATTAAGCATTCAAAAAAACCCAAAGATATTTTATCCACTAGCAACTAAAGTCTAACCCTTTTTTATTTTTGACTTAATCTCTTTTCGTATTTGTATTTGTTAGAATTTGGTAATTGTCAGCCCAAATGGCCCAACAGGATTTGAATCTCTGATCTAGATAAACCCGACTCAGAAGAAGAATGTCTGCGTACAAAGATAGTTCGCTGGGACCTCGCTCAGATGCTGGATGTTTGCAAAGATAGCTCACATAGAAAGCTCGCATGGAGGGCTCGCATAAGCCTCGCAGGAATGAGGTCACAAGCTATGTTCGCAAAAAGGATCGCCAGCCCTACAAGGGACCCTCGCCCATGACTAGCACGTATGAGGCTTGTTAGAGGAGTCAGTTCCAGGATTAGAAAGGATCGCGTGCTCTGCAGACACACGTCCAACAAGCCAAGAGAGGCCCAAGGAATGTTCAGCACCAAAGATAATGAATGTCAATGCCATCGGTCCTAAGACTGAGATAAAATAGTGGGCCCTATTATGAATTGTAATAGTAGCAATAGAAATATGTATAAATATCCTCTTTGTTTCTCTTAATACAATATGAGAAGAATATTACTCAACAGTATTATACTTAAATTATCATTTTGGTGCCTATATTAATTTTTAACACTTTGGCCTTTGTACTTTATTTTTGCTATTAACTTTAGCCTTTGTATTTTATTTTTGCTATATAAAATAAAGGATAAACTATATAAATAGTCATTCAACTATTAAAAAATTTCTTGTTAAGATATCCGATTTTAAAAGATTACAAAATAATTATCTAAAGTATCAATTCATTTTTTAGTCTAAAACCCCAAAACGGTGTTTTAAAATCTTAAAAATCTGATACATCTTCACCTTCTTTGATTGTTGTTCATTATAACAGCAGAAACAGTGAACAGAGAAGTAAGAACACTAATGAAAATTTGAAAAGTAACTGGATCAAACAACAATAGATAATTACAAGCTTGCCACCCATTCATCATTTATAGTATTAAAAGTTAAAAAATTGGGGAAATAGTGTAATTTGATTGTTTTTAGTTACTGATTCAAGAACAGGTCATAGATCCCAAAAAAACTGAGATGGGTCGGGTCACGATTCATAGTCCAGCTCCAGCTTTGGCGCGATATATCTTGCCAAAAACGTGGAGAGCGACGACGAAGGCAATGAAACAAAGAGTCATGACTAGGACAACGGTAGGGGAGATCTTCAAGCCTGGAGCATCGTCTGTGTAGAACTAAAGCATGTTGCTTCCGGAATCAGAGCCGACGGAAGGCGAGGCAGAGGTGGCAGCGCCTCCCATAACCCTGCAGCGACACATTCCGGCTGTTGCGACAGCTTTGCCCCTTTATTCTTCAGGGCTTTAAAGCACCCAAAACTTATCAAAATGGTACCGTTTTGGGTTTACTTTTTATTTTATTTTAACGGTTTTGGACTAAAAAGATATATTGATAAGTTAGGCGACTTGACAATAAAATTTCTAATAATCAGATGACTGTTTGTGTAATTTAATTAAAGTAAAAATAGAGATTATAAAAAATAGCACAAGTACCAAAGTGCCAAAAGAGTTTAAGCAGAGAATCAAGGGTTCCTAAGGCATCTGGACGTAACCTCTAACTTAACCCGACCCGCGATCACTTTTCCGCGAACCTTATTTCTACAGATTCTTGAATCTTCCGTCGATTCCGATTAACCGTAGAAGGAGCACTTTATTCTCCAAGTTTGGCAATGGAGATGAAGTCGAAGACACTACTCATACTATACGCAACTCAGACGGGAAACGCATTAGATGTTGCCGAGCGTATTGCACGAGAAGCTGAGCGAAGAGCCTGCACCGTCGTTATTCGTTCAACCGATGATTATGATGCTGTAAGTTATCTCTTCCTTTTTCTTTTTCCATTTAAAACTATTTTCTGAGTAACTTACTTGATACTGTTTTGCAGAATTCGTTGCCTGCTGAAGACACTGTCATTTTTGTTGTTTCTACCACAGGCCAAGGGGATACTCCAGATTCTATGAAAGCAAGGCTAACCCTAATTATTTTTCTTCAAATATCCTATTTTTGTTCCTACTTCCTAGTATGCCTCAAAGTTATTGTTTTCGCTTTCCTAATCTTTTATATACATACATATATTATATTGCAGGTATTTTGGAGGTTTCTTCTGCAAAGAAATCTTGGCAGCCATTGGTTGGAAGGAATTCACTATGCAGTGTTTGGATTAGGAGATTCAGGGTACCAAAAATATAATGTAATGGTTTTCCACAGTTGGTTTTATTGCATTTTTAAATTCATATCTACTGTTTTTCACATAACATTTATTTATATTATATTTTGCTTTTATTCTTCATTCTTTGTGGCTTTTATCAGTGTTGTTAATGTTCCTCATCTTTGGGTACAATGTTTGAGGAACCCAATGACTTCATATACTCTTGATGACATTATGATTATTATCAAATGCCTATTTTCAATGCGGAATACTATTATCCATATTGCTTCATGAAGGCCACTATTTCCAATGTCCTGAGACATCTTCACATTGAAGCAAAAATAGGGAAACAGGGAGGCCAGTCTCGAAACATGTATTAATGTCTCGAGACACATTATGGGATTTTGATTTTTAGAGTTGGATTCAAATCCGGACTCCGCATTCGACCTCGTATAACCCCGTGGTTTAATTAATGAGATTGTTATACATTTGTAAGGCATGATTACATTCGTGATTGATATTAATTTGATTTATGCCATAAGCTATGAATACGGTGGCTTTCTATGGCTTTCTTGTTTCAGTTTCTATTAAATTGTTTGGCATGTAGTTTGATTGACTCTGTTCCTGGTGCATAATTAGAGCGAAACTTAATTTGGCATGTGGTGGCTGCAGTTTGTTGCAAAGAAGCTTGATAAAAGACTTTCAGACCTTGGGGCTACAGCTGTTGTTGAGAGAGGTTTGGGAGATGATCAGCATCCTTCAGGGTATTATAATCGAGTACTTTTAAGGAGAATGTCATTTAACTTGGTCTGATAGTAGTTTCTTCTACAATATTCTTCTCATTTCTGCTTTCTCTAAATGATTCACTGTTGAATCGAAACCTGTTAGAAGTTAGAACATGCTGCAAAAACCATACAGACATCAAGTAAATAAAGTCCTGTGGAAACAAAATGTTGGGGAGTGTGCATGATAGTCTAGGTTTTAGAGAGATTTAAGTGATTTATAGATGATAACCTAGCTTTAAAGAGAGATGTAAGCATCCATTGGTGAATGGTTACATTCTTGGAAAGCATTACCTTTACTGCCGAGAGTGGATAGTTTACATCAACACTGGTATTCTGAAAAGCATTAAAACTTTAGAAGCTACGTACTGTCATTTAGAGCTAATTGGATATGGATTAAAAGCATAGGGTAGCTTTGAGGAACCTTGTGGCTTATCTCACACAAACTTTGTACTTCATGGTTAAGACCACAAATGCATTCCAAGATCATCCAAGTTGAAATAAGACATGAATCTTTGTTGTTGCTAGTAGAAGTGCCAAATAGACTTAAGGATCATTTAGATTGAATTGCAAGAAATATGGATTTCTTCTTCACCCTCCAAAATACAGGATAGTTTTTCTTTTTTAAAAAAAATTGGAACTTTAATGATGCTTAGTTTTAAATGTGAGTTAAAATGAAACTCAACTAGGATAATATATTTTCCTTCTAATTTATAAAATGTTAATTGATATTTGCACAGGTATGAAGCTGCTTTGGATCCTTGGTTATCATCATTGTGGAGTAGGTTAAATGAGATCAAGCCCCATTTCTTTCCTAAAGGTCCAGATTTTTTGGTTTCAAATGAGGAATTAATTGGCCTACCGAAATTTCAAGTCACTTATCATAATGTCGATGACATTGATTCCCGATTATCAACTGCAACAGGTAACTCGAAAAGAAAAAGAAAAAAGTAGAAGGGTATTGAGCTAGGGGATGCTAAAAATCAGAACAGGCTAATACCAAATTGTTGTTTAAGTAGTCATATTGCAATTGAATCGTCAAGATGTGTAACATGGGGGGAACCAACACTATTGTCCATTGACTCTAGATGATTAGTTTGGTTTCAAGTGTTTTCTCTTTTAGGGGCTGAAAAAAGAAAAAGAAAAATCAAGCAAAGCAAAGCTAAAAATCTGAACTTTCCCCTTCTCAGTCTTCTCACTGACAGAGAAAGATTAAGCAGAAAAAATGTTTTTCTTTTGAAGGTTTTTCCCCCTTTTTATTCGGTTTCAACCAATGTCCTCTCTGACTGAAACTTTTGTGCACTTGGTTGATTCCTAGATATAGTTATTTCATCTTCTTTTCTCTTTTCTGTTTTTGTCTTTCCTCTGATAACATGCTCTTGTCTTGTACTTTCTCAGATTTTAAATACCTTCAGATGCAAATTGGGAGGGCTCGTTCAATGTCTTCCGGAAAAGTTCTTCATGAGAAGAGCAAGCCTGATGCCTTTCTCAAAATGGTAGTAGTATACTATCTATGTTATGATAAAAATCTATGTTATTTAATTCAATGTTCTTCATTTTAAATTCATATTTCGTGATCATCTTGTTCAATCATCTGTCTTGCCCATTTGGTATTATACTGAACGATGGCACAGTTTTCACATGGAGTCATATTTATCCACTGTTTAATGATTGTTAAAATCTTTCCCATGGTTGGTCTTTGGACTGTTCATAAATATTAATTTTGGTGATATTTGGTCTATCTTTCTTCTTATCCCTGATGTTTTAATATTCCTTTGCAGGTAAAAAATCTCCCATTGACCAGAGGAAGCCACGAAAAAGATGTGCGTCACTTTGAATTTGAATTTGCTTCTCAGGTAGGTCGTTTCCGTTCTTTCCATTTTATTGGGTACATCTTTACGAATCAAACCATGTGCCTTGTTATTTACTTGATGTTTCTGTTCTTTTCTATATGTTGTAGGTGATTAAGTATGAAATCGGTGATGTTCTAGAGGTTCTCCCTTCACAGAGTCCTGCAGCAGTTGATTCTTTTATACAGCGCTGTAATTTGGATCCTGAATCATTAATAACAGTAAGTTCTTTTGCATATTGGTATATGGTAGTAATCCGTCTTTCTGATTTGTATGTGTGCTTTATTGATATTTTAGATTTTGCATAGATTACATGTTCAAACAATTTTACAGCATTCATTTAGGGATTGTCCTGGAAGCTTAGATTTATGATTTATTTGAGAAAACTTTTACCCCTTTCTACCTAACATTATGCTTTGACTAGATTTTGTAAAGGAAGGAAGAGAAAGGAAAATAGAGGTTTTTAAGGGGAAGTTTGCTTCATTCCACTGTTTGGATAGCTAAAAATGAACAGGGGAAAGCAAAGGAAGGGATTATGAAAATCCTTTGTTTGTTAAGGAGTGAAATGGAAAAGAAAGAGTATGCTATGTTATATTGCTCCAGTTATACCCTTTGTCAATTAAATGATAAGAACAATTTTTAGATTTTTTTTAAGTAAATATGGAAGTTGAAGAAGGACAAAGTTTTTCAATGAAAAGAGTTATTTACTGCTTTTCGTGGTTTGACTTATTTCAGTCAAGGTAGAAAGCTTGTTTCTACAATAAGTAATATTGTCTATTGTGGTGGTGTAAACTCTTTTGGCCCTGTCCCAATCACATGCATAAGAAACCTCGAAACCTGATCTTGCTATATACTAACCTTCTTGTGCTGTTAATATGGTTTATTTCAGGTCCATCCTAGAGAAATGGAAAACCGCCATATTGACAACAATGTAAATACTTTGGATGTACCCATTAAATTAAGAACTTTTGTGGAACTGACAATGGATGTCACATCTGCTTCTCCCAGGCGCTATTTCTTCGAGGCAAGATCTTGTATGTTTTAACTTCTTTGGTTTTCCATCATGATATCGAGCTGTTCCTTCAAATGCTTTGTTGAAAGCTCTTAAAGATTATTCTTGAGAAAAAAGAAAAAAAAAATCACAAAGGTTTCTATGATTGATTCTGGTCTGACATCAATGTTTGCAGGTGATGAGCTTCTTTGCCACTGCTGAACATGAGAAAGAAAGACTTCAGTATTTTGCTTCACCTGAAGGAAGAGATGATCTTTATCAGTACAACCAGAAGGAAAGAAGAACTGTTCTGGAGGTGAAGTGAAGTGGGTTTTTTACATAAATGATATTTTCTTGCTTTTGGTTTATTTTAAAGCTCGTCCTTTATATGTTGATCTTTTTGAATTTCAGTATTTTCTCCTTAATTTTTGATCAAGTAGAGTATAACTTTTGAGAATTACATCTAAAATTAGAAGTGGAACAGTTTTTGACATCATTCTGTTCTTAATTGCCTCCTATTAGTGGGATGCTTTTCTAGTTATTGGTACATGTAAGCAGGGCTAGACTTCGGAAGATAATGATTTAAATTTTGCCAGAGGAAGGATTTTCATTACAAGTAGTGGTTTATTAGGATAGTCTTCTTTTGTTAATTTTCTGAACAAATTAAAGCAATGCTCATTAGATATTTTAGTTGTAGATTGTTAAGTGCCAAACTTAATATTAAATCATACCTAGAAATGTTAAATTGTTGTATCTTATGCACGCCTTTATATTTTAGCTTCTTTTTAGTATTTTTGGTATATATACTGATTGCATGGTTAGAATCAGTTAAGATGAGCAAGCACAGATATTATGAGGTGATCTCAATCATATCTTTTGCTTGGCTCGTGTGAGATTTATTAGTAATAGGTTAATTTTTATTCTGTCATTTTTGGTGTCGATTTGATCGAAAGTAGGATAGCATGAAATTACCCTCCATACAGTTGTGTACTAAACACTGAATGATTTCAAAGAAAGAGTCCAACTTCTGCTGAAAAGAAATGGTCTCAATATTTGTGATAAAAGGTATTGGAGGATTTCCCTTCTGTGCAAATGCCATTTGAGTGGTTTGTGCAATTGGTTCCACCACTGAAAAACAGAGCTTTCTCCATTTCTTCTTCCCCTTTGGCTCACCCAACTCAAGTGCATTTGACTGTGGATGTCGTGTCATGGACAACACCTTTCAAGCGGAGAAGACAAGGCCTCTGCTCAACATGGCTGGCCAGTCTCGATCCTGAACAAAGTACGATGTGCTAGATAGCTCTGATTCTTTTGCTTTCCTTGTTCCAAGTTATGCATATAGCTTGTGTTAGTCTTACTGATGCGGTATTTTGTTCTAACAGGTATATACATTCCAGCATGGTTTCATAAGGGTTTGCTGCCTCCCCCACCACCTTCGCTTCCCCTCATTGTCATTGGTCCTGGAACTGGTTGTGCACCTTTTCGTGGATTTGTGGAGGAAAGAGCCGTACAGAGTCAATCTAGTACAATTGCTCCAACTCTTCTCTTCTTTGGTTGCCGAAATAAGGATAATGACTTTCTGTATAGAGATTTTTGGTTGTCCCATTCAGAAAATGACGGAGTGCTTTCAGAAGCCAAGGGTGGTGGGTTTTATGCTGCCTTCTCGAGAGACCAGCCCCAGAAGGTTTATGTCCAACATAAAATGCAGGAGCAAAGTAAAAGGATTTGGAATTTGCTGTGTGAGGGAGCGGCCATCTATGTTGCAGGGTCTTCAACAAAAATGCCATCAGATGTGATGGTAGCCTTTGAGGAGATTATATCTAAGGAAAATGGGGCTCCGAGGGAATCTGCGGTGAGATGGCTGAGGTCCTTAGAAAAAGCCGGTAAATATCATGTTGAAGCTTGGTCATGAGACTGGGCGTTGTGAGTAAAGGGATCAAAATTGAAGGTACTGAGGCAATTTATGGAACCATATAAAAAGCAACGATTTGATTTGTCTTACTGTGACTGTCCTGTATTGTGGTATGTTTAGATGTGCAAAATTTGTTGGTCGAGAACAGAAAATCTCAAGAATAGTACCATTATTGAGGTTTCCAGTATGGAATTCTTAGCTGTTGCCATTTAAATCTCTGGTTTTTAAGTAGACTTGAATCCAATATAGTTGGTTCTGTATCGGTTTTGGCGGTATTGGTTGGTGCAAACTGTTCCAATGCTAATTCATTGTTTCACATAGGTGAAAATTTCAGTCAATATTGAACGTATTGGCTTGTTGGACGTGACATTTATCGCATTGGTTGATGTATAAATAATGTTAAAAATATATAAATTTATTGTTTTTGATAGTTAAAGAATTTAAAGTAAAAAAGATTAATAGATTAATAAAAGAAGAATGTATAAAACAAACAAATGAAAGAGGAAAAAAAGGGCAAAATCTTGTTTATGTTTTTACGGAACTTCTTGTTTGATGAATGAGATGATAGTATTTATTGTTTATTTTGAAATCGTTGAATGTTGAATTTTTATTTGTAAAGTTTATTGATAATTATTATATAGTTGAGAATAATGTCGGTTACTTTATTTATTAAATGAGAAAGAACAATAATCACATAAAGAAAATTGGGAAAGCAAACCAAACCCACGAGAGGCCTCTCTTCTGGAGGAGACCTTAACCGGCGTTGAACCTTCAAGCGAAACAGCAAGTGGACGATGAACAATCACTTGAGGGAAATTTTGGGGAAACAAAGATATCAAGAAATTCCCTAACTCGAAGCCTATTGAAATCTGGACTAAGGCGGATCGAGCGATCTTCTATCTTCGTCAGCGGCAAAGGTGCCCAACAACGGTGCTTCCTCCATCCAAAAACAATCTTCCGTTCTTGGCATGCCCCTTTGAGCCACTGTATGTTCAACCTAGTTCCCTGATCTAACTATGAAGGTGAACCGGTATTCCAAAAACAATTTTGAAAGCTCATTTGCTTCCTAGATAAGTGCACTAATTTCTGAGGAATCTTCCGAGCTTGTGTTTAACTTTTGGATGACCGACCTAAATTCACACTCCCTAGGATTACTAACTGGAAGCTCAAATCAAGTGCAAACCTTAACCCATGTACCGCCACTAGAGCTTCTGCCGCAAACACTGTAGGTGACTATAAGGTAAGACGACTACATGCCCCCATAATTTGTCCATGTTCGTCTCTAATAATTACTCCTGAACGTGTTTTTCGTTGTGTAAGGTAAAAACCGGCATCGACATTGATCTCAACAAATGATATCGGAGGAGGGGACCAGCGAACAGTCTGAGGTGGAGACGACCGATATATACTTGCAACAAGCATTTCAACATCCGCACAGTAGCCACGAACAAAGGCAACCAAGTCTCCCACCCTTTGGTTTGTACCCTCATGTATAAGCTTATTCCTAGCATACCAAATAACCCACAACACCACTTCTATCTCCGCTCTTTTATTCGCAGAATGATTTTCAAACATCCATGATAACCATTCATGAAAGTCGATCTGTTCATTATTACCCGGGCTAACATAGTGTAAAGCTAGCCTTACATCCCTTGCAAAATCATAGTATCATAGAATATGGTTCACATCATTTAATAACATCTAAGGCACAGAGGGTCATTCGCAATTCTCTTGTTATATAAACTCGATTTTGTAGGCACAAAATGTTTCAAAAATTTCCACAGAGCGATTCGAATTTTTGGAGGGCAAGAGAGCAACCATATCTGTGTTGGAAAATTTGGACATCACATATATAATAAAGATAATTACATGTTATTATCTACTATCATAATAGATTAGCCCAAATTAAAAGTGATCTAATTTTGTTAGGATTTTATTGGACTTTTAATTATTAAATAAAGTATGGGATAAAAATGTGTAGATACTCTTCTAATCAACTTAAATTATACACAAGATATCTTTTCTAATATCCCATCATTAGGAAAGAGAGAGAGCAAATATTCTTTAAATTTATTGTGTGCTATTTTGGAAGATCAAATTCCCAAAATTCAGTAAAGTTACAAGGAATTCATGGGTTCAGGTACGCTTCCGCATCTAGTTTTATTCTTCATTTATTCTTGATGATTTAACATGATAGATCCTGGTTTATTAAGTTTTATTTTAGATTTATTTTACAAATCTAACAAGTGGTATCAGAGCCTTGTCATGTTGAATCATTGAGAATGAATTGATTCTTTATTATTTTTGGATTGATTCATTTTTCTTTTTTAATTTTATGGATTTGATGTTTTAATTATATATTATGTTGAATCTTTAATATTCTTGATAAATTTTTGGGTTTTAATTCTTTAAATAAAATCTTAAAGTTTTAAATAAAGTTTTAAGGTTTTAATTTTCGTATAACTGTAAAGATTTACAGTTTTAATTGAGAATTAAAAAAAAATTGAGGATTTTATGTTGTTTATACATTTTTAATAAATATTGAAAAAGCTGTGTAGGTTTGGGTTCATTGGAAACTTTTTATGATATATATTTGATTATATCAATAGATGGATTGTTAATCACTAATCGCTTGTTTTACAGTTTTACAGTTATATATATATTGTTTTGTAGGCACTTTAGTAATTATGTTCAGGATTTTATATGATGATATATGGTTGGTAAAAGAAATTGCTTCAGGTAAAGTGTCTCTTATATACCGATTGTTTATTAATGAATTCATTATATATGTTGAATCCTTAAGATTGATGGTAATATTTGTTAGTTTTAATATTATTTTTATCGATTTAATTTTAGGGTTTCATTATAATCGTTTTTTAATTCATATCCGGTTCAACAATTGTACAATTGAATTCAAATTTTATAATCATTAATTCTTGAATTCAATATATAGTTGATAGAATATATTATTTATTATTGAGTTTATATGCTTATTCTTCTCATACTATTCAGTTTAAGCATATATTTTAAATTTGGATTTACTTGGAATATGTAAGGCAAGTCGATCAGGGTTATATTTTTATGGTTTAATTATGATGAAATTCGATTTTGATGCAAATTGATGTTAATCATAATGTCGTAACCATTTTTTTGAAAAAAACGGGAATCGACCTTTAAAAATAGGGAGTCGCCACCGATCCTTTTTGTTTAAGTGGGATCAGGTCACCTATAAAAACATTTTTGGTCTTCGAAATTCGAGAAAATGGGTTCGGGAGTCGGTTACGTGCGAGGAAGGGTTAGCACCCTCGTTACGCCCAAAATTGGTACCAAATTGATTAATTAGTGTCTTAATGTCGAAAATTGAAAATTTTAAAAAGAATTGAAACAGAATGAAGCAATCTAAGTTGGATAAACGTAGGATTTGATGCACAATATAATGGCAGAATATGAAAATAATAACGATTATAGAACAATAATACATAAGTATTGCATAAACAAATGACAATAATATGATCACAAATATGCGAGTAAATAAAGCGAACAATATGGGAATAGCAAAACAAATAAGTAAATAAGGTAACCGAAGAGTAATAAGTAGCTTGGACAAATAAAATGCAAGAATGAAATAAAAGGACTCGATTGATGTCAGAGAAAAATTAAAAGATATATATTTCGAATAAAAATTAAAATAGATAACACATAAAATAGTTTTTAAAAAAAACAAAAAAAATTAAAATGGATAACACATATATAAGTTTAAGAGATAAATGATTCGTGAAATTTAAAAAACAGATAATGAATAAAAAGGTTTAAAATAGATGATATGAATGTTTTGAAATGAATAAATGGCAAATTTGTGAAAATAAATTGAAATTAAACACATTTAGAACCAAATCAGAATTAAAATGGAGTTGAAGGTGTAAACTATAACAAAGTAAATAAATGAGGGCTGTGCTGAAATCAGAGTGAGAATTAAGGGCTAAAATTGCGAAAGGTTTTAAAAAAAAGGGGTGAACAAGGACTACATTGCCGTGCGTGTAAACTTATAGGGACTATATGGGTGAATAACCCCGAATGGCAAAATGTGGTGTTTAATAAGGTCGAATTGCAAAATCATCAGCGAAACAGAGGGACTAAACGCGAAATAACCCTTTCTAAAGCAGAGGGGCGCGGATCTGGGTCGCCAAGCGGGTCGACGCGCGGATCTACCCCCCCAAACGGCACCGTTTTGCATTATTCTTAAAAAAGGAGAGGGATTAATCAGAACCTTTAATCCTTTCATTTTTTTAACCCAAAACCCTAACCCCTTTTGTTTCATTCTCAGCCGCCTTCGACGCCCCCTCATTCGACCACTAAAACACCGCAGCCATCGGGAATTAGTGGCCTACACAGGTCCGATCGCCTGATCTCTTTCGACCTAGACCCAGACGCT
This sequence comes from Gossypium bickii, assembly GCA_025503065.1. Classification (NCBI taxonomy): domain Eukaryota; kingdom Viridiplantae; phylum Streptophyta; class Magnoliopsida; order Malvales; family Malvaceae; genus Gossypium; species Gossypium bickii. The sequence continues at coordinate 26,808,008 of CP106719.1, forward strand.
TCACTCTTTCTGCCGTTAGGGACCGCTTTGCTCCGATTACGATGGAGAAAACAGTCCGACGGTCCATATTTCGAAGGTAAATCCCTCCTATCTTTTTATTTGGTTTTGTTCTTTCGCATGCGGTGAAGAAGAAATAGAAAACATGAGATAGGGCTAGAAAAATCAAAGAAAATCAGATCTGAAAACAACCTTTCGATGCTCTGCTTTTGCTTTTGAATTTTTGTATTTTTTGTATATCGATTCGTAATCTGTGTACGTGTCTTGTTAACCTTTGCTTTTGATCTCTCATGATTTTTAAGAGAAAAGGAAATCAACTTTAATTTCTTTTTTGTGGTTTCCAACTATGCGTCCAAAAAAAAAAAAAAAGCCTTGCTGTTTACAACAATTTTCAATGGCTTTATAGCCGAAAGATGCAACACCTTTCATTATTCTACTATTTGTTCCATACGTCTGTTTCTTCGTTTCTGTTTGTCGCAGGGTATGGGCAAAGGCAGCGCGTGGGTGTCGCTAGTGGAGATGCAGATACACGAGTTGAACGAGGTGCGCTAAGGAGGCAGAAGCGTGCAGGCGACGAATGAGGCATGGGAAGGGGCGCACGTGGGAGGCCGAAGCGACGCAGGGGCGCGTGTGGGGGACGCGAAGGCAGACGAAGGGTCGGTGGCGGCGCATAGCTTTGGGACTTCTTAGGGTTTCTGAAACCCTAAGTGTTTTGGGTTATCCAGGTCGATTGGGCCCTTGTAATTGGGCTCGGGTAAATAGGGCGATTGTTTATGATTTTTGGGCTAAAGAGGCTAGGGTTTCTAGGCATTTGGGCTTCTTGGGTTTGGGGTTTGAATTTTGGGCTAGGATAAGTGGGTTTTAATGTTGGGTTGATTTAATCTGGGCTAATTGGGCCTTTGTTTTAGTCACTGGGTTGGAGCTTCTTGTAAAAGTGGGCCATTCGGGTTTGGGCTAGTTAGGGTCATTTGGACTTAACTTGTAATTGGGGTTGAGCTACTTGTAAAGATGGCCATTGTTTGTTGGGTTATAAAATTTGGGCTTGTAAAAAAAACTGTTAAAATGGACTGTTCAATGGTTTTTTTGGTTTTATATTTTGGTTTAAATCTGGTTAATTAGTAGGCTTAATGGATATGGACTTTTTTATTTTTTTATTTTTATTTTTGATTTTTGGGGTTTAAAATGGGCCGTTTGGAATTGGGCTATCACGGGACCCCGGGCAAAAATGGTTATTACACATAATATGTATTTAAATAATTTGGTTTTAAGTTTGGTTCTATAATCTCAAGTTTTGGCATCTTATAGTTCCAAATATTTGGTTAAATTATGATGATTTATTGTATGAATTGTGGTATGTTTACATATTTTAAAGTAACATAATTGAAGCAATAAGTCACCAAAGTGATTTTTTTTTGTATAAATTATTTTGTTTTAAAATATAAAAAGGTTGTGTGCATGTAACTTAAGTTATGTTAATATTGATCGGCCCAAATGAAGGTTAATAATATTACATGCGCAATTATGGTAATAAACATGTGACAATTTTTCGGTTTTACATGTGAGCAATAAATTGGCCCAAAAGAAGATTTATGGTTCGACATGTTCTTATTGTCAATGTTTGATTATTACATCAATATATCACTTACAAGTTAATATTTTGTCCAAAGCTAAAATATTAATGGAGTGTCCGATATCTTGAGATGAAGTTTACCTTTATTCAAATTATTTTGGTTTAAATTTGAAGTCTTATGTGAGGTTATTTATGGTTTATGATTTATTCATCTATTATTATATTTGTCAACATCATTGTATGTTGTTTTGGGATAAATATATATACATATATATACTATTATCTTTTAATTTGATTGAAAGATGAAATTAAAAGAGATATTTTGAAACAAATAAATTCATATTTTGGCTTTTAATTAAGAATGTCTAATATTTTAAATAGATTAGTTGAAACAAAATGCCGCCAAAGTGACCTCTTTTGTGTAGATTAGTTTATTTGAAATATTAAGATGATTATATGTTTTTGTGATTCGTGCGTTTATTAATTGACCCAAAGGTAAGTTAATATTTGGCAGAATTTCAACGACATCTGTGGTGATAAACGTGTGACAATTATAAGGTATTTTATGTGAGCAATAAGTTAGTCTAAAGATTAATTCATTGTTTGACATAATTTATTATCAATGTTTGATTGCTACAACAAGAGTACCGCTTACTGTTAATATTACTGTCCAAAGACTTGATATTAATGTTGTGTTTGGTATCTTGAGATGGGATTAGCCATTATCTTGAATTTATTGTTTACTTATGAATATTGATGTAAGCTTATTTTTATTTATTTATTGTTCTATATTTAGCTAATTCATCTTCTATTGCACAATATCTGCTAATATAAATCCTATACCCATGCTTAATGGGACTAGTTTCAATGAATGGAAAAGGCGCTTACCTATAGTGCTTGGCTGTATGAACATAGACCTTGCACTAAGGGAAGAACTACTTGCACCTCTCACTGCGGAAAGCACCCCTGATGTTAAGAGGGATTTTGAGAGGTGGAATCGTTCAAATTGAAAGAGTCTAATGATCATGAGGCACAGCATTTCAGAAGCCTTTAAGGCATAGAATCTGAAAAGATTACTCACGCCAAGGTTTCTTTGACAAAATTAAGAAACGTTTTATTAAAAACGATAAGGTTGAAATGACATCACTTCTGACTTATTTGATGTCTATAAAGTTAAGGGTTAAGGAAATTCTGAGTGATCTAAAGGCTATGAGTTTTATGATCCCATAATAAGGAATATTTTTGAGACGGGAACTACAACATTTTTTGAGCATGTTGAGTTTGGGGGGAGAAATAAGGTTAGAGACATTGCTTTTGAGGAGTAATGGGATTCTAGCTCAGTTCCTACTATCCAGAACCTCTGTAAGACAATGTTGAATAACTCCCCATTCAAAATGAGATAGTTGTTCCAGAAGAACAAACTCAACAACCTCAAGAACAAGTGCCATTAAGGAGGTCCACAAGAGAAAGGAGAAATGCTATTCCAGATGATTATGTTGTATTTCTTCAAGAACATGAGGATGGTAATGGAATGATGGAAGATGATCTAATCAACTTTCATCAGGCCATGAAAAGTTCTAATTCTCAAAAGTGGATTGATGCCATGAAATATGAGTATAAGTTTATGCGAGACAATAAAGTTTGGGAACTTGTCTCATTACCTGAAGGTGCAAAACCAATTAGTTGTAAATGGATATTTAAAACCAAGAGGGATGCAAATGGTAATGTGGAAAGGTATAAGGCGCGTCTTGTAACTAAAGGATATACTCAGAAAGAATGTGTTGATTTTACAGAGACTTTCTCTCCAGTTTCATCGAAAGACTCCTTCAGGATACTCATGGTGCTTGTTGCTCATTTTGATCTTGAGTTACATCAGATGGATGTTAAGACTGCGTTTCATAATGGCGACATTGAAGAAACAATTTATATGGTGCAACTAGAAAATTTTGAGTCGGAAGACTCAAAGAATATGGTTTGCAAAGTGACAAAATCCATCTATGTACTCAAACAAGCTTCCCATCAATGGTACCATAAGTTTCATCAAATAATTGTTTCGTTTGGTTTTGAGATGAATATTGTTGATAATTGTGTGTATCATCAATTTAATGGGAGTAAGTACATATTTATAGTTTTATATGTTAATGACATACTGCTTGTTAATAATAAGTATAGCCTCAGTCAATACCTTAAGAATGATTTTGAAATTACAAAAATGCATTAGATTTTTTACATTTTAGCAGTGGAAAGTCTAATATACGTTCAAGTTTGTATACATTGGAATATTGTATACACTATTGGGATGTTAGGCAGATATTTTAAGCAACCCTGATTTGGACCATTGGATAGCATCCAAGAGGGTTATAAGGTATTTTCAAAGAACAAAAGATTACATGCTCACATATCGGAGGTCTAATCAGTTAGAGATCATCAGGTATATAGACTCCGATTTTGATGGAATATGGATATAAGATTTTTTTCACTAAGGTGCAAATTGTGAAAACAAATTACAATCTTTTATTCCAATAGCAACAGGAGCACATCAAAGTAAAAACACATAGACTTTAAGTTCTTGGTTGTTAAAGTAAAAGTTCAGAGTGGTTAGGTGCTTATAAAGCATATTAGGACAAACTCCATGATTGCAGATGTAACACCCCCTACCCGTATTCGTTGTCAGAATAAGGTACGGGGCATTACCGGAGTTTACAATTTTTTTTTTTTTGAAACCGAAACCATTCTAATTCAACATATTTTCAAAATAAAATTCATGCATATCTATAAAATAACTTCAACACATAAGCCATATCAGTGGCTAACCTTATATTCATTTCATATTAACATTTATTTTATTAGCTTATACATGCCATTGATTTCCAAAATAAGTTTCTTAAAATACCGAAATACTGGGGTTGATAGTGTGATGAGTCTCCCACCGATCTGACCTCCGAGCTCTTAACACTACAAAACAGGAAAAAGGAAATAGGGTAAGCACTTTGTGCTTAGTAAGCCCATGTAACAAGAATTATACTTACCTAGTATAATCAATACAAGCAATAAACATTCGTATACTCACTCAATGCATTATTCCTAGTATTCACAAACTCAACATCCAAGTTAGTCCATTAATTTTCATCTATCAATAGTATACATGCCATGATTGATGAGCTCATCAATGTCATGATTTCCATTTCCTTGTTATTTTTCCATATTTATCCCGTTAAATTACTCGAATTTCGATGGATTTTCAGAGGTACACTTTAGTGTACAAATCCGATCCGTCAATTCATATTCATAAAGCGCACATTTTCATTTCAGAGAGCACACTCCCGCGAACCTCATCTTTCACAATGGGATTACCAAATCGAGCTAAATCCTCAATATATAAACTCATAGAGTATTGTCGGGATTACCACCCGAAGCTAAATCACAACGACAATTACTCTAATGAGCTTGGATCCGAATTACCAGTCCAGGCTAAATTGAACCCTAATTCGGATTACCCGTCCGGCTAAATCCATTTTCCACATATTCTTCGGAGGGCTATATCGGATAAGATCACCCCGGGCTAGATCCTTTTTACCACAATTCCTTTTCGAGATCCATCGAATTTTCCTTTCATTCAACCGGATTTCTTCTTTCTTTTTTTTTTTTTTAATCAAATATACCAATGTATCATCAATTTTCATACAATGAAAATTCAAATCATATTCACATCAATACCATACATTTCAAGCATTTAAGAATATAATTCAAGTTACATGAACTTACCTCGATACTAGTTCGTTTATAAAATCTACTAATCCAGGACTTTTTCCTTTCCTCGATCTAGCTTTGTATTTGAGTTTTCCGGATCTAAATAAATAAATTCAATCATCAATTCAATACATTTCATGTTCACATGTAGCATTTTCTATAATTCTATTATTATTTTTAGCTTATTCAAAGCTGTCTACTTGAGTCACAGTCACTAAATTATTTATTTCTCGAGCTACAGAGCTCCAAATGAAGAACCGTTAATTTTCTCTGAAACTAGACTCACATATATTCTTCCCATAAAATTTTCAGAAGTTTTGGTATGGCCAATAAATACCAGATTATTCTTAAAGTTTCCCCGGTTTTACTGTTTGACTGTTCTGACCTCTCTTCACTACAAATCAAATTACTCTTCGTACAGAATTCATATGACCTTATTATTTATTTCATTTGAAAATAGACTCATTCAGGATTCTAAAAATATAAAGTTAAGCCCCTAATTATTTTTCTCCAATTTTTTATGATTTTTCAAAATCAGAACAGGGGATCCCGAAATCTCTCTGAACCAGTCTTACAAAAATATAAATATCTCAAATTACAGAATTCCTTTGCTTTCCATTTTCTTTAATATGAAAATAGACTCAATAAGCTTTAATTTCACATCTCATTCAACTTCTAATTCCACTTCTACGATTTTTAGTAATTTTTCAAATTTACTCTACTGCTGCTGTCCAAAACAGTTTTGTTATAGCTTATTTTACAATTAAATCCTTTACCCAATTCTAACTTCAAATTCTTTCAATTAAACCACTAATTCATCATTTTATTCATCATATGCTATATTCAAAAACTCTGAAACTTCAAAAATTTCAACTTAAATTCATCAAAACTTTGTTCTAAAACTTATAAAGCATCAAAATTAAAAGAAAAGGACTAAATTAACTTACCAAATTAAACTCCAAGCTTTAAAAACTATATTATCCTTTTTTTTTTCTTTCTTTTCTCTTCTTCTTTCTCCCTTCACGTTTGCTCTCTGTTTCTTCCTTTGTTTTTATCCCTTTTGTTTCTTTTCTCCTTTCTTTATATATAATAATATAATAATATAATAATATAATAATAAACTAAAAATCTCAGATTTTTCTTCAATTAACCGCCTCAATCTAGACAAAATGGCTTAATTGCTATTTTGGTCCTTTATACTTTCTTTTAATCTATAATTAAACTTTTACTTTCATTTCAATTTAGTCCTTTTCATTTAATTACCTACCCAAACGTTAAAATTTTCTAACGAAAAGTTTAATACCACATTACTAACATTTTATAAATATTTATAAAAATATTTCCTATCATATAAAGACTCATGCAAACATATTGAAATAAATTGTTATTTAAATCGAATTTATGGTTATGAAACCATTATTCCGATAATCTTGAATTTAGGCCATTACAACTCTCCCCTATTAAGGATTTTCGTCCTCGAAAATCTTACCAATAAAAGAGGTTTGGATATTGTTTCCTTATTGCCTCCTCCGGTTCCCATGTCGCCTCCTCGATCCCGTGTTTTTGCCACAATACCTTCACCAAATTTATTTTTTTATTTCTAAGCTCCTTTGTTTCCCGTGCCAATATCTTGATCGGTTCTTCATCGTAACTCATATCCGGTTGAATCTCCACTACATGGAGAAATAACATGTGAAGGATCCGACCGATATCGTCGTAGCATAGACACATGAAAAACATTATGGATTCTATCAAGTTACGGTGGTAATGCCAACCGATAAGCGACCGGTCCAATTCTTTCTATGATCTCATATGGCCCGATAAATCTTGGACTCAATTTACCTTTTCGACCAACCGGAGAACTTTCTTCCAAGGAGACACTTTCGAAATACCTTGTCACCGACTGAAATTCAATCTCTTTTCGTTTAAGATCGGCATATGATTTTTGGCGATCGGAAGTCGCTTTTAAACTATCCCGAATAACCTTTACTTTTCTTTCTGCATTTCCAATTAAATCAACCCCATGTATCTTCTTTTCACCGAGCTTTGTCCAATACAATGGTGTTCTACATTTTCTACCATACAAAGCTTCATATGGAGCCATTTTAATCTTTGGATGATAATCATTATTGTAAGCAAATTCAATCAAAGGTAGATACCTCTCCCAATTACCTTTAAACTCTAGTGTACAACATCGGAGCATATCTTCCAATACTTGAATTACACGCTCAGATTGGCCATCTGTCTGAGGATGAAATGCAGTACTGAAATACAACTGAGTACCCAAAGCTTCTTGCAATTTATCCCAGAAACGAGACGTAAATCGGGGATCTCTATCTGATATAATGGAGATAGGCACTCCATGTAGCCTGACAATCTCAGATATGTACAATTCAGCCAGTTTATCTAAAGAATAATCCATACGTACCGAAATAAAGTGTGCTAACTTTGTCAATCGGTCAACAATCACCCAAATAGCATCTTTTTCCTCGGAGACAACAAGAAACCCGATACAAAATCCATAGTGATTCTTTCCCATTTCCATTCCTGGTATAGTAATTGGTCAAGTAACCCCGAAGGTACCTGATGTTCTGCTTTAACCTGTTGACATATCAAACATCTTGATACAAACTCAGAAATATCACGTTTCATACCTGGCCACCAGTACATCTTTTTCAAATCATTATACATTTTATTACTTCCCGGATGTATAGACATAGTACCACCGTGTGAGCCTCGTGTAAAATTTTACTCAGATGAGCTCACGAATTCTTGGGTACACATACCCTACCTCTGAATAATAAACAATCATCAACCCCAACTTGAAATTCAGAGTCAGTACCTGACTCACATTGTGCCCGTTTAACCTGTAACTTCTCATCGTTCTTCTGAGCTTTACATATTTGCTGTAGAAATGTCGGTTTAACTCTCAATTCAGCTATGATTGAACCATCATCAGTCAGTAACAACCGGGTATTCATAACTCGTAAAGCAAACAAAGATTTTCGACTCAAAGCATCAGCCACAACATTAGCCTTACCCAGATGATAATCAATAATCAAATCATAGTCTTTTATCAGTTCAAGCCACCTGCACTGTCTTAAATTCAGATCTTTCTGTGTCGTCAAATACTTCAAGCTTTTATGATCAGTATAAATATGACATTTCTCACCGTACAAATAATGCCGCCATATCTTCAATGCAAAAACAATAGCAGCTAACTCAAGATCATGTACCGGATAATTTCTTTCATGTGGTTAAAGTTGTCTTGAAGCATAGGCTATTACTTTACCTTCTTGCATCAAGTCACAACCTAAACCATTTAATGAGGCATCACTGTAAATAACAAATTCCTTACCCGGTTCAGCCGCACTAATCTCGGTGCTTTTGTTAGTAGATCTTTCAATTGGTTGAAACTCTGCGACATTTATCACCACTTCGAACTTTACATCTTTCTCAGTAATAATCGAGTCATCTGGAGAAGCTATCATAGAGAATCCCTGCACAAATCTCCGATAATAACCAATAAACCCAAGAAACTTCTAACTTCGAGATCTGATCTTGGTGGACTCCAATTGACAATAGTGAGATTTTACTTGGATCTACCCCGATGCCTTCAATGGATACAATATGTCCAAGAAAACCCACTTCTCGAAGCCAAAATTCACATTTACCGAATTTAGCATATAATCTGCTTCTCTCGCATGAAATTTGCAACACAATTCTCAAATGTTCAGTATGTTCTTCTTCATCTCGAGAATAAACCAAAATATCATCAATGAATACTACCACAAATGCGTCTAAATACGGTTTGAATATCCGATTCATTAAATCCATAAATCTGCGCAGTGCATTAGTCAACCCAAATGGCATAACTAGAAACTCATAATGCCCGTACAGCTGGTTCTGAAAGCTGTCTTTGGCACATCTGACTCCTTTACTCGTAACTGATAGTAGCCCGATCGGAGATCTATCTTTGAAAATATAGTAGCACCTTTCAACTGATCAAATAAATCATCAATCCGGGGCAACGGATACTTATTCTTTATAGTTACCTTATTGAGCTGTCGATAGTCAATACACAATCTCAAAGACCCATCTTTCTTTTTCACAAACAGAACCGGAGCACCCCAAGGTGAATGACTCGATCAGACAAAACCTCTATCAACAAGTTCTTGTAACTATGTCTTTAATTCCTTTAATTCTGTAGGAGCCATTCGGTACGGAGCTATAGAAATCGGAGTAGTCCCCGAAATCAAATCTATAGAAAATTCCACTTCTCTTTCTGGTGGCAACCCTGGTAACTCTTTTGGAAACACATTAGAAAATTTGCATACTACTGGTACTGCTTGAATTTTTGACTCAGATACCTTGGTGTCTAATACATAAGCAAGAAAATCATCATACCCCTTTTTGACATACCTCTGAGCAGTAATAACTGAAATCACATCAAATAATCCCTCTGTCTGATCGGATTTAACCCGAAGTAATTCACCATTCTGACACTTCAACACAATATATTTACATTTCTGCTTTACTCTCTGCATCATCTTTGAGTTAACCAATCCATGCTCAATATCACATCAAACTCATCAAATGGCAGTAACATCAAATCGGCCAGGAAACAATAACCTCTTACCATCAGTGGACAATTTTTACAAATTTTATCCACCAAAATAGATTGGCCAAAGGGGTTCGAGACTTTAACAGCAAATTCAATAGGTTCAACAAATAAATCTTTTACGCATGCAAGTTTTACACATATATATGAATGCGTAGAACCGGGATCAACCAATGCAAAGAATATCGGTTTCAAGTAAAGAAAATGTACCAAGTAATAACATCGGTGCTTTGAGGCATCTTCTCCGCACGCATGACATATGTCCTAGGAGGCGCTCGTGTCTCGGGCCTACTTGCGATATCTTTTGTAGCTCCTCGGCTACCACCGACATTATCGGATGGTCGAGATGGTCTACCCTCAAAGATGGATTGCTTGGCTTCAAAATATATTCAGCTTCTTTTTCACTTCTTTTGGACAATCTCTCGAGAAATGGTCAAAAGAACCACATCGATAACAAGCCCCGCTCTTAAATCGACATTCACCAAAATGAGCTTTATTACAATATCGGCATCTCGGCTTAGGGGTACCAACACCGCCAACACCGTCATCGATGGAGTGGAAGGTCTTGAATTAGTGCGTTGTGAACCTCGCACTCTATCCGAATACCCATGGTTGAGGTAGAAACGATCCCCGGTACTTCTTCAATTTCTTTGGAGCAGTAAAACCGAGATTTTTCCATTGGTCTTTTACTAAAAATTAGAGCTTCCCTCTCAGCCTGTTTCTTTTCTTTGCTCCATTCTTCTGCTTTATAAGCTCGTTCTGCTAGTGTAGCAAACTCTCGAATTTCAAGAATTCCAACAAGTAGCTTAATTTCTTCACTCAACCCTTCTTCAAATTGTTTGCACATTTCACTTCCGATCGTACCCATTCTCGAGCATATTTACTCAACCGAACAAATTCTCTTTCATACTCGAATCTTCGATCTATTGCCTGTTTTCAGCTCAAGAAATTCTTTTCTTTTACGATCAAGGAATCTCTGGTGATATATTTCTTTTGAACTCGGTCTAGAAGAATTCCCATGTAATTTCTTCTTTCAAACAAGCAAGCTTTAGTATTCCACCAATGATAAGTCATGTCTTTTAGCGGTGGAAACGGCACATTTCAAACATTCTTACGGTGTGCAAGATAATTCCTCCAAAACCCGAGTAGTATTTTCTAACCAAAATTCAGCTCGTTCGGGATCATCATCAACAATCTGCTCGAAATTCTTCTACCCCATATTTTCGGATTTTATCAATGAGAGCTTTTCCTTTTCTCGACAGATTCGGTACCTATACCTGTGGAATCTCGAACCTGGTGGAGGAACAGGAGGGGGAGCTTGAGTTTGCTGCACTGTAGGGTTAGTTCTTATATATTGGGTAAACCATTCATTCATCATTTGAAAGAAGGCTATTTTTGCCTCCTCCCCTTGACCCTCTATACCGGGCCTTCTACTGCTAGTTTCTTCTTTTTGTATTGAAGCCGGAGCATGACTCCCAGCTTCCTCAGATTGAGCTCGGTTAGATGACATTACTATAAGGAAAACACAATTTAAGCGGTCAGGAGGTATCACACTATCAAAAAAAAAATAATTTAAATGGCATGTATAGCTAATCCGTATTCACTATATCGGTCCTAGAACCGACTAAACCGTAGCTCTGATACCAACAAATGTAACACCCCCTACCCGTATTCGTTGTAGGAATAAGGTACGGGGCATTACCGGAGTTTACAAATTTTTTTTTTTTTGAAACCGAAACCATTCTAATTCAACATATTTTCAAAATAAAATTCATGCATATCTATAAAATAACTTCAACACATAAGCCATATCAGTGGCTAACCTTATATTCATTTCATATTAACATTTATTTTATTAGCTTATACATGCCATTGATTTCCAAAATAAGTTTCTTAAAATACCGAAATATCTGGGGTTGATAGTGTGATGAGTCTCCCACCGATCGACCTCAGAGCTCTTAACACTACAAAACAGGGGAAAAGGGAAATAGGGTAAGCACTTTGTGCTTAGTAAGCCCATGTAACAAGAATTATACTTACCTAGTATAATCAATACAAGCAATAAACATTCGTATACTCACTCAATGCATTATTTCCCTTGTATTCACAAACTCAACATCCAAGTTAGTCCATTAATTTTCATCTATCAATAGTATACATGCCATGATTGATGAGCTCATCAATGTCATGATTTCCATTTCCTTGTTATTTTTCCATATTTATCCCGTTAAATTACTCGGAATTTCGATGGATTTTCGAGGTACACTTTAGTGTACAAATCCGATCCGTCAATTCATATTCATGTGCGCACATTTTCATTTCGAGAGCACACTCCGCGAACCTCATCTTTACAATGGATTACTACCAAAGCTAAATCACAATATATAAACTCATAGAGTATTGTCGGGATTACGATCCAAGCTAAATCCTCGCAACGACAATTACTCTAATGAGCTTGGAGCTGAATTACCATCCGAGCTAAATTGGACCCTAATTCGGATTACCCGTCCAAGCTAAATCCATTTTCCACATATTCTTTGGGAGGGCTATATCAGATATAGGATCACCCGTCCGGGCTAGATCTTTTTTTACCGTCAATTCCTTTTCAGAGATCCATCGAATTTTCCTTTCATTCAACCGGGATTTCTTCTTTCTCTTTTTTTTTTTTTAATCAAATATACCAATGTATCATCAATTTTCATACAATGAAAATTCAAATCATATTCACATCAATACCATACATTTCAAGCATTTAAGAATATAATTCAAGTTACATGAACTTACCTCGATACTAGTTCGTTTATAAAATCTACTAATCCGGGACTTTTTCCTTTCCTCGATCTAGCTTTGTATTTGAGTTTTCCGGATCTAAATAAATAAATTCAATCATCAATTCAATACATTTCATGTTCACATGTGGCATTTTCTATAATTCTATTATTATTTTTAGCTTATTCAAAGCTGTCTACTTGAGTCAAAGTCACTAAATTATTTATTTCTCGAGCTACAGAGCTCCAAATGAAGAACCGTTAATTTTCCCTGAAACTAGACTCACATATCTTCTTCCCATAAAATTTTCAGAATTTTTGGTATGGCCAATCAATACCAGATTATTCTTAAATTTTCCCCTGTTTTACTGTTTGACTGTTCTGACCTCTCTTCACTACGAATCAAATTACTCTTCGTACAGAATTCATATGACCTTCTTATTTATTTCATTTGAAAATAGACTCATTCAGGATTCTAAACATATAAAGTTAAGCCCCTAATTATTTTTCTCCAATTTTTTATGATTTTTCAAAGTCAGAACAGGGGATCCCGAAATCCCTCTGAACCAGTCTTACAAAAATATAAATATCTCAAATTACAGAATTCCTTTGCTTTCCATGTTTCTTTAATATGAAAATAGACTCAATAAGCTTTAATTTCATATCTCATTCAACTTCTAATTCCACTTCTACGATTTTTAGTAATTTTTCAAATTTACTCTACTGCTGCTGTCCAAAACAGTTTTGTTATAGCTTATTTTACAATTAAATCCTTTACCCAATTCTAACTTCAAATTCTTTCAATTAAACCACTAATTCATCATTTTATTCATCATATGCTATATTCAAAAACTCTGAAACTTCAAAAATTTCAACTTAAATTCATCAAAACTTTGTTCTAAAACTTATAAAGCATCAAAATTAAAAGAAAAGGACTAAATTAACTTACCAAATTAAACTCCAAGCTTTAAAAACTATATTATCCTTTTTTTTTTCTTTCTTTTCTCTTCTTCTTTCTCCCTTCACGTTTGCTCTCTGTTTCTTCCTTTGTTTTTATTCCTTTTGTTTCTTTTCTCCTTTCTTTATATATATATATAATATAATAATTTAATAATATAATAATAAACTAAAAATCTCATATTTTTCTTCAATTAACCGCCTCAATCTAGACAAAATGGCTTAATTACCATTTTGGTCCTTTATACTTTCTTTTAATCTATAATTAAACTTTTACTTTCATTTCAATTTAGTCCTTTTCATTTAATTACCTACCCAAACGTTAAAATTTTCTAACGAAAGTTTAATACCACATTACTAACATTTTATAAATATTTATAAAAATATTTCCTATCATATAAAGACTCATGCAAACATATTGAAATAAATTGTTATTTAAATCGGATTTATGGTTGCGAAACCATTATTCCGATAATCTTGAATTTAGGCCATTACAGCAGATCCGCTTACTAAGGAATTACACCTAAGGTTTTATAAGAGCACACTGCTTATGTGGGTGTAATGTCATTTAAAGGATATTTGGTTTTAGTGCGAGTTTGTATTTTTAAATGCTTTTATGTTATAGACACATTTTCAGTTATTTTAGTTTAAAGATATTAAGTTTATTTTCTGCAGAAATAAAGTTTATTTGGCCTATTCACACTTTGATTTTGGTAAGGTTTGATCTCACTAAGGAGGACCAGTTGGAAATAGAAATGTTTAGATCATATTGTATGTAATTTCCATGCTACACATCCATACTTGATCTATGTCATTTGGTTGTGTTAATATACGTGATCATGGATGGATTTAGTTACGATATATATAACGAAAGTTTCCTTGGTTCTATGTTAACATAATTAATGGACGAGATTGTTCGGAATACCTTTTGGATATGATTGTAAAATTTTGAGCTCATAAGGTTATATAATGACATGTAATTATAAAGTAATTAGTATATATATGTGGTCCAAGTGGGAGATTGTTGGAAAATCTGGACATCACATATATAATAAGGATAATTACATGTTATTATCTACTATCACGATAGGTTAGCCCAAATTAAAAGTGATCTAATTTGGTTAGGATTTTATTGGGCTTTTAATTATCAAATAAAGTATGGGATAAATATGTGTAGATACTCTTCTAATCAAATTCTAATTAATGATGGGCTAATTAGAATTTTATTAGAACTAATATGCTAAGGTTATAAATATTAGGGTTATGGTCCCTAAATTATACACAAGATATCTTTTCTAATATCCCATCATTAGGAAAGAGAGAGAGCAAATATTCTTTAAATTTCTTGTGTGTTAATTTGGAAGATCAAATCCACAAAATTCAGTAAAACTACAAGAAATTCATGGGTTCAGGTACCCTTCCGCATCTAGTTTTATTCTTCATTTATTCTTGATGATTTGACATGATAGATCCTGGTTTATTAAGTTTTATTTTAGATTTATTTTACAAATCTAACAATCTGTTGATATAATCTTTATCCATCGGATGTAAATTAGAAGGGTTCAGTAATAATCGGTATCCATTACGAACACTATACAAGCTCGAGTGTTCACCACCCTCTACTATGCAGTCCTCTTGTGGGAAACTCGAAAGTGGAATACTCTTAATAATATTAGCTTCGCCGTGGGAAAATACAGAAGTAATCAGATCCAAGTTACATATTATAGGATCTCCACTCTTTTATTCGCAAAATGATTTTCAAACATCCATGATAACCATTTATGAAAGTTGATTTGTTTGTTGTTACTGGGGCTAACATAGTGTAAAGCAACCATATCTATTGATATAATATTTTATCCATCATATGTAAATTAGGAGGGCTTAGTAATAATCAGTACCCACTACAAACACTATACAAGCCTGATTGTTCACCACCCCATACTACACGGTCCTTTTGTGGGAAACTCAAAAATGGAATACTTTTAATAATATTAGCTTCGCCACGGGAAAATACTGAATTAATCAGATCCAAGTTCCATGACATAGGATCTTACACCATAAGGTCTGACACCCACGTAATATGATCCATTTGTGGGTACTGAATCTTTCGGGGAGTAGGGTCAGGCTACCACTAATCATTCTAAATTGAGATTGATGTACCCATGCCAACCTTCCATCTGAGGCCTAGTTCCAAAAGTCCACACACGCACCATATGTTTCGCCAGATCAATGAAGGGTTAGAACCTAGAGACGCATTAAGAAAACCTGTAGATGGATAGTACTTTACTTTTAGTATCCTTCCCACTAAAGTAGTCGGGTTTGTTAGAAGGCGCCAACCTTGTTTAGTAAGTAAAGCAATTTTGAACTTTGATAACTCTAAAAAGCCAAGAGCACCGTCTCCTTTTAATTCACATAGAGAAGACCAATTACACTAATAAATTCCCTTTTTCTTAGTATACTTTTGCCACCAAAATCGAGCCATTAAAGCTTTCAGTTCTTTGCAAAAAGATTTAGGTAATAAAAAATACATCATTGCATATGTCGGTAAGGCCTGGAAAATGGACTTTATGAAGACTTCCTTACCCCTTACCAGAGTTCAAGCACTCCAATAAAGGATCCTACTTCGGAATCGATCCTTGAGACCTGGGAAAGCCCTTTTCTTATTTCTCCCAAACATAGGCGGTAGGTCCAAATATCTCTTCAAGTTATCTGAATTAGCAATTCCCAAAATTCGTCTAACATCCTACTGATTCCCTTCAATCACATTTGTGCTAAAAAAGACGTTCAACTTCGCAAAATTTATAAATTGGCCTAAACATCTAGCATATTATTGTAGAATTGGATTGAAGGTGTCAGCTCCCATAGCTATAGCCTCCCCAAAAATAATGCTATTGTTAGCCAAGAGGAGGTGAGTAATTAGAGTGCTCCTACACAACCCTTGCCCTTCGAATCTGTCCATCCAACAATGCCATTCATAAAGGAGAAGAAAGGCCCTCACCACAAATAAGAAATAAATAGGGGCTCAAGAGATCCTTCTATCAAAGACCTCTAGTCGGACTAAACTTGTCCCCCACTATTCCATTAACCACAATCGAATATGTCACTGATGAAATAAACCGTATAATGCCATTAACCCATCCAGAAAAGAAACCCATCTTCAGTAGCATTACCTCAATAAAGTACCACTCAACACGTTATTAAGCCTTGTTCATGTTTAACTTTAGCGCGAAAGACCCTTGCTAACCCATCCTCCTATTTTTAAGAGAGTGAAGAATCTCATAAGTAGCCACAATGTTGCTAGAGATAAGATAACCAGGCACAAAAGCACTTTGAGCCTTGTCAGTACATAAGTAAAGCACTTCTTGAAACCTATTAACCAGCATTTTCTAAGAAATCTTGAAAATAACATTACAAATACTAATAGGTCGAAAATGAGTCATATTAAGGGGATTGGTAATTTTTTGGATTAATACAATGTTGGTGGGATTAATAGAGGCCAAAGGGACTTCACCTTTCAAGATAGCAATGCAGAAGCTAGAGACTTCTCTTCCCACGATATGGCAAAACCTTTGGTAGAACACAAAATTCAATCCATCCTCCATTGACTCCTTAAGGGGACTCATTGAATGTAAAGCGGTAGTAACTTCCTCACTAGTGAAATCTCGAGTCAAGTGTTCATTCATATTAGTTGTTATGCATATATCAACCCTTGTGAGTATCCTAGTGTAACGTCACGTAAGTAAAGGATGTCGGGAATTATACTTTCCGGACCCCGCCTTAGCAAATTGGGCTCAAAAATATTATTTTTATGTTTTTAAAAGTTACTTTGAAAGTGAATTAAATGTTAATTAAATAAATTTTATTAAAAGGGGCTAAATTAAATAAGAGACAAAAATAGGAATTAATACTAAATTTTAATATAGAACTTATAAAAGGGACTTATTAAGTAAATAAGTTATGTTATGTATATATATATTAGATAGTGGATGGTTTCAATCTACTTTATTAGTATTATAAGATTATAATATATTAAAAAAGAAATAAAGTTAAGAAAATAATAATAATAACAATAAGAGATAAAATATATAGTAGGTGAAAAGGAGATAGGGGAGAGTGAATGGAAATTTTGAGAGTTGCCATGGATGAGAAATTCAAAGGTTTGATGTTATTTTGTTGAATCCTAAATGTCTTTGAGGTGATGATTAGAGTATAAATTTTGTAGACCAAGTTGGTTATACTGTGTGGTAATTTTATTGGTAATAATTTCTAGGGATTTAAATGTAGTAAATTCAAAGTGACATAGTTTAAATGGTTAGTTTTTGTAAAGATAGTGGATTGTTTTGGGTGGATTATATTTATTTGGAATTCTTTTAAGTTAAATGTAGAAGTTAATGATTGAATGTGGTTAAATTATATATTTTGTATTGAGGATCAAATTGAACAGGTGATTCAATGTTGGGATAATTTTATAACAAATAGTAGAATGATGTCAATGTATAAACGTAATTATTAAATTGACGGAATAGCATTAATTGAATAAAATTATGAACTTTGGTTAAGGAATGGATCAATTAGACGTGAATCTGGAAAAACGAAGGTAACGAAATAGCTATAGGCTTCACTATTACGATAATTTTGTTAAGGTAAGTTCGTGGACTCGAACTTAATTTTACTACTAATTATTATTTAATTTAGTTAATGCTAAATTACTCATGACATAAAATTTATACATATTATTGAATAAAAATAAGGAAAATAAATGATGAAATTGTAGAAGTAAATAATTGTATAATTTTCGATATATTCGACTAGCGCTGGGCGTAATCTCCATCAACTTGTCTGACTAGTGCTGGGCACACAATCGTCGGTTAATCTGACTAGCACTGGGTGCAAATATTGTTGGTTTATCCAACTAGAGCTGGACTCACAATTACAATCGTCAGTTAATCCGACTAGCAATGGGTGCAAATATTGTTGGTTTATCCAACTAGAGCTGGGCTCACAATTATTATCATTAGTTAATCCGACTAGCGCTGGACGCAACTTTTTCTGCGGTTTGCCGCTACGCATCGGGTGCCACATCGTTAACTTTTATCACGATAAAGTTACTTGAATTATCGAGAGAATCGAAATCTTATTTGGCTTAGTTAGAAATCCATATTAATGGAGATTGAAATTGTGTTTAGCTAATAAATGGAACCTATTAATGATAAATTGATTTACATGTTGCAGATTATATAAATAGTAGAATTGGACTCAACATCCTGCAGAAGTCCCATACTCGATGTTGGTGATGTTTTCTTTTGTGTTTTGGCATGTACCTAGGATGCATATTTAATGATAGTGTCCCTTTTGTTTATTGAACTCTAGAGTACTAGTTTTTGGTTAGTGTATATAATTGTAAATACTTTGTTGATATCTTATACTATATTGAAAGTAATGTTGCTTAAGTGAATTGGATATGAATGATATATGTATGATATACATTTAGTAAATTCAATGGTTGTATGTAATGATGTTACATGTTTTAAGCCTGATGTTGGGTTGGTTTGAATGCCTATTATATCTTGGTCATATGCATATCGTTAAGCTTAGGTTGGTATTATTTTGGGGGAGAAATATGGCTTGAAAAATGACCTATTTATGTCCACATGGGCAGAGACACGGGCGTGTGTCTCAGCCGTGTATGACACACGGCCATGCGCACTGGTGTGTGGTTTAGCCTTGTGTCCCTTGTATCTTTAAAATTAAAGAAACAGAATGCTGAGGTAGTTTCACATGGGCAGAGACACGGGCGTGTGTCTTAGCTGTGTTTGGTACACGGCCTAGCATACGGGTGTGTGACTTGGCCATGTGACCCCTGCACCAAATTGTTGAAAATTTAATTGTTCACACAGCCTAGCACATAGGCATGTGGTTGGTTATGTGACTCAACTGAGAGAGTTACACGAGTATGGACATAGGCTGGGTCACGATCATGTGTCTCACATCGAATACCCATACGGCCTGGGATACGGGCGTGTCACTTGGCCGTGTGAGCCACACGGCCTGGCCACATGGGTGTGTATCCCCTGCACTTAAGAAAAATTTTGTAATTTTGTGAAAAATTCCTTGAGTACTCGGTTTAGCCTCAAACTAATTTTAATGATTATTTGGACCTCGAGGGCTTGTATTAGGGATTATATGAATGTCTATAAATGGCTTTTGATTTGAATAAGAAATGTACATGAAATGTTTGATTGATTGAGTTATAAGTCTAGTAATGCTCCTTAACCCTATTTCGAAGACGAATATGGGTTTAGGGTATTACATTTAGTGGTATCAGAGCGTACAGGTTTAGCCAATTTTCGGACTAAATCGAGCTAGATGTTATCTGTACACCGTCAATGCATACACTCGGTGTTACCATACATAGGCTTCGCCTTGTAATTCTCGGACCTAATGTACAGGTTTATCTATGCAATTCCACTATTACAAGGCGAAGCCTATGCATGGTGGAACATAGTTACGAGGCATGTTACTACAGAAGTAGCCGATTGGGAATTTTTCCAAGCTGAATTCTAGAATAAATACGTTGGTGAGCTTTATCTTGAAGATAGAAAACAAGAATTTCTCATGTTAAAGCAAGAAGATATGTCGATAGTAGACTACGAAAGGGAATACTCGCGACTTAGCAAGTATGGGAAGGAATTGATTCCTATGGAGGAGGAAAATTACAAACGTTACCTTCGGGGCAAGCGCAATGAAATTCGAACCCAACTAGTAGCACTGAGAATTAAGGAGTTCGCGAATTTATCAGAACGAGCAAAAAAGGTCGAACAATCTCTGGGATTATACAAAAAAGTTGAACCCCTTCGTGCTACAAGTAAATAATTCGGGAACTTCAATCCTTCCTCTGTATAAAAAAAAAGTAGAGAATCACGGGAAATTGGGAAATCAACTGCAAGATCGAGTATGCCAATTAAAGTGCAAGACTATCAACCTACGGTATCAGTGAGTAGTGTAAAGGGACCGAATAGAGTTTCAGAGATGCAGAATTGTGAACATTGTGGAAAGAAGTACTAGGGAAAATGCTGGAAATTAACAAAAGGTTGCTTCCGTTGTGGGTCATTAGAGCATTTTGCTAGAGAATATTCGAAACGCGAAAATGATTCACCCGATGATTCTCTGAGAGCCGCCTCTGCGATGAGGGGCCGAGGGATGAGTAGAGGTGGATCGGTTTTAATGGGAGGATCGAGAAAGAGGGATGATATAGTTGTATATCAGTTTGAGACCACAGCGTCTGCACGTGCTTATGCAATACGAACCCGTGATGAAAGGGATGCTACCGATGTTGTAGCAGGTATTTTTCTTCTATTCTCCACACCTGTTTATACTTTAATAGATCCTGGCTCTTCTCACTCATATGTCAGTTTTGATATGGTTAAATTTAGGAATATGAATTATGAAATGTCGAATGTAGGCATGCCCGTGTTCAATCCCTTGGGTCAAACTGTATTAGTAGACCAAGTTTGTAAACGTTGTCATTTAGATATTCAAAATATAGTGTTTCCTGTGGATTTATTGATTATGCCTTTCGGTAATTTTGATGTAATATTGGGTATGGATTGGTTAACCGAACACGAAGTAGTTCTGGATTGTCGCAAGAAAAAGTTTTCGATTCAAGATAAAGAATGGAAAGTCATAGAGGTTTGTGGTGTTAAAACAAATGGGCCAAATTAGATTATTTCTTTGATGTAAGTAGATAAATTGTTGAAGCAAGGTTGTGAAGCTTTCTTAGCATATGTCATTAACTCGAAAAGAAGAAGCAAAGACATTAGTAATATTCAGACTATTTGTGAGTTTTCTGACGTATTTTCTGAAGAATTACTGGGATTACCACCAGATTGAGATGTTGAATTTGCAATCGAAGTGTTTCCTAGTGCGGCTTCCGTATCTATAGCTTCGTATTGAATGGCTCCAACTAAGTTGAAAGAATTGAAAGTTCAACTACAGGATTTGTTGGAATATGGTTTTATTCGCTCGAGTATATCGCCTTGGGGAGCTCCGGTGTTATTTGTTAAAAAGAAAGATGGTTTGATACGACTCAGCATTGATTATCGTCAGTTGAACAAGTTGACAATTAAGAATCGATACCTCCTTTCGCGTATCGACGACTTATTTGACCGACTTAAAGGAGCTTATGTCTTTTCCAAGATCGACCTGAGATCGGGATACTATCAATTGAAGGTAAAGGATAGTGATGTACAAAAAATAGCCTTCTGAACACGTTACGGTCTATTAATTTTTAGTAATGCTCTTCGGATTAACAAATGCTCCAATAGCGTTTATGGATCTAATGAACCGTATTTTTCAACCGTATCTTGATCGGTTCGTGGTTGTTTTCATTGATGATATTCTGATTTATTCAAAATCAGAAGTTGAACATGACAACACTTACGAATCGTGTTGCAAGTGTTGCGAGAGAAACAATTGTTTGGGAAATTTAGGAAATATGAATTTTGGTTAATCGAAGTGGTGTTCTTGAGACACGTGATATCAGCGGATGGAATTCCAGTAGATTTGGAAAAGATTGAAGCAATTGTTCAGTGGAAAGCACCGAAGAATATGTCAGAAGTTCGTAGTTTTATGGGTTTGGTCGGGTATTATTGAAGATTTATGAATGGCTTTTCGAAGATAGTAATGCTAATGACAAAACTCCTCTAGAAAAATGTACAGTTTGTTTGGAATGGGAAGTGCCAAGAGAGCTTTGATAAGTTAAAGCAGTGTTGACAGAAGCACCGGTTTTAACTCTACCTGAGTGGTGTATAGTGATTATTTACTAAGTAGTTTAGGTTGTGTCCTAATTCAAGAAGGAAATTTAATTGCGTACGCGTCTTGGCAGTTGAAGACTCATGAACGTAATTATCCGATGCACGATTTGGAGTTAGCTCCGGTAGTTCTTTCTTTGAATATTTGGAGACATTATCTATATGGTGAGAAATGTCATATATACACGGATCATAAAAAGTCTTAAATATCTCCTAACCCAAAATGAGTTAAATTTAAGGCAACGGTGTTGGATCGAACTTTTGAAAGATTATGACTGTGTTATAGATTATCATCCAAGTAAAGCTAATGTTGTAGCAGATGCGCTAAGCAGAAAAGTAGTAGCTGACTTATAAGCAATGTTTGACCGATTCAGTGTTAACGATGATGGCAGTCTTTTGGCTGAATTGAGAATCAAGCCTGTATTATTCGATCATATTAGAGAAGCACAATTGTTGGATCGTAAATTGTAAGAGAAAAGAAAAATGGTTCAAGATGAACCAGTTAAAGATTTCAGCATCGATGATCAGGGTTGCTTACAATTCCGTAATCGAGAATGTGTCCCTAATGTTATGGAATTAAAAGAACTGATTTTACGGGAGGCACACGATAGTCCTTTTTCTCTACACCCAGGCGGAACGAAAATGTATCGAGACCTTCGAGAGTTATATTGGTGGTCGGGCATGAAAAAAGGAATAGTGGAATTTGTGGCTAAATGACTAACTTGTCAAAAGATCAAGGCGGAACATCAAGTTCCCACGGGATTGCTACAACCTATTTCTATTCCTAAATGGAAATGAGAGCGTATAACAATGGATTTCGTCACCGGGTTACCCCTAACTTCAACCAAGAAAAATGTCGTACGGGTGATAGTCGATCGTTTCATAAAGTCGGCTCATTTCATCGCAGTCTGAATGGATTGGTATCTACAAAGGCTAGCTAAATTCTATATTCAAGAAATTTTCTGATTACACGACATACCTATGTCAATTATATCCGATCGGGATCCCCGATTCACTTCACGATTGTGGAAGCAATTACATGAATTACTTGGTACTAGGCTAATTTTTAGCACAACTTCTCACCCTCAGACGAATGGACAATCTGAATGTGTTATTCAGATTCTAGAAGATATGTTTCGAGCTTGTGTGATTGACTTTGAATCTGGTTGGAAACGTTATTTACCTTTGGCCGAGTTCGTGTATAATAATAGTTTTCAATCAAGCATTCAAATGGCTCCTTATGAAGCGTTGTATGGCCGGAGATGTAGAACACATGTATGTTGATCTGAATTAAGCGAGAAGAAAGTGATTGGGGTAGAGTTGATTCAAGAAACAGAAAGTATGGTTAAAGTGATCCGAGATAGATTGAAAGTGGCTTCTGACAGACAAAAATCGTACACAGATTTGAAACGCCGAGACATTGAATTCTCAATGGATGATAAAGTATTTTAAGAGTATCCCCATGGAAAAAGGTTTTGCGTTTTGGGAGAAAAGGGAAATTAAGCCCTCGCTTTATAAATCCGTATGAGGTCATTGAGAAAGCTGAACCTGTTGCTTATCGACTAGCACTACCAGTAGAGCTACAGAAGATTCATGATGTTTTCCATGTGACAATGCTTAGAAGATATTGGTTGGATCCATCTCATATTTTATCGCTAGAAGAAATTGAATTAGAACCTAATTTAACGTTTGAAGAGGAATCGGTCAAAATCTTGGCTCGTGAGGTAAAAGAATTATGTAACAAACATGTTCCATTAGTCAAAGTCCTTTGGCGTAGTCATAATGTCGAAGAAGCGACGTGAGAGTCGGAAGCAACGATGAGGTCACAGTACCCTCGCCTCTTTTCAGGTAAATTTCGGGACGAAATTTCTTAAGGGGGAGAGATTGTAAATTTCTTAAGGGGGAGAGATTGTAACGCCTTGTAAGTAAGAGATGTAGGGAATTATACTTCCGGGACCCCGCCTTAGCAAATTGGGCTAAAAAATATTATTATTATATTTTTGAAAGTTATTTTAAAAGTGAATTGAATGTTAATTAAATAAATTTTATTAAAATGGGCTAAATTAAATAAGAGACAAAAGTAGGAATTACTACTAAATTTTAATATAGAACTTATAAAAGGGACTTATTAAGTAAATAAGCCATGTTATGTATATATATTAGATAATGGATGGTTTCAATCTATTTATTAGTATTATAAGATTATAATATATTAGAAAATAAATAAAGTTAAGAAAATAATAATAATAAAAGATAAAGGATATAGTAGATGAAAAAGAGATAGGGAAGAGAGTAAAAATCATTGTTTTTCTTGGCTATTGAAATATTGAAGAAGCATAGGGGAAAGAGCCATTCGGCTGTGGAGAGAAATGCATGAGTAATATTTGTGAGTGAAATTTGATGATTTTTGCATGAAATTTATGTTTTTGAAGATATAATGCTATGAATTAGTTTACCTATGTTGAAATTTTGATAGTGAATGGAAATTTTGAGAGTTGCCATGGATGAGAAATTCAAAGGTTTGATGTTATTTTGTTGAATCCTAAATGTCTTTGAGGTGATGATTAGAATATAAATTTTGTAGACCAAGTTGGTTATATTGTGTGGTAATTTTATTGTAATGACCCAAAATTCACGGGCATCGAAAAAGTGCAATATCGGGCCTCCGTCTTAGTAAACCGAATTAGTAAATATTATAAGAAATATTTATGAGTCTAGTGGTGTATCTAATTGGGTTTTTATTAAGTGAATTTAACTTAATTTAGAGTAATTAGTAAAAAGGACTAAATTGAATAAAGGGTAAAAATTTAATTATAGATTAAAATAAAATAAAGGGGATTAAATAGGGAATTATGCCTATTTCATTAGGTGAGGCGGCAAATGGGAAGAAAAATATTTTCTTAGATTATATATTAATAATAATAATAATAATAATAATAATAATAATAATAATAATAATAATGAAATAAAATAAATAAAGACAAGTGTAAGGTGATGACAAAATACAAGTGTGTTAATTAAAATATGAACATTTATAATATATGTATTTAATTTACTTATTATTTAAATAATATATATTTGTTATAATTATATATTATATTATTATTAAATTAATAAACAAATATAATATAAAGAAAGTATATAAAACAAAGGTTAAAAAGAAACAAAGCATAAAAGAAGCAGAAAGCTCAAACGAAAAGGGAGAAAGAAAGGAGAAAGAAAAGAAAAAGGAAAAACTAGGGTTTTGATGCTTAAAGCTTATTTTGGTAAATCAATTAAGTCCTTTTCTTTTAATTTTGATATTTTAGAAGCTTTAGAACAAAGTTTTGTTGAAATTAAGTTGAAATTTTGGAAGTTCTTAGGTTTTTGAACATAATTCATGTTGAACAAAATAATGAATTAGGGGTTTAATTGATAGAATTTCTAGTTAGAATTGATAGAGGGATTAAATTGTAAAAGAAGCCATAAGTTTTGTGTTAGAGGGACTAAGTTGAAAGAAATTTGAATTTAGGGTTTTAATATGAACATTGGATAGTCAAGTTGAATATGGCAAGAGATTAAGTAGAAATGAAGTGTGAATTGAGTTAGAAAAGTAAATATGTTTAGTTAGGACCAAATTGAAATTAAGATAGAAATTAAATAGAAATTCAATTATTTAATATATATTGGTGCTGTATTAATAGTGAAAAAATATTTTAATTTTTCGTAGCTAATAAAGAACCCGAGGCATCGGCATAGAAAGGAAAAGAGAAGATCATCGAGGAGTAATCGCAAATTTCAGGTTTGTATTACTATAATTCAAACTATTATTTAGTTAATGTTATATTTAAATTTTTATGTATGGTAAGTAAATTATAAGGTAAGTATTACTATTGACATGAATGAAATTGAAATGAAGTATGAATATGTTTGAGCATTTAAATCGTTTATTGATTGGAAAGTGGAAAAAAATGTATTAAATTGAATTGCAATTAAATTGAAAGATGTGTTTTGAATTGAAATGAGATTGAATTGAGAAATGATTTGAATACCCTATTAACCAGTCAGGGACTTTTCGGTTTGGCTGAGGAGATACTGATGTTACTATATTTCTTCGGATTATCCGAAAAGGTATTTAATGCCTTTCTGGTGTGTTTGGGAGGATTATTTATTCTGGTGTGTTTGGGAGGATTATTTATTCTGGTGTGTTTGGTTAGAATCCGTGTATCTGCTAAGGTCCGAGTCTTGTTAATAGGGGTAATTAAATGAAAAAGAAAATGAATAAATCTTGATTTGAATGAGTTGATGGAAGAAATGAGATAGTGAAATTATGAATCGAAATGTGAAGTGAGAATGAGATATGAGATTTGAAAGCATGAACTTAATGTTCATAAATTGATCAAAAATGCAAATTATTGATATATGATATTTGTTGATAGACTACTATAAATGAGATATTAAATTGATTGCAAAATTTGTTATTACAAGTTAATGTTATAATTTATTAATGTTATATAATTTGAATTATGGTAATACCACTGAACGTACGGTTGTTTCCGTGTTTAGGTTAGTAGAAGTCAAAGGTCCCGGTTCAGCATCTAGATCAATCCCGACTTCAGCACAACTTTGGTAATGTACTTTTCCTTTTGGTAAATGTGGCATGTACCTAGGTTATATACATGGGTCATATGATTTTAATTATAAAGTATGGATGGTTTGTAATGTTTTGAACTTAGTCTAAGTGAAATGGTAAAGAGTATACTATAAATTTTGGTATTAAGATTGAATGGAAAATGAATGAAGTTATTAGTAAATTTTGAATGATATTATGAATGTTTAATTATTAAATTATTGGTTATGATTTAGGTGTATTTGAGTATAAATTGTTTTGGTTGTGCCATTCGTTTTGGATAGGTTGTGGTTTGAAATTGTAGGGAAGGTTAGATGTATATAAAAGGGTTATATTGAGTTCAAAAAAAAATTATGAAAAATTTTCGGAGCATCCGATCAAGTCTCGATTCACTTCTAATTCGTCAAGGGTCCATGAAAGGGACTTAATGAATGTAATTTATAAGTTGTCCGTAATGTCCGGTAATGCTTCATAACCCTATTCCAGCGACGGTTTAGGGTTTGGGGGTGTTACATTTATTAGTAATAATTTCTAGGGATTTAAATGTAGTAAATTCAAAGTGACATAATTTAAATGGTTTATTTTTGTAAAGATAGGGGATTGTTTTGGGTGGATTATATTTAGTTGGAATTCTTTTAAGTTAAATGTAGATGTTAATGATTGAATGTGGTTAAATTCTATGTTTAGTATTGAGGATCAAATTGAACAAGTGATTAAATGTTGGGACAATTTTATAATAAATAGTAGAATGATGTGAATGTATAAATGTAATTATTAAATTGATGGAATAGCATTAGTTGAATGAAATTATGAACTTTGGTTAAGGAATGGATCAATCAAACGTGAATCGTGGAAAAACGAAGGTAACGGAGTAGCTATCGGCTTCACTATTACGACAATTTTGTTAAGGTAAGTTCGTGGACTCGAACTTAATTTTACTACTAATTATTATGTAATTTAAATAATTCTAAATTACTCATGACATAAAATGTATACATATTATTGAATAAATGTAAGGAAAATAAATGATGAAATTGTAGAAGTAAACAATTGTATAATTGTCGATATGTTCGACTAGCGTTCGGCGCAATCTCCATCAACTTGTCTGACTAGTGCTGGGCACACAATCGTCGGTTAATCCGACTAGCACTGTGTGCAAATATTGTTGGTTTATCCAACTACAGCTGGGCTCAATTATTATCGTCAGTTAATCCGACTAGTGCTGGACGCAACTTTCTCTGCGGTTTATCGCTAGGCACCGAGTGCCACATTGTTAACTGTTATCACGATAAAGTTACTTGAATTATCGAGAGAATTGAAATCTTATTTGGCTAAGTTAGAAATCCATATTAATGGAGGTTGAAATTGTGTTTAGCTAATAAATGGAACCTATTAATGATAAATTGATTTACATGTTGCAGGTTAGATAAATAGTAGAATTGGACTCGACATCCTGCAGGAATCCCGTACTCGATGTTGGTGACGTTTTCTTTTGTGTTTTGGCATGTATCTAGGATGTATATTTAATGATAGTGTCCCTTTTGTTTAGTGAAATCTAGAGTACTAGTTTTTGGTAAGGGTATATAATTGTAAATACTTTGTTGATATCTTATACTATATTAAAAGTAATGTTGCTTAAATGAATTGGATATGAATGATATATGTAGGATATGCATTTAGCAAATTCAATGGTTGTATGTAATGATGTTACATGTTCTAAGCTTGATGTTGGGTTGGTTTGAATGCCTATTTTATCTTGGTCATGTGCATATCGTTGAGCTTAGGTTGGTATCATTTTGGGGGAGAAATATGGCTTGGAAAATGGCCTATTTATGTCCACAAGGGCAGAGACACGGGCGTGTGTCTCAACCGTATGTAGCACATGGCCATGAGCATGGGCGTGTAGTTTGGCGGTGTGTCCCCTATATCTTTAAAAATAAAGAAATAGAATACTCAGGTAGTTTCTCACTGGCAGAGACACGAGCGTGTGTCTCAGCCATGTGCGGTACACGGCCTAGCAGAGGAGTGTGTGACTTGGCTGTGTGACCCCTGCACCAAATTTTTGAAAATTTAATTGTTCACACGGCCTAGCACACTGACGTGTGGATGGTCGTGTGACTCAAGTTAGAGAGTTACACGGGTATGGACATAGGTTGGGTCACGGCCGTGTGCCTCACATCGAATGCCCACACAGCCTGGGACACGGGTTTGTCACTTGGCCGTGTGAGCCACACTACCTAGCCACATGGGCGTGTGTCCCCTGTACCTAAGAGAAATTTGTAATTTCGCGAAAAATACCTTGAGTACTTGGTTTAGCTTCGAACTAATTTTAATGATTATTTTGGACCTCGAGGGCTCATATTAGGGATTATATGAATGTCTATGAATGGTTTTTGACTTGAATGAGAAATGTACATGAAATGTTTGATTGATTGAGTTATAAGTCCAGTAATACTCTATAACCCTGTTTCGGTGACGGATACGGGTTTAGGGCGTTACACCTAGTGACATCTAAAAATACCATGTGAAGTGAAAAGCAAATTGAAATACTTATGAGCCACCCCTTCTAAATCAATGTCCTCTTCTACCACCATACCACTATTATCTTCTAACCTATGGATACGATTCGTCTGATGTCTTTGAGAAGCAAATCGATGAAAAAATATCGTATTCTTATCCCTATGTTTTAACTATTTTGCTCTAGCATGTTGCTCCCAATATTACTCTTTCTTGTCATAAGCTAGATTCAAAGCAAGTTTAACATCAACATTTTCCCCTAGAACCTCATTTGTTGGAGTCATTTCATTTAACGTTTCAAGTCTTTTTCGAAGATTTAGCTCAGTCAAATTTTTGTCACGCTTTATCTTCTTAAACCATACATTCAGCCCCTCACTAACGATTTGGAGCTTATTTGAGACAAGACCCAACGAGTTTACCCAAATCCTATTCACTTCAGATTCACAAGAGTTTTCCAATAACCATGTAACCTCAAACTTGAAATGCCAGACTAGAAGCAGTCTCAACCAAAACAGGGCAATGATTAGAAAAATGACGCGATAGATGGGATACTTTATATTACAGAAACAACTACCACCAGGATCTATTCGCAACACCCTTATCAAGCTTTTACCGAATATTATTACTTGTCATTTTCCCTCTCCCAAGTAGACACCATTGTAACCCAAATCCTCTAAAGAAAAATCTTCTAAGCCACCTCGAAAATCATTCATTTGACATTCATTTTGAAATAGCCCTCCTTGGTTCTAAAAAAAAAAGAAAAATCTCGTTAAAGTCCCCAATTACAAGCCATGGTACCTCCGGGCAATCATCCAGTTGTCTTAATAGATTCCAGGGCTCCACTCTTCTTTATTCCTCAGGTGCGCCATTAAACCCTATACATTTCCAACAATTTCCTTCATAATCATCAATAATTAAAACATCAATATGTCTTCCTGAAAAAGAACAAAAAGAAACAATATAGTTATGGTTCCAACCAAAAGAGAGACCGCCACTTTTGCCAACTGAATCAATAAAAACTCCATTCTGAAATCCACATATTCGACATACATTTGTCATTCGAGTAACCTGTAATTTCGTTTCAACTGAAAAAATCACAAAAGGGGTTTAGATCCATTAGCACATGCTAAAGGCAACGAACTGTTCGGGAGTTCCCTAAACTTCGGGCATTCCAACTTAAGAGTTTCATTACGACAGGCTAGCTTGTTGAGCAAGGCATGTTGATAGAGAAGATTTCCCATCACCTGAAACCATATTACTAGAAACTCCTGATTATCTAACTGGGTGCAGGGTCGTTTAAGCCCATCCATTTGCACAATCAACTTGTCTTCCCCTTCAACACCTATTTTTTCATCAAAATTTGTACATAGTGACCCTTGATTATGGGCCATAATTGAGTCAATATTCGACCTAATAGTAACCTTGTTTCATGGGCTTGAAAACTTCACACCTGCTAATGTTACGTTAATGGTAATATTCTCAACGGTATCTCTTTGAAGATTATCACCTAAATTATAATAATACAATTTCAGAGATCTCTTCTGATGTGAGCATGAAAAATCTAACAGATGCTTTACAAGTGCCCATGGGACCAAATAAAATATCAAGGGCTAACAGGCTTAGAGAGGCTATTAATGGTTTGATAACAAACATTTGGGCCAAGTACGAATATTTTGTCACAATTCGGGTTGAATATTGAACTGAATCCTTGCAACATGCTAATTGTTGACCTATGAACTTTTGGGCCATGGAATTATCGTTCTATCTTTCATATTGTTTTTATTTTAGTTTGTGTTTATTTACTTTTCATTCTATTTAATTACAGTGTGTTTGTTGTGTTTTATCTTTTAAATAAATAGAGTTTTGGTGATTTCTATTTATAGCTTTGCAGGTACAGCCGATTACAATGAACGAATCTTTAAACAATAAGCATGGATGGACAGTTTCAAGTATAGAGCATGGACAGTTTCATTGCATAGAGACTTTTTTCTCATTCAAATACATGATTATGGATGGTTTTAATGCATAGAGACATTTATCTCATCTAGATGCATGGCATGAACGGTTTCAAATGCATGAAGACATTTTTCCTCAATTAAATACCTCAGCATGGATAGTTTAAAAAAATGAGACATTTTTCATCCAAATAAATTTACATGACTGTTACAAAGCTTGGACATTTCATTTATTCAAATTGGACGTTTTATTACATTCAATTGCATGTTTTATGACCATTTGAGTTATCTTTTTACATTTTAGACACCTATAAATAGGCATCACTTGTAAGCTTTATGGATATCAGATCAATATACAAAGTGTGAGTTTATTCTCTTTTATCTCTTTGAGAGAGTTTGTTTTGAACTTATCAAGATTTCAATCTTGTGGTGTTTTTCCTTTTTCCGATCTTATCACTCCCCTTTCCTATCACTTTTTGTGAGTGTAGCGACCATTATACTGCTGGTTCCTATTTCTTTATATACAGTGGGTCACAATCATCTTCTTTCAACTTCCATTCCTGCTCAAACTTTGTAGAAAACGGGTTACGTTCTTCCATAACGTTGATTCTTTTTTGGGTTTGTGTCAGGTTGAAGTTTTATCATTTCATCCATTATCTTGTTTAACTTATTCTTACTTTGTTATTTTGTTTTCAAGTTACCTGTTAGAACGATCGAACAACCAATTGTACTTGTGATCATCAAATGATTACGAATATGCATCATCCCCTTTATCTCTAAAATTCCAGTATTGGTAACCCCAGAATCTGGGGCACTAAAACTGTTCTCCTTCTTCAGCCAATCACTCTTTGGCTCCATCGCTTGCCTAGTTGGAACTTGAAGGGAGATGTCCCACCCTAACTCAAAATCCTACTGTAACACCCCTAACCCGTAACCATCGCCGGTTTAGAGTTAAAAGGCATTACTAGACAATCGAATAACTTTTACAGATATTTCATAACATAATCTAACCAAACACATCAAAGTGTCCCTTGAATAGGTCTACAAAACCTTAATCACGCTTTCGAAAGGGGCCGGGACTAAACCAAACACATGTGAAAATTTTCAGAAATTTAAAAATTTTTCTAAGTTACAGAGGTCACACGCCTGTGTGGGCAGGCCGTGGGAGGCCTACGGCCTCAGACACGCCCGTGTGTCTGAGCCGTGACAAAACAAGGCATACTTACTGACTTGTCCACACGGCCTGAGATATGCTCGTGTGCCTCACCCGTGGTCAACACTGACTTGCACCACACGGCCATTCACACACCCGTGTGTCCAGCCCGTGGTCGCTACCAAATTGATCCACATGGCCAGTCACACGCCCGTGTGTCTTGCCCGTGGTCAATTCTGACTTGTTTTGAATTGCAACCTCGAAGGACACGGTTGAGCCACACGCCCGTGTGCTCAACCGTGTGGGCAATTATAGGCCATTTTCAAGGCTAAAATGCCACCCACATTTGGGTCATCCCTACAAGCACATACAAGCATTATCCCATACACAATTGGCAAGCAAAACACATCAAATTGTGCATCATTTCTACTCAATTATGAGCTTAACAACCATACCAACTTAATAGTCATTTAACTCAATATAACCACAAGCACTTCAAAGCATAATCCATCACAAATTTACCATCAATAATATGCTAGCTATACATTAATAAGCTTACCATTCATATGACCATTTCATTTGCTATCAAACTATACCAAAACTAGCATCATAGGACATAACTAGTCATTCATAACACGACCTTTTATCTAGCCATATCACATGGCCATGTACATATATCAAACATATCCCAAAACAACTAGCCTATACATGCCATATTTAGCTATATACACATTGAAAAGTACCAAAGTAGAGTTTGATAGTGTGGTGATGATCCTCAACAATTCCCAAGCCTTTTGTAGCTTTGACGATCTGTAAAACAGAGTAAACACACACAAAGTAAGCTTTCAAAAGCTTAGTAAGCCATATACAAATTAACTTAACATAAAAGGCACATAATCACATTGATACAATGTCATTAATATTTCTCATTTGCAAATTCATATCATTTTCTTTATCTCATTGGCTTAGCCATTGCTCATCTACATATCATATCTCAAATATCACTTTTGCTTATTACACATCCATACATATATCACATTTTATTCATTGCAACTAGGTACATATACTCACCTTTCATGCTTATACAAAGCATACTCATCAAGCGTACCTGAAACGAATATACAACTCACATAGTCATTCATTTCTCGAACTTGCCCATTGAACCATTAGGAATCAAATAGGATACTCAGAATGCTCGGAATAGTCGTACAATGCCAACATCCCAAACGTGGTCTTACACGTAACCAGATATCGATGCTACTGTCCCAAACAGGGTCTTACATGAATCAATACGATACCAATGTCCCAGACATGGTCTTACACGTAAATCTTAAATCGAAGCCAACGTCCCAGACATGGCCTTACACGATGTCTCATATCGATGCCAACGTCCCAGACGTGTTCTTACACGATATCTCAATCGGACACATATGTCATGACATATGCAATCCTACCTATTCCTAGGTTCGCACGAGACTTTTTTTTGGATGTTGACACCATGTCGATACTATGTCGGATTTCATGTACTCATCATCTCTTACACATTCATCATTATGAATTTTCATATGAACATACATATATCAATGTAATTCATTTATTTGTATATTGACTTACCTCGGATTTGGATAAACGGAAACAAACTCGGCTACTCAATCACTTTCGACTTTCCGCGATCTAAATCCGTTTTCTTTAGTTTTTGATCTATACATATTCAAATTTAACTCATTTATTCACTAATTCGTTCAATTCAATCCAAAAAACACATATTTAGGGTAATTTACAAATTAGCCCTCACATTTTCACATTTTGACATTTTAGTCTCTATTTCACAAAATCACAAAATACGCAAAATCTCAATACACCCATTCTTAGCCGAATTCTCTATAGGTCCCTAGCAACCCATATTTTTCATTTATTTCATAATTTAGTCCCTCAAAATATTATTTTCTCAATTTAATCCAAAATACTCAAAATCACCATAAATTCAAAGACAAACTATGTTAATCAAACACATATCTTTCATAATTCATCTTCAAACATTACAAAACTCATGTGTTCATCAATGGCACATTTCAAAATTATCATCAATTCAAAAAATTGAAGCATGGGTTTTGAAGAACACTAAGCAAAGATTACAAAGACGTAGAAATCATCAAAAACTGAAACCGAAACATACCTTAATTTAGCTTAGAAGTAGCTGAAACCTAGCTTGGTTTTTATTTCTTCTTTTTCTTTCAATATTCGGCTAGATGAGCACCAGAATAGATAGCTTATTTTATGTTTTATTTTTATTATACTAACATTAAAATCCTTTTACAAAATTAGACTTTTAATTAACATAATAAGCTTTTATACATTAAGGCCATTTTTGTCCATTAACCATCCATTTACAATATGATGGCTTAATTGCCTCATAAGGCCACTACATTTAAAAGCCAACTCAATTAAGCACATTAACATATAGAATGTCACTTTTACCTTTTATGCAATTTATTCCTTTTATCAATTTAAGCACACAAACAGACAAATTATTTCACGAAACTTTCACACATGCTTAATCATATACTGCAGACACAGAAAATAATATTAAAATAGTTTTATGACTCGAATTTGTGGTCCTGGAACTACTATTCTGACTGGGGTCTAAACCGGACTGTTACACCTATTTCTCCTGGAGAATCCTAACAAGACAAAAACTTTCCCCATGACCAAGTTTGCCATAAAAAAGTAAAAAATCATGAGCTTTTCATACTCAAATCTCGCATAAGCCTGCCTCCTATTTGGCAACACAAACTTTTTCTTACACTTTAGCGGTTTTCTAATATCAAGTCGAACTCTAACTCACATTATTCCTTTATACCCCAATGAAACAACTTTCACATCATACTTAAGGAACGCCCCAATAAAATTACCTAGCTGCTTACACTTTAGCAGTTTTCGAATATCAAGTCAAACTCTTCTTTTATACCCCAATGAAACAACTTTCACATCATACTCCAGAAACACCCCAATAAAATTACCTAGCTGCTTTGCCACCATCTCGGGCATGAACCCATCCGGTAGATCATGGATTAGAATACAAAAATCTATAGTAAACAGTGGCACAACGATTGGTTCGTCCCCATCTTTTAACCAATGCATAACGAGAAGATGATAATTGAAATTCCATGGTCCTCCAGCCTTAATTATGCTTATATCCACCGTATGATAGAATCGAAAAAGATACCTTCTTTCATTCTGATTAGAAATCGAAATACCCTCGATCGAATGCCAAACGTTTGCCAAAGTCGCTTACATTGACTGAAAATTAACCACACTCAACGTTAGAAAAGAGCCCACAAAATAGTTATCAAAAGAGACTACTAAATCTGATTTCTCCGTACCCAACTACAACACCTCATCCTCCTCATCCCATGGGATAGATCGGCCATGATCTCTTCCACATCCGTCATTCTTTAACAATGGTGGAAATAGAGAGCAATGAAACTAGAAAAAAAGAGAAAAAAGAAAAACTTGCAATCAGGGGCGAAGCTAAGGGGGCTGGCATGGGCCCCGACCCCCCTAAAAGGTAAAATTGCTATTGAGGCCCTTGAAATTTTTTTAAAATTTTAAATTAGTAAAGGTAAAATTACACTTTGGCCTCCCCTAAAATTATAAAAATTCGATTTAATCCTTTACAAATTAGAAAGATATAAATTATAAAAAATTAAAATTTCATCCGCCCCCTAAAAAATTATCCTGGCTTTGCCCTTGCTTGCTATAAAGCAAAGAAAAGCATGCTACAAATTAGAGAATAAATTTATTTCATAGTTGATAAATGTTTTATATTTGAAATGTTTATATTATTTAAACTATTAAAATTTATAGATAAGTAATATCTTATTATAAAATAATTTAATTATTTATATTACATGAAATAAATAAAATTAATTGTATAATCATTTCAAAAAATAATTGTATATTTTTAAATAATAATGACTCTAATTAAGTGAAATATTTAATTAATTAAAATGAAATAATTAAATGGGTAAATACTGACATAAAAAAGTAATTAATAAATTTAAGTAAAATACAAATGACAGCGTTTCGCCAGTAGCTTCGATAGTGTCCACGGAGTTCCCAGAGAACCCCCGGCTTTAATTGTAGTCAATCAAACGAGATACAAGGACAATTTCGTAAAACTGCCTTAATTGAATGTCCTTGTGTAACCCTAACCCTAGCTCTTGTTGCTTTTTCTCAATATATATAGCAGGCAGAGAGCCCTTGCCGCTTGCCCCAATTCTTCATTTTCAATTTATTGTTCCTTCCTTCGCCGTCTACTGCTCTTGTGACCTCGATTTCAAGGCGAGTAGTCTCATCTCATTTTCCTTTCTTTTCTTCTATTATTTTTATCTAAGACGATGATTTGAAGCTTTGTTTATATATATCGATTCATCTTGCGTTGAGATTTATGATTTGTGTGTTGATTTAATCTGTATTTTTGAGGTTCGATTTTTTTCTCTTTCAATGTTGATTTCGCGATAGATCTTGTTTTTATTGGATCGAATCTAAGATAATAAGGTGATCTGAAATTATTTTGGTGTGTATTTTTGTTTACTTTGCTTTTTCGGAATGATACTGTTTGCCTTGGGTAAACAACTTGTCTTCTCATTTGCTCTTTTTATTATTGTTCAACATAAGCTTAGTTGAGACCATGTCTGGCTTCATCTCTGAGTTATGAATTTTAATCATCCCAGCTCTGAGTTTAGAGATTTTCTTTCTAGCAGCTTTTAAAATATTTACATTTATGATCCATGTGAAATTTCATATGTATGTTCCTTTTAATATTTTGATTTTAACTGTTCCCTTCTTTTTGTTCTTGTGGTTTTGTACAGTGAATCAGAATGGGTAAGGAAAAGAGTCACATTAACATTGTGGTCATTGGCCATGTCGATTCCGGAAAATCGACCACCACTGGCCACCTGATCTACAAGCTTGGTGGTATTGACAAGCGTGTGATTGAAAGGTTTGAGAAAGAAGCTGCTGAGATGAACAAGAGGTCATTCAAGTATGCTTGGGTGCTTGACAAGCTCAAGGCTGAACGTGAGCGTGGTATCACCATTGATATTGCCTTGTGGAAATTTGAGACCACCAAATACTACTGCACAGTGATTGATGCGCCTGGACACCGTGACTTTATCAAGAACATGATTACTGGTACCTCACAGGCTGATTGTGCTGTTTTGATTATTGATTCCACCACTGGTGGTTTTGAGGCTGGTATCTCCAAGGATGGTCAGACTCGTGAGCATGCTTTGCTTGCTTTTACCCTTGGTGTTAAGCAAATGATTTGCTGTTGCAACAAGGTAAAAATAATTATCTGTTTACATTTGTGTTATTGGGAGACTTTGATGCTAATTTTTTTTTTCTGTATAGATGGATGCCACTACTCCAAAATACTCGAAGGCTAGGTATGATGAAATCGTGAAGGAAGTCTCTTCCTACTTGAAGAAGGTTGGATACAACCCTGACAAGATTCCATTTGTTCCCATTTCTGGTTTTGAGGGTGATAACATGATTGAGAGATCTACCAACTTGGACTGGTACAAGGGCCCTACACTTCTTGAGGCTCTTGACCAGATCAATGAGCCCAAGAGGCCTTCAGACAAGCCTCTCCGTCTACCACTTCAGGATGTGTACAAGATTGGTGGTATTGGAACTGTCCCAGTTGGTCGTGTTGAAACTGGTGTCTTGAAGCCTGGTATGGTTGTGACCTTTGGTCCTACCGGCCTGACCACTGAAGTTAAGTCTGTTGAGATGCACCATGAAGCTCTTACAGAGGCGCTTCCTGGTGATAATGTTGGGTTCAATGTTAAAAATGTTGCTGTTAAGGATCTCAAGCGTGGTTATGTTGCATCCAACTCCAAGGATGATCCTGCTAAGGAGGCTGCAAACTTCACTTCTCAGGTCATCATCATGAACCATCCTGGACAAATTGGAAACGGATATGCCCCAGTCCTCGACTGCCACACCTCACACATTGCTGTTAAGTTTGCTGAACTTTTGACCAAGATTGACAGGCGATCTGGTAAGGAGCTTGAGAAGGAACCCAAGTTCTTGAAGAATGGTGATGCTGGTATGATTAAGATGATTCCCACCAAGCCCATGGTTGTGGAGACCTTCTCCGAGTACCCACCCTTGGGTCGTTTTGCTGTGAGGGACATGCGTCAGACCGTGGCTGTTGGTGTTATCAAGAATGTTGAGAAGAAGGACCCATCCGGTGCCAAGGTCACCAAGTCTGCTGCTAAGAAGAAGTGAACCGTGCTGGCTAAACCTAATGAAGTTTCCGCAGATGGAGTATTTTATTATGATAATAATAGTTTGATAGACTTTATCATTTATGATATAGTTGGTCTTTTGCTTGGTTTTGCATGTTATAGTGTGGTGCCATTGTTGTCTGGTAACTGTTCTCAGTATTGGGTGCTTGACAGACGGTGGCATAGCTATGGCAGGTGGTCTCTAGCGTTATCTGGTTTTGTTTAATTTACTACTGTATCTTGTCATTGTCAAGAGGTGCCCCCTTGGTTTTCCAAGGTGGCTCGAAACTTTTGTTTATGATTTTCGTTGAAGCTGCGGAATTATTTATTATGAAATCATGCTGTATTTTTGCGTTTTGGTATATTTCAGTCTCTAATCGTATCTTTTCCTTAATTTGCTTTTGCCTCTAAAAGATAATTGAATTGCAAATTTATTAAATAAACTTCTAATATAGCAAATGGTCGTTTGTTAAAAAAATTGTATAAAATAATGTCACCAATAATCCTAAGCAAGCTCTGGTCAGACACCTAAATACGGATGCATTTTTTCCTCTTTAAATATTGTATGATAAAAATTTACAATCCACTATTTAATTTATCCAAAAAAATTAAATTAAAATATAATTTCTTTTTTCTATTCGATCGGTACCTACTGATATGATTGTTTACTTGAGTGGATCCTAAATTGTGTTGTTTTCTTTACTATCATAACAATGCATTTTGGTGGGTACCAAATAGACTCTCGTTATTGAAACCCTTATGCAATGAGTTTTCCAATTAATAAAGTCTTAGTATTCTTAATATTTTTGAATCAATTTGATATTTCTATCATGATATTATCTTTATTAATTTAACAATTGAATTATTTTTATAAATTAAATATTTAGATGTTTTTAATATGCTCCAAATTCGAAAATGTATTATCTATGTAAATAAAATATGAAATATAAAAGTTGGATTATTAAAATATTAATCATACAAAAAATTATAGAAATATATAAAAACCATTTTAGTTTTATATAAGTACAGATGAAGTATTTTGACTTTGATATCATTATTTTTTGTAACCTCTAACACCCATAAATTTTGAATTTCATACTTTTTATTAAATAATATGTCCAAAATTCATTATCCAATAATTTCGTGATCATGAAAAGACTATATAATGAACTCAATAGCAGTGGGTATCCAGGTATTTACGAAAGTAATAACAATGGGCATCGACTTTAAAGGTCTCTTTGTTTCACTGAAAATGATTTCTAAAAAATAACTACTTTCCTGGAAAAATTAATATTTTCTGGTGTTTAGATGAATCTATGTAAAATATTTTTTATTGTTTAATAGATTTCTTAAAATTATTTCATAAAAGCTGTTTTCAATGAAACAAACATACATTTGAGATTTTGTTATCTTTTCATTGTTTAATTGAGTTTATTTTATATCATAAATTTATATTTTATGTTTTTTTTTGCATATATTAAAAATATTTGTTAAATTCAGGTTCATTACAACGTCATTTTTTAGTTATATAACTACCAAGTGATTATTTTTTATTTAAAAATGTGACATCAACAAAATTGACAAAAAAAATTATAATAATGTCAACAATTGGACTTGATTTTTAAATCTGAAAAGTAGAGGTCCTAAATTTTTGAAAACAAAAGTACAAAGATTAAATTGCAAATTTGTGAAGAGTACATAAACTTATGACATATTTTAACCTTTATACTAAAAAACATTTATTATTAATATATTTATAATTGTAATAAATATTTATTATTAAAATATTACTATTGAATTTTTTAATAATATGTGAAGAAGATTGTAATGGCCTGAATTTTCAGTGGTGTTGGAGCGATGATTTGAGGTCACTAAATCCGACAAGTGAGTAGAAAATATTATTAATTTAGTGAGTACAAGTTAAATGTGAAGTTAGGAAAATTTTTGAAATAGTAAATAGTG
This sequence comes from Gossypium bickii, assembly GCA_025503065.1. Taxonomy (NCBI): domain Eukaryota; kingdom Viridiplantae; phylum Streptophyta; class Magnoliopsida; order Malvales; family Malvaceae; genus Gossypium; species Gossypium bickii. Next base: position 26,848,973 of record CP106719.1, read on the forward strand.
TACTAGAAAAAAAAATTAAAATAATTAGAATGGAAAACGAGATATCGAGACCTCGAAGATTTTTAATCTAGCCATAAATATTTTATAAATATTTATGGAGTGTTAATAAGTTAGTATTAAAGTTTCATCAAGAAATTTTAAAGTTTCGAAAGTTAATCGAACAAAAAGGACTAAATTGTAACAAATGTAAAATTATGAGAAATGATTAAATAGCTTAAATGATAAACAAAAGAGGGCTTAAAAGGCAAATAGACCCAAGGTCTATTTGGGCTGGACGGCATGAAATCAGCAATAAAATAAGGAGAATTAAGGGCAAAATTAGAATATTACAAATTTTACTTAATAAAGCTAGGACTAAAGTGGAATTATCTAGATTTCTCTTTATTTTTCTGCATTCTCATCAGCAAAAACTCCATAGCAGGGTTTCTTTAAGCTGGTTTTTCATATTTTTACTGCAATTAAGTTCAATTTTTTATTATTTCTTGAAATTTTTGTGTTTTTGTGACTTTTACAACTAGGTCCACTTGTTGAATTCATTAGTTTTAGATTTTATGAATGAAGTTGGAAGTTTCTATGAATATGTGCTGGAAGTATATAATGATTTAGCATGGAATTAGAGCTTTAAATTGTTTATATACCGATTTTATTGAAAGAATTGAATAGAAAGTGAATGTTTGGGACCTAATTTTAAAAGAATTTGAAGTTAGGGTTTTATGTGGAAATTCTGAATTTCAATGGTTGTGAAAAAATTATAATGTCTAGGTAAAGTATTAATTTAGAGAAAATTAGCTCAATTGAGGGGTTAATTGAGCAAGGACTGAATTGTATGAATTGTGGAATTTTGGACAAAATAGAAATCAACATGTTATACTAAAGCAGTTTTGGACAGCAGCAGTTGTCTAAATTTGAAAAATCACCAAAAATGGTAGAAATTGAATTAGAAGTTGAGTGAGATATATAATTAAAGCTTGTTGAGTCTATTTTCATATAAAAAAACAGAGAAAGCAAAGGAAGTCTACATATTGAGATATTTAAATTTTTGTAAGACTAGTTTAGAATAACTTCGTGATCCCCTGTTCTTACTTTAGAAATTAACTAAATATTGTACAAAAACAAATAGGGGCTTAAATTTATATTTTTAAAATCCTGAATGAGTCTATTTTCAAGAGAAACAAACGGTAACATAATCAAAATTCCGTATAAGGAGATAATTAATTTTTAGTGAAGAAGAGTCGGAACTGTTAGGCAGCAGAATAGGGGTAACTTTAAAGAATAAACTGTACTTATTGGCTAAACCAAAAATTCTGAAAATGTTATGGTAAGAAGGTATGTGAGTCTAGTTTTAGGGAAAATTTACGGATCTTAATTTGAAGTTCTGTAGCTCAAGATAAAAATAATTTAGCGACTGTGACACGGATGGACAGCTTGAATATCCATATAAGTAAATAGTAAAATTATAGATAATGTTACTTATATGCAGGTTATATAAATTGAGAATAAAATAACAATGCCAAAAATGATTAAATGATCAAACGGAACGTCGGATTTGAATACTTCTAATTAATGACAAGTGATAAGTGTTAGCTTTAGCTACATTTATCTGATCAGTGATAAGTGATGAGTGATAAATATGATCCGTGTAAGACCGTGACAGGGCTATGGCTTCGGAAAATGATAAGTGATCATACGTAAGACCATAGTTATACTATGGCAAAGTGGAAGTGAAGTACTCAATTTTCCGTAAACGTTCCCTAATTTGATTAAGGATGGTAAGTGATAAAAAGGGCCCAAAAGAGTTAAAGTAAATGGATAGATGGTAGTGAGTTTATACAAGAGGACTCACCAAATTGTGGTTGACAGATGAACTTAGTAATTGTGTATAATGCATAAGTATATGAATGTTTGGTAAGATTTTTATTTTATGGCTATGAACTTACTAAGTTTCTATAAACTTACTTGAGTGTATTTCATGTCTCATGTAGATTGACGTAAAAATATACGGAGGATCGGATCAACACTGAGGATCACACTATCAAGATTATCTCCGGTAACTTTTGTAAATTTTCTTTTTGATTTATATGGCATGTACATGGTTTGATGATTATATAAATACTAAAACTTGTTTAATGAATATGTATTAAAGTAAAGAGTGGTGAATATGCTAAATAGTATAATTATAATAGAAGTATGAATTGGTATCAAATTGATTGAATTGGATTGGATTGGTCGGTTTTAAATTGCAGGAAAGATTGGATATTTATAAAGGGACTATATTGAGTTCATAATAATAATAATAATAATAATAATAATAATAATAATAATAATAATAATAATAATAATAATTCGTTAAACTTTGGTAATGCCTCATACCCTATTCCGGCGACTAATACGGGTAGGGGGTGTTACAAAGATTATTTAAAATTATTATTTTTAAAATTTATTATTAAAATAAAATTAAAATATTAAATAATTTATTAAAATAATAAAATAGATTAATAATTTATTATATGACTAAATATAAATAATTAAATATGTATGTTTAATAATATTGAAAAATATAATATTTTATATTAATATTTTTAAAAATAAAAATAAAAATTATTATCAATATAATAATATTAAGCTTGATTTAAATTAATTTTTATATAAAAATAAAATTACCTATAGAGAAGCTCTTTTCTGGAGAATGACTTCCACTTTTTAAAAGTTATAAGTTATTTTATAGAAAAAATGGTTTATTTTACGTTGATCTAAAAGTCATTTTCTATGTATAATTCAAAAAATGAATTATTGTTATTAAGAATTGTTAAAATTATTAAAATGATTTTATTATTATTAATGTTACATTTGTTGAATATGTTCTATGTATGGTATACGAAAGTTATGTCATTATATATGATTGTCATCGTAATAAGTTAGTGATCAGGTTCTTGGAATCATTGTTATTAAAAATTGTCTAAATTGTTAGCGAAAATTTGATGACCAATTATATAATTTACTCACAAAAATGAGTTTAATTTATTTGAATTTTTAACTTAATTTAGAAAAAAAAACAGGTATAAGTCGTTTTTTCTCAGTGCAATTTGTAAATTTAACTCTAATGTAAAAAGGAAAACATTTAGCTTGCCATTATCAAGTTAAACAAAGATTATGTATAGGTGGATCGGTGTAAAATTACGATTCACATCATACTTTTAAGAATTTATATAATTTAAAATCACTCAAATTGATTATATAATACATTGAAATGCTCTTTCAGAAAATGTAAAATAAGCACAACTTTCAATGCTCTTTTCAGAAAATGTAAAATAAGTACAACTTCTTTTTTATTTGGAATAAGAGTAAATGCATAAGTGGTTAAGATTCTGACATTTTGTGTGAACCCACTAATTATCATCTTTTGTTGCTTTCAATTTATTGAAATGAGAGATTTAAGACAATCCCATTGGATAAAAATGGTGCAAAACCCCAACAAATTAATATTAGAAAATAGAAAGTGAAACAAAATACTTGAGGAGAGAAGATTTATGTCGGATTTCCAGAAAACTTGGAACCAAACCCAAAATGAAGAGTGAGAGTGTTTTGTAGTGCTGAGAAAAAAACCGAGAAATCGAGTTGGTTCAATTTTAGTTAAATGATGTTATTAAATCGTATTAATTTGATTTGGTTTGGTTTCTATTTATTTTATTTGGGAAAAAAAGTTTAATATTTTTTTTTACATATAAGTCCAATATATAAATTGATTTAAAATCCAAAACCTTCTAAATTCTAAATATTCAGTCTTAGTCTTTCAAAAAATTATTGTTTATTTATTATTATTGTTAAAACTTCCAAGAATTCAAGTGTTGGTATCTTTTTTACTTATTATGTATTGGGCAGTGGCAAACTAGGGGGTTGCTATGGGCTTCGACCTTCTCTAAAATAAAAAATTTCTATTTAAGCCTTTTAAAATTTTAAATTTGTAATTATAAAATTACACTCTGATCCCAAAAAAATAATAAAAATTTAATTTAATCCTTTAAAATTATAAAAGATATATACTACTAAAATAGTAAAATTGTATTTTTACTATCGTGAAAATATACAATTTAATTTCGGCCCCTAAATTTTTTTTTGATTTCGCCCCTAATACTAGGTTCTTTTTCTATTATTATCGTTGCTAAAACTTTTAATATTTTGGTTATCATTATTAACATTGGGTTGTTGTCATTGCACATTAAAAGTTATAAAATATAATTATGTTGAATGAAAAGTGAAAATTATTAAATCCCAATGACTAGACTAGACGATAATTGATACATTCATGAAGGATGAAACTTTTATCACTCCCCTATATCATAAAAGGAGGCTACAACAAGATCATCTTTGTCCGATTTTCCTCTCCACCAAACATAGGGAGATTGGGAGAGAAAGAGATGGAGACCCATGGGTCCCTACTGATTAGGTTCATCGCCCTCATTCTCGTTCCAATAGCTAATCATCAATGCAGCTTCAGACCCGGTCAGGTATCAATGAAAGTTTAATTAAAATTTTAATAAACATTTATAATTATAGATTTTTTATATTTACCGATTAGATTTGGTTAAAAAAAAATAAAATATCCCAATTCAATTAAAAAAAAAAACCGAATGGATCTCACTCCTAATGCTTTGTGCGAACATTGTTTTCCCTAAAATTCACAGGGCCAGGGGAAAAAACCACAACCAATTGAGAGGCAAAGTCATAAATTTACTTATTTATTTTTTTTTTATCAATGCAATATCATAATTCACAAGAGGAAGACGGAATCTATGATTGATAGCAAGATAAATTTATATTTTTAATATATTTATTTTTGGCTAATTATCGAATAAATTGCTATTAAATTTGAATTTTTCTTATTAAGTTAGTGTGTTGAATTCAAACTCTTACAAAAGGGGGCTAAATTGGAACAAGAAGTAAAGAGGAGGGCTTGATTGAAAGATTGAAGATTTAAAGATGATTAGATAAAAATTAAAGGGTTGAAGATTTTTCTAAAAGTAGCTGAATAATTATTGAAGGATTTTTAATATTGCTATAACTCTTAATTAATTTAAATTTTATCTCTAATTTAAATTTAAATTTTAAATTTTAAATTATTTAGTGATAATATTTAAAATTATTTAGTGATAATATTTAAAATTATTTAATGATAATATTTAAGAAAATCTAACTAAATTTTAACATTATAAATATATATAAATACCTAGTGGCTACAGCGAATTCAACACACTTTAACTTTCACGTTTAATAAATTTTCTCTTTTCTCCCCTCCAGCGTTTTTAGCAATTCAATTGTGCTGATTCATTCCTTTTATTTTTATTTTTGCTGATTCATTCCTTTTATTTTTTTTTTTTACTTTCAACTTCTAGTTTAATTACCTTCCAATGCCCTTTCCCTTTCCACTTTCCACAATTCCATTTAACTATTTATTTTCAAACATAATTCTTTCCATGATTAAATACTTTGCAATTATTGTTATTTTGTTATAAGAATTTATATTTGGTGGTTTCGACACCCATTAATGATAGTATTTCAACCCATGTGTTAAGTGGCAGACATTATCTTTTACTTCTACTTATTTTAAGGTTGAATTTAATTATAAAATATAGGGGTTAAATTAACATATTTGGACCTTAACGATTAGATTTGTTCATTGGTTGCGTTACTTGTCCAAATTTGATAGCTTCGTTCAAAGTTTAATAAATGAAAAAATATAAAATTATTAAAGATTAAATTAAAAATAAATAAATATTTTTTTAACAAAGTTAAAAATAATATGGGTTGACTTAAAATGAGCTTGAATTAACCATTTACAAAAATGAAAAGAATTTTGTAAAATATTAAACCCATATTTCGAGTCAGACCGAATTTGAACAAATATAAAATGTATTAATATCATAGTTTAAGCCCGATTTAAATCCATCCATAAACACTTCTAAATTAGGCTTAAAATTTGAGATTTAAAAAGTTGAACTTGGGTAAAGACCCAAAATGAAACTGGTTTAAGAACTGGGCCTGGTGGACTCTTTAATTAGGCATTTGCGCTCCCAAAATGAAAATGGGGCTGTCTAAATTCGAGTTTTGACCTTGATCCTGCTTTGAATCTAAACAAATTAAATGGTAGGCTTGGACCATCAAACTTTTTATTTGGATCGGAAGTGAATTGAATTTAAAACCTTTTAATGGGTTTCTTAATTGGACCATAATTAAAATTTAATTTTAAAAACAGAAGGATTTTTTATTTCAAATCGAAAACCTAGATGTGAATATCCAAATATCCACCATCCATCAAACACCATCTAACTAAAACCAAAACTAATAAATTCAGATTCGGAATTAATTGAAACCAAAATAAGGTAAATTTCAATTTAAACTTAACAATGAACACTCAATTCAATTTCGCCCAAAATTCAATTAAAAATTCAAGAGTGAAATTTGATTTAGTCCCTAAAATAGATGAAATTTAGTTTTACCCTTGACTTAAAACCAATCTTTTCATTTTAATTGTAGAGATAAACTAAACTCTAAAGTTAAATTTAAAAGTCAATTTTGCTCAAAAAGTTTAGCCCATTTTAATAAAATCAAGATCCAAGATGCTTGTGATTCAAAAAGTTTAGACAAAATTATGTATAGTCATGGGCCACGGATCAAAGCCCATGACTAATGCACAAAAGCGTCTGATAGAGGTTAACTAATTAAATAGGGTTCATTTGACCCACTTGAATTGACCCAATTCATGAAACACATAGAGAAGCTCATCTACTTGAAGTTTTGGTGGCCTAGTGAAACATTTCAGTAAAACTAGAGTTACTAGGGTAGTTATTGTAAATCGTAAGAGATAAAGATGTCTAGAGTTTAAATCCCTTAGGACACTCATCTTGTAGATAAACACTAATCTTAGCCGTCGATGTAATTCGATCTGCACCGTCGGATATGGGGGAATTCAACTATAAATAGAGGCCTTCCCCTCATTTGTAATCACTCAGTTGTAATTCTTCATAGTATTTGAATACTATTGAAAGCATTTACTCAAACACTTAGTGTGCTTTTTCTTTCTTGTGGCTCTTTTGTACTTTGTTTTTCTTTTATTTGAGTTGTTTTCGCTTTAGTTTTGGTGCCTTAGAGAATTTTATCAAGAATTCTCACTTTGCAAGAGTTAATCTAACTTAAGCGAATTTGAAACCATGAAATTGCCTAAGGTCGAACAGATTGTGAGACTAAACTTCTAACTCCGTGACAATTGGTATCAAAACTGGTGTATGAATGTGCCAATTGAGATGAAAAAAATGAGTAGAAGAACATGTTAAACTGATGGAGACCTGTGGGAGGGGTAAAAAAACTAGCAGTTCGAGGGATATGCTGTCAGCTTTGAAAGACAGGGTTGCCAAACTTGAGCGCTTTAAGGAGGATGTGAGGGAGACCATTGGGGTAGTCAAAGGACACACCGATGAGTTGGACTTGATGAAAGAGCAATTTAGGAACTATGTGGTGAAACAAGATGTGATGAAAGAGGCCTTCAATATTGCTAGGGGTGATTAGACAAAGAAGAATGATGCTCTCAAAGTCATGATAACGACTTTAAAGAAATAGATTGCGAAGCTTAAGGGGGAGCTCACTATATGTAAACCTACATTAGGTAATTAAATGCTGGCTTTGGATCATAAGTAGTGTAGAATAGATGTTCCCAAACCGAAAAAGTTTAAGGGGACAAGATAAGGGATGTGGACAATTTTCTCTAAGGGATGGAACGATATTTTTGTGCGATGGGCATCGAAGATGATACCAGTAAGGTAAACACTGCTGTAGTTTATTTTATTGATGTCGCTCTCTTATAGTGGCGTTGTAGGTCCACAGATGAAAAATGAGGTGAGATCGTAATTGGAACTTGGGAGAAGTTCTAAAAGGAATTCAAAAAACATTTTTACTTGTAGTATGGAGTTGGTTAAAGACTTAAGTGAGCTAATGCTTCAGATCTTTAACTTGAGTAAGAAAGAAGCATTCTACTAGTTTATGGATGGGTTAAAGACGTAGGCAAAATAAGAGTTGCACCGATAGAGCATCATTGATCTTATCGTAGCCATGGTCGAGGCAGAGTCTTTTGTCGAACTTAGCCCGAGAAAAGACAAGTTCGAGTCTTCCAAGCTTAAAGAGATAGACAATGGTGGGGGAGACCATGAGGAAGAAAGATAAGTTGAAATGTGAAAAGTGGCAATGGTAAAAATAGTGGTAATGGGATGTGAAAGCCTAACAATAAACCAAAAGGGCCAGTGAAATGCTTCCTTTGTAATGGACTGCATATGGTGAGGGATTGTCCAAAGAAATCTGTACTTTCTGCCATTGAAGGGGATGACGAGCCAGACCAAGCAACGATGAGACTTGGTTTGATCGTGCGTTCTGTCGAAGCCAAGAGGGTCAAAGAGAATGATAATAAGAAAGTGAAGTGCTTCTTATATTGTAGTCTGCATCGGATGCGAGATTTTTCTGAGCAATCTAAGTTGTCTACAATCACTAAAGAAGATGAAGCGGAGCCATAGAGTGAGGCTTTAAAGCTTGGGTTAATGATGCCCAAATCTTCTAAAGCAAAGAGGGATCACAAGTAAAAAGGTTGATGTATGTGTACATCAATATTGCAAGTCAAAGAAAGAGTGCCCTTGTTGATATAGGGGCATCATGCTTGTTTATATTTGAGAAAGCCGTGGGTAAACTTGGTTTTTCAGTTAATAAATTGACTAAGAAGATAAAAACAGTTAATTTCAATGAGGTCCCAACTGTGAGAGTAGTTATAGATCGGTCAATGGAAAGATAATAAAGACTTCAAGATAATTCACTTGGATGATTACAACTTTGTTCTTGGTTTGGATTTTCTTGACAAAATTAATGCTTTGTTGGTTCCTTTTGCTGATTGTATATGTATCTTGGATACTCGAAAACAACAATGCGTTGTGTTGGTGAGTCGAGACATGATGAGTGGAACCAAGGTACCATCGACAATCCAGCTAGCCAAGGATGTTCCGTGTGGTAGGAATATTGACTTGGTAGATTGAATTGCTACAAAAACCCCTTTTGAAAATGCTAAAGAGGTAGAAAACATATATAAAACCTATTAACTCATCAGTAGGGCTACCACCTATAAGAGAGGTAGGTTGTACATCAAACTTTGGGGGAAAAGTGGTGATGCAAATTGGACAGTTGGATAAAGTAGGTTCTATGAGTGAGGTACATATCAAACACTCATCTAGTGTTTTACACTTTGACTTACCGTTAGTTGGGAAAAGACATAGGAACCCTTTTAGAGTTTTGAAGTAGTTAAGCAGAGAGACTTACAAACCAAAGTTAGCAGTAAGACTCAAGGTTAACCCAGTATTCAATGTGATTGTGTCGAAGCCTATTTGTGAGGATCAATGAGGTCTTGATCGAGGTAAGTCACAATAGGGGCAAGTATGAGTGGTGACCTCTTATGAGCAAGATGCACAAGAGAGAAATATAGTTCAAGTTATGTGACGATGGAGACATAAGTTGAGGCAAATGTTCCGAGGGGTGAAACTACCAGATAGAGAGACTAGTTAAGAATCGGCCTAGGCATTGAGATAGTTTCGAGACAAGTTAAACCAGTGCCATTTCGAGGACATGATGAGGGCGTCGCGAGAATGAATGGGAAAGAATGTCACTAGCTGCAGATCAAAGATCATGACTAATAGACAAACAGCGTGTAACATCCCCAAACCCGGCCCACGAGTCTAGATCGGATCCTGGGATTACATCGCTGGAAAGATTTGGAAAATCTTTGACTTTAGTTTAAAACGTGAAAATTTGTTAACTCACGAAAATCATGTCCTTTTAAAATTTAATAAATAATATAAACTTGATATAAAATATCCAAATTAAAACTTTATTATATGATTTAAGATATAGTTGCGAAAATAAACCGATTTCAAAACAATAATTTAATCGTCATTTTAATTTAACATAATATAAATACTCAAATAATTAATTGGGCCTTATTACAATAAAACTTATTCAAATACTTAAAGTCTTCTGAAGTGATAAATTCTATTAAATAAGAAAACAATTTGATGCAAAATCTGCCTCTACATGGCCACCTTTGTATCCACTCCAACCCGGTCCGATCATCATGTCACTGCGACGTTTTAAAAAGTTGGGTGAGTCATACGGACTCGGTGTGTGTAATTTAGCCACCGATATCCACCCGCATATTAGCCACAATCAACCCAATTATTAAAGGCAACAAGTAATATATACTCATCTTAACAATTACCACAATCTGGGCTTGGCCCACATTCAATTCACATTCAAATACGGGGCTAGGCCCATTTCCACGTATGTTCCCAAAACATACCTATCCACATGTCATATTGGGCTTGGCCCATTTCCATATTATTACAAAAAATAATGTAACATGATACCCAACCCAAACCTAGGGTCCATCCGCTACACACCCCGATCCACTACCACACACCAGGGACTATTGAGTCACCCTCTCCTTTTCCCTCCAAAAGGCAACCAATGCCATCCACGATGGAGCACATAGCAACCCATCAAGCCACGATATGGCATAAAGCCGATATCAATCAAGGTAACCACGCGAACTAAATCGCAAAGATCCACAACGCGACCTCAGTCAGCGCCAATCCACGATGTAGCACAAAGCTGACATCAATCCACGTACTCGAAGTACACCCGTACCTTCTTTTCATAACCCACCCATGCACATGCCACATAAAATATAATCGTGATAATGCATGCACATGCTTATTAATATCCATAAACGTACTCATAAACAAATAATCACATTGCAACAGGTCCGATACTAACCTGATCATCGCTATACCCTTTAGGGGTATATATGGCACACTTATTACTGCACTTGTTAGTAAAACATATAACACATAAAACCCGGAAACAGTGGGTTAGTTACACACCTTATAATCTGAAGTTCTAAACCCTCGATTTCGACGCTATCGCTTAGCGAGACTACAGTTATCTGCCTATCGTTCTCGGTTGTACGCCCACACCCCGGTGGCCAATCACGAACTGCCGAGACGGCTCTTTTCTTAAACTTTGGGATAGGGGCTTTTTCTTGCCCTCCTTGACTGGTATTGGTCTCCATTAAAAAGCTTAATCAAATCCACACGATTAATCAACAAAGTTATAATCTACTAATACGAATCTAAATCGCTTACTAACATCCTTACCGAAAGATAAGCTTGGATCCCAGGACACCAACGGTCTTAAGAAGTTGCTGAAAGTCCTCAGTACACAAGACCATTAGAATCGGCTATAACCAAAATCCATGAAAAAGGCCCTTTTGGCCGAATACCTTACCACCCTTTACCTTGATGAGTCCAAACAATTCGAGACTTTCCTTTAGGCTCCTTGGCGTTGGCTACAAACAAGCAAAACACATCACTTATAGCCTATAGAGCATTCGGCCAACCCACACTAAGGCCAACCATTCGGTTTTGGCCCCCAAAACAAAGAATCATAAATCGACCGCTAAGGATAGAATCTACTTACCACTCCTGCTTAAGATTCGGCCCACCACGCTAGGATATCAAGGAGATTCCGCTTCAAGCTTGATAAAGTTTATAAAATAGAAGAGGAATGGAGAGGTTAAAGGTTTCGGCTTCACTACCAAAAGATGTTGGGGCATTCGGCTAGCACAAGGTATTGTTATGGAGTTTGAAAAGAATTTGTGAAAAGAATGGGGGGTTCGGTCACAAGGCACAGAAAATGGGAATTGAATAGGTGACTTCTTGATAAGAAAATCGGCACAAAAGAGAGGGGTGAGGGGATGAATTTCATTGGGGAACAAAAAGGAGAAAAGGATTTCTTAAAGGGTGCTCCCTATTTAAAGCATTCGGCTCCCCTCCCCTTGAAGAGTCCAAAATTCGGCCATCACTAATGGCCACTAATTCAAACCAATTTGAATTAGCCAACTAATTTATCCATATTATACTCGAAAAAAATTTAAACCACCAGCACCCATTATCTCTATTTACTAATCTTAACTAATTAAAATACTCTTACAATTATCAAAACCAAACCCACCCTTATCACTCCAAATTAGAATTCCAACACCACCAAAATCTCTTTTATTCTAATTCAAATTCCTTCTTATTCTATACCTTTATCAACTAAAAATAAAAATAAAAGAATAATCTAATAATTCTCCTTCACCAATTAAAACCAAAATTAATCTTAATCTTTATCCATTTGAAGATACCATGTGCCAGTCCAATTAGCAAAAAGCCAAAGAAAATAAAAATAAAAATCAATTCTGACCTCTAAGGTTCGAACCCAGGAACTTGCTGCTGCCTGCTTCCTTCCAACGCCTCCAGGCCATTCGGCCACTTTGATTTTTATGCCATGAAGCCCCAACATTTTATTTTAAACCCTTTCTACTCAAGCCTACAACCAACAACAAAAATAAAAACGCCAAATGCTTCTCCTGCCCCTCGAAACCGCGACCTCCTTCCCTCCAGCGCCTAAGTGGCGCATGAGTGCCACTCTGCCAACCTGCCTTCCATGTCCATAAGCCCCCAAATTTATTTATAAGGCCTTCCTAGGCCTAACGCCCAAACCAAAAATAAAAACCACATGTGTTGCCGCTTGGACTCGAACCCAAGCCCTCCATGGCGCTACTTCTAGCCCCTTAAGCAGCGCACGGAGGCCACTCTACCACAGCCTCTCTTGTGCCAAAAATTTACAAAAATTATTCTTAAGGCCTCCCTTGGCCCGATTCCCTTTTTGCACTAAAAATCCAAAATTTTCCAAAGCCTTTCATTTTCATCCAAGCATTCTTAGACCTCTAAAACACATCCAAAAACACCCCAAAACCTTTCCAACACTTGAATTATACTTGAATTTCCTAGCCCTAAACCAGTGGTATTACAATTCTACCTCTCCTTAAAATAATTTCGTCCCCAAATTACTTACTACCATGCAATCTTAACTCCTACTCTACGCCTCCATTGCACTCTGATTTCAATTCATCATACTTCCCAATCGTAGTCTCTAAGTTCTCACTCAAGATCCAAACCACACAAGAAAAACTAACTTACAAACAAAGAAAATAATTAAAGAAAATTCCATAACAAAGGAGCTTACCCGATATCACCTCCTTGGTTGACTTTGACTAGAATCACGACCCTTCGTTGCTCGAGGACAATTCTTAACCAAATGTGCCTTAGATCCGCTTGCAAAAGCATTCTTTACTATTTCCCCAACACTCTCACGAATGAGTTCTTCCACATCGAACACAAGAACGATTCCGATCTACTGGTACAAGTGCACGCACAAGATTCTCGATTTTTGGTCTTTTCTGGACATTACCAAACGATGCTGACGGCTCAACCCTTCTCTTATTCTCGTTCCTATTCTTCTCTCGGTTTTCTCTTATAGTCTTTTTAACCTCTTCAGCGATCCGAGCTTTCTCTACCAGAATGGCGAAGTCCCTTTCTCTTTGCGGAGCGATCAACTCCCGTAACTCATCTCGCAGCCCATCTTCGAATCGAACACTCCTTTCATAATCAGTAGCCACGATTCCTTTGGCGTACTGACTTAGTCGCACGAATTCAGCTTCATACTCCGCTATCGACTTATCCCCTTGTACTAGATTTAAAAACGCTTTCCTTTGTGAGTCCAAATAACTGGCTCCTACATACTTCCCTTCAAACTTAGCCTTAAAGTAATCCCAATCCAATCGATCTGCCGGAGCACCTTGTTTGACAGTGAGCCACCAACGATAAGCTTCGTCCCGAAGCAGCGAAACAGCACCTTTTAGCTTTTCCTCTGGGGTACAATCTAAATCGTCCATAATTCTCTCGGCTCCTTCTAGCCAATATTCCGCTACGTTCGGAGCTACTCCTGACACTCCTCTAAAAACTTCACTGAGACTTGGACACGAGTCTCTCGGACAACGACTTCGAGCTCCGTTCCCCATACCAGCTCTTGCCACTTGCTGGAGCACGCGTAACATAGCTTGTGACACTGCGTCGTCCCCTCCTGCCTGATCTTGATCTTCCGCGCTACGATGGCGGCACACTTCATTTTCGACCCATGGTCGGACCTCACGATTCCGGCGCCGTCATTCTACCTCTACCAAGTCCCTAGAACTCATCTCTATCGTCGCGATTTAATCTGATTTAAGAAATTTTATGCATTAGAAATTTTGTTCCACTATTTAACCACGAGCACATTTTATGAAGGAAGGGTATTTAGAAGTAATTCTTTCGATCACGCAAAAGTTCAGTTCAAGTTTACTACTCTAGTTCAAGACTCACATTCACACACACACATTCATTCATCCACAAGAACACATTTCTCCTCGGTAGAGGCACATTGATGGTATCCACCACACACATCCACTATTCGGACCTTTACGCGTTTTTTCTACCCTAAGGGTATTTCCGTCATTTTCCTACCGGGTATTTTCGTGAATAATCAGAAAAATTTTGAAAGCCTTAATATATCAAGATATTTTGATATTCCAAAACTTTAGGGGTATTTTCGAAAAATTCTCAAATTAAAGGTATGACAGGATTTTGGAAACCAGGGGTATTTTGGTAATTTGTCAGTTAGGGGTAATTTTGTAAATTTTCAAAATCAGGGTGTCTTGAACTTTTACAAAATAGCATTTTTGAATACTTTTGCAAAGTAGGGAAATTTTATTAAAATTGGGGTTAAACCGGCAATTTTGAAAGTCAGGGGCATTTTAGTAATTTTCAACATAGGGGTATTTTCGTAAATTTCTGCAAATCAGGGTATTTTGATATTTTGAAAACTAAAGGTTTTGGTATTTTGCAATGTAAAATCATTTTATCAAAAGTTAAGGGTAGTGTGGTAATTTTACAATACAGGGGTATTTTTGTAATTTTGCCGCTAGGGCATTTTGGTAATTTTGTAAATCGAGAAATCGTTTTTCAAAATCAGATTTAGGGTTTACAAATAAAAGGGTAAGTTTGAAATTTTTTTTTAAAATTAAAGGTTTTAAAGCAAAGAAGGCCAATCCACTTTCGGTTTTATTCAAGACGTTTAGCCTATGACCAGAGTCCTCTTGGTTAGGGTGAACCGGAAGCTACGCACCAGTAGGAATCCCGCGAGAGGAGGTGAGTCACGAGGATCTGCTTAAGTACCAAAGCTCTTCCGGATCAAATCCTTGACATGCGCATGTGGGTTACCACACCCTAACTTTCGGCGACTTAATCGTAGGTTTGTTTAGTAATTTTAAGTCTTATGCATATGTTCGAGTAGACTAGTCCTAGGGTTCAACAGATCCTAGCTCACTAATCTACGAGCCCAACTAAGCCCATAACAGATCATATAACAAATTACTTCACAAGTCTGAAGTACTTACAGTGGACTCGGTAGGAGAGTGCAGTGCCATGCGAGAATACTCCAAAAATTTCTTAAAAGCCCATGTTTTTGAAAAGCCCATTTTGATATACTCATCTTAACAATTACCACAATCTGGGCTTGGCCCACATTCAATTCACATTCAAATACGGGGCTAGGCCCATTTCCACGTATGTTCCCAAAACATACCTATCCACATGTCATATTGGGCTTGGCCCATTTCCATATTATTACAAAAAAATAATGCAACATGATACCCAACCCAAACCTAGGGTCCATCCGCTACACACCCCCTGATCCAGCCTACCACACACGAGGGGACTATTGAGTCACCCTCTCCTTTTTCCTCCAAAAAGGCAACCAATGCCATCCACGATGGAGCACATAGCAACCCATCAAGCCACGATATGGCATAAAGCCGATATCAATCAAAGGTAACCACGCGAACTAAATCGCAAAGATCCACAACGCGACCTCGATCCAGCGCCAATCCACGATGTAGCACAAAGTCGACATCAATCCACGTACTCGAAGTACACGTACCTTCTTTTCATAACCCACCCATGCACATGCCACATAAAATATAATCGTGATAATGCATGCACATGCTTATTAATATCCATAAACGTATTTCATAAACAAATAATCACATTGCAACAGTCCGATACTAACTTTGATCATCGCTATACCCTTTGAGGTATAAATGGCACACTTATTATCGCACTTGTTAGTAAAACATATAACACATAAAACCGAAACAGTGGGTTAGTTACACACCTTATAATCAAAGTTCTAAACCCTCGATTTCGACGCTATCGCTTAGCGAGACTACAGTTATCTGCCTATCGTTCTCGGTTGTACGCCCACACCCCGGTGGCCAATCACGAACTACCGAGACGGCTCTTTTCTTAAACTTTGGGATAGGGGCTTTTTCTTGCCCTCCTTGACTGGTATTGGTCTCTATTAAAAAGCTTAATCAGATCCACACGATTAATCAACAAAGTTATAATCTACTAATACGAATCTAAATCGCTTACTAACATCCTTACCGAAAGATAAGCTTGGATCCCGGAACACCAACGGTCTTAAGAAGTTGCCTGAAAGTCCCTGTACACAAGACCATTAGAATCGGCTATAACCAAAATCCATGAAAAAGGCCCTTTTGGCCGAATACCTTACCACCCTTTACCTTGATGAGTCCAAACAATTCGAGACTTTCCTTTAGGCTCCTTGGCGTTGGCTACAAACAAGCAAAACACATCACTTATAGCCTATAGAGCATTCGGCCAACCCACACTAAGGCCAACCATTCGGTTTTGGCCCCCAAAACAAAGAATCATAAATCGACCGCTAAGTATAGAATCTACTTACCACTCCTGCTTAAGATTCGGCCCACCACGCTAGGATATCAAGGGAGATTCTGCAGCTTGCTTGATAAAGTTTATAAAATAGAAGAGGAATGGAGAGTTAAAGGTTTCGGCTTCACTACCAAAAGATGTTGGGGCATTACAAGCTAGCACAAGGTATTGTTATGGAGTTTGAAAAGAATTTGTGAAAAGAATGGGGTTCGGTCACAAGGCACAGAAAATGGGAATTGAATAGGTGACTTCTTGATAAGAAAATCGGCACAAAAGAGAGGGTGAGGGGATGAATTTCAGCTTGGGGAACAAAAGGAGAAAAAGGATTTCTTAAAGGGTGCTCCTATTTAAAGCATTCTAGGCTCCCCCTCCTTGAAGAGTCCAAAATTCGGCCATCACTAATGGCCACTAATTCAAACTTATTTGAATTAGCCAACTAATTATCCATATTATACTCGAAAAAAATTTAAACCACCAGCACCCATTATCTCTATTTACTAATCTTAACTAATTAAAATACTCTTACAATTATCAAAACCAAAACCCACCCTTATCACTCCAAGAATTCCAACACCACCAAAACCTCTTTTATTCTAATTCAAATTCCTTCTTATTCTATACCTTTATCAACTAAAAAAAAAATAAAAGAATAATCTAATAATTCTCCTTCAGCCGAATTAAAACCAAAATTAATCTTAATCTTTATCCATTTGAAGATACCATGTGCCGTCCAATTAGCAAAAAGCCAAAGAAAATAAAAATAAAAATCAATTACAGCCTCTAAGGTTCGAACCCAGGAACTTGCTGCTGCCTGCTTCCTTCCAACGCCTCCAGGCCATTCGGCCACTTTGATTTTTATGCCATGAAGCCCCAACATTTTATTTTAAACCCTTTCTACTCAAGCCCACAACCAACAACAAAAATAAAAACGCCAAATGCTTCTCCTGCCCCTCGAAACCGCGACCTCCTTCCCTCCAGCGCCTAAGTGGCGCATGAGTGCCACTCTGCCAACCTGCCTTCCATGTCCATAAGCCCCCAAATTTATTTATAAGGCCTTCCTAGGCCTAACGCCCAAACCCAAAAATAAAAACCACATGTGTTGCCGCTTGGACTCGAACCCAAGCCCTCCATGGCGCTACTTCCAGCCCCTTAAGCAGCGCACGGAGGCCACTCTACCACAGCCTCTCTTGTGCCAAAAATTTACAAAAATTATTCTTTAGGCCTCCCTTGGCCCGATTCCCTTTTTGCACTAAAAATCTAAAATTTTCCAAAGCCTTTCATTTTCATCCAAGCATTCTTAGACCTCTAAAACACATCCAAAAACACCCCAAAACCTTTCCAACACTTGAATTATACTTGAATTTCCTAGCCCCTAAACCAGGGTATTACACAGCGTCCCATGAAGGTCAACTAATTAAATGGGTTTCATTTGACCCATTTGATCTGGCTCGATTCGTGAAACACATGGAGAAGCCCATCTATTTGAAGCATTGGTGGCCTAGTGAAATACTCTAGTAAAACTAGAGTTAACAAGATAATTATTGTAAATCCTAAAGAATAAAGATGTATAGACTTTAAATCCTTTAGGACTCTTATCTAGTAGATAGGCACTAATCTTAGCCCTTAATGTAATTCAATCTGTACCATTGGATCTAGGGGAGCTCAACTATAAATAGAGGTATTCCCCCTTAGTTGTAATCCTTCATAGTAATTGAATACTATTGAGAGCATTTACCCAAACATTTGACATGCTTTTTCTTTCTTGTGGCTCTTTTGTTCTTTCATTGCTTTTTCGTTTTGAGTTGCTTCTGCTTTAATTTTAGTACATTGGAGATTTTTTTATCAAGAATTTTTACTTTACGAGAGTTAGGCTGACTTAGGCTGATTTGAAACTAAGAAATAGCCCAAGGTCACACGGATTGCGAGACTAAAGTTCTAGCCCCGTGACACCTACATGTACATGTTAGAAAATAATGTCTTGGACTGATTGACCATGACAGTGCTTTTTGGGTTATTATGTGAATGCCATTGTGATTCTCATTATGGTAATAGTGTATGTAAATCCTTGGACTTAAGGTCACCATGGTTTCCAACATAAGAAATTGTATATTTTGACGTAATCAAACATCTTCTGTAATTGGATGTACTATAAAGATTGTTGTTGGGTATACCACAAACTATGTAATGGGATATGATTGATTAATATAAGATTTGTCTTTTACATATATGGAGTGACATCTTGGGTCCCTAATAGAGTGAGACTATAAATGCATTTCCGTGCTCAAATGAGCTGATATGAGATATCAAACTCATTTTTGTATATTAATCTACTCAGGAATTAGGAAATAAAAATATTGGATTATACAAATGTGATTGTCCTATGTCTTGTGTTCAATCTATAGTAATAAACTATATGGTAACATTATCGTGAAAAAGTTTTTTCAGACCACAATATTTCTACAACTTAAGTAACAGTAATGCGGTGCTAAATGTCACTAACTATTTATGATACTTAGAGGGTTATAATAATACTACCAATGTTATAATATTTTACAGGATCACAACCTATTGTCGAACCGATTAAAATTTGTAGAAAAATTGATATTACATTTAAATGTCTGATTGGAATTTTATCACATATATTATTCTAATTCCATATAGACTTTTTTATAAGATTTTTTTCCATCATATAAATCCAAATTTGAGTAATCATAAATGGATCATCTTGGGGTTAAAATTTAAATATCTAAAGTATCTTTCTTCTTTATCTCTAGGGTGACTATTGAAAATTAAGACATTGACAATTTGGTGCCAGAGGGAGTACCCACTCCACTGCCCACTAAATCTATATGGAGATAATTTCCATATTTAAGGTGTTGAGAATTTATTGAAATGATTATTTAGGCTATGATGATTATATGGACGATACCTAGCCCATTATGGAAGATCATATCACTTGGGGAATTATTTATTGGTGATTGGATTGAATACGATTACCCTTATCTAATCCCTTGAATAAAAAAACTTGGATTGGATTGGATCACTAAAGACTTAGCTGCCAAGAATATTTGTTTATCTTGTTTGTTTTTATTCTATTGTATTCAACTTGTAATGTGCCTGTTTTATAGGGATTATGATATATATTCTTATGGAAGCAAGTCTCAATAAACTCTATATAATTGAGAGACTTGTGTAGGTTTATGTACGGAGAGAATTGAATACTTAATATGTTTTAAGTGAGGAACCTTATTGTATGAGTGCATGGTGATAGTAAAACCTCTGTGTTTTGATTTGATTTGCTAAATTCACAAGGGGTGAATTTAGTGGTGAGAGCATCGAGTCTTCAAAGTACAAGGGTGAGAGAAATTATCACGGGGTGTGATTGAGTAGGTTCACTTTGTGTAATTGTTGAAAAGAGTGAATATTTCTCACTAAGCTAGGCTCTACAGATGTAGGGAAATCGAACTACATAAACAACTTCCTTGTGTTATGTTTATTTATTGTTTGCCGTTTGGTGCTTGAAGGAGTACCCACCATCTCAGGCACCAATTCAGTTGTGCAAATTGTTTCTTAGCAACGCCTTTTTGCTAACATTGATTGTAATTTTAGATATGGCACTCCATTCATGTTACCCTTAGAAAAAGGATATAGTAGAAGTTTATAGGTAACTAGCCAATTGGTTTTTTGGGTAATTCAACTTTCTTTCACATATTCCTCTTTCTGGAAGTGTAAATCCAAGTTTGATTCATCATACAGTATATCCTATAACTTGTAATGTACTTGTGTTTGTATTCGACTTTACAGCCTATACATCTTTTTGTTGCAATGGATATGTAAATGAGTACGCAATTGGTCGATTACTTCCAAATCCACAGCTATATGAAACTGAGAACATTAGTCATAATTTGATTGGTTTAAATATTTTTATTTAATTAAAAATATCACGTGTCATAATTTAATAAGTTTAGAAATTTTATTTAACCGAAGTTAACGGTTAATACATAAAATTATAATGAAATAAAACTTCAAGTAATAAAAAACTTTGAATACTTGTAGGAGAAATATTACATAATAACTATTTTTCATATATGCTAGCTTTTAAAAGAAATGGGACTGCAATCAAAGGGTAAATGAAATAGGTATGAGTTGGAGGAGTGGATTCAAAAGTTGTTGAAATTCTATCTAAATTGGATAGAGCGGCAATTTTGATGTGATAGCTACAAACGTCTTTCAGCATCGTGACATTCTAAACAAGTTTTTATTTATTTATGTTGTAGAAATCCCATTTATGATAACGTGTAGGAAAGGCCATGAAATTGCAAGTGTGCTGGAAGAGTCAAGTCAATGTGGAAAATTTGAGGCCCTCTTCTTACGTGGGGCTTTGAAATTAACTGCTAGATATGTTATTTGGATAGATGTGATTGTCAGAAGAAGAAAAATGTTAGGGGTAGAGTACAATGTTTATAGTGCACATATTTCTCTACCAATTTGATTGAAAGCTTATTTAAAAATGAAAAAGAGTAAGTTAATTCGATGAAAATGGAATAAAAAGATCGTAGCATTATCATATTTGTTAGATTGAATGGAATAACATTGTTTGGTTATATGAAATAATGTTGTTGAATTTGTAAGGAATAGTTTAAAAGATTATTTTATCCTTTGTATGATATTTTTATGTAAAAAATTAAAAAATTATTTTCTTAATATCATGAAATTATATTATTGTAATTTATATGCTTATAAAAATATTTTTACATGTATTATATTTAAAATATTTATTGATTATAATATAATAATTAAATATTTTAATTTTATAAATATAAAATATTATTTTTTTAATCTCATATAAATACTCTCTTTTCTCTATCTCCCCCTCTTTTCTCTCTATTTTGTAAAATTGGAATTTCTTAAAAAAATATTTTAGGGGAACAAGTTTTCTTTCTGACTAAATGGCCCATTCAGACTCCCCGCCCATGAATCCTTATTACGGCAGTTGAAACAAAAGAGATTGCAAAGCATTCTACTGAACTAAACTCTATTTTTTAGGCTACCATTAAAGAAATCTTAATACTCCTCCTCCTATGTTGTTAATTGGAATATATTATTGAAATAAAAGGACACCTTATTGAGATAAATGAACATCTCACACGTAACAATCTTGTTATCTCTTTATGAATCTTGTTCTTAATTAAAATAATTAGCATATAATCAATTATTTCATAGATAACTAACTAAAATAATCAAATTAATAAATTAGAATACATTTGGATAATTATCATAGAATATAAAACTTGATAAGACTCAATAATGATAATTCAAACCATTAACTCATAAAAATATTATTTTATTAGTTAAACAATATTATGTCAGTTTGTACAAAAACCCAAATTTTAGGGAAAAATTGCAGGTTGCTTTATATTATTTGACATTTTTAGGAGAGAATTTAAGTTTAAATATTAAAAATAATATTGTTAAAAAATATAACTACAAATCTTAAAATAATCAGTGTTCATGATCATAAAATGAATATAGAAAATATTTTAATCACAGAAAAAATATTTCAATTAAACAACATATATTGACTTATCAATTTTTCTTATATTAGTTATAAAAATAAAACATTTTTATATGTTTCATAATTATGTTTATTTCATCTCATTCATTTCAACATAATACAATTATATAATATGTAAAACTAATTAAAACGTAACACTTTCAAGGGCAATATATCAAAATATACCAATTTTTTTTACGGAAATGGGCCTAAAATTTCATTATTTACGGAAAAGGGCTATTTCCCCCACAAAACGCGTCACCGTTGGGCCTCCAACGGTCAGAAAAAAATCTATAAAACCCCCCACCCTTTTATTTTTTTCACAACAAAGTCCTTATTCATTTTTCTCTCAACTTTCTCTCAAATTCTTCTCAAATTTCTCTTAAATTCCTTGAAACTTCCTCTCAAATTTCACAATAGTCCTTTAATATTTACAAAAAAGCCATTTTTTAAATATTTTGAAATATATTTTTTTGATAAAATTTAAGATATTCGATCGTATTAGCAATGGCCGGGGAATTAATTCGTCTTGACAATAAACACATTTCCGTCGATCAAATGACAATGGTAAGTTTTAATTTTAATTTTAATTTTAATTTTAATTTTAATTTTAATTTTAATTTTAATTTTAATTTTTCAATACTATTTAATATTTTTTTAAGTTTATGCAAATTTAATTAAATTTAATTTTATAATTTTTTAAACAGTCTGTAGACCAGGTGTTGCAATGCTATATTCGCAATATGCCTAGTTCGCCATCACCGTTGATCGAGAATTACCCGTGGGAAGCGGGTTTTTGGCACGTGGCCACGATAGGCCGGGGGTGCAAGTTGGACCCGAAGTTAATCAGTGCGTTGATAGAGAGGTGGAGACCCGAGACGCACACTTTCCATCTTCCATGCGGAGAGTGTACTATCACTCTGGAAGACGTGCATTTGCAATTGGGATTGCTGGTGGATGGGTCCGTAGTCACCGGTCCGCAACTTCTAGCGATTGGATCACCGTATGCTACGAGCTTTTGGGTGCCATTCCGGATAACATTTACGGAGGTCAGATCGAGATAGGCTGCTTACGAGACACATTCCCGGAGTCGAATAATGGTTCGACCGAAATAGAAAGAATACGATATGCTCGGGCACACATTCTTGAGATGATTGGAGGCTATCTGATGCCAGACCTGTCTCGAAACCTCGTACACCTGAGATGGCTGCTGAAACTCGTTGATTTTAGAGCAGACGGTGAATTGAGTTGGGGGTCTGCCGTGCTAGAAAAAGTGTATTGGGAGATGTGCGGGACGACGCGGCCGAATAAAGCGAAAATCGGAGGTTGCCTATCACTACTGCAATCATGGGCACGGTTTCGATTTCCATTTTTACATCCTCGAGAGGTAAATTTAATATTATATTTTACAATTATTACGTAGATTTAAAATATAATTGTATGCTAAAAATTTATTTAATTAGGTGGAACCATTCGGCGAGTTATGTTGGAATACCTACCGAGCTTGAAGATATACGGGTTCTATTAGAGCAACGGTCGGAATCACAAGTAAGTATTAAATAAAATATATTTTCGTAATAAAATAGTCGTTTCGTATTTCGTATTTAGAATTTAGTATTTCGTATTTCGTATTTAGTATTATATATGTAACTAATATTTTTATCATGTTAATATAGTTTCAATGGACACTATACGAGGATCCGACAATTCGGGCAGTAATTCCGGAGGAGTTCTTTCAAAATCCGAACATTTGGCATGTGAAGGTCCCATTGACCAACTATGCCACCATGGAGATGCACCAGTCAGATCGGGTTCTGCGTCAATTTGGATTCTGACAACCGATTCCCGTGCCACCTGAGGTGTTCGATGATGAGCACAAAGTCAACTTACGACAGTTGCACACGGATTGGCCATGATTTTGGTCAGCATATACCGAAATGTGGGAGAACTGGTATGATTATATACTTATTCGAGAATCGATCGTCGTTCCTAAGTTAGCGTGCGTGCCGGAATACATGCCATGGTTTAGGATCCATGGCAAGCCGTATTTATTGTCAGAAGAGGAGAGTCAACGACAACTTCGTGAACAAAAAGAACGAGGAGGCCCTTTAAATCCAAGGAGAAGGGGTGATGAGACGGGACCATCAACAGTGCCTACACAGTCACCGGGCCCATCAACAGCGCCCACACAGTCACCGGGCCCAACACTTCAGCCGACGACACCGACATCACAGCCTTTGGCCTTTATGCCAGGCGCGTACCCTAACCCTTATATGTATTCTAACCCTTATATGTTTCCTTTTCCCAGTCCCACTGCAGGTTGGAATGCATGGCCCGGTTCGAGTTCGTTCCCGACTACTCCGACTGGCTAGCCGATCTTTAGGCTGCCGTCGCATGAGGGATCACACGAGGCGCCGTCGGGGAGCTCTTCTTTTTACCAGTCTCCTTCGCCTTATGGGATTTAGACATCCCCGCCATGGTTTATGCAAACACCTCCGCAGTCATTATTTTATTAAGGTGGGTCATCCTCCCAACACCCACAAGTAGACCCACTGCCGGAGGAACCAAAATCCCCGCCTGAGGTTCCACAACCCCCGCCGGAAGCTAGAAGAAGGAGGAATCCAGCGCGTAACCGCTGACTACCCCTATGTGGCACTGCTTCCGACCGGCATCAACATTGATTCCGACTGCCTATTTTTATTTTTTTATTGTAATATAATTTTTATTTTTTAATAAAATAAAAGTTGTTTATTTTTTTATTGTAATTTAATTTTAATATCTTTAATAAAATAAAAATCCAAGATTTTTTTATTGTAATTTAATTTTAATATATTTAATAGAATAAAAGTTGTTTTTATTTTTTTGTAATTTTGTTTTTATTTTTTTGTAATTTAATTTTAATATATTTAATAAAAATAAAAGTTGTTTTTTTTTATTTTTGTGTAATTTAATTTTAATATCTTTAATAAAATAAAAGTCCAAGATTTTTTTGTTGTAATTTAATTTTAACATATTTAATAAAATAAAAGTTGTTTTTTTATTTTTTTGTAATTTAATTTTAATATATTTAATAAAATAAAAGTTGTTTTTTATTTTTTTGTAATTTAATTTTAATATCTTTAATAAAATAAAAGTCCAAGATTTTTTTATTGTAATTTAATTTTAATATATTTAATAAAATAAAATTTATTTTTATTGTAATTTAATTTTAATATCTTTAATAAAATAAAAGTCCAAGATTTTTTTTTGTAATTTAAATTTAAAATTTTTTTGTTTTGCAAATTAGTCCTTCTACAAAAATTCATCGTTTTCATCAAGAAATAAATAGAATTTACATAGCCGCCAAGAGACAAAAAAGCTAAGGAGACTATCAACTATTCCGATTTGGACACGAGCGAGATGTATGGCCTGGGTTCCTATACCATCCGCACAACCTACGTTGGTTGGCTGTTTCTCGGATATCCATATTGTTGCGTATTCTAGTCGAGCAAGGTCGACCTTTTGGTTTGCGCCTCAGTTGTCTATCCGGCAACAACTTATACGGTGCAAGCGATATAAACGACCACTTACGTTCATCTAGGACTGGTGGGAATACGTGTCTCCACACGTTGTACATTTTTTCTATTTTATACACTTCGTCAACATAGCTCATGGGATCAAGACGGAGATTCTGACAAGCCGCAAGTACATGAGCACATGGGTAACGAAGTGCATCAAATATCCCACAGTCGCAGGTCCTATTTCTCAAGTGTATACGATATTGCCCGCCAACAATACCGAGGTTCGGTTTGTCAAACTCTGTCACACGAAACAATAGGTTGTCGCGATCGTGACACACTGTGTGCATGGTGTTGACCCGTGCCTTCCCCTTCCTAATTTCTTGCAAGACCTTTATGCACCATACATGGCCT
This sequence comes from Gossypium bickii, assembly GCA_025503065.1. Taxonomy (NCBI): domain Eukaryota; kingdom Viridiplantae; phylum Streptophyta; class Magnoliopsida; order Malvales; family Malvaceae; genus Gossypium; species Gossypium bickii. The sequence continues at coordinate 26,875,192 of CP106719.1, forward strand.
CCTTGCATTTGGCCTTTATAACTTGCTGCTCGCTTCGAAAATAGTGCCACTAAACGAAAATATATCTCTCGCACAACCGATGTTATCGGCAAATGACGCGTTCCTTTTAGAACAAAATTTAATCATTCGACCAGGTTTGAGGTCATATGACCATATGAAGTTTGGCTGATTTATAGTCTAAGGATTGCCAGAGACTACTGTAGAAAAAGAGCGTTCACGTGGGAGCTTGTTTTAGTACTCTTGCTGACAGTGCATCCTGCTTGAAGCGATTTAGGCACTATTTGTTCAGAAATGTCTTCTCAAAATTATTTTACCAGAGACTACTATAGCAAAAGAGCGTCCACGTGGGAGCTTTTTTCAGTACTCTTGCTGACAGTGCATCCTGCTTGAAGCGTTTTGGGCACTATTTGTTTAGAAACGTCTTCTCAAAATTATCTTGCCAGATACAACTGTCAAAAAAATTCAAATAATTTTTATTTTGCTAATATATTTTTCCCAAAACTCTAAACTTAAAATTATTCTAATTAATTAACCCTATAATCTAGTCCATTAATTTTCTCCTAAAAATCTTAAACCCTACGACCCTAAAAATCCCTAAACTGTAGCCCTAAAACCTTAAAAACTCATACCCTAACACTAAAAATAGCTGAAAAGGCTATCGGGGGTAAGGAGGGCAAAAGCGCTCCCTTGAGGGAGCGCTTTGTGCCACATCAGCAAGGATACGGGAGCGCTTTGTGCCACATCAGCAAAGCGCATCCTTGAGGGCGCGTTTTTTGCTGATATGGCACAAAGCACTCCCTCAAGGGAGCGCTTTCCTGCTGCATCCCCCCAAAACGTGCTGACAAGGACGCATTTTGTGGGAAAATGACCATTTTCCGTAAATAATGAAATTTTCGGCCCATATTCATAAATTTTTTTGGTATATTTTGGTATATTGCCCCACTTTCAACCTAATATAATTACAAAATATGTAAAATAAATTACAACATAACATAAAAGAACAATATGAAAGTAATCCAAATGTACGAGTTTAACAAAATCTATATAGTATAAACTATAAATATACCAAAAGAAAAAGTAAATATATAATACTTGATGAAAAAAGCCATGAATATTTGTCAGGTGGATTTTGACCTTATATATTAAATGTTGACAAAACTGAATGGACGTTACACCCACATAGATCAATTCTTCAAAAATTATAATAAATATGGAAGTTTTGGGTTTCAAGTATTTAAGTTTGAAATTTATTATATGTAAATTATATGCGGAAGCATTTGAGTTCCATTATAAGTTGTTTTCTTTTAGTTTTATTAATTTATTTTAAATTGAATTGTTCCAATTTTTAATCCATTTGTACGGTATAATTTAATTTTACTTTATGATTACTAGAAAATATAATTATATTTTGATTTTGGTTTTGCTATACTTGTAAGCTTTAAAAAGAATAACTATATGCTCCATAATATAAAGGGTTAGTATGTAGTTGGTACCTAAACTTTTTTTTTATACCTAGTTGGTACTTGAAATTGTATTCCGTCACCCAAATTGGTACCTCTGTGACCTAATGTCAAATGTAATAGTTATTTTAGGTTATTTCCGCACTTGGTGAGTTTGTTTTCTTGCACTTTTATAATTAAGTATTGCATTTTTAGTAGTAGTAGCCTAGGATCTAAATATTAATAAAATAAACATTTTTACGCATTTTCTGTTATTTCGATGATCCATAAGGCCAACTTGGGCCTCGTGAGTGACTAATGGGCTATTTAAGTGTGTAGGATGCCAATTTAGGCTTGGAATATAATCAACAGCGTGACGAGGAGCTTTCTTTTGTCACGAAGACGTGATGAATATATAAGAGCATTCACGATGGCAACATCGTGAAGATGAGCATTCCCACATCACGACGATACGACGATGGCAAGCAAAAATGAAGCTGATTCCTTGGACGACACTTTTGGGATATTTTCATATTTGGACCCTAGAATTTATCAGAATATTGTATTTATTGATATCTAAGTGTATCTAGGGTTGAGTTGTCACCAAGTAGCCCGTTGCCTATATAAGCAACCTTAGGGTCACCAGAATTGTATGCAATTTTAGACAGACAATTTTACAATTCAATTGTCTTTTCTTTTCATGTTCGTGTAATCGGAAATTTTCTATTTCGATGTGAAGACAATTGCGAGCGAAGAATGCTTTAGCACCACGTATCAATATATTATTGAGCTTTCTCCTATCTCTTATTCTTTTATTTATATTTCGTTTCTCTGATTGATTAGCTTTTGTATGAATAATTGAATAGATTATTGTACTTATTTCATATCTTGCATGATTCGATTAATAAACTAATTTATTTGTTAAGTGATTATTTATCCAAAATTGATTGTTTATTTAAGAGTACTTAGTATATTAGGGAGTGACGCCCCTGATAGAATATCAAGACAGGTGAAACCGAGAGGGTATCTAGTCGTGTATAACTTGTGCCGAGCAGAGAGCCTGAGAGGGTATCCGTATTCTTAGGAAGAGGCTAGAAGGATGACTTAGGTGGTAATCCTTAGTGAAGATAAACCGGGAAGGTAGTCTTAGCTAAGGGTAATAAATAACTCAATCTAGGACAATTAATTATTTAATTAGATAATTAGGGATTTAATCGATCATAGGCTAAAGGCTGCATTGTTGATACTAGGAATAGGAGAGTCCATTAGGTTAATTTAGGTTAGTTAATTTAATTAGTTAATTAAAATATTAATTTGGATTTGCACTACTAATTCGTGACTCGATTAGATTAGTAATTATTTTCTATAATTAATTTAATAACAATTTCTCCAATCTGCAATCCCTTGGGTACGATTCTCGAAATACTTACCAATGTTTCATTGTAAATTTTACTATATTACAATTTGACCTGTATGCTTGCGGACACCGCTGATTTAATTTAATATATTTTTGGTGTGATATTTTACTATAAATGATAACACATTTATAGACAGTCATTGCATACTAACACCATTAGTTTATGTTGACGTGACACTAATGACCAATCCTATAGTGACATTCTGAAGCCTTTCTATGACACTTGGTTTCGGCATGACACTTGGTGGGTATAAATTTAAAAAGTATAAATTTTTGGACAAGTTCATGTACCAACTAGTTCAAGTACCAACTAAGTATTTCTGAACAAGTTAAAAGGGCAAGCTACATGTTAACCCTTAGTGTTTGACCAAATACAAGTTTAGGTACCAATTAGGTACAAAAAAAAGGTTTAAGTACCAACTACATTACAAACACACTACCAAATAGTGACAACCCAGAAATCATCACTAAAAACAAAAAGAAATGATCAAAAGTGCTATTTTGATACCCTTTTACTCTCGAAAAACATGACCGTTAAAATAGGTATAAAGGTCTATATTGACGATTACGAGTTGTTAAAGTAACAATTGTCGATATAGAAACTGTATGCTAAAGTTGATTTGATAATACCTATATCGACGATAAAAACTGTCAGTATAGGTTTCAAGTGCCAAGGTATGCAATAAACAAATAACAACGTTAGTGATTGTTAGTAAAAGGATATATGAATGCAATTCCTATTATCTCCTTAAACTTATAATAGTATAAACTGTCGATAAATGTTTTATGAATGAATTTTCAATATTATCCATTTTTCTAGACCTGTTCATGGGCAGAGCTACCTGCCCAGGCTTGAAGGTCCATTCGAAATTTGGGATAGTTTGGGTAAAAATATTAGGCCCAAAAAATGGGTTTGAGTAAAAAAAAAGTTTCGTTTAAAATATGGGCCAGGCTCGGGCCAACGCAACCCATTTTTAAGTTTATAGTACTTTATATTATGTTATTTTTATATATTATGTAATTTAGAATATATTAAAAAAATAAGCCTATACTAAATATATAACACTACTCTAATGTAAACATTAAAATAATGTTAAGATGACTATATAAAAAATTTCAATAAAAAAATGTATAAAATTATTAAATATGAAAATAATAAAATATAAATATTTTTTAAAACTAATATGGGCAGACTCAAAATGGGCTTGGATTAGTTTTTTTGCAAATATGGGTGAGTTTGGGTTACTAGAAGTAATCCCACTTTGTGAACAATAAGGTGGAACAAGGATGGATTCACCAAAGTGACGAGGCTTGCTGAAGGTCAACATAGTACGAAAATGACAACAAGTCCCCTTAGGACTAACGTAAGGAAAAGCGCGATCCGCCCGTAGGGTTGATCATGGAAGCCCATCAGGGAAGGTATAACCTAAGGACTCTTGGGGTGAAATACAACAGAGTGCTACTACATAGGTACAAGATGGTAGACAGACGTACAACCAAATACCCATATGTGAGGTGTATGAAAGGAAGGGAAGAAGTAAAGTAAGGATAGGACCCGCTGATATGGCGTGGTATCTAGTTGATGGTTAAATGGAGAGTTTGACCAACAGAAGATCTTATAATGAGCTGAGTAGCTCGGAGGACCAGGTGGAGTCCGCCACCGTGGCAAGGCAGACTTGTCATGAGCAAACATGGAGTAAATTTATGTTAATTTATTTACATCTGACACCCTCTTGTG